>OX454420.1:30820205-32208292 GCA_949715475.1 Microchrysa polita | reverse complement strand
ACACTGCAGAAGATTTTTTGTTTACATTTGATGTAAGTTTCATCGTCTCAGTGTGTCCCAAGATGCAACGGTTTCCTATGGTCGTTGTTTATTAGGGAGAAACTCTCGAAATATCTCGGCCTTATTTTTCCGCAATATCCCAACGTATGTGGTTTTAAAAGCATGCAACTCCGTCCACTTGTTGCGCGTTCATCACCTTTTTGGGCATGCGATCGTCGTTCATCCTTTGTTCATGTCCCGCCCATTGCAGTCGCTGCAATTTCACTATTTTCGACACCTATAGCTCATCATACAGCTGATACAACTCAAGGTTGTACCGGATGCGCCATTCACCTCGTTCACGAACGGCCCCGAAGATTCTTCGGAGAACCTTGTGCTCGAATGTGTCCAACAGGTGTTCAGAGTTTAGGGTCCATGCCTCGCAGCCATAGCATAGCACAGATCGGATGATGGTTTTATACACATGGAGCTTCGTGTTCCTGTACACCAGCTTCGAATTCATAATTGGGAGGACCGAAAAATAACACTTATTAGCTAGTTGTATCCGTCGCTTTATCTCATCTGTTTCGTTGGCGTCTTTTGACAAATTTCAGCCCAGGTAAGTGAAGTTGTCGTCGGCGTACGCTACTAGTTAAGTCGACTTGATGAGTAGCGTTCCGCTGCTGTCCAAATTCATGGCTCGAATTACATACTCCAGAGCCAGGTTGAAGAGCTTCGGCGCCAACCCGTCGCCTTGCTTGAGTCTAGTACGAGTTTCAAATAGGTCAGTGAGTCTCAACTCTGACCTGCGAGACGGAATTAGTCATCGTCATCCTTATGAGTCGCACTAGCTTAGCCGGTATTCCAAAATGCAACAAAATGTTGTACAGTACGCTTCGATCGATACTGTCGTGTGCGTGCTTGAAGTTGACAAATATTTGGTGTACGTCTATGTTGTATTCCCAGCACTTCTGGAGTAAAAGCTTCACTGTAAAAAGCTGATCTATTGTCGAACGACCAGGTCTAAGGCCGCCTTGGTACTCGCTAATGATTTCTTCTGCGTACGGATTAATTCTATTTTCTAGAATCTTAGATAAATTGTTATAAGTCGTACAAACTAATGAGATGCCTCTGTAGTTCTCACATTTCAACTTATCCCCTTTTTTGTGGATTGGGCAAATGATACTTTTACGCCAATCATCCGGGATTATTTCGTCGTTCCATACTTTAACGATAAGTGTGTGTATAGCCTTAACAAGGCTCTCCCCAACTTGCTTCAGCAGTTCAGCTGGAATCTCGTCAGCGCCCAGGGCTTTATTATGTTTTAGTGATTGCATGGCGATATCAACTTCTTCTACTGTTGGGGGTTGAACGGGAGGGCCTGTTTCAGCCATCAGCTCCAGATCTTCTTATGTGGGGTTGTTTGGTTGAACCTTGAGGAGCTCTTCAAAATGTGAGGCCCAGCGTTTATCAACGCTATCGGTGGCCCTAATGATATTGCCATCCTTATCCTTACAGAGGCTGGTCCTGGGTTGGTATCCACCTTTTATTGAATTAATAGCTTGTACGCTTGTCTACTGTTCCTACTAGCTAGTCTTTGGTTTTAGCATCAACTGCTCGTCAAGATGCTTAAGTTTCTTACGCCTAATTAACCTATTCGAAAATCGTCGAAGCTCGTCATATTTCTTTTTTTTTGGCTCTAGTTACGCGTTCGGTCCATTGGCGATATGCTTCGTTTATCGCATCTACCGAATTTTGACATGCCTCGTGAAACCAATAATTTCGGGCTCTGCGGGCTTTGTAACCCGCAACCACCTCTGCGACCCCTTTGATGGTGTCTTTGAGTGTATCCCAGATCTCAAGGGCGCCTTCGTTGCTGATGTTATTTAACAAGCTTCTCCTCAAGGGCATTTGTATAAGCAACCACCGTGGCATCATCCGACAATTTGTCAACGGCAAACATTTTTGCTGGGTTGAATCTCGAATGATGCACCGAAGAAATTCTGCACCTATAGGTCGCCTTCACCATATAGTGGTCAGAATCAATATTTGCTTTGCTTCACGATAGGATCGAACATCCATTATGCTCGATGCCCATCTCTTGCAGACGAGGACGTGGTCAATTTGTTTGACGGTATGTTGATCTGGAGATCTCCAGGTGCCTGCCTGTGAGTGCGACGATGCGGAAAGCACGTAGAGCTAATAACCATATTTCTGCTGGTCGCGAAATCAATTAGTCGTTGGCCATTGTCCTTACAGTCTTCATGGAGGCTGTACCCTCCAGTAATCCCGCTATGCCAACTTCCGTTTCCGACTTTGGTGTTAAAGTCCCCCAGCAGTAATTTTACATCGTTTAGCGGGCTTGCTATTCATAAATTGTCTGAATGGGTCTGAAACCGCACGAGCTGTTCGCCAACAGTATAATATTGGCACCAGGTGTGTAGCTTTGGGATAAAAGATCAACAAACAACTCCCATACATATCTGAAAGCTGCCATTTTATCATTCCTGGATCTCTCATCCCTGGTAGCTCTATTGTCGAATCTGATGTATTGGGTGAATTCACATTGTAAGACGAAACCGGACGGGTATTGTGCATTACACATTGTAAGAACGATGGTTCTTGTCTTGCAAGTTTACCTGTCCGGTTTCGTCTTACAATGTGAATTCACCCATTGGTTTATGTGCTTGAAGCGTTTCAAATTTAAATAGTCTGCATATTCTTCTCTCTATTCGTTTCTCGAATGATGAGGGTCTGTCGAGAAAAATTGAACGAACAACTCCTTGATTGTTCGAAGAAAATATTTCGGGTCAAGCCTTTCTTTGATTAATGTTACACGCTGGTGTCTGTGCTGTTCCATATTCAACCTTACGCCATTGGAAGCCATTTTTACCTTGGTAATATCCACAGTAGTTTCAGCATCGTTTTCATCAATTGCTTCAGACAAAACATCAGATATATCTATCGTTTCAGGGTCTATTTCCAAGAAATCTATTTCGCATTCTTGATTATCAATGTTGAATTTCTCATCATCGTCCGATTCGAAAGGAACATCACTGTTATCCTCTAGCATTTCCTGAATATACCGACGGGCTTCTTCAGCACAAAGTCTCTTTCCTTCTACCCTAAATAACATAGAAAGGAAAATTTTATTTTTACCTACGAAAAAAGACACTTTGTTGCATCTTGTCACTTACGTTTGAATTGCCATTGTTATGCAATATTAACACTCAAATCAATCAATCAACTGCAGCAAACAAAAATTGATAAGTGAGGAAGAATATGTCTAGACAACTCGAACCCGAAAAAACCCAGACGACAGGAGCGGAAGTTCCAGAAAATAGATCAACAGTTATGGGTCCATCAAGTGGAACTTCCATTGATGCCCAGTCTCCTTATGAGAACGGATAGCAGAACAAGCCAAAATTAGAATAAATCATATAATGTTCAAATGGCACAGATACCTTGAGTTGGATATGCATCGTACCTTACAGTCCTCAGTGACTTCCAGAAGTCGGCTGATAATTATCTGCAATTTCGTTCTTCTCCGAACCAAAAAGCAGCATAGGAGTGGTTTCTACATCTTTCCTTTTCAGAGTAAAGACTATAGTGCTTGACTTGCTTGCATTTATAGTTAGCTCTTGTTCATTACACCATTCTTCAGTTGCCTTGAGAGCTTGCCTGATGCAACCTTGAATAGTGTCCATGAATTTACCACTGATCATAATCGCTAAGTCATCAGCGTATCCTACTGTGTGTATGCCCATCGAGTCCAGTTGACAGAGAAGAGAGTCTACGGTGATGTTCCACAGTAGAGGCGAAAGTACCTCTCTTTGTGGACAGCTCCTGACTACCCTTCCCCTTATTCTGGCACATCCATTACTAAGATTTACTGCCCTCCCACGAAGCATCGAATATCGATCCATGATATTATCAGGGGTCGGTCTCAACTAGGACATTTCTTAGTTTGCTGTATGAGATCTTATCAAAAGCACCCTCTATGTCCATAAAGGTTGACATAACGATACCGCTGTTGTTAATCTCTCTTTCTGCTATCCACACTACTTCATGCAGAGCGGACTCAGTAGATCTACCTGCTCTGTAAGCATGATGACATCTACTCAGAGGTCTATACGTTAGCGAGGTATTCTCTAGATGGTCCACCAATACTCGCTCCATTGTCTTCAATAGAAATGAGGTAAGCCTAACCGGCCTGAATGACTTCGCTTCCGTATAATCCCTTTTCTCGGTTTCGGTAGAAAAACGAGTTTAGTCTCTCTCCAAGACATTGGGATATATCCTGTCGATAAACAGGCAACGAATATGTTCCGGATCTTCTCCAGCAGAGCTGCCATGCCCCGTTGTAGCAATGCCGGAAATATTCCGCCCATTCCAGCCGTCTTATAAGGCTCAAAAGTATTGATAGCACTCCTGACACCATTTGAAGTTATTAGCCTCTCAGCTTCTTGCCGTCCGGTCGCCCCTACCCTATTTACAGGTTTGAGGCCACGGATTATTTGACTTGAAGCTTCCTGGAAAATGAACTCCCTAAGCGACTGCAATGTCTCCTCTATTGTTTCCCACATAATCCCGTCCGCCTTTCGGATTAGTCCCATTTTGGAAACGCTGTCTTTCGAAATCATCTTATGTAATCTGCATACCTCGGATGTATTCCTCATATTCGAGCAAAATTTCCTCTACGATTTCCTTTTACGCGTACGTAGAGTCTTCTTCAGCTCTCTCTTCTTATCCTTATATGTATAGATCCCAAGAGCGAGGGGTTCTCTTCCTCATGTACCTATTAAACGCTTTCCTTGTCTCTTTCTTCTAGATTCCAATTCACTGCACCTACAGGGTGTTGGATCATTTTCTTCTATGACTACAGCGGAACAAGCCAGTTTGAAAGAGTGAGTTATCGCCGAATTCATTTGTTCCACCGATCGCTCTATCTCAGTCGTGCTATTAGGCATTTCCTCTACTCTACACTATCCTCGATTTGTTCCAATAAACACAATTCATACTTATTCCTTGGCACTCTAATACGTTTTTTTATAGATAGTTGATAATGTATGTAATGTATCATAGTGATAAGAGAACAGTATAAATTAGGTTAAGACAATTTGTACCAGGACAGTCCAAATAAAATTGTTTAAGGAAGCTGCGCCTTTGATTTTATATCTCCCGCCCATCCACTATCATATATCTTGTCCAATAAGTAAACTTTTCAACCCTCCGTGTACCTTGGTACATATTTCCCATATTTCCATCAGCTTTCCAATATTTTTTTGAAACGTATTACATATATATGATACCTACTAGTACAGAAAAAATATAAGAAAAACAAAATGATAATTCTGTTAAGTTCATCGTTAAAGATGACCTTTGGTTTTGAACCCAAAGCCACCTTCACTAGAAGCCGGGAAGCAGCAATACATGCACACAAAACGAGCCTATGAACATGTCGTATATACGTTGCACGATGCACTAACCCAAGCACAGCGCATGTAAAAAAACCGTGTCTGCTCTGATAAAAATCGCGAAAACATGTGGAAAATTCACTTTTTGTCGGGATTTTGTTCTTTCACTGCATTCTAGACACTTTAATTCACGACACATTCCACTTTTCGCGCCGAAAATCGACCGGGAACCAATACTTTTCGTGTAAAGTTTGTCGCGACCCAACCCGATTTGCCTTTACCGCAATGTAAATTTTCGATCTGAACAGGCCTATGATTTGGCGCTTAAGTATATGAACGTGTTCTGCTTCCGGGCTTTGTATAAAGATGGCTTTGTTTGAACCCCATAGATGGCTCAACTATATCGCGCACGGTGTTGATTAATGATATTAAAGGAGGTGCATTTAATAATATTTAATGATAATATTGACATTTCTTCCACATTAAAGATTCGCCGAAATTCATAACGTAAATCCCAAATTTCTGAACACTTTTGTGTAGTTTCCATGTGATGCGTCTCTTGATATTCTACATACATAAATACTAGGTGTGTTTTTTTGGTTATCCCGTAACGAAACTCCATATAAAAAAAATGACAGCTGACGCACCTGTCATTTTTTTTATATGAAGTTTCGTTACCCAAACCTTCACGGGATAACCAAAAAAAACACACCTACTGATAAGTGATAAAACAAAAACATTAAAAAAAATTCAGAAATGCCAATTCTCAACTGTAGTAGTCATCGACTTCTTGCAATTAGCCTACGATATTCACCAATTAATGAATAAATTACTCACTCTTAAGTTCACACTTTTATGCTTCAAAAAAGAAACCACAATTTTGGACTTCAATAGTTCTTCTGGCTAAATGACAAGCAAATGCCAATGCTACTACACATTTGGTCTATTGTTTACTAAATTCATTTGCCGGTCGGCTTTTCGGTGATTGATAAATGATAACAAATTCTCTCTCTCTTCATTGAACGACCAGAGAGTAATCGAGCGAGCTTTCTAAATATTGGAGCTTTCGTCATTTTATTTATCATGCTTATTAAAAAAAGCACTTCTTCAGCACAGCATTATATTAATATCAGAAAAAAAACGATAATTAATTTTTTGACAAAAATTTAAATTAAATTTATTCATTTGCATAAGTTAATGAATTTGATAAGGCACCGTTTGGAATTACTGAGTCAAGAGTAATATTGTACTTTAAAGTGAAATTATAAGAGCTGTGGGTCGAGCTTAGCTTTAGGGAGTGCAACTCAGGTATAATATAATAATCATATACCTACTGAATGTAAAACAGGAATGACAGTCGATATATGCATCGCATTTGGATGCTTGCCAATGCAACCAAAGGACATCACCATCGTTCCTACTGCGCCCATGTCTACGTACCGGAACGGCCCCTACCATTGGCATGGCCAAGAGTTGCAAAGACCCCTTTCGACGCAAGAAGGGGACGGAAACTTTGTATCGTTCATTCAATGTTTTTTTTTATCAGGGAGCAGTCTTGGCCGGCCCAGCTGCTCCTCACACTACTACTACGTGTGCCGGCATCGAATCGAATCCAGGTCCATGGATTTGCTCAGTCTGCGATAAGAGGATTTGGACCAATGTTCAAACGTCGGTCGAGAATGGGTTCATCTAAAGAACTGTTCGGGACTTACCCACTATAATCAACGGGATCCTACTTACACAGCGAGTCCTTGTAGAAATGGAGGACGATGCTCATCAAACAACTCTCTACAGCCGCCCAACCAAGGTTCCCAACAACCATCACCTTCTACCCCGGCAAACGTTCTAACGCTGGATATGCCGCCTAAATTCGTTAATCCCAACAAAAAGACGTACACTAATTTCAATAAAGCTGACTGGGAGAGCTTAAAAAGGTTCACTAGCGAAGCTTTTGCTGAACGCTCCAAATGATGTACGTATGGCCGAAAAACAACTCAGACAATTCTCACTGCAGCTAAGAGATTCCCAGCCTAAAACCCAACTTTCCAACATCCTCGACCAAATTGGCTGAAAAAAGGGATCAACTAAGAAGTGCAGACCCAAGTGACCCACACATTGGTGACCTTAACAACATCATCTTTAAGCAGGTCAATGACCACAGAAGAGGCATATGGCACTCACATCTACGTAAACTCAACACCACTACAGGTGTGAGTAAACTTTGGAACACTGCTAGAAACCTATCAAGCCCCACTAAAACCACACTAAAACTGAAGGGAGGGTCTCTATCGAGTTTGGCAACACTACCGTGAGCGACGACAAAAAATGCGCCAATCTATTCAACAAGCAGTTCGTCGAGCACCCACCTAAGGATAGACTTAAACGCAAAATCACACGAGATATCCGAAACACCAAGGTAGATGAGCTATGAGCATCTTCACATCACCACCACTGAAGTTGCCAATGTCATCAAAAATGCAAAAATTCTAAATCACTTGGTCCGGACGGTATAGTAATGATTATGCTCAAACACCTCGACACACCGGCCTTAGAGCTGGGATTATGTAGACTATGGATAAGCCCTTAAGGAAAAATTTTGTCTAGGTTTTTATAACACAATCACAAAAAACACACATACTATCAACTACACCATAGGCGCCGTAAGTTTTTCATACGATGGGGGCATACATTTGGCGCAAAAATTTGAATTCCCAAATAGATTTTTATGAACTGCATGCAAACAATTTCGGTACTCAGGGCTCTAGTACACAATCATATTTGGTAATATTTATATTATAATATGCTTAAGCCTACTTGATTTCGCTTATTGCACGTCTAAAAATTTATACTGAATGAATCGAGTAGGCTTAGGCATATGACATACATATTATAATATAAATATGACTGTGTAATGGAGCCCTAAGCAAAAAAGATAAAGACTAAATACATAAATCGAAATTCTTGTTTTCCGCAAATTATGTTTAAGTTTTCTTATGATTTTCATATCGGTGTAATGGTAATGAGTAACGAATCAATAAGGCTTCAGGTGTGTTTTATTGGGTCGAGTACAACTTTTGTCAAATTTGTATGGAAGTTTTTCACCATTATACTAATTTCCTCCAGGGGAATAATACTTACGAATGTCACATTTTGATTGGGTAGAAAATAAATTATATTTCGTTAATCGCCTCCCTCTTCCTTTTATAACCGGGCTTGGGACCGGCTTTGGCGGAATTAAGGCGATTAAGACTGCATTCATTCCACGCCCACTCCATGCTTAGGCGTTTATGCAGCGGAATCAACTTGTCCCTCAGATGGTTCACAACAACCAGCGGCTCGTCTGGACTTTTAGCTGCCTTTCGCATTAAATGATTGATGATCTCGTCGTTCAAATAGGCCACAGCATCGCGTTTAGATTGCTTGTACCGAACAATCAGTTTGTATGCAAAATTTACTCCTCCGGCGACTATAACCGCTAGCCCGATGAGTCCAACATAAAGAAGAACTTCTGTAGCTTATTGTACACGGAACACGTGAACGGAAGGCGGGGATTCAAAATTGCAAAACTGTAGGCTTGAGCATCGCGGACCGCCAATACTTGATCAAAAGACAATGCAGTGCCGTCTTCATCGACTGCACTTATTTTCCACTGCGGATTTTGGTGAATCAAATATTCGACATTGTGCAGATCGCGAACCATTCGACGAACGTTCAGATGCAGATGAGTGGCCTGAACCAATCGAACAATTTCCTTGGTACCCAAACTAAACTGTGCTGTAATATCTTTACATTTGTGGTCCTCAATAACTCCAGAGCTCCTTTCAAACCCTCCTTATCGATGCACGTCATCTGTGTGAATCGTCGCATATCTGATAGAAAGTATTTCGATCGTTGATGGTGTTGGCCAAATCGAGACTGATCGTTACATACATGAAGGTCGCCACGCCGAGGAAAACGATCAATGCACCAAGCAGCACGCAAGGAGTCAACGTTTGCTTCACACCATACTGTTCGTCCAGTCGATTGATGAGATTTGAAAATGCCGCACGTGGTGATATGTTTGAATGGGGCTCGGGTGCTTGATAGACACTATCAGCCTCTCGTGGTGGCGGAGCATAACTGCTTCCCTAGTACACTGTCCCGCAGATTCACGGCTCGCGTCCTGCATGTGACGATCCTAAACCTGCTGGAACTGCATTTGGCTCGCCGATAGACTCATTAGACATCTGAAAACAATCGATAAATCATTATGCATACCAATTTATATTTTAACAATTCAACTACTGTCGGTTAAATTTATTTGTTTACTTACCGTAATACCAGACGGATTCAGTTCCGGAAATGCATTTTCTTTGAGCACAGTTCGTTTCTCAAGTCAAAATATGCCGTCATTATGCAAATGTTTCGTGCAAACCACAGCTCTTTTAGGAATCTACACACCTCTTAACTGTAGTTTGTCTATCCATACAGCGCGTTCGCCTCATCAATTAGAAATCTGCAAGAAACGGTTTACATTATGAAAGAATTAGCATATTATTTTACCAAAGCAGTTTAATTTTTAAAATTGACTCGAAACTTTGCACGAAAATTGCAAAAAAAAATTTGCAAAACTCTAACAATGTGATGAGCCCCCGAAACAGAAAGAAATTGATACGTTCATGAACACATCGACGAGACGAATTTCCATCGTAACCTTTCGTGCCCGCTTCGTACAAAACATGCACGAACAAGGTACGAACCTGGGACGAACTCAAACGAACGGAAACTCGTCTATTGTATTGGCTGTCAACCACACAATCGCGCACTTGTTTTCAAGAAAACATGTATGAACAATGCGATAAACTATAATTTTGACACAAAAATTCACATATGACCACTAAAATGTAGGCTCTCACGCGATTACCTGTGAAAAGATACACTCATAGTGTTTCACTGTTGGTCGCTGGAAAACCCGACAACAATGCACTTCATGTTCTGAAATAAACTTTTTTTTAAATTAGAACGAATTCGCAGCCTTACGGCCTACACTGTTTAAGTCAATTTCTTACAATTCACTTGGAAAAACTCGATTTTGTCCACTCACACTCACTGCGTTCACTTGGCGCGAATTGGGTGACAACCACACTGTTGACAGTCTGTTCATCGGCCGACCATCTTGTGGGTTGCCCGAGGGGTGTACGAGAGGTGGCGTTGAGGAAGAGGAGAAAAAATTTCTAGACACACACGTACGCTCATCTACACGATGATTTCCAATCCAGTTAAATATCATAGCCTTAGAGTATATCACTGCCACGATGAACCTTTCACTACGAACATTCATCATACCAGAGATAGAGAGAGAAGAGAGGCCGCATTATGCCGTTACCCAAACCTGGTAAAAACACTCTTTAGGTGTGGCAAAAATATTGAAATTGCTGATACATAAAACTCTTGCGACGCACATACAACTCGCCAATCACCAACACGGCTTCAGAAAAATGCACAGCACCACCACCGCATTAAACCGAATCATATCCATGGTCTTCAATGGGATAAACCAGCCCAAGCCGTTTAAGCGTACCATCCTAGTGGCTTTAGATCTGTCGAAAGTGTTTGACACGGTGAACCACTCGCTCCTACTGACAGATCTACGAAATTCATCCACACTGTCGCATATAGTCAAATGGATCGCAAATATTACCTTGCCGGACGTCAATTCAGTTTCACGGTTTTTTTACATGCGCTGTGCTTGTGTTAGTGCATCGTGCAACGTATATACGACATATTCATAGGCTCGCTTTGTGTGCATGTATTGCTGCTTCCCGGCTTTCTAAATTAAGGTGGCTTTGGTTGTCAGCCATACCACTTCCTAGTCGCAGTTTATTATTCTACGATAAGAATATTTCTTATAATCTTCTTCTGAATAATAAACTTGCGACGGGTCGTGCCGAGTTTGGAAACTCGTTTCTCTATGAGTGTCTTTTTCACAGAGTGGCGACCGAACGATCACGGCCACAGAGCGCCCAAATCCTCGGCCACCCTCTTTACCACTTATAAAGCGGTTTACACACTATAGAAGATTTTGCATAATCTTGAGATTTTACAAAATCTAGGCGAAAATCTTGTAGATTTTCCATACATTTTCATAGATTTTGTACGGAGATTATAACCAAAATCTCGGAGAAAATCTTCACAAAAGCATGGTGAAGTGTGGTGAGCTTCGCATTTGACAATTCTACAGTAGAGGTCATCTCATCCATTTTCGCTTGGCACATGGTTTTGTACACACAAGTGTGATGTTTTCACCTATTGACGAACATAAATCATTGACATAATTCCTATAAGATAGATTCTGCTTCTTGTTTTGACAAATTAATATAAATAACAGTTTCAGTCGTGCATGAAATTGTCGGAGTTTGCAATTTAGACGGATTGTACTGTACTGTCAAGTCGTGGAACAAGATTACGACCATAGTGTGAACAGCATACGAGATTACATAATCTACGTAGATTTTGCAGCTATGTGTGTAAAGCGCTTAACAAAGAGTTCAACCTGCAGCTTGACATTAATGTACCAACACCGAAGTCCCCACTGTCCGTCACCCCAAAATCCTCGGCGTCACAATTGACAATCATGGCATCTTTAACAGCCACGCCGACAATATATGTGAAAAAATGAAGAGTAGGAACAAGATCTTAAAATCTCTTGCTGGCAGCAAATGGGGGGGGACTGATAAGGAGACGTTACTCACCACTTACAGAGCTATCGGTCGTTCAGTGGTAAACTACGCCGCACCCATATGGACAATCACTCAATGGAAGCGGATTCAAACGTGCCAAAATGCAGCTATGCGTACTATTACTGGTTGTGTACGCATGTCATCGCAAGACCATCTGCACCATTAAACAAAGCTGTTAAACCTTAAAGCATATATGGTTGTTATCGTAGTGAACACCCGAATCATGACCTTATGGACAAAACGACACCACCCCACGTCGTGTAAGACGTTTTTTAAGGAACAAGGAAAGGGAAGTCCAATGATTTAAAAGAGTTCCTCTCGATAACACAAATGCACACAAGGCGGCCTTAAAGCAATTACACACCAATGAGGTAACCAAAGCCATGAATGACCTATCCGCAAACCGTGTCCTTCGCGCTCGACCAACCGATATCTCCACCGATGAACAACTACCCAAAGCCACACGTACCACCTTGGCTCAGCTTCGCTCTGGATGGTGCTCCAGACTTAACACGTTCTGGTCTCGCATCGACAATGCCATTGCAGATATTTGTCCAGCATATGGAGCCAGCCCACACAATGTGGACCATCTCTTCGACTGCGCTGCCGCACCTAGGCAACTTACACCGATTGCACTATGGGAGAACCCCATTGAGGTGGCAACCTTCTTAGGTCTAGAACATGAGGAGAGGATGCCAACCATCTATCCCCCTCATTTGCGCCGCTACAACAACAACCATCGTGATTTGATGTCGAAATGCATCACAGCTGGATGCAACCAAAGGACTATCTCTATCGTGATGTGATGCCAATCTAATTGGATGGGCAGTGAAGACAACTTCCAACCCATATTATAATCGGCGCCTGCATAGCTTCAACTTATTTATTTATTCAAGGAAAGCCCTGAAGAAATATAAAAATCAAGAAGAACCTTGTTGGTTATGAGCCACCACTGAAGAGAATTTCGTAATCATTATTCCATCTAGCTAGAATGACCTAGTTTCTGCAGATCCGCAGATTCGTGTACTACTGGTACATATTAGGAGTTCTATGAATTTTTGGTGGGTACGCTGTATGTCGTAATATTCACTGCGATGATAGTATTGTGAATCCGGAAACAAAGTGTCATCAACAAAACCATTAGAAAAATTATTTTGTAATTTTTATTATCGCAAATTCACCAATGTTATAAAATGGTTCTATAATATCGTATATCATCAAGACAACTGAGCGACTTCATACAAATAAGCACCCAAAAGTTTAGTCTGCAAATAAAAGGAAAATAGCATTAATCATCACATTTTATACACCAATTTGCAAAAAAATCAAATCCTTACTCCTTGAATATAATTCCTAACGTCGACCTTTTCGTTTTGCGAGTGTGCACCATCGTCACAAGCTCCCATTGGCAACAGTAGAACATTCTTTCCCGTCGCCTCTTGTAGAGTAAGCGTTACGGGAATTGAGCCACCTTCGCGTGTCATGTCCGGTTCAACCTTGTACACATGCTTGGTGGCAATTTTGGCAGCTTCGTAGTGTGGATGATCGGGATCCTCAGTCCAGGGTTTACCACCACCCTCACCTTTAATCTAATCGGATTGAAATTATTTTCATTTGAAACATAATAGAAAAATATAAATTCTCTTCTCACAGTCATTTTGTTTGGTGAACCACGTTCTGCCCATTTCTTTTGCAAATAGTCCTTAACACATTTCTCAACTTCCTCGGGCATTTGATTGGGAACAATGCGAATAGAGAATTTACCAGTAACTTTTCGTGGAATAACAGTCTTTTGACCAGGTTCATAGAAGGCACCTGAAATATGGCGTGTAAGCAAGAAGCTAGAAAATGAATTAAAAAATTGTACCTTCGATTCCGTGGATCGAGAGAGACGGGTGTCTCCAACGATGCATTAGGATTTGAGTTTTATCTTCTTTATGTCTGAGCTGTTTTGCTCCGATATCATTCCTTGAATAGATTTTTTCGTTTAGTGTCTTTCAAAAATATGTGTGTTAATAGAATCTTACTTATAGTCCTTAACGCTGAAATCAATAGACTTATAAATATCGTGCTCGCCATCCCTCATTGGAGCAACCTGCAAGAAACAATATTTGATTGGAAGTAGCAAAAAAAAAAACAAAGAACAATTATTTTTCAGAAAATAAAGTTACAAACAGACTTACACTATCGTATATTCCGGGAATCAAAATATGGCCTTCCTTGTCAACCAGCGAATCCAACATAGCAATTAAATCAGCCATGGCCTCATATCTATTCAAAACAAAGTTTATTGAATGCGTTGTATTTGTAGTTAATTTTTCATGCATCTTACACAGAACCACCGAAGACTCCACTATGCAAATCTTTGGCTGCACATTCGATTTCAACGTGGAAATAGCAAATACCTCTCAATCCATATGTTAAACAAGGTTTTTCCTTTCCCAACCAGTAATTGTCGGAAATGCATACGTAGTCGATATCATTGAGGAAATCATCTGGAATTGAAAATACAGCATTTTCACATGAATTTACTTTACAACGATATCAGATTCTAATAAAATACATTTTTCCAACAGCTTTCAAGACGCACACTCTTCAATAAAAATATTATGTCAACCATTTGCAACAATACCTACCCTTGCGAGCGAACAACATATCATCGAGACCCAAACTGCCACTCTCCTCCATTCCTTCGAAAACAAATTTAATATTAACCGGAATTGGAATGCCAAGTGCTTGATACGCTTCGATAGCATGTATCCATCCCAGAACGGGTCCTTTATCATCAGTCGAACCACGAGCAAACAATTTTCCATCGATTTCAGTCAAAACGAACGGTTCCGTATTCCAGCCGTCCTCCTTCAGGGCTGGTTGCACGTCTAAATGTCCATAAATGCACACCGTCTTCTTCGATTTATCCTGCAGAAACAGACAAAAAAACGGACGTTAGCAAATAGACAAATACTCCTACATACAAGTATATTTCGATAGGTAGCAAACAGGCGGAGCAGGATACTGCACTTGCATGCTCAAGTCTATTTACGTAAAGAAAATCATTTTACATTTCCCAGAGTTCCGAAAAGCACATTAGGAAGTGGAATTTTTTCGCCGTTGTGCAGAGTTTCCATACCAATATCAACGAGTTCGACTTTTGTGCCGAGGGCTTTCAATTTCTCTGCAGTCCACTCGACCTAGTTTGGAATAGAGAACGAGAATTAATACATTTTCGTAGCATGTCATTGGAATTCATGACGACATGAAATTCAGATAGTACTTACCATTCGCTGGACCTCGGGTCTGCAATCAGGCCAGGCTGACACAGACTTGATGGCACAAGCGTCTCGTAAATTGTCGATATACTTCTTTTGGTTTGCATCGACATGGCTGAATACGTAGAAGAATGTAAAATTTAGCATAGGAATTATTTTAAAAGGCGAAATGAAGCAACGCAACTAAATCCGGAATGAATGAAATAAAGATTATACCGTTTGTGGCTGAAAGCAAGGCCATGCAGTACAACTTCTTATAGTTCGATTTTAGAGTCCATCGGCTGAACGGATCGGCTACTTCTCTTATAAAGTTATTGTTTTAGCAGTGCAGTAAGGCCTGAGCTGCTGTGCATGTCTGTAGATGTAGTTTTGTCGCCGTTCTCGCCTATTGTCTCAAGAACGACAAGAACGTAGCAGCTGCAATAGAGTTATATCATAACGCCCTCTGAGTGAGGTTAGTGGGTACAGCGAAACATCGAAACAGGTGGTCCACAAAATGAGGCGCACCATCGCATTGTTCTGGATGTCCGGGTCTATTCGAAATAGGTAAGATTTGAGGCGCGAACAACAGCCTGACCTAAACTGGGCTATTGTCGCTCTGGTGGCTCTCGGGAGTATTAACGAAAAAATATATCGGGAAGTACCCGTCTCTATTTCTGGACATCTCTCTGGAGATCTTTCAACCCACATATCGTGGAGGGGGACTATTGTCTATGAGATGATCCTCGCATAAAGTCTTTTCGGGTTACGTCACTTGTGGTTCTTCTTCAACCAAAATATGTGGCCCAAGAAATTTTTTCCGAAGGATTTCATAAATTCACAAATGAATCGTGTTTGAGACTCCTCAAAGGAGCACAGGAAAAGGGGAACGCTCGATCGGCATTATTTCGCAAGGACGGCTGTGGGGGATTAGCCATCCACACGGTTTGCTCCCTGTGAATTACACAGACTGTTTTGCCCACTGTCTCCCAACTCTCATTAATTGCAGTGCCCAGATCCAACTCGAGTTGGCCCCGCATCGCTGCAATTCTTGGGTGGTTGGAAAATACGTGCCTCGCATCTTCCCCGTAAGGAATTGGGTAAGTCAGTTCAGCACGAAGAGTTCTGTGGTGTTCTGAGGAACTGACGTGAAAGAGGGCGCTGATCAGGAGAAAATTCAACAGCGTTTAATGTCTGGAACGAAGATATACCATTTCTCAGTCAAGTTCATAACTTTGAAAAAATCAAATTCGAAACTATGGACAACCAAATTTATATCTTCCATTATCGAAGAGCGGTGAGCGGTGCACGTAGACCGCTCACCAGGAGAAAACGACAATAGGCACAGGTGCTACCTAAATTTTATAGGCCGTTTAGTATATCATCCATTCTCCTGAGAACTAATGAACCTTCGTATAAGAAATGCTATATAATATTTGATTCCTCCGTACTGTACTCAGTTTGCCTATGTAAAAGGTAAGTGAACTACTGTAGTTACCCTACATAAACTCGAAGGTGCAATTGGCAAAACCCTAAATGAGGCTGAAATAGCACATTGCGCCTGATATTGAGTTCGGGAGTATATTCAGGACTCAGGAGCTCAGAAATATACTCAAGGTAACTATCATGTGGATAAATGCAAAGCTACGAGGGCGCGACATTTGCCCATCATTAGGAAAAAATCTCAATGTGTATCAACGCTATTAAAGGTTGCCCGTAGGGTCGAGTTCTATCTCCAATTCTTTGGTCACTTGTGGTTGATGAGTTACTCGCTATGTTCCATCGTTCTGGATATCAAGCTATTGGTCACGCCGATGATATAACCATAATAGTAAGGGCCAAATTTAACACAACTATCTCAGGGGTGATGAATGCAGTACTCCTGCATTTTGGAGAAACTACCGTTAGCTCCGAAATCGTCAAGAGCACCCGTACAAAAGATGTCCTAGGGTTCGTTAGCTTGGTAGAAAGTCTTTTAGATTAAGCAAGGATCTGGCACAATAGAACTTATGGTCGTAGTGCCTATACTTTGCGATTACGGGTTACCGTAGCCTGATGATATAATAATAAGACCCCCTAGATTTGGCATAATTCCCGCTGCCTTTTTGCATACGTCCTTCAAGGGCTCCCCGAAACTTATCCTCGAGTCAATCATAACACCCACCCAAGTACCTAACGGCAGACTTAGGAGTTATCACCGTTCTCCAAACTCTGATTTTGAGGGAGGACTTTTTTCTGCGCTTACTAATTAGTACCGATTCGTTATCGCCTCGATGGCGAACTGTTCGACGTACTCCGGATCGTACATTATATTCCAAAGAAGGACATCAAGCAAAAAGCAAAAACCTTGCCCCAAGAAACCAACATTAAGTATTTTGATATTGACGAGGTTACAACGAGGATGAGGAAGGAAATCTTATCTTATCTTAGGGTGGGGCGTAGTCACAAGGCTTGGGCTTGTGAAAGTAGCTCCAACTGTATACGTGCCTACAAGCCGTGACGGTAAATTCAAAGCACCAAAGATTCCTACTGTTATTTTAACCAATTGCAGACTATGCGCTTTAACAGGGTAACGACTGATATCAATGGTATTTACATTTACAGTTATTACGGTGGAAAGAACCCGGATTTTACTGTTTTTATTTTTTGGATGACTATCTTCCATAGCGCCTGGAGTGTGGTAGCCGGGAAACGACTAAGCATGGACACTTCTATGTAGAGGCTGAGGCAATACTTTTAGGAAGGGAAGTGCGGAGTCCATTAGTAACATCACATTCGCCAGTATTTGCTTAGCGCCAGTAATAAACTGGTATGCCAGTGACCACTAACCACATAGCGGCCATCAGGTCAGGATTCTCTTTTCGGATGGCGGCAGAACATGTTGAGCCATGGCAAGAGGTTCGCCCGTTTAGTGATTATAGGCGCTAAGCGATTCGATGAGGAGAGTTTTAGAGCAGTTCCAACGTTCAGCCCGCGTGCGCGGATTATACTGTGTAGAGCACGGTGCAATAATCAGCATAGGAAATCACTTTGATTCCATCCAAACTTCAAAGACGTAAGCAAAGACATTTGACAAAATGTTGTTTTATCATCTTCCACAGGATAGATACACTGCCATTTCAAGCCTTTCATATGCTGCTTGATTGGCTATGGTTACTACTGTACTCATAAACTGTAAACACTATGCACGCGAAATGATCTGAAATAAATATGAAGTCTGCTCACTTCTTATCAATGAATTCCAACGTTGATAGTTGCTATCAGTCCAGTCATGCTATGCTAAATTAAGAAGAGAGAAATGCATTTTATTTCAATGCTAATATTCTCTTTAAATTAATAATAATCGTAATGTGATAACCGGCCACTGACACGGTATATGTAAATAAGGAAAATATGGGCGGATGCATTACGCATCGTAGATAATATTTACGAGCAGTACGCTACAGTCGGTGCAGAAGAGACTATACCATATAAGGCAGTTGAAAAGCTCCAGAATTATAACGTCCTTCATATTATGTAATTACAATTACAAGTAACTATGAGAATCTAGTTTAAAGGTTTATTTTCCTCGGTACGACCCCAGCGGCTCAAGCGACAGCGACTCGCTCATTCCATATAAAAACTCATGCTCATGCTACTCGTATAAGCGATTATCATCTAAAAATTAGTGTTTATATGAGCGAGTCGCTGTCGCTAGAGCCGCTGGGGTCGTGCCGAGAAAAAAAACCTTAAATACGGGTTTTTCGGGGAATGGGCAAATGAAGAGTCATGACTTTGATTGTGGAACACTAAGGAAGGTTTTCACAATAAAACAATCATCAATTCCACTGTCGGAATTTACTACAACCATTTTCATCATAGTCACGTGTAAAACAAAGTGTTATTCCTACATGCCGGTATGAACGCTTCACCACAGGCACTGGTGCAAACCAGGAAACCAAAAAATAAAAAAAGAGATCCACCGCTCAGAAAAATCAAAGAAGCATCTTCTCATAGAGAGTCGATGAATGTCAGCCAGGTCGATAGCTATTTATGTAACAAAGTTAATCTATGAACACTAACTGATCACCGAAATAATAAGAACGATATTTGCGCAATTTTGTTTATTAATAACTTTATCGTTAATGATAAGGTAGAAAATGAAAAATTTATGAGAATACAGCCCAAATATCTGGAGATATCTATAATTACATCCTGTGGAATTTCAATGTTAAGTCGTTGAGGTGATAGCATCAATATTATTCGGTTCTGAACGGAAGGGGCTGTATCAGTTTTCAGTATTTTGAAAATTGTAGGATCACCCTCTTATTTATTTTCTCATGAGATGATGGAAAGTGCGTTATTAATAACGTAAATTTTACTTTCCTCCTTGACTAGATTCGTGGAGAATAATAGTTTGACGCTGAAACGGGTAAAATACTTTTCGTATTGCACTTTATTTGAATCTGAGTTACCTTAATTATTGTTCAAATTCCCCAGACAGACGGCTGAACTTTTAGCATCATGTCCAGGTACTCAAGAAAGACAGAAAAGTTTACGCTATCGAGATTTTTTCAAAATTAATACACCCACCGAAATAATTATATATGTACTTACATAGAAAAAGGATCGTCTGTTTTTATTGCAGCATAGCATTTAACTACCGTTCGCAAAGCGTTATGTTGAGCGGTGAGAAAACGTATTAAAAACGTTGGTCCTCACAGTTTATAGCTTAATTTGGGACCAAAAAAGCATATTACAGTGAGAAGGATCTTTGGTGTATCTTAGTGTAAATTTGATATCAAAAACACTTTTAAGTCCATTGCTATCGGCGTTGTTAAAGTCAAAATGTACGTGAAATTTGGGTGATATCAACGATTGGACCCAATTTTTAATTTGATAAGAGTAAAGGAATAAATCACAATTTTTTAATGAATACATAAGACAGGCTAAATGTTCCAATATTTGCAACAACAAAATATGGAACCAAATACATAGATACATTTTCGAATCAA
The DNA here is from genome assembly GCA_949715475.1 of Microchrysa polita. Taxonomy (NCBI): domain Eukaryota; kingdom Metazoa; phylum Arthropoda; class Insecta; order Diptera; family Stratiomyidae; genus Microchrysa; species Microchrysa polita. Next base: position 32,187,935 of record OX454420.1, on the reverse strand, counting down.
CAAAATACGTTTCAAAAGGAAAAATAATTTGCCGGCAAAAAAAACAATTTCCGGATCCACATTATATTTGTATAAGTATGTACATATACAGCATTTTACGGTGGAAAATGTGTCATAACATATTTTTCGGTTGTGTTGGGACAATCATGTTTTTCCCTTATTTTCTTCTTTTTTTGCTGTTATATTTTCATGGCGTATATGTATTCAGTAGAAAGTTTTATCGCTTTTCCAATATTTACGATACAATGAACAACAAGAACAGTGGTCCTACTGGCAACCATTGCTTCATTGCATTTGCAATTGCAATTCCAAGCCTCTCCGGGACGGACCACACCCGTTTGCTACAACAAACGGCCAAGAGTTGCCAAAACGCCTACGGGCAAGAGCCTTCTTCTTCTTCTTGTAGCGGTGCAGAAAGGTGTGAAACCTCTGTGCATCTATGTGGGTACGATTTATGGTTCGTCAATGGTTGTGTCCGTGAGGTCTAAGGACAAAAACATAGCTGCTGCGATAGGGTTTTCCCACAGCGATATAGGGGTACAGTGGGCGCAGCGGGGCATTGAAACAAGTGACCCCCATCATGAGGAGTACCATTGCAGTTTGGACAGATGTTTTGGATGTCCGGGTTTATGCAAGAAAGGTACGAATTAAGGCGTGAACAAAAGCCCGACCGAAGTTGAGCTAGTGTTACTCTAGTGGTTCTCGGGAGCCTAATTTCCTCAGGCGAAATTGGTGGAGGGCGCTCTGAGAGGACTCTATTCGCACCTAAACTCACGATAGACCTATTATTCACCTATTCATTCAAGAGCCTCGAAAGTCTCGATGCAGGAAGGTTGTGTATTGCTGTGTATATGTATGGATTCAATATATATGTTTTTTCCTCATATTGGGAGCATCACATCTCGGCGCGGCTGCTTTCAATTCTTCTTTTACGCGCCGGCATTGAAGCAAATCCAGGCCCAGTCAGGGTATGGATGTGTATTGTCTGCAACCGACGTATCGGTACAAATGCCAGGTCACTTCAGTGTAGTTGCTGTTCGGAGTGGGTGCATTTCAGATGCTCCGGTTTGAGAAGGATGGGTCATTACATAGAAGGTACATTTGTTGCACCAGGCTGTAGTTTTACTGGGCAGCCTCGGGTAATACCAGGCCCCTCCCCACCACCAATGCCCCCTACTCCCCCAATAATGTTGCCTTCAATGTTAGACACAGATTAACTCCTGCCGCTCCGCCAGCAACTTTTACACCGGTGTCCATACTGCAGTTCAACTGTAATGGCATCCTAGGGAAAATTTCCGAAATCACACGCTTCTAGAGAAAGTACAGGATTCTGATTGCTGCCATCCAAGAGACGAAGCTCCACGCGAATTCACCATTCAACGCTGAAGGTGAATATATCATCATACGCAAGGACAGAGAAAACGCCACGAATGATTCTCACCCTGGAGGTGGACTTGCCTTCCTAATACACAGGTCCGTACATTACAGTGTATTAGATGTAGTCTCAGACGGTACGGCGGAGTTGCAGGCCATCTCAGTTTCATCCGGGAGCACCAATATTGAAATTTTTAATATCTACATACCACCACGACTTCAATGCCCATCATGAACTCTGGCATTCCGCGCTTCACAACGATACCAGGGGTCAAGCTATCGCCGAATCTCTGGACGCATCAGATTTCTGTACCCTCAATGAAGACTCGCCAACCCGTGATGCAAACAATTGTATTAGCTCCCCAGACATTACAATTGTCAGCGCCAGCCTAATAAGTGAAACCTCCTGGGAAACACTTACTGGTCTTCCTTCTGATCACCTCCCAATCATAGTCAGAATTGACAAACCAACTGACCTGACCATGTCAGAGACGCGGACGTTTGTCAATCACAAAAAAAGCTGATTGGAAGTTCTTCGCGCTTCCCCCTCCCACCAATGTACATAAGGCCGAACCGAACATTAGGAGCGTCATTACCAAAGCTGCGGCACGGTTCATTCCTGCAGGGCGCATTCCAAAGGTTTTTCCAAATTTTCCAACAAGTGCCGCAAGGTTAGCCGATGAACGTGATAATATTAGGCACGCTAACCCTGGTGACCCCAGAATTCGGGAGCTCAATATCCAAATACAGCAAAAAGTTAAAGACTACAAGAAGGCCAAATGGAACGAGCACCTCAATGACTGTAACCTTAATAAAGGTGCTAGTAAATTATAGTCCACTGTCCTTGCGCTTTCGAACTCCTCAAAAGATAAGGGCAATATAGCCATAACCTTCGCCAAAAAAGAAACAAGCAATCCTCTTCAGTGTGCGAGCCAGTTCAATAAGCAATTTATTGAACATCCCAAGTCCGATAGCCTCAAGTGCAAAATTAGAAGACGGATTCGCAGCCGAAATGTTGACTCCGTACCAATTTACACCCCGGACCAGGTTAAAACAGTCAGTGAGAATGCAAAAAACTCTAAGGCCCTTGGACCCGATGGCATTTCAATGGCCATGCTCAAACATCTTGACCTTCCTGCCATTGAGTATCTCATCCCCGACATCTGGAAACAAGGTCGCATAGTCCCATGTCTTAAACCAGGGAAATGTGCCAAACTAGGAACATCCTACAGACCGATTACGATTCTGTCACCTGTAGCAAAGGCGCTGGAAGCCCTCATCCACCCCACTCTCGTTTCACATGCGAAGCTAGAACCCCATCAGCACGGATTTAGATGCATGCACAGTACGACCACCGCTCTGGACGCGATCACTACACGTGTAAGAGACGGACTAAACCAGCGTACACCATGCCATAGAACCATCATGGTGGCGTTTGATAAGGTCAATCACTCCATGCTCCTCCTCAACATGCATGTTCCGACACAAGAGATAAGATGGATTGCCAACTATCTAGCTGGAAGGCAATCTTTCACCGAGTTTCGAGGCAGTCGTTCCAAACTCAGAAAGATCAAATTAGGTGTTCCTCAGGGTGGGGTTCTCTCTCCCACCTTGTTTAACATCTACATGGCAGGTCTCTTTAAAAAACATTAACGTAAAATTCATAAGAAAATACAATTTCAAAGAGTTTTCTATGCAATGATACTGAGAGGTCAATAAGCAATAAAGAAGAAATAAACAAAATAAAAAAAGTTCCTCAGAGTTATGTATTTTTTTAAAGACTTTTCCCGTTATTATTTTCCTCAATTTCCATAATAACTCGAAGTGCGGCTATAGTAATGAAATGACAGACCAAATTTTTTTTCCTTGTTAGAAGAATAATGGTTTAAAATTAAATGACAAATTTTGTTAAATTTTTTGTCTTTTTAATAACCCTTAGGTTTATAGTATGTGGAATAACTGTGTTTTCTTTCAATTTCCAAGAATCAGTCCGTTTTATGTTGCGGCTATTTTTATCACAGAAGTGTATAAGCTAAATAAAATATCCATTCCAGTGATATACGTATAATACAATAGTGCTTTTCGACTTACTGGAACATTTCCAGATTTATTGGAAATCCCATACAAAATGATGATCCTGGAAATTGATCCAGGGTATGACTTGGATCATCTGCCAAACTAATCCCCCAGATGTCTCCGCGAACAATTTCCCTAAAATTTCCCGTATGTCATTTTGTTATTCAGTATTTTTGGTTTGTAAACTTTATTCAGAGTTAATCATTTTAATATTTCTTGCTACTTATCCTTTTAATTATATCTCGCACGGTGCATAATTACAAATGCAATTTATAATTTAGAATATCGCGTTGGGGCCAGATGACACGATAGTCGGCTGTTACCGATTTGGGAAATTTTGATCCGATTTCATTCGACTTGGACAGGATCAATGATCCAGTCAGTCGAATAGGGCTAAAATGATGATCCTGGAAATTGATCCAGGGTATGACTTGGATCATCTGCCAAACTAATTCCCCAGATGTCTCCGCGAACAATTTCCCTGAGATTTCCCGTATGTCATTTAGCTATTCAGTATTTTTGGTTTGTAAACTTTATTCAGAGTTAATCATTTTAATATTTCTTGAAAGTTTTCCTTTTAATTGTATCTCTCACGGTGCTTAATTACAAATGCAATTTATAATTCAGAATATCACGTTGGGGACTGGTGACACGATAATCAGCTGTTACCGAATTGGGAAATTTTGATCCAATTTCATTCGACTTGGTTAGGATCATTGTCCGTGTAAGTCGAAAAACACTATAAATTAAAATTTTTTTTTTAAGACAGGTGAAATTAGCAACATTAGGTGTGTTTTTTTGGTTATCCCGTGCAGGTTTGGGTAACGAAACTTCATATAAAAAAAATGACAGGTGCGTCAGCTGTCATTTTTTTTATATGGAGTTTAGTTACCCAAACCTGCACGGGATAACCAAAAAAACACACCTATTATTAAGATTTAAGATGTTTATTTTCCCAAATATTAAATTGCTCCACCAAGGATACCCTTCTATTTTTTCTTTTCATACAAAATACGTCGATTTCGGATTTTAAGGTGAATCCCCATTATATTCCCACAGATATGAAATCTTGGCTTTCGGGGATTCCTAATAGCCGCGCTGAAGAAAACAAACATTGCATTTCACATTTCTTTCGTTTACCCGGGGCATCATTTAAATAGATTGACGTTATTCGGTTTTGTACAAAAGACTGCTAGTTACTGCTTTTTTGAATGCAGATATAATAAAGCTCAATTGACGAATAATGAGCCCAAAAAAAAACCTCATCTTACAAAAAGTGTTAAATAGTACATAATGTACATATTCATATTAGGCACCCGTTCCCGGTCGCCTTTAGAATCGGTCAATGCAAATTAAATTTTGTATGGAGTCCGTTAGATGCTAATCTGTCGACTATTATGACTATTATTCAGCAGCAAATGATACTTCCACCCACAACCACAATAGACATCATCCGCCTTACATTCTCCAGCGCGCCTTTTTCTAACTGGGAGTCGAATATGCAACTAAAACTCAAGTTGAATGAACCACATTCTCGCAGACAGTTCAAGTTATACATTTTGCCCATGCCCATAATGCGAAATGGGGCAAATAGCGGCAATGTTGGTCGATCGAATGAATACCTAAAGCCCAGCCGTACAGTACTTTGCACCAATTCCAAGAACTGATACAACGTAAGAACAATAACATAATCCAGACGAGTGGAAAAAAACAGTCATAAATGAAAAACGCGATAAGGCGTCGAGCGAAATAAATCATCTTGCGACATAATTGTTATACTAATTGAAAAAGATGATTACTTCTGGATGTAATCCGCCAATTGATTACCAATTTAATTAATCGCGAGCCAAGGCTGCCTAATTGCGAAAGCATTAATTACGAATTACAATTCTAATCTAATACTTCTCTCAACATGAAATTAGTAATTGCAAATTTACATACTCGAAAAATTTCTTCAAAACTTCAGGTAATTGTGACATTTTCCCGGCGCACAGCTGACACTTTTGCACTTCACAAAGCACTTGCAAACAAACCAACTCAACTTAACTGGAACGGGTTTCCCGCGAGACTGACAAACAGACAGACCAGATTCAGATCCACCCTAACCTAAAACAAATTGCATCTGTCAGTCATCATGATAAACCGGTTGAGCTTTTGCAGATTTGAGAGTTAAATAGCGATGAAGCAATTTTCTCTTCAGTCAAAAAAAAGCTAACTATTGCGATTTAAGAGCAACTTGCATGAAAGATGAACGAAAAGCTCGTACAGTTCATGATAAATAGTATCGAACAGAACATTTAAATAAAATTTAACCCTATATGGATGGACATGTACATTCACTATAAAATAAACTACATACGTGTATATTCCGTGCATAAAATTATGTAATATATATCTTAAGAACTGGATGGTCAAAACGGTTGTTTGATCAACAGCAATGAAAAGCATTTCAAATGAAAAGAGCACAATACTGTTTGTTTTTAGCGATATTTAGCTAAGCAATGGGAGATCGAAGAGGGCTGCATACGCAAAACGTGTTTTTTTTTTAGAATTTTGATGTACATATGTGTAATACTGGTTGTAAATTATCATTTTTGAGTAATAAATACAATACGCATATCAGTTGGTGTAACGAAAAGGGACCACATCAAGGCCCATTCTCTCGTAGATCTTATAGAATGGTTAGTCTTATCGCCCAGAGAAGACACACACAATATTCAAAAAGCTTCTCCATTATATTGAATTGATTTTTTGTTAATTTTGCATAGTTATGTTATCTTTTGCTTATTTACGCTGTTGGATGAAAGTGCGCAATGATTTTCTCAATCTAAGATGATGGCTTAAACAAGCAAAATATGGCGTAGGTATGCAAAATAAACAAAAATTACATTCAACACAATGGAAAAGCTTTCTAAATATGGTATGTGTCTTCTCTACGCGATAAGAGTAATCAGCCGACAGGTACTGAATAAGAGCATCAGAAACCCGGCCCAAGAGTAGCTACATCCGAGGCAGCTTGTCCATAGACCAACCAATCACCGAAAAGCTCGAAGACCGACAAATGGATTGGTATTGCCATGTTCAACGGCGTCCGCCTGAGAACCCCGCAAAGAAAGCGATATCAACGGAAGTTCCACTTGATGGACCCAAGGCCAGAGGCAGACCGAAGAACACCTGGATGTGTCAAATGAAAAAGCAACAACAACGCATTGGTCTCGGCGATGACACGATCCAAGATAGAGCTGCCTGTAGAAATATGCTGAGATATTATCGCCAAAACGGGCGATGTGCCTACACCGCGGGTCGAGCAGCGCGAAGCCATGGAGCGGTATAAAGAACGAGGCAAGGAAGAAGAAGGGTAATAAATACAAAATAAACATAAAATAACTTTAATGCTCCCAGTAAATCTTTTTTGGATTGGTCTAATTAAAAGCGCTTCAGAATGAAAGGCGCTGGCCCTTCCATCCGATAACGCTTTTATTTCAAACAATAACATTCTTTCATTCCGATCCGTTGAGCCAATAACGATATACAGTGAAACCTGTACTGGCGGACACCTCCCATAAGCAGACACCTCCCATAACCGGACAAATTGTTGATACACACGTTTTAGGATTCATTTCGGGAACAAAATTACCTCTAACAACCGGACCCTCTAATAGACGGACACGGACACCATATTTCTGTACATATGATTCGAAAAACCTCTCACAAACGGACAGAAAATTGACTTTCTCGCACACAAAAATTAAAATAATTTTGGGATTTCCCTAATTTAAGGTATTGAGAGCAGTCTTTGGTTGTAATGCAATTGGTGGTTCCCAGTATTCGAATGCCATTCGTTTTTCAAGAAAGTTGTTCCTTCATTGGCGTTTTGATTTTATCCTTATCCACTTCAGAGATTGTGTTTTCAGTCGTTTAAAGGATGCACGCACATGGTGAATCCATGGAATCGAATCCATAAAATGGATTTTCGTTCTGTCAAATGAGCCCATAGCCCTGAGTTTGGATTTTAATCCAATAAAATCCATGGATTCTATCAACGCCATCTAGATATACAAGGCAGATTATCAGCTAATTAAAATAAATCTGTCAGTGGTCATGAACTCAGGCAGGATGTATTTCAACAATAGCAACAGCGACAACAACAAGTGCCCATGGACTGAAATTGTGAGCTCGAGTGGAACTAAGGTTTCTGCAGTTCGGCCGATCTACACCTAAGGCTCATTATTATCGTTTGTGGAAGAATTATAGTTAGAGTTGATGATTCCCACAGATTTATCTCACGATTGGAAATTTTGTTATTATTCTTGTATTGGTAACGGGCATACGCACAATATTTTTAGAAGTAATGGTCAGGTCACCGTACCTGGCAGTCGGGTGAATTGAGTATTTTCGGACTTGCTGCCTTAGGTTTAGACGTTGGGCCTTCACGGCCATAACTGTTCTCGTCCTGTCTTCACGGCAGTTCGCTTCAAACTCTAGTCCATAGAGTCAGGGCTAAATAAAAGAAGAAGTTTTCTTCGAACACAAGGAAGAAGAATCGATGAAGCCTGCTTGCTTGATTTGCAAAAGCTAGAATCAAAACATTCCCATTTCTGGACCAATAATTAAAGCCACGCCAATAATACTGGACTTTCTGCGTCCAATGGATGGTTAGAGAAGTGGAGTAAAAGGCACAATATAGCCCTTAAATGTATAACTGGCGAAGCTTCGGATGTGTCGAAATACATAAATCAGTTCAGCGCAAAATAACCCTCCATATTACATGGGTACAAGCGTGAATACATTTACAATACTGATGAGAGTGACCCTTTTTTCATTGAAGTCGGAAAAATGTGCTAGGGGTGAACTATTTAAAAGTTCTTTTATTCCTTGATAATGCTGCGTCCTACCCGAGAGAATTAAGTTTGACGAATGTCACCATCGCGTTTTTTTGCCAGTTAATACAACAACCGTGTGTCAACCCTTGGATCAGGGGGTAATCCAAAATTTTAAGGTACACTACCGACGATTAATCCTGTGAACATCATTTCAAAAATTGACACAGCAATGTCAGCTTCAAATCTAGCAAAAATGATCAATGTTCTTGGAGCTTTGTACTTCATCAACACCTCTTGGAACAAGGTGAACGCAACTTTCATAAAAAAAAACAGCTTTAAAAAGCAGCATTCTCGCAAACAAACCAGAAACTTTTGGAATTTGACCCCGAAGACGACATACCACCTTATTCGGTTTTCAAAATGTCTTCGGCAGTGCAAACAGTCAAAGTCTGGAGGAATTTCGGACTATCGATAGGACGGTCCATACTGAAAATCATAAAATTGAGACTCGTTATGAAGGTTCAATAGACATTGTGGACGTAAGCGATGGCGACAATGATGACAAGCAACACATCCAATTAAATCTTATGCAGAAGCATTATGCAAATGATTATGTGACGTTTTGATTTTTAAAAATTATGAAAATCAGATACATATTTTTTTTCTTCCACTCCTCGACTTGCGTCACTCCTTGACTTGCGTAAGCATTTCGTTCCGAAAGTATATACGTAAGTCGGAATTTTACGTAACTCGAAATGTTCCTAATACGCATATCCTTCTTATTTAAAATGTCCAAAAAGTTAACAAATGTGTTAATTTTAGATTTAAATTAACATGTGCAAGGATTTTCTCAAATCTCTTAATTAATTTTGGAAAATACCTGAGATTTTCCCTATGCCTAAATTTATTCCAAGGATTTTTCATTGGTTGTGGCATTTACATAAGTGCGGAATTACGTAAGTCCGCCTTACGTATGTCGGGGAGTAACTGTATTTTTTTTCTTCCACATACTCTGTACCTACTACTATAAAATATGTAAAATGAATATAAAAACCCGTTTTTATACCAATAATAATAAATATGAAGAACATAGTATTATTTTAATGCTTTTTATATTTTAATGAAGCTTTTATAAACTTTTATACATAGCATTTTGTGCGATACCTCTTACAAACGGACACCTCCCATAAGCGGACAAAAAGACTGTCACCATGAGTGTCCGGCTATGAAAGGTTTCACTGTACAGTCAAACCTCCCTATAACGAATTTCTCTATATAACGAATTTACTTAGTTTCCTGAAGAATTTGATCACCATATAACGAATTTCTTTATAACGAATTTTTCTCTATAACGAATGTTTTCCCAATTCCAACTTGCTATTTTCAGGTATTTTCAACTTCTATATAAGGTTTTTTGTTTTTCTAATTAATTCCCCCGATGATTTTGTAACTAAGGGGAGTAGTAATACAGGAATCGAGCATAATGGAATAAAACGAATGACACTTTAGGGATTCCCCGACTATGCATGTCTATTGTGATATATTGAGTGTTGCAATTTTTGGTGTCAGGTCTTTAGAAAAATATTCATACGTACAGCATTTCGCTGTACAGTACAGCATTGAGACCTCTCGCACAGCATTGAGAAACGTACAGCAAAATGTACAGAATTCTTGCCGGCCCGACCTGTGATCATCATTGTGTACGTAGTTGAAACTGTTTTTCGATCGGAAAATATGAATGATAAGCCTGACATCTTACCAGTGGCGTAACGTACGGTGATCCATGTGTTCGGTCGAACACGGGCCCCAACCACCAAGGGCCCCCATGCGTATTGACAGGGAGTAGGAAACTTTGTATTGTGATTTGAAAATAACTTTTTGTAGATTTCTAGTTCATTGCGCTGAAGAACTGCGTGGCTGTTACCATAGGGATGATGGCCTTTGTATGTCATCAATTTTTATAAGATGCCAATTTGTACTAAAGACTGAAAGTGTTTTCAAAAGGACGAAATTTCATATTAAATCTTAGAATCCCAGCCCACTAGCTGAGCTTTCATCGGTGCAATAAGTACCATTGAAACCCATTAGAAGCACTCTACAGGGTGTCCCGCATAAGGTGGTCAATACTGTAAGAGTTGATAGCACAACTTGTTTCAGCAAGAAAATTAACAATACAATCGGATTTTTTTTACCGTTACTTTGTTATCGCTCTTTTTGTGAAAGTCATCGAAAATCGTGACTTGTCATGCAAAATCATAATTTTCCGCCCTCCTGATGACTAAATCCAAGATTTTATTCCAGTTTCAGAAACAAAAGAAAATTTCACAAAAACTGAAGTTTTTCCTGTTGCCAACCTTATGCCACTGTTACTGTTACTCAAACTTAATAGAAATTTTAAAATAGATTTTTCAACGAAAATTCAAACAGTAATTGTATGTACAATGTAATGTACAACTCTGCAAAGCTGATAAAAGTTGCTTCAACATGTTGGCTTTTTATATTTACATTGCAGAATTTTAGGGAAACACGCATTGAATGGTAAAAATCAAGGTTTCAGTAGAATCGTTAACAATTTGCCTTTTACTCGAAAAAAGACAAACAAAGGCTATCATAATTCGGGATAGAATCTCCCTACTTTTATTTTACCAGAACTGTAAGATATTTGAAATTTTGGACATTTTTTGGCAAATGCAACGGTACTTATAACAGTTAATATTTATTATTTGCTATGGCAGATAGGCGGGTGCCCCGCTCATAATGCGAGATCTATCAAAGAATATTTGGGACAGTTGCGTGGCCTGCAAGAAGTCCCGACCTTACTCCCCTAGATTTTTATTTATGGGGTAACTTAAAAAACAATGTCTATTCCGAGCCGATTACCTCCCGGGAACAGCTGCTGCAGCGAATTAATGATGATTGTGACAAAATAAAGGAAACCCCTCCTGAAATCCTTCGGGACGTTTCTTCCATGCGCCGAAGGTGCCGAGTCTGCATACAAAATGGAGGAGGCCCATTTCAGCAGCATTATTCCAATTCATCAAACAGACCCATTTAATCATTAGTTAATATTATTAGTTTATTGGTTGTTTCTCATATTCAAAACTTTATTTTTATTTTTATTTAATAAATTTTCAAAATTGCGATAGTAAAATATAACAGTAAAACAGTAACAGTAAAATATTTCAGTTTGAATAATCCTATAAGAAAATAATTAATTAATATTTTTTTTACATCCAATATGTTTAATTCCAAAATCCCGCAATGTAAATATGAAAAGTGATATACCGTTGGAAAGCCAACATATTGAAGCATTTTTAATGAGCTTTGCAGAATTGTACGTATAAAGCACCGTTATGAAATTACTGTTTGAATTTTCGATGAGAAATCTATTTTAAAATTTCTGTTAAGTTTGAGTAACTGTATCTTGAAAGTGGCGATAATGTTGGCAACAGGAAAAACTTCAGTTTTTGTGAAATTTTACGTTGTTTCTGAAACTGAAATCAAATCTTGGAATAAGTCATCAGGAAGGCTGGAAATTATGATTTTGCATGACAAGTCACGATTTTCGATGACTTTCACCAAAACAGCGATAACAAGGTAACGGTAAAAAAAATTGTCGATTGTATAGGTAATTTTCTTGCTGAAACATGTTGTGCTATCAACCCTTACAGTATTGACTGCCTAATGCGGGACACCCTGTATAGTAAGTAAAATGAGCCCATGAATGTTCCTACTTTCTTAACTGTTATTATACCCTTCGCTCATAGAGTGAAAGGGTATATTAACTTTGTCATGAAGCTTGTAATTGTAACGCATTAAAGGAAGCATCTCCGACCATATAAAAAGTATACATATATGATCTGCATGACTTGGGGAGTGGATTGGAGCATGTCCGTCTGTCTGTCTGTCTGTTGCGACGCGTTTTACTCGGCGCGTATTGAAGCTAGCAAGCTGAAATTTTGCACACGTGCTTCTTATTGTTGCAGGCTGTTTGTATGTTTGACTCACCCAAATTGGATCACTGGGTCATGGGGCTGCCTTACAAACCTAGCTCCCCAATTTGAGTTCTTCTAAGAAAAACTTTTTTATTTGTGTTCCAATTTCAACCAAATTACACACAAATGTGTTTCTATAGATAACACAAAATATACGCAAGAATGGATCAAATCGGACCATGGGGTCATGGGGCTGCCACACAAACTAAACCCCCCAAATTAGGTTCTTTTGAGAAAAACTTTTTTATTTGTGCACCAATTTCAACCAAATTTCACACAAATGTATTTCTATTATTGACACAATTCATATGTAAGAACGGATAAAATCGGACCATGGGGTCATGGGGCTGCCATAAAAATCCAACCCCCCAAATTAGGTTCTTCTAAGAAAAACTTTTTTATTTGTGCACCAATTTCAACCAAATTTCACAAAAATGTATTTCTATTGATGACACAAAACATATGTAAGATTGATTTAAATTGGACCATGGGGTGATGGGGCTGCCATACAAACCAAACCCCCCATATTGATTCTTCTAAGAATCATGTTTTTACACCCATTTCACAAAACCTTGAATTAATGTGTGTTGTGAAATGTGAATGGAATCGTACTGTGGGGTCATGCTCCGGCAACCCCAATAAAATTTTCCGAGGAAATATTTTTATTTGGCCGCTTATTTCAACCAAGCCCAAAACTTTTGTCAAGATGGAAGAAAAAGAATGAGGAGGGGGATTAAATACAAGGCATAGGTACGTCCGAAAAAACTTTGAGCCCAAGCGAAGGGTATCCAAATTTCGGCCGCACCCGAAATTAGCCTCGGCCCCGGGGGTTGGCGAGCGAAGCGAGCAGGGGGCGAAGCCCCTAGTTTTGTATTCACATCAAAATTGTGAGAGAGTTGATTGAACTACGTTATTTTACACTTAAAAAATTCCAAGGACTTAAAGCTAATCATATAATTTTAAGAAATGTGTGACCATACCATAGTGTTCTAGAAAATATTTTTTTTTCTCGTATGGCATTGAGTTGAAAGTTTTAGTTTTCTTTGTCATCTCAGTGTGGTGTCCTGGTTATAAATTGCATTAATTGTTAAAAAGGTCTTTTTGGAAATTGTTGAAATCTGAAGAAATGGATCAACAAAAAGCTCTGGTACTATAGTTGAAATCGATTCACTGGAAAAAATCCACCAACTTTTCCGTAAAAAGCAAAGCGAGTTAAATTACATTTTCAACGATTTCTAAATGCTATTTTAACAGAAATTTAAAACCAAATCTATGCGAAATCGTGGTAAAGTGTGGTGAACTCCGCTTGACTTTATGCAATACATATCTTTGAAAACGTCACGTTTACAGAAGAGGGCATCTAGCCCACAATCGGCTCTGTTTACCATCTGTCCACGTTATCAACCAGTAAGACCGATTTTTTCACTTTTTTATGGAAACAGTTCTTTGGCGTAGATTTTTAGATTTATAAGTCTGAACCTCTTGTTGCATCAAATGGCCAGAGTGAAAATTTAGAGTTAGATGGATTCTACTGAACTGTCAAATTGTGCAACAAAATTAGGACGATAAGGTCCATAGGATTTGTGATTTCATAATAAACCTAGATTTCGTTATAGTTTGTAAATCGCGTTTTACCGGACCATAATAGCCTATTTGAACTAAATAAATTAACTTAAACCAGTTTACTCGATTGAATCGTGAAGTTTTAGTAAATTCTATCCGAATCCCCCTACAAATATAGTCCTGAAGTTACTTATAAGTTTAAAATTTACAGCGTGTAGTATTCGGACAAAAATAGTAGTATCAACAATTTCGGTTAATTATAAATTACATTGTGTGGGGGCCCCCATTTGGATCTCGAACACAAGATATTTTAGAAACGTTACGCCACTGCATCTTACCTATTAGAAACTATGTAAAAACTCCAAGACACTCACATAAGGACACACTTTTCAAAAGGCGACTACAGCACCATCAACATTATGTTTCCCAACCATTAGTCTGCGGACTAATTCGTGAGGTTCCCGGATGTCTGGTCACTACTCACAGAAAAATAATAATTGACCCGTAATAATTAAATTTCAGATTAGTATGCGGCTAGGGGTTGGGAAACGTAACTACAAAGATAATTCGAATTTTATAAAAAAAACGTCGATATACTATAGTCTTAAGAAGCGTTCTTTTGAGACACCCTTTATTAAGGAAGACTGGACAATAATACTTTACCATAAAGTTGGTGCAAGAAACTCGACATTGTTGAATTGCCCCTACTCCATGAGGATCGATTTTCGTCATTACAAATGGGCAACTGCCCGGGGTGGTTAATTTTAAGGGGTGGCATATTTCTGAACCTTTCATACTTTTTATTGATTTAAAGTTCTGTGTAATACGCATTTCCAGTTGTCAAGCAGCAGTTTATTATAAGAGAAAATGTAGAAAATTCGATTTGTGGTACGGAGCAGAATATGTACAAAAAAGAAGAAGGAGATCAGCCGCTAGCGTCCAGTTCCACTTCTAGTTTGATGCTCGTAATGGAACAGTCGACCAGCTATGCACTCGAACATTTACCGCAATCGGAGAAAGATGTTGTACAAATAAAGCGGTAAAGAAGCATGAACGAAATGATAGTACACGACATTGGGGTTTTTGTTTTGACTATTGGCTGATAATAAAGAAATGCATTCTAAATCGTTGTTCTCTGTATTTTTTTCCTAAAATTTCCGTTTAATCATAACCAAAAAAAAAATTAACTCAAGAAATCGAAACTAGCCAGTAGGATATCCTACCGACAGGTTTTCATATAAAAATGGAAATGATTGGGTCCCCATTTTTTAACCAGATCATCAAATGTACAAGACTAAATATGAATGGATTAGCGGCGTAAGTACACACTTTCAACAAGCGGACAAAATCTCATACACAATGGTGTCCGCTTATGGGAAATTAGATGGTACAATATGAGCGGACACCAATTTTGCAGCGAATTCTACTTCATACGAGTACAAATGAGCGGCAAAGCGCAATCTTCCTTCTTTCCGCCATTTACTCTGCTATATGGCTGGCTACTTAGTTGAGAAGCGTAGTATCACAAATACTGAGTGCCTTCTGGTGTGGAGAGTACTATAAACAGAAATCGCTATATTTTGCTCAGCGAAAAGTATTTAGCGGAGTGGACGTGAATACATTCAATAGAGACAGTCTTGATTGTAAAATAAGCTTTCTTGTAAAAAAAATGCACATCGATACGCAACGAAATGCCACGAAATGTTCTTGACACTTGAACCGTTTTTTTTTTACATAAATAGGTACTACAGCCATGAAGAGTAAATCCGGCACTGCGAATGACATAAGCCTATGAGGGTGGTAAAGAGTATTTTGGTCAACATTGTGTACAGCATTTGTTTCTCAAGGATCTGGTCACCTTTCATTATACCGTTATGTAAATTAAAGACTATGTGCCAATTTTTAAAATTACTTGCCGGAAGGTCACGGTGCAATTTTTTCCTGTACAGTTTTTGAATTTTGACGAAACGATGAATTTGATCTCTCGGTTTTTGGAGTCACATTTCTCTCAAAACAAAGCAGTTATTTTTTCGGGTTGGAGTGTAGTGTAGGTAAAGAGCATTTGGTTGCTGTTGTGGTGTCAAAAGAAAATTTGAGAAATATTAAAATTTGCAGTTACAGTGGATGAAAAATGACAGGAAGGTCTGCTTTTTTTTCGAATTTTCTTTAATTACACATAACTGTAAAAAAAAAACTCGACTGATTTTTTTAATGTGTTTCCCGCAACGGACACTAATTGCGCTATCATCGATTACCGGGTTATCATTGGGGTTTGGGAGACCCTGTATACAAATTAACAAAAAAATAAAGTTTTTCTATATAAAGCCTAGTACTGACCTCGAGAGTGAAATTTTTCGCCGCTGCGATTTGATCAATGAAAATGCATTCTTACTGTCGTGGAATATGTGGGGAATGCTGGGGAATTCCATAAGCTACAATCCGAAAACAGTTCCATAATTTTTCTCGACCATTTTATGTATTTTTTCCGATTCCCCGGTTATTTCATCGTGAAATGTCAAATCAAATAGCCGAGGAGAATTATGGAACCGATCTCGGATTGTAGCCTATGGAATTCCCCACCGTTTGTGACATATTTCCATTTTATTGATAAAATCCCTGGGCAAAATATTTCACTCTCGATGTTAAATCAGACCTTAACGAAGAAATTGATTGGTGCCTTGCTGATTCGTTATAGAGAAGTTTGACTGTACATATTTAGTAAACAGGTAGAAAGACGCTAGCCTCGCAATGTGAAACTCCCTTACCAAATATAAGATTCGTTATATTTCCGGTTTGGATGATGATATTGGAAACAATATTTGAGTGAAGCTTGCTTGGAATAAATGAGCAAATAAAAAACTTGTTTGGAGGGAAGTACAATTCCATTTGTTTTTACATTTTTTTATGTTTGGATAAAGACACATTAATAAAAGGTGTAGCAAAAAATGTTTCTCAGAAGAACCAAAATGGGGGAGGAGGATTTGTACGACAGCCCCATGACCCCATGGCTCCTTTCCATCCATTTTTACTTATGTTTTGTGGCATCAATAGAAACACATTTGTATGAGGTGTGGGTCAAAATGGTGGACAAATAAAAAAACTTTTTCTTTGAAGAACCAGATTTGGGGAATTGTGTTTGTATGGTAGCCCCCTGACCCCAGGGTCCTATTTCATTTTTGCATATGTTTTGTGATATCAATAGAAATGAATTTTCATGAGGTTTGGTGTAAATTTGTGCCCGAATAAAAAAGTTTTTCTTAGAAGAACCCAATTTGGGGGTGCAGGTTTGTATGGCAGCCCCATGACTCCATCGTTCGATTCCATCTATTTTTACATATTTTATGTGAGATCATTAGGTATCAATTTATATGAAGTTTGGTTAAGATTGATTCATAAACAAAAAAGTTTTTCTTAGAAGAACTTAAAATGGGGGGGGGGGCTAGGTTTGTATGGCAGCCCGATGATCCAGTGATCCAATTTGGATGATTCAAACATACAGCCTGCACATAAATAGGCATGTGCGCAAAATTTCAGCTATGTAGCTTTAATAGCGACCGAGAAAAACGCGCTGCGACAGACGGCCAGAAGGACAGACAGACGGATATCGCCCAATCGACTGACTGATCATCAGTGCCGCATTAAGCAAGCGCGGGGCCCGTGGCCTATGGAATTTCGATTAACCAAATTATTAAAGGGGTTCTAAAATGAATATTTCGGTTTCCTTATATATATATCCCAAGGGGTTTAGGAAAGCGGCTAGCAGCTAGCAAATATCAGTATTATAGCCTTGCAATACACATATTTAGATGTACGGTGTTTGATAAGCCATGTTGCTCGTGATTCTGGGAACTCTCTGCACTCTGCATTTAAAATTTACATATCTTTTCTTATTAATCGGAAACTTTAAAAAAAAATCAATATAAAATAAATTGATTTTTTGGGTGAAAAATTGGTATTTTCGTATAAAAAGTACAAGTTCAATTCGCATCAATTCGCGAAACTGAGTAATTTACGCTGAAATTCGCATCTATTTCGTAAAATCGAAATTTCCGTACCTCTAATGACAATGTGTTAGAGACACACTGAGACAGATACAGGACGCACAGTGTTTCAGATTCATATTCCAGCGGGACAAAAATCAAAAGTAAGTATGCGATTACCGATGAATTTGATGGGCAATAAATGCGCACATATTTCTATTGATATATAGATATAACAATAATATCCCTCATGCACAGTGGCGTACCTCTCCATTATTGGAAAATGGGGGCAAAATTATCTGTTTTGAAAATGATTTCAAATTGTTTCACAAAAATCTTTCTCGTTGATGTGTGTAGGTTTGCCAAGATTTTTTTCTATTTTAATTAGTATAAGCGAATTTCTGTAGAAAAATTACACTTATTCGAAAAAGAAGAATTTATTTTAGAAGTCTCTTTCTGGACGACCTCTGAAAATTTAAAAATTCGAAATTTTCCGAAAAGTGATAAATTATTGAAATATATTTCATTTTCTAAGTGTTGCCTATTAATATAGCTTTCGATTGAATTGTCCCTTTTCAGGTTTACTCAGGTTCTTAAAAGTTTTCAACCAAATATCTAGCTAAAAAAGGCCCAGATACTCCGGTTACCCGATCTTACTATGTAATTGAAATAAAACAATCTTGGAAAACTTGAACACTTAAATGGAAAATAGCTTTTGTGAAACAATTTTAAATCTTTTTTTAAACAGGTAATTTCGTCCCATTTTTCATAACATTAAAAGTGGTACGCCACTTTGAATAAGAGAAATGATTGTAATTTCTAAATGGATTTAGATGTATATGTGCAAATACATTTTCCAACATGAAATTCAAAAATCGTATGGCCCTCTAGAATATGAATATAAAACACTGTAGACGTAGGTTTACGGGAATGCCAAACATTTCCTCTATAACTGGGTTTTAGAATTTCGTTGACAACTTGGTTGTTGTAATTGTTGTTTGTGAAAAACGCGGGGCCCCTTAAAGCGCGGAGTCCGTGGCATTTGACACCTTCTGCCACGTGGTTAATCCGGCACTGCTGATCATATATGTATGGTTTTTAAATGGTCGGAGATGCTTCCTTCAATGCGTTACAAAATTCATGACAAAGTTAATATACCCTTTCACTCTATGAGCGAAGGGTGTAAAAAGTTTTAGGAGCAGCAGTTGGTCGTCGTACTCTGAGCGGCTAGTGGTAGAGCGAATACTGAAACGTAGCTAGTCAATGAAATACGGTAGGAAGCTTAATTCTCGCTCAAAAACGATTTGTTGGAAAAGTTTTTTTAATTAAACGCAAAAGACAAGAAAAAGATCTAAGCTTCAGCAACGAGCTATTGCTCTTTCTTTTAACACGAATGAAATAGCTCCTGAACACTTTAACGAGCTTTATCCAAAAATAAAATTAGACTTGGTCAGTGGATTATTGTCTCTGCTGGGTGGTCCTCTTGATAGAAACCGATTAAATGGTAACATCCTGATGTACATAGATGATCCTTGGACGACATGAGTGTTGGAATAATTATTGTAATATGATCATTTGCTAACTTTGTACTTTAGATAACCACTTTTGCTCTATTACATTTACTCGCGTGTTTTAAATTATTCAATAATATAATAATCCACCGCCCTTTAACAAAGGTTATGGGCCCAGTATAAATATAATATACGGAAAAAGTGAAATATCGTGAATAATTTTTCAACTTGCATTCCAATCGTATCGTGATGGCGAATAGTCTTGCAAATTATCAGTTTCCCCGATTGAACTCAAACAATTACTTCAATTGGAAGTTTCGCATGGAAATGGTGCTGAAGCGCGAAAATGTTTGGCAAGCAATCAGTAGCAACAGGCCGGCAGCCGATTTTAATTCTTGGGGTAAGGCCGACGAGAAGGCGCATACTACGATCTCGCTAATGGTGGAAGACGATCAAATCCAGCTTATCAGGAATTGCATTAGTACTAAGGCGGCATGGACAGCGCTAAAGGAGTTCCACGAGCGGGATTCGCCAGGTACGAAAGTCCGGATTTTGGGAGAAATGCAACATCCGAAAATACAGACATCATGGCACACGTAAGTCGAATAAACGAATTATTCCAGAAATTGAATTCTTTCGGTCAAGATCTAAAACCAGATTTTTTATTGGCTGCTACGTTACTTGGGTCTCTACCGGGAAGCTACGACTCGCTCATAACAGCATTGGAAGCACGCAGTGATGCGGAATTGTCAGCATCTTTAGTGTCCGCAAAAATCATCGAGGAATATAGACAACGGAAAGCACGCGATGAAGGTTATGTCAAAGATATGAATGATGCTGCACTGAAAGTCACACAGAAGAATTCTCGCACGGCAAATAAGGTAATCTGTCATTTTTGTAAAAAGCCGGGGCATTATAAGCGAAATTGTTTAGTCAGTGGAAAGTCTATAAGGGATACGGTTGTAAAAACCAAGGTGCGAACGCTACGCAAAACTCGAACAGTGAGCTATTATTTGCAATCGGAAAAGGTACCGGCTGGATAATGGACCCAGGTGCCACTTGCCACATTAGTTGCAATAGACAATTATTCAAGAATTTCGATGACACGGATTCTGAAGTGGTCACTGTAGCGAACGGTGATGCAGTTAAAGCATCGGGAATAGGAGTAATTTATGTCGAGTTCATGAACAGTGACGGTGACTTGTCAAAATTGAGAACGTCTTATATGTTCCATCCATTGGAATGAATTTGATCTCAGTCAAGAAACTGACCGACAGTGGATATAAAGTTAATTTTCATGGACGTTTATGTGAGATTCGATCTCAAGATAATTCGCGCCAAATAGCTGTGGGTGACGTGTCCAATAAATTTATACAAGATGCGAATTAAGACCAATGATGCTTATACTACGATAAGTCAAAAGATGTGTCCACATCAATGGCATGGAGTTTTGGGACACCGCGATATCGAGGTGATCAAGACGATTCCGTCCTTAGACCTTGTGAAAGGGATGATGATTGGATCTTGTAACTCAGATTGCATCCAAACTTGTGAAACATGCATAAAGGGGAAAATAACACGACTTCCTTTCCCAAAGCATTCTTCTTCGAGATCGAAAGCTGTACTCGATCTGATACATACGGACATTTGTGGACCTATGCAGGCAAAAACGCCTTCTGGAAAACGTTTTATACTAACTTTTGTGGATGATTTTTTTTCACAACTACACATATGGCTAAAAAAATAAGTACACCCCTCATGTACTTTTTTATGCCAAATTTACATACCCTTTTTAAAATTGAATTACTCCAAATAGATAGCCATTACAACAATTAGGATACAACAATGCCAACGGAACCGAAAAACTAAATGGCATCCCCCTATTATCTTAGTCCACCCCGATATTAGCTTTGAAGTGGGTCTTCAGCTTGGTCAAAATAATAAGTACACCATCGTTTTTTTTTTAATTTTTTGACAACAACTTGCTATTTTCCGTAAGGATTTGTTTTTTTATTCATTGGTGTATGCAACAAGCGTTAAATTAAAAACAAACAAAAATACTTGAGGGGCGAAAAACGCATGGTAGGTACGAAAAAAGACGTTTAGAGTCCGAAAATTAGAAATAGCGGAAAAATTATTCTCTCATTAACGAAATAAACCAACTAAACGTTGTATTTACTGTGTAATTCATTAAAAACTAAATAAAAGCATTCTCAAATGCGGTTAGGTCCATGTAAGGGCCTTAAGGATAATTGTCGATCTCATTATCACTATGGCGAGAAAAGTTCCCTTGGCTTGACTGATGATTTTCGCGGTAAATATTAAAAAAAGAGAATCCCTTTGAAAAGTTAATCGGAGAATACAAGAAGTAAAGCAGTTTTGGTAAAAAGTTTAGAACTTTCCATGGCGATTTCAAAAAGTGTTGACAGTACAAGAAAATTTTGTAGGGATAGTTCTTCTTGTTCCAGACCGAACAATGAAAACTCACATAATATTTTGTTTTATTTATGAGATCGTAATAAATTTGATTGGAAACTACTCTTATCGTAATATTCTTCATTCAGGAAAAAAATAATATGATATACGGTACATCAACTGGCTATTTCCCAGGGAGGCGGAAAAAAATTAGTATATGGCTTAATTTTCATAGTTTGGTTTCTTTCAAATGTACCTAATAACCGTTACTATGAGGCAATTTCCATATAAGAAATGTTAGTTGAGAGTCCCAGAATATTTTACTGATGAGCCCATACACTTTAAATGGGGATTTCAGAAGGATATTAACCCTAACCCATATCTCACAAAGTGGTCAAGGATCCGCTTCAACCAAATCGAGTGGCTTTTCACGTTGTTACTAGAGTCAAATTGAATCCAGAATGTTTAGGGAGAGTTGAATCAATGAACTAGAAACAAAGTTTTCACAAAAAGGACCAAATACGGAATTCCCTGGAAGTAACTGTATGGGGTTATACCCAATGAATAAGAAAATCTGAAAAGGAAATGCAAATAACCGCAAAATACACTAGATATGCAACTTTTTTTCGGGACCAAAATATTTTCTATGGTAACTTAATCGAAGCTACAAGATGACATTTCTCATTTGAATTTTATATGGAAAATTAATTGTAAACAAAATCATGCACATGCGTAGCTTAATGCTGTAAGTTCGTAGTAGGGGCGTCGGAAAAATGGGGGCAATGAATCCGAAATTTCCAAATTATTAGATGCTTAAAATTAATTAATCAGCAACGTTCCTGTTGCATAACTGTATACCAACAGCATCAAAATTTACACTATCGCGAAAAGTACATTTAAATGGGATTGGAAAGCGTTGCGTGGTGTAAATTCGTTTAAATACAAAATTTTAAATAGTGTGTATTCCAGTGCATTGCGGTTGAATACTCCAACAAATGAAAAAACCATAACAGCCCCAAACACTAAATTTGCAACGCCACTGCTAGCTATAAAAAAAATCAAATTGTCCCTTTATTTTCAGATATTTCGTTTCCTTCTTTTTCTTCTTCATTGGTTATACCATAAGAATAATTCTTCACCAGAGGGCCAACAAAAACAAATAATGAACCATTTACTTTTAAATAATAAAATAAATCAAATTCTTGTCGAATCAGAACATAACATTTTAATTAAAACCAGTTTTAATCTAATTAACTGCCATGTACTTATTATTTTGTCCAGTCTATTTTAGTCAGTTCGTACTTTTCCAAGGTAAATGAAAGCTGTTATTTATTATAATATGCTATTTTACATATTATTTGATTCCTCACCAATTATGTATTTAAATCTTTCCATATGATTTTATTTACTCAAATAACTACTTGGCTACAGGGTGATAAGAAAAATTCGTATGGGTGGTACTTATTTTTTTGGCCATATGTGTATTTATCTTTTATCTGAAAAGTCCGAAGCTTTCGCCAAATTTAAGGAATTTGACCAATTGGTCCAAAATTTATTCAACAAAAAGATACGGATGCTGCGCAGCGACAGAGGCGGCGAGTTCGTAAATCAGGCTTTTGAAAAGAAACTCAAAGAAGACGGAGTAATTATTCAGAGGACAGCACCATACTCTCCGCAGCAAAACGGGGTCGCTGAGAGGAAGAATAGGACTTTGGTCGAGATGGCAAGGTGTATGCTGCTGGAAGCTAACTTGGACAATCGCTATTGGGGCGAAGCTGTAATGACCGCGAACTTCCTGCAAAATCGACTTCCATGGAAAAACATCGATAAAACTTCATTTGAATATTGGCACGCAAGGAAACCAGTTTATTCTTGTTTACGAAGATTTGGGGCTAAATGTTTTGTAAAGGTTCCGGATGAAAAGCGAAGGAAGCTTGACAGTAAAGCGATCTTTATGGGTCACAACATGGAGTCCAAAGCCTACCGTTGCTATATACCGTCATCCAAGAAAGTGGTAGTATCCAGAGATGTTAAATTTGTATCTGATTTGCGTAATAAGGTTGCTGAACAATCATCCGACAGTTTTATCTTGGAGCCAGATGAGAGTACAGCGAAGGACGAATATGATGCACTATCTGGAGATGATGGACGTTTAGCTGCAGAGAATCCCGACCAGAAAAAACGAGATAGTATCTAGCGATGATGACTACATTGATGCATTCCCGGCTGATTTGCAAGATTCAAAAGTTGAAGTTAAACCCGATCTATCTTTTGAAGAGATGTCTAATGACTCAGAAAACGAGCAAGAGTTAAGACGATCTGAAAGAGCTACTAAATCTCAACCTCCGAAACGATTTATTGATGAGATCAGGTTGGTAATGAATAAGGAACCAACATCTTACAATGATGCCTTATCGTCGCTCAACAAGGACCAATGGTTCAAAGCTATGCAAGAGGAGATGAAATCACTTCAATCCAGCAAAACATGGACGTTGGTTGACTTACCCCCAGGGAAGAATTTAGTTGGATGCAAGTGGGTATATAAAATCAAAACGGATGCAACTGGAAAATTGCAGAAGTACAAGGCGAGACTCGTCGCACAAGATTTCAGTCAGAAGTTTGGAACAGACTATGATTCAGTGTTTGCTCCAGTATGGCACGTCAGACAACATTTCAAGTGCTTCTTTCGATTGCAGCCAACAGAAAACTGAAAGTTTTTCATTTCGATGCCAAGACAGCTTTCTTGAATGGAAATCTCAAGGATGAGATATATATGCGTCAGCCTCCCGGCTTCATTATGGAAGGATATGAGGACAAGGTATGTTTGCTCAAGAAAAGTTTGTATGGCCTTAAACGATCCGCACGAGTATGGAACCAAACTCTACATGACGTTTTGGTAAAGTCGGACCTAAAGCAAAGCGTTGCTGACAGTTGCTTATACTCATCGAATGGGCGAAATGAAATCATTTACGTATTGATTTACGTCGACGATATTTTGATTGCTAGTAATAAGCAATCAAGTATTCAGCATATGCAAAGTATCCTCGAAAAACATTTTAAGATAGAAAATCTTGGCGAGATATGTAATTATCTTAGTATTCGTGTCAGTCGGGTCGAAGGTTGCTTCATCTTGGATCAGGAGAATTATATCAAGAACGTTGTGGCGAAGTTTGAATTAACGAACGCGAAACCATCAAATATTCCTATTAACCCATCGTACTTCAAAGACGCATGTGACGAATTGTACCCGAACGTTGAAAAGTATCGAGCAGCGATAGGGTGTTTATTATACATATGTACTAATACTCGTTTTGATATTGCAGCCGCCGTTTCCATTTTATCTCAAAAATTAGCGAAGCCGACAACCAAGGACTGGAACGAAGTAAAGAGGACTATACGTTATCTGAAAGGAACGGCATCGCTACGTTTGAAACTGAGCGGTTCAGGAGGAGACCTGCATTTAATTGGCTATGCTGATGCAGATTGGGCGGAATGCAACGCAACCCGAAAATCTAATTCTGGCTACATATTTCTACTTGGTGGACCTGTCAGCTGGTGTTGCAAACGACAGGATTACGTTTCCTCATCATCGACCGAAGCGGAATTTATTTCACTGTCGGAAGCTTGCAAGGAGTCGATATGGTTGCGACGATTACTACTTGATTTTAATTGGACTGGCAACAGATGCACTACAATTTACGAAGATATAGCATTTCCCAATTGAATTAAACCTTATCCCAATTGAAAAAATCACTTTCCCAAATGGAAAAATCGTTTTCCCAATTGAAAAAGTCTCTATCCCAATTGAAAAAATCCATATCCCAAATGAAAAAATCTTTTTCCCAATTGAAAAAATCCTTATCCCAATTGGAAAAATCCATATCTCAAAAGAAAAAATCCTTATCCCAAATGAAAAAATCTCCACAACAAATAAAAAAAAATTTCCAACCTGAGATAACATTTTTACCCAATGAAAATATCCTTCTGTCAAATGGAAAGAATTTATTTCAAAATAAATTTGATATTGAACAAAAATTTTAATAAGTATTATATGTAATTCATTCTTTGTTTTAGAGATTCACATATTTGATTAGGAAATTAATTTATATATTCTATCCGGAAACGTATTCAGTTATCCCTACTTGATTCAGAAAACTGCATATTTGTTTCGGAATTGTACGTACTTCAAATGAAAATGCTTTATTCTTATTTTCTAGTTTCACTTACATTAACAATATTATATATATGTATACAAAATCACTAACGATGACACTTGCACTGCCCTTCACTGATAACAATAAACTGCACTATATTATCACAAAAAAATAAATCATCTTGGCTGTTCAATTAACTGTTATTGAAAACAATAGCTGTAACCTCCAAGAACCGTTTAATAAAAATAAATAACAGGCGCGACAATCCAGCATTGGACTGAGGCCGCAGGATATGTTAGTGACATCCTATTTTCAAGATCTTATCTGCTTTTTGTAGAGGTAATGAGATCAGCATCACGCTCAGCAGTGTTATTTATCCCCATAAATGGGTACTCGTTTAACATCTGAGTGAGATCATAGTCCGTCACAAGCTCGTGAGTTCGAAAAACACCATGATCCACGGTGAGATTCGAACTCATGACCCTGTGCACCGAAGGTGCGCGCACTAACCGCTAGACCAGCCAGACTACTACCGTTTGCTCGACAAATAAATAATTTTGTCAAGCGTCCCTGTACATCGAACTTTAAAGAGTAAGAATTATGGAATCATTTGCATTAATACATTATTACACATTTTGTTAATTTGGCAAATATAATTTTTCATTCGAGACTTTTTCATTTCGGATATGAATTTTTTCAATTGGGATAGGGATTTTTTCAATTGAGAAAAAGATTTTTTCATTTGGGATATGGATTTTTTAAATTTGGATAGAGATTTTTTCAATTGGGAAAAAGATTTTTTCATTTGGGATATGGATTTTTTAAATTGGGATAGAGATTTTTCCAATTCGGATAAGGTTTAATTCAATTGGGAAATGCTATAACCAAAGTGTGTTGAAGTGGATCCAAACCGAAAAGCTAACAGGGAGGTCAAAACACATCGACGTTCGAAGCCATTTTGTCAAACACCACATTGATAAAGGGGATGTTCGATGTATGTATTGTCCAACTGAAGATATGCTGGCGGACTTACTCACCAAAGGTTTGCCAAAGAATCAATTTGAAAAATTAAGAGGACTCTGTAATTTGAATTATATTTAAATCTTTTATGAATTTCTTTTGAACACACATGAATTTATTGTATTGAAAGTAATGATCACATTAAGGAGGAGTGTTGGAATAATTATTGTAATATGATCATTTGCTAACTTTGTACTTTAGATAACCACTTTTGCTCTATTACATTTTTCTCAATTGTAACTTCCTTTTATTTCTATCTTCCTCACTCACTCTGCCTCAAGTCGTCATGTAAATCACTTGTTACATTTCTTATCTTTAATATACCTGTCAATCAGTCGACTCGCGTGTTTTTAATTATTCAATAATAATCCACCGCCCTTTAACAATGAGGTACCGACCAACTGCATCATTCTCACATGCCTGCATCTTGATCCAGTTCGTGTCAGACACGAGATCCGAGATGCTGTATTTTTAGCAAAATGGGATTGCAAAAGTGTTCAATTTCAAACGAATTAGGTAATACGAAGTTCTACATCTAAAAAAAAAAAACAGAAAACTCAATAATAGGTAACAATACCAATCTCTTCACCAACTGAAAAAATGAAAAACCACTGTTTTAAACTGTAACTGAAAAGGATTTTTTATGATTAGTAAATAATTTTATCAGTTAAATTTTCGTTTTACTTACCTGCTAGTTTTCCATTTTTTTTATAATAGCCTGTAGTACCTAACCTATAAAATTGATTGTGATTTCTTAATTTTGATGGTACATAATTAACTGTATAGTGAAATCTAACCACGAGGTATTATATAGGTAGAATAAAAAAAAGTACAAGTAGAAGATTTGGATATTTAAAGGCTTTCAGTGCTTTGAGAAACGCAATCGGGAATTTTCAACCAGCGCTTTTAAGGTGTGGGAACCGCGTAAAAATAAATAACTGTCGCGACAAGTCCAACATTGGCCACAGATGTGTTAGTGACATGCAATTTCCAAGATCTTAACTGCTGTTTTGTAGAGATGTTGAGATCAGCAGCACGCTCAAAAAGATTATGAAAACAATGAAATATTTTAAGAGAAATCCTTCTGAATCCTTTTGAATAGTCTTTTATGATTTAATAAAACTGATTTCATGTTTGAAGTTCTAAATTCCCTAATTCAAACTAAAATTTGTTGGATCTATCACAATACATATTCCGAACACAGAAATGACTCAGCGTCTATAGAAATATATACATATTAGGAAACTATTTTATTTTTGTTTGTGTTTACAGTCATTTTTAAAACTTACATCCTAACATCACAAATAATTTATTAAAAATACTGGTAACTGGTAAGATAGAGACATATAAGACGAGGGATGTTAATCATGAGAGCATGTCCGTTATACTGATTTGGCAGCTTTTTATCTACTTATCTAATTTATTTGTTTCATGATTTCGTTTATTGTTCAGAACATTTCTAATAACACCAGACACAGAATAATTGACAAAACACATCTATCTTACAATCACACAGAATAAAGAAGAAAACAGAAGTTAGATACCCTTTGAAAATGATCGATACGGCACGTTATTCGTTCTACATGTACATTCTAAAACTAGATAAAAATAATAATAAGATGAGCTTCATGTAATTCTTTAGTACATTTTAAGTTCCTTTCTATCGTTTCAATTAAATAATGCTATAGATTTGCAACTACTTTGGATTCACGCATTTTTTTTTTGTTTTATTTAATTTGTAATCAAGTCTTTTTATGCACCTGATGTTAGAACACACACAAAAATAAGATTTGTCTAAAATTGATTAATTGTCTAGTCTAGATTGTTTTTTTTTATTAAACAGAAGATACGATAAAATTTGAAATATTTATCTCTCTGGTAGGGGTCCTGTTTGTGTTAGAAATTAGAAGACCTGTCAATGTTTGAGAAGTATTTGTTATGGCATGGGTCAGAGCATACTCCCAAACATTCGTTTGCCTCGCGTCAATATTAAACTGACCACCATAACGGTCAAAAGGAAAAAGACTAAACTTAGAAATGTCGTTAAGATGCGACATCGTTGTCGAAATTTCTTTTCTTTGTCCATTTTGATGCGAAGCTGTTCGGCACGCGGCAGGTCAAGTGTAAAATCCGATTCCGGACGAGATGATGGCTGCAAAAGAAATTAAAAAGAAAATATGTTAATTGATTTTATAATAAAATGTTCCTCATAAATTGAATAGTAACACATTTCTTATTACAATGCTATATTTAGAAGTAGACATATTTGGCTGAACTTAATATGCAAATCGTGCTTTTATTTTACTCAATTACAGCCCTTCTCACTATAATTAACAAAAATTTCATAAATTAATTTGAATAAATTTTATTCAAATTAATGTTAATTTTATTAATTCCACACTCTCACTATCGAAAACTATAAGACAAAATCACCAAAATAAACGAGGCAACGCTTAAAGACAGATCGTTATGAGGTTAAAATAAACCAGAAAAATTCCAATTCTTACCAATGCATGAGAATTGTGTATGAAACTTTCTCACAAAACTAGACAATCACAGATTTCAATTTCACCTACATAAAATGCTACATAAAATGCTACATAAATTTGTTTTCATTTTCCTTTCATTTAACACAGTATTAGCATGTATCTTAACAAGTAATTGGAAATAATTTTAACAAGCCAAATTCAAATACATACGCTATGTATGTAATACATAATAATGTACATGTAGGTACATAGTAATGTAAACAGCATGTATTCGCACGTGAAAAATTTAAAAAATATGATCAGATTTCAGGTGTAATAATCTTAACCCAAACCCATGCTTGAAGCATGTAATACCTTGTATTGTAGTATTGAGCTATGTCTGTGGGATACTGCCAAAATTTAGTGATTTGCCGGAAACTGTCTGGTGTTTTGTAGGGTTTATTTTTGTACTCATGTTATGAATAGAAAATACGATGGGAATCGAAATTGTTTTGTTGCCATCTTTTATTTTTGCTGTCATTTTCATTGATAAGATTAATAAAATAAAAATATATTACCAACAACGAGAGTTAATTTCACACGTTTTCATGATTTTACTATCATCTCTTTCTTCTTTATGGCACGATAGCACGACGGTTGTCGCGGTTACGCGACCTTGTTCTCCAGTTCCGGGCGTCCTCACCTACTGATGGCTCCCATATAGCTCGGTTGTACACGCAATCTGGTTCCATCTTCCATCCACTCGTTGTGCGTTCATTACCTTATTCGCATGCCCGATCGTATTGTATCGTATTGAGGTTATGCAGAAGGGTTTCTGCATCGCCCATTTTTCGTGACATGATTTTAATGTCATCGTCGCACGCTACTAATTGTGTCGACATCATGAGTAGCGTTCCGCTCTGTTGTCCATATTCATGGCTCGAATTAAATACTCTAGAGCAAAGTTGTAGAACGTCTCGACGCCAGTCCATCCATTTCAAATTGGTCAACGAATCTATTCTGCACTCTGAACTGACGGTATTAGTCATCGTAATCCTTATGAGTAAACCGGAATCTCGTCAGCGCCTAGCGCTTTGTAACGTTTTAATGACTGCATGGCAAGATCAACTTCTTCTGCTGTTGGAGGTGGTATCCATAAATCAGCTATTCCTCCAGAGCTACGTGGGTCGGAGTACTCGACCGAACATTCAGGAGCTCTTCGAAATGCGGCCCAGCATTTACTTACGCCTTCGATGTCGCTGATGATATTGCTATCCTTAGGTAGGTTTGTTCTGGGTTGGTATCCAATTTTAATTTAATTACATAATTAGCTTGTACGCTTGTCTACTGTTCCTACTAGTAAGGTGACCAGATGCCTGAATTGTCAATGCTGTACATACACCACCTATTGGTGGGAATCGGGTTAGAGACAAACCCAAATCCGCTAGCACTCTCCAAGAGATATTCAATAATAATTCAAGTCATTCAGGTGGTCTAAGATTTTATGAATAGGGACAATGTAATCAAAAATAACGTGGGACAATCTTCTTATGAGCCTGGCAACGTTTTCATGACAAAGAAATATGGTACATTATTTAAACCATAGAAAACCATACAAACCCTGTTTCGGTATAGCTTGCTTTGCTGGCCTTGGGCAAGCCCCCAGTATGTGAGGTGCCTTACGCTGTTCACAGCTCAATTACAAAACAAATTTACTCATTTATTTTAGTTATTTTTACTGAAATAATTAATTTAGTATTATTTTTGCGATAATAAATTTTACAGGGGCGTGCGCAGAAATGTATTTCGTGAGGGGTTTTAGAAACGAAATCGACGTTAGGGTTCAGCGCTAGTAGCTGCTAAGCGCAGCAAAATGA
Source organism: Microchrysa polita (assembly GCA_949715475.1). Classification (NCBI taxonomy): domain Eukaryota; kingdom Metazoa; phylum Arthropoda; class Insecta; order Diptera; family Stratiomyidae; genus Microchrysa; species Microchrysa polita. Next base: position 32,156,679 of record OX454420.1, on the reverse strand, counting down.
TTGAAATTGCCCTGACACGAAACGAAATTTATTGAATAGCTTTAAGAATAATAATCAACTCAGTTGTTTGTTGGAGCCGAAACTATGTCCTCGTTCTAAAAAAAAAATTCTTGGATTTTCTCTTATAACGACATCCATCATGTTCCAATGAAGGCAGATGTCTAAATGTTATTATTTAATCGTATTTGTATTATTTTGTAATTTTAATTTTGTAATTTACAATTACTGTATTAATTCTGGTTCCTAATTTCGTGGGTGCGAGTTTTAACTAATTGTGAAAATCTTGACTTATCGTTCCATTGTATACACCAACTGCGGTGCATGTTCAGTGACAAGGTCAGCAACTCTACCTACTGAGCTATAGAAGCTTAGAGGTCCTGATGCAAAAATTCCAATGTGACATTTCCGAAATTGAATAACTCGATATTTCTCCCGCTGGGGCTCTTTTCCTCCAAACAGACAAAGTTCCGCGTAGTTCCCATAGAGCTGATAAGTTGCCATGCCATAAATACTACAGACATGCACCGCAGTTGGTGTGTATAGAAAGGAACGATAAGTCAAGATTTTCACAATTAGTTATTTTGTAATATTTGGTTAGAAAATATCACTATTGACTTCTATTGCAGTGAGAAAACTAATCAAAAACTCTAATACTGTTTAAGGACCGAATGGGTTAGTTGCAAATTAACAGTAGGCTCAGTTCTAAACTGAAACTAATGGGAAAATTGTGAAAAAAAAGTTCAATTTTAACCATCCCAGGAACCTCCTTCCGCTGCCCTTATTTTGAGAAATAAGCTTTCTACGCTAATCAGCTTTTTTGTGGGTGGGTAGCTTCGGAATAGCTCAAAAGATTTTTTCAGCACATATGATACTGAGTTCCTTGCTTTATCATCCAAACATCATGGCTTTGTTTAAAATATTAATGCATCGAATAACCCCTACGTAGAATTGCCAATGATATTGCGAAAGATCGCAAAATAATGATAATAACCCTTGCATATTTAAAAAGTATTTTTAATTTCAATTTAATAAAAAAAATTAATTCATTATTCTAAATCGACAATTCCGATTGTTCCAGCAAACTTTTGCAGCCGAATTTTGATACAAAAATTCGCTGATGGGAGGTGCATTGTAATTAAATATTTTTGTGCAAGCTTTTGAAGAAATTTTTGCAAAATTAGTTTGTTCTGGCACTAAAAGATAAGATGTAAATTTTTCTACACTTTTTTTTAATATTGGCATTCACAAAATACGAATATCAAAATTTGACGTCATAGAGCATAGACACTGGAATTCTCCCTATAATTGTGATCCGTAGAAATGATGGTAGGGGCTCTCCGTTGAATCCTAGCAGCCAATAACAAATTTATTTCTTGTTGTTGAAATAGTTCGATACATTTTACATTTTGATACCTTCAGACTAATCTATTATTATATAAAAGAAAGTCGTGTTAGTTACACCATTTATAACTCGAGAACGGCTGAACCGATTTTCATGATTTTACGTTCGTTTGATTTGGCTCGGGCCGGAATAATATAATAACTATTGAAGCATTCAAAAAAATCACAATAAGCCAAAATTCACAATAGGTTTCTTTTTTGGCTTTTCTGCCTATATTTCTTGATGGTATCAGCGGATTTCAGTAAATTGTCTCCACAGCATTGGCGTTTAGCCCAATTGAAGGAACAACTATCGATGCATATGAGAAATTCACAATGAGTGGAAGTATGAAGACAAACATAACTTTTCCTGTATTTCTTGGGTGAATAACCGATTTTTAGTAAGTGTACCCCAACAGGTTGGTTTATACAAGCAGTATATGCATGTATAGGAAATTCACAATAGGCAACAACTCACAATTATTTTTTTCACGGCTAATAACCAAATTATAAGAAGGAACTGTCCTTTTCGTACAGTTCATAAATGAATTGCTGGATTTCAGTAAATTGATTCCACTGGATTTGGCCTACCCATTGAAATAAGCCGAACATTCACAATGAGCAACAATTCCCAATGATTTTTTTTTATTTTGGGTTATATTTCTTGAATGTCTTGACGTAATTTTGGAATATTTCCTGGCTGATTTAATCCTTACCCTGAATATCTGAATAGAATTAAAACACAAACAAATTCACAATGAGAAAGAAAGAAGATTTTTGTTTAAAAAGCAGCTTTTTTTGGTCCTTTGGCCGTCATTTACAACGGTTTAGCCCAGCGGCTTGGTCTCTATCTAACTTGCGAAAAAAAATCAAAACAAAAAAAAAATCAAAGGCAGCTATTTTGCAAATACTTTTGCCTATAGCTCCTCATCGAATATCTTGATTTCAGTTGCCCAATCACATATTGCTCTCTACCCTAAAATACATCGATAGCTATTGAAATAAATGGAAAAAAATCTCAATAACCCATTGGTCACTTTCCTTTACCTAATTAACGTATTTTTGTAAATTTTCCTCTCTGCTTTTTCTTCACCTGAAATTGATTGTAGGAATTTTGGATAAGTTAATAAGAACAGGACTTTTATTTCTTCATAGCTGTATGTAATGCAATTAACGTATGTATGTACCTATGAAAAAACCATTTTCATGATGATATGCTTTGCTGCTGGATGCTGTCTATGACAAATGACAAATTTTTAGGTAATAAGGTGATTTCAGAAAATTTGCCTCACCGGATACCTATCCATATATGTACACAAAAGCTTTTCTGATATTTTTTAAACGAATTACAGAATTTCAGTAAGCTTACTCTAAATCATTGGTCTCTTTTCATTGAAACGTAGTTAAAATTACAGTCACTAACCAATATTGTGAAAATATCTTCTCATGTCTTTATCGTCTGAATAGATTAGTGGATTTCAGTAAGATAAGGTCCATCTTATATGTCTATACCCCGAACAAGAGAATAACTGCTATTGAAACACGAATAAAATTCACAAAAGGCAAAATTATGAAAACATATTTTTCTGAAAATTGAATAACTGTCGTCACATATTTGCGGATTTCAATAAATTTCTTTGACTGGATTGACACTTGAACGACAGAGTTAATGAAGACAGGTCTTCCCCACATTAGAGCACACAATTCTATGTACTTTTAGTAAATTGAACATTCCTTGGTTTCCACCTCTAACTGCCAAAAGTTGCAACATGCGAAAAATTTGCAACGTGTTAATTTATGAAGACCATACTTTTGAACAGATTAGCGGATTTTGTTCTATTCTGTCCCTCGTCTGATTTATAACCGCTCTCATCAGCAGTGAATGATTTTCTATCCTCAATATCAGAATACCTATTTAGACATCTGCAACATTGACCCGAACATTGACTACGTGGAACACCTGCCAAAAATTTGCCAATACAAAAATTATTTATGTAGCTTTTGTTTATATCATGAACCGATTTTCCGACTTCAGTAAATTCCATTCCCTCCCCCCAAATTGATGACCAGGAGCAGCAGGATAGCTTATAAACCGCTGGAAATTTGGAATTCACAGTCCAGGGGGGAAACGGATTATCGGATTTCAACATGTAGAAAATTAACAGTGAGCAAAATTATGATGAAAAATCTTTCTTACATTCTTCTGCCTATTTCTATTCGATTTCGGTAGACTCCACCCTACACCGCTCCCATCTAATTGATGAGCAGAATTTCTGTCGAAAAATTTACAAAATTTGCCAATACAAAATTACTTGATACATAACTTTTGCCTATATACGAGTACGTATCTCTTGAATGAATGTGCCCATTTCTGTGATTCCTTTTCCCGAATTGATAACCGACCCAAATAGCTATGCTGCTATTGCTAACGAAACATCTGTAAAGTTATGAAGGCACTAATTTGTTCATAGCTTTGCCTATATTTCTTGATCGGATTACCGTGTTTCAGAAAATAGGACTAATTCCATGATTCATCGCCAATATTTCCGCAACGGATTTCAGAAACCCCTCTCAATGGCTTGCACCCCCAATAACCCAATAGCAGTTGATATCTGGTAGGTACATTGTTTCTCTGCACAAACTAGCGGATCTCAGTATTTCGGTCGCTTTCAGCGACTGAAATATCTGCAGAAAAAAATCGCCAATGCCAAAATAATTTTTCCACCTCCTTTTCGCAGATTAGCGGATTTTTGTCTAATTTCCACATAAACATCTGAATAAGTGCTAGGAGACACATCTGGAAAATCGACCAAGAAAAATCAACAAGGCAGCTCATTTTCTGATGCTTTTGTTAGTCTAAGAAAATTAGGATATTTGGTCGGCAAAAATCCTACATCGGAAATTTGTTGATAATGGCCCCCGGATTATGGGGAAAACAGTCCCAACCGAATGGGGGTCCGCAACCTTATAAAAAGGGGAAAGGATTTTTGCCGTTCGATGGCCATATTTTGGCTCAATTTTCTTAGACTATGTCTTTATCCCCTCAGCCCATTCGCGGAGTTCAGTACTTTTGCCGCACCCACACATTGGTAACATTTAAAAGGTGAGGCTATACGAAGTTCGTCGGGCCAGCTTGTGATAAATATAATGAACGGTGAAGATGCTATGTATTGCCTATAAATCACTACCTTCGACGACACCCAACAATTCCAGGTTCATTATTTTTTCACGGATTTAGAATTGGGCGATAACCAAAAAATACACAACTATCTCCTATCGCCTTACTGCCAGCTCAGATCTCGTATATTGTGGAAAATATTCGAAGTAGGAGATAGTTGGAATGCTGATGAGGTTTCATTGTGTGAATTCGAGAATGCTGTACATTTTACTGTACGCTTCTGGATGCTGTACACCAGGTGAAAATGGTGTACTGTACAGCAAAATGCTGTACGTCTGGTCAGCTTAGCTAGTGTTTAGTTAATTTACATCAAGCTCGTAAAGATGATTACGTTTCTTACGTCTAATTAACCTATTCGAAATTCGCCGAAGCACGTCATATTTTGCTTTTTTGGCTCGGGACGCGCGCTGAGTCAATTGTTGATATACTGCATTTTTCCCATATTCGTTTCGTGCTCGCCGGGCTTTATAGCCTACAAACTCCTCTGCGACTCCTTTGATGGTGTCTTTGAGTTCATCCCAGATCTCGAGGGCGCCTTTGTTGCTGATATTATTCAGCACAGGCGATAGCTTTTGCTCAAGCAACCAAAGTCGTGTCATTCGTGAATTCTTCTTCTCAGTACCGTATAGCCCCATGTCGGGCTATACGGTACAGCCGTTTATAGGCAATTTCGAGTCAACGTTACATTGCAAATAATTTTGGAGTGTATACAGGGTGCCGACCAAAATCATTATTTGCCCCACTCTCAAACTTTCTTTATTCGAGTTTTATTTAGTAAACAAGATTTTTTTAAAATAAAAAACCAAAAAAAAAAACAAGACCGAGGGTAATTTCGGGCGCGGCCAAAATTTGTATACCCTTCACTCTTCTCGGGCTAATATTTATTTTTCCGGCGTACCTATGACTTGTGTTTAATCCCCCCCCCCCCACCATATTTTTACTTCGGTTTTCAAATAAGTTTCGTTACCTCGATAAAACATATTTGTGTTGGGTTTGGTTTAAATAACTGCACAAACAGATAAAATGATGGCCCCATAGTACGAATATATTTGTTTTTACAATGTGTCTTTATCGAAAGTACAAAAAATATGTAAAAACTAATATATTCATACTATATAGTTTTTTTTCTGTTTCTGCAGTTATTCTAATCAAACCTCACAAATATGTTTTATCGAGGTAACGAAACTTATGTGAAAACGGAAATGAAAGAATGAGGGGGGGGGGGGGTTAAAGACAAGTCATAGGTATGCCGGAAAAAACTATTAGCCCGAGAAGAGTGAAGGGTATCCAAATTTCGGCCGCGCCCGAAATTACCCTCGGTCTTGTGTTTTTTTTTTTTTTTTAATCTTGTTTACTAAATAAAACTCGAATAAAAATCGTGGAAACGATTACCTTGGTTTTCTCCTGGACCCACGTTTTTTCTCTTTAGCACATAAGATATGGAATTTTTCAAATCCTAAGACCCTCATTTTTATATGTTGTTCGAAACTTAACATTATGAGGCAACTTTCGTTAACTTTGCCCATTTGTCAGTTCAAAGTACCGTTACGATTTTACAATTGGAATTTTCAAGAAAATATCAATTTTCGATTTTCTTTCAAGTTTGAATGGTCGTATCTGGGTAGAGTTTTAAATTATTTAATTGGCAAATCAGTTATTGTATGTAGAATTTTGTGCAGTTTCAGAAATTGAAGTCAAATGTCGGATTAAATATTTGGGAGTGGGGCAAATAATGATTTTGGTCGGAAGTCGACCTTTTTGACACTATTTACAAAAAATGCTATAACTTTATAACGGTTAAAGATAGAGGGGTCATGTAGAACATTAACTGTACCCAAATGAGCTGTAACACCCGGTATAATGAGTTTAAAATGTCCTGTCAATACAACCTATAAATATTCTCGTATCTTCCGAGATACACCCGTTCAAACTTTAAAGAAATTTTAAAATTGCATACGATTTTATTATTTGAATTTTTTATGAAAAAAACAATTTTACAATTTCTTTAAAGTTTGAACGGGTGTATCTCGGAAGATACGAGCAACTTCGTAACGGGCGAGGTGTCGTTTTATTGGAAATTTTATGTAGTTTCAGAAAGTGAAGTCATATCTCGGATGAAATCATTGGTGGTGTGGCAAATTTTGATTTAGTTCAGCAAGTCGTGCATTTTGACAAAAAATGCTATAACATTGTAACGGTTAAAAATAGAAGGGTCCCGTTGTACATTAATTTTCTCCAAATGAGCCACACTACCTACCATTAAAATATTCTCCACCATGAATGGGACACCCTGTATATTTCTTATCCGCGCACATGTACGGAAATTTTGGACCACGCCGAGATTTGATCTCCGGACCTCTAGATTACAACACTGAAAAAATCATTTGCTAAAAACAAGAAAAAACACAATGAAAAACAGCCAAGGAATAATTTTACCTGATTGAAGATGTATTTTCTTGTTCCAAGAAAAGTCTGCTTAAAATAAATAAATAAGCATTATCATTTGACATTTCATGATGAAATAGCTGTGGAATCGGAAAAAAAATGTATGAAATGGCCGAGAAAAAATATGGAACGGTTTCTGGATTGTAGCTTATGGAATTGCTCAGCATTCCTCACATATTCCACGACAGTAAGAATACATTTTCATTGAAAAAATCTCAGCGGACAAAAATTTCACTCTCGATGTCAGTACTAGGCTTAAAGAGGAACAATGTTTTCTAAAAATCTTGATTTCCCTCTTGTAGCTAAAGTGATATGAAATGTTATGTTCCGTGGTTATTTTTGGCTGAAAATCACATATGAGGAATTATTCCTCATGTGATTTCCAGCCTTGTTGCGTTGATAGGGAAGATTCTGGCCACCCTGTTCAATTTGCACTATGTTAGTACCTCCTTATGTATCAGCGGTCACAGAGTTTCTGGTTCCTTTAGGAATAGAGATCAATTCTGTTTCGAAAATCAATAAATTTGAAGCAATTTAGTTGATCATCAAATTTAATTTTATTGTCACTAACTACACACATACTCGTATACTGTACTCGTTATCCGGAAAAAAAATCTATACGATACGATATGTATTCCGATCAATAAATTTACCGGAAAACACGTATCGGATATGCTAGCGCCCGTGTTGTTCAAAAAACGAATGGAATTTCAAAATTCCAAGCGGCTGCACTGCAGCACGGTGCAAGGTCATCAGCGGCAAGTCGAAATTGAACCATTCTGTAATTTGAGTGCACTTGCAGTAATGGCAGCACATTCGTATAAACTCAGGCCTATAACCTAGAAGCTGCGTGCACGCTGCTTGGGGTAAACGTCGCTCGACTTGGACTTAAAACAACTGCACTTGAACTGAATCCAATTAAAACAAGAAAGAGAAAAAAATGCGTTCATGTGCGACACAGTTCAGGTGAAATATGCATGCAGAAATAAATTAATATCTGGCGCCTACTTATCGCGTAAAACCAGTGGACACGTATTTCGAGTTTCCAAATGAGTCTCGCGATTATTGCAGTGCAAGTGCCTAGGCCAATTTAGATTTTCAACGTGAATAAGAATTTAGTGCGGATAGATTTTGAGTAGGCACGAAATGAGTGTAAAACGGTTAGAATAGATTAATTGGATAAGCTTTAACCTCAATAGATATTTTTAAAGCAAAATTATTGCATTTCAACTAAGCTTAATTGAATTACTCTGTGATGCCAATACAAAGAGTTCTGGATCTCGTTTCAGATTGAAATTAAATTTTATTCAAGACAAAGTATCACAATGTTAAGTACAGGGTGGGCAAAAAGTATATACAGTCTTGACTCGATAATCCGGATCGATTATTGCCAGGGGTAGTCTGTACTAACGCAACATTCAGATTAATCCAAACAATTTTTTTTTCGAGGAAAAATATTTCAAATAAATAAAAATACCGGCGTACAGAGGGCTGCGCCCGCAACACGAGGGTTTTTTAGACTTTGGATACATAAATAAAAAATAAATAATGGATACATACATAGTGAATAATTTTGCACATATATTTTATAGGTAATAAATAAGAATTATACACAATATTAATGAAATGCTTCTTGTAAATCTATTTTTGCTTTGGTCTAAATAAACGCGTTCTAACGCCTTTCATTCTTCTTCTTCTTTATGGCACGATAGCCCGACGTCGGGCCTTAGCCGCCTGGATTGAAAACCTCCAATTTTCGCGGTCACGCGACCTTGTCCTCCAGTTCCGAAAGCCTAGCATCTGGTGGGCGTCCTCACATACAGAATGCTCCCATCGGGCTCTCGGTCGTCCACGTAATCTGGCTCCGTCCACTCGTTGCGCGTTCATCACCTTTTTGGGCATGCGATCATCGTTCATCCTTTGTACATGTCCCGCCCATTGCAATCGCTGCAACTTCACGATCTTCGACACCTGTAGCTCATCATACAGCTGATACAACTCAAGGTTGTACCGGATGCGCCATTCACCTCGTTCACGAACGGCCCCGAAGATTTTTCGGAGAACCTTTCGCTCGAATGTGTCCAACAGGTGTTCAGAGTTTTGGGTTAGGGTCCATGCCTCGCATCCATAGCATAGCACAGGTCGGATGATGGTTTTATACACGCGGAACTTCGTGTTCCTGTGCACCAGCTTCGAATTCCTGACCTTGGTTTTAGATTCGTTGATATGTAGCCCAACTTCTTTGGCGGCGTTATTGAGATTATGCAGAAGGCTTTCTGCATCACCCAATCTTCGAGACATGATGTTGATGTCGTCGGCTTAGGCTACTAGTTGAGTCGATTTAATGAGTAGCGTTCCGCTGCTGTCCGAATTCATGGCTCGAATCACATACTCCAGAGCCAGGTTGAAGAGCGTCGGCGCCAGCCCGTCGCCTTGTTTGAGTCCAGTACGAGTTTCAAATAGGTCAGTGAGTCTGTTCTGAACTCTGACCTGCGAGACGGTATTAGTCATCGTCATCCTTATGAGTCACACTAGCTTAGCCGGTATTCCAAAATGCAGCAAAATGTTATACAGTACGCTTCGATCGATACTGTCGTATGCCTGCTTGAAGTCAACAAATATTTGGTATACGTCGATGTTGTATTCCCAGCACTTCTGGAGTAAAAGCTTCCCTGTAAAAAGCTGATCTGTCGTCGAACGACCAGGTCTAAAGCCGCTTGGTACTCGCCAATGATTTCTTCTGCGTACGGATTAATTCTATTTTCCAGAATCTTAGATAAAATCTCATAAGTCGTACAAACTAATGAGATGCCTCTGTAGTTCTCACATTTCAACTTATCCCCTTTTTTGTGGATTGGGCAAATGATACTTTTACGCCAATCTTCCGGGATTATTTCGTCGTTTCATACTTTAACGATGTATCCCCGTATGTAATACGAGTGCAGTCGGCTTCGAATCCACAATTCTGTGATTTGTAGGCAAGCGCGCTGTTCACTGAATCAGACAGACTACAAATCAATAGATTTCTAGGTTGAATGGGTTTCTTGCGTTGATTGTGTAGATTTGATAACATAGTAGGATTGATTCTATCCTTTTATGTTATAACAACATTCAATGCAATTTATTCTATCCCGAACGGTGTAAAATTTATAATATTAAAACGGTATTTGGATAGTTTTATTCTGTAGCGGTTAAAATTAATATAATTTTTGAATAAACTAAAATTATAAGTTGAAAAGAGTCAAATTTGATTCAAGATTTGGAGTAGATAGGAGTTAAACTATTTTATTTATAAAATTTACTCCCGGTTTACACCAAAATTTACAACCGTGTAGTATTCTGGATTGTACTTGTAAAATATTATTCGGCACTTGTTACGATTTTACGGAATCTGTTACTAGATTTTTGACAAAACATACAAAGGCCTCTTTTTCAGTAAATCCTAATTTGCATTCAAATTCGCTTAAACTTGCCATGGAATTCAAGACCACAATGTCAGCCAAAATTTGTTGTATCAGCTTTTCATTTGTGTTTCTTTCAAAAGTAAGCAGAACCACTTTTTGGCGGAATTTGGCTGAAATTTGTCAGAATTTCGGACGATGTATGAAATTTCTCTTCCAAAGAAAAGTGTTCCGTCTGGAATCCGTTTTGTCATATGGAAACAGTCTCTTTGGTCATTGCATTCATTCCATAGCCAATTAAGTACATATTCGTAAAATTCCTTTTCGGCTTCAGGCTCCTTCGAACTACACTACGCAAACTTTTTTAAGGCCCTCCGTATTTTGGTTCAGGAAAAGCCAAAAGCAGTTAATGAGTCTTATTCTAAGATCTGTCAGGAAAACTAAACTTTTGGTGTAATAAACCTGAAATGCAAAGGACTCTCAGGCCCGTATTTATAAACATACCTTAACTCAAGGAGACCTTGAGTCAAGGATGCCGAAAATTTCATAGAAATCACTTATATTCACGAGTCAATGCATCCTTGATTTAGGGAGAAACTCAAGGAGACCTTGAAACTTTTTATAGTCAACCTCACTTGAAGTCAAGGTAGCTACCTACCTTGAAATATTATATTTCAAGTCTATTGAAAACTTAAGGTCTCCTTGAGTTTCGCCTTAAATCAAGGATCAATGTTTTTCCTATGTAGCTGCTTTTGGGTATCCCCACACCAAAACTTTATGTAACAAATTAGCCCCGTACTCTGTGCCCCCCCCCCACTTGAGAATTTTCTAAATACGCCACTGCCTGGGTGCTTATACGTTTTCATTTAAAACTAGGGGGCTTCGCCCCCTGCTCGCTTCGCTCGCCAACCCCCGGGGCCGAGGCTAATTTCGGGCGCGGCCGAAATTTGGATACCCTTCGCTTGGGCTAAAAGTTTTTTCGGGCGTACCTATGACTTGTATTTAATCCCCCTCCTCATTCTTTTTCTTCCGTCTTGACAAAAGTTTTGGGCTTGGTTGAAATAAGTGGGCAAATAAAAATATTTACTCGGAAAATTTTATTGGGGTTGCCGGAGCATGACCCCACAGTACGATTCCATTCGTTTTGAACTTTTTAGTTGCTTTGATAAAGACATATTAATTCAAAGTTTTGTGAAATTAGTGTAAAAAAATGTTTCTTTGAAGAACCAATATGGGGGGTTTGGTTTGTATGGCAGCCCCATGACCCCATGGTCCGATTTGATCAATTCTTGCATATATTATGTGTTATGTATAGAAACACTTTTTTGTGGAATTTGGTTGAAATTGGTACACAAATAAAAAAGTTTTTGTTAGAAGAACTCAAATTGGGGAGCTAGGTTTGTATGGCAGCCCCATGACTCAGTGATCCAATTTGGGTGAATCAAACATACAAACAGCCTGCAACAATAAGAAGCACGTGTGCAAAATTTCAGCTTGCTAGCTTCAATACCCGCCGAGTAAAACGCGTCGCAACAGACAGACAAACATACAGACGGACATGCTCCAATCGACTCCCCAAGTCATGCTGATCATATATGTATACTTTTTGTATGGTCGGAGATGCTTCCTTTAATGCGTTACAAACTTAATGACAAAGTTACGAGACCGAGTTCTAATCGTGCGAATAGCACGATGAGTGTATACCCTATACCCATGTACAGACCTAGAAGGCACGCAAAACCCAAAATATTCAATTTCATATTTTTTGTTGGGGAGGGAGGGGTAGATGGGTCGGACCTGACACATCTTTATTACCTTGTCAAGACATCCAACGGCTACCATTTGATATTAATTTGAAGTTTTTCGTGACATTCTATCAAAAGATATGACTGAATATAACTTTGTAGGGGAAGTAGGGGTAGGGGTAGTCGGACCTAATCCACTTTCAATCAACTCAAAGTATATGTCAGAATGAGACATTGATCAAAATTTCAAGTCGATAGCGATATTCTACCGAAAGTTATGGCCGAATTAAAATATCAAGGAGGGGTAGTTTGTATGGGAGGTAGGGGAACCCGTGGTCCGATTTGGCCCATTTTCAATACCGTCCAAGATTTTAGCAAAACAAACATTTGACCAAAATTTCAAACCGCTAGCTTCATTATTTCGGGAGTTATCGTGCTAACAGACAGACACACGGACAGACAGACAGACAGACAGACAGACAGACAGACAGACAGACATGGCTTATTCGATTCAGGGACCGACCCTGATCATTTATATATATACTTTGCCATACCTCCGGTGGCTCCTTTGAGGTGTTACATAATATCGGCGTAACAAAAACAATATACCCTTTCACTCTATGAGCGAAGGGTATAAAAAATCAAGGTTTCATAGAAAACACGCAAATTAGCGTATTTTCAATGTGTCAATTTGTATGGGAATTAAAATGTTTTCGGGCTGTTTTCATACGAAAACATGAAAATAGCCCCAAATTACATGATTTCCCTCACTGTGAACATATTATAAAATTAGTGTCATTTTGATTTGAAAGCAGCCGACCATAATTGACAATTTTATGGGGCTCGCAGTTTCGACTATAGGTACGCCCATGCATTTTTGACCGTAAATTAGACGTGATTTGAAGATACTGGAGCATTGCGAATTCCATAGAATGTCTCTCCAACAAATCCCGCATTTTCAAAGAAAAACGAGACCGAGTTCTAATCGTGCGAATAGCACGATGAGTGTATGTACAGACCTAGAAGACATGCAAAACCCAAAATTTTCATTTTCGTGTGTTTTTTTTATAGATAGATGAGTCGGACCCTGCACATCTTTAACATCTTATCAAGGCATCCGACAGCTACCATTTGATACTAATTTCAAGTTCTTCACGACATTCTTTCAAAAGATGTGGCTGAATATAACTTAACTTTGTAGGGGAAGTGGGGGTAGGGGTAGGCGGACCTACTCCACTTTCCATCAGCTTAAAGTATATGTCCGAAGTATGCATTGTTAAAAATTTCAAGTCGATAGCGATACTGTATCGAAAGTTATAGCCGAATTAAAATATCAAGGAGGGGTAATTTGTATCAGTGGTAGGAGAACCCTTGGTCCGATTTAGCCTTTTTTTAATACCCTCCAAGATTATATCAAAACAAACATCTGACCAAAATTTCAAATCGCTAGCTTCATTATTTCGGGAGTTATCGTGCGAACAGACAGACACACGGACAAACACCAGACACCATCCAGACATCTAGAATTTGCAAGCGCTACACAAGATCGGCCAAAATCTCTTCATTGTACGTATTAAAATTCATTTGCCTCGTATTGCACTAGCATTTGCAAGCAATACACAAAATCGCCCAAAAACTCCATTGTGCACAATATGTACACTCAAATGCCGTCTACTGCTGTTAGCCACATAAAAGTTGCGGAAAATGTTCAGCAACATTCGGATGCCTCGTACTGAACAAGGGTTTGTAAGTGGAATTTGCTTTACAAACCCGAGCGGAGTTGGAGGCAATGATGCCTCCAGTTGAACTAGGGTTTGGATCGATCCGGTCCAAGATTATTTAGGCCATCAGTTTGGATACAGGAAGGAGACATATTCCACGGCAATTATTACAATCCTTGAGATTTCATTTCTGTGAGATTTTAATGATGGCGTCCTTCTTCCATTATTGAGGGAGAGTCTCGGTGGTCCAACACTCTTGGATCAGGGGAAGGAGAAGATCCGCGGTAGAGTTGATATCCGCTTTCAAAAGTTCTATGGGGATACCGTCTGTCCCCGGGGTTTCACCAGCTTCCAATGAAGTAAGGGCCTTAATTATTTCCAGCTTGGGTGGTACACCCGTGTTAACGCAGGTCATTTGCGGAAGTCTTAGTGCTTCCGGTGGAGGTGGGCTTGACGGGTCAAGTTGTTTTTAAGGACCTCAATGAAATGCTCTGTCCAACGGCGCAGAGACACGTCTTTATTCTTTACAGGATGCTTATCGGTAAATATACAGCCTTAGGATGCGTTTAGGGTCTTTTACTTATTGCTTAAACTTCCAGAAATTGTTCATTTAAGCTTAAAAGTTTTTTAAAAGCTTAAGTAGCTTAACCAACTAAACATCCGCAAAAGATCCTAAGCGCAGCCTTATACATGCCAGTGACATTTTGTTCCTGGTCCAGGTGGTTACTGTTGTTGTAGCGCTGCAGAAAGGCGTGAGCAGCTGTCTATTTCTTTGGATGTGTTCTAAGTTTCATCGTCGTTCTCCCCTATTGTCTCAAGCGACAAGAACGTAGCAGTTGCAATAGGGTCCCAAACCGCGGTGCATTGAAACAGGTGGCCCACTCCACATTATGAGGCGCACCACCGCAATTCGGACAAATGCTTTAGATGCCCGGATTAATTCGGTAGGAATTGAGACGCGAACAGCAGCCTGGCCTAAGCTGGGGTAGTGTCGCTCTTAAAGCTCTCGGGAGCCTAAAGTCTTCTCAGGCGATATAGATGGTGGGAGCTCTGAGAGGACTCTATTCCCACCTAATCTCCCTAATCACCGATGGTGGCAACCTGTAGCGATACGTAGAGCAGCATTCTGTGTCGGTGCTGCATAGCCATTAGGTACCGAGGTACACTATTCGCTAAAGACTTCTCTCTAGCAGGTGTGATCCTCCTTCGGCCCCCTATTAGTTAGACCTGACGTACAAATTCAGATATGCAAATCGCTGGACTTGTGACTACTCGTCTTAAGGTCTTAATGACAGACTCGTAGCGCTGCTATTCACATCCGGGCGGCCCCTTCAGTATACTAGTCAGCAATACGATTCGGGCCGTGTGGTCATCAATCCACAAACTAGTTAGATATAGGCGCGTAGGCATCTTCCACCAAGACCGTTCTCCCTAACTAGACCCTTCGAGGCTCGGGTTATGCGAAGCCAGCTCCTATGCTCACAGGATTAACCGTATGGTGAACCCCCCACCAGGGAACACCGTTTATCGTGCTCGGCCTATTTATGACTTCCCTCCCGTAAGTTATGGGAGGAGCTAAGAGCTACCCGTACATAACTAGGGAGCTCGGGGACGTTATCGCCGAATGGTCTTTGTACAGATCCACGCCATGGCGTATCAACCATACCAGGGGCCTCCCTGCGCTGCTAGGTACGTGGTGTCGCAACTCACCAAAAATCTCTGTCCCACTACACAGCCTTTTTGACTGATGTCACAAGGACCTAGACCCCCCCGCGAGGGGGATTAGTAACAGTAGGAAGCTCTCATCCAATGGCTTCTCAGTACAGGGATGCGCCGACGATGTGGTTATAGTGGTTAAGGGTTTGTTTGAGGAAATTCTTCCAGATTTACTCGAACCAGCACTAAATATAGTACAAGAATGGTATGATGGAAACGGGCTCCGAGTGAACCCATCCAAAGCGATCATCATACCCTCCTCCAGAAACAGAAATCCGGCTGAGCTCAGAAGCCCGATTATGTACAACACCCCTCTACCAATTGGGAGTCAAGTCAAATATCTTGGAGTTATCCTTGACAGCAAACTCTACTGGAATAAGCATGTCGAGGCGGTGGCGGAAAAACCCACCACAAGTTCTACTAGATCTACACCCAATTGAAATCCACCTCGAGACCCAGGCAAAACTAGCAATGATACGACTCATTGCTAATGATGCCAGTCTGAAGCTCACTAAGGGGCAGCTCAGATGTCTCAAAGACAATACTGGCACGAATATGCCCTCCGACCACCTTGCAAAAGAGCTCTCATTCGGACGCTGCTTCCGGGCTGAAACATGGAGCAAGGAGGAGTGGCACCCTAAATTCGCTAGGCTGCATCCACAGACCATCAAATGGTTTACTGACGGCTCCAAGACAACTGATGGCTCAGGAGCGGGTGTGGTTGGCCCAGCACATAGGATATCTATACCTATGGGCCGCCACACCACTGTTTTTCAGGCAGAAATACACGCAATAGAAACCTGCGCTGATCTCTGCCTACGAGAGAACTACGTAAATAAACGTATAGCTATCTTCTCAGACAGCCAAGAGGCTATTAAATCCCTTACTAAGTACACCGTCACATCAAGACTTGTTCAATGCTCCCAGAAGGCGTTGAACAAACTAGGCGAAAACAACAGCCTAACACTTTGCCTGGGTTCCAGGTCACATGGGCATCGCAGGGAACGAACAGGCTGATGAGCTAGCATGCACAGCTGCATCTTCCCCTTTCTGCAACATCCCTTCATGTTTAGTAAAGAGAGCTTTCAGAGACAAAGAACGACTCAAGGCAACTGAGCACTGGGATAAACTACCAGAGCTCAGACAATCGAAAATGTTTATAGCAGGGTATTCCCACAGAAGAACGGCTAAGCTGCTGCAGTTAAGCAGAGCTAAAGTACGCATCATCTGTGGCATTCTCACAGGTCACTCCTGTCTGAGATCACATTTACGCACAATAAGAATTGTGCAAGATGCGAGCTGTCGGTTCTATGAAGAAGATGACGAAACCTCTTTCCACATCTTATGCGAGTGCGATGCACTGGCCCAGCGTCGCTGGTCACACCTCGGAGTGGCCTTTCCAGATACGGACGACATTGACGACACTGGCTTCAGTGCTGCGAAACCCTTCGGGTTCACGCCCCTCTACAATCTACAACAGTAGGAATAACGTCGCCAACATGCTTACCAAGTACGGATCGTAAGCTCCTCCGAAAATTTCTGCGTCAAGGTGGAAGAAGTGTCGCAGCACATTTAGACGGCAAAATTAATAGGTTGCGAGTATGTATTGAAACACTCCACCAGTTTTTCAATGTAGTCATTCAGCCGACCCCTCACACCTTTTAAATCATTCTTCGTGGTGAGAGAGTTAGTTCGCTACCTAGTTCTAGTT
The DNA here is from genome assembly GCA_949715475.1 of Microchrysa polita. Lineage (NCBI taxonomy): Eukaryota > Metazoa > Arthropoda > Insecta > Diptera > Stratiomyidae > Microchrysa > Microchrysa polita. Next base: position 32,139,382 of record OX454420.1, on the reverse strand, counting down.
CTACTACCACCAAGATCTGTGCCAATGGCGGCTCCATGCACGCTCACGCCAAACACTTCTAGTTCCGGGAGGGTTGGAAGGTTCACCAGGCAGATGTTAAACAATGTAGAAGAGAGTACGCTAACTTTGCGACCTCCATGCTTAATTCTCCTATGCTTTATGCCATTATGATGGGCGATCAAATCTAGAGCTGGTGCGGTACTTTGCATCTTCCTGAAGCTGCTTATCATGCTGATGAGCAGCTAGCGCAGCATGTGATACAAGGGTTGGGTTCATGCTTCGAGCGTCTTTGCCAATATTATGATTGGATGGTAGGATTGGGCGAATTTTGCGTCTTTTAGGAATTCAGGATGGCCGAAAGATCTAGATGTTTCAGCATGACCATGGATATGAAATCTGTTCCAATGGCATTAGAGTGTTTGATGATTGTTTGGTCCGCTGCTTGGTGAAACTTGGTCCGCTGTATATGTAGGAATGGCGTCCACCACTCGGTTATGAATCCTTCTTTTAATTTTGCAAACATACAAATGCATTGGCTTATACGAGTATGGGAAGCTCAAGACGAGCGAGAGCTATGGCATACAAATGCATTGGCTTATACGAGTATGGGAAGCTCAAGACGAGCGAGAGCTGTGCCGCTGTCAAAACACAACTAGTGAGACGTGTTTTCACATATCGTGCACCACAACCCGCACATTCACGGCTCGCAAGCCGTGTTTTAACAGTGGCACGGCTCTCGCTCGTCGTGAGCTTCCCATATAAGCCAATGCATTTGTATGTCTCGAGCTCGCGTCATTTGAATGTACCCTTATGCCCTCGACAAAATGTATATGGGTGAAAAGTTTACCGTAGTAGCTACTAAATTAAAGTATAGGCACAGGCGGTAACATCGGCATTTCTTTGGGTTCTTCAGAGCAGTACAGACACACCTAACTATAGGAGTTAAAGGTGCCTATATTTGTCCGATAATGATTCATTCATTTACCGGATTAATTTTAACTTTTCAAACGAAGGATAGAGGTGGTTGATTACTACTACCATGGTTTGTCTTTGAATGATACTGTGGCCAAATTAAGACACTGAGCCAATTAACTTAAGAAGTAAAAACAGTAGTGTCACAATATGGGAGAAAAATGCACTGATTCACGAAAATCACCGCTACCATGTAGACTGAGACCACCGAACTTTATGCAACTTAACTTAAGGTCATTGCATTTTCAGATCGACCATACATACCTGAAGAAATTATTTAGTATTTTATCTAAATTATAAAATTTTTCAAAGCTCATGCCTGTTCATTCAAATCATGATTAAAACTCCTTTTCAGAAGTAGTCCCCATAGTATGGGGACTCGCGGACAACGGGTCTCTCACGGACCACCTTCGGTCCGCGGACCACCTGTTGGGAAACAGTGTCCTTATTCGTGTATTAATATTTAACTGCCTTAGCCAAGAACCTTGGATGGAAGCTACTGGCAAAACAATTAGAGGTCTAAATTTCCGGCAGGCTGAATTATTCTATGCTGTAGGAGACGATAAACCTCGCTCTTGCATTGTGGTCAACCGTGACCTAAAGGCATCACTGATGAACGATCTAAATGATGGTGACACCACTGAGGTTAAAGTAGTCATACAGGGTCATACGTGACCATATATGTCATATTCATATATGACAGCACAACAGTGAGCTTCATCAAAGCGGTAGACACAAATGGGAGGTCTCCAGGGACATAACACTATCGGACCATCGTCGCATTGACTTCGAACTGAGCCTAGGTCACACACCTAGTGGAGTTTGGAACCTAGGGAACCTTTTCGAAATCCCCGCAGAACCAACTGGTCGTAACATAAAGAAATTTTGCAGACTACCTTACCGTCACCAAGTCGCAGAATCAAATCTGTTCAGGCGGCTGAGGAGGCGACACTTTTGCTAACCAATCGAATAGACGCATACCAGCAAAGCTGCCCAATGCGCCTATCAAAGAAGGAAAGTATACCTTGGTGGAATCCGGACTTGGTGCAGAAGAGAAGGACTACAAGGAAACTGCTTAATAGGGCTCTGAAGACAAATATGTATGTCCGAGAACTGGACAAACAGGCCCAAAAAATCCTCAAAAAGGACATGAGATCCCCAAAAAGATCATCATGGAGAAGTTTCTGTGAAGAAACAAACTCCACACAGGCTACAGCCAAACTGAAGCGAATCCTCGTTAAAGATAGTAGCGAAATGCTGGGCAATCTAAGGCTACCGGACGGAACGTTCACGGAGAGCGAATAAATCTTCTACTTGATGTGCACTTTCCAGGCAACAGACAGGGCGAAACTCTAAGGGAGACCATAAACAGTCCCCATCGAAGAGACTGGTTTCTGATCTGCAGAATAGTTACGTTAGAACGGGTTAAATGGGCACTAAACTCGTTCGACAGCTACAAATCGCCCGGGCCTGACAGGATTTTTCCTGCTCTCCTGAAAGCGGCAATGTATTCTCTTGGCCCACATTTAAGGAATATATATAGGACATGCCTAGTGTACGCCTATATTCCAACAACGTGGCGGAACGTGAAGGTGGTGTTCATTTTAAGGCCAGGAAAACCCTCCTATGCTGAAGCTAACAGTTTTCGGCATATCAGTCTGACATTATTCCTCATAAAAGTGCTCGAAAGACTGATAGGTATATTAGGGATGTATACCTTCCCATAAGGCCGCTGAATAGCAGGCAACATGCAGGAAGGTAAGTCGACAGAAACTGCCCTTCATGAACTCGTCAGTGAGCTCGGGAAGAGCTTGTCTCAGAAAGAGTTTGCACTGGGTGCATTCATTGACATCCAATGAGCGTTCGATAACGCCAAATTATCAGTATCTGTGATGCAGCAAACGAGCATGGAATTGACCCTGTACTAATAGGGTGAATGGGTAACATGCTCACTTCAAGGAATATCCTTATAACAGTTGGATCAAAAACAATCGAAGCAGGGTGTACCAGAGGGTGCCCCCGGTGGGGAGTTCTCTCTCCTCTTATGTGGCTCCTTGTGATGGACGCTCTGCTCCGGACTTCAGATAATAACAGAGTGTTTGCGGAAGCTTATGCAGACGACCTTGCTATTATAGTCAAAGGAACATTTGTGGACACAATCTGTGACCGAATGCAATCTACACTATACGGCTAATTGCCGAGAAGACTGTCTTGGTTATGTTTACCAGAAACCGAAATTGGGGAAACTTCACCTTACCTAGGCTACACGGTGTCGAAATTCATCTATCTCCTACAGTCAAATATCTAGGGGTGCAGCTGGACCCCAAATTTACTTGGAAACTCCATATTCAAGAACAATGCCATAAAGCCTGCAGGCGGCTCTGGTGCTGCAGAAGTGCAATAGGCAAATCTTGGGGGCTGTCACCACAACGGGTACACTATGGATGTATACTTCCATCATATTACCCATCCTGCTATACAGTTGCATTGTTTGGTGGCATAGAGTCAGCGTTGGTGTCAGCACGAAGCTGCTGATTCATGTACAGAGACTGGGCTGCCTAAGCTCTGGGGCAATGAAAACCGCGCCGTCCGCGGCACTGGAGGCCGTCCTAAACTTACCACCACTTGATGTAGAAGTGAAGAGGAGGGCAATGGTCGACGCTTATCGTCTTATGAGCATGGACACCTGGAAGACAACATCATTCCAAGGTCATGCGTCAATAATGAAATCGCTTCGAAGACATCCTCAGGCGTTGATGCCTTCGGACAGAATAATTTCAAAATACGTCTTCAATAAGATATACCAAATAATCCCTACGGACAGAGGCCACTCTGACTTCGCTAGAGATAACATGATTATCTACACTGATGGATCAGTGATGGATGGCAGGGCTGGTTCAGAGATCTTCTCAGCTCAACCAAGAATTCAGCTGTATCAGTCTCTTGGAACCATCACATCGATCTTTCAAGCAGAAATTTACGGGATACCTATACATAATCCCGAAAAACGAAATCCCGCCCGTTCATAATCCCGCTTTTTCCAAAAAATCCCATTTTACGTTATCCCGACATTCCTAAATCCCGCCACCTCAAAATCCCGCCATTCCAAAAGCCCGCCATTTCAATATCCCGCTATTAAATAATAAAAAAATACCGTCAAAATACCGCCAATTTTTTTTTATTGTTAACAAAAAAATACAGATATGCGTTCGACTTATCAATTATTTACATTAGTTTATGCGCCAAGTTTCTAAAAAATTCCGTTTTTTCATAGTCGTCTTTAGTTGTAAGTAACTGCAGGCTACGTCTAAAGACCTTAGTTTGCTTTTGGATGCGACTTTCGGATCGGGACTGCTCCCCTCGGTTTATAGCTAGGAGCAATTCTTTACCTAGTAATCCCAAGCCGGTATAGACCGATATGGCTTTTCGTTGTGATAAAGTTTAATCGTCTGTGCCAAGCCTCAACATTATTTTGAGTTCTTGGAAAATTTGCTGCAACTGCGTCAGCAATACTCCAGAACTTAGGCGGGAACCTTGGTTTTCCTGGCTTTCCCGACTTGGCATTTTTCCCATGGATATAATTAATTCCAATCCAATCTGCTATTCTTTGGCATCTGCATCCTCCAAACTTCGTGTCAATTCGGAAAAAATACCTATGTATTTCACTAATATTTAAATTGAATATCACAACCTAACTGGTAAGAGAATACTAACTAGCTTTCACTTTCCAATATGTATAGCAGTATCAGTATTTTAACGGCAAATGTGATGTAGTAAGAAGGTAAGTATTCTTTTCTGTCCTGCTTTTCAATATCCCGTCACTAAAGCTAAGTATTCTTTCATAAATCACGCGCGCGATTTTTGAAAGAATACTTACCTTTTGTGACGGGATATTGAAAAGCGGGATTTTTAATAAGCGGGTTATTGAAATGGCGGGATTTTGATTAGACGGGATTCTAATTGAGCGGGATTTTTAATTGGCGGGATTTTGAAATGGGGGGGGGGGATATTGAATGTCGGGATTTTAATAAACGGGATTATGATGGGATATCGTACCCAACCCGAAATTTACGCCATTATAGTGGCACTCATGAATGTATGCATTACAACTGGCGCCGCCGCAACATTCTGATGACATCTGCTCTGACAGCCAAGCTGCCTTGAAGGCGCTGGATTCTTCAGAAATATCAAGCCAGCTGGTATGGAATTGTCATCAAGCGCTTCTAAGGCTGGGGAGACTAAACGGGCTACAGTTGGTTTGGGTACCCGGACACTCAAACATCAGTGGGAACGAGATGGCAGATGAACTCGTCCGACAAGGCTCTAGCTCACACATGATAGGTCCGGAGCCAGCTTTTGGCATACCACCATCCGTGATCAAGCTCACCCTAAAAAGGGAGTCGGCTGCGATCCATGTCGGAATCTTGGAGAACAGATTCCTGCCGACAGACTAAAGCCTTCATAGCCACACCCATGCGACACGTGGCGTTCTTCTCAATCTCAGAAAAGGGGACATAAAGACCATCACAGATCTAGTGACAGGACATTGCTCTCTAAACTACTGGCCAGAGTGAGGAAGAGGAAGAAACAGCATTGCATTTCATATGCAGCTGCCCCAGGGACGTAGCCAGGGGAGGGGTCCATGGGGTCCGGACCCCTCCCGAAATGTTTTCAATGGGCTTTGAAATTTTAGTGATGATAACATAAAAACTCTTATAATGAACATGTCAAAACGTTCGTGTAGCTGGAAATACTTTTTCTAAGGGATATTGGCTGTGAATCACGTTAGAAGCGATAGCTGCAAAGAAGTCAACGTTGTGTTAGAAATTTGGAATGAGTTTATTTGAGTCACCACGCAGTTAACATTAGATTTTCTTGTCCTAATTGGCTCTATCAATAAATTACCCCGTTTTCTCTCAGTTCTCTCACAGCTAATTTAATTTAGATATGCTAAAGTTGTTCCTTTGTCAGTGATAAATTTTCTTAAATTTCAATTTCAAAACCGAGAAAACCTACATTGAATCCGATTTTGCTGAAAGTATTGGTTTTCAAGAACAGCTTCATGTTTTATCACTCAAGGTGTTTGATCGACCGCTGTTCTTTTTAACCAACTGAAATGAAAACGTTATGTATGTTAATTTTTCGCTGATATAATTTTCCTCCAATTTGTTTAGTTCTCAAGTCTCCAAGTTTTTCCCCTCTGAATTATTTAAAAAACACCAAGATTCGAAAAAATATATAAAATAATTTGACATTTTTAATGATACCAGCCCAGATGATTTTTCTCCGATTTGTTTAAAGAAATTTGCGCAGAATAAAAAATAAGGTATTCACTTTCATTGCTTATTTAAACAATCACTCTATTCTCAACACTGGAATTTAAGCTATGTCTTGCCTCGTGCCAACACTTAAAAATGGCGACAAAGCTGAGACTGAAAATTATCTACGAACTAGCAATCCTTCAATTATTTGAACTGGAGGATGACCAGGGTTACATCATTTACACCTCTAGTTCGACCACTTATAATTTTGGTTTTTCAGAGGTAAATCTACTACTACAAATCTTATATGCATTAAAATTACACCTTAAAGTCTCTCAAAAATTGGTCCCACTTTACCAAACAGATTCATAAATTTAAATCTAACCTTTTACTATAGTTAAACTAAAAAACGTTCACTTCGGTGGCCCCTCATTAACAGAATAACCAGACAATACCGTTCCGTGATTTTAACCATAACTTTAACTAATTCAAATAAATTTCCACCAACATCAGGCATTCCTCAGGGATCATATACGTTGATCCACTTTTGTTTTCAAGCGGATGAAATCAATCGGTATACATGAATAAAAAGGCAGGAATGTCAACAAATTTTTTTTAGTAATGTATTTTGCCTGTATCATCAAAAACACAGTATAACAGTTCTTCACCAGCAACACAAAAAAAAATTGATTTAGATTTAAATTTCTGAAATTGAAATTTGGACCCCTCCCGAAACAAATTCCTGGCTACGTCCCTGAGCTGCCCTGCCTTTTCAATGTCAAGGATGAGGTATCTGGGCGATTACTTCATCGAAGAGAGCGAGGCATTCTCACTATCTTTTGCGAATGTGGTACGCTTCGCGAAATCGTGCTTCAATCGCAGACAAAACAGCGCCTAAGCGCAACGGAAGGGTACAATGGATCGAGTTAGTGGCGTGAGTGCCCGTACCGCGTGGTCCGCTCACCAGTTAGGGCGCGGCCATGGACTGTGTTTTAGTACGTAGGCGTGTATATGTCGGGCGAATCGTGCTTGGAAGCAACCGCATGTAAAGGACCTGCTTCTTTCTTTCGCAGATTTCACAGCCCCGGTCCAACCAAAAGAAAATATTGTACTTAATGTCCAGCCCTGACCGAGAAGCGGAGACGTATTGTTGGTTCAAGGGTTTTCTACGATATTGATGATCTTCGGGATATGAGCCCAATTACCCAACAAATACATTGTCAACACGGGCTGGTTCTAGCGTAACGGGTACGTTTCTTATGCTGGTATCACAATGGACCAATCTTTCGGTCTAAGTGCGATAGTTGTCAATCTACGGGCCCCTGTGCCTTAACTAACTGGTCAAAATATGTTTATTTATATGAAACCGCACAAGCCTTTGGATAAAAATAGTTTAGCTAAGCTATTGAAGAAATTGAGGGAAAAAATAATCCCGTTTCGGGACTTGAATCTTCCATACATAGACCGCAACTAGTGTATTTAATTTTTATTTTCTTTTTTTGTTAATTTTTCTCTACTGTATTTGCTTGCCTAGACACGGAATTGCCAAATGTGAAGAGTATTCCACATTTGGTCAAGAGTTTAAAGGTAGCCGGCTAATTGTACCTAAATAACTACAAATGCTATTCAAACCCAAGATCCATAGTAGATAGAATTCAATTCAATTCAAATAAATTGACTCGTTCATATTTTTTCCACTGCATAATTGTATTGCACTCTACACACGTACAAAGTGTTCAGCATGCACTGCGACGACTAAAGAAAAGTACATATTTGCATATTTGACTCTATACCGTGGGGCACCTTACACAATGGTCGATTTTTTTATAGACACATTCGAGCATATTATGTCCAATAAATTTTCGAGTAGCCTTCCTTTTATTGCAGTTCAATTGAAATCAAGAAGGCTACCGGTCGCGTTTATTGTTTTGCTATGAATATAATTGACGGCATGATTTAGTATTGAACAATAATACAAGTACGTTACCATGTCCTTTTGAAAAATGTTGCGTAATCATTTTTACAGTTTTTTTCTGTTAGTTTATTATGTCTGCTACTAAAGATGCGTTGAGTTAAGAAAAAACATTTGTTTCTGGGAATGTTCCCTACTTTGTATCTTTGTAATCAAAGTTAATCTTTTTAATTAAAGTTATCAAGAGACGCGAGAGCGTCTCGCCCGCCAAAGGAAAAAGAAAAACGAAAGCGAACAAGTCTATGATTACCGGAGACAACTTGCTTTTTTGTTTGATCAGGCTACAGCCTTCCAGGCAACAGCCCCCAAAAAATTTTTTTTACCAAAATATTCCACATATCCTGTTCTAGTGCCTTTCCAAATAAAATCTTCGATCGGCACAATAACGGGTAAGATATATGCAATAAACGGTGAAATTTTCACCCTCACAGACTTAAGCGAGTAACCCAATTTCAGAATGAAGTCTACAGTTGCAGAAAGACTTGCTTCTACTGTCTCTCTTCGTGATGGGATTTTTATGAAATTTGGAACGAATGATCCTCTGGTTGTCCTTCTAAAGAATCAATGTCTTCCATTTAGATAAGTGGATGGAATAACGGTAAATTAATAGGTAAAGTTAACAAAAGTTTTCCAACAATTGCGTCTATCGGCTCATCGCATTGACCATTTTTTAAAACACACTGCGGCATTGGGACATTTGGGTATTGGGACACCGGGAGACTGGGAGACTACGATCTTGGGGTAGTAATATATTAGGAAATTGGGACATTAGGGTCTTGGGACATTAGGACATTGGGGCATTAGGCACAATGGGGAAACAGGGACGTGGGGACATCGGCATATTGGGGCATTAGGACATCGGGATATTGGGACATCAGGATATTGGGACATTGGGACATTAGGACACTGGGAGACTGGGACATTAGGACACTGGGATATTAGGACATTGGGACATTATGACCTTGGTACAATCGGACATTGGGACATTGGGACACTGGTACATAGGGGCATTGGACCACTGAGACATCGGAATGTTGTGACATTGGGGCATCGGGATATTCGCACATAGGGGCACTGGGATATAAGAACATGTGAACATTAGGGTCTTGGGTCATTAGGACATTGGGATATTAGGACATCAACACATTAGGACATTGGGACATTAGGTACACTGGGACGTGGGAACATTGGGGCACTGGGACATCGGGATATTAGAACATTGTAACATTGGGATATTGGCACATTGGGATATTGGAACATTGGGATACTGGGACATTAGGGCACTGAGATACAGGGACATTGGGGCACTGGGATATTAGGACATTAGGCTATTGGGATATTAGAAAATTGGGGCATTAGGACCTTGGGACATTAGGACAGTTAGACATTGGGATATTAGGACATTAGGTGGGAGACTGGGACATTGGGATATTCCGATACTGGGACATTTTGGACACTAGGGTAGTGGGACATTCGTACATTAAACCATTGGGGCACTGTGATATTTGCACATTGGGACAATAGGACCTAAATTGGGACACTGGGACATCAGGATATTGGGACATTGGCACATTAGGATATTAGGACATTGGGACACTGGGATATTAGAACATTGGGACATGAGGACACTGTGACAATGGACCTTAGGGCATTAGGGCATTAGGACATTGGAACATTGGGACACTGTGACATTGGGACAATGTGACATTGGGACACTGGGTCAGGGGGGCATTAAGACAGATCAGTAACAGAACGTTAACAAAGCGTTGGCAACAACAGAGCGTTAGCAGATCGTTAACAGAGTGTTAACAGAAAATTAACAGAGCCTTAACAGAACGTTAACAGAACGTAAATCGAATAATAAAAGAAAGGTAACAGACCGTTTACAGAGCGTTAGACGAATGATTAAAGAGAATTAAGAGAACATTAACAGAACGTTAACAGAGCATTAACGAAAAGATAATAGAGTGTTAAGAGAACGTTAATAGAGCATTAACAGAGTTAACAAAAAATTAACAGATTACTAACAGAATGTTAGCAGAGCCATAACACAAAGATAACACAAATCTATTTTGCACAAAATACATATTAATAAACTATACCCATTTCATCCCAAAATTATTTTTAAAAAAGCTCAGCAACAGCCATTTGTGGCGTATTTGCAATTGCGTTTGCAGTATCTATTTATTTGAAAGAAGACCCTGTGAATATAACTTATGATATTAAATTTATGGAATATGCTGAACAAAAACCTATCGAAACTTTTCCCAAAACAAAAATATTAGTTGGCTATTTAAGTATGCAAAAATATATGATATCTGACCAAAAACAACAAAGTTGTAAAAGTTACCCCGCCAAAGAAAAATTCATCTGCCACAAAAAGAATACTCCACTCCACACTCCAATCCGCTGCTCATACCTAATTTTGTTTGCTGGATGTACTTTTGTTTTAGGTGTAAATGCTGGAGAAGTTTAAATGTACAGGACTACTTCTTAAAGTAATTTGGAGGGAGCCGTCAAAGTGGCACTGAATAAAATGTTAAAGCTCCCACCAAATTACTTTAAGAAGTAGTCCTGTACATTTAAACTTCTCCAGCATTTACACCTAAAACAAAAGTACATCCAGCAAACAAAATTAGGTATGAGCAGCGGATTGGAGTGATATGTATTCTTTTTGCGGCAGATGAATTTTTCTTTGGCGGGGTAACTTTTACAACTTTGTTGTTTTTGGTCAGATAAGATATACTTTTCAAAAGTTATAAGTATAACGAAAAGATAACTAAATATCTTTAGGTTGTGGCAATCGGTTTTCTTTTATCGGAAAACCATACAAACAACTTAACCCTTAAGGTATGGCAACACTTAGCCTTATAGAGAAATAGTCCCAGTTGCTTATTACAGTTTAATTCAATCTTTATATTCATGAAATCTTTTTAACGAATACATCATATCTCTCAATTAGCCACTAGCTAATTTTGCAATGAAATCGCTAACAGAGTAAATAAAATATATGAACTTGCATACCTGGCCATTTTTTTCGCAAAGGAAACCTCATTCTGGCCTTTTCGATCTCTGCAATAGAAATAATTAAATTTGTAACGTACGTATGTGTACAACGTTGGACTCACGTATTTCAGAGTCGTCAGAAATTCGTATGCCAGTCTCTGGAAAAGTCAAACTTTACACATCGCTCAACATTGTATGTATTTAACTAATTGAAGACGTTAATCTTAATTCATTTGATGCCAGAAAGCAGAAACGGTGCAACGATATTCCTTCATTTTCGCAATATGAATTTGTATGTGGGTTGATTTTGCATATGGCTGTATGAAAGGTCCATGGGGTCCCATAATGGCCAACCGTTTGGTTTCCATACAAAACTATTTCTAGAGCACTTCCTGCTTGCAAACAAGATTGGAAAGTATCTCTATGCAAAACTCGCGACAGATTCATTAATTCATGAGTAGTGAACGGCTGATAACTCGGCTTAGCGAGTTGAAAGTGAATTAGTGAGAGGCAGAGTTTAACACGTTTTCAATTTAGAATAATGGAAATAAATGGCATGCGATGTAGTCATATGAGGAGTTGGAAACATTTTGGAGCTACGTATTACGATTTTGATAAAATTGGCATTGCTCTAATTTGTGAATGTGTTCAGTTTACAAGATGTCCGGACACTACATCATAAAAGCATCGGAAAATGATTGCTCATATAATTGATAGCAAGAACAAAGTGGGCGAGACATACCGCGAATTCATAACCCTTTAGGTGCCACAGGCGGTTACCAAATTTTAAAAACAATTTCCTACTAATCAATCATTGCCAACCGGCCAAAGGGGCGCGGACACATATCATATCAATCCCATTTCATTATATTTACTACTATAGAACAACGTTTCCAAAATAGTGGCGAGCTTAAGACTTTGAGTTGGAAAATGAGACAGTATCAATTTATTGGTAAATCAAAAGAGCAAACATATGAGTTATATCAGGGATCTTTGAATACACGTGAGCGTGAGTCCTAAAAATGATGGCCGTCAATTTACGTAGATACCCGAACAACACCCCTTGTTACAACAGTTGCAGTCCTTTTTATGAATTTTACTGTAAAAAAATATACAATGGCTACAACAAAACGTAGACTAGAATAACGAAAAGCCTGTGACCAATCTGTTCTGCTGCAGGCAGCCTATATCGATTTGGGGAGTAAAGCCAAGAATAGCCGTAGGCTCACTATTGATTGAAATTATAATTTAAATTCAGTTTTACCGTTGCAAGTTAGATACATTTTTCATTTATAAACGTTATTAAAACATGGATACCTTCTTATTTGGGATATACAGGGTGTCCGGAAACTGCCGCATAAACGCACCGAATTGTGATTCCTCATGTGATTTCCAACAAAAAAGTTACCCAAAATTCTTAATCCTTTAGCTGCCACAGGCGTTTGAAGATTTTTGAAAAAATCATTTTCTTGTACGACTAAAACCTCAATATCTGAAAAGCTAGACTAGCTAAAATAGCGAAATAAAATGATTATTACAGTCAACAAATTTACCAAAAAAATGAAACTAACCGCACTAAAATCGAATAAGAGGTTTGGTTTTTACAGAGCTTCAAAGTCAATTTTTTGTGATTTGACCCAAAAACAATATATTTTTCCATCTCAATTTTCTCCAACTTGTGCCAAGGCGAGGTGCTTGTACGATTCTTTTAAAAATTGGTGTAGTCTAACGATCATTTCTTTCTTACATCATTTTACTCTAGCTTCGTTATTTCTAACAGTTTTAATGCCTTAAGTGCAGAAAACTAGTGTTAATTTTAGCTCGTTTTCAATGTAATTCAATTCATGCTGCCCCCAGGGCCGACTCTACTATATGGGCGCCAACCGAAAGGGGCGCCCAATTCACAAATTCATTATGCCCTTAAGATCAAGACTCCCTTTAATGACAACTGCATGATGATCACATCAATTCTCTTCTCTGTTGTATAGCATTTATTTATACATATTTATATTGATTGATACACACCGTCCACGTATTGTACATATTACACGTGCTGTGCTGATTCAAATATTATCTAAAGGTACGTTGTGCTAGACGCGGCCGCACGACTGCGACTCGCTCATTCCATATCAAAACTCGTTTCTCTCTCATTTTAAAAACGAGTTTTTATATGGAATAAGCGAGTCGCAGTCGTGCGGCCGCGTCTAGCACAACGTACCTTAAAGGTACGTTGTGCTAGACGCGGCCGCACGACTGCGACTCGCTCATTCCATATAAAAACTCCTTTCTCGCTCATTTTGAAAACGAGTTTTTATATGGAATGAGCGAGTCGCAGTCGTGCGGCCGCGTCTAGCACAACGTACCTTAAGGGTGTACGATAGCAGCAGTCGCGACTCAAGAAATTACATAGAAACTCCACTAACAACCAAACTCAATTCGCATGCTAACCGTATTCCATTCCATTTGACCGACCCATCGACGCAGTCGCGCGCGACTCATGAAACATTGAAGGACACATCTTCAAACTTTTACGCATTGTATCTACGTGAGAAGAAGAGCGAGAGACGGATGAAATCCGTCCGCGTTCAAAAATGCTTCGCATATCTCGTACATGTGCATCACTGCAAACATGCTCCAAATAATTCATACACTTCATATTGCGGGATGGGCGCCTATGGGCGCTAGATTTCATAGATTGTATGCTTGACAGAAGTGAAGAGTCGTGCATTGCAGCAACTAAGAACACATAAGAAATTTTTGTAGCGTACACCCCTATATTCTGCAAAAGAGGGGAATAGCTGCTTTGCAGGCTCGTTGTAGGTGAGATGTGCGTATTCACTTGATGGCTCATTCTCCTAGTCTCAGCTCGTAGTACATGTTTCAATTGTTTGAGAAATGAGAGTGGGCGATAGAAGAGTTTTGTAGGATGTATGTATATGTATAGTATCTGTAGTTTGCAGGAAGAGATTTTACCACCTAAAATTGACTTCGAGAGTGAAATGATTGTCCGCTACGATTTTCTCAATTTTCTCAATGAAAATGTATGCTTACTGTCGTGGTTTCATAATTTTTCTCGGCAATTTTATGTATTTTCTCCATTTCCCGGTCATTTCATCGTGAAAAATATCTAATGAACGAGGAATCGAAAAATACTTAAAATGGCCGAGAAAAATTATGGGACCATTTTCGGATGTAGCTTATGGAATTCCCCAGCATTTACCACATATTCCAGTAAGCATACATTTTCATTGAGAAAATCGCAGCGTGATTTCCAGCAAAAAAGTTGTACGGAACATACCCAATTCTACAATTCATTCAAACAATTTTAATGCCTTAACTGCAAAAAAATAGGGTTAATTTTGGATCGATTTTGATATAATTTGAATAAATTTTACAAATTGCAGATCTTTAGGTGCAGTTTGAATCGAATGGAAATCGAGCTAGAAATAACCCTAGCTTTCTGCACATAAGGCATTAAAACTGTTAGAAATAACGAAGCTAGAATAAAATGATCGTTAGACTATGCGCCAATTTTTAAAAGAATCGTACGAGCACTTCACCTTGGCAGAAGTTGAAGAAAATTGAGATGGGAAAATAGATTGTTTTCGGCTCAAATCCAAAAATTTGACTTGGAAGTTCTGTAAAAAACCAAACCTCTTATCCGATTTTAGTCCGGTTAGTTTTATTTTTTAGGTAATTTTGTTGGCTATAATAATTGTTATTTTTTTCTATTCTAGCTAGTCTAGGTTTTGAGATAGTGAGGTTTTAGTCGTACAAGAAAATTATTTTTTCGAAAATCTTCAAATGCCTGTGGCAGCTAAAGGGTTAAGAATTGGGGGTATGTTCGGCAAAACTTTTTTGCTGAAAATCACATGAGGAATGACAATCCGGTGCGTTTAAGCGGCAGTTTTCGGACACCCTGTATAGAAGGGCGACTATGCGACTATTAGTATATGCACAGGGCGCCATAATACCTAGGACCGGCGCTGACTGCCCCTAAAGATCGGCAATTTGGTAAAATTTATTCAAATTATATCAAAATCGATCCAAAATTAACCCTAGTTTTCTGCACTTAAGGCAATAAAACTGTTAGAAATAACGAAGCTAGAAAAAAATTATTTAACAAGAAATGATCGTTAGACTATGCGCGAATTTGTAAAAGCACAAGCACCTCACCTTGGAACAAGTTGGAGAAAATTGAGACGGTAAAAAAAAATTTGGGGTCAAATAACAAAAATTTTATTTAGAAGTTCTGTAAAAACCAAACCTCTTATCCGATTTTAGTGCGGTTAGTTTTATTTTTTAGGTAAATTTGTTGGCTGTAATAATCATCTTACTTCGAAATTCTAGCTAGTCTAGCTTTTCAGATATTGAGGCTTTAGTCGTACAAGAAAATTATTTTTTCAAAAATCTTCAAATCTTCAGCTAAAGGGTTAAGAATTGGGGGTATGTTCCGTACAACTTTTTTTTGCGGAAAATCACATGAGGAATCACAATCCGGTGCGTTTATGCGGCAGTTTCCGGACACCCTGTAGAATAAGTAAAAAGCTCGAAAACGGAGCAGATTCTAAACTCACAAATCACAAATCCTTCTAAAATGGGATTTCTTCATGCGGAATCTGAAATTTAATTGAATAACGCAAATCACGTTCACTCAATAAGCAAACGCTTAAGGGTTTCCTAAAGAGTTCCCTTATTCGTTAAGGTTCATATTTAGTTACCTCATATATTTCTTGACATATCCTTATTCAATCAAACACTTGATTTTTTTTAACCCTCTAACCCGTAAGCCCGCCCTGAGGCGGGTATCACAAAATCCTCATCAGTGAGTTATTCTATGCATTTTGTGTAAATATATTTAGTTAACTCGTTCCAGTACTAAATAACAAACCCATTTTTGTAAGTTTTCATTGTACCCAGCTAATAATGCGTCAGTTTTTAGCAATCATAGGAGAAGAAGTGTGAAAATCACGACCAAAATTACTTTCTGAAAATTGCGTAAGTCAACAGTGAAAAAATAGTATTTAAAATCGATAAATATTACCCGGAATTTTAGAGAGCATGGGTAAAAAGGTTGTTTATGCGATTATTAATTAATTTTTGAAAAATTTAAAATTTGGAGGTGTTAGTTGACAAAAAACCAATACCCGCCTCCAGGCGGGTATACGGGTTTAAGGAATTTTTCATTGAATATATCCCATATAAAATGCTCAAGTATTTTGATAAACAAAAAGGGGTACTGCAATAGCTTGATGATGGCATTAAGTTTGCTTTTAGGTTAAAAGCAGTTTTAGACTTAGTAATTAATGTATTGTGTACTTGAAACCCCCAAACTATTCAATGGCTGCAATAGAGTCCCCCTTGGAATTATGGGGCTGTTTGCTAATTGTTCCAATACGTAAGAAAATGATCTAATCTAAATACTGTAGGGTAGGGCGGGGCTAGTTGAGCAATTTTTCACTACAGCGTTTATAGCTCCTCAACGGTAAATCTTAATGGCTTCTTATGCATACTGATAGATTGGTAGTATATCCCTTTGCAAATGTGCCCAACAAAATTATTTCTAAAAAGTCAAATTATGGAGCTGTATCTGTTAAAATGAAGAAAATCAAATGTGCTCAACCTACCCCATAGGTGGGGTAAGTTGAGCTAGGGTATGGGGCAAATTGAGCACATAGAAAATTTAGCCGAACCATGTGTTAAATGTAAGTTAGGCATGAAATAAAATGTCCGCTTCATAATCAACTTTTTATTTATAGACTTTAAATGACAAAACAACAAAACTTTAATCAATTTTGTTTCAAAATTTAGGGTTACGGGTTAGCGTTTGTATAAAATTTGCCCCATATAGTGCAGGTTAGCTATTGAACGTGTTAGCTATTTGAACGTGCAATTATGTGCTCTCTAACATATTAATGGAGAGTTTTTCGTAGAAATAAATAGTTTCATAGTTAGGTTGAGCAACTATAGCTTCAAAATGTAGGGTTGGCTTTAGTTGAGCAACTATAGCTCAACTAACCCCAACCCGAAATTTTTAAACAAAATTGAGGTTATAAAAAAACGGTTAGTATTATACCCAGAAACTATATACATATCAAAAGTACAATAAATTTATGAACTTTTAACACTTATCTGATTAAAGAAGGATAATATTTGACTATAACAGACGAAATATTGAGGTTTATGATTATTTTACTTTTTGGTTACAAAATAAACAATGCGCGCGTGTACTTCAGTTTATCGACGAGTCGCTGCTGATGTTTGTGCGATAAGTTCTACTCCCGCGACTCGTTATTTCCGCTATATGATGATTTTGCGTGCGGTGAATAGTTTCGGAGATATTAAACATGTGAATAAGTTTCTATGATTTTTTAGTACAATCCAATGCATAAAATTAGCGCGATCTTCTGAAGACTATACAGTCCAAGCTGTCGCGTTGCTGGTGTTGGCGCATCCCCTGATTTTGGCGAAACTTACTCGGCTCCACTGTGCATGTAGCTAGTGGGTTGTGTCATCGCCGAGACATACGAGCTAGTTTTGCCTTTTCATCTCACATATTTAATCCACAGTGCTTCCGAATTGTTTTTGCTTTGGGCCCTGAAATTTAGGTATCCATTGGCTTCGCCATTTTTGGAGACTCCAAGGTGGATTTAAATATGGTATTATCAATTCGTTGAAGGTATTCTAGCAAACGGACTAAGGTATGGTAAAATTTTGCGAATAGAAAGGTATCCAGTACGTTAACAGGCGTTTATTTATGCTAATGTATGGAATGTTGGGGTCGAAGGAAAGTTTGTTATTTGCATAAAAAAAGAAACAAATCAAAAGACTGTTGTTTGGCGGAAATGGACTATGCATTTGTAATGTTCAAAATCCAGAATTGCTTCAACAATTACTAGACCGCAATTGAATTACCGGCTGAAATTGAAATACATAAGTAAGTTTATTTTATTCAATTATTTATTAAGGATGCCCTATCTAATATTCACCTCAGGTTGACAGCTGACATTGTCAATGAGTTCTAATACTCTAACAAATATAAAAATCGAATATAATCGAATTTACATGGTAAACCCGTATACCCGCCTCCAGGCGGGTATTCTTATTTTCCATTTCTAAACTAATCATCGACAAAATCATAAATTTGATTTAAGAATATCATTTACGAGAACATACTTATACTAAATTCAAAATTATTGTATAAATATTTCTTGCCATTAAGAGTTGCGGGTTTGAGGGTTAAATTTTGAATTTTTAACTATTCGATATTTTTTTTATATTTCATTTGTCATTTTCAATATAGGTATGGCAAATAAGTGAATCGTTTATTTAATGAGGTAACGCCCTAATAAGTGATGTCTATGAATACGAAGCTCTCTTAAGGGCTCACTTATATAGAGAAACCCCTTATTCCTTAAGGGATTCCTTATTAATTAAGTGGGGACAATGAATTCCGCCCTTAGTTTTGCTTTAGTTTTTAATTTTTGTACAATTGTAGCTACATAAATTTATTTTTTACGAATTTGTTGTGGAAATAAGGCATTGGTTCTGTCGTGGGGTGCATTTGCACCCCATATAATTTATTTCAGTTCGGAACTATTTATTTTGATGTTAAATTGATATTTATTTTAAAATAAAAATAATAATATCTAAACTTTCATCTGGGATTAGAAAGAAACTTTAAAAATGTGCTGTGTTTCAGACACGAATTCAATTTGAAACTGTTTCATATTTCTCTAAATTTCATAAATAAACAACAGAAACTTAGTCAAATGATCAGAGATACTAATTGGAGAAGAGTTTGCTATCTAAGATTTCGAAAAAGAGCTGCATTTCGGAATTTGTGAACAAAACTCCACTTCGAGCCCATTAGTCTCGGCCTGTATAGTATGAATATCAGAGCCTGTCGTCTAACCAAACTCAACATGTATGCCTCCCGCATTTGAAAGGCGCTAGCATTTCATTCTGGTACGCGTTTATTTACTATTTACCCAGTGTGTATAAAAGTACTCCAAGGCAAATCTACAGGAATTTTTCGATTTAAGATTTCTGATGGCCTTTGAGCAAAAAGAAGCTCAGCAAACGTAAGGATGGCTTGGCTTTATATATGAACAGAATTATTAGCTGTAAATCTACTGTTACTGTTTTTTAATCAAGGAAAAGCAGCTTATATGAAATGATTCCATTGTGTCCCCTGAGCCCACACAAGCAGCTTTTCAGGGACACCCTGTTACCTTGGTCCTACAAAATTCAAAAATATTTGTGGCAAACACTATTACCATTCTATGCATTTCCACCAAATTTCATGTTCATTGTTTCGTCAAATTAAAAGATATGCATTGAAGAAATGCTTAAGAGGCTTCCCTCGCATTGTGAAAGGCTTTTGCTAAATACTTACTTGGCTATATTTCCGGTTTGAATGAATGAAAATTCGTAGACATATTCCTTATGTAATTTTCTTAAACCCCTTAGTAGAATTTTCATATTTGGAAACCTAAAAGGGGCTACACACGAACAAATTGAAATTTTACAAATTTACTGTCACTTACTTTTCCTTAGCAAAAGTCAACAGTGTTAATATTTAACGTATATAAGGCCATACTGACCAATCTTTGTGCAAAGTTTCATATCGATCCCTATAACGTTTTAGAAAAACAGAGGTCGAAAAGGAAGTTTAACTTTAAACGCCAATAACTTTTTACCGTTACTCGAAACTGGAAAACTTTAACTGATATGAGATGTACTCGTTTAGATTTTTGATTTAAATACCCATACGTTAATCTCCGATAAAAACTAAAAAAGTCGACTTTTTTCAAACGATCGGGACACCTTGTTATCTTCTTCCTACCAACTTCTAAGGTATTTGTGCCAAAGACTGTAACATTCCTACCAAATATCATGACTATCGGTTGAGCCGTTCGCGAGTTATTTAGTGAACAGACGGACAGACCGACAAAATCGATTTCATAAGGGTTTTTTTTGAAAAAAAAAATTCTAAAAACCCTAAAAAAAAGATAAAAGTTTTGATGCCAAAATGTTACAAAGTCACACTCGTTTGTGCGTCATGTTAAGGCGGAAAGGAGCAGCAGAGAGGGGAAATTTTCGTTTCTCGCTAATATCTAGAAAACTGTTTGTCTGATCGCAAAATGATCTAAGGACGAAATAAACTAATTTCCTTTACAATAATGTAGACTTCTTCTTAGAAAATTTTACCATAGACCCGAAAGTATTATGTGGAATTCACATTTCACACTGTAACTTTTCATAAAAGTTCGTACTAAAGTGTCGGAAAACCGGCTTTAAATGTCACTTTTTTATACCCTTCGCTCATAGAGTGAAAGGATATAATGTATTAACTCTGTCATGAAGTTTGCAACGCATTGAAGGAAGCATCTCCGACCATATAAAAAGTATACATATATGATCAGCATGACTTGGGGAATCGATTGGGCGATGTCCGTCTGCCCGTCTGTCCGTCTGTTGCGACGCGTTTTACTCAAAGCAATAAAAAAACTCAAAACAAATGAAATCGTACATGCTCCCTCATCCCCCAATAAAATTTTCTGAGTAAATAATTTTCTTTGCCTACTTATTCCAACCAAACCCCACAAAAATATTGTTTTGCCGACGCAATGGAACTTTTGTGAAGACAGAAGGAAAAGAATTGGGAGGGGGGATTAAATACAAGTCGTAGGTACGCCGGAAAAAAATTTTAGTCTCAATGCAAATATTCCAAGGTGACATTTCCGAAATTAAGTAACTCCATATTTCTCCCGCTGGAGCAGGGACGTAGCCAGGGGAGGGGTCCATGGGGTCCGGACCCCTCCCGAAATGTTTTAAATAATCCCCGGAATTATAGTGATTGTAATTAGTTTAGGAAAGGTTTTTTTGTTTCGATACACACAATTAAAAAAAAAAAAATTGCGCGGAATCTATGAGAAAATCTGCGGAATGTTTTGCATTGAAAATCACGATATACTCTCATTTTATTTATTGGAAATATTTACGAACTCCCGCCTCGAATGCGTAAAGGCTATAAAGGATGGAAAAATGTCTCCTTACTAACATCGACTTTTTCAGGGCCAACGACGACGTGGAGTAGCCATAGGATTAAATTAAGAAGAGTTCATCGAATTTTCATCTGAAACCCAACGAGGATTTATTTCTCAAAAACTAGTTGTGAGATATGTTAGCTTTTCGGAGAGAATTTAATTTATTTGCAAAGGACTTAATGTCTCCACGGTGGAAGTCCAATTTCACACTGATCTCACTTGTCCATTGTGGAACTTATATTTTTTTTATTAAAAAAAACAAATTTTTATGATTTGGTCTTTAAGGACAAGTGAAGGATAAGAAACAAATAATTTGCGCATGGCGATTGCTGGACTAAAAAGAAACTTAGTTATTTTCTGAATTAATCGCGAAGCTAATTCCACGAAACCCGTATATTAAGAATGAAGAGAGAGAAGAGATATTCGCCTGTTTTGATGGGTCGTGCAAATTGTTTTGTACTTGGTTAAACCTTTTGTAAATCTGATTTTGTTTTTTTTTAATAATTCCAAATATTATCTATGAAAAGCGCATCATAAGTTGTGACCTTATGGGAGTTTAAGGGTGTAGCCTTCTGCTTGCTTATGACAACCCGCTCGAGTTTTAACCAAACAAAACAGTGGCGAAACTATATAGAAGTTTTAAACAGCGGCTGTTACTATTTGTACAGACAACAGTATTTAGAAATCTTTCAAAAGGGGACACGCGGCACTTGAATATCTTGGTGCAACTTCAAGAAGGATTTGTATTAGTGATTCATCGGAACAAGTAGCTCGGTCTTCTCCAATTTTCTCTATAGTTTTTTGGGTTTTGCGGAAGAGTCCAGTAGAAGATTTTAATCTAAGCCAACAATTGAAAAGCACGATCATACTTCTGCGACGTTGGACCCCTCCCGAAACAAAATTCTGGCTACGTCCCTGCGCTGGAGGCTCTTCTCCTCCAACAGACAAAGTTCCGCGAAGTTCCAATAGAGCTGCCATGCACTCCAACAGACAAAGTTCCGCGAAGTTCCAATAGAGCTGCCATGCATAAAGTAAGTACATACATATATGTAATTGGAATAGAGATGAAACTCCATATAAAATTAAAATCGACTGAAAAACATTTTACCTTTGAGTGTGTGCTGTAAGTAACGTGACAGAAAGATACTTAGTAATCGAAGCCTTCCCCTTAGCATCATTTGAATCCATAATTATGAAGAGACTAACTAGCTTAATTAATGCGCATGCCCCTACAGAAGTAAAAGAAGACGCGATTAAGGACGAGTTCTACAACGACCTAGAAACACTCTTCGACTCACTTCCATCAAACGACATCAAGCTGCTGCTAGGAGACTTTAACGCCAAAGTCGGAAACGAAAGCTGGCATAGGGGAACTACTGGTGGCCATAGCCTCCACGACGAAAACAAAAACAACGGCCAGCGACTTATCGACTTCGCGAGCGGCAGAAACTTGGTCATAAACTCTACATGCTTCCCTCATCGACGAATCCATAAGCAGACCTGGAAGTCTCCAGATGAATACATCGTGAACCAGATCGACCACGTACTGATCAGCAAGAGATGGGCTTCTAATGTCCTAGATGTTCGATCCTATCGAGGAGCCAACTGCGACACCGATCACTATTTGGTGAAGACGACCTACAGGTGCAGAATCTCTTCGGTGCACCTAACGAGAATCAACCTTGCCAAGATCTTCGAGGTTGACAATTTGATTGATGATGCCACGGCGGCTGCGTATACTACAGCACTTGAGGAAAAACTGTCGCCCATGCTTGATAACATCAATAAATCTATAGGCATCCATGAGTTCTGGGAGGAGCTCATCCCGAGTTGCAGCAAATAAACCAAAGATTAGCCAGTAAGAACGTTGTACTATTGATAAACTAGCTGTAACGCCGACTTTAGCTCCAATTCTAGCCGCTGATAGTGCAAAATTAGAGGCGGCTCGCAGAATGGCCCTTTTCTCTTTGGCGATTTGGGCACCTCGCGTACGCCCTTTTATGTTTCGTCCATATCCACTTTTATTTTTTAAATAGTTAAACACAACCGATTACTTTTTTTCACTATTTTCGAAATTTCGCGTAATCTGTGTTGTTCATTTCTCAAAACATCGATTTGAGACATTTGCGCGATATTTAATGCTTTTTCTTCTACCTATGATTACCGAAACTTACAAAAATTGAAGTTAAAACACAATCTGAGTGGATTTAAACAAAAACAGTTAGGATACGATACTAGCACTTTCGAAATAACGACTGAATCGCAACTGTCCCTATTCAAGTGACCCAATTTTGAACATGGAATTTATTAGTGCATCAGCATAATGTTGATGAAACATAACTGTTGTTATTAAATGTTTCATTTTTTTCTCGCAAACTATGAGCAACATAATATCCTTTGTAAACAAATACCGAGTTATCCTCTCCGCTGCAAGGTAAAGGATATTTTGAGATAAACAACTCTCGAAAATTTTGTCCCTATTCAAGTGACTGGGAGTGTATAAGATAGCAGTCAGGGGCCTCTAGTCAGCTATTCCCTAAATTATGAGGAAAACTGTAGGAGTCAGTCAAAACCATATTTATGACGACACTCTTAATAAGGGGGAATCCAAATATTATTCAATTTATTGACAAATGTATCAATTATCAAATATCAGAAATTTAGAAATAAGTTTATGGCTTAAAAATTCGTTAAAAATTAAAAAAAGTCACGTCACATGTGCGAACCTGATGACAAACTTTAAATTGCTATTTGTGTGTTCTTTTCCGAAAAGCAATTATTTCAGTTTTACTTATTTGAGAATTGGATCGGATATTAACAGTAATAATTTTAAAATTTAAACTCTGTCACAGATATAATAGACGGAAATATGATATTTATCAAGAGCAGATATATTATTTCACATGAGGCTAATTCTGCTAAAGAAATATCTTTTCTAAGGCAGCAAAAATGTATCACATCATACGGATATATAACATTAATAGTAGCTCACACAATAAAGTTATTGTTATCGAAGCAACGAGTATTTTCCATTCAACTAAAAACTATCTTTCACAGGCATAAATTGTTGGTAGCCAAGCTAAATTATATCTTTACTAATATTTATTATGTGTACGTTACCTTTGTTATATCTATGTTTGCCTCATATGAATTAATACGTATATATCTGCTATGGATAAAAAATTTTTATCTCCGTCTATTATATATGTGACAGATATATTTGTGTTTGTTTTTTTTTTTTAGTGTAGCAGAAACTACTCATGCGAACAAGTGAGCTAACCTGATGACAAGCAGTGTATGTTTGAACAGGTTAATGCAGCTTAGGAAGTTGTCTTATCTCCGTGCAAGTATTTTCTTTTAGGGCTATTCGAAAACTGGTTCGTGTTCGTAGAAAAAAATAATGTAAGTTACATCTTGTATTTTTAAAGGATTTCGTTAAATTTATGGATAATTTTTCTTATTAAGATCTCATCGACTTTATTGTTTTACAGTTTTAGTACACGGAGAAAAAAAGTGTAGTGAAAGGTATCAAAACTGTAATAACAATTATTGCATTTGTAATGATTTTTGACCCTATTGCAACTGATGTAAAACTTATTACATCTGTAATGAAAAATGTCATTGCGCTGTAATAAAATTAACAATTGGTTGGTAATAAAATTTGCCAGGAAGATAATTTGGCGATAATAGAAAAAAAAATACAAAAAGTGATTTTTTTATTTTTTCCTTTTTTTTATTTTTACCTTTTTTTATTTTTTACTTCTACTTTATCCTTAACTTCTTTTTCCCTATCTTAACTTTACCTTTTTACAATTTGCTTCTACTGGGAATTGAACCGGGGACCTATCGTTTCGTAGTCCTACGTCCTACACCTAAGCTATCTAAGATTACAAGTTATGCGAATAAATTAGTCGTCTTATTTTTTGACAGTTTCATAATTATTACGCGTTGTTGTTAATTTCATGTAGTCTTGATAAGATCGTCATCGGAGACGGTCGCGATTCTGAAAATTTCGATCCACTGTCCATAAGAGCTCGATTGATAAAGCATACATACATAAATCTAACAAAAGGCCAGTTTTGCAAATTGCCTTTTCAATTCGTATTGTGAAATTCATTTATTATCATTGACATTAGTGAATTAATGTTTTCAATTGACTAATATCGAGTGTAGATACTAAGTGGAAGAACCGTTTCAGTAAAATAGTGCGCAAGTGCTCAAGCTGTTTCTAAGTGAAAACAAGTTTTGATCTGCCTAGCTAGCTGTACTTGACAGCATAATTCTATTGAACACTTATCTATGAAGAGTATGACAGTTCGGAAATGCGGAAGGCTAAGAAGCGAATACGCGAAATTAATAGAATGAACCCGATTAAAGCCAAAAAGTTATTGGAGCAAGCATCTGCGTCCACATCCAGCCTTGAAACACAGAACATCGAAATGGACATATCCACCCAGCCAATTCCTTCAAATGCCGAAAGGGAACAAAACGCAAACAATCAGTGCTTTAACAATGTACTCGGAGCAATCAATGACGATGCGGGAATCTTCAAAACCGCCACCGGAAGATTAGTAGCACGTAAGAGTAATAATAATACTAACCCAAATATTGTACAGTCATCACCGAACTATAGCAATTCATTCGCTAGTCTCCGTCCTGAGGAAACGGCCCCAACTCCTGAAAAAAACATTTGGTGTCCACCAATTTTTATTAATAATATCCAGGCAAGAACAATCAAAGAGATGATGGACCAAGATCCCAATACTAAATATAGAGTAACCCATTTTTCCACCTCCAGGCACAAACTAATAGTGAATAACATAGATACCCATAACAAAATCATGAATACCATAAAATCATCGGAAGCTGACGGTCATTCGTTCACACCTAAAACAAGCCGGAAATACACGTTGATATTGAGAGGATCCAGTGCTCACTTCGAAGCAGATGAGGTTAGAAATGACATCCTCCGTTCACGCCCTGAAATCCCCGCAGACAGCATTTCAGTGGTAAGGTTTTCAACAGCATGGTCACGGCGAAATGATATTCAACTGCCTTTATTTAAAGTGACACTGGAAAGGGAACCCGATGTGAAAACACTAACTTCTTTAAGGTATGTAATAAACCAGCGAATATATTGGGAGAAAATGAGAAAGGGTGACATTCTCCAATGCTTTAATTGCCAGCGCTTTGGTCACGTTTCGGGCAATTGTGGTTACTCGCCAAGATGTGTTGCTTGCGGCAGCAATCATGTTGGAAAAGATTGCCCCAGACGCGCACTCCCAGATCTAAGAGAGCTAAATCCACCCCATTGCACACTGTGCAACACATCTGGCCATCCAGCGAACTATTCATTGTGCCCCTCACGTCTTGAATATAAGAAAAGAATCGAGGAGGCGAAAACGAAGCGAGACCAAGCGAGAAATGCTTTACATGTCCCTAAGAATTTCTATACCAACGCTCATGTTTCGCTTCTTAATCCACAGATCTCGTATGCTGAAGCTTTAAGAAAAGGAGGAAGCTTGGGACATAAGCCTAACGTAGGCTCTGGAAACGAGCTAACATCGTTATTTAAAGATTGTTATGAACTTATAGGAATAAGCTTCCTTACCTTGCTAACAAGAGCAAAAAATTTTTGGAATAGTTATAAAAACCTACCCTCGGAAAACAGAGCAGAAGCTCTTATAAATTTTGCTTTGAATTTAACGAACAATGATTAGGATATTGAATCTAAATATTAACTCCCTGGTTTCTATTGATAAACGATTATCTCTAGAAGAATTGCTGGGTAGACACCTACCTGATATAGCGGTTATTACAGAAACTAGGCTTAATCCAAGATTTAAGGTATTTATGAAGAATTACAATCTACTGAGGAATGATTCAGGGAGGGGCACAGCTATCTTTTTTAAAAACAATTTGTGCTTCGAAGGATGCAACATACAAATTGACAATCATGGAGTGAATTCTACGTTAGGTATACTCAAAGTTCATCTCCCTTTCAATGGAGTAAAGAGAATTCTGATAGGATCCATCTACGTTAAGAGCGGAGCGGGGCAGTACATTCCGACTTACTTGAACTCGTTATTTCAGAGATACGGGCATTTCGACTATTTCATATTAGGAGGGGATTATAATGCAAGGCATACTTTCTGGGGTGACTCAACGAGCAACCAGAATGGGTACCACCTGTACAATTGGATAATAGGCAATACGAATCACACAGCAATGATAATTAACGCGAATTCGCCGACATTCCCACGAGGGTCTTCCTATATTGACAATTTTATTGTCTCGTCTGAGCTATTCTCACTTTTTAATCAAAATTTTATCTGTTCAACCATTCCCGCTCCATCGGACCATTTTGGACTTTTGCTTACCTTTAATATAAATAACATGCATTTGCTATTAAAACCCCCACCACTGAAGCGGGAGTACTCTAACGTAAACTGGAACTTATTTAACGAGAACTTAGAAGAAACTATTGGACACCCATATCCGGCTGATAGAAACCTATCGATAACCGAAATTGATAACTATATTAGTTTAGTATCTACGTCTATCATTCAATGTTTGGACCGTCATGCGCCACTTAAGCCGGTGGTCGTTTCCAAGTATGGAATGCTCAATTCGCTAACAAAAAACCTCATAAGAAGTAGGAACTGTCTATTACAAAGATTAAAAAGAATTTTCCACTCAAACCTTAACAGAATAAATCAACACTATCAAACAGTAAGAAGTCAAATCAACTGCCTTAATTCTATTATCCGACAAAGAGTTAATAAGGATATAAACCTATTTTACAAGAACCAAATGATGGCTCTTAAACCCTCGCCTCAAATATTCGACCAAATCAACAAAATAAGTGGAAGAAAAAAAAGCACGTTTAATGTTACAAACGACCCAATAACATGTAATGGCATCACATTCGTCTCTACTCAAGACAAGATCGGAGCTATGACCGCTTACTTCAGAGAAGTATACAAATGTAAACCTCTTCCTAACACTTATTTGAATGAACTCGTTGATAGTGTGTCCTCTGAATTAGTAAGATTGAATGAAGGCTCAGTAATTACTTCCTTTGACAGTACAAACACCTCACTTAGACCACACAATTTCATAGACTCGGAATATTTTACATCTTTGGATGAAGTAGAATACTATATTAGGACCACTAATAATAAGAAATCGTCCGGGCCAGACAACCTTTCCAACTATGTTGTTAAGAAATGTGCGCCATCAATAGTACGTCATTTAACAATAGTCTTTAACAATTGCATTAACGCTGCATATTTTCCGAGCTGTTGGAAACAAGCACTTCTATGCCCGATTTCCAAAAAAGAAAACTCGAACGATATATCCTCTCTTCGCCCGATATCGCTTCTATCGAATTTAGGAAAAATTTTAGAGAAAATCATTGGTAGCAGGCTCAATGACTTCCTACAAAACTTCACTCCCGAAAATCAATTTGGGTTCGAAAAGTACAGGTCGACAGAAATGGCGGTTCTACTCTTGTTAAACGAAATCCAAACAAATTTACGGAAGAAAAGCACAACAGTTGCGTGTGCTCTAGATCTACAAAAAGCTTTCGACAAAGTTTCACATAAAGGTCTCATATACAAGTTAGTTACAAACAATTGTCCGATGCCTCTTTGCCGAATACTTAGCAGTTTTCTCAGGAATAGAACACTGCAAATTACGATTGATAGTACGAGACAAGATCATATACCAGTACAAGCGGGCGTACCCCAAGGATCGATTCTGGGCCCCAAGCTGTTTAATTTCTATATACACGATATCCCCTCGGCTGCTCATACATCGAACGTAAATGCTTCTGATGCCTCTTTGAGCCTCTTGAATATTCGAAGTATTTTCTTCGCGGATGATATAATCGTCTTTGCAGAGGACCCAAGACCTTCAATCGCAGTAGGAAAACTGGTTAGTCACCTCAACCCTGTTTTATCATTTCTTCATAAATGGGGTTTCCAAATAAATACAACTAAATGTGTTCTTACTTGTTTTAGAAACGCCAGTGGCAAAGGTCATTGGAAAGCAGTCCCAGAAAGTAAAAAAATAGAAATTAAAATAAACGGACAAAATATTCCTCTCCAGGAAAACTTAAACTACTTAGGCTTCCTTTTCAATAATAGAGGGAGGAGTAATCTACACGCACGGAAGATCCTGAAAAAAGTCAGAATTGCTGCGAATATCCTAAACTCGCTTTTTTCCACCAAAGCACTCAAGAGTAATGTGAAAACTCTTATGTATAAGACCCTAATACGACCGGCAATAACATACTGCTTTCCAGCGTGGATGAATATATCTCCCACAGTGGCGAAAGAGCTGCAAATATTTGAAAGAAAAATCTTACGAAAATGTTTATCAAAATACCGCAGACCAAACAAAAAATACTATCGAAATTCGCTCCTCTACGAAGAATCAAAAATTACGCCACTAATGCAATACATGATTGCATCGAGCCGAGTTCGACTGAAGAAATGGGAAGATCATCAATTGGGAATAGTGCGTTCATTATTTAGAAACAACACGGCTAGTCACGAAAGTACTTATTATAATTCCCCATTTCAATTACTTTTCTCAATATCGACTGAATTACCGGAGACTTTAAACAGTGGGTCATTCTTACCCCCTTATTATATCCGAAAAAGCAGCAATACACTTAGAGGATAATCTTATTATCAAATTTCAGGAGTTGCGACCGCGTTTATCATGACAATGCGTTTAATTAATTAATAATAAATAAATACAATAAAACTGTATAATGTAATTTAGCTCCATGAAAACCAAAGTATTAAAAGCAAGAATTTTTATTACTAAAAATAATACAAAGATATTAGAAATATAAAACAATAAAATGATTGCTGCACATGCTTACAATATTAGTACCTAATTAATAAGTAGATGATACTAACTAAAACTTCTGTTTTATACCTACACTTTTTACTAAATTAGATCGCCTAGTGAGAATCCACGAACATGCAAACACTAAACTGGTATACGTAGTTTAAGTAGAGATAAGCAGTAAGGCAATTTCAATTGGTGAAACCACCTAACAATGGAATATCCTCGCTGCTTACACTCTTTTTAGGTTAAGTTTTTCTTAATATTTTAATTTAGTTTATAATTAGTAATAAGTTGTTAAAATCACTCATCCACGAAAAAAAACCAATGAGCAATGGTGAAGACACCACATTTTTGTCAAGTACAATTACAATAACCGTAAGATTAGATTAAAACTAAACTGAATTATTGTATTATCAATTACATATAACATATGTTGGCTGTTATGTGACCATCTGTATATTGTAAATTATAATAAGGCGAAAGAAAGTCTCAATAAACGGTTTGGAATTTGGAATTTGGTTAATTTCATGTACACCATGCAATAATTATTATTACAGACAGTGGTGAAAATTACCATAAACACAATAAATGTTACTATCCATACAAATATCATGCAATGATTTTTTTCATTAAACTGCAATCATTTTTACAATAGGCCAGCACCAGTAAAAACAACTGAATCAATTTCAATACAATTTAATAACTTTCACTACAAATTTACTGAAATTGTATGTTGTGAATTTCATTGTATGATTTTGTTGAATTCATTGCACATTTTTCTCTCCGTGTACGTATTCCCTTATTTTGGGCACTATTTTTTTGAGGATATTTTGGTCAGAAACGATGGATTCGTGAAAAAAAAAACTTAGGAAATAAGAAATCTCCACCCACAAACTGGGACACAACCTTTCGTGACTACACCTTTTTGTATAAAATGACAATGGCTGCAGGTCTAAAACAGAACTGACGCCTTTTCTGGTTTCGACCCCCAGCCATTGTTATTTAATTGTCATTTTACAGAACATTTTTCCGTATTCAGTTTCACTTGTCCCACATGTGAGTGGTAAAACGTATGAAAGGGAACATGTTGTGCACATGAATAACAACTGTTCCGCTTTATAGAACCACCTAATGATAAGCAATTTTGAAATTTGTCAATAGCTACATTTCAAGACAGATTTTTATCGAGATTAAAGTCCACTCAGTTCTAAAATAATTACATACCCAAAAGTTGAACTCTGCATCTGAACTTTCGTTAGCCATAAATTAATCTGGGCTGAAACTCCAAAAAATGTAAGGCAATTTTCCAAAAACGCTATTGGAAACAAGAATGCGACAGTTAATTTTGTCGCATCGGAGGATTAGAATGACGATCGATAATAAATAACAGAAAACGCCGTAATATCAAGCCAACGTATTACAATTTGATATTTATTTTTTTCATGCGAAATATACGTACCAACAACCTCACGATAACTGCATTGAGACTTACCTGTAATAAAATACAAAAAAAAAAATAATATTAGTTCGAGGCATAACAACTAAATTAATATATTCCTTTTCTTTAATATTATTAATAATATATTATTTTATTTTTAATTATTAAAATAGCCCAATCCCAATATTTTTTATCGACGTTTCGCAAATAAATAAATACTGGAGTATTAAATTCAATAATTAAAAATAAAGTATAAAAAAATTGGACAAAACCCAAATATGGGAGGTGACTTAATAAATAACCGATCGCACATTATGGCGCAGGGGCTCTGAAATCCCGTAGCGGAGGCTGCGAAAGAGAGTAAGGGACTCGTACCAATATCCCTTAACCAGAGTTTTGTAGAAGTGGTGCTTTGATACAAATTACTGATGTACAAAATTAATCTACAGGAAAAGATGACATGCTGAATTACGATAAATTGCATAACAACAACTTACACAGCCCTTTAATTATTAAAATAAAATAAAATCCGAATAAGTTTTTTCCTTATACTGTAATATTTTTTTATTTGTCGCATACATTTGTTTCGGAGACCACGTGTCTGCGTCTTTAGTGCTTAACATAGGCCCGTATTTATAAACATAGCTTGAGGAAATACTTACGAGACCTTAAGTCAAGGAATGAAATGTCATTTTCAGTAAATTTGTTTGCCAAATAATTTATGTTTGCAAGTATTTTAGTGCAAACATAAATTATTTGGGAAAAATTTTTTGGAAGAGAAATATATTGAAAATAGTTTTCCGTTTACTTAAAATGCACCCTTGACTATTTTTTTTAGCTTATTAGGAACTGAAAATAATATTTCATTCCTTGACTTAGGTCGAATTGAGTTAAGGATTCCTTAAGGTACGACCTTAATCTTAAAGAGAGAAGATTACTGAAATTAAAAATCCTAAACACGACGGAACGAAGATAGAGTGAAAAACGAGGGCGAGGCTAATTTCGGGCGCGGCCGAAATTTGGATACCCTTCGCTCTCCTTGGGCTAAAAGTTCTTTTCGGGCGTACCTAGGACTTGTATTTAATCCTCCTCATTCTTTTTCTTCCGTCTTGACAAAAGTTTTGGACTTGGTTGAAATAAGTGGGCAAATAAAAATATTTAAAATGTTATTGGGTTGCGGGAGCATGACCCCACAGTACGATTCCATTAGTTTTTAACTTTTTCGTTGCTTTGGTAAAGACACATTAATTCAAGGTCTTGTGAAATTGGTGCAAAAAATGTTTCTTAGAAGAACCAATCCGATTGATCCATTCTTAGATATGCTTTGTGTCATCAAGAGAAACACGTTTGTGTAAAATTTGGTTGAAATTGGTGCACAAATAAAAAAGTTTTTCCTAGAAGAACTTAAATTGGGGGGCTAAATTTGTATGGCAGCCCCATGACCCAGTGATCCAATTTCGGTGATTCAAACATACAAACAGCCTGCAACAATAATAAGCACGTGTGCGAAATTTCAGCTCCGTAGCTTTTATAGTGGCCGAGAAAAACGCGCTGCAACAGACGGACAGACAGACAGACATCGTCCAATCGACTCATCTCGTCGTGCTGATCATATATGTATACTTTTATATGAGATGAGATGCTTCCTTCAATGCGTTACAAAGTTAATATACCCTTTCACTCTATGAGCGCAGGGTATAATGATACATAAGAAGAACTAGATCAGTGGCGTAAGCTGAAAATTGTTTTGGGAGGGCATTCAGGACGAAATAAATTATAATAATTATAATTAAAATCGTGTGTGAATTCATCAGGGCCGAATAAACAATCAATTATGAAGGTGTAACTCATACACACATATTTCGGCAAAAAGTCGAAATCAGCGAGTGCAGTTCTCTCAAATGGCGTATCATTATATCCCTTAATCAGCCATTCATTATATAATCCGCTTGGTTACGGGTCGCTGCAGACCCAATGCTCAACCTTAGGCATGTCAAACTAATTACCACTCCATTATCTAGTACCTACCTACCAACCAGGTAGACTCTCCGCTGTCCTATGTTGCTACCTGCTGAAAATCAGGCAATAATTATGACTTTTAAAAAGATATACATATTTTATTAGCATCTGCTTCGAATAATAATATTTTCTAAATATAAAGCAAGACATATTCTCGAGGAAATCAATATACGTCAAAAGTTTCCAAACTAATAACAATGAACAATCACATTTGTATTGATAATTTTCGAAATTTCCTAACACCATCAGGAGATATAAAAAACATTCATCGTCTGCACTGTGTTAAATGTGTGAAGCTTTTGGAAAATGAAATTTGGAAACAAATCCACCATCTAGGGAGAAACATTTCAGTTGCCCGAAATCAGCAGGAACAGGAAGTGAAATATACTGCCAGCCAAATTCATCAGAAGCGACGATGTATGGAGACTTACGATCCTGTGAAGCAAACAGCGAAAAGACATCACAACGAGAGAAACGACATGTACAGAAATCAGAATTGCTATAGTCGACAAGAGTTTCATCGGAATAGAGAAGAAGTTGTTAGAAATAACGCAAGACGAAGAGATCATAGTCGCTCCAACTACAATCGTGTTACGCCTGTCGTTTATTAGTAGGGATGATATACATATGTAATATTGTTTTAATTATTTTTAAATAAAAAATTTCAAAATAAAAATGTTGTTAATATTTGATGGAGAATTTCGTATAAATAAACGGTAGGCATAGTACCTGCGTGCATTGAAAGATTTCAGGCTTTTATATTCGCATCAAATTTCACATTTGCGTCCCCTACATGGGCATAGCAACATACATATATGTATACAATTGGCAAGAGGTACGGAAATTTCGCAAATAGAACGCAGGAATTTCGCATAAACTAATTTTAAATATTATAAATTTTGATAAAATTAGCAAAAACATAATTTTGAACTGTCTCCTCTGCAAGAGGATTACAAAAAATATTGTATAATAAACACGGTGCGCGGTGCTGAGTTTTGAATACTCGTCTCACTGTAAGTCTCTAGTGTTTTCAGAGTAATGGAGAGTTTAGTCATTGAACAATAACTAATAGAACTGTCACTTCATATAAAAACGGTCCCATCCAGAGAGTAACTATGTGTGAAATGTGTTCACACGTATACTATAGGGTGCACGAAATTGTCAGATTTGTTCTCAAATTTCATTCATCTTAGTCCAGTCAAAATATGTATCCCAATTCAGGCTTCCAAAAAGATAAGGCTAATTTTGGATGTTTTTGATTCAGTGGGCTTCCAGGAGTCTAAAACACATTTTGCTAAAACAAATTGGTCGCAAAGGTCCCAAAAAGGACAAAATAGGATACTCCTTAATCCTTGGACGGGGTATCATATCAAAGGGAACGTCGAGTACATTACATATCCTGTGTCCGTTTCCTGTTTCAAGGACCCTTAACGGAATAAAACGAGCTAAAATGGAAAATTATCGAATTATCGTATTCCCGTGTATCTTTCAAAAGCCACAACCACGAGAATAGTTCAAGTTGTCACTACTTTTCTGACTTTCAGAATCTGAAGATTCTACCATGAAATTTGCTGAAAGAAAAATGATCGGAAAGTTCGAAAAAAAGGCATAAAAGGACACTAATTACACACCTTGATCGAACTTGGGAAAGGGGACGTCGCCGTCGTTTAGATTCCATATCTGGCGTTTGTTACTTATTTTAGGGACTCCTAAAGGAAAAAATTGGGCTTAAATGAAAAATTTTCGTGTTTCCCGTATCTGTATCTTTCCAAAGCCGTAATTTTCCATTTAAGCCTGAATTATTCCATTTAGTGTCCTTGAAACAGGAAACAAACACCGGATATGGAATGTACTCGACGTCTCTTTGATATGACACCCCGCTCGCCCACGTTGGTCAAGGTGTATGTATAATAAGTGTCCTTTTATGTCCTTTTTCAAAGCTTTGCGAACATTTTTTTCTGAGAATTGAATGGTAGAATCATACGGTATTATCGATTTTGAAAAGTGACAAAAGTAGTGAAAACTTGAATTATTCTCGTAGTTATGGCTTTGGAAAGATGCACGGGAAACACGAGAATTCGCTAATTTTCCATTTGATCTCGATTAATTCCGTTAAAGGTCCTTGAAACAAAAAACAGACACCGGATATGTAATATAC
The DNA here is from genome assembly GCA_949715475.1 of Microchrysa polita. NCBI lineage: Eukaryota > Metazoa > Arthropoda > Insecta > Diptera > Stratiomyidae > Microchrysa > Microchrysa polita. Next base: position 32,103,639 of record OX454420.1, on the reverse strand, counting down.
TCGACGTCCGCTTTGATTTGATACCTTGCATGCTGACCTCCGGTCAAAGATTAAAAGTATCCTTTTTTGTCCTTTTTTGGAACTTTACGATCAAATTTTTCTTTTAGCAAAATGCACTTTAGCTTCCTGGAAGCCCGATGATTAAAAAATAATTAGCCTGACTCTATTTTTCTATTTGGATGTCTGAATTGGGATACATATTTTGGCTGGACTAAGATGAATGAAATCTGAGAACTACCATGTTGTTTACACGATGATAGCCGAATCATTTCCTGTCAAATTTTTCAAGATGTAGGCAAATGCATTTGAAATGGTATGCAAGTGGGTTTTTCGTCATAAAGTGCAAGTTGTAGTTTAGAGTACACTTCGTGAACGGTCGGCTGTAATTTTTGCTCAATTTTCATTCAACCGACACGAGCGAAGCCGACAAATTGTTTAAAAATTTTGCGAATGTGAATTGAACAAAATTTAGTGAAACGCGCAGTTTTTTCACAGTTGTTTATTCGCGGGTGCCTCGCAGTGTATTTGTAAGATCCGGTAAGTGTATATCTTAGAGAAAGCATAGCAATCATTGCATGCTTTAGTCCAGAGTGGCTATGTGACCACACAACCCATATGTGTTTGACTCCAAATTTATTACACTACACTCCACGAATTATTTCAAATGTCAAAATATTGGATGCAATTATTAACCCTCCTGTCGCCGCCTACGAGCTATTATGCCTGAGGTTTAGCTGAATCTTCTGTAAAATTAATATTATTTTTTGAAGAGGTCTAATTTTAGTTCTAGATACAGTTTACATACTATGTCTTACGATGATACGCCATTTTTTCGTTTCTTTAGACATAGTTTATATTTCGCCGAACGTTTGATCGCATTTGTGGCCGTCAGTCCCTTTGAAATATATGGAAAGGGGTGGAAAATATTGTTGAACGATATATTTCCCCAAGATATAGTACCAATGGTCTGTCTAGATCTATACGCCAACAGAAGGGTTAATTATTACGTCGGCTTTTTAAGAGAGTAATAAATATTACACGGATATTTTATTCGCAATTGTAAACAAAAAATTGACATTTGTATTACATTTTCTTCAATAGTGTGAGAACGGTGCCATTTTAATTTTCTCATGCCCACTTTGGACTAACGCATGCATGGGTTGCTATGCTTTCTCTAAGGTGTATATTTATACATCTTATGTTATAAATTAGTATGTGAAATCCAGTGTCCACTTCGTAACCAGTCGGCTGTCATTCAAAACACATTGGGTTTGTCTAAACGTGAATAAAAACAAAAAACAGGTTTTTATAGCTTGCTCCTCGCGAATCTCTTCTTCTTGTTCTTGTTTGCGCGTAGACAGGCCCATTGCTTTGCAATGCTCTCAACCTGCAACGAGAGAATACAATTCTCGGACACATATTCAACGGAGAGATAGTATCTATGCTCATACAAACATTTTTTCGGAAAGAGGTACAAGTACAAACATATTCTTTGGAAATCAGGGATTTTCTTTCGCACTTTTGTATACGCGATTGCCTACTTGTAGTATTGTCGTCACACTCTTGCAATCTTTTGTTAAGAAAAACTGCTTGTATGGAGTTAGCGCTCTATGTATTAAATTCACTTTGGTTTAATACTAAGCAGAATTTTCAGGTTTGATTTTTGTATTGCCGGAATCGTTGCATTCAATGAAAGGTGCAATGTTGTGTTGGCTCTATATCGACTCACTTAGTTTTGGTACATAGACGAGAGATGCGAACGTTTTATCCGAGGAAAGCTCAAAAGCTCAACCTGTTGACTCGGATAAAACGTTCGCATCTCTCGTCTATGTACCAAAACTAAGTGAGTCGATATCTCGCCGATGTAAATACTTTGTTCCGAACGTGCATTTAGCCATGCGTCCACACCAGAAAAATACGACTATGTTTTCCAACTTAAAGTCGAAAATTCCCAAAGAAGAGAAATCAGGTGTAGTCTACAAGATTGATTGCCTAGACTGCGAAGCAACTTACATCGGTGAGACAATCCAGAAACTAGGGACTCGTATATCTCAACATGAGAACGACACGAAAAAGTCTATTAATAATAATTTGTCGGCTCTAGCCAAACATGCCATTAAAAACAATCATCGATTCGACTTCAAAGAGGCAAACATTTTATCCAGCGAAAAGAACAAAACCAAGTTACAAATTAAGGAGGTTAATTAAATAATAAAATTCGAGGAAAATGCGTGTAATGACAAAACTGACAAAAAAGACTACTCAAATACTTATTACAATTTAATTCAATTTGGACTAAACAGTAATTATAAATTTTGAGTAATTGTACCATACTATTTATAAAACCTAGTACTTACATATGTCACATATTGTCCAAATAACGTAACAACGAATTCTGTTAATTTTATATATTTTTTTCCGCCAATTAGTCATTATTATTTTTTTATTTTTATTTATTTTCATGTAAAACATAATTGTATTAAAGTTATTTGTTTATTGTGTATATTATAGAAACCCTGATGATGGGCACTTTAGCCCGAAATATATTGGTTTAGCACGGAAATAATAACTTTCATTTAAAATAATCGTGAATCGCTATAGAGGCAACACAACATTGCACCTTTCACTAAGCAGAAAATCGACTAGGAAGTAGGGTGAGTGACAACTCCATCATTCTCCGAACTCAGTTGTCGAAGAAACGTTTTTGTCAACACAGTCATAGTCAACTACGCTCCTTAACGAGTTACGGTAAAAAGAAAAATTGCTGAGGCATATGTACGCCAATATTGGGACTCGGCGAACAACGAGAAAAATTGCCAAAACGTCTTAGAAAATTCGCATTGCAGGAAACCAAGTTCATTTATCGAACCTTCGACTAAACAAACAGCTTATTCGGCGTTTGCCAAGTCATGTTGCTCGTGATTCTGTAAGCTCCTTGCATTTAAAGTGTCTCTATTCACATTAACGGGAATCTTCTGGAGAAAAAATCAACCTGAAAAAAAGTGTCTCCAAAAAAATTTGTCCGTGTAATAGAACATTTCGCATCTATTTGCAAAAATTAGTAATTTTCACTGAAATTCGCATCTACTTCGTAAAAACGAAATTTCCGTTCCTCTAACAATTTATTATTTTGGCACGCATTATATTTCGGGATTAGAGAACAAAAACAAATATTAGTCATCGAAAATCGCTTTATTGTTTTTCAAAATATTCTCCATGAAGATCTATACACTTTTGCATGTGTTTGAACCAATTGTCGAAGCACTTTTGCCACTCTGATTGAGGTATCTCCAAAACATGCATTCTGAACGCAGCAACCGCTTCTTCAGATGTTGAAAAACGATGACCTCTCAGTTTGTTTTTTACGTACGGAAATAAAAAGAAGTCATTCGGTGCCAAGTCAGGAATATACGGCGGATGACCCATCAAATGGATGTTTTGAGTGCTCAAAAATGCAGTTGTTTGAGCTGATGTGTGAGAGCTTGCATTGTCGTGGTGAAGAGTGATGCGTCTTCGGCGGTTGGTTTTCCTGACTTCTTGGAAGACAACTGGGAAACAAATGGTAGTGTACCAGGACCACTCAGAATTGACTGTTCTGCGTTGTTCTAGTGGTACAGGTGCGACATGTTCAGTTTTTCCGAAAAAACAGGCGACCATTTGCTTGGAAGTGCTTCGTGCGCGAACAACTTTTGTTGGATTTGGCTCATATTGAAACACCCATACATCCATCCTGCGTCTACCTCGCATTCGCCATTAGGAGTACACTGAGCCATGTGGCCATAACCTCCCTCCCTTGCGGGACGACGAGAATTTATCCGGCTTAAAGCCGGAATGGTGTTCTCCGCCGGGATGCCTCCCGTCGGAACCCCACCTTGGGATGCGACTCTAGCTGGTCGACTTGTCTATCACCACGAACCCCCTCGAGTATAACGCCTAGATGGGTAGGGACCATGGTCCCTTGGGCACGCCCATCGCCGAGGTACACTATTCGCTCAAGATTTCTCAATAGCAGGTGTGATCCTCCCTTGGCCCCCTTTCGGAAGTCCTAACGAATTCGGTTTGCCTCCGCAGGATCGTTATGCCTGTTTACTACTCGTCGGCTTAAAGCAGACTTGTAGCGCTACCGTTCACATTGGGGTGGCCCCTATCCGTTTACTAAGCAGCAATTCGATTCGGGCCGTATGGTCATCAATCCACAAACCAGCTAGATATAGGCGCATAGGCCATTCTCCCTAACTAGCCCCTTCGAGGCTTGGGTTATGCGAAGCCGCCAGCTCTGAGACTGGACACGTACGCCTATATGTGACTCTTCGAAGGAATAGGGAAAAAGTCAAGCCATGCTGTGTCACCCATACATGACTAGGAAGCTCGGGAACGTCATCGCCCGACGGTCTTTGTACAGATCCACGCTATGGCGTATCAACCATACCAGGGGCCTCCCTGCGCTGCTCAGGTACGTGGTGGCGCAACTCACCAAAAATGTGTGCCACAAGGACACACACTCCCCTGCGGGATGAAGCACCCATACAGTCGACTACTTTACTTTCGGGCTCATACGCGTAAATCCACGATTCATCACCTGTTACGATGTCATAGACGTGTTTCGAAGCACCGCGATCGTATTTTTTTTGAGCATTTCTTTCGACCAATCGACACGAGCCTTTTTTTGAGCGATTGACAAATTGTGTGGGATCCAACGCGAACAAACTTTTTTGACAGTCAAATGTTCATGCAATATTGAATGTATGCTGGTCCCACTAATGCCTAAGGTTGTCTCAATCTCACGTGAATTCACCATACCATCGATAAATACTGGTCCTTGATGGAGCTTCATCGCCAATTCAGTTCATCCATGCACTGTTGCTGAGTTAATCCACGTCGAAGGTTGTAAAAAATAATCGCACGAAAATGTTCACGATTTAATTCCATTATTTGGCCGAGATGAATCTTTTAAGCTACTGTAAAAAACACAAATAGCGGTCGTATGTCAAAACGTTCTGAGTACGTATAACCTCAAAAAGGTCAAACTTTACGATAGTTCAGTCAGTTGCCAGATTGCAACACTAGGGTTGTCCAATCCCGAAATATAAAAGGCTACCTCCGTATGAGAAACATTTTAATTTAGTTCGTTGTCGAAAATTGTGTACCCTTCACTTTCTTTCGCGCTAATATTTTATTCCACATATCCATACATACTTGACATTGACTATGATTAGGACACATGTATGTGAGGCTTAAAATAAATAACAGGCGCGATAGTCCAGCATTGGACCAAGGCCGCAGATGTGTAAGTGACATCCAATTTCAAAGATTAACTGTTTTTTTGTTGAGGTGTCGAGATCAACAGCACGCCCAGCAGTGTTATTTATCCGCATAAATACTCGTTAAACATCTGAGTAAGATTATAGTCCGTCACATGGGCCATGAGTTCGAAAAACATCATAAACTGAATTCGTTCGCGGTGAGTCTCGAACGCATGACCCTGTGCACCAAAGGTGTGCGCATTTACTACTACACCAGCCACGCTAGTATGTGAGGCTTGGTTAGTATGAAAACAAAATAAAAATTTTCCTGCAACCTACTTATAGTATATGTATAGTGATTTTAGCTGAAAAAATGATGAAACCCAAACATCCAAAAAAAGAGCTGACTTTTGATGCCAAATTGTTCTATGGCCTGACCGCATTACGCAGTAAAAAATTAGAATTTTTTTGGGCGTCACATTTGGGGGGGAGGAGGTGGCAAAGGGGTGAAATTATGATTTTTCGCCAATATCTTGTTAACTGTAATATTTAAAGCAAAATGTTCTGAGGACGATTTAAACTACACAAAATCCATACAAAATGACCGGAAAATTGCCTACGAGCAAAACTTTAATTTTGGTTGACTTGTTCCCTTATTTCTTAATAAACTAGTGGCATTGAATTTGAATAATTTGTATGGGAGGTATCCTTTGTTTTAATCCGATCGAAGTAATATTTGGTGGAGGGTCTAATGGGACCTAGCCTTAACGTTTAAAAAAAATTTTCCCGCCTGCTGTGATTCGGCGAAAAGTTACAGGCATGTTTTTTTTTTTTAAATGACACTGACAATGATCGGGACTTCTCTGAGCTTGCTAGTCAAAAACCAACCTCTGTTGTTAACGCACGCTCTGTGGCTCACTTGGTTAAGTCGCACTCTACGATGCAAGTAATCTAGACATCTAGAGGTCCAGAGATCGAATCTCGGCGTAGTCAAAAATTTCTGTACATGTGCGGATAGGAAATTTATAGTGCTTGCAACAACTTATGTTAAGTTGACCGGGAAAATCTTCAAATCACGTCGAAACGTTTGTGCGGGAGGCGAAACCGTTTGTGCATGATTGTGCCACATTAATTTTCGTTTGTGCCTCGCTAATTATTTAATTACAGCATATTTAAATTCAGAGTGTGAAGTTAGCCTGTTATTGTAAAAATTTGCTCGGATCGGAATACATAAATTTGGTATCAATCGAAAGGAAATCGTTCGTGCCTCTTGAAAACGCAAGGACTCAGGAGAAATAAAGGAAAAACCGACTGGTTTATGTCTTGAGTAAGAGTGCTATTTTAAACACACTCATATGAAGTTCGATGCTTACATATTCAAATCACTTGCGAAATTTGCGCCGTTAAGCTCTATCTAGACAATTTCCTATAAAGTTCATCTTACACCGTCGCATTGTTTTCTTCCCCCTTTCTTCTGAACCCTGGACTGCTGACCGATTGTTTGCAGGGCAATTTTAAATATTTTGACAGTCATAAACCTGCATTTATGTAGTGTGTCCTTGTTTCGTGTTTAGAAAAGCTCAGAGCTTTTAGCGGGTTACGAAACGAGTGTATCGCCTGGTGTGTCAGGACTATAAGAGTTTAAAATTGAGACTAAACGTTTAAAATCTAAACTTTTGGTTTAAAATCATAACTTCAAATCAAAACCAGTTTTAAGTATTTGTCAAAATGGTAAATTGTTCATGGAATAACAAATAATAATGAGTTATAAGCCCTCTGTGGCTCAATTGGTTGAGTCGCACTCTCGGCGTGATCCAAATGGCCGCACATGTGCGGATATGAAATTTATAGTGTCTGCAAACATTAGATACACTCCGAAACGATACGCACTCATGCCCGACAAAAAAATTATTAAAATTTAATATGAAATTTAAAAAAAGTCGACTTTCAATTAAAAATTCACTAGACGTTTGTCGTTTATCATAGCAAACACGCAAAATTTTTCGCTAATATTAAATTTCTAATTTTTTTATCAAATTCATAAGATTTAATATTAAATTCATAATTTTATGATTCATTTGCTCGTTCACTTCATCTGTAAAAGTGGTTTCGCGGATTGGTGTAGTGATAAATCATAAATTTGTTCGAAAAGTGTTTAGTGGTTTGCATTTTTTACCTGCCGCTCGGACGGTCTTTGTTCTTTGTTTTCATTTGGTCCAGTAGTCATTTCAACTCGGCTTAACTGAGTTATCTGGGCATACATTTTCGTACTAGCATATAGCGCAGTGGTAGCGTGTACGACTCACGCCCGTGAGGTCCTGTGTTCGAATCCCACTTTTTGCAAATTTTTTTCTTTTTGCTTTTTTTCTCTTTTTATTAATTTATTAGTTTAGTTCTTGTATTAAAATGAATTGTGTTTGCGAGCAATTTTACAAAGTCCAAATTGACGGTCTATCTCAGCTCGTTTCGTCGTTGCAGAGCCAACTTAGCAAGCTGAGATCCCTTATGAAATCTGTAAATTGTTGTGAAAACAATTCCGAAGCATTGCGAGATAAAAATGTAAATTTAAAAAATAAGAAGAGTAATATAGGGAAAGACACTAAGAAAAAAACTAAAAATATTATTTCAATATCTTCTGAGCAATCTTTCGTTAGCCACGAAGCGGGGACTTCCACTGTTATTTCAGATTCATCTTCTACAATTCCTTCCAACGTTGACAAAAATCAATCTCCGATTGATAAATTTGTCACAGTTCGTAAGAAAGGGAAACATATTAAAAAACCTTCTCCTGTTGGTGATGTTATTCCCAAAACGAGTGATAATAATAATAGGCGACACAAAAGAATCTTCGGTATCGATCAAGCTAATGATTCTCTTCGAAGTGTCCCCAGTTTCAAGGTATTCCATGTTTCTAAGCTGCATGCTTCGGTAAAAGCAGACGATTTAAAGGAATATGTAATGAAAAAGCTTAATTTAACAGATGACAGCTTTCTTTCGGTTTATCCTCTGATAAAAAAAGATTGTGATATTTTCAAATTAGTTTCAATCAGTTTTGGTTTGAAACTTCCTCATGAATATTCTAAGCAAGTGTTTTGTGCCAACTTAAGCCCAAGGGCGTCAACATTTCACCATTTAATTTTTCAAAAAACGACAAACGCCAAAACAGTGTCCAGCGGAACACATAATTTCCAATTCATTTTTCTCGGTCTATTATCAAAATGTTGGTGGTCTTCGTTCAAGAACAAATGATTTTTACCTTGCAGCTTCACAAGAAGATTATGCTGCCATTTGCTTAACCGAGACTTGGCTGCACACAGACATTTCAAATGAAGAACTTTTCATAAGAGACTATGATGTCTATCGTCGCGACCGTTATGAAGCTTCGACTAAGAGAGGAGGTGGTGTTTTGGTGGCTATCAAAACAACATTCCCATCTCATGAAGTTGAGCTTTATCATAAGGACGTGGAACAGATATGTGTTTCTATCAATGTTTCTCGCAGCGAAAAAGTATATATTTTTAATAGCTATTTACCACCTTTGAGTTCAGTTGATGTTTATAACAAACATGTAGATAATATCTCCAAGCTATTTGCATCTTTTGAGGAAAAAGACAAATTGATTGTTGTTGGGGATTTCAATCTTGGTAATATAAGTTGGTACTGGAACGACGACGAGAAAAAAAATCTGCCGCGTGATTTACATCTTGAGTGTGAATCTGTTCTAACAGATTGTTTCTTTGCAATGGATTTGATGCAAATGAATCTTGTTAAAAATTCGATTGGTAGAATTTTAGATCTAATTTTTGTTAGTACTTGCTTGAATGCTTCTGTAATTAAAGTAGATAAACCAATTTTGCCCAATTCAATCCATCACAGTGCTCTTCTTCTTGAGTTTGTTTTTTATGATTACATTGAAGAAGAGCCCGAAGTTATTCCTACTAGAAATTTTCAAAAAGCCCAATTTGAAAAACTAAATTCAACATTTTTTAATAAGGATTGGGCTCCAGTTATATCGAATAGTAATCTTATTGAAAGTTATACAATTTTTAATTCAATTTTAAATAAATCTATTCGCAAGTACGTTCCTTTAAAAAAGAACAAAATAAAAGCAAAAAATCCTTGGGCTACCAAAGAATTGTTCAAGCTTAAGAGAGCAAAAAATAAGGCCCATAAATTATACAAGAAGTCATCCTCTCTTGCCAATAAAGAAAATTTCTTTAGATTGAGAAGAGAGTATGAATTAATGAATAAAAATCTTTACAAACAGTATATTGCGAGAGCTGAAAATAATATAAAGAATGACAGTAAGACATTTTGGAATTTTATAAACAGCAAGCGTAAGAATACGGGAATCCCAAAAAATTTAGAATTCAATTGCAATTTTTACAAAGATGTTCAATCGGTTTGTGACGGATTTGCTAGATTTTTCAGTTCAGTTTACAAAGTGCCAGACTCCGTTTCATCAGAAATGAATGCTAACATCAATGGAAGTCAGAGTGCATTGGTCCCTCGGATAGCTCAGGAGGACCTTACGAGTGCTCTTGAGATTTCTGAGGATGACCTATTGAATGCTATGCGTGATCTTGATGTTAGTATTCAGGCCGGACCTGATGGCATTCCTAATATATTTTTGAAGAATTGCATGCAATCGTTATGTCGTCCTTTAGCCTTTATTTTTAATTTGTCCTTGACTTCAGGTGTTTTTCTTGATGAATGGAAAGTTTCATACATAACGCCTGTTCACAAAAAGGGTCCGAAGCATCTTATTGATAACTATAGACCCATAGCTAAAATATCTGCAATACCGAAGTTGTTTGAAATGCTTATTAAAAATAAAATAGATGTTTTAATTAGCCGTTTGATATCGCCATGTCAACATGGATTCCTGAAAGGAAAATCAACTTCAACAAATTTGGTATCATTTACTAAATTTGTTGCTGATGGTATTGAGCAGGGAATGCAGGTTGATGTGGTATATACCGATTTTTCGAAGGCTTTTGATAGAGTAGATCATAATATTTTACTTAAAAAACTAGAACATTTAGGAATACAGTCAATTTTTCTAAGCTGGGTGAGATCCTATTTAACGGATAGGACTCAGTTGGTGAAGTTAAATGGCTGTACATCTCGCTCTGTTATAAAGTGTTCATCAGGGGTTCCGCAAGGAAGCCATTTAGGACCACTTTTCTTTTTAATTTTCATAAACGATATCATCCAAAATTTTAAATTCGTGCGTGTATGGCAGTATGCCGATGATATGAAAATCGCTATGAAAATACGCATGATGATTGCCTTAAGTTGCAATCCGATTTAGAAAAGCTGCAATTTTGGTGCCGCGATAATAATTTAAATTTAAATGTTAGTAAATGTAAAGTACTTAGCATATATAAATTGAAAACTCCGTTCTTCTTTGAGTACTCCTTAACAGGTAGTGTTCTTGAAAGGGTTGCCGAAATATCAGATCTTGGTGTAATTTTCGACCATGAGCTTTCATTTCGACAACACATTGATTACATTATTTCAAAAGCGAATAGTATGTTTGGATTTGTTAAACGTAATGCGCGCGAATTTAATGATGCTTTTACTTTAAAAATATTGTATGCAGCTTTCGTTCGTTCGCACCTGGAGTATTGTTCTATTGTGTGGAATCCGTTTTATAAGGTGCATATCGAGCGTATAGAAAGAATTCAACACAATTTTACACGGTTTGCCATTTATCAAATTGGCTGGCGTTTCAAGCCAGATTATAAAACTCGCTGTTCCTTATTGGGTATACAAGCCTTAGATTATAGAAGAACATTTTTAAACGCTATGTTTATAAGAGACCTGTTTTGCTCTCATATTGTTTGTGAAGATATATTAAATAACTTTCAAGTCAGAAATATTCCTCACAATTTGCGGCGGAACAACCTTCTTGTTCAGCCTAATCATAGAGTAAACTATGGGCTTAATGAACCAATTACAAGGTCAATTATTCTTTATAATAGTTTGAAGGACTTAGTTAATTTTAATTGTACTAATAAACTAATGTTTAAAAGAAGTTATTTTGATAAATTTCCTTATTAATATATTTTGTTTTCAGTTTTTTTTTACGATCTGCTAGAGTTTACACTCGATTGATTGATTAGTCACTTACGTACGGATAGTAAGTAAAGTGATGCCGAGAAGCCTAGTCCCGGGACAAAAGTTTCTGTGAGGCAAAAAAAAAACATTTTTTCCGATTCAAATCACAACTCACCTGTACTAATAGAATATCCTGAAGTCGCTGCGACTTCATCCTTCCATACTTTTTTGACCGAAATTTAGTACCCAAGGTCTGGCCAGACCTGTCGACAGAAGGGCTAACAATGGTCCCATACAAAAATTCTAAATATTTATATTTGTTCTGATAGTAAGTAAATATTGACAATAAAATTGCACTTCACCTGACGTAATGAATTCTCGATAACTCGGTGTATGCACCATGCTAGGTTAGGGCGATTTATGTCCAGTTACTCATACTAGTGATATGGTGGTTATGCAGTCTTATTAGTTATTACGTAATATAATTTTGTATTTATCTTTATGCTGGTCACAAAGAAATTGACAAGCAAATCTTGCATCTTGTTATATGTATTTACCTACTTATATGATTTATGCTTATTACATTGTGTATGCTTGCATCACATTAGTAAGTGAAAACTTTCTTCAGTTACAACGTAAAGTGCAAATGTTGTCATTACTCATAAAATCAAAATGTCTATAGGTGCGTTGCGTTGCCGGCATAAGTTCAGAAAGATATTTTTATGAATTGTTGCTATACTATTAGGTGTGGTGTCTAGGATTAGGCAATCATTTGTAATCGTTTGTAAGGCCATATGCAACAGGTGACATTATACCTACAAAATTAACAATTTAATTTAACTGTCTACGACTTACGTGTAGCTATGAACTTAAATGTATTTATTGCATTTTTATACCCGTCACTATGTGAAAGGGTATATTAACTTTGTCATGTGCACAGAAGGAAGCACCTCCGATTATATAAAGTATATATTATTGATCAGTGTGACGAGAGAAATCGATTGAGCGATGTCCGTCTGTCTGTTCGTTTGTCTGTCCGTCTGTTGCAACGCAAACTAGTCCCTCAGTTTTAAAGCTATTGGGCTGAAATTTAGTATACAAGTTTTTTTTAGTGTACGCTGTATATATGTCGGAACGAATGGAATCGGAGCATAGGGTCATGGGACTGTTCCTTCAAATTAGGTTCTTCTAAGAATAACTTTTTTCGTTATGTACCAGTCTTAACCAAACTTCACCCAAGTGTGTTCCTAGTAAAGACTCAAAAAATATCCAGGAACGGATGAAATCGGAACACTACGTCACAGGGCTGTCATACAAAGCAACCCCATGAAATTAGGTTCTTCTCAGAAAAACTTTTGTCTTTATGAACTAATCGTAACCAAACTTCACCCAAATGTGTTATAAAAAAAAACAAAGATTTGCCAATAATCTTTGTAAATTACTATATACATATATACAAATTTGCTGAATGCACATTGCAGCAACACGAACACGAATACTTCTTAACCTTTGACGAAAAAGTCAACTAATATTGGTGAGTCCTGAATAAAGATACAACTTATGTATTTACGAAATGGTGTACTATCTATACTTATAGTACTCGCTGTATTTATGTATTAATATCGCCAGGCGTGACTTTGGAAAAATATTTTCGCGAAAAGGAAAGTCGTGCAAAATGTACCATATATCTATTCCATGCAATCTTTGCAACGATTGGCGATTTTATCGTATACGCCAACCTTTCGGCGCGGATTAGAGATGCACATTTTGAAGAAAGTGCGCCCGCGTTTAATTTATTTGAGCTAAAGCTTATTAGCATTACAAAAATAATTTGAAAAGCGGCATTATTTGTCTGAAATTTAGCGAGGTAGAGAATGTCGCCCGTGGCAACTCTATACGAAAGCATCGCTTTATCTAATAAATTGGATCTTAAAGTAAATCGCATTTGTTGAAAATTAAATTTGACTGAAATACATAAGTATTATAAATGCAGCGTTTCATAATAGCTTCTCGTTATAAAATTGAAAATACATGTGTTAATGGGTAATAATTTTGTTATATGAATAAGTTTTTACTGAATGTGCAGTGCTGAGATATTAACTTTTTCCAGAAAAAACTGGAAATTTTAAAGTATAAGCTTTTGTTTTCGCGGCAACTAACATAAAACGAGACCGAGGCTAATTTCTGGCGCGGCTGAAATTTTGATACCCTTCACTCCCCTCGGGCTTAAAGTTCTTTTCGGGCGTACGACCTATGACTTGTATTTAATTAATCCTCCCCTTCCATTCTTTTCCTTTTCACATAAGTTCCGTGGCGCCGATAAAACAATATTTCAGTGTGGCTTGCTTGGAATAATTGGGCAAATAAACAAAAATCTCTTTATTGGGGGGAAGCGGGGACATGGACCAATAGTAGTTTTCCATTTGTTTTAACATTTTTTGTTGTTTGGATAAAGATAAAGACACATTACTAAAAGGTTTGGTGAAATTGGTGTAGCAAAAAAAATTTCTCAGAAGAACCAAAATGGGGAATTAGGGTTTGTACGGCAGCCCCATGGCCCCATGGTTCGATTTCATTTCTTTTTGCATATGTTTTGTGACATCAATAGAAATACACTTTCATGAGGTTTGGTTATAATTGGTGACCAAATAAAAACGTTTTTCTTAGAAGAACCTAATTTGGGGGGTTGGGTTTGTATGGCAGTCCCATGACCCCATTGTTCGATTCCATCTATTTTTACATATTTTATGTGACATCAATAGGGATCCAATCCATTTGTATGCAGTTTGGTTACGATTGATTGATAAACAAAAAAGTTTTTCTTAGAAAAACTTAAATTGGGGGGTTGGGTTTGTATGGCAGTCCCATGACCCTGTGATCCAATGTGGGTGATTCAAACATACAAACAGCCTGCAACATAATTAACCATCTGTGCAGAATTTCAGCTCTGTAGCTTTTATAGCGGCCGAGAAAAACGCGCTGCAACGGAACTATTGTGAAGACAGAAGGAAAATAATAACTAGAAGTCGTAGGTACGCCCGATAAAAACTTTAGGCCCGAGGGGAGCGAAGGGTATCCAAATTCCGGCCGCGCCCGAAATTAGCCTCGGTCTCGTTTCTTTTCAATTTTACCAAAATTTTGTCATTATATCTTACAAACCTTTTGGTCATGTTCACTAACTTTTTTAGTGAATTTCTATGCCATTTTTGTATTTGGCCAATAGAACTAAATATGGTATAGCTTTTTGGGGTTTTTTAGATTAAAAAAAAAACTCCTTATGAAATCGATTTTGTTAGTCCGTCTGTATGTTCACTAAATAACTCGCGAAAGTCTTAACTGATCGTCATGAACTTTGGTAGGAATGTGTAGAATAGTAACAGTCTCTAGCACGACATACTTAGATGTTGGTAGGACAAAGCTAACAGGGTGTCCCGGAGATTTCCCGACTTTTTTAGTTTTTATCGGATATGGACGTATTGGTACTCAAATCAAAGAACTCGATGGGTATATTTAATATCAGTTACTTTTTCCCAGTTTGGAGTAATGGTAACTGAGTTTCAGCTAATAAATTCAGTTCATATGTGTAGCCATGATACATAGTAAATCTATTTTTGGATTGGTCTAATTAAAAGTGTTACAGAATGGAACGCGTTTATTTAGACCAATCCAAAATAGATTTACAAGAAGCATTTCATTAATATTGTTAATTCTTATTTATTACCTATAAAATGGGTGGCCCATTAAAAGTGAACTAGTGTAAACCATGAATAACTTTTTTATTTCTAAACCGATTTTCTTGAAATTTTCACATAAAAAAAAGACACTTGGGAGATATGTTTACACTATATATTCGAAAAATTATATCCTTTAGATGACCGCCCGGGCAGCTTTGCAAAGACGGGATCGTTCTACGGTATGTTCCATTACCTTTCGCAATATTTCTGGCTGCAAACCTCGGATCTCCGCTAAGGGTGTCCCGCAACTGGTTAGCCATAGACCAATGGTAGACTGTACAGGATGTTTTAGGAAAAATGTCGCCAAAATTATTTCTCTAGCTTTTACCGTTAGGGAGTAATCGCCTTTTTTGTGATTCTTGTAAAAAAACACGACTTTTTTCGAAAAACTCCCATTTTCTATAGCTTCCACCTTAGCCAAATCAATGTTTTTCATACACAAGTACACTAAATTTCCAATAAAAGGATATATCGAACGTTTCGAACGGTTTCGTTTCTTCCGAGATACGACGTTTTGAATTTTGCAGAAATGTTAATTTCAACTTTTAATGTCAAAATTAAACCCGAATTTCGTAACGGTACATTGTAGTGGCAAATCTGCAAAGTTGACAAAAGTTGGCGTAGTATCTTAGCTTTCGAACGGCATATAAGAATAAAGCACAGTCATCCGTTTTCTGAATAATTTGTGTAAAAGTAAAAAAACATAGTCCGTAAGTGGAAAAAATCTTGCTTTCACGTGGGAATGAAATTGACACTCTCACACATGAACGAAGTGGTTTTAATAGTTATTACGTTTTTTTTATTATAGTAAGCAAAAGTGAACAAAATTATTTTTTTTATAAATTAAAAAAAAATGAAATTCAATAAATCAACTCCATACAATATTACGAGTAATTTTAAACTAATCAATTCGGCTTTAAAATATTAGCATGGTGTGGTTATTCATCAAATTTACCCTACAGATATTGTTCAAAATGAGTTCCATCCTGCCGGGCGCATAATTGGCATCTTTTAGACGTTGATGTAACTGCTGCAAGGATTTGTTGGCGGTTCAGTTTCAAATTATTACACGCCGTTTGAATTTGTTCCATTAGTTGCTCTCGAGACGAAATCGGTTGTGTTAACTTCGCTTTTGATTTTTCCCCATACATAAAAATCAGGAGGTGTTAAGTCTGGATTCCTTGGTGGCAATGCGACTGGTCCGAATCTTCCTATCCATTTTTCTCCAAATTCTGTATTTAAAAAGTCCGTAATTACCATCTGCCACCAAATATTGATCTGTTGGGCAATAGGTCCAAAATTGAAGATACTATTTGGTCCTCTTAAATATGGAGAAATGCAGCAGCATTCAACCGATGCGGGAGAAAAATGGAACCAATCAAGTTATCCCCAAGAACCCCTAACCATACATTTACGCTAAACTCATGCTGGTAGCAAGATGTCCGTATAGCATGGGGGTTATCAGAACTCCAAATTTGACTATTTCGGCTGTTGAAAACACCATCTCGAGTAAAAGTGGCCTCGTCCGTCCAAAGAATTTTATTCGGGAAATGGCGGTCGGCTGCTTTTTCCTGTAAAAACCACCTAGAAAAGTTAATTCTTCTCTGATAATCTGCAGGAAGTAAATTTTGCACTTCCATTAGATGATATGGGTGCAGTTTAACAAATTTGTTTATACTTACCGTTATAATTAGTAAAGTAGCATCTACAACAGTAGCGAAAAGTATTTTTCCATAATGCATAACAACCAAGTCTATGCTTGATGTAAACATTTTACTTCCTTCTCAAGATTGAAGTCGGTTTGGTACATTTGTAGACTATGTTTTTTTTTCATTTATATACGTATTATTCAGAAACTAAATGACTGTGCTTTATTCTTATATGCCGTTCGAAAGCTAAGATACTACGCCAACTTTTGTCAACTTTGCAGATTTGTCACTACAATGTACCGTTACGAAATTCGGGTTTAGTTTTGACATTAAAAGTTGAAATTGACATTTCTGCAAAATTCAAAACGTCAAAACTTTCGATATGTCCTTTTATTGAAAATTTTGAGTACTTTCAGAAGAATATGAAAAACATTGATTTGGCTAAAGTGGAAGCTAGGAAATGGGAGTTTTTCGAAAAAAGTCGTGTGTTTTTTACAAGAATCACAAAAAAGGCAATTAAAACTTAACGGTAAAAGCTAGAGAAATAATTTTGGCGACATTTTTCCTAAAACATCTTGCAGAGTCTATTATTGGTTTATGGCTAACCAGTTGCGGGACACCCTGTATATAAAAATGCCAACTTCGGTAAATGCAATTGGTTAATATTGTTCTGATTGGCTACGATGAATCCTGAAAGTACGTACAAGCTGTCGATAAGTATAGCATACGACTACGAGAACGAAAAACAGTCAGTTAGTGCTGCGAGCGCGCAGAGCGTGGAGGAGGAGTTGGCTGGAGGCAAGGTGGAGCCTGGGGCGGGGGAGGGGCAGTAGGAGAGAATGGCGAGCGTAGCGAGCAGGGGGGGGCCAAGCCCCCTAGTACATATCATCAAAAATGTTTGCGGATGGATGACAAATACGATCTATACCGGTAGGCGACAGTTTGACAAGAGCTTCTGCAAGCGATGAGGGGAGAGCTGGGAACGACATTTACTAAAATCAACTTCAAATCTATACAATGCTATCCGAGATAGTCTTTATGATCACTTATCACTTAACGGAGGTTCTTCTCGTTACTAGCCACATTTTCTTAAATGTAGCAGGCTAGTTAAAATATTGAAACCTAGTTTGGAGAAAATACCGTTAACGTTATCACTTTCCGACATACAGCCATTTTTCAAGTGGAACTATCCTATTGATTGGGAGTGTGTTTACAACACCTACATATTTCTCAAATACAAAAGTTTTAATTTATTGTTTTACAATCATTCAAAACCATATGAATCACCGAAATCATTAACCATTATAACGAAACTTTGAACCGGGAAGCTTAACAAACATTTCAAAATAACTCCATATAAATTAGTAGATGTCTAATCGAACCATTTAAAAGTATAATTTGCAAGAAAAAAAACATAGTACTAACCTTTACTTGAGTAAAGAAAAAAGTAGAAGAAGCATAATATGAAATAATAAACAGAAGACTATAATCGCGCAACATAATCAAATCATGCATGTATGGCGAATGTTTTGTACTAGTTTCCATTTCTTTACTATCACGAAGGTCAACGAAACCTGTTCTTCTGTTAAACTACTGAAGATTCTTCATTAAGAAACTATTTATTTTTATAAAAAGAACATACATACTATTACTATCAGAGCCATTCACTGTCAATATACAAATGGGCATTTCAAGGATAGTTCTTCTTGCCATCGGAAAAGACGGAAGACCGTATCGGTATTTGGAGCAAATTAAAAAAAAAAGAAAAAAAAAAAACAAAATGCGTCATATGTTGGAATTGAATACCTTTAAATCACAATATTCATGTTCATTCGGTTCAAAAATTAGCATTTTGCCATATGTGCGTACAGTAAGATTTCAACATTTGGACGTTCGTGCCATTATTCAAAAATTGAATTAGTCAATACACATGCCGATATTCTCATCAATTGATTCATTCATATGCAATTTCGTTTTGGCATATTTTTTATATTATTTTAATTATATATGAATGTATCTTAAGTTGAGCTAGTGAATTTCAATTAAATAATCGCATTATACAATTTGACATATAACTTCATCCAAACAAAGATACTTTTATGAATGACGATTCAATGTTCAATTGTATAGCGCAAACTAAATCAAAAATGCCCTCGGGTTGGTATATGTATCCGAGAAATAGCTCGTAGATCGGGGCATCTTTTCTATGGATGAGATGTTACATATTCAAGTGGATAATTGACTACTTAAAATCGCAACGCACTTTGATAAATTATTATCGAAAGAATTAATATGTAACCATATTTTGTACATACATAATACTGAATTATGAATAGTATTTTGTTTTTTTCATACATCGCTGCTTTATATTGATAGTGGCACAACTCCGAAAATGCAATTTTCAGGAGAATCAATTAAAGATTCACGAAAATGTTATTTTTAAATAAACGGTCAACCGTTCAACCTATTCAATCCAGTTTTTACTATTATTTGTGTACGGGTCTCTAACAACATTATATAATTAAATTTTAGGACCAAATTCGGTTTAACCTGCTTTTTTACGCATTTTTCTAAAATGTGCCATTATTGATGAACAAGTATTTCATTTTTTGTTTGTTTTATTTTCGTACACAAATTAATATCCTGTGAATAATATTCTGTGTATTACAGATTATTATAAAGTGAATTATATAATTTCGGGATATGATTGGTGGTTAACCGCTTACGTTAATTTAAGACCGCTTATTTATTATTTAAGATGAAATTGGGCACCATTTCAGTATCTGTGGCGCCAAATTTTGATGATGGAATTTCATTAATATTAGCCCGAAACGATCGAATCTCTAAACCTTTTTCGCGAAACCGTAACGGTTCGCCAGATATTAAATATCAAATTTTGACATTTCTTTTGGGGTAGTTTAGTATTTAATTTGAAATTAAGGGTATTTTTTCAGTTTGATGTGAATCAATAAGAGTGCACTGAAAATCACTAAAGCGGAAATATCTTCCTTTTTCCTATAAAAATACTGAGCCGCCTCATCGAAAAGTAAAACTTTGACATTGAATATCGAGAGAACCGTTAGTATTCCAGATTCTATAGCTTCTGAGCAACCTTAATGAAATGCCATCATAAAAATTAGGCGCTAATATCACCACTTTGTTGAAATTCCACTATATGGACCGACACGAGGTAATAAGAAAGGATGTCAAGCTGAAATGTCAGAAACACAGAATTACAGCAGCTCATCAGTTTGTATGACTTATAAGATTTTATTAAAAATTCTGTAAAGAGAATTAATCCGTACGGAGAACAAATCATACCTGCAAAACTGGTGCAGCTGACAAAGATGACGATGACTTATTGACCTCTCAGGTCAGTGTGCAATATAGACTTAGTGATCTTTCCAAAACTCGCACTCGTGCCATGAATATGGACAAAGCGGAACGATATTCATCCAGTCGACACAGTTAATAGTGTACGCCGATGACATGGATATCATGTCTCGAAGATTAAGCGATTATAGCCTTCTACATAATCTCTCCGGAAAAGAAGTTGAACTACGTATCAACGAAACCAAAACAAAGGCCATGATGGGCGGGCATTTACAACGAATTGATAATAGTCGCAGGCCGAAGAAGGTAGGATTGCGTGGACGACCGAGGGCTCGCTGGGAGTATTCGCTACGTGAGGACGTCCACCAGCTGCTGGTCCTCCGAAACTAGAACACAAGTCATAAGGTAGCGTCACCGCGACAATTGGAGGTCAATAATTCAGGCGGCCAAAGCATGAGGCAACGTCGGGCTATCTTATCATATTGAATTAATTAAGATGTTGTCCATATTCAAGGTAACCTGCTATTAAAGATTGATGAATTTGGGTTCATTATTAAGGAAATTATGGGGGTTGTGTTTTCCAGTTATCACAGATATGCCTTGATGACATAGAGAATAATGACTTAACCTTCCTTCGGGCGCACCTCAAATCAAAACAAGATCGGGCGCACTCGGCCTGAGAGGTCCTTTTTTCTTAATATGTTACTACAAATTTCAGATACTTTTCGGAAATTAAGTTATTAGTATCTAAGGGATGTAATTAAACTAAATATAGTACTAAGAAACCTATTTACTAAACAGTATAATACAGAAATAATCGATTTACCAGAAAAAAACCAAGAGAGAAAATTTTATGAAAAATACCGCATCCATTGTTCGTTTGAAAAATTTAAATTAATGAAAGGCAGTCAGTCTAACAAATTGTGGGTCCCTCTACTAGCGTGGAGTAGAGCAAAAACTGTTTTGCTGGCTTGCCAGGCCGGGTGCGCCCGACGGAGGGTTAATTTAATTTTTACCAAATGGTAAAACACTTAAATTAATGAAAGCAATTTTCGTTTATTCTGAATTTAGTTTTGGAATTTATACAAAATAAATATACAAAGTCGACTTTTCTTTACAATGAAAGGACATTTGGAAATTTTTTTGGTCATAAGCTATTATTCCTATTCAAACGTTAACCTGCGTATTGAACTTAAAAAACTGCAAGATTTGTTCAGAAAAAGGCTTAAATTTAAAATTACTCTACTGAAAAATCAAGAAATCCTACTGAAGCGGTTATCCATAATTTAAAGTTATATTCTTATGCCAGTGTTCATGAAAAATTGAAGATATTTTAAAACAACTCATTGTAATTGGATACAGGCACTTTTTTTTATGTCAGTATCCATGAAAAACCGGAGGCAGTTGGATAACGGCACAAGTACATTTTACAAGAAATCTACTAAAGATTGGAATGGGAAAATTTGTAAAATTAAAAACTGCCACATTTGACATCATTTGAGCCCAAAACCGGGAAAACCCAATTTTTGGAGTTGTGCCACTATCAAAGTAAAGCAGCGATATATATTTAATGGAGACGTTAATAATACGGCAACGTCATAAGGCCCTCGCCATAGAAATAACGGAGTTTTGGATAGACAGAAAATAGATGTTTAAAATTTTCCAGAACATAAAAACGAAAAAAAAAACCTTAATGAAACGATGCCGAGGCTAATTTCGGACGTGGTAGAAATTTTGATACCCTTCACTCTCCTCGCGGTAATAGCCTTTTCGGTCATAATGACTCGTATTTAACCCCCCCCCCCCCCCCCCCTTTTCCTTCTGCTGGCAAGCCCGAAATTTTTTCAACATCATGATTTTCTTAGAAGTTGAAATTGTCGGTCACGATAATATTGTTAGGCAAATTTTAAAATAGTCTGGCTGGTGTAGTGGTTACTGCGCGCACTTTCCGTTGCCAGATTCATGGTTTCGACGAGACTCACCGTGAATGAATTTAGTTTATGGTGTTATTAGAACTCACGACCCATGTGACGGAATATGAACTCTATGTATGATAGGAATAAATAACATTGCCGATCGTGCTGTTGATCTCAAGACCTCATCAAAAAAGTAGCTAAGATCTTGGAAATTGGATGTAACTTACATATCTGTTACCTTGATCCAAAGATGGACTATCAGGCCTGTTAGTTTTTTAGGGTTTTTTAGAATTTTTTTTTTCAAAAAACTTTTATGAAATCAATTTTGTCCGTCCGTCTGTTTACTAAATAACTCGCGAACGGCTCAACCGATTGTCATGGAATTTGATAGGAATGTGTAGAGTGGTTACTGTATTTGGCAAAAATACCTTAGAAGTTGGTAGGAAGAAGATAACAGGGTGTCCCAAACGTTTGAAAAAAGTGGACTTTTTTAGTTTATATCGGAGATTGACGTATGGGCATTTAAATCAAACATCTAAACGAGTAAATCTCATATCAGTTAAAAAATGTTCATCCAATTTCCGGAAATCCGTCGATATCTCTGCAATCCTTTGGTGTGGCAGAACGACCGAGGTGGCGCTAGACTCACCATATAATTGCTGAAAGGGTCATCGGATCCTTTTTTTTCCGGTCAGTGCACAGGGTGGTCAGAGATAACCGTCAACATGGATGTTGGGCACAGCAATTACACAATCAGCTTCGTACTACTTCGGTAATTCGTCGATATCTTTGGAATCCTTGAGTCCAGCGGAACAATCAAGGTTTCGCTGGACTCCCAACAAAATTCTCAAGGTGGCGTCCTGCGCAGCTCACAAGGGGATAATCGAGATAAGTACAATAATTCACAAAATGTATGCTTTTGTTAGTTGTCAACCTAGATGTCGGTCACAGCAATTTCACGATCAACTTCGTACTATGCACTTTGGAAAATCATCGATATCTCTGCAATTCTTCGGCCGAGCGATACGATCGGGGTGTCGCCGGACTTGCCACAATAGGGCAATTTATTTGTGTAAGTCCAAACAACGAGTAAAAACCTTCCTTCCTTGGAATCCATGATCCCAAAAATGTTACTTATTTTACTCATCCACTGATACCATAAAACATTCAAAACTTAAATGGTCGGTCAATACCGAAACAACTCATTCCAAATTTATATCTTTTTCGGGTACACATCAACAACAAGTTGTACTACATTGCACCTGTCAAATAAATTATTTGAATAAAATGACATTAGGTATAGCAAATATTCGAACCGGAAAAAATACTGGAAAACTGGCGAATATTCGCGTTGGTGTGGGCATCTCCATACAATGCAGTGTATTACAATTTTGACGCCGCGAATATTCGCTGACATCGGTGTGGGCATCACACATCACTATATCCGGACATGCTAATTTTCAGTTGAAGAAAAAGTAAAAAAAAGAATGATGCCCTTAAGCTCAATTTATATTATTTTTCCCTCTGTTCTGTGGCTTGGAATGGAAGAATCCGGCCTAGCCTGGACACTAAACAATTAAAAAACGAGACCGAGGCTAATTTCGGGCGCGGCCGAAATTTGGATACCCTTCGCTACCCTCTAAAGTAAAGTTTCGAGCGTACCTACGACTCTTATTTAATTCCCTCCCCATTATTTTCCTTCTGTCTTCACAAAAGTTCGATTGCGTCGACAAAACAATATATTTGTGTGGGGTTCGGTTGGAATAAGTGGACAAATAAAAATATTTACTCAGAAAATTTTTTTGGGGGATGCCGGAGCAATGGCCCCATAGTACGATTCCATTTGTTTTGACCTTTTGGTTGCTTTGATAAAGACACATTAATTCAAGGTTTTGTGAAATTGGTTTAAAAAATGTTTCTTACACACAGAAAAAAAAAAATACTTTAATTAAAGAAAAATTGCATAGAACGTATGAAATTTTGGCTATGATTTGGAGTCGATGAAATAGACTTTTTGGGACAATGATAGAAATATCATTGAAAATATTAAGTGAAAATTCGATTATAACAATGAGATTGTTCATCGATTCTATGTAAAAATTTCATTGAATTTTATTTAAAAAAAATGAAAAGAATATTTTTTAATTTTTTTCTTTTTTATTTTTTTTTTCTATTTTTTTATTTTTTTTTCTATTTTTTTATTTTTATTGTGATTTAATTTTATATTTCAAATTCTCATATTTTTTATTCATAAAAAACCTTATGCCGAAACTTGGATTCGAACCCGGTCCGCCTGCGTGCCAGTCCGTGCACATTGCCATGAGACCAGAAGTGGAATGTTGTCAACTTTTCTAAAATCTTAACTACTTGATACGCGGTGCGATACAAACTTAAAATGTTTATACATAGAGGTTATGGAAAATTATCATAGTTCCCATGAATTTGATTTACTTCATTCTATGTAATTTGTTGCATTAGTTGTATGTGGGCAGGTTATAATTCAATTACTACTGAAATCATAAATTCTAAGAAAGTGTATTTGACCCAATGACATTTTTAATTAATTATATTCAAACTTCATACGTTTAAAGAAATTTTCGGTTTACTAGAAGTAAAGTAAAAACTTCATTGGTTTTAATACACGTTTTTTGCTGGGTGTAGAAGAACCAAAATGGGGGGTTGGGTTTGTATGGCAGCCCCATGACCCCATGATGCGATTTGATCCATTCTTACATATGGTTTGTGTCATAAATAGAAATACATTTGTCAGAGATTTGGTTGAAATTCGTGCTCAAATAAAAAAGGTTTTCTTAGAAGCACCTAATTTGGAGGGTTGGATTTGTACGGCAGCCCCATGACCCCATTGTCCAATTTAATCCATTCTTACATATGTTTTGTGTCATCAATAGAAATACATTTGTGTGAAATTTGGTTGAGTTTGGTCCAGAAATAAAAAAGTTTTTCTTAGAAAATCCAAATTTGGGGGGTTAGATTTGTATGGCAGCCCCATGACACGATTTAATCCATTCTTACATATGTTTTGTGTCATCAATAGAAATGCATTTGTGTGAAATTTGGTTGAATTTGGTGCACAAATAAAAAAGTTTTTCTTAGAAGAAACTTATTTGGTGAGTTGGGTTTGTATGGCAGCCCCATGACCCCATTGTCCGATTTTACTGATTCAAACATACAAATTGCCTGCAGCAAAAACAGGCATTTGTGCAAAATTTCAGCTTCATAGCTTTAAAATTTGCCGAGTAAAACGCGTCGCAACAGACAGATGGACATCGCCCAATCGACTCCCCAAGTCATGCTGATCATATGTGTGCATTTTGTATATGGTCGGAGATGCTTCCTTCAATACGTTACAAACTTCATGACAAAGTTAATATACTCTTTCACTCTATAGCTGAAGGGTATAAAAATATCTCAAATCCCTATAGCGACCTCAAAACCGACAGAATTTCCAGGACTCTGGGAAAAATATTGAGCAAGCCGGAACATTTTGTTTGTGCATTAGCGACTTTCAGAAATATTTTGCGGACTACAATACGCCCTGTGATTTCGAGGAGTTACCACATGGGTAACATGGTAAAATGTTTGCAACGAAGAAGAATTTTCGAAGGCTTCGATAGATGCAATTCCAATTTACGAATATGTAGCCGTCTACAGGCGACAAACTGGGCTGATAAACAATTTAAATCCAAGCTGTCGATTTTGTAAGTGCAATTTACATGTGCCGAGTAAATGGTTGAAGTACTTTCCACTCTACCTCACCACCTTGTTGTGGTTGCTCCAACTCTAACCGCTAAGTCAAATCACTTGTGATGCGACATTTGGAAGAAGCACCGCTGCATCTGAGTGCTGTTTCGACATCTTCAGCGTCTCAGGTTACTTAACGTGATAGGTGACAGAAAACATTGAGGTAACCACCAAAACAACTTCAACTACCTGGGTTGCAACTTATCTTAGGACGCCAACGAAACCGATGAAATTAAGCGACGAATACAACTAGCCAATAAGACGTATTTCTCGGTACTCCCAATTAATTCGAAACTTGCGCATAGGAACACGAAGCTCCGCGTGTACAAAACGATCATCCGACCTGTGCTATGTTATGGCTCCGAAACATGGACCCTCACCGAAGCCTCCCAAATTTTGCTAGACAGATTCGAACGAAAGGTCCTTCGGCGAATTTTCGGGGCCATTCGAGAGCGAGATCAATGGCGTATCCGGTACAACCACGAGTTGTATCAATTGTACGATGAGCTGGAAATATCGATAAGCTTCAACGTTTGCAATGGGCGGGGCATGTACGACATATAACGATAATTGCATGCCAAAGAAGATGATGAACGCACAACGAATTGACGGAGCGAGGTTCCGTGGACGACCGAGAGCTCGCGGGGAGAACTCGTAAGTGAAAACGCCCACCAGCTGCTGGGCTTCCGAAACTGGAGGACAAGGTCACGGAACCGCGACAATTGGAGGTCAACGATTCAGGCGGCCAAAGTCCGACGTCGGGCTATCGTGCCACATTGGTGATGATGAGAGTGGCATAGTAGAACCTATATTGTCTAACCGCTGACGCATTCCGGAGCAATTCATCTACATAGCGTTTGCCTACAAAGCCACTATTGTATCAAGCATAGCGTAATGTTGAAGAAGCGACCCATATCTCTAAGAACTGAGCGGCACTATCAACGGTTAACTCTGACAGCTGTTTTTTGCTGTATCGTGAAGTGTTAACATCTGTACATCAAATATTGGTTACAAATTTTGCACGATTTTAATATTCACCGCGTTTTTGTCAACATAATATGCTGTAATTGGTGAGATCAATGATTTGGCGAACGCTAAATCCTTGCCAAACCATCACGGGAGGCTTCTACAGGTAAGAGTTTTAAAGCGAGTTTATAGCCGAAAAATGTCCAGGATATGCGACCAGACACTAGTTCATAATTGTTCACCATGACAACAATCGGACTCATGCTGCTGTACCGGATTAACGATTATTGGAAATTAGCGGTTGGGAAGTTCCTCACCCGCTTTAAATCCCAGACCTTGTCTCTTGCGACTACCATTTGTTTCGATCGACGCAAAACGTGTTGACAGGAATACGCTTCACTTCCAAGCAGGATATCAAAAAAATGACTTGATTCAATCTAAACTCGGCGTCAATGAAACCGGGCCACACGGTAAGCGCGAACTCTAATCAAGACAGGCAAATAGTTTGTAATGTGAGTTAACGGTACTTCAGATAAAAATCATAGGCATTTGAACTGCCATTAAATGCACTTTCATAGTTGTAAGTTTCATACTTTTTGAGAAAATTGAATTTGAGTCGAAAGTGGCGAGTGACCCGATTTTTGTGAAGCCAAGTGTAGGTTTCAAAAAAATGAACGCCTCTTCCGTGACGGAATTTATCAATTACACCCAGAAAAAAAAATTACTTTAATTAAATTTTTCAATTTCATAGGACGCATGAAATAAAAATAAAATAAAATAAAATGATAGAAATATCATTGAAAATATGAATATATGAATATGAATTTTATTAGAAAAAAATAGAAAACTTGCCAAAACTTGGATTCGAACCCGGTCCGTCTGCGTGCCATTGGATGGATGGATGGATGGATATGGCGCTGAGATAGGTTGGGCTGGTTGCGCCCAATACTGCAGCCTGCTGGCTTATTGTATATCCCATCTAAGCGAGAACGTTTCAGGTTAAGAGCTCTGTCCTTCGTATAAGGCTTAGAAGAAAGCTAACCAGGTTTACTTTGGGTGCACCCATTGTGGTAGCTTGAGCCCCAAAGAAATTTTGTCTCCAGCTCATAAGAGCGGGGCATTCGAAGATAACGTGCGAGGCTGATTCCTCGTCTTCGTTGCAGAGGCGGCATAATGGGTCTTGTGTGTAGATCCCAATTGTATGCAGATGTTTTCGTAGGGTACAATGACCGGTTATAAGGCCTGTCACTGCCCTGAGGTTCGTTTTACTTAGACTGAGGGCTTCGGTGCAGTTGGTTTGCCAGTTAGATTCCAGCATACGCTTGCTGTGCCTGAGCCCTTCAGCTAGTCTCCATCGATTTTGGAATTTATCCTCGGTCCATCGTCTAGCAACGGTTCTGGCAGTAGATTTACTGATTCCGATTGCAGGTTCAGGACCAGTTAAGGGTAGTTCGGAACCCTCTCTTGCAAGGGCGTCCGCTTTCTCATTTCCTTCGATCCCCTTATGTCCCTTCACCCATTTTAGAGTTACTTTGTTCAGGGTAGCTAGGTTTTTGAGATTTTGTTGACATTCCCAAACCAATTTAGAGGTTGTTTTGGGATTTGCAATGGCTTTTATAGCAGCTTGACTATCGCAGAGAATAAATATGGTCTTATTGGTATATCCCTTTCGAGTACTCTCCCCCGCTGCAAAGTTTATGGCTATAAGTTCTGCCTGGAAAACAGTTGTATATTGACCTAGGGGTTTGGAGATACAATAGTTGTTGGTTTTAGTATAAACTCCTGCCCCTGTTCCTTCGTCTGTCTTCGACCCATCCGTGTACCACACGATGTGATTTGATAGATGGTTGTCGTTCCATTTACTCCAGTCTTCCCTAACCGTTGAGGTTTGGATATTGGAGTCGAAGGTGTACATGGCCGGGGTATAATCGCTGCCCATATCTAGGATTGGGTTTGCAATAGTTTCTGTAATCGTACAGTGTCCTGTCCTTTGTGGTGTCCACATGTTCGATGATTGGAGTCTGTACGCTGCAAGTCTTGCCTCTTCTGTGATTGTGAGGTCCAGTGGTGGCAGGTCTAGTAGTTTCTCTAGAGTTAAAGTTGGTGCACTGCGCATGGCGCCGGTTATGCTTGCGCAGGCCAGTCTCTGTACTGATCCCAACTTCGCTGCTGCTGTTTTTTGCTTGATTTTGGTCCACCAGACTATCGAGCCATAGGTCAGACGGGGTTTGACTACAGCTTCGTATATCCAGTGTATCATTCGTGGTTTTAACCCCCACGTTTTCCCTATTGCTCTTTTTGTCGCATATAGGGTCTGTTTGCCTTTGGCAATTGTGTTTTGCAGCTGCTTGTTCCACGTGAGTTTGTTATCCAGGGTGATTCCCAGATATTTTACCTCCGTGGTAAACTGCAGTTGTTGGTTGAATAATGTTGGAGCACTGAGCTCTTCCAAGTTGTGTTTGCGACTGAAGGCTATTAGTGTTGTTTTGGCGGGATTGACCGATAGGCCTACCCTCCTACACCAATCCTCCACTTGGGTCAGAGCTTGTTGCATGAGTTCAGAAAGAACTCCTGGAAATTTTCCCCTTATCAGGATACTGATGTCATCGGCGTATCCTAGGGTATAGAAGCCAGTGTTGTTTAGCTGGACCAGTAGGCTGTCCACTACAAAGTTCCACAGGAGGGGTGAGAGTATACCCCCCTGTGGGCATCCTTTGAGGACAGCTGTATACATGGTTTCGCCGAATAATTTTGCATGTACTTGTCGTCCTTGAAGCATCGATTTTATCCACCGACATAGGGTGTTTTGAACTCCATGACTAGAGGCGCCGTGTACAAGAGATTCAAAGGAAGTATTGTCGAAGGCCCCCTCTATATCTAGGAAGGCCGCGAGCCCTATTTCTTTGATTTCTAGTGTGGTCTCAATCTTCCCAACTAAATGGTGTAGTACTGATTCACAAGATTTCCCCGTCTGATAGGCATGTTGGTTTTGGTGTAACGGGAAATGCGTCAGACACCTGTCCCTGATATGTTTATCGACGAGCTTTTCCAATGACTTAAGAAGGAAGGAGGTTAGACTTATTGGTCTATACGATTTCGCTAGGGTTTGGTCACGCCCTGGCTTTGCCAGAAATGCTACGTTTACCTGCTTCCAAGTGATTGGAATGTATCCTAAGGCTATGCTGGCTCTAAATAGTCTTAGTACAAGCGGAACCAGAGTCGTAAGACCCTGCTGAAGCAGGGCTGGGTAGACGCCGTCTGGTCCTGGTGATTTGTAGGGTTCGAAAGAGTTGATCGCCCATTCCACCCTATTATATGTTACTATTTGGTTCGCAATCCGCCAGTCGTCTGGTCTGTGCGTTCCGAAGTTATGGTCGATCCAGGAAAGTGAGACCCTAGAAGGACTTCCAGTGTCTCCTTACCTGTTTTGGTTTGGTTTCCATCGGAGTTTTTAAGTGTCCCGATAGGGTTTGTTGGATCCTTGGCTAGAATCTTCTGGAGTCTCGCTCCTTCATGCGAGTTTTCTATTTCTTCGCAGAACTTCCTCCAGGATTCCCTCTTGGCTTTCCTGATTTCTTTGCTATACTGGGTTAGGGTGCTGCGGTATGTATCCCATTCCCCAGTTCTTTTCGCTACGTTGAAGAGCTTACGTGTCTTCTTACGCAGGGTATTCAGGTTTGAGTTCCACCATTTGCATTTCGCATTGGTATGTCGTCTCGTTAACCTGCAACTCTCTTCGAAGGAGGTCTTTATTGCGGCTTGCAGTTGATCCGCTGCAGCCTCCATACAAAGTGTAGTACTAATGTGTCTGGGAATTTCATTCAGATGGACGGCCAGGCGCTCTCTGTAGAGGTCCCAGTTTGTTTTTCTCGGATTACGATACAATTCAGTTGGCTTATCTACTTTGTCGATTTCCATACTTATGTATCTGTGATCCGATAACGAAGGTTCGGGTAAAACACGCCAATGGCGGATGTTAGGAGATACGTTGAAGGTGGCTAAAGTTATATCAATGACCTCTCTTCGACGTGTTGTTACAAAAGTGGGCTCAGTACCCTTATTCAGAATTTCAAAGTTTTCTTTGATTATAAAATCATAAAGATACTCACCCCTTTTGTTTGTGTCAGAGCTTCCCCACTCTATATGGTGGGCGTTTGCGTCCGCTCCGATGATGAGCTGCGGTGTTTGTGGTCCGCTGCTTATTAACAGTTCCTCCAGCTCTTGAGGTGGTGGAGGCGTCTGTGAATCGTATGGGAAGTAGGCGGCAGCGAGGATGAGCTCCCGATTACTACTCCCATTTATCTTCACCGCTACTAGGTCCCTGGAAATGTGGTTGTATAGTGGCAGTATGTTAACGGTAGGCTTAGTATAGATGCAGGTCCTGGCGTTGCCAGAAGCTATATCGTATATTAACTTACCTCCGGTGGTTCCTAAGCCGGCTACTTTGCCCTTAAACAGCCAGGGTTCTTGGATAAGGACTATATCCAGACCCTCGACTGCGATGAGGCGGCTTAGTGCTGCGGTTGCAGCTTTACTGTGCTGAAGGTTGATTTGGACCACCTTCAGCATCATGAGGCCGCTTAGAAATTGCCTTAAAGGTTATCTGGTTTAGGCCAAAGTAACCTATGTGGTCTCTGGCCTCCAGCGCCTTCCAGCTAGTTTCGTCGATCCAGGCGACCAGATTCAGTCCGGTTTTATCTTTCGTGGATGCGACGACATTCCATTCCTCTGTGTTCAGCCCCTGGTTTTGGGTCTTGAGGAGCGTCAGGATCTGCTTCGGATCCTCCGTACCAACTATGTCCGTGTTGGGAATCCGAAACATAATTTTGCTGGTCTTGACCACTTCCCTTGCATCGCCCACGCGAAGGATTGCTCCCTCCCATGGGTTTATGAAAGGTATTGTGACCTTTAACCAGTGTTTGGCTTCCTGATTTGCACAGGTTACGTAAAGGACGCCCTTGTCCGGGTAACTATTGGTGAACAGTGGGGCCTTCGATGGCTCACATTTGAAGACCTCTGTCACGATAGCCCGCTGAATTTCCTTTGCCTGTTCAGTAGTTAGTTTTTCAGCTGGGTAACTGTTCAGGACCACAGCCATTTTGAGGGAGCAGAGGGCTTCCTTGAAAGTACTCCCTGGTACTGCTCCTGATGGACCGGGTTTTGTCGACGGAGTTTCTCTACGCCCGGTGTTTGGTCGTTTTTTCTCTGCTCCTTCTGCGGGAGATTGAGATTCTGACCTAGTTCTCTTGGGGGGGTTATTTTTGGGCCCCGCTGGCAGGTCTTGGGATTTTCCGTGGGACCGCTTTTGTCGCGGCCTTATGGGTTCACCCCTTTCCCTCGCTTTTTCAATGGCGATCTTCCGTCGCTGGGCTCCAGAAAGTGTCGGTTTTCTGTTTTTGAGGGTTAGTTGGCCCATCTTAGTAGTTGTATTTGCCACATCGGACCTCTCTGGTCTTGTGCAGGATGCACTTCCCTGAGAGGATGTGTTCAAGGGTTGGGACATACCTTCCTTGCCTTCCGCTGATTGGCTTATGGATGAACCATTTCCTTCAGCTTGGGCGGGTTGGTTTTGTTCTACCCTCTTTGTGTGTTCGGTTGTTTGTGTTGTTGTTTTTGCTTTTTCGGTGTCCATTTTTGGTCCCACGAGTATGGCGGTAAAAAGAGGTACACGTGCTCAGTGACCCCTTAAGCACGCAAGGCTGGTTATTCTGAGGTTTCGCCCGGTTCCTCAGAAGCTCCGTTTGTGACACCATTTGTCCCTGGTGCCATTCACCCATCGGCACGGATCGCGTTACACCTTAGGTTTAGGATTTGGAAGATGTTAGTTGGCTGTGTGTCGAGGTTCAGTTCTGTCATTTGTAAGTATACTGTCCTAGTGTTGTCCTGTGTTCCGTCAGTATGCAGCGCTAAGCCCCCGCACCGCGTCAAGGTCCCTTCCACGCGGGGGCTGCGTGCCATTACCATGAGACCAGATGTGAAATGTTGTCAATGTTTCTAAAATCTTAACTACTTGATACGCGGTGCAATACAAAATTAAAATGTTTATCTATACATAGAGGCTATGCAAAATAATCATAGTTCCCATGAATGAATGAAAGAATTTGACTTACTTCATTCTAAGTTATTTGTTGCATTAGTTGTATGTTTTAATTCTATTACTACTGAAATCATAAATTCTATGAAAGTGTATTTGACCCAATGGCATTTTTAATTATATTCAGACTTCATACGTTTAAAGAAATTTTCTGTTTACTAGAAGTAAAGTAAACACTTTGGTTTTAATACACGTTTTTTTATGGGTGTACCAGTAAGATGTGGGAAAGCAGTGGCCAGCGATGGGCAATATCTTCAATTTGATTTCATTTTATCATTCAAATAAATGAATTTTTTAAGCAAATAAAAGGACCGAACGGATACCTAATAAATTAAAACCCTTTACAACATATAAAAATGTCGCCATACTCAAAAGACACACGATTTGAAAATTTCAAATTTATTTTTAAAATATAGGTATAATTAGTAGTTTGATGGTATCTGATCGATGTTTGTTAGTACATATTCGAAAGAGATCAGACATGAATAAATAAATCACTTTAAACGTCTGGTTTTCAAGCCAAGCAAAATAATGTAGGAAGTAAGTTAAATGCTTCCGAACATACCATCTTCCTAGTACCGCCAAGGCTAAATACATTAACACCGGCCGCTTTTGGAACCCATAATTTTTTTTTTTTTTATAATTAAAGCAAGACGTTTTCTAGTTGCTAATGAATTCTTTTATAAATTCTTATTTTGAAGAATGTTCTGCCAAAACAACAATTAATCGTGACCTTCATGAGCTGATTCCAAATACGATAATAATAATTTTTCAATCGCAATTCCAAATCAGACCAATGTCCACTAATCAATTTTTTTATAATGATTATGGTATGAATAGAATTATACTCTTATGGTACAATAACGCAGATAGAAAATTTGGAAGTTAAATTGTATTTTATTAAAAAAAAAAATTTATGCATGAAACATATTGCATTTTTGCAAGCCCTGTATGTAGGTACGAAAATTAATATTTTTCATACAATGATTTTGCTCTGACACAAAATTGAATTTATTAATTGGACTGAAACCGGTGCTACTATATGCAACGACCTTTAAGGACGTTTAGGTCCACTACCACGATGGAATTTATGTCAATGGAATGCTGTTGGTGCTTATTCTCGCAGATTATGTACGAAATCAGTTGGCAATGTTAATTGGCATACTTGCTACTTCTTAAAACCAATAACCGGCTGCCGGCTACGTGTCATCTTCAGTCAAAGGGGGACAACCGCATGTTTGTGCAATTTCATGCTGTAGTCGTCGATTTGATCATCACAAGCACAACCCACCATTTTCAATAGCGAGTACATAATAGTAGCAGCGGAAGGTAATCGATTGATAGTTGGGAAATAGCAAATTGAACAATATGCACTTGACCAGAGTTGTCAGTCAGGGTTTAATTAAAGCGAATGCGCGTGGTTTGGCAGTTATTTTTCTAGTATTAACTAATACGAGTACTCCGTGCTACCTAGATTATAGGATATCGATCAATCCACTGATATGATTGAAATAGTATTATTACTTTCGACGGTCCCATTCTAAATATAAGGAACCTTAAAATTTATCTTTAAATTAGGAAGGAGAAGAAAATTTCTCCTATAAATAAAAGGGAAAATTGTAAACATTAATCTGAGCGTGTATCTCTAAAAAGTCCAACTCACGATCGATTGCATTACCATGTCGCGGAGACTAAACGAATTATCTTTGTTTATCATCTAATTGAGCAGACACGATTTCTTCGCAATAGTTGGCAAACTCTGCCAAGATAAAAAGGTGTTAGAATCAAAGACAAAGTTGTTTGAAGATCTTCAGCCAATCGTTGCGGCACGATAAAAATGGCTAATGGTTAGCTACGGTTGGTGCAATACATTTGGCTGGCTATGGTATCTTGGCTTGGCTCTAGTGTAGTGTTGCGAAAACAGCGTTATTAGATCTCATAAAATGTATAAGTAAGCAGTAAGGTCGTAGCCAATGTGCTGTGCATCTTCTTAAGAACAAGTCTGGTCGATCTGCGTATTCCTTTTATTTGTTTTTAGGAAAATGTAAAGTCATGTTTGAATTGAATCAAGGACGACACAACGGACACACACTAGTGTAGTGTTGTTTGGGATTAAATCAAAGGGGCGAAACAAATACTTGACGGACCAGAATAAACTCGCGATATGTAGTTTTTCAAATAATCTATTATTCACAAATCAGGTACAAAATCCAATAAAAAGCCGTAAAATGTTAAAAGTTCAAATAAAAGGTACAATAATTCAAAATCGAATAGCGAGAGCAAAGTAAGTTCCCGGTTGGGGTCAATAATTCAAGTGTACGCTATTTCAAATATAACTTTCCTTGAAACCTTAGAATAATCGGACGATAGAAACGTTATAACGTTAAAAAAGGTTCAAGGCTAAAGTTCAAATGAGTTTCTCATATATGTATACAATATTGTTTGTATGCAAATTATGTACAATATCAAATATCGAAATTGGTTCGAATATATGCTAACTTTATCCAAGATTTAAATTATGTTATGTTGCAGAATTCTAATGATCTAATCGAGTCAAATGTACATAAACGGATCAGCTTAAATGACATTAAATGTAAACAATTCAAAGTAAACAAACAAAGTATACAATAATTCAAAGGTAAGAATTCTTAATAAGTTCAAATGATCAAATGAAGTAATATTAGTTATTGATTTCAGATATATTATGATGACAACGACGAAGATGACGATGATGAAGATAATTGGCACAAAGTAGGCGAAGTGATGATTAGATAAGTATTCGAATGTAATTCTAAATGTACGATTTGATACATAGGCCGGGTTTCTGATAGCTCTTATTCAGTACCTGTCGACTGATTAGTCTTATCGCGTAGAGAAGACACACACCATATTTAGAAAGCTTTTCCATTGTATTGAATGGAATTTTTGTTTATTTTGCATAGCTACGCCATATTTTGCTTGTTTAAGCCATCATCTTAGATTGAGAAAATCATTGCGCACTTTCATCCAACAGCGTAAATAAGCAAAAGATAACATAACTATGCAAAATTAACAAAAAATCAATTCAATATAATGGAGAAGCTTTTTGAATATTGTGTGTGTCTTCTCTGGGCGATAAGACTAACCATTCTATAAGATCTACGAGAGAATGGGCCTTTGTGTTATAATTTGATTTCCAGGCAGGCTCGATACTGTGGATGCAAAGGCGAAGTCCTCAACGGCGATTGGGCCAAGAAAGGGAAAGGAGAGATCCGAACAAGTGTTTTTTTTAATTTTATTTTAGCCATCAGGAGTTGTTCTTGAAAAGAGCTTTCTATTGATAAGAATGACGAGACTGCATGTGACGTAAGTATGCCCTCCTATCATACGACTACGCAAGCCGTATGAATAAAACTTTGATTAAGGCTTTGCTTAATAGGTGGATTTTAGGAAACTTATGAAAATTTTATCCGTTCGTCTGATCGGCGTATTTTCTCAGTTTTACGAAACAAATGATTGTATAAAAAATTTTGTTCTTACTACAAACTTGCGGCATACTTATACATCCTCGCTGCTGACGTTTAGCATAAGCTGACCAGACGTACAGCATTTTGCTGTACAGTACAACATTTCGATCTGCCGTACAGCATTGGGAAATGTACAGCAAAGTGTACAGCATTCGCCATGCCACATATGTCTCACTACAGTATACAATAAGCTCTTCGGTGAGCCTGTGATCAGTCTTGTCTGCTTTTAAGGTGTAAAGTTTGACTCCTGTGCCCTGTATGATCGATATTTAGCGAAATAAGCGTAATTTTATACTTGGCAATCGTTCATTCTCGATATCTCGGGGACTCATCTCGATCTTTCTAAATTCCGCCAAACTTGTAGAGCTACTTGGCACTCACATTTGCTCCAAATATCACGGTCCTACCTATTCGCTTTCGGAAGTCACTGCTGCCCAAATCGCAATTTTGAGTTTTCTAATCGAAAATTGTCCATAACTAGAGCGGAATTTTTAAATTGGGCAGACTTGTAGAGCATTGCACTGTCGATGTTGCAGACGTCGAAAGAGGCGAGTTTAATTTTTTTTTCACAAAACAATGGATAATAATAAGCCACTATACTCTCTACCCGATTCCCCTATCAACCTCTATAGGTAAAAGTATACTAAAGAAAGAACTCTGCCAGGGGTGCTTAGATCAACCATGAAGAATTGCATACCATCCTCCAGAAATATCGCAGCCAGGATAGAACCCCTTCCACCCCTTTGGAGGTTCTTCTTAGACTCCACTCCATAGCTACATTTAAAATGTGTCAGGAAAGCTACCATTTTATGTGTATAAACTTATTTCAAGTACTGTTCCTCTTCCCTGTTTAGCTTTTCGTGTTAAAACATTCATTTGTGCTCCAAATGAAGGAGAACCATTGGCGTAGATAGCTTTTCAGAGGGGGAGGTGCTCAGTATAATTTTGTTTAGCATTTTTTTTTAAATTGATAACGTCTAAATAAGGAATTTAAGGTATAGTCACCACCATATTGCTTCTATGCTTTTCTGCCGAATACAAATGTCCTTTGAGGTCTGCTGACGAGATCGAAAAATGGGCATGGCTTCAAGTTTTTGTAAATGTTTCAATTCTGCTTGTTCAGCTGAAATGCCTGAAATTCCGAAAGAATAGGTTTGGCACTGTGAAGCAAATATTGTACGTCGGACATGGTGGCACTCAGTGGCGGATTTACCAGTAGGCTGAGTCTAGGGCGGCAGATTTTACGGGGGCGGCAAATTTGGAGCAAATAACAAATTTCAACTCCATGCCATATAGTACTTATTCTTCTCGTGAAGGGTGTTTGTACTTCAGGGAGACAAGTAAGTGAAGAACTACTATTTGTCATCGTTAGCCCTATTCGACTCACTGGATCATTTCCAGATTTATTGGAAATCCCATACAAAATGATAATCCTGGAAATTAATTCAGGGTATGACTTGGATCATCTGCCAAACTAATCCCCTAGATGTCTCCGCGAACAATTTCCCTAAAATTTCCCGTATGTCATTTTGTTATTCAGTATTTTTGGTTTGTAAACTTTATTCAGAGTTAATCATTTTAATATTTCTTGCTACTTATCCTTTTAATTGTATCTCGCACGGTGCATAATTCCAAATGCAATTTATAATTTAGAATATCGCATTGGGGCCAGATGACATGATAGTCAGCTGTTACCGATTTGGGAAATTTTTATCCGATTTCATTTGACTTGGACAGGATCAATGATCCAGTCAGTCGAATAGGGCTGTTATCTCTGAGCTTTGACACGCTCTGTGGCTCACTTGGTTGAGTCGCACTCCACGATGCTAGTAATCTTGAGGTTCGGAGATCGAATCTGGGCGTAGTCCAATATTGTAGTGCTTGCAACATTATATACACTCCTAAACTCTATATGCAATGTAACGTTGACTCGAAGTAGCCTATAAACGGCTGAGTGAATGCACCATGCCCACAAGGGGTTACGGTACGGAGAGAGATTTCAGCGCTTCAAACAGGAACGATTTATTATTACAGACGAAAAGCGAAAAGACCTCTTATAGCCAATAGCTTGCAGGCTGAAATTCGCAACCAAGTTCTTTGTAGGTTTTTTTGAATTTGACATAAGGAATATGTGTGCAAAATTATCCAAACCGGAAAATAGCGAATCCAATATTTGGTAAGGGCGTTTCACAATACCAGGGCAGCGTCTGAAGCATTTGTTCCCTGCATTAAACAATGAACATGAAATTTAAAACTGTATTTTAGAAGTGACGTTCATAGAAAAGTATTTGAAATTGAAAAAAAAAACAGTTTATGCGAATTTTCAAGTATAGTTTCAAAACCGGATTTCAAGTTTTGTAATTGCAGTTAGAGTTCTTCTTGTCAATTTGTTTGTCAAATTTGTATGGAAGGTGAGCTGTTCTGTCCTGTACTCGACCCAATAAAAAACGAGACCGAGTACTAATCTTGCGAATAGCACGATTGGGGTATACCCTATACCCATGTACAGACCTAGAAGGCACGCAAAACCCAAAGTATTCATTTTTATATTTTTTTTGGGGAGGGAGGGGTAGATGAGTCAGACCTGACACATCTTTATTACCTTGTCAAGGCATCCAACGGCTACCATTTGATACTAATTTGAAGTTTTTCGTGACATTCTATCAAAAGATATGGCTGAATATAACTTTGTAGGGGAAGTAGGGGTAGGGATAATCTGACCTACTCTACTTTCCATCAACTCAAAGCATATGTCAGAATGAGACATTGATCCAAATTTCAAGTCGATAGCGATATTCTACCGAAAGTTATGGCCGAATTAAAATATCAAGGAGGGGTAGTTTGTATGGGAGGTAGGGGAACGCGTGGTCCGATTTGGCCCATTTTCAATACCGTCCAAGATTTTAGCAAAACTATCATTTGACCAAAATTTCAAACCGCTAGCTTCATTATTTCGGGAGTTATCGTGCTAACAGACAGACACACGGACAGACAGACATGGCTTATTCAATTCAGGAACCGACCCTGATCATTTATATATATACTTTGCCATACCTCCGGTGGCTCCTTTGAGGTGTTACATAATATCGGTGTAACAAAAACAATATACCCTATATCATCTTATGAATATAGGGTATAAAAAAACAATAAATTATCAGCAAAAATGCGTCAAAATGAAAGAAATGGGTTGCTGAACTCAAGTCTAAAAATTTTACTTGTACATGTGCACGAAAACATGTGATTTGGGCCAACATTCAAACCTTTTCTTCCAATGAAAATGTGTAAAACCCCAGGTCCCAAAGTTGATTGAAATCAATCGGTTTCCGACCACTCTGAACATATTAGCTTAAAATATGCCTTTTCGTGCAGGATAATTTTAATCTCCTCCGTGAAATAGTTTTGTCTTATGATTCGGTTCCGAAAAATGGTAGTGGCTCTACTGAGCCCCATAGTCATTTGTGACGTTTGCAATATAATTAGTTTGCAACCTTTCAGATTATGGGACGAGGGTATCTTGAATTAATATTTATTTAAAAAAGACCCAAAATCCTATATTTGGTGAGGAAATAGTAAATTTGACAAACACAATTTCATTCCCATCTCATTTAGTTTATCAAGCTTTACTGATGAACGCGTTTGTTTCACACCACATCACAAAATAATTTTTGCCTATTTAAAACCACCTTCCTGTCCAAAGTTAATTTACGTTAACAGATGTTGGCCTTGTAATTTCTTCTTTAAAATTTGTAAATTCATTTGAAGTATATTTCCGAAAAAAAATATTTTCCAGGATCCCTAGGTCGTTAGTGATTTATAGTCATATAAGACTATATTAAAAGAAATATTTGTGTAACCAAATTTTGAAAATACTCGTTAATTTCCGTAGACGTTTCCGAATTTTTGATCCTACGGCCTAAACTGAAAGACAGTGATATTGCGCCTAGGCCAGGCTTTGAGTTTGACACCCTTCTCATAGAGCTTGGTAGGGGCGGCAAAATGTCAACAGTCTACTAGCGGCAAATGTGTAAATCCGCCACTGGTGGCACTATAGATCATGTTTCATAATCCCCACCTTAACGTTGGCATACCTACTTAATTGAAGTTGCACTAGAGACTCCTGAATGATACGCGGGAGCTTCATCCCGCCAGGCGACAAAGCATCTTAGGAAGAACTGAGAAGTGTATAGCATCGCCTGAAATTATCAGTATGCAGAATACTCTAAACTTTTGAAGTTCGATCCTGGACGGTTCTGGATGAACTTAAAATGAAGGTTTGTCTGCAATACCGAGCGCAAATGTTAAGAATAGTTCCCGCACGCCTCAGTGAGCATACAATAATGTTCTGCAGAACGAGGATGGAAGCAGGACGTAAAGACACTGAAACCGCCACTGTGAAGTAATACCGAGAGATGGTCCGGCGAATGAGTGATCGAGATGATTGTGATTTTATTCGAGAAAATTTTTACATAACTGCATACCTGGTAGCATGATGCTAGTATTGGTCAAGCAAGTTACTACGACATGAACAACAACATGCCGCACAATAAGAACCCTATTGTATAACTACATTATCTCACAATACGGATTTCTGTTATAATGTTAAGTTAGCTTAGTAAATTCCAGCTGATCTGTTCTTGTGGCAGTCGCACTTTCAACCGAAACATGTCTTCACAAGGTTCTTCACATATTTCCCTCCTGAGATATTATTCTTTCTTCAAATCGGCGTGAAGGGGAACTCCGCAAGTATGTGTACAGCATTGGGTCTTCTGGAGTCTGGTCAGCTTAGTTTAGCATAGCATAGCATGGCATAGCAAGGAATGGCATTAGTCTTTTAAAAAAATATACGGGGTGCCCGGAAACTACTGCATAAACGCCGCTTGTCATCCATTCAAAATAAGGCTGTCCTAAGATTCAATTTTTATTTTATAAACCAATCCTAACGATTTTTTTTCAATTCAAAGTATTATTTATTGCTAGTAAAACCTCAAAACAAGGAATGGCTGAAATCGAAATACTAAGTCCTAAGTGATAAACCTCTAAGAAAAGAAACCTCCACAATCAGGTGCTTCTAATGCCGGCGGTACAAAAGATCAATGCTGTGGACAACACACGCTTGGAAAATTTAGAAACGATGAGGGAATTCAGCAAACAAATAAAGTTTGTTGAATCCCCCCATCGGCTCTGTCTCCGCCAGGCGTATGTTGACTACAACGTTGATCTTTTTTACCACGCGGATTGGCAAACACTGGACAGTATGGTTACGGCCTAAGAAAAGCTTTATTTTTTTTTAACAGAATCTAAACAAAACCTCCATTAATAGTGTTACTAGTAAAATTAAACAACTTATACATGAATGGGTTGAGTAGGAATAGGAATACTACGTAACATGGCTGTCATCAGATTAGCACACCTCTTCGCATGAATAGTTTCGGCAGATTTCCAACCAAACTAAAAGAGGTAAAATTTCAAAATTATAACTGTTAATAGTCTATTCAATTCTAAGTTAATTAAAATAAAAAATATTGTGTTTTCATTTTTTAATTTTGTTTTAATAATTGTTTTTCGAAAAAGAACAAACACAAAGTAGCCATTTAAAATTTGTCATCAGGATAGCACATGCAATTTCTTTTTTGTCGATCCTCCACAATTGAAGACGTAGGACCCCCAATTGTTTGTTGTTGTTTGAGTAATATACTCGTTTTAGCCTTAATATGAATAAGGAAAATCAATATCTGCGGAAGAGGGATCAAAAATTAAGGCTTGCAAGGAGTTAAGGTGGTCAAAAAGTGAAATTTCGAGAAAAAATTAATAAAAGTCGATAAATTAGATCCGAATTCGTGTGTAATAAGTCGCATTAAGGTAAAAACGAGACCGAGGCTAATTTCGGGCGCGGTTGAAATTTAAATACCCGTCACATTTGAATGAAAATTTAGCTTCTTTTGCTTTGACTATTTCTACCGCAGACCTATGACGTGTTCCGATTCCATCTATTCCTGGATGCGTTGTGGCTAATCCAGGAAAACACTTGGGTAAATTTCGGTTGAGATTCAAAAAGGAAAAAGTTTTTCTTACAAGAACATGATATTTGGGGGTTGGTTTGTATGACAGCCCTATGACGTAATGTTCCGATACCACCCATTCCTAGATATGTTTTGAGACTTTACAAAGAACCCTTTTGGGTGAAGTTTGGTTAGAAGAAAAAGAAAAAGAAAAAAGTGTTTTTTAGAAGAACCTAGTTTCCAGGGGTTGGTTTGTATGACAGCCCTATGACGTAGTGTTCCGATTTCATCCGTTCCTGGATATTTTTTGAGGTTTTACTAAGAACACATTTCGGTAAAGTTTGGTTAAGATGAGATTAAAATAGAAAAAGTTTTTCTCGGAAAAACTAATTTTCAGTATTTGGTTTGTATGGCAGCCCTATGACGTAATGTTCCGATTCTATCAGTTCCTAGTTATGTTTTGAGGCTTTATTAGGAACACATTTGGGTGAAGTTTGGTTAAGATTGGTACATAAAGAAAAAGTTTTTCTTAGAAGAACCTACTTTTCAGGGGCAGCCCCATGACCCCATGGTCCGATTCCATTCGTTCTGACATATATACAGCGTACACTAAAAAGAAACTTGTGCACAAAATTTCAGCCTGATAGCTTAAAAACTGAGGGACTATTTTTCGTTGCAACAGACGGACAGACAGGCGGACAGACATACAGACAGACAGACGGACATCGCTCAATCGATTTCTCTCGTCACACTGATCAATAATATTTTATATATAGTCGGAGGGGCTTCCTTCTGTGCGTTGCAAACTTCATGACAAAGTTTTATTATAGTATTATTATACCCGTCACATAGTGACGGGTATAATAATAGAGGCGATAAAATTGAGTAAACATTCAATCCTTATGAGAGAGTAATTTTAAGAGAAGCATCGAGCCCTCATGACTCAGTCGCAAGGATTAGGGTAAATTTTCACATTAAGGCGAGCCTATTGTTCAAACAGTGATAACTGATAAGAAATGCTCCACATCTAAAGAGACTAAAACTAAAGGAAAATGCGCTTAAATTAAGCACGAGAATACTTAACATGGAACAAAGAATGACGCTATGTTGTCTTTTCGAATAAAAAGAAAAGTCATCTTACAGTACCAGTTGGCCCTCGAGACCATTACACCATCTATCCCACAATGGAGGCGATCCTAACGGTGTCCTTCCTAGCAAAGATCCTGGAAGTAGACTTCTTCAAAATTAGGTTCTTTTCAGATTTTTCTTTGTTTATAAGCCACTATTAAACAATCTTTATCTAAATGAGTTCCCCGCCTCAAAATATACCTACACTCCTCGACTAATAGGATAGTCGCACTCAAAAATGCGTATTTCTTTTTTTTTCTAGAATAAAAATAACAAGGGCGACAGTGAAACATTGGACCAAAGCCGCAGATGTGTTAGTGACATCCAATTTCCAAAATATTAACTGCGCTTTTTTGTTGAGGTGTTGAGATCAAAAGCAACGTTATTTATCACCATAAATGGGTGAATTCAGATTGTAAGACGAAACCGGACGGGTAAACTTGCAAGACAAGAACCATCGTTCTTACAATCTGAAATGCACAATGCTTGTCTGCTGGCCACTACAAAAGCTCTCGCCGTCCGTTTATTAGCACAAACAAACAGACGGCGAGAGCTTTTGTAGTGGCCAGCAGACAAGCACTATGCATTTCAGATTGTAAGAACGATGGTTCTTGGCCGGGTTTCTGATAGCTCTTATTCAGTACCTGTCGGCTGATTAGTCTTATCGCGTAGAGAAGACACACACCATATTTAGAAAGCTTTTCCATTGTATTGAATGGAATTTTTGTTTATTTTGCATAGCTACTCCATATTTTGCTTCTTTAAGCCATCATCTTAGATTGAGAAAATCATTGCGCACTTTCATCCAACAGCGTAAATAAGCAAAAGATAACATAACTATGCAAAATTAACAAAAAAATCAATTCAATATAATGGAGAAGCTTTTTGAATATTGCAAAATTCACTTTCCGCTGCACAAATCTTGTTTATCTCTCCGTGTAGGTGGAATTTCTTGTATTCAGGAATTTAATTGATGTCGCGGCGGACAAAATCTCAATCCCCAATGGTGTCCGCTTATGGGAAGTTCGACTGTATTTGATTTGCCGTGAAGGTGTTCATCATGAAGCTCGACCGTGCAGGCCTGGAGTGGTGTTAAATGCATTGCTTTGGAAGTTGTGATGTAGTTAGATATTTGTTCCCTCTCAAATTTACAAATATTGTATTAAATCTGTTCCAAACTTCCTGGATGCGAATCTTAAGCCGGCCCCAGACCGACCGGAGTGTGGCGAACACCACACAAAAGATTGATACGAAAAATCGTGCAGCAGTGTGGTTGGGCGACTCCAAGGTATCATTCTTGAAACCGGTCTTTTGTGCGGTGTTTGCCACACTCCGGTCGGTGTGGGGCCGGCTTTATTGTGGAAATATTGATTTATCGTTTCATTATATACACCAACTGCGGTGCATTTCTTACCAGCTCTATTGGAACTCCACGCGTGTTTTCATTTCTAAACGATTGGATAAGTGCTAAAATATGTTGACATTTGATTTTAAAATTAAAAAAAAATAACACTAGTATTGCAGAGTCTACTGCTGCTCATGGTAGTTAGTTGATCTAAGCAGCCTTACTGGCGAATCTTGTACTAAACTTGTTTCAAACAC
Organism: Microchrysa polita; assembly: GCA_949715475.1. Classification (NCBI taxonomy): domain Eukaryota; kingdom Metazoa; phylum Arthropoda; class Insecta; order Diptera; family Stratiomyidae; genus Microchrysa; species Microchrysa polita. The sequence goes on along the minus strand of OX454420.1, from coordinate 32,058,644 downwards.
GTTTCCAAAGTTCGATAGAGAATCCCACAGCATTCACCGTAGCAAAACCCAAAATAAATTTAGGGCCTATTGCATAATTTTGAGCAGAGATTAGACCTGATTTCGATCTCCATTGATCGTTATTAAAGGTGCGGTCCAATCGGGGTTATAACGGTATTCTCGTAGCGTCCCTTTACATCCGATATTGGTGAATAACTTTGAACTAATATGTTTTATGAAATTTCGAAAAACTAATTTTGGATTTCAAACTTCTCGCATTATAAATTTGAGTTTGGTCAATTTTTCTTTTATATAGATAGCGATTGAAGTTTCTTAGTTATTTTAATTAACAATGGCTTCACACTTGGTTTAAGGAGATTTTTTTTTCAGTTCGTGATTAAAATTATTTTAAAATCTATCGAGGGAAAACTTGAGTTGCCGTAACTGGAGAACTCCAAATCGTCAACATCTCGAATCTAAGAAAAAACTTCTAGTTATTTCAAAAGGTTTCGTAATATTTCATGGAAACACATTTTAGTAAAAAAAATATATATATAAATAAGCGGATCTTATTTAGTATTGTATAATATTTTTCTTCTTCTTCTTCTTCCTTGCCTCGTTCTTTATACCGCTCCACGGTTTCGCGTTGCTCGACCTGCGGTGTAGGCACATCGCCCGTTTTGGCGATAATTTCTCAGCATATTTCTACAAGCAGCTCTATCTTGGATCGTGTCATCGCCGAGACCAATGCGTTGTTGTTGCTTTTTCATTTGACATATCCAGGTACTCTTCGGTCTGCCTCTGGCCTTGGGTCCATCAAGTGGAACTTCCATTGATATCGCTTTCTTTGCGGGGTTCTCAGGCGGACGCCTTTGAACATGGCAATAGTATTAGTATTGTATAATATTATTAAAGCTAAACAAAATAATTGAACTAGATTAATAACAATTATTTTTTTTGCTAATCGAAAAAAGTATCGACCACCTCAGTAGTAATTAAAAAAAGTTTGCGCGCAATCCAACATCGAAACACGATAGCACGCGAAGAAAAGAAAATAAGAAAGCAAATTTTGCAATTTTAGTTAGCCTAATTTTTTACGTGTAGACATACATTCCATAATTAAAAAGTTTAATAATAAGAAGAAAGATAGAGAGTAATGAGACGACACGATAGATGAGTTGGGCGAAATGGGGGCTGCTCTTTAAAACTCTCATACGAAGCGTATGTACATCCCGATGGCAGCTTTCAAGAGCGAAATTTCCATGCATTTGTAAATGGTGGAGTATAAGTACCAAAAACAGTTCCTAAACACAAGTGCGTGTTCTATTTGGGGTAACGATTCGGTCCCTAATTTAAGCAATGTTCACCCCAAACTAGCTCATATAGACCATTTTTCTGAAATTGTAGTGGTTATTTGAAGGATTATAGACTTAGGATAAAATTCTCTTCATACTATCGCACTCAAATGACACCAAAACCTCTGGCACCTATGTGTATTAATGATGATTGTACAATTTTTCTTTAACCCATTGTATTCTCGATTATATAACACGTATTCTAATAAAAAAAATTAACATAAAAACTAGAGAGGTCATTTACTTACATACATTTCAATATATTATGCTGGCAATAAATGTAGGTACGACATCAATACAATTCCAACTTACCTGTGAAGAGAAGAAGAAGAGAATTGAAATTGAGTTTTAAATTGATTGGATCGAATCGACAATTAAAAGCAGTAAGCATCAATTTATTATTGAAATAATTTATGTAACATATTATGTAAATGAAATTGGACAAATTATAGATTGATTGTATGATTTCCTGTATATGTAGGTATAGGTACTTATTTTATTTATGGGTTTTGTGACATTTTTCCGTAGATAGATTTGTAATATATGACCTGCTATGGCTATACGATGGCCAGCTGGCATCTACTTCAAGTTCGGTCGAAAAATGACATTTCTACACAATTTGGCCACCATGAAGAGACGGAGTTTATTATATAGAAATAGCGCCATACCATTCAAACCTATTCATAATTTTGTAGATGACACATCATAGAGCACTTCGACGGCGTTAGAGTTTTGAGACGACATCCTTGTTCTTTTACTGGTGATGGGACGAATCCCATATACCTATGTATTATTATCACATCTAAAATGGGCTCGGGGAACATAGCCACACTCATGGCAGGTGCATTACAATTTATATAAAAATAATTCATATAAAACCAATCCTATAAAAAACGGCTGAGTGAACGCACCATGCCCCACAAGGGGTTACGGTACAGAGAAAAAAAAGCAAGATGTGTAACACTTACCATTCCGTTCACCCGAATTTCACCAAAATTCCAGTCAACGAAAATGCCCACTGCCGCTGCCGTCTCCCATTAGGGCGGCACTTTATAAAACAGATGTTGCCTCTAAGGAAATTCACACATGTAAATGTTCATAAGGGAAGTTATTTCTCGATAGCAGGTCTGTCTGTCTGCTATCAAGGCTTCCCGCAAGGGGGTCGGTGTCCCTGTGACACCAGGCAAGGAAGGCTGTTTGTAGTGGGACAAAGATCTTTGGTGAGTTACGACACCACGGACCTAGTAGCGCAAGGGTGCCCCTGGTACAGTTGATACGCCATGGCGAGGATCTGTAAAAAGACCATTCGGGCGGTAACGTTCCCGTGCTCCTGAGTTATGTACGGGTGGCTCTTGGTGTGACCTACCTCCTCCCATGACTTACGGAAGGGAAGTCACTAAAGGCCAAGCACGATTATGGTGTCCTCTGGTGGGGGAGTGCATCGTATGGAAATCGTGTGAGCTTCGGAGTTGACGGCTTCGCATGACCCGAGTCCAGAAGGGGCTAGTTAGAGAGAACGGCCTTGGTGGTAAATGCCTACGCGCCTATATCTAACTAGTTTGTGGATTGATGACCACACTACCCGAGTCGCATTGCTGACTAGTAAACTTGAGGGGGCCACCTGGATGTGAAAAGCAGCGCTACGTGTCTACACAGGCTCGTAGTCACAGGTCCAACGAGCCTGGGATGTACATGTGTGAATTCTGACGTGAGGCTTAACCAATAGGGGGCCGAAGGAGGATCACACCTGCTATAGAGAAGTCTATAGCGAATAGTGAACTACGAGGATGGGCGTGCCCAGGGGACCATGGACCTTACCCATCAAGGCTTCGTAGTGGCTGGAGGTTGTTACCCAAGTCATCCAGCTAGTGATGCAACCCCGGGGTTGGGTTCCTGATGGTGGGTACATGCGCCGGATGGAGAAATCCCCATCTGACAATAAGACCTTGTCAGTAATAAGCCGAAGGTCCAAACATTTAGCGGGACCGGGAGATAAAGGCCAAAAGGCTAGGTGCTCCCCTGACGGTATACCTCGTAGATGGTTTGCTTGTCTGCTATCAAGGGTTCCCGCATGGGGGTCCGTGTCCTTGTGACTCTGATCTTTGGTGAGTTGCGTCACCAAGGACCTGAGCAGCGCAGGGAGGTCCCTGGTATGGCTGATACGTCATGGCGTGGATCTGTACAAAGACCTTCGCGCGTTGACGCGCCCGAGTCATGTATGGGTGGCACAGCATGGCTAACTTTTTCCCTATTCCTTCGGAAAGTCGGTCATACTAGCTCATACGACGCAGCGTTTCCTCGTAGGCGAGGAACCCATCATAAGCGTACGTGTCTCGTCTCGGAGTTGGCGGCTTCGCATAATCCAAGCCACGAAGGGGCTAGTAAGGGAGAATGGCCTATGCGCCTATACCTAGCTAGTTTATGGACTGTTGACACGGCCTGAGTCAAATTGCTGCCTAGTAAGCGGATGGGGCCACTCTGAAGTGAACGGATCAGCGCTACGAGTCTGCTTTAAGCAGATGACTAGTAAACAGGCATAACGATCCTGGCAAGCCGAATTCGTTAGGTCTACCGGAAGGGGGCCAGAGGAGGATGAGAAATCTTTAGCGAATTGTGTACATCGGGGATGGGCGAGTAATGAGCGGCACTTCTCAATAGTCTTTGATGTGATTAGCACTGACTCGAGTGATCTAAGTGCAGCCTGACTGTCAGTCCCTTCCTGTGACGACGTGACTATACCCAGCCAATTTAGGGATTCTATAATCGCAGAGGCCTAAGTTTTTGGAATATGTATTACAAAAGTTAGGGAGATCGAGAGACAAATGAATGTTAAATTTCTTAGAATAAATTCCAATAACCACTCCTGCATCCGTCTTAGAACCATCAGTATAAATTGAAATGGATCCCCTTCCCTTACCAGGGGTATGTTATCAACACAGGCTTCCCTTGATGGGATCAGGCTACAATTGTTCCTTCCGAAGAAATATTTGGCAAAAGTATAGTCAGTGACTGAGGGCAGGGTTACGGAGAATCGATGAGTGCCAATAGTCCAGGGCCGTGTGAGCTACCGTCCGTTTGCCGAAGACGTCCAGTGGAAGCAGTCCTAGCACCATGTCTAATCCGAATGAAGGTGTGTTTCGACAAGCTCCTGTTATGAGAAGAGAGGCCAATCTTTGAACTTTGACAAGCAAAATATAATAGGTGGTGTAGTGAGTGCGGTCTACCACACCCTAACTCCTTAAAGTAAAATAGGCCACCCAATATCAGTGTACATCCAGTACACAACTTTTGGCTGCAAGCCGCACGTCTTCCCGATTGCTTTCCTGCACGAGGACAGTGCCAGAGTAGCATTGTTGACCCTTTCTTCGATGTTAGGCTTCCATTTTAGTTATATGTCTAAAACAAGACCAAGAAATTTTGCCGTATCGGAAAACCCAAGTTGAATGCCCTCGCAAGTTCATAGTAGGAATCGTACGCCTTCTAGTGAAGAGAACCAAGTCCGTTTTCACTGGATTAATTCCCATGCCACGCGCGTCTGTTAGAATAGTCAAGGCGTTCTCCAATAACCTACTAAGAATAGCAGGAAACTTGCCTTTAACGGCGATAGTAATGTTATCAGCATAAGCAGTGACTTTGCATCCGATTCTTTCCAAGTTCAAAAGCAATAATTGATTAATTGCTATTTTCCAAAGCATAAAGTAAGTAATTGGAATAGAGATGGAACTCCATATAACATTAAAATCTACATAACATTTTGCTTTTGAGTGTGTGCTGTAAGCAACGTGTACATACAGGCAATTCGAAAAGGATATCTTCCTGTATGTACACGTTACTTACAGCACACACTCAAAGGTAAAATGTTTTTCAGTAGATTTTAATGTTATATGGAGTTCCATCTCTATTCCAATTACTTACTTTATGTCCAAAGTACGTAACCTACTGTGAATGCGTCTAGAGGTAAGTAGCATATTCACGAGGGTGCATATAGAACCTTGAACATTTTGCTTTTGAGTGTGTGCTGTAAGCAACGTGTACATACAGGCAATTCGAAAAGGATATCTTCCTGTATGTACACGTTACTTACAGCACACACTCAAAGGTAAAATGTTTTTCAGTAGATTTTAATGTTATATGGAGTTCCATCTCTATTCCAATTACTTACTTTATGTCCAAAGTACGTAACCTACTGTGAATGCGTCTAGAGGTAAGTAGCATATTCACGAGGGTGCATATAGAACCTTGAACATGTAGATTCCGATGTGATGGAGAGATGTTTCAATATAACTGACCAGGGAGTGTAGGGCTGTATCAACAGATTTCCCTTTACAATATGCATGTTGGTACATGGATAATAGGTTTGGTGGGATGATAGATCGTCGATAAATATCGATTAGTCGCTCTAGCAATCTCAGCATGGACTTGCATACGAACTTCTACCCGTTTTGGGAATAAAAATTACTTTCATTTCTCTCCACAAGCGAGGGATGTGTACCTACTAAATTCACTCATGATATTAGTATGCGCTCTATCCAAGGATACGTGATGTCTACACACTTTTGCAGGTCCGCAGGGATAATACCATCAGGCTCAGCTGATTTAAAAGGATCAAAGCCGACCATATTTTCTCATCGTTAAGAATAGAAGCCGTGTCGCATGACTCTATGCGACTTAAGGGGAAATCAGGCAGAGCAACGGCTGAGTTTCCAGGGAAATGTGTATCGAGTAGACCACTTGATAGTCTCTTATGTCTATATACATGAAGACGTTCATGATCGTCCATATTCTTTTTGAAGAAAGCTTGGCATGGATGGGTTTAACGCTAAAACTTTCCTGAATCTAGATGACTCAGAGGACTCTTCAGATGTTTTCGCAAAAACTTCTCCAAGCGTTGCGCTTAGTGCTTCTTTTTTGAAAGAATTTAGATGTCGATGAATGTGGTATATTAGTTAAAGCAAAAAATAAAAAGCTTTCTTTTCGCTTAAAATAAAAGAAATTCAAACTTTTGATAAAGGAAAACGCATGGCTTATTGGAATTTACGACTTTTGGCTAATTGGAACTTGTTTAAAAAGAACCCACTCTAGGTGAGACAAACATTTTTTTTTTCATTTTTAACAACTTTATTCGGAAAGTGTGCATGTTTATGTACTAAGTGTACTCAACCATAGTTCAAAGATGTCATCAAAATTTGAGCTTCGTGAATTTCATAATCTCTGCGCATTGCGCCGACGAGTATGTATGTACATTAAAATAAACAAAAACCATACTTTGCATGTGATGTGTCAAGTAAACAAAATACGATTAAATAATTTCGTAATCATGCATATCCGTACAATGCATGTCTGATTTCTGCATACATGCAATAATCGTATGCATGCAGCGATCCATGGTAATACGTGCCGTGCCGGGCAACTATCAGCCACATATTGAGATGCACCTGAATCGGAAGGTATAGCCTTGACCGCATTCCGATATACTGAATTAAGATTCTGACCAACATTTCATGAATCGTCTGCGTCGGATCGTACCTGCCAAATTACTCCAGTGATGGAAGACGTTAAGTTTTCTTTCGCATAATTAATGCCACATGGAAAATTAAGTTGAGATTATTGTGTGGGAAATGTCATGAATGGTAAAGGTTTAAGAAATATGAAAAATGTTTGCCAAGATTTTCATATTTTATTGTCCGCTTATTCAAAAATCGTCAACATTTTACATTGATGAATTGTACCCTATATCAGGGCAATGGGCTGATTAAAATTTTACTAAATTTAAGTCTACATTTATACGGTCGGAAAGTAGTCGTAGGTAAGTCTGGAAATTGAAACATTCACAGTATAATTAAGGTGATACTTCCAGAGTTTTTTTGTTCTCTTTCCCAAAGTTAAACCCTTAACCCTTAAACTCAGCCAGCCATTCGGTTTTAGTCCTTACTAACTGACATAACAAAAAAGTTGGATAATTCTATAATCCATTAACAATACACCATTCCTGTAAAACATACAGTCTCTTGGGGTACATAAGGCAAGACTCCATCAAAGTGCCTTTCAACAGTGGAAAGCCTCGATGAGGTATGTCTCCATATCAATTACTAAACACCAGCGGCGCGCGTAGGTAAAAAAATATTTCGGGAGGGGGATTCGAAAAAACACGCTAAGCGTTGCTCTAGGACAGGGTGTCCAACTTCATTGTTAAGCGAGCCACATTGTTGGTTTGAAAATCGATGACGGGCCAAACAAACGTAAAGTGTAGAAACCTCCTAACGTAAAGCAGAAGCAAGTATGACGATGCGAAAAATTCACCAATTTTTAATAACATGAAATAGCCCGATTTAGACGCGCACATATGTAGGTCTCAATTTTTGAGCTCAGCCTTGCAAATGTCTTTGATTTAACAAATTTCGAAATTACTGATACTTGTAAAAGCCCCTCCAAATTCAAAAAAATATATTTACGTGTGTGAACTGCCTACCAGCTACTATTGCAATGACCCAAAACCCCCTTCTTATAATTTGCACATAGTCTTCCGATCATATCGTATTCAATAGGAAACATAATTATTTGAAATTTTAAGTTCCACTTCAGGCAAATTACATTTTTTTTCATAAAATTAATTCAAAATGTTACTTAAGTTACCTTTTTTGCGAAATCACTCTGGGATGGTCCGTATGTTGTTATGAGATTAAGGGATAAGCTGATAGTCATAGAGACTTTAGACAGTTTTAGCAACCCGTACAAACGTCAAATATAAATTAAAATATGACTTTGCTGGTGTATCCAAGGATACCGTGGATCATGTGTTTTGATTCATTTAAGGCAGAAGAATACGATACAATAAATTCATAACTGTATCACTATTCACGATCAAAAACATAGACTACTAGATCATGCATTGCGCAGGTATGTTATTCCATCCGATACGAATTTGACAGTCGGCTATAGTGCTGTGACGTCACACTAGACCAAAGAAACAAAATTCAGATTCATTCGCACAGGGGTGAAAATTCAGTTTTTTGTAAATATCTCGAAAACTGTGTATCTGGCCGCAAAACGTCTTGAGTACGAAATGAAATACATAAAATTACCTTTGCAATGATATAGAATACTCTATACATTTCCTCAAAAAATTATACGCTAGACCCAAAAGTATAATAGTGAATTTACATTTGAGTGTTACATTTCGCACTGTAACTCTTGATAGAATAGACCTAAAGTCATAAAATTTTGTCCACATATTGCTAACAAAATGCATATGATTTGAACCAAAAGTTGAATGGCTCCGACCATTGACACCCCCCTCACACCTTCTACAATTCTTCAAAAAGCATGCCTGTAGCTTCTTTTTAAATTGAGCCAGACAGATCAAAGCTGGTGTGGTGCCTAGTCCAAGCCCAATTATGCTCAACACCGAAAAATTATTACCATCCGACCAAAACGAAAGGTACCCCCCATTCAAAGTGAACCAAAAATCTAACAAATTTTACATTTTTTCACTTCTAAATTCTATCGAAAATAGAAAAAATAGATGTATCTCTTAAAACGTGCTTATAACAGTTAATTGCAGTTATGTGAATGTATATCCAAAATTTTGTACCAGAGCGTGTCTTACAAGTACGAAAAATTGGGTTTAAAGGTTGCTAGTACACGTTACTCAATATATGTAAATATTTGGAAATAGCCTTAGAACTGGCACCATTAAGCTTTCAAGCCAATTTTTGGACACTTGTAGAGTAGGTACCCTTTCGTACAAACTTTTGAACATACGTGAAGAAGACTACAATTAGCTGTTATAATGACGTTCTAAAGGATAAATATTTTTATACCCTATACCCGTAAGATGGTGTAGGGTATATTGTTTTTGTTACGACGATTTATGTAACACCTCAAAGGAGCCACCGGAGGTCTGACAAAGTATATAAATAAATGATCAGGGTCAGTCCCTGATTCGAATAAGCCATGTCCGTCTGTCTGTCAGTCCGTGTGTTTGTCAGTTCGCACGATAACTCCCGAAATAATGAAGTTAGCGTTTTTAAATTTTGGCCAGACGATTATTTTAGTAAAAGTTTGGATGGTATTGAAAATCGGCCTAATCGGTCCAAGGGTTCCCCTACCTCCCATACAAATGACCCCTCCGGGATAGTTTAATTCGACCATATTTTTCGACAGAATATCGCTTGCGACCTGAAATTTTCATCAATGCCTAATTGTGACATATGCTTGACGTTGTGGAAAGTGGAGAAGGTCTGACTACCCCTACCCCTACACCCCTTACAAAGCAATATTCCGTCATATCTTTTGATAGAATGTCGCGAAAAAACTTCAAATTTATAGCAAATAATAGCTGCTGGATACCTTTATAAGATATTAAATATGTATGCGAATTCGACCCATCTACCCCCCCCCCCCCCCCCTTGAAAACATGAAATTGAATATTTTCTCGGTTTTACGCGTATTTTAGGTATAGGTATAGGATATATACTTATAGAGCTAGCTGAATTTTTACGCCTTTGCCACCCTTTCCCCCTTAACCCATGACGCAATTTAGTGTAACTTTGTACTGTGTATACTTGGCAGTGTATTGACCAATTTGGCATCAAAAATTTCTTTTTGTTTTGAATGTTTGAGTTTGGGTCTTTTTTGAGCCAATAGTACTATAGTACTATAAAAGGATATTGACCAATCTACCCATATTCATTGTAATATTAAGGTTAAAAAATTGTTTGACAATGTTGAGCGACAACGTTTCTTTAAAATCAGGAAACTAAATAAAGAAATAGAAGAAAGCACCTACAAAAAGTTATGAAAACTGCATAAAATTACGTCATAATCGATTATTTTAGATTATAAATTTAAAATAGCAATTCATTTGAGAGGGTTGACCAATATGTTTTCTTTTGCATTAAGCACTCTATCCCCGTTAAATGATTCAAAAACAATAACAAAGAAATATGTAAAAGCAGCTAAAGGGTTAAGAATTGGGGGTATATTCCTCACAACTTTTTTGCTGGAAATTACATGAGAAATCACAATCCGGTGCGTTTATGCGGAAGTTTCCGGACACCCTGTATAACAGATACATGTAAGAATGTTTTTTTTCTTTAAAATGAATGTTATACAAAGGGTGTCCGCAAACAGCCGAACAAACGCACAAAAAATTTATTTCCCATGTTGTTTCCAATAAGAGGTGTACGGAACGCACACCAAAGTGAGGTAGGTGCTTGTAAGATTATTTTAAAAATTGGCGCACATCCTTAGGATCATATCTTAACAAAACTCAGGATTTTTTTTGGCAATATTTGCATAATGTTACCAAAAAACATGCGGAAAAATGTCTACTGTGTTTATCCGATACTTTCTCGACACCCTGTATAACAAGGGATAAAGGAATGTTTCTTGCGAGGGCTCTTTTTGTTTAATTTGTAGATGAATTTGTTTTTTTTTTCCACAAAATCGAAAAAATTCCATGCGACAAAATCATTTGTATTACGGCTGAACAATAATTTTTCCGGGGTTTTCCTTCGGCATTTAACTTAACAACTCCTCACCTCCAGAATATACAAAATTTGCAGCCGTCTAAACAGCAATTACACTGTTCTTTAGAAATTTGTTCGTGAACTTAACAATTCTCGTATACTACCCATATACTATAGGTCTATTGTAACGTAGATGCGCAGAACGAAAAATTTTCGTACAGCTATCCGCGTGATCTAGTATAGTCTATGGTTTTTGATTCACGATATACAATGCAACATTTTTTCGACCTGCTAAGTCTCTTAATACCGTACATAGCTGTTGGATCATTAAGGCCCGATATATGAAACTTTCGGCACTTGGTGATTCTGGGTGTATGGATCGAAACGAGTAATTAGACCTGCGCTTTTCTAATTGAAAAATCGTGACTCCTTTTTCTATTAACAGCGACCATCGTTTGCAAGCAACGTATCGCTTCCGCGGCTAAGTGGTTTTAACCATTTCTAGTGGCGTAAAGAAATAGGATGGAGGAGGCAGAACTTTAAAACGGGATTCATGAAAATGACGGTAAAATTTCATTAGAGGCAATGAAAACCGTTACGAAATTGTCCCGCAAATACCCAAGCCACCCGTAAGTTCCGCATTATTGGAAAATTGATCCCGTTTGTGGGCTTGCCGTTTTCAAACATCTTCGAACGGCTGTAACTTCTGAACGCAGACATCTACTTCTCTATCCATTTTGAGGGTTTTTAGATTTTTTTTCAAAAAAACCCTTATAAAATTGATTTGTTTCCGTTCATCTGTTCACTAAATAACTCGCGAACGGCTCAACGGATCGACATGAAATTTGGTAGGTATACATAATTGGCACGAATACCTTAGAAAACAATCAACTGGAAAAATTTCAGACAGATTTTCAATAACAAACTTCCAAGACCTCCATATCACTCGACAGGCTCCGTGAAGGAGTTGGACAGGGGAATTGGGGCATTAGAAAAGACTATGGAAATTGGCTTCAAAGGTTCATGCCCGATGAAGCGCAGTAAGAAAACCCTTCCTCCATGGTGGAATGAGGACCTATCCAAGCTCATAAAGCTTACTCGCCACATTTTCAATATCTTGAATAAAAACAAGTTCTGGCAACCATATAAGGCCTGTTTGCCAATCCTTGGATCACGTCCAGAACTCAGCAAAGATAAGTAAAATTCATCAAAAGCACATTCATATCCGTCATTAATAAAGAGAGAAGGTGGAACCTGGACGGAATCCACGGATGAGTCTCTCGATTTTCTTCTGAGTACGCACTTCCCTACAGACCCTACAGCCTAGACCAACACTGCATAATGCTGACATTAGATTGGGTGACTTTGTAGACTCTGCCTTTTCGGAGGAGAAAGTCTCATGCGCTATTAATAGCTTTTCCCCATTTAAATCACCTGGGCCAGACGGCATACTACCGATCATGATGCAGAAAATGTAGGATCTTGTAGTTCCAATGCTTTTACCACTCTTCAGGAGTTTACTGATCCTCAACTACGTTCCCCGCTCGTGGTGACGAGATCGAGTCGTTTTCATTCCGAAAGCAGGTAAACGTGGGCAAGAAAATACGAAGGATTGTAGGCCCATTAGTTTATCCTCTCTCGTATTAAAAACATTGGAGCGTATCGTCGACCTCCGTATCCGGCAAGGGCTAGAGAGCTCAGTACTCTCTAGGTCACAGCATGCATATGTCAAGTGTCGTTCCACAGAAACGGCCCTCGATGAGGTGGTGAGTAACATCGAGTACAGCCTTCAATATAAACAATACATGTTAGCCGCTTTCCTCGACATAGAGGTAGCTTTCAACAATGTTCATATAGAATCCATTCACGATGCCCTCATGGACTCAGGAGTGGAAACGGAGCTCGGTAGTTGGATACTGACTCTACAGAGGACTAGAGTAATCCATGTGAACTTGGAAAATAGCGATCTGACCAAATTCGTTTGCAGGGGTACACCTCAGGGTGCGGTCATCTCTCCGTTACAGTGTCTAAAGGTATATTAATAATAGGTATAAAGGTGGTGGAGTATGCGGTTGATGTAGCGATATTAGTGTCAGAAATGTGTCTCTCTGTGATCAGTCAGATCATGGGGAGATCCCTTGGGCTGGTCCATAAACTGTGGCCTTTGGCGTAAACCCAAGCAAAACAAAACTGATGCTGTTTACTGCAAAAACCAAGTTACCACCTTTTTCCCTTCCAAAACTAAATGGACAATAGCTCACATTATCACCCAGCTCAAAGTATCTGGAAGTGTTTTGAGCTCAAAGCTTAGCTGGAAGTGACAATACTAAGTTTCGGCAAATGGGGAGTGAGTTAACAGGAGACTTCGATCTCTGCTTTTCACAGATGCATCCAAAATGGACTGTTGTGTGGGTGCAGGAGTCTTCTGTGGCACACTCAATATCTCTGAACCTTACCGTCTCCCTGATAATGCCAGCATTTTCCAGGCTGAATTGTTTGCAATCATGAAAGCATGTCACATACTCGGGAACATACAAGGCAACAAAAACAAAGCCATCTGTTCAGATAGTTAGGCTGCTATCATGGCACTGAAATCCGTATCCTCCAAGCTTGCAAATACCTCTAGACAAACACTGAACAACCTTGGAGGAAGGCACACAGTCACCCTACTTTGAGTGCCGGGACACAAAAACATACAGGGAAATGAGGTTGCAGATGAGTTGGCCAAACTGGGGGCAAATCTGGACAGCTCTCATGCGGAGCGCGTCGAAATTCCGATGGCAGCTGTCAGAAGAAAACTCGCCTATCATTATCTCGCGAGTGCTAATCGTTATTGTTAGAACTTGTGTAATAACAAGAAAGCTATGGCCATCCTATGACTAGAAAAGAACGTCTGAGATTCTGACCAGACCGCGTAAAGATATTTTTAGATTTACAACGGTAATTACTGGACATTGGCCATGCAGCCAGGCTGCGTATTCACCACAACTCACACTGTCGCAGTTGCGATAATGCAAATGAAAGAGAAACCCTGTTTCACTTCCCATGCGAATGCCCAGGTTTCGCCAGATCCTGTTACCAAACGTTGGGATGTCCGCTTTTTGGCCGCCTAGAGGATGCGTCCGAGGCGAAAATAGGGGAGCTGCTTCACTTTCTAAATCTCTTTAAATGGCTCTATGTGGGTGTCAATACTGAACATTTTATTTCCTGTAACCTCCATTATTTAAGTAGCTTAACGGAGCTCTGTGGTCTCACCACTCACCACTTTTACCAACCTTAGAAGTTAGTAGTACACACTAATACAACAGGTGTCCCCGAAAGGGTCAAAGAAGTTTACTTTTTTACTTTATATCGAAGATGGATGTGCGGTGTGTGAGTACTCAAATCAAAGGGTACGACGAGTACATTTTATATCAGTTACTTTTTTTTCAGGTTTCGAGAAATTTTGAAAATTTTGATGAGGATTTTTTAGAAATAATATAAGGAATTATGTATGCTGTTCACTAAATATCTTGTTATATGCTATATGCGTTATTTGGTAGAAATGCATAAAATGGAAATTATGTTTGTTTGTTTTAAAGCTTGTAGGGCCATGTCAGCAGGGTGTTCCGAGATAGTTGACTTTTCAATTATTCATCGGAGAGAGGTGTGTGGGAACTCATATCAAAGGGCTCATTATGAAGACATTTCCTGTATTTTTTGTTAATTTGGTATATATATATAAATACATATATACTTCACTTAGAGCTATTAAATTCAGTTTATGTATCTGTAACCTTATTCTTAGGATTACAATTCTAAGTTTTCATTTGGGAACTCTGTATAAATGGGAAAATCTCCTTAGATGTGCGGTTGAGTAACTTTATCAAAACTGAAAAAATAGTAAATCTATTTTTGGATTGGTCGGACTAAAATCATTATAGAATGAAAGGCGCTAGCCTTACGGTAACGCTTTTATTTCCAATCCAATCCAAAGATAGATTTACTAACAGAATTAAAATTACAGGCATACCTCAACTTAGGACGCTAATTGGTTCCAGGAAAATGCGTCGTAAGTCGAATAACCATATTGCACGTCGTCAAAAGCACGGTCACAGCTCCAAACTCGGTACTTTTTAGTTAATGATACAGAAAAAAAAGGAACATTCAAAATTAATATGCATGTATACACATCACCATTAACTAATTTGGGTAGTATTTTCATGTTTCTTCATGGGCTCTCTAAGTATTTAGGCAGAATTCTCTTTTCCCATCTAACAATTTAATTTAAAAAACACTGACATAGAAAGCTTCTGATTATTGGATGAGGTGATCGTTTTATATTTAAAGGAAATATTCTCATCACCGTTAAATATGAACGCAAAATTGTGCAATTAGCCAGTTTAGCGCTAGCTCAAGGTAAAAGTCAACACCATTGTAAAATATTAAGCCCCAGGTAGTAAAAAAAAGTCAGGCACCATACAGTCACTTATCAATCTCGAGAATATAAAAGGAGTTCAAAATAAATTACCGTATGGAAAATGGAGGCTGATTTCAAAGTGACGACCCTATTGCAGAAGGTCAGCACAAACGTCCAGTCGAATCTAAAGGTGATACGGACGCTTCAGCTTACTAGGCCCGCGAGATAAGCTATGGGTGTTTTAGTGACGTGATGTTTGACAGACCTTTAGAAAAAAAAATAGCCTCTCATGTGCGAAAAAGCCTCTGGAGCCTCTCCCTTTAATTCTTTCTCGATGAAACTTAGCACCAACGAAGCCCAAAATCTAAGCTTTCTAACAACACCACACCCGTCAGCGTACGTGGCTCACGAGCGGCGTTATGGGTGTTTTAGTGACGTCATGTTTGACAGGCCTTTAGAAAAAAAAACAGGCTTCCATGTTTAAAAGCCCCTGGAGCCTCTCCCTTTGAGTCTTTCTCGATGAAACTTGACACTAACAAAGCCGAAGATCTAGGCTTTCCAACAACACCACAACCGTCAGCCTACGTGGCCCGCGAGTGCAGCTATGGGTGTTTTAGTGACGTCATGTTTGACAGGCTTTTAGAAAAAAAAACAGCCCCCATGTTTAAAAGCCCCTGGGGCGTCTCCCTTTGAGTCTCTCTTGATGAAACAGGCACTAACAGGGCCCAAGATCTAGGCTTTCCAACAACACCACAACCGTCAGCCTACGTGACCCGCGAGTGGAGATATGGGCGTTTTAGTGACGTCATGTTTGACAGGCCTTTAGAAAAAATCAGCCTCTCATGTGCTAAAAAGCCCCTGGAGCCTCTCCCTTTAATTCTTTCTCGATGAAACAGGGCACTGACGGAGCCTAAAATCTAAGCTTTCTAACAACACCACCCCCGTCAGCGTACGTAGCCCACGAGCGGCACTAAGGGTGTTTTAATGACGTCATGTTTCCTCATTCTTTAAGTTGGGAAATTCAGTGTACAAATTAAATTTTTTTGATAAATACGAGTATAATTCAAGGGGGTCTAATAAGTACAAAAAGGTTATTTCAGTTACTACACATCAGCCAGACTTTTAGCAAGTCGTGTACACGCTAAAAAGGTAAAATACAATATTTCTTTGCTGTCGTATCCTAGGATAGCGTGAATGGTTTGTTCTGCTTAATTAAGGGCAGAAAAATTAAATTCAATAAAAATTCATAATTTTATCGCTTTCAATTTAAGCACGTACACTGCCAAGTCGTACCACCACGGTTTTTACGACTTGCTAAAACTATCTATTGTGCGTGTTCCTTAAGGTTTGTGTACGTAGAGACGACTCATGGGATGATCGCTCAGCAATCGCACTTAAACTATCGGTTCCTAGCATTTTTTGCGTATATTTTCTATACCAATATGTTCCTTTAGGCCATAGTTGATACAAGGAATGTCGCCACATTCAAAAAATATGTAAATAAGGCTCGGAATTGGATGTTAAACTACGATCGCTGAGCGATCATCCCATGAGTCGTCTCTACGAACACAAACCTTTAATACAAAGGAAGTATTTTGCTTATTTCTCCTATTTTCAGTATCAATTAAGTTTCAGGTCACATTCGAAAGGCTCAAGCGAGGTTATATTTTGACTAGCTAATATCTTTTGGTTGTTATATGGGATATTGTTTCCTTAGACCTCAACCACGCTGTCCGGGGTTTGCCGAACCGCACGGTACAAGAGATCAACGTTGTAGAGAACATACGCCTGGCAGAAACAGAGGCGATGGGAGAATTCAACAAACGTTATTTGAATTCTCCCATCGTCTCAGCCTTTTCCAAGCGTGTGTTGTCCACAACTTTGATCTTTTGTATGGCACGGTTTGGCAAACACCGG
Organism: Microchrysa polita; assembly: GCA_949715475.1. Lineage (NCBI taxonomy): Eukaryota > Metazoa > Arthropoda > Insecta > Diptera > Stratiomyidae > Microchrysa > Microchrysa polita. Next base: position 32,041,524 of record OX454420.1, on the reverse strand, counting down.
ACAATGTGGGGCCGGCATTAGATGTATGCTCCAATTTGCGGCATATGCTGGGTGATCTGCGTTTCAAAAATGTTTAATTCTTAAGTTTTAATGATTGATCAGGAACTGTTTGCCGCCGCCGCAGAATTTTTATACCCTATACCCTTAAGATGGTATAGGGTATATTGTTTTTGTTACGACGATTTATGTAACACCTCAAAGGAGCCACCGGAGGTATGGCAAAGTATATATATAAATGATCAGGGTCGGTCCCTGATTCGAATAAGCCATTTCCGTCTGTCTGTCTGTCTGTCCGTCCGTGTGTCTGTCAGTTCGCACGATAACTCCCGAAATAATGAAGCTAGCGTTTTGAAATTTTGGTCAGATGATTGTTTTGATAAAAGCTTGGATGGTATTGAAAATGGGCCAAATCGGACCAAGGGTTCCCCTACCTCCCATACAAATGACCCCTCCGTGATAGTTCAATTCGGTAATATTTTTCGACAGAATATCGCTTGCGACCTGAAATTTTCATCAATGTCTAATTGTGACATATGCTTGAAGTTGGTGGAAAGTGGGGAAGGTCTGACTACCCCTACCCCTACATCCCCTACAAAGCAACATTCCGCCATATCTTTTGATAGAATGCCGCGAAAAACTTCAAACTAGTATCAAATGGTAGCCCTTGGATGCCTTGATAAGATAATAAACTAGTTAATAAGTGTTATTTTACGGTCCTCCAAATTATGAATTCGAAGCTGGTGCACAGGAAGACGAAGCTCCACGTATATAAAACCATAATCCGACCTGTGCTATGCTATGGCTGCGAGGCATGGACCCTAACCCAAAACTCTGAACACCTGTTGGACACATTCGAGCGAAAGGTTCTCCGAAGAATCTTCGGGGCCGTTCGTGAACGAGGTGAATGGCGCATCCGGTACAACCTTGAGTTGTATCAGCTGTATGATGAGCTACAGGTGTCGAAGATCGTGAAATTGCAGCGACTGCAATGGGCGGGACATGTACAAAGGATGAACGACGATCGCATGCCCAAAAAGGTGATGAACGCGCAACGAGTGGACGGAGCCAGATTGCGTGGACGACCGAGAGCCCGATGGGAGCATTCTGTATGTGAGGACGCCCACCAGATGCTAGGCTTTCGGAACTGGAGGACAAGGTCGCGTGACCGCGACAATTGGAGGTCTTCAATCCAGGCGGCCAAGGCCCGACGTCGGGCTATCGTGCCATAAAGAAGAAGAAGGTGGGTAGCTACCTTGACTTCAAGTGAGGTTGACTATATAGAAAAGTTCAAGGTCTCCTTGAGTTTCTCCTTAAATCAAGGATGCATTGACTCGTGAATATAAGTGATTTCTATGAAAAAGTATGGAAAATGATAATTAAGTTTTTTGATTTCGGCATCTTTGACTCAAGGTCTCCTTGAGTTAAGGTATGTTTATAAATACGGGCCTTAGTTTTCCTAAGATAACAGGAGGCATTGGATCGTATTTAAAAAAATCTGGCTCCTACGTTGTTTTCCTACAGAGATAGAAGAAAAAGATTTAGTGAATTGTAATGTTCCAAGGAGTTATGTAAACCCAATCAAGTATGTCCCAGAAGATTAGGGGCTCTTCATCGATTCCACGAAAAGGAGCTTTAAATCAATGCTGGTTACCAGGAGGATGAATTTTCAAACATATGAAATGTGATGCTCTCTAGGAATATTTTTCATCCCATTAATGGCTATTCATTTAACATTTGAGTAGGGTAATCGTATATTACTGCTCGACTAGGTACTACTATTACGAGCTTTTTTCGCCCAAGGTGGGTCTCAAATTGATAACTTTGCGCCTGCAAGACGTACATTTAGGAGTGGTAATACTTTCTTAGCCGATTTTTATCATTTTAACATTTCTTCGCCATCTAAAACAGATTATGGTACCCAATTCGTTTTACATTGTTTTTGGAATCAGCCGGGGCTTTTTTGTACATTTTTAATCTATGTATCAATAGGTGGTTGAAATTTTATTGCTGTGGGGTACGAAATGCCAGATATTGACTATTCGACACCTTAGAGCACAATAGTGCTAAGTCCATTTTTCAACATTTGGAGAAAACGCGAAAATAAAGTTTCAAACCTGGTTCCCATCTTAGATAACTTAATTTTTGCAAATATTTTTAGCTTTTTAAGCAGGTTACACTGCCAAAAAGATAATTATATTAAAATCTGGCAATCAATCGTTATAATTTCGAAGGAAAATCTAGAAAAAAAGAGGAAAGTACGGACTTAGCACTATTGAGCACTTCATTTTATACCAACTACGGACTTGACGGAAGAATGTTCGTATTGTCGTTACAATATTGTAAAATGTGGATGAAGTGAGAATATTTCTAATACGCACATACCATGAGACGCAAGCAATTTATTGTATTTTCACCAGTTCGTATCCATGAAGCAAATGTGTCTCATCAGTTTATGCTTTCCGAAAGTGGTAATGATCACGTGATGACCAAAGGATGATCTGGTCAAGATTAGACGTTGTCCTTTCTATCTTACTACTGTCATTTAACAGGAAGCTAATTGGGGAACATAACAGGACATGGCCCTATTATGAAGCTCGCCAGGAGACTTAGACTTAACTTCATCACAATTACTACTACAGAAGTTGTGAGGTTAAAGAGAGGGTCATGTAACTGTTCTGTCATTGCACGGCACTAGGCACACTTTTATGACACGGATCATCTTAAGTTGTCATTCAATTGGGTGAAGCCAATGCCACAAGAAACGTTGCTTCTTTGTGAACGGCGACAAAATTTGATTTGATTCTTCGATATAAGATATAGTTTTTTTTAGTTAAACGCACGTGTGTTGCCCAGATCTATTGCCCGTCGGACAAGTGCAGCATGTTTAGGTGTTGCCCAAAAGTTCCTCCAGTGGAATTGCGACTAGAGATGTGAATTCAATAAGATTGCCAAAATCACATCGTTTCACACAACTGATTAATAAATGTTCATTCGGACCTATTTCTATTTGGGCTGGGGATAACCTCGGCGGACATTAAGCTTCTCTGGCAATCGTATGATATGTGAAAACTAGAAGAAAGATTCAAATTCTTTAATTTCACCAAGTGGTAGTGATAATAATAGGTATATGAACTAGAAATGCACACATATATCCCATAAATCAGTCCCAAACAACATCCCCTTTCTTTTCTATGCAGTTCAGTAATATCGTGTCGATTTAGTACCAATCCGTGAAAAAAATACAGAAGTTTTTTTCTCACTCTTTCTTTATGTATTATGGGGCGCTGATTCCGAATATCAACTTTGCACCCTAAAAAACGTGCCGCAACCTGTAAAAAAGGGGGGAAAGGGGGGCATTTTTTCGGTTTTTTGCGATTATTTCAAAAACGGTAAGAGATACAGAAAAATGGTCTGAGGACGAAAAAAACTACATAAAATTATCTGTGCAATGATATATAACACATTAGAGTTTAATTGCATATTTCGGCGTTAGAATAGAACATAAATTAGAATATTTTCATTTTAGACCTTTTTTAAAAGCTCCATAACTTTTCAAAGAATGTTAGTTTAGTTAGTTTTTAGGGTGCAAAGTTGATATTCGGAATCAGCGCCCCAAAATACATATAACAAAATTGAGAAATAAACTTCTGTATTTTTTTCCTGACGAAAATACGATATTATTGGACTATTAGCTCAGACTCGAATATTATCAACTCTCTGCATGCATAAGCTGGCGAAATGCAAACGCAAGACACTCATTAGGATTAAGCACGTATATCAATAGTTATACATTTACTTTTATTAATTTGGCAGATCTTTTTCAAATAAGTCCTTTTTCCTGGATCGCGATTTTGATTTCAGCCAGCTTCAATTTAATCTCGAGATATGTCGATTCCGTCAAATCGAAAATAAATAAATAGCTGCCATTCGCATCTAATCCCTAAGATTTAAACTGCTTAGATCAACAGCTCGCTCTCCGATATTGGGCACTTGTTTAACATCTAAATGAGACCATATCCCGCCAATTGGATCGTGAATTGGAAAACTAGCATAAACTACAGCCCTGTGCTTCGAAGGAGAGCACACTATTCACTGTATCACCACCACTGTTTAACTCTGTTAAAATCCAATTTGATAATTAATACAATCGTACCTTTCCGGTTGTTATAAATGCAAGTTTATTTTTTGGTTTTGTTAATAGTCGAAGGACCCTTGTTTCAGCCTGCATGATAAAGAGCTTCAAAAAAAAAATGTTGTGGACATAGTAAGCAATTCTTGGGTCTAACACAATTTTTAATTTTCTGGAGTATGGTTTTATTCAAACTGTTTTCAACAGCTCTTTTGAAATGTATATCTTTTGGAGCACAGTGCTTGAGTATAGCTGATCAAAATATGTCGTTACAACGCGTTGAACATGCGAATGCCAGATTTCACGCTGAACTGTAGATTTTAGAGAGGGATGGCCTTACACTAAATTCAATGTATGCTGGCATTTAACAGAAACCCCAATGTATGTTATGGAGGTTTCCTTTTGTGGAGAAAACAGAGAATCAAAATGAAAGCATTTGATGTAAGTGCTTACATTGACCACCAGTGATAATTTGAACCTTTGTATCGGATGTAGACGATCCTCCAGTCAGTTTTTACTCATTTCAATACCATTCAAAGAAAGAATATGCCAATGCAAACACTTTCCAAACAATTCATCCCAATATCCTGTGATCCAGCAGCCAAACCCGGCTTATTCGAATCAGGAAGCAACCCTGGCTAATCCTTTTTATGTTTCGTAATAATAAACAATCGTTTTATGGAAGTTACTACCACAAATTTAACTTTCTAATTGTTCCAAGTATGGACTTAGCACAAAATAGCGCTATAACTGGACTTAGCACTTTTGTCCAAATTTTTTTCGATCAACCTAGGACATAGCGTTTCTTGTAAATGTTAATTTCCTTGGATTTAGCTGGGTAAATGTTGTTTCAAGATTAACTACTCGATGGAGAACTTGGCAAGGAATAATACGATGCAAAAATCTCAAAATCGAAAAAAATGGACTTAGCACTATTGTGCTTTAAGGTATCGTATGTAAGTTCATGTTATCATGATTTCGCATTAATTGGTACCATTCCTATACTTTGCCTACTTATGTGCTTTCAATAGTAAGAATGACCCATTTAATGATATATATGTGAGCAATCTACTCTAAATACACCCAGTTCGAATCAAATTGGTCATAATTCTCCCATTTAGCACGAGTATGCTCCATACAGTACGTACTAACGTCTCTTACGCAACGTGCGTAAGACACACTTTGTGTATTATAGACAGTCGAGAAATTGCACTATTTGCAACATAAATGTATATCTGCAATTGAACTACATTGGAAGCTAAAATCGTTGAATTCAAAACGAATATTTTTCTATCTTTCATTCATTCATGCATCTGTTACATCACAGAAAAATTTCAAAAGGGGCCCAGTGGCAATCTACTTAACACACACAGAACCAGTGCGTGCGACAACAACATTTTGCACCGTTACGAAGATGTTGAAAGTGTAAAATGCGTTTCCAATGTGAATCTGATGGAACAGCAACATTTCGCAGACTGCTATATTCACTATCAAAAAATAAGAGTGAAAAAGAATGCAGTCCACCGATAATTGCTTATGTCTGGACGACGACGGGCAGCAAGTGTTCATGGCTTAATCGTGGCTTAAAAAAAGAAAAGTTTTCAGAAGCACATATAAGTCAGATGAACAAATTTGGATAAGTGGACTACTTTCATATACATACATCCTCGCCGTAAAGTTGGCGAAGGATGTCTATTTTCAAGCCGGGCATGTGCAGAATTAGCTAGCTACGAAAAGAATTCCTCCGTTTGAACGACATAATTCACGAGATAAAGAAGTTATGTAAGAAAATGGGCTGCGGGTTTGGATAATATACAAACTAGAAGTCAAGTAGACATTTTCTTTATACATTTCGATCATGTAGTTAAACGCTATACTTTCTTGCTTCTGAGATGTTTTTTTTTTTTAAATTTCACATTCCATGCAACAGTCAGCAAAAGCATTTCGAGACAAAATATACTGTTGAGCATATGCATTGGTTTTATTTACGGTTTTAAGCGCAGTATAGACCTCGGGCGGAATGAAAATGAAATTTTTGTCCGCTGCGATTTTTTCAATGAAAATGCATGCTTATTGTCGTGGAACATGTCGGAAATGATGGGGAATTCCATAAGCTACAATCCGAATATGGTTCCAACATTTTTCTCGGCCATTTTATGTATTATTTTTCGATTCCCCGGTCATTTCACCGTGGAAAATATCTAATGACGGGGGAATCGAAAAATAATACATAAAATGGCCGAGAAAAATTTTGGAACCATATTCGGATTGTAGCTTATGGAATTCCCCATCATTACCGACATGTTCCACGACAGTAAGCATGCATTTTCATTGAGAAAATCGCAGCGGACAAAAATTTCATTTTCATTCCGCCCGAGGTCTATTCAGGCCTTAAGGTCTGAATTAAGATCGAGAGTGAAATTTTTCGCCCAGGGATTTTATCAATAAAAATGCATACTTACTGTCGTGGAATATGTTAGAAACGGTGGGGAATTCCATAAGCTTCAATCCTAGACCGGTTCCATAATTCTCCTAGGTCATTTTATGTATCATTTTTTGATTCCCCGGTCATTTGACATTTCACGATGAAATAACCGGGGAATCGGAAAAAATTACATAATATGACCGAGAAAAATTATGGAATTGTTTTGGGATTGTAGCCATGGAATTCCCTAGCATTTCCCATATGTTCCACGACAGTAAGAATACATTTTCATTGAAAAAATCGCAGCGGGGAAAAATTTTACTCTCGAGGTCAGTACTAGGCTTTAGGTAAAGGTACACAGCAAAAAAAATGCCGGGTATTCGAGCAAGAAAATCCGATAGGATAAAAAAACAAAATTTTTTCGGAGTAAACATGCTCAAAATAACACCGCCATCAGGGATTTTATTAGAAAAGAATCCGAAACGGACGAAAATCCTAAATTAAAACCTTTTTCGGACAAATTGCAAGGAATATCCCATTTGGTATTGACTATTACACCTATCGGATCAATTTCGGAACATGTTCAATCAAGTTATTGTGCTGGGGCTAATTTCATCCGATTTAGGTATTTTGTATCCACCGATCGGAGTGAATTTGGTGGTAGACCGACATCACATGTTATAAATTACAAACTCCATCAGATAGTCTGTGTGGCTTAGTAGGTAGGGCGTTCGTCTACAAATCATAGGGTCCCGGGATCGAATCCCACTGTAGGTAGGGAAATTTATTATGCATTTTACGGTGTAAAGAGGTAAATCATCACCTATAGAGAGGTTTTACAAATCTCATTTATGAGTTACATGTTCCTTCCCAGTGAAAATTGTGTTTTTTTTATTCCAAAAATATCGAGAATCACTTCTTTCGGTGTTAATGAAAATATTCTTTTGAGTTCAAACTATTACACCAAAAGGATAAAATCATTACATTCGTTCGGAGCCTTTAGCAATACCTTGCTTCGAGTTTTATGCCAATATTATCCGATTCGGATGGACACTATTCGACACCGATTCGGAGTGAAAATCACTCCGATTTTTTTGCTGTGTAGTTTGACGGTGATGGAACTGTTGTGAAACTTACCCTAAGAGTCTAAAGCCGTAATACACTGATTCCAACAGGCAGCTCGTCAAACTGGCATCGCGAGCTTTTAATTTTTCTTTTTCGAGATATTTTAATTATCTAGAATACAATTGTTTCGGGAGTCACAAGCCCCCTTCCTCAGACCTCAGAAGTCTGAATCATGAACTGAGGTACCCAATTTAATGATTGTTTCGCCAATATATACTTTATTACAATCGATGCAATCGATTTTGTACACTAATCCCGATTTTTCTTCTTTAAGCCTAGTACTGGCATCGAAAGTGAAATTTTTGTCCGCTGCGATTTTTTTAATGAAAATGTATTCTTACTGTCGTGGAATATGCTGGGGAATTCCATAAGCTACAATCCGGAAACAGTTCCATAATTTTTCTCGGCCATTTTATGTATTTTTTCCGATTTCACGGTTATAACATCGTGATATGTCAAATGACTGGGGAATCGAAAAATATTATAATATTAACCTGCGCTGAGTCATCTATTTTAGGTGAAGATAAAAAAATAGCTAAAAACAACCCACGTGTCTTTTGCCTTCGCCATTCCTTACTTGATCTAACTCCGCTAAACATAAAGGGGAAAATTGATGATTTTGTCTAGTCTTCTTCTTTTAGCGGTCCAGAAAGGTGTGAAACCTCTCTACATCTATACGGGTACGAGTTATGGTTCGACAATGTTTGTGTTCGTGAGGTCAAAGGAGGACAAAAACATAGCTGCTGCGATAGGGTTTTCCCACAGCGATGTAGGGGTAAGATCAATGGGCGCAGCGGGGTATTGAAACCAATGACCCACATCATGAGGAGTATACCATCGCAATTTGGACAGATGTTTTAGATGTCCGGGTTTATGCAAGAAAGGTACGAATTAAGGCGTGAACAAAAGCCCGACCGAAGTTGAGCTAGTGTTACTCTGGTGGCTCTCGGGAGCCTAATCTCCTCAGGCGAAATTGGTGGTGGGCACTCTGATTGGACGCACCTAAGCTCGCAATAGACCGATTCACTTCTTCAGTGTGGATCGCTACGATGGCGGCTCGGTATGTAACTTTATCGTAAGGGTCCCGTTTGTATCCCTGAACCTCTCTCTCAAGGTCTCGTAAACCACGCCTGACATGTCGTGGTGGAGGAATTCGGTCCATGAAATAATTATTGGGATGACCCTCACGATAGCAACCAACAAGATACTGTTTTGAGAGTAGGAGATTGTGGTCACGTATTGACATCAATTTTGTCTCCTGATGTAATTGATCCTGGGCAGGCATCAGAAGGCAACCTGTCGCGATGCGTAGAGCGGCATTTTGGCAGACCTGAATTTTGGACCAGTTTGTGTCACATAAACTATGTGTCCAAACTGGGGCTGCATAACAGCGGCCGCTCGACCCACCGCTTTATAAGTAGCTAGCATGGTTTCATTATCTTTGCCAGGTGCTACCAGCTAGATTTTTTAGGATTTTATTCCTACTGCGCATTTTCTCACAAACTGAAGCTGCGTGATTCGCAGACGTCATCATGTTCTCTAGGTGAAGCCCGCGAATTTTGAAGTTTGCTACAGTAGGAACAGAATTGTTGCCAATACGTATATCAATCTCCCATCTAATGTCCTCCCACCAAGTGGTTAGAAAAGTCGCAGAAGATTTGGACGCAGAGATGGTGAGGTTTCGGCTTTGGACAAATGCCTGTAATCCTCCTAGAAAGCGATTAATTTGGAGGCGCATTTCATCCTTATCATTCCCTGTGGCGAAAACGGTGCAATCGTCAGCATAGGAAATCACCTCGATTCCTTCAGGTGGTGTGGGAAGGCCGGACATGTAGATGTTAAACAGAGTGGGGGAGAGTACCCCTCCCTGTGGAACACCTAATTTGATTTTCCTAAGCTTAGAACGTTTGCTACGAAACTCAGTGAAGGAGTGCCGACCAGCTAGATAGTTGGCAATCCAACGAATCTCTTGTGCAGGAATATGTATTCAACAAGTTAGCCAGAAGCATTGAGTGATTGACCTTATCAAATGCATTTGATAGGTCAATTGCCACAAAAATAGTTCTGTGACAAGGACGACGTTGAGTTATCCCATCGCGAATCCGTGTAGTGATCGCATCGAGGGCAGTGGTGGTACTATGCATTTTCCTGAAGCCATGCTGGTGAGGTTCTAGCTTCGCATGTGCAACAAGAGTGGGGTGAATAAGGGCCTCCAGCGTCTTTGCGACAGGAGACAGTATCGTAATGGGGCGGTAGAATTCCCCGAGATTTGCGCTCTTCCCTGGCTTGAGACAGGGAACAATTCGACCTTTTTTCCAAGATTTCAGAGATAGCAAGCGTGGAGATCGACAAGTTAAAGGCAGCCGTGAGATACTCAATGGCTGGAAGGACAAGATGCTTCAACATGGCCATCGAAATGCCGTCTGATCCGAGGGCCTTGGAGTTTTTAGCATTCTCGATGACTTTTTTTACCCTGGTCCGCGGTAAATGATGGTATGGTGTCAACATTCCGGCTGCAAATCCGTCTTCTAATTTTGCGCTTAAGGCCGTCAGACTTGGGATGTTCAATAAATTGAACGCGTACTGAAGAGGATCACAGGTTTTTGTACTGCCAAATTCAATGGCGTTATTGCTTTTTTCTTTCCTAGGATTGGAGAGGGCGCGGACAGTAGACCATAATTTGCTGACACCTTCATTAAGGTTACAGTCATCGAGGTGCTGATTCCATAACGCCCTCTTATAGTCGTTAACTTGTCGGTCGATTTCGGAGTTAAGCTCTTGAATTCTGGGATCATCAGGGTGAGCGCTTCTGATGTTATCACGTTCATCGGCTAATCTGGTGGTACTGGAACGGAAGTTAGGCCGAATTTTCGGGATACGTTCTGCTGGAATAAAACGTGCCCCAGCTTTGGCAATGACGTTCCTAATACATATCTCTTTCAGCCTTATGTACATTGGTAGGTGGTGATGGTAGCTCGATGAACTTCACCGAGGAGTATGCTTTGAAACCGTCCCAATCAGCTTTCTTGTGATTGACAAACGTTCACTTCTCAGACTTAGTCAGGTTCGCTGGTTTGTCAATTCTTATAACGATTGGGAGGTGATCAGATTTGAGGCAAGTACGTACTTCCCATCGAGTAGCAGCGATTAGGCTGGCACTTACAATGGTTGTGTCAGGAGAACTACTGCAAGTGCCCATGCCTCAAGTCGGCGAGTCTTCATTGAGTGAACAGAATTCTGAGGCGTCAAGTGATTCAGCGATAGTTATACCCCTGGCATTGTTGTTGAGGTCCGAGTGCCGGAGCTCATGGTGCGCATTAAAGTCGCCAAGGATGACCCTGTGCTCTCCGGAAAGGAGAGGACCAATATCGGAATGATAGCCAGAAGGGCAACTGGATTGCGGTAGTCGGTAGTCGGTTATCGCATTGTTGGGTGGTGTAGGGGGCAGTGGAGGAGGAGGTGCGCTGGGTGCAGCCCTAGGTTGCCCAGAATTTATACAACCTGCCGCGACATACGCCAAGGAATGCTGACCCTGTCTACGCAACTCCGAACACCTGAAGTCAACCCATTCCATACAGCAATTACACTGTACTAATGTGGCATTCGAACCGATTCGTTGGTTGCAGACACTACAAATCCCTACCCTTGGGCCTGGATTTGTTTCAACACCGGCGAAAATTAATAGAATTCAGAGCAGCCGCGCCGAGATGTAATGCTCCGAATATGACGAAAAAATGCATATATCTTACCCACACATATACACAGACAAACACAACCTTCCTGCATCGAACCTTCAGGGCTCTTGCCGGGCAGGCATATTGGCAGCTTTTGGCCATTTTGTATAAAAACGGGTGTGGTCCGCCCGGAGAGGCAGTTGCCGTTGGACTAGTCAAACCATAAGTCGCCTTACAGATATCATCATCATAGGAAGACTTCTATGTTCCTATCCCGAAAAAAATAATCCGCAGCGAATTAATCTGACTGTCATAAGGTGACCAGACGTACAGCATTTTTACCTGTCGTACAGCATTGGGAAATGTACAGCATTCCCCATGCCACACAATGAAACATAGTTCATAATAGTACATAATAAGCTCCGTGGTGAGGCCTGTGATCAGTATTATCTGCTTTTAAGGTATAAATGTTTACCTCTGTAAGGCTTCATTCGAACGGCTCGCAAGCTCGAGACATACAAATGCATTGGCTTATATGGGAAGCTCATGACGAGCAAGAGCATGCGAGTGCCGGGCCACTGCCAAAACACGGCACGATATGTGAAAACACGTATCGCTAGTTTTGTTTTGACAGCGGCACGGCTCTCGCTCGTTGTGAGCCTATCCGGAAATTACGGGCTCAGTCGCAATTTTGAGTTTACTAATTGGAAAAAGTCCATACTCGTAAATTCGTAAACAAAATTATGAAAACGTGTATTGTTCATATTTGGTGAAAATTGCATGGCTCTAGCTGTCAAGATTCGGAAGTTACAGCCATCAAAAGATGCGATTAAGGTTTAAGTTCGACCTCTGTACGATCGATATTTAGCGAGATAATCGCACTTTTATGTATGCCAATCATTCATTTTTGATTAATCGGGAATCGATCAATCTTTCTAAAAGTTGGCGCATTTGTAGAGCTACTTGAGTGTCAAGGTACTACCGTGTTCGGTAGTTACATCAGCCAATTCGCAATTTCGTATTTTGTTAAAAAATCTATAACTTGGAAATTCTTGAGCAAAATTCTGAGATTTGGCAGACATGTAGAGCATAATAATATATTTTTTTCTATGACAAAAAGATGGAAAAATCAGCCATTGTGCTCTATAGGAAAATGCATACTAAAGAAAGGACTCTGCAAGGGTCTTAAAATAAAGTTTTCCTCCACAATATGTCCCTCGAATAAATTAAAAAGGCCCGGCACGGCGGCATCAGTAATTGTAACCATGGAGGAGTGCATACTCTTTTTCAGAAATATAGCCACCAGGATAAGTCACCCTTCCACGGCTCTAGAGGTTCTCCACGGACTCTACTCTATAGAACTGTGCCTGAAAAGCCACTACCAGCTTAAGAATTCTGGGCCCAATTAGTATCAGATAAACTTGCAATAAACGAAATATGTACATAAATAAGAAAATACTTGGCGGGCATCACGCATCATGAAAAGCCAGATGCTAAATCATTCGACTGCGACTGTCGTTACAACTATTTCTGAAATCTATATTCATATTTTATGTGTGTAATCTTATTGCGAGTACTCTTCCTTGTTATAGCTTCACGTGTTCAATTCAATTCAAAACATACGTTCGTGCTTCACTTGCTGATTAATTTTTGTTAGGGTTAGGATGGCTGAGGATTTTCCTGAATTCCGCAAGTATGTGTACAACATTGGGCCTTCGGTAGTCTGGTCACTCTCACTATCATTATCTGCCTTCGATGTCCCACACACTCCATGTTACACTTCGAATATAGCATTCAAAACGCAGCTATTCATTCACTCATCTTCTTGATCGAACGGTGGCTTGCGAATTATAACGGCCACGCAAAGTGAACTCCATATTCTTAAGAAGCGGTTGTTATGAAAATGTTTAACCTTTACCAATTCCGCGTGGAAGGGACCTTGACGCGGTGCGCGGGCTTAGCGCTGCATACTGACAGAACACAGAACAACACTAGGACAGTATACTTACAAATGACAGAACAGAACTTCAACACACAGCCAGCTAACATCTTCCAAATCCTAAGCCTAAGGTGTAATGCGATCCGTGCCGATGGGTGAATGGCGTCAGGGACAAATGGTGTCACAAACGGAGCTTCTGAGGAACCGGGCGAAACCTCAGAATAACCAGCCTTGGGTGCCTAAGGGGTCACTGAGCTCGTGTACCTCTTTTTACCGCCATACTCGTGGGACCAAAATGGATACCGTAAAAACAAAAACAGAAACACAAACAACAGAACACACAAAGAGGGTAGAATGAAACCAACCCGCCCAAGCTGAAGGAAATGGTTCATCCATAAGCCAATCAGCGGAAGGCAAGGAAGGTATGTCCCAACCTTTGAACACACCCTCTCAGGGAAGTGCATCCTGCACAAGACCAGAGAGAGCCGATGTGGTAAGCACAACTACAAAGATGGGCCAACTAACCCTCAAAAACAGAAAACCGACGCTTTCTGGAGCCCAGCGACGGAAGATCGCCATTGAAAAAGCGAGGGAAAGGGGTGAACCCATAAGGCCGCGATAAAAGCGGTCCCACGGAAAATCCCAAGACCTGCCTGCAGGGCCCAAAAAGAACCCCCCCCCCCCCCCCAAAAGAGAACTACCTCGGAATCTCAATCTCCCGCAGAAGGAGCAGAGAAAAAACGGCCAAACACCGGTCGTAGAGAAACTCCGTCGACAAAATCCGGTCCATTAGGAGCAGTATCAGGGAGTACAAGGAAGCCCTCCCAAGTAACAATTTCATCCCTATAATATTTCATAGAATATTTTCTTCTAACGATAATAGGGTCCGTAAGGGGGAAGATAAAGGCTGAAAGGCTTCGGCTGATTCCTATATCTTCTTCAGTTGTGGCATAACTGCGGACCCTTAGCTATGCAGGAGGAGTTTCATAGGAAAAGGACTTCGGCCAATTCCTATGTCTCTCTACGGGGCGTTACTTTCCCGCATTATCCGAGTAACCGCTGCGCCTGAGTGCTGCATTAACATCTGCAGCGTCTCAGGTTACTTAACGTGATAGGTGACAGAAAACATTTAAGTCAACCACTAAAGCAGCATCTTCGAGGCATGCCCATGATGGCCTTTACTTAACGATTAAACCCTATCATGGTTTAGCGATGTGCCGACAACTCATCCTAAGAAAAACTTCAAGTCAAGAAACCTGAAACAAAAGCCTCGGATTGGACGGATACAAAACAACGACGACCCCGCAAACGAACAACTGATTACTCTTTCGGATCCTGGAATGTACGCTCCCTGAATAGACCGGGGGCCTTATGGGCCCTCCTGGATCAGGTAGAACAATACAAGCTGAGTATAGTTGCAATCCAGGAAACTAAATGGCTCAAAAGCGAGATTAACGACCTCATTTCGCACACTATTTTTACGAGTGGTAAAGAGGAGGGCAACAAGGAGTTTGGAGTAGCTTTCATCGTGAATAAGCAGCTCAAGGACCACGTTATCGGCTTCAAACCCGTCAACGAGCGGCTATGTGCGATCCGCATTAAGACCCGTTTCGCTAATCTCTGGCTCATTAATGCGCATGCCCCTACAGAAGTAAAAGAAGACGCGATTAAGGACGAGTTCTACAACGACCTAGAAACACTCTTCGACTCACTTCCATCAAACGACGTCAAGCTGCTGCTAGGAGACTTTAACGCCAAAGTCGGAAATGAAAGCTGGCATAGGGGAACTACTGGAGGTCATAGCCTCCACGACGAAAACAACAACAACGGTCAGCGACTTATCGACTTCGCGAGCGGCAGAAACCTGGTAATAAGCTCTACATGCTTCCCTCATCGACAAATCCATAAGCAGACCTGGAAGTCTCCAGATGAATACACCGTGAACCAGATCGACCACGTACTGATCAGCAAGAGATGGGCTTCTAATGTCCTAGATGTTCGATCCTATCGAGGAGCCAACTGCGACACCGATCACAATTTGGTGAAGACAACCTACAGGTGCAGAATCTCTTCGGTGCACCTAACGAGAATCAACCCTGCCAAGATCTTCGAGGTTGACAATTTGATTGATGATGCCACGGCGGCTGCGTATACAACAGCACTAGAGGAAAAACTGTTGCCCATGCTTGATGACATCAACAATTTAGGCATCCATGAGTTCTGGGAGGAGCTCAAAGACAGCATCAAGGGGGTCGCAGAAGAGGTCGTGGGCTATAAAGGCCGGCGCAGACGAGCAGACTGGTTCGACGACGAATGCAGGGCCTCGATTGAGGCGAAAAATGAAGCCTATCGCCAATACACACAACGCGCATCCAGAGCCAAGAAAGAAAGATATAACGAGCTTCGGCGAGTATCTAATAAGTTAATTAGACGTAAGAAACGCAAACATTTTGACGAGCAGTTACAGCAAATAAACCAAAGATTAGCCAGTAAGAACATTAGACAGGCGTACAAACTTATAAATAATGTTAAGAACGGATATCAACCCAGGACAAGCCTATGTAAGGACAAGGATGGTAACATCATCAGCGACATCGAAAGCGTCAACAAACGATGGGCCTCGCATTTTGAAGAGCTACTCAATGCACCATCAACATCCCCCGCGGAGCCAGCTCTTGAGCAGTTAGCCGAACCAGGCCCTCCCGTTCTACCCCCAACAGTAGAAGAGGTGAGTCTTGCCATACAGTCGCTTCAAAATAATAAAGCGCCCGGCGCTGACGAGATTCCAGCAGAACTACTGAAGCATGGTGGAATGTGCCTGACCAACGCTATACATGTGCTACTGCTGAAAATATGGAACGACGAGGAAATCCCCGAAGATTGGCGCAAAAGCATAATCTGCCCAATCCACAAAAAGGGTGACAAGCTGAAGTGTGAGAATTACAGGGGCGCATATCATTAGTTTGTACGGCCTATAAGATATTATCTAAAATTCTTGAAAAGAGAATTAATCCGCACGCAGAACGAATCATTGGCGAGTATCAAGGCGGCTTCAGACCTGGTCGATCAACGACCGATCAGCTTTTCACAGTGAAGCTACTACTCCAAAAGTGCTGGGAATATAACATCGACGTATACCAAATCTTTGTCGACTTCAAGCAGGCATACGACAGTATCGATCGAAGTGTACTGTACAACATTATGCTGAATTTTGGTATACCGGCAAAGTTAGTGCGACTCACAAGGATGACGATGACTAATACCGTCTCGCAGGTCAGAGTGCAGAATCGACTCACGGACCTATTTGAAACTCGTACTGGACTCAAGCAGGGCGACGGGCTGGCGCCGACGCTCTTCAACCTTGCTTTGGAGTATGTAATTCGAGCCATGAATATGGACAGCAGCGGAACGCAACTCATCAAGTCGACTCAATTAGTAGCGTACGCCGACGATATCAACATCATGTCTCGAAGGTTGGGTGATGCAGAAAGCCTTCTGCATAACCTCAATAACGCCGCAAAGGAAGTTGGACTACATATCAACGAAAGCAAAACAAAGGCCATGATGCAATCGAAAACAAGGACGCCAGCAAATCCAAGCATCACATTGGGGGACCTTAACCCTTCTGTCGGCACCTACTGCAATATGCATATTCTATACCCAATAGGTCTGGCTGGACCTACTGAAAAAAAAAAATTTAATTTTTTAGAAAAAGTAAAATGTTTATCGGTAAAATCATTCTATCCATTCTTTACTGCAATTTTTCAACAATAAAAGCATCAAAATAATTTTTGTAGATATACTGGAAACGTTAGTAGATATATTTTGAGGTGATATTAGTACAAACGTGTTTCTCCCTTATTTTCTTCTTTTTTTGATTCGCTATTTGCATTGTGTTTATCTAGTAGATATTTCGATCGAATTTGTTAATTCCAATATCTTTGGGGAAATATTAAGCACTTTAATGGCAGATTTTACCTCGATATTAGTCTGCAGATGTAGGGAAATAAGTGGGATGAAATACGGAATTTTCAAGGCAAAAATCATTTAATTCTAAATTTTTCGTAAATTTTTTGATCAAATCTATTTAGAAAGACGTTTGCAAGTCACTCATACTTAGTCCTTACTATTACAAAGGAAATAAAACTGGGTTGAATTTCCTAGGATCAAATCTCAGTTGATTAGGTGGTGTTATAAAATGTGACGAAATTAGGCATACCCATTTTCCGAACTTCACGGCTTTTTATAGAAAAATCTCAGAAATTTTTATCGTTTATAGTTCAAATTGAGTTTAAATGACATTATTACATCATAAATAACAGAATTTAATATTTGCATTTCTTACTTCAAGAGAAAAATGAGGGGAATAACTATAGGTCTGGCCAGACCTATTGGGTATCAAAAAGCACTATAAATTGAAAATCATCAAAAACATACTCAAAACTTCAACCGATTTTTTCAAATTTTTGCAAAATGCTTCCAAACATATTATTCTAGGATATCATGAAATATGAAGTCGCTGCGATTTCATCTTCTATGCTTTTTACACCAAAATATAGTGCCAAAGGTCTGGCCAGACCTTCGTGCCGACAGAAGGGTTAATATCGAGTATGTAGACAACTTCAACTATCTGGGTTGTAACTTATCAAAGGACGCCAACGAAACCGACGAAATTAAGCGACGGATACAACTAGCCAATAAGACATATTTCTCGGTCCTCCCTATAATTAATTCGAAACTTGCGCACAGGAACACGAAGCTCCGCGTGTACAAAACGATCATCCGACCCGTGCTATGTTATGGCTGCGAAACATGGACCCTCACCCAAGCCTCCGAAATTTTGCTAGACCGATTCGAACGAAAGGTCCTTCGGCGAATTTTCGGGGCCGTTCGCGAGCGAGACCAATGGCGTATCCGGTACAACCATGAGTTGTATCAATTGTACGATGAGCTGGAAGTATCGAAAATCGTGAAGCTTCAACGTTTGCAATGGGCGGGGCATGTACAACGGATGGACGATAACCGCATGCCAAAGAAAGTGATGAACGCACAACGAATTGACGGAGCGAGGTTACGTGGACGACCGAGACCGTAGGTGAAGACGCCCACCAGCTGCTGGGCTTCCGAAACTGGAGGACGAGGTCACGTAACCGCGACAATTGGAGGTCAACGATTCAGGTGGCCAAGGCCCGACGTCGGGCTATCGTGCCACATTGATGATGATGATAATAGGGGCACTTTACAGGGTATAAACACTCAATGATAGTCCAATAATGGCGTTTGGCGCCGTTTGTTGATCCAATTGCACCTTATTGTAGCACTGAACTACGCTTTCAAAAAGACATGCATCATGTGTTATGTCAACATTTTGTCATTTTCTCGTGAAAAAAAGAAAAAAAAATAATTCCCGCAGCCAGCGTCGAACCAGCGACTGTCGTACGCTAGTCCGATGCCCTAACCACTCGGCCAACCTCACATATAGTTAACATTGTTCGTAAACACTGCAAGTGCTCAACACTTCTTTATCGACTCTTCTCCATTGCACCTTCTTCTTTATATGTCAATCAGTTGAAGTTGAATAAATCCACACATTCATCAATAAAATGCAGACATTTTCTGCACTGAGATTATCTTAATTGATTCATAAGTTAACAAGGAGTGAGGAAATGTTGGTTTCATTGAATATTTCAATGAATTCAATTCAAGAAACGTGGTATTCCAGAGCACTTCATAAGTGTCAATTCTTAAAAAAATCACAAAGTCCATCCTTCTATAAAACTACGCTGAACAATTTATTGGATGACCATGCGAATGTCACACTATAAAAATGACACCGACTGTGCTATAGAAGATTATATGCATATGTGTGAGTTAACTTAGAGAGACTATTGCATGTGTGTGCTGTATCATCCAATAAACACAAGAGTGGAGTATTTAAAGGAGTGTCTTTTTTAGGTTGACGTTTAGAGACAGTTTTATCGAAGTTTTATACCACAATCTTTGAATTTATTCCATAATGATGACAGAAGCTTTCCGGAAAATACTTTAAGGATGTTTTATCGGATCAAAATATTACTTGAAGCGATGTCACAAAATAAATGAATTTCGTGGTACTATATGATTGCTACAGTGTGAAGTGCTTCTTTAAAGCAAACGAATTGTTGCTTGGGCTTTGCTCCCTCAAAATGGCTGTGGTCCTGGATAGATACCCAGCCGAAAAACTCACCACTGAGCAGGCAAAGGACATTCAGCGGATTATCGTGACAGAGGTCTTCAAGTGCGAGCCATCCAAGGCCCCACTCTTCACCAATAGCCACCCGGACAAGGGCGTCGTCTACGTAACCTGCGCAAATCAGGAAGCCAAGCACTGGTTAAAGGTCACAATACCTTTCATTAACCCATGGGAGGGAGCAATCCTTCGCGTGGGCGATGCGAGGGAAGTGGTCAAAACCAGCAAAATTATGTTTCGGATTCCGAATACGGACATAGTTGGCACGGAGGATCCGAAGCAGATCCTGACGCTCCTCAAGACCCAAAACCAGGGGCTGAACACCGAGGAATGGAATGTCGTCGCATCCACAAAAGATAAAACCGGACTAAATCTGGTCGCCTGGATCGCTGGAGGCCAGAGACCACATAGGTTACTTTGGCCTAAAACAGATAACCTTTAAGGCGATATATAAGCGGCCTCATGATGCTGAAGGTGGTCCAGATCAACCTTCAGCACAATAAAGCCGCCTCATCGCAGCCGAGGGTGTGGTTATAGTCCTTATCCAAGAACCTTGGCTATATAAGGGCAAAGTAGCCGGCTTAGGAACCACCGGAGGTAAGTTAATATACGATATAGCTTCTGGCAACGCCAGGACCTGCATCTATACTAAGCCTAACGTTAACATACTGCCACTATATGTACAACCATATTTCCAGGGACCTAGTAGCGGTGAAGATAAATGGGAGTAGTAGTCGGGAGCCCATCCTCGGTGCCGCATACTTCCCATACGATTCACAGACGCCTCCACCACCTCAAGAGCTGGAGGAACTGATAATTAGCAGCCGAACACACACACCGCAGCTCATCATCGGAGCGGACGCAAAAACTCACCATACAGAGTGGGGGAGCTCTGATACGAACAAAAGGGGTGAGTATCTTTATGCTTTTATAATCAAATAAAACTTTGCAATTCTGAATAAGGGTACTGAGCCCACTTTTGTAACAACACGCCAAAGAGAGGTCATTGATATAACTTTAGCCACCTTCAACGTATCTCCTAACGTCCGCCATTGGCGTGTTTTACCCGAACCATCGCTAACAGATACATAAGTATGGAAATCGACAAATTAGATAAGCCAACTGAATTGTATCGAAATCCGAGAAAAACAGACTGGGACCTCTACAGAGAGCGCCTGGCTACCAATCTGAATGAAATTCCGAGACCCATTAAAACTACACTTTGTGTGGAGGCTGCAGCGGATCAACTGCAAGCCGCAATAAAGAACCTCCTTCGAAGAGAGTTGCAGGTTAACGAGACGACATACCAATGCGAAATGCAAATGGTGGAACTCAAACCTGAACATCCTGCGTAAGAAGACACGTAAGGTTTTCAACGTAGCGAAAAGAACTGGGGATTGGGACACATACCGCTGCACCCTAACCCAGTATAGAAAGGAAAGCCAAGAGGGAATCCTGGAGGAACTTCTGCGAAGAAATAGAAAACTTGCATGAAGGAGCGAGACTCCAGAAGATTCTAGCCAAGGATCCAACAAACCCCATCGGGACACTTAAAAACTCCGATGGAAACCAAACAAAAACAGGTAAGGAGACCCTGGAAGGCCTTCTAGGGTCTCAGTTCCCTTGATCAACCATAACATCGGAACGCACAGACCAGTTGGAAGACAACTCCCTTTTTCTAAGGGCTAACAAAGACGACTGGCGGCTTGCGAACCAAATAGTAACCTATAATAGGGTGGAATGGGCGATCAACTCTTTCGAACCCTACAAATTATCAGAACCAGACGGTGTCTACCCAGCCCTGCTTCAGCAGGGTCTTACGACTCTGGCTCCGCTTTTACTAAGACTATTTAGAGCCAGCATAGCCTTAAGATACATTCCAATCACTTGGAAGCAGGTAAGCGTAGCATTTCTGGCAAAGCCGGGGCGTGACCAAACCATAGCGAAATCATACAGACCAATAAGTATAACCTCCTTCCTACTTAAGTCATTGGAAAAGCTCGTCGATAAACATATCAGGGACAGGTGCCAGTCGCTTTTCCCGTTGCACCAAAACCAACATGTCTATCAGACAGGGAAATCATGTGAATCAGTACTACACCATTTAGTTGGGAAGATTGAGACCACACTAGAAATCAAAGAAATAGGGCTCGCGGCCTTCTAGATATAGAGGGGGCCTTCGACAACACTTCCTTTGAATCTCTTGTACACGGCGCCTCGAGTCATGGAGTTCAAAATACCCTATGTCGGTGGATAAAATCAATGCTTCAAGGACGACAAGTACATGCAATATTATTCGGTGAAACCATGTATACAGCTGTCCTCAAAGGGTGCCCACAGGGGGTATACTTTCACCCCTTTTGTGGAACTTTGTAGTGGACAGCCTACTGGTCCAGCTAAATAACACTGGCTTCTATACCCTAGGATACGCCGATGGCATCACCATCCTGATAAGGGGAAAATTTCCAGGAGTTCTTTCTGAACTCATGCAACATGCAAGTGGAAGATTGGTGTAGGAGGGTAGGCCTATCGGTCAATCCCGCCAAAACAACACTAATAGCCTTCAGTCGCAAACACAACTTGGAAGGGCTCAACGCTCCAACATTATTTAACCAACAATTGCAGTTTACCACGGAGGTAAAATATCTAGGAATCACCCTTGATAACAAACTCACGTGGAGCAGGCAGCTGCAAAACACAATTGCCAAAGGCAAACAGACCCTATGCAACTAAAAGAGCAATAGGGAAAACGTGGGGGTTAAAACCACGAATGATACACTGGATCTACGAAGCTGTGGTCAAACCCCGCCTGACCTATGGCTCGATAGTCTGGTGGACTGAAATCAAGCAAAAAACAGCAGCTGCGAAGTTGGGATCAGTACAGAGACTGGCCTGCGCAAGCATAACCGGCGCCATGCGCAGTGCACCAACTTTAACTCTAGAGAAACTACTAGACCTGCCACCACTGGACCTCACAATCACAGAAGAGGCAAGACTCGCAGCGTACAGACTCCAATCATCGAACATGTGGACACCACAAAGGGTAGGACACTGTACGATTACAGAAATCATTGCAAACCCAATCCTAGATATGGGCAGCGACTACACACCGGCCATGTACACCTTCGACTCCAATATCCAAACCTCAACGGTTAGGGAAGATTGGAGTAAATGGAACGAAAACCATCTATCAAATCACATCGTGTGGTACACGGATGGGTCGAAGACAGACGAAGGGACAGGGGCAGGAGTTTACACTAAAACCAACAACTATAGTATCTCCAAACCCGTAGGTCAATATACAATTGTCTTCCAGGCAGAACTTATAGCCATAAACCTTGCAGCAGGGGAGATTACTCGAAAGGGATATACCAATAAGACCATATATATTCTCTCCGACAATCAAGCTGCTATAAAAGTCATTGCAAGTCCCAAAACAACCTCTAAATTGGTTTGGGAATGCCAAAAAAATCTCAAAAACCTAGCTACCCGAAACAAAGTAACTCTGAAATGGGTGAAAGGATCGAAGGAAATGAGAAAGCGGATGCCCTTGCAAGAGAGGGTTCCGAACTACCCTTAACTGGTCCTGAACCTGCAATCGGAATCAGTAAATCTACTGCCAGAACCGTTGCTAGACGATGGACCGAGGAAAAATTCCAAAATCGATGGAGACTCGCTGAAGGGCTCAGGCACAGCAAGCGTATGCTGGTATCCAACCGGCATACCAGCTGCACCGAAACCCTCAGTCTAAGTAAAACGAACCTCAGGGCAGTGACAGGCATTACAACCGGTCATTGTACCCCACGGAAACATCTGCATACAATAGGGATCTACACACAAGACCCACTATGCCGCCTTTGCAACGAAGACAAGGAATCAGCCTCGCACGTTATTTTCGAATGCCTCTTATGAGCTGGAGACGAAATTTCTTTGGGGCTCAAACTACCAGAATGGGTGCACCCAAAGTAAACCTGGTTAACTTTCTTCTAAGCCTCATACGAAGGACAGAGCTCATAACCCGAAACTTTCTCGCTTCGATGGGAAATACATTAAGCCAGTAGGCTGCAGTATTGGGCGCAACCAGCCCAACCTATCTTAGCGCCATATCCATCCATCCTATTCGTAAACCGCTTTGTGACCTAGCGGATGTCAGTAGCCCTCGCTAAACTCATGTCAAGCAAAGTAACATGAAGAGTGGTTTCGGCTTGAACCCACTCGGTTTATTCAGAGTTACGGACTGGATTTCCGCAAAGCCGAATGCATTCCTCGTCAACCACTACCAAACTTCAATGAATGGTCGTGTATTGAACTGAAGATGCTCCAACGGCATGATAACTGATAAATTTTTTATGTAGTGATAAATGACAAAACTGCTAATGTTAAACCTTCTAAATGAACACTAAATTGCTAAAATGCAAAAAAACTAAATTGAAAATTCACATTTATTCGAAACACGTTCACTGTCTGACCCTTCTTCATCGGCATTACAACCACGTCTGGCTTCTAAAAGTCTTTTGCTCGCCCTTTGTTGCATGAGTCACATATGACTCATAGACGTTAACGGGGAGGAACTCTATTTACACGTCTGACTCACAGACAGTGAACGTGTTAAAGAATTTTATTACCACGTTCTGTATGAGCGGATGGACACATGTGTCTCATAAATAGTAAACGCATTAATAACGAGACCGAGTTCTAATCGTGCGAATAGCACGATGAGTGTATACCCTATACCCATGTACAGACCTAGAAGGCATGCAAAATCCAAAATATTCAAATTCATATTTTTTTAGAGGAGGGAGGGGTAGATAGGTCGGACCTGGCACATCTTCATTATCTTATCAAGGCATCCAACGGCTACCAATTGATACTAATTTGAAGTTTTTCGTGACATTCTATCAAAAGATATGGCTGAATATAACTTTGTAGGGGAAGTAGGGGTAGGGGTAGTCGGACCTACTCCACTTTCCATCAACTCAAAGTATATGTCAGAATGAGACATTGATCAAAATTTCAAGTCGATAGCTATGTTCTACCGAAAGTTATGTCGGAATTAAAATATCAAGGAGGGGTAGTTTGTATGGGAGGTAGGGGAACCCGTGGTTCGATTTTGTCCATTTTCAATACCATCCAAGATTTTAGCAAAACAAACATTTGACCAAAATTTCAAACCGCTAGCTTTATTATTTCGGGAGTTATCTTGCTAACAGACAGACACACGGACAGACAGACACACGGACAGACAGACAGACAGACATGGCTTATTCGATTCAGGGACCGACCCTGATCATTTATATATATACTTTGCCATACCTCCGGTGGCTCGTTTGAGGTGTTACATAATATCGGCGTAACAAAAACAATATACCCTATACCATCTTATGGGTATCGTATAGGGTATAATAATAATTCAGGGAATGATTATAGTCTCTTCTTCTAAAAACTTCTTAAATAAGTTTGGGGCAGAGAATTAACAATTTATGAATTGCATTTTCTTTCCACTTAACACATGTATGTGCGCTTACCTATCGATATGTTGTTATAGTGGCGCTTAAAAATTTTTGTTTTGCTTTCTTATCTTATCTTTCTTATCAAATCAGTGTAGCAGGATGTTTGAAAAGGCACTTACCGGCCACTGATGACATTGGGACTCGAAACGCAGGTTGCGGTTCTACTAGATTGGATAGAGAAGAGATCCTAGATCGTGTCTAACTTCTATATGAACAAATCTTTCGACTCATCATCATCTCTGCTTATTGCGTTGCGTTGTACCCTACATCGGTATAGTGCGGAAAAAAATATAGTATTTCATTTTCTCACAACCGCAATGAATTATGTTATTATGCGTGGGAATAAAATATGCAAATTAGCACTTACACTACGTGTTTACCGTCTTGAGTAAAATACATAATTATGATTTCACATAATCGCTTAGTTCAGCTTCCAAATGATATTCAAACAGATCAATAATAATATTAATTACAGCATGGTCTATTCTTCAACACCATTTGTGGACACTCCATATTATTGTCTTGTGACTCTGAAACTGATATAAAATTGGTCCAAAATAAGTGTGGTCCCAAAACGAAAGAACCAATGACAATCCATGCAAATTGTAAACAATCATGCAATTTTAACAATAGGTGGTATAGTTTCCTCCGATATGATGCAAAACTTTCGCTAAAATTCGTGCACTTATGTAACACAAACACGAAACAGAGTACACAAACAGCAGGTATTATCCAGCAGGCGACAAAACTTGTATGGTTGTATAGAGTCAAACAAATAGCTGAAAAATTCGTTAGTTAAACTGTCACCCAAATTTGGAAGGTGTCCCGAAATGGATGTTGGCGCGGCGCGACGCAACGCAACACAATTGAATCCGCGACAAGACAGAGTGCACATAACAAACATTTTGCGAAAGAAATTGGCTACAATTTGGCTAAGATCACTATGAAACACATAAGATTGTCATTTCGAAACACAAAGAAGGTATGGAAGTGTTAAGATGTTTGTCGGATGATCGCATTAATAGGTTATTGTATTTATGTCATACTCTAATGTCTAATACCATTATTTGGAAATCATGACGATCATATCGTAGGAGATTTTTGCGAAAATGGTGAAGTAAGGCAATTAATCGGAATGGTCAAAGCCATATTCAAATTGACTGGTGTCTGGTGTGGTGTGCCACAATCAACCTATTGATTATGAAAAAAAAGTGAATCAGCCGGGATCATCTGCATCTACCACTTAGATATCTATTACTAAAATATCTATATTTGGATCAGTTTCTTCATTGACTCTGAAAATTAGCGCAGTAATGTGTCTCTGAAAAATATAACTAGGAGATTAAGGCAGAAATTGGCTATTACAGTCTTGACTCGATAATCCGGATCAATTATTGCAAGGGGTAATCCGGACCATTGAAACATCCGGATTAGCGCAATCAGTTTTTTCTGAGGAAAACCAGTCCAAATAAATAAAAAAGAGGAACAAAAGCCGATAAATGTATTATTTCTTGGAAATAAGACAGCATCATATCATTTGCCAATCCGTCCCGTTAGAAAGTACCAGACTAAATGTACCATTTCACACCGAAAATCCCAAATAGCCGGATTATAGAGTCAAAATTGCTGCCGAAATCCGGACTATAGAATACATAGTGGAAACATTTAGTTGTCCGGACTAGCGTGATATCCGGATTAAAGGATATCCGGAATACCGAGTCAAGACTGTATTATTATTATTATAAGATGCAAATAATACTATGGGTAGTCAGATTTATCTGTTTGTACAATTCCGGGAGCTTACGCTGCAGATCATGTTGTGTTAGACCGTTGTTGGTAATTCGGAATTATGATTGCAAGTTTTTGAAAACGATACACCCAAACCTCGGAAAAGTACCATCATAGCCCTAGCTCGCCATATTTGGTGCACATCTACATATAAACACTTCCTTAATTACGAATTTCTGATCTCGTATATTGCATCTCGCATCTTACTCCCAATCACCATCCGCGATAGCAAATGGAATAATGTATTAAAAGATGTTTCCCATGTCAATAACCTAAACATCAAATCCATATTGCACAATGTACACCCAAGTTGCATTATTCCGCGGCAGGTCCCAAACCGCCAATGTTTACAAGCAAACAAACGTTATGCTAATAGCGCTAATAATATTACAAAGCATTATGTAGTTGGTTGGTTCCGCTTTTATCTTGCGCATCCGCACCTATTTTACCTTACATGTACCTAATACGAGTACTCGCAAATGGCGAACGTTTCAACGTGCCACTCATCTGGAAATAATTTTCTCATTTTTAAATAAATTTCCAAAGAAAATTGAATTACCGTGGTAAGATATGGATTGCACGTCATACGGCAATCATCAATGGTCTTCAATGTGAGTTGGGATAATGGCGCCACAGCCACACGCCGTTGTGTTCATTCATCGTAAATCTTTGACTTATCATTTCATTAAGCTGCGCTCATCTCAATCATATCCTAATGCAAAAGTAATTTTGTAAAAACGCTTCGAAAAATCAGAGATGACTCGTACAATAGATACGATGAATTGTTTGCATTATTTAGTAATTAGATGTAAGTCGAATTGTTTGGATAGTAATCGGCAGTTTAACATGAAAAACATAATAGTCAACAACTCGAATACCTCAATATCTCGAAAAACTCTTTCGGTCCCACGATTTTTCTAAGTAAATCTCGGTATTCCGAACTCGATAATTCGATTGTATGTATACATAACTCGAATACAAATTCGGACAAATCAATAGGCATAAACCTCTGTTACTCGAAGAAAATGGTAAATCGAAGTACAAAGCCCATTCAACATTAAACAAAGAAAAACAGAAAACCTCCACCTCGAATTTTAATTGTTTTAGAGCCCTTAGGTTAGGTTAGGTGCAGGAGCCACTAGAATTGACATCTAGTGCACTTAGACCAAAGATTGGTCCATTGTGATACCCCATGGAAGAAGAAAAGTACGTACTAAGTCATGCTGTAAAACCAGCCCGTTCTGGCAATATACTTATTGACCAATATTGGGCTCACATCCCGAAGATCGTCCATATCATAGAAAAACCTAGAACCAAGAATACGACTTCGTACTTCGGCCAAGGCCGGACACTGACAGAGAAAGTGATGCACGCTTTCTTCCTCTTCTTCGTCATCACAACTTCTGCAGTAGTCATTATGGGGAATGCGGAGTCTGCCCCGTTACCTATAGCACCGAGCACCCCACCAATGTGTTTCCTGTCCAGTGATAATAATATTGTTGATCGGGCCGAGTCAAGCCGTGGCGAAATCAACCTAGTTGTCGCGCAAGTGCTGCCGTGAGTCCATCTTGCACTAGCCCTGAGCAAAACAGCCGCTTCTACTGCCACTCTGCAGGAGGAAATCGGCGTTTTTAGGTTACTATGATGGTCCTCTAAATTCATATTTGTCGCATTACGGGCGAGGCGATCCGCATTACAGTTTCCCGCGAATCCACTATGACTAGGTATCCAACAGAGGGTAATATTGAAAAAACGACCCATCTCTATAAGAGCCGAGCGGCAGGTTTCGACAGCTTTAGATGTTGTCAGGACCGATTCGAGAGATCGAATTGCAGCCTGGCTGTCAGTGTAAATAGTGAAATCCCTCGCAGTGACGACATGATTACGTAGCCATGTTAAGGATTCCATAATCGCCGAAATCTCCGCCTGCAGGACGCTACAGTAATTAGGCAGACGAAATGACAGGTTAACATCAAAAACATCCGAGTGGATGCCAATACCCACTCCTTCGTGTGACTTGGAGCCATCAGTGTAGATAGCAAATGACTCAACGTTGTTGTCCCAGTAATCCCTCGACGGAATCAAACTGTAATGGCTCTTACCAAAAGCGTATTTAGGAGTAGTATAGTCAGTTTCCAGAGGTAGGTTAAAATTCCTTAGTATAAGCCAGTGGTTCCCAACTCAGAAACGTCTGCGGACCACTTAGCCTGAAAATGGATCTCGACGGACCACCATTCAATAATAATGAAACGAATTTTCTCGAGGTATTGTACATATCTAGAAGCTCACGCTCTATCTCCCATCACAAATTGTGCTTATTTTTTTGTTATTTCCTTTTCCCTTTTATTCCTAAAGGCCTGGATAGACCTCGGGCGGAATAAGATTGAGATTTTTGTCCGCTGCGATTTTGTCAATGAAAATGTATACTTACCTACTGTTGTGTAATATGTGGCAAATGGTGGGGAATTCCATAAGCTACAATACGAAAACGGTTCCATAATTTTTCTCAGCCATTTTATGTATTATTTTTCGCTTACCTGGTCATTTCATCGTTCAAATCATCTAATGACCGGCTGATCGAAAAATAATACATAAAGTGGCCGCGAAAAATGTTGGAACCATTCGGATTCTTGCTTATTTATTTATTTATTTTCCACAGCATTTGCGACATGTTCTACGACACTAAGTATGCATTTTTATTGAGAAAATCGCAGCGGACCAGACCTTAAAGTGGAAAACCACTGATAATATAAAAATCCTTCGCATAACAGACTACGTTATCTTGGTGCTTTAGTTTGAGAAGATGATTTATTGAAAATTAGGTTCGGCTTTCATCACTTCGAAGGCGCAGTCCACAAACTACTGACGCAACACTTGCCTCACCAGCTGGGATTTTTCTCGCACATGAATTTATTCTTATTGTCTGGAAGAGCTAACTCCAATCTAAAGTTATCCAGTAACGTGAAAAAAACTCTTGCAGTCTGAATCGAATTTTGATAATAAATTTTGAATTATTTCGGAATTGGGCTATAAGCAACTTAAGCATCCCATTTTGCCTTCCCTTAATCACAGGCCAAGTATGTAGTAGCAAAGTATTTAGTGATGCCCAGACCAACGCGTCACGAATTTTCCGTCGCGAATCCGTGCCGGAAAATTCGCGGCACATTTTTGGGTGCCCACACCGGCGCGGCGCGAATAATTCGCTGGGTACTGTCACTCACAGCTGATATCATGTTGTTGCCATAGAAAAGGTATTAGATTTATGTAAGGAAGGGACTTAGACATGATAGAGAATAACTGCAAGAACTGACCAAATAAAATTATTATAACATTTATAATCATTCTGCAATTTTCGTGCACTACATCAAAATGTCGCAGCATCTTTACTTATTATGTAAAAGCGTAAGCGGAAGCAGCATCTTTACTTATTATGTAAAAGCGTAAGCGGAAGCAATCAACGTGAAATTCGACATTTTCCCTCTCCATGTCTATACTTATTCTAAGGATAAAATCATTGACATGCGCAAATTGACGGAAATATACAGTGCAGTACAACCTTGTTAAACCGTACCTTAAAAAAAAAGTTGCGGGAGTGTTCGATTTGATTGTTTGAATTGACTATCGCGTAACCGAAAGCTCTTACATCTTATCTTGTGCCCGTCGAATGGTTAGTCTTATCGTATAGAAAAGACACAAAGCTTAAACATTGTTTTGTGGCTGTTTTGAATTGAATAGATGTATCTGTTTACTTAGCATGGGTTACGCAAAATGGGTAGTTACATACAAGCTTGAATACTCTATTGAACTGAATGTTTACTTTGCTCAGTTACGCCATATTTTGCTTGGTTACGCCATCGTATGAAATTGCATAATAATTTTTAGTAGAATCCTTACGTGATTCCTTACGATGGCGTAACCAAGCAAAATATGGCGTAACTATGCAAAGTAAATATTCAATTCAATAGAATATTCAAGCGTGTATGTAACTACTTAGGGATAAACGCAAGTACGGAACCACCAGGATCCTTATTTCCTATCGTACACTATTCATGAATGAAACGATTGACCTTGTATTCTTTCGGCAATCCGTCGATATCTCTGCAATCCTTTGGTGTGGCGGATCGACCGAGGTGGCGCTAGACTCACCATAAAATTGCCGAAAGGGTCATCGGATCCTCTTTATTTTTCCGGTCAGTGCACAGGGTGGTCAGAGATAACGGTCAACGCGGATGTTAGCCACAGCAATTTCACAATCAACTTCGTACTACTTCGATAATCCGTCGATATCTTTGGAATCCTTGAGTCCAACGAAACGATCAAGGTTTCGCTGGACTCGCAACAAAATTCTCTAAGGTGGCGTCGGAGCATCTTTTCTGCGTAGCTTAGAAGGGGATAACCCAGATAAGTACAATAATTCACAAAATGTAAGCTTTTGTTAGTTGCCAACCTAGATGCACTTGGAAAATAGTCGATATCTCTGCAATTCTTCGGCCGAGCGATACGATCGGGAGGTCGCCGGACTTGCCACAATAGGGCAATTTATTTGTGTAAGTCCAAACAATGGGTAAAAACCTTCCTTCCTTGGAATTCATGTTTCCAAAAAGGTTACTTCTTTTACTCATCCACTTATACCATAAAACATTCAAAACTTAAATGCTCGGTCAATTCCTAAACAACTCATTCCAAATCTACATCTTTTTCGGGTACACCAACATCAAGTTGTACTACAC
The DNA here is from genome assembly GCA_949715475.1 of Microchrysa polita. Classification (NCBI taxonomy): domain Eukaryota; kingdom Metazoa; phylum Arthropoda; class Insecta; order Diptera; family Stratiomyidae; genus Microchrysa; species Microchrysa polita. The sequence goes on along the minus strand of OX454420.1, from coordinate 32,009,975 downwards.
TGCACCTGTCAAATAAATTATTTTAATAAAATGACATTAGGTAGCAAATATTCGAACCGGAAAAAATACTGCAAAACTGTCTAATATTCGCGTTGGTGTGGGCATCTCCATACAACGCAGTGTGTTACAATTTTGACGCCGCGGAAAAATTCGCCGCGAATATTCGCTGACGCGCCGGTGTGGGCATCACTTTTACTGGATAATCTGCTACATGATGATGAGATCGCGTGGTTGGCATGTGACGGACCACTAAAAGGTCTCTCGCGGACCACCCCCGGTCCGCGGACCACCTGTTGGGAAACAGTGGTATAAGCGATTGCCCATAATCAAGCGTTCGCCGCTGATTAGTTTCCCGCAGACGTAAAGCAGTGTTAGCAGCCAGCTTTTGACCGAACAAATCCAGTGGCAGCAGGTCAAGTAGCGTATCCAGTCCGGCTGAGGGGGTGGTACGAAAGACTCCAGTTATGACAAGAGAAGCCATTCTTTGTACCTACGCCAGCAAGTTATTATAGGCTGTCTTGCTGAGTGCCGTCCACCATACACATACACCGTATAATAGAATAGGACGGACAACAGCATTGTAGATCCAATGTAAAGCTTTTGGCAGCAAGCCCCAGGTTTTCCCTACGGCTTTCCTACATGTATAGAGTGCTATAGTTGCTTTATTCACTCGTTCCTGAATGTTAGGCCTCCAGCAAAGCTTCCGGTCTAACAAGATGTTAAGAAATTTAGCCTTTTCAGCAAAAACTAATGGACTATTCCGTAGTGTAGGTGGGTCGAAAGAAGGAAGAGTATGTCTGCTAGTGAAGAGCACAAGCTCTGTTTTAGCAGGATTAAGTCCCAAGCCACTGAGGTTGGCCCATTTAGTTACAAAAGATAGGGCGTGTTCAAGTAGTCCACTAAGGACTTCCGGGAACTTACCTGTAACAGCGATAGCCACATCGTCAGCATATGCAGTGACCTTACATCCAGACCTTTCAAGATCCAGAAGTAATTGATTGATTGCTATGTTCCACAGTAAGGGAGATAAAATACCACCTATATAAAGACGTTGAGCCCATGGTTGTAATAATGCGCCTCGATGTCAATAGCGCATTCACCAGTATGCAGAAAGGCTCGTCGACATGAAGGCTTCGAAGTGCGTCGGTAATCGCCCTAGGTTTAATGTTATTGAAGGCGCCCTCAATGTCTAGGAATACAGCCATCGTGTATTCCTTCTGATGAATAGATTTTTCAATGTATCTGACTAGAGAGTGCAGAGCCGTATCCACTGACCTTCCTTTCCAGTAGGCATGTTGTGCCGTTGAAAGGAGATGTGGCGGAATAGTCATTAGTAGATGTGTATCCACAAGTCGTTCAAGTAGTTTGAGCAAAGTTGAAGAGAGACTAATGGGCCTTATGTCATTAGGTCGGGCGTGTGAGCTTCTGCCCATTTTTGGAATAGACGTGACCCGCACCTCTCTCCATACGCGAGGAAAATAAACTAGACGGAGACATGCTGTTAGTATGCTCTCTATCCAAGGATAGGTAATGTCTAAGCATTGTTGAAAGTCTGCAGGGATAATGCCATCAGGTCCCGCAGATTTAAACGGGTTAAAACTAGATATGGCCCACAATATCTTCTCCCGAGATAAGATCGAATCACTATCACACGGTGCTGTGTGACTCAAAGGGAATTCAGGTGGTGCAGTTACCGAGCTTCCCGGGAAATGAGAGTGAAGCAAACACTCAATCGTCTCAGTGCTCGAAGACGTCCACGATCCGTCTTCCTTTTGAAGGAAACTGGGCATCGATGGATTAGATGCCATCATTTTCCTAAATCTCTCGTCTCAGATGACCCTTTGATACTCTCGCAAAAGCTTTGCCACGCATTGCGCTTGGACGCTCTTACCTCTTTTTTGAAGGAACTGAGTTGTTTTTTGTAGGTGATCCAATCCGACTCCGTCCTAGAAGCTTTAGCCTTATTGAAACTTCTCCTGCTCACTGATCTCAATTCGGAAATCTTGGGACTCCACCATGACGGTTTTTTCTTGGCAGAATATGAGATGGCAGGGCACGACTCAGAAATCGCTGCCACAATAGACGCCGTAAAAATATTTACCAGATCATCGAGCTGTTGCTCGCTGTGGGGCAGAGTCGGTAATGCTGGAAGCCCTTCGGTAAGGGCAATACGAAATCTGGGCCAGTCGGTCCTTCTGCGATCCACAATGTGAGGAACTGCATCAGGACGTTCAGCAAGGCTAAACTGTAAATATCGATGATTAGACAAGGAGTGGTCTGATGACACCCTCCAGTCTTTGATAAGAAATAAGACATGCTCTGATGCAAGAGTGATGATAATGATTTAGAGCACTTACTACTCGAAGAATTTTACAATTTAACATTGAATGCATCTGAGCCTCCAGAACACGAAAGAGAATGCCAATAGCCAAAAAAAAACAACACAATAAAGGAAACCTTTACAACTCGAATTATAATGTTTTAAGAGTCTCGACTACTAGAGGAAATTTACCGGTAGAAATTCCGTGTAAAATGCAAGCGGTTTACGGAACCACATTGTCATCTTTCTGTTGGTGTTTGGCGTCTATTGACTGTGTCTAAACTTGACAATTTATCTTGTTGTTGAAAAATTGTTATGTGAATTTGTCTAGTTTGCTATAATTACTGCAAAAAAATGTAATACACTTTCTCTTTCGGATAAAGTTGGTTTAAGTGAAGCGATTTAAAATAAGGACAAATCGAATGGTCCGAAACGATTCATTTCGGTTTAAAAAAGCTGAATTTCCGGACATTGACAAATGTTAAGTCCAGTGGTTTGAACAATGTAGTACAAAGAACTTTAGCCTAAGTGGCTCACTGATGAAAGAAACAGCACTTCATTTTGCCCAGAAATTGAATTATCTAGAATTCTGGACCAGTAATGGCTGGTTGAACAACTTAAAAAAGAGGTATTCGATAGTATTCAGGACGGTTTCTGGGGAAATCCCAACAGTTGATATTACTGTATATGCCACGACTGGAAGGTTCGTAATCCAAGATTATTTACCAGAGGAAATTTATAATGCCGATGAAACATGACTGTTTTCCGGTGTACACGAAACAAAACCCTAACCCCTTTCTTTCTTTATTATTTTTTTTGGCAACTGCCCCTCGAACATTATTTGAAATGTCAATTTCTTCCTCCGAGTACAACATCAATATTACAAACCAGGGAATCATAAAAAAATTTAAGGTATTTTACAGGCAGCAACAGCAAAAGAATGGAAGTGCGTAACAGAAGCTACATTAAAGAATTGCTGCAGGGCTTGTGGATTTCTCCCTAGCAATGAAGAGCCTGTTGAAATAAGTTCCAATAATATGAATGAAGAATTAATAACTTTATCTCGAGCCATAGATATTAAAATGACTTCCTTCGGAAAAATCGTTGCAATAGACCAGAGATGGGCAAACTTTCTAAGATAAAATCACAAATTATCTCGGCGGGCCGAAAAAAAATTGAAAAAACATATTATTTTCAATTTAATTTTCTTTCCTTGTTGAGTAAACATGAATTCTGGAGTTAATTATTTTTCCATTTTATATTAAACATTTCTTGTCAATCTCTAATTTTTGTGTGAAAATAAAATGATAAACGTTGTTTCCGATTTTTACATAAGTCAGTCTTATGCAGCGTATAAGAGTAAGATTCTAACAGTTGTTCGTAATCTGGTTCAAACGATGATGAGCTGATTCGCACCGCAGTAGGGAAGCCAAATGATCGTCAGTCAATCGGTTTCAAAACCTGTTCTATCGTAGCTTCATGGGAGAGACCACCTGTTCACAAATGTAGGAAGAAGCAAACGTTGCAATTATCTTCTGAGTGTGAGCTTTCAGGTTCGGGAAGCTTGAGTCTGACGGGGCCTTGTAGAACTCAATTTTAGAAGCATTGAGAAAGGGTTGGTTCAATTCAGTGTTAGGCTGGAAATAGAATGCAGGCAGCAGCAGCGCGAAGTGTCAAGCACAATGCATTTTACATTGCTGACAAAAGTGCTGAACAGCAATCTATATATTTTTCAGCCATGCAATGCTGCTGCTGTTGCTGTCAGTATTATATTCGAAGCCTTACTTTGCAACTACTTGATTCACAGTCCACATTAAATGGCATTCTATAAATGTCGAGGTTCCTTTCAGAAACTTTAAAAGGTTCCTTTCAACAACTTTCGTAACTCCTAAGTTTGTCTTCCCTGACTGCAATAGTTTTAAGTCTTGTGAAACGAGTAAGACTTAAAAATTGCTCGGCTCTGTTGTTTTGGGATATTGTTAGGATAGATACCAGAAGTGTACCACCAAGTTTGCAACTTCGAAAAACCTGTGCTAACCCCGTATCCCTCAAAAAACCTCAAAATTTTCGGACTTTTTTCATATTTTTGTTTGTAATTTCTAAAAAGTGCTTCCTACAAGTAAGTCGTCCACTGCACTTTTAAAGCTAAGAAAATCTTCTTTAATTTGAGTGTAAACTCAGCTTTGTAGGTGCAAAGGATCCCAAGATACAGCACTTTAAAACATGTGTTTTTTTTGTAAAAAAAGTCCGAAATTGTATTTTAGGAGGTTTGTATGACAGCCCTATGGCGTAATGTTTCGATTCCATCCATTCCTAGATATGTTTTGAGGCTTTACTAGAAACACATTTGGGTGAGGTTTGGTTAAGATTGGTTCATAAAGAAAAAAGTTTTTCTTAAAAGAACCTAATTATCAGTGGTTGGTTTGTATGACAGCCCTATGACCTAGTGTTCCGATTTCATCCGTTTCTATATATGTTTCGAAGCTTTACTAAAAAACACATTTGGGGGAAGGGTGGTTAAGATTGGTCCATAAAGAAAAAAGTTTTTCTTAGAAGAACCTAATTTCCAGAGGTTGGTTTGTATGACAGCACTATAACGTAGTGTTCCGATTTCATCGGTTCCTAGATATTTTTTTAGGCTTAACCAGCAACATACTTGGGTGAAGTTTGGTTAATATTGGTACATAAAGAAAAAAGTTTTTCTTAGAAGAACCTAATTTTCAGGGGCAGCCCTATGACCCCATGGTCTGATTCCATTCGTTCCGACATATATACAGCTAAGTAGCTGGTTTATAACTTCATGTCACATGATATTCAGCTCGGAACATGACTGAAATTATAATTTCGAACTTTTTTCAAAAAATGGAGCTTAGACTAGGCACCCCAACAAATTTGATCTGTCTGGCTCAGTTTAAACAGAAGCTACAGGCATGCCTTTTTGAAAAATGTTAGGAGGAGTGAGGGGGGCATCAATGGTCGGAGCACTCCAATTTTTGGTACGAGTCAAATAAATTTTGTTATCAATATATGGACAAGATCTTATGACAGTATGTCCATTCTATCAAGAGTTACAGTGCGAAATGTAAAACTCAAAAAATGTAAATTCACTATAATACTTTTGGGTCTAGGGTATAATTTTCTGAGAAAATGTCTAGAGTGTTACATATGATTACAAAGGTAATTTTATGTAGTTTGTTTTGTCCTCAGCTCATTTTAAGGTCAGACTCATAGTTTTCCAGATATTTGCAAGAAACTGAATTTTCACCCCTTTGCCACCCCCTCCCCCCTTAACCCATGGCGCAAATTTGTGTAACTTTTTACTGCGTATATAAGGCAGTGTATTCAACAATTTGGCATCAAAAATTTCATTTATTTTTGGATGTTTAGGTTTGGGGCTATTTTGAACTAATTGTACTGGACTATTGATGAATGGGTCCGATACTCCGCCACGTGCATATTCCCCTTTGAAGACTTAGGAAATGGGTCAAGGTGGTCAATATGTAACGTTCTAAATGGTATGGGTTTCATTGAATCGAAGTGCACCTCACCTTTCGTTTTTCCACCTGGTCGTTTGTGATAACAACAGTCAACGCATGACTTTATATATTTCGAAACGTAACCCTGCATTTTCGGGAACCAATACCAGCTTTTTATTCGTTCTAACGTTTTTCCGTGTAATGCCTCGTCGTCACATTCTCGTACAACTCTCCATCGTACCATTTTAGGAAGGTCTCTTAACTTTTTGAATAGTCGATCGTTATCTAAACAGTACTCCTGGCTCCTGTTTATTATCGTTCGTCGTTTGCAGCTGTCTCAAAATTTTGCACAATTTTGGGTCTTGAAGCTGCATTCTGCATCGTTAACAACCAATCCGCCTGTTTTATGTTCGTATACCAAATTTTCAAAGATTTCTGCGGCGTGCACCATCTGCGTACCACTTCTATGCTGAATTACAAAGTCATAATCCTGCAGTCGAAGCCACCATCGTGCAACTCGAGGTATAAGTTCCTTTGTCTCCATAGTCGTTCTCAACGAGGAGCACTCGGTGATGACAGTAAATTGTTTCCCGAGAAGATAATATGTACTTGAAACGTTCTAGAGACTCCACAACTGCTGACGCCTCTAATTCGTAACTGGTGGAACTTACTTTCAGGTTCGCTGGTTGATCTACTAAAATATGCAACTGGTCGTGTAGTCGTTCCATCGTTCGCAACAATATTTCACGAGCTCGCGTCCGTATGTACCTCGTGCTTATGTTTCACGTTGTAAGATGCTAACGGGGGCTCGTTTGTAAGTATGTAATTGTTTCAGCTCATTGAAGGCAGTCTCGTGCAAATCGGTCCATTAGAATTCTCTCCCTTTCTTGAGCAATGCGTTCATTGGTTGAGGTATTTGCGAATTTTCTAATTAATCCAAATTGTCTCACCAGACGTAGCACATTCTCCAGTTGACTAATTCCCTTTTCGATGGTTCGACTATCAAGATGTCACCCAATGTAGATACGTACGCTACCAGAGTCAATTTCGCGTTTTAATTTCGGCATTAGCTGCTGAAACACGGCTGGGGCGTTCTTTAGCCCAAAGGGCATTCGGGTGAACGCGTACATCCCGAGGATGCTATAAAAGCTGTATACTTCCTAGATTCAGAATCGATTGGTATCTGATAATACCCGTTGTTCATGTCCACCGATGTGACGTACTTGTACCCGCTGGCCATTTGTAGCTCCTCCTCGATGTTCGGAGTTGGATATACTTCCTTTTTCGTCGCAACATTTAATAGCCGATAATCGATACAGAGGCGGTCCTCTCCGATCCGACGATGACGGTATAACTATACAGGGTGTCCCGTTCATGGTGGAGAATCTTTTAATGGTAAATAGTGTGGCTCATTTGGGGAAAATTAATGTTCTACGAGACACCTCTATTTTGAACCGTTACAATGTAAAAGCACTTTTTGTAAATTGTGTCAAAATACCTGACTTGCCGAACTAAATCAAAATTTGCCAAAGCACCAAACATGTCATCCGAGATATGACTTCACTTTCCGAAACTACATAAAATTTCCTATAAAACGACACCTCGTCCGTTACGAAGTTGCTCGTATCTTCCGAGATACACCAGTTCAAACTTTGAAGAAATTTTAAAATCGGTTTTTCATGCAAAATTCAAATGATAAAATCGTAACGGTGCTTTGAACTGACAAATCTGCAAAGTTGAAAAAAGTTGCCTCATTATGTTAGCTCTCGAACGACATATAAAAATTAAGGGATGACGATTTGAAAATTTGCGAATTTAACGTTTCAAAGGTAAAAAAAGTGGTTTTCGTGTAATGCAAATCATCTGATATGATGAAGATAAATTTGTACGATCAACACAGTTCATTTTGTTGGGCGAAAAAAACTTTACATTGAAAATGTTTCGGGCCAAAAATGTAACAGTTATTTTAACCGTAGATCTGATTTATATTAATTCTAAATAATAATTGCACTTATTCGCAAGTTCTTTCCCTCGTCAGTCAGTTTGTGAGCTATTATTACTACATAAATTAATTAGTGTTTGTACTAATATTTTACCAGGTAATATTATTTAAATTGTTATTAGTGTTATAATATTATAACTTCGAACTTTTAAAAGTATAGTGTTGTTCCCGAATAATAAATATGGGATATACTGATGATGAATACATCGATATGGTGTTCGTATATGGCGTATCTAACGGAAACGCAGACGTTTCCACCGTAGACAACTTCCGGACAGCAGGACGATTGCAAGGACATACCGAATCTTAAAGGCTACCGGAAAAACGGCAAACCACCAGGCCAGGGATCAAACTGAACGGTCTACAAGGAATCAAGACGAAATCCTTAGACACTTTGATACGCACCCCGGTACCGGGTACTCCACGCCGACAGTCGGTATCCGTATCATTTATCACGGGTCCAGGATTTATTACCTGCAGACTTCGAAAGGAGGACAACCTTTTGTAGATGGCTTTTGGATCAAACTTCAACAGATCGAAATTTTCCGAGAAAAGTGCTGTGGACAGATGAAGCAACGTTCACACGTAGTGGCGTGTTTAATTCGCGAAACACGCACGTTTGGGCCCATCGGAACCCCAACGCAACTAAAACTTCTTGTTATCAACATGAAATTAAGGTGAATGTGTGGATAGGTGTTCTCGGAGATTGCCTTTCCAAGCCCATAATTCTTCCTGAACGGCTCAATTCAGTGGCGTTCCATAGCGTGCTGGAAACTGAAGTCGGACCAAGTTTACTTCATGCTGTTCCAGTTGCGGAACGATCAGAAATTTGGTGGCAGATGGACGGATATCCTGCCCATAATGGAAGAGTTGTCACAGAGTTTTTAAATGATAAATACCAGCAGAAATGGATTGGACGATATGGGCCTATTCCATGGCCTGCAAGAAGTCCTGATTTAACTCCTCTTGATTTTTATGTTTGGGGAAATTTGAAAAATCGGGTTTATAACGAACCTATTACGTCGCGGGAACAACTGATTCAAAAAATTAAAACAGAGTGCAACGATTTGAGAAGAAATAGGGAAGAAGTTCTCCGCGCTGTCGCATCAGTTGCCAGGAGATGTTCACTTTGTATCCAACACGAAGGAGGACATTTCGAACAATATCTCTAATTTTCGCTTCGAAATTATTTTAAAAATAAAATAGATTTCGGTTTCGCTTCTTTCTCCTATTTGGTAAGCATAAAACAAAAATACATATGAATAAAATTCATTTGAAAATAGCCTAAACGTCTTTTATATGAAAACCACATTTTTTTACCTTTGAAACGTTAAATTCGCAAATTTTCAAATCGTGAGCCCTTAATTTTTATATGTCGTTCGAGAGCTAACATAATGAGGCAACTTTTTTCAACTTTGCAGATTTGTCAGTTCAAAGTACCGTTACGATTTTATCATTTGAATTTTGCATGGAAAACCGATTTTAAAATTTCTTCAAAGTTTGAACTGGTGTATCTCGGAAGATACAAGCAACTTCGTAACGGACGAGGTGTCGTTTTATAGGAAATTTTATGTAGTTTCGGAAAGTAAGTCATATCTCGATGACATGTTTGGTACTTTGGCAAATTTTGATTTAGTTCGGCAAGTCAGGTATTTTGACACAATTTACAAAAAGTGCAGCAGCAGCAACAACAACGCATTGGTCTCGGCGATGACACGATCCAAGATAGAGCTGCCTGTAGAAATATGCTGAGAAATTATCGCCAAAACGGGCGATGTGCCTACAACGCAGGTCGAGTAACGCGGAACCATGGAGCGGTATAAAGAACGAGGCAAGGAAGAAGAAGACAAAAAGTGCTTTTACATTGTAACGGTTCAAAATAGAGGTGTCTCGTAGAACATTAATTTTCCCCAAATGAGCCACACTATCTACCATTAAAAGATTCTCCAATATGAACGGGACACCCTGTATAATTATTCAACAGTTCCTGAACTAGCGCTTCCATCCGTTCTCGACACCTTTTAGTTTGCCTGCCACAGCAAACAACAACAAATCGTCACGCCACTTATAAATTTCCTTTAGACGGTTCACTTTTGACACCCATTGTTTTATGTCTAGACCCAACATGTCGTTCGGGTCGTAGCTCGGTAGAATGTTCGCAATCTCACTAGATGTCAACACAACACTCGCCATGTTGTTTCGCATTATATTTCTCTAGTCTTCACCACCAGACAAGATCTCCTGCGACTTCCGATTCGTATCCACCAACTTACCCTTATTCGCTTTCGCCAATTGACCCTTCCCATGTGGAGTCACGAGCCCCTGTTAGCATCCTTTCCGGAGAGCACAGGATCATTGTTGGTGACTTTAATGCACACCATGAACTTTGGCATTCTGACTTACACAACGATACCAGGGGTATAGCTATCACCGAATCTCTAGACCCCTCAGAATTCTGTTCTCTCAATGAAGACTCGCCGGCTCGAGTCACTGGCACTTGCAGTAATTCTTCTGACATAACCATTGTAAGTGCCAGTTTGATAAGTTGAACGCGATGAGAGACGCGAACAACTCTTCAATCAGATCACCTCCTAATCATTATAAGAATTGACAAACCAGCGAACCTGACCAAGTCAGAGAAGCGAACCTTTGTCAATCACAAAAAAAAACCGATTAGGACGGTTTTAAATCATACTCGTCGGCGAAGATCATCGAGCTAATGTGCATAAGGCCGAGAAATATTAGGAACGTCATTGCGAAAACAACGGCACGCTATATTTCTGCAGGATGTATCCCGAAAGTTCGACCTCATCAGACGCGCTCACCCTGGTGATTAACTCTGAAACCAATCGACAAGTTAAAGACTATCGGAAGGCAAAATGGAATGAGTACCTTAATGACGGTGTCAACAAGCTATATGGTCTACTGTCCGCACCCTATCCAATTCTAGGAAAGGAAAGGGAAATCTTCTTATAACTTTTGGCCGTAGAAAAACTAAACTAGCAATCCTCTTCACTGCGCGAGCCTGTTCAATAAGCAATTTATGGAACATCCCAAGTCTGACGGGCTCAAGCGTAAAATTAGAAGACGGATTCGCAGCCGAACTATTGACAATGTACCATTGTACTCTGCGGACCAGGTTAAGAAAGTCATTGGGAATGCTAAAAACTCCAAGTGCCTCGGACCTGATGGTATTTCGATGACCATTTTGAAACATCTCGACGTTCCAGCTATTGAGTATATCTCACGGCCGACTCTACCGTGTCGCATAGTACAACCACTGCCCTCGATGCGATCACTACACGCATCCGTGATGGGCTAAATCACTAAATTCTAGTGGCAATTGACCCATCAAATGCGTTTGATAAGGTCAATCATTCGATTCTTCTCGCCAACCTGTTGAATATGCATGTTCAACATCTACATGTCCGGCCTTCCTACACCACCGGAAGGAATGGAAATGGTTTCCTATGCGGACGATTGCACCGTTCTCGCCACCGGGGAGGATAAATATAATATGTGCCTCCTAATTAATCGCTATTTTGCGCGATTACAGTTATTTTTCGAAAACCGAAACGTCACCACGTAAGAGTCTAAATCTTCTGCGTCAGTTCTAACCACCTGGTCGGGGGATTGTCGGTGGGTGGTTGATGTAAGTATTGGCAACAATCCTGTTCCTACTGTAGCTAACCATAAGATTCTCGGGCTTCACCTTGAGAGTATGATGACGTCAGCTTATCACGTTGCGGCAGTTTGTGAAAAGATGCGCAGTAGGAACAAAATTCGGAAAGCAATGAGCGTTAGTTAGCCATAAATTCATAAAATGTTGTATAAAATGGAAATCTACCCAACTACCCGCTACTCCTAATACAAATTCCTCCATATAGCAGTGGATGAAGTCATTACTTAGAGCTATGTTTTACTTTTTTTAGTTCATGATATCCTTAGGGCTCAGGATACGATATTACGCTACTTTATAGCGAATTGTATTGAGAAACGTCTTTCAAAAATGTGGCTTTTTGTGTTGACTTTCCAATATAAATTACATAAAACATAATAATCAAGAGACGCGAGAGCGTATCGCCCGCCAAAGGAAAAAAACGAAAGCGAACAAGTCTATGATTACCGGAGACAACTTGCTTTTTTGTTTGACAGGGCTACAGCTTTCCAGGTAACATCCAGCAAAAAATTTTTTTACCCAAAATATTCCACATATCCTGTTCTAGTGCCTTTCTAAAAAAATCTTCGATCGGCACAATAACGGGTAAGATATATGCAATAAACGGTGAAATTTTCACCATCACAGACTTAAGCGAGTAACCCAATTTCAGACTGGAGTCTACAGTTGCAGAAAGACTTGCTTCTACTGTCTCTCCCCGTGATAGGATTTTTATGAAATTTGGAATGAATGATCCTCTGGTGGTCCTTCTAAAGAATCAATGTCTTCCATTTAGATAAGTGGATGGAATAATGGTATAATAGGTTAAGTTAACAAAAGATTTCCAACAATTGCGTCTTTAGGCTCATCGCATTGACATTGGGACACGGGGACATTGGGACACTAGGATATTGGGACACTGGGAGACTAGGATCCTGGGGCAGTGGGATATTAGGAAATTGGGGCATTAGGGTCTTGGGATATTAGGACATTAAGACATTGGGGCATTAGGCACACTGGGGAAACTGGGACGTGGGGACATCGGGATATTGGGGCATCGGGATATTGGGGCATTAGGACATCGGGATATTGGGACAATGGGACATTGGGATATTGGGACATTGGGATATTGGGACATTAGGACACTGGGAGACATTGGGACAATAGGACCATCGGACATTGGGAAACTGGTACATAGGAACATTGGGCAACTGAGACATCGGGATATTGTGACATTGGGACATCATGATATTGGGACATTAGCACATTATCATATTAGGACTTTCGGATATTGGGACATTAGGTACGCTGGGGAAACTGCGACGTCGGGACATTGGGCCACTGGAACATCGCGATAGTGGATCATCGGGATATAAGGACATTGGGAGTTCGGAACATTGGGATATTGGAACATTGTGACATTGGAACATTGGGATATTGGGACATTAGGACACTGGGAGACTGTGACATGGGGGCACTGGGATATTAGGACATTGGGACATTATGACTTTGGGACAATAGGACGATCGGGCATTGGGACACAGGCACATAGGGACATTGGGCTACAGAGACATCGGGATATTGGGACACCGGGATATTGAAACATTGGAGCACTGCGATATTAGGACATTGGAACATTGGGATATTGGGACATTAGTACATTGGAACATTGAGAAATTGGGACAATGAGACATTCTTGCATTTGGACATTAGGATATTAGGCACACTGAGGAAACTCGTACGTGGGGACATTGGGCCACTGGGACATCGGGTTATTGGGACATTGGGATATCAGGATATAAGGACATTGGAACATTGGGATATTGGGACATGGGAACATTTGGATATTGGGACATTAGGACACTGGGAGACTGCGTCGTTGGGGCATTGGGATACCAGGACATTGGACCTTGGGACAATAGGGCAATCGGACATTGGGACACTGGTACATAGGGACATTGGGCCACTGAGATATCCGGCTATTGGGACATCGGGATATTGGGTCATTTGGACATTGGGGCACTGCGATATTAGGACATTGGGATATTGGAATATAGGGACATAAGGACATTGGGAGATTAGGATATTGAGACACTGGAACATTAGGACATTGTGACGCTGGGACATTTGGATGCTGGGACATTAGGTACACTGGGAAAATTGGGACATGGGGGCATTGGGACAGTGGTACATTCGGATATTTGGCTATTGGGACCTTGGGACACTCGGTATACTGCGACATTGGGTCATCGGGATATTGGATCATTGGGATATTGGGACATTTGTACATTGGGACACTGGTACATTAGGACATTGGGCCATTGGGATATTATCACATAAGGATTCTGGGACATTTGGGACATTGGGAACTGGGATATTAGGAAATTGGGACATTAGGACCTTGGGACAGTAGGACAATTGGACATTGTTATATTAGGACATTAGGTGAGGGACTGGGACACTGGGACACAGAGAGACTGGGACATTGGGATATTGCGATACTAGGACGTTGGGACACTAGGGTAGTGGGACATTGGGATATTGCGATACTAGGACGTTGGGACACTAGGGTAGTGGGACATTCGGACATTAGGCCATTTGGACACTGTGATATTTGCACATTCGGACATTGGGATATAAGGACATTAGGAAATTGGAACACTGGGACATCAGGATCTCAAAACAAAAATATTAGGTGGCTATTTAAGTATGCAAAAATATATGATATCTGACCAAAAACAACAAAGTTGTAAAAGTTACCCCGCCAAAGAAAAATTCATCTGCCGCAAAAAGAATACATATCACTCCAATCCGCCGCTCATAAGTAATTTTGTTTTAGGTGTAAATGCTGGGTGTAATTTTGTTTTGTATGTAAATGCTAGAGAGGTTTAAATGTACAGGACTACTTCTCAAAGTAATTTGGTGGGAGCATTAACATTTTACTCAGTGCCACTTTGATGGCTCTCACCAAATTACTTTAAGAAGTAGTCCTGTACATTTAAACCTCTCCAGCATTTACACATAAAACAAAATTACATCCAGCATTTACACCTAAAACAAAATTACTTATGAGCGGCGGATTGGAGTGATATGTATTCTTTTTGCGGCAGATGAATTTTTCTTTGGCGGGGTAACTTTTACAACTTTGTTGTTTTTGGTCAGATTTTACTTACATAAGATAATATCGACGAACTATTCTTCATCAGTTGTCCTCGTTTTCCCGTCAATGTTTGGTTAATCCTGTTTGTTCCATAATACTGCTCCCAGATACTCGGCTTATTTTTATGCCAATTCAGCATGGAGTCCTTGTCATTTGTAATATCGTCGATGCCTATTTTCATATTCTTTCTCTCCAGTATAGGCCTCTGAAGTGACAGATTCTTTTGGAGTTGCGTCGAGTTTGTTGGACTTCTGGATGCGTTCCGACCGTTTAGATGCTGTCGATCATGTTCGATTTGAACCTCAATATTTTCATAGTCGTTTAGGTCTGTCTTACGTTTCAACTGAAAATTCGGATCACATGAGGCAATTGTCGAATGGCCGGTATACAATCGTTCTTCATTGGCAATATACGGTCTGACAACTTCATAGCTCAGCGACGACGAAGCATCACCGGTCATTGATTTTCGTCGTTCAAATGCTTTGGTTATGGTGAGAAGTTTCTGATTGTTAACAAGACTTAAGCAAAGCTGTTTGATTTCCATCTCATTGCTTTGATTCATTAAACCTAGATAAGTCTCCAGCTCCTGCTTTAAGATGGCAATGTAGTGCTGCAAGTCTTTCGGAAATTGAAGACTGAAGCTTTTCTCAAAGTCGTAGTCTTCGTTTTGGCTTTCTCCTGAGTTCGTTTCACTCAACGTCTTCAATACATTCACTTTCGATTGAATATCTTCCAGCATGTCTTTCGTATTTTGGAAGTGAATCTGATCTTCGTAGCGTTTTAGGAAGAATCCCAATGCCTTCTCTTGATTCTGTCGTACATGATCACTATATGGCTCAATGACGCTTTCCACCTTGTACGCATCCTCCGGACAGGAGTTTACATACTTTGAACATTTATAATTATTCTCCAGAACTTCTTCAGCTAGAACTTTGGTTTGATCAAAAGTTGGGTTATCGACCCCGCCTATGGGTTTTCTGCGCTTGCTAATCCGTTTGCTGTTTCGACTTATCTCGTTGACTAAGCGAAACGAATCCAGGTCGATGTCAGTCAACGAATCATCCGTGCCGTCCGACCAAGTCTCCAACGAACCAGTGCCACCATCGTTCCCCTCCATTATAGTGGGCATTGGTACAGCATTTTTCGTACGATCGTTGGTGAGCGTTGATCCAACATCATCATAGACTAGTGACTCATTCGAGCGGGGCAGAGATAGTACGCTCAGTCGATTGAGCGTGGCTCTGCTTAGTCCCGGATAGGTTTTCAGGTGCCTATCTAGGCTTTTAATACTATCCTGTAGCGATCTTAGCTCTTCAGATATTCTGCCCTCGCCATCGGCAGTGACATTATAATATTCTTTGGCATCGTCGATAACTATTTCTTCGTCTCTATGCTTTTCGAGGGTCTTTTGAAGTGGCAGTGTAAATTGTTTTAGTGGCGAAGCCAGCCTTGGGTGAATGATATCGATGACGGGCTCGCTGTAGATGTGATCCTCCACTGAACTGGTTGAACAGACCTGGGAGCTGTAATAGCCGGACGAAGCACTTTTGTCCGTCGAGTAATGTGACGTTGAGGTGATTCGATCACGCGAACGACTATCAGTTGGCTCGCAACATGGCATCGTGGTATTGGAGTTATGATACATACTCTCTATATTGCACATTTTGCTGGGTGTAGCAGTGACTGGGTCCGAGTCCGGCTTGGAATCAGCGTCAACAACGATATTACTGTAACGATAGGAGAAAAAATTATTGCAAATAATGAAAAAAAATGCATCAACATTTTAAATTTATAAAAAAATGTCGGCCGACGTCAATCAACGGATTGGAAAAGTTACAGTGTCTGACTCTCCCTTCATAAAAATACAGAAATTGTAGCCTTTAAGCCCCTTCAACAGAATTAATTTCCTAGGCTGAGGAGACAAAGTCATTTTCATTTTTCACATGTTATTTCTATGTATTAGCACGAACAAACATTAAATTTCCCAATGATTATGTCCAGTTTAAACACCTTGGACATAAACGTTGACATTATTTTGCAAAGAAAGTGCATTTATGATAGTGTGGATAGCGACAGTGATGCAAGACATGTTACCTGAGAGTTGGTCGTTGCAGTCGTGGTTGCTTCGACGATTAAAAAGAAAAAACAGGCTCCTTTTTGTTCAAACTTCTTAAGAGTTTTCAGCGGCTTGAAGTCAGGGCTACGTAAGACATTATCCGTTGCAAATGATTAACTGCAATTAATTATTCCTCAACTCCAGAGTGTACAGGCTCTAGCCAATTAAAAGTTGCGTAAGAGTTGAAGGTGGAATATTTCCTTTAGTCTACGAGCTATGACTAATGTGTTTAGACAAGCGTTAGTTAGTGTCTTTGTTAGTCAGTGATGCGGATTTTGTTATGTGTTGAATATTCCACAGATAAAAGATTGGCTACAAAAGTAGTTAATATCATACGACAAGAAAAGAAGAAAATCGGGAACCTTTCCATTTACATACAAATCTTTGGCCACATCAAAACTGAGAAACACAGTAAATCTCTCTAGACTAGACAAAGAGCCTCATTCGAAAGGGATAGGTGGGCGGATTTGGTACGCCATTCATATTTTAGAAGGAGATCAATCAGCTTGCATTTGACACAAATTTGAAGTTTTTCGTAACATTTTATCAAAATATATGGATGATTATTTTGCAGTTTTGTAGGGGAGGTAGGGGCAGTCAGACCTGCTCCACTTTGCATCAACTTCAAGAATATGTCACAATTAGGCATGATCAAAATTTCAGGTCACCAGGGATATTTTGTCGAAAGTTATGGCCGAATTAAAATATCAAGGAGGGGTACTTGGTATGGGAATTAGGGGAACCTTAAGCCGGCCCCACACCGACCGGAGTGTGGCAAACACCGCGCAAAAAACCGGTCCAAGATTGATACCTTGGACTCGTCCAACCACACAGCTGCACTGCTGCTGTACGATTTTGGTATCAATCTTTTGCGTGGTGTTTGCCACACTCCGGTCGGTGTGGGGCCGGCTTTACAATAGTACCAGTGACTATTTTCCATATTAACCTAACTATTTTACCCCATGATTCTCAGCCTATCATGTCATAGTCAGTACAACTATGAAACCTTGATTTTTCACTTGATTGCAAAAAAAAATAAATAAAAATAATTCGCAAGCGCGCAGAGGGCGAACGCTGGGTTGTTGAGCGTAGCGAGCAGTGGGCGAAGCCCCCTAGTAACTCATAAATCATATAACTAATTGACCTCTTCTACATTTTATTAACATCTTTACGCTCTAAATTGAATAATAAATTACCTATACCTACAGTGGGATTCGATCCCGAGACCCTATGATTTGGGGACCAACGCCCTACCTACTAGACCAATCAGACTCTATGAGTGATGAAGTTTGTAGTCTATACAATACATTGTGAAACATCGCATAAAAGAAATAGCAAAGCTAATATCCAAAAACAACTATGCCGTAGTTGTTTTCACTTGTGGAAGATAGGACATGTAAACGATCATTTAATTGGTTGTAAAAACTATTTCTTAATACAAATCAACCATTTTCATGGACAATTTGAAATAGTAGCATTAACTGGGTTGCATAGTTAATGTTACAATAAGTTTTCTCTGAGTGTAGTGTAATATTTCAGATTTAGAGGGAATTCACACTTCCGACAGGATTTACTAAAACCCAGATTTGATTAGCGATTGTATCATATTGTACTGCAGTTTAACAATGGAAGTACATTCTACGATACATTTTGAATTTAGTGACACTCGTTCAACTGGAGGATTTGTTGGTATAGTCTGTATCCGCTTTTATAATATTATATTAACATAATATATCATTTTTTTCTGATTTGGTAACATTGGTAACACTACTTAGACATGTCAGTTGACAGCTGACTTGTCCACCTGCATATTCGCTGTGTAGCGGTGTAGCTAGCCTCTCTCTCGGTTGCATTTCAAATGCATACTGAATTAGTACAATTGTACTGTATTGTACTTTAGTGGGTGCTTTTGTCAATTCGGCGGGAACAAGAAACGTTCTACTTGGCTTTGGCGATTTGTGGAGAAAGGACGTTCGACACGAGTAAGGTATTTTCTGAAAATATTCAAGTTTTGCAATTTATTTTGCACGTACATAAAAAATAATTCTTCTCTTTTGTGAACAGGTTCTCTAGTGATATAAGCTTGGTGTGAATAAGTGCGAAATTTGATTTGGTGAAAAAGTAGGCATCAAGTGCGAGGTGCAGATAAAGGTCCAGTGTAACGTATATCATTTTACCGTATGCAAACATAATCGTTTAATCTGTCTGGCAGTAAGCTCTGCATGCATGTGCGCATGCATGCATTTTTCAAATCACGCCATTCGCCAGATCACGCAATTTTTCAAATAACGCCATTCGCCAGATCACGCCATTTTTCAAATCACGCCATTTGGTACATCACGCCACTTGGAGAATTACGCGGCATTCACAACTACGTTACGCCACGCAAAATTAGTCAACACATCACCTAACGCATCAAAATCACGTCACATCATTCGCCTGGAGTTATTTCGCATTGTCCAAGGACTGCATTCGCTTGTTATAGTTTTAATTTTTTTCCTTTATGCCACGCAGAAAAATAAGAAAAGCCTTCTCATTTAGCAAAAACCAGCTTCGTCACGAAACGGCCGTTACGGATGGAAAGCCGGTAAGTACCATATAAAATTTTCTATTGGATTCTCGCATGTACATATATATATTCACTTATTTTCCTGCTGGTGTAGATAATCTTTTTCGTTAGTTTTTTTTTTGTTTTGCGTTATAATGAATCGGGTTAAATACATAATTAAACTATAATGTTGTAAAACATCATCCGTGGTCTTTTCTTGATGGACCCTCCCCCAGGACAATGAACAGGCATGAGCTCAGTTTCAATTTGCATTGTGTTATGTTTTGAAGTGTTTTTTTTTTGGTATTGCACGTGAAATTATTGTGATGACGGAGGCACATCAAGGGAAAAAGAACCGCGACCATTCACGGCCTGAGCAGCCTGCAAGCACGTGCGCCCCCTGCCTAGATGTACCCCCAACCCAATGTGAGACCATCGCATCGTGGCAAGAATAAAACAAGTCATCACAGTAGATTTAGCCCATATTCAATACCGTCCAAGACTTTATCAAAACAAACATCTGACCAAAATTTCAAAAAGCTAGCGTCATTATTCCGGGAATTATCGTGCGAACAGACAGACATGGCTTAGAGGATTAACATTACTGACCTGACAGCATTTACTAAAACCACTAAAAATAATCTTGTCGCTAGTCTGAATCCTCTTTTATTCGAATCAGGGACCGACCCTGATCATTTATATACAGGGTGTCCCGCATTAGGTGATCAATACTATAAGGGTTGCTAGCACAACTTGTTTCAGCAAGCAAATTACCAATACAATCGGTGCTGCTGGACACCCTGTATATTATCGACAAGATTGACTAAATGCTAGGTGGTCATGGTGTGAGGGTATCATAGAATCTACGAAATACTAGTAGACTACACGATACCCTTTCGGAACCTGGAATGCACGCTCCCTGAATAGGCCAGGGGCCTTAAGGGCCCTCTTGGATCAGGTCGAAAAATATAAGGTGAGCATAGTTGCATTCCAGGAAACAAAATGGCTTAGTAGCGAGATTGATGACCGAAATTCGTACACAATTTTCACAATTGGAAAACCTTCGGGCCACAGGGAGTTTGGAGTAGCGTTCATTGTAAACAATCAACTTAAGCCGCATGTTATTGACCCATAAATGAGCGGCTGTGCGCAATTCGCATTAAAACCCGGTTCTTCAATCTCTGGCTCATAAACGCGCATGTCCCCACCGAAGTCAGTGAAGACGGTTAAAGACGAGTTCTATCACCTGACTCACCGGCAACGACTTTTGGCTATAAACAACGGACCACGATTGGGTTTTGGAACGTTCGAACGATGTGGGGCGAGTGTAACAACATGAGGCTTACTGAAGTCGAACGGGAAATGACCGCGTATAACATCGCTATATTAGGACTGAGCGAAACAAGATGGCTCGGATCAGGAGCGACTCTATCACCAAGCTCTAATACTGTTTTACTGTACTCTGGAAATGATGACCAAAATGCTCCTCGGCAGGCAGGAGTCGGAATCCTCTTGACTAGGGATGCACGTCGATCCCTTATCGATTGGAAACCAGTTTCCGACCGTATTATCACCGCCCGATTCAAATCCAGAGTACGAAATATCACGATAATTCAGTGTTACGCATCGACCGAACCAGCTGATCAAGCTGACAAAGACGTTTTCTACCAAAGACTTGGCGACACCTTTGATAGGGCTCCCAGAGGTGACATTAAAATCATAATGGGGGATCTCAACGCTAAAGTCGGGTCAGATAACCAAGGATTGGAACACCTTATGGGAAATCATGGGTTAGGCGACAGAAACCAGAATGGCGAGATGTTTATAGAGTTTTGTAACTCTCGTCAGCTCGTCATTGGTGGAACTCTGTTTAAACACAAAGATTGCCACTTATCAACCTGGACCTCTCCGAATGGCAGAACTGAGAACCAGATTGACCATATTGCTGTTTCCAAAACGTGGAGAAACTGTGTCTTAGACGTTAGGGCGAAACGTGGTGCTGATATTGGCAGTGACCACCATCTTGTCATCGCAAAAATGCGCTTACGAACGGCAGCAATCCAGCGTCCTAACCGTGTAAATATTTGCCCTAGATATAATGTGCAGAAGCTCAAACTTCCATCAACCAAGCGTGCGTTCTCCACAGCTTTGCGCGAAAAAGCTAATGCACCACCACTAAATGAGAATCCGACAATTGACGATAGATGGAAAGTCGCTAAGGACTCATTTATTTCGTGTGGCGAAGAAATTTTAGGACGATTGGATCGCGGTAGGAGACCATTTATTAGCGACTCCACTTGGTCTCTTATCTCAGCACGCAAGAGAGTTAAAGAGCAGATCAACTCAGCTGCTGACGATTCAGCTAAGGAACGATACAGAGCTGAATACCGTTCGCTCCAGAAAGGCGTTCAAAGGAGTGTTAGGCGTGACAAGCGCAATAATATCAACGCGCTTGCGAAGGAGGCAGAGGATGCGGCTATCCGCGGTGACAGTGGAACACTCTTCAAGCTTATCAAGCCATTAACTGGCAGATCTTTACTAACGGAACATCCTGTGAAAGATAAGGAAGGTGTTCTGCTCGTTACCGAAGAACAACAGCTGCAAAGATGGAGAGAACACTTTTTAGAGGTCCTTAATAACACCTTCGGGCCTGCAAGTGCATCTTCATTGCCAGCAGAAGACGTCCCTCGAATAGACGGCATTAGTTCTGGTCCACCATCCAAAAAGGAACTAATAGACGCTATTAAATCAATGGACGCCGGTAAAGCCCCTGGGATTGATGGAATTCCGTCTGAATTCTTGAAAGCGGATATTATCGCTTCAGCGGATATTCTCCTTCCCTTAATCCAAGAGTGTTGGGAAACCGAAACTCTTCCCAGTGAGTGGAAGTAATTATTAAGCTTCCGAAGAAAGGTGACCTGAAGAATTGCAATAATTGGCGTGGGATCTGCCTACTTCATGCTGTTTCCAAGCTGATGGCTAAGATTGTTTTAGGACGAATCAAGGACAAAATCGATGACACATTGAATGATGAACAAGCTGGCTTTCGCGAATGGTTTTCCTGTAGCGACCACATTAACACCCTCCGTATTATCATCGAGCAATCCGCGGAATGGAGATCCCCATTACATCTCATGTTCATCGATTTTGAGAAAGCCTTCGATAGCGTTGATCGTCTCTACATCTGGAATGCCTTACGGAGACGAAATATCCCAGATAAGATAATCTCCATCATCAAGGAATCCTACAATGGAGCCCAATGTCACGTCCTGCATAAGGGCAAGCTTTCAGATCCTTTTGAGGTGCACAGTGGAGTGAGGCAAGGCTGCATTTTGTCACCTATTCTCTTCCTTGTTGCCATTAGTGATGTACTCGGCTCCGCACTCCAATTACATCGTAACAAAGGTATCAGATGGAAATTGTTCGATCACCTTCAACATCTTGACTACGCTGACGACATTTGCCTTCTATCAACAAACACGGATGATGTCGCTCAAATGACAGAAGCTCTAAATTGCGCGAGTCGTAATGCGGGGCTGAAAATCAATGCTGCCAAGACTAAGTTCTTGAGCACATATCCAGGTGGGCAAAGCGAAATTTGTATTTAGGACAGGCAGTCGAAAAAGTTGATGAATTTTGCTATCTCGGAAGTGTAGTTACAGCAGATGGTGGAGCGGATGCTGATGTAAAATCACGGATAAACAAGTCTAGGGCGGCTTTCTTCAATTTGACTCCTTTCTGGCTAAACAACAATATTTCCAGACGCACCAAAATACGTGTCTTCAATTCTAATGTGAAATCCATTCTGCTATATGGCTGTTCAACCTGGAAGGTGACTAAAGAGATCACTGATAAGTTGCAAACTTTTGTTAATCAGTGTCTACGGCGCATCCTAAATATTCGTTGGCCGGAGATCATTTCGAACGAGGATCTCCTTACTATAACTGGCCAGGAAAGGATAGGCACTTCGATCAAAAGACTTAAGTGGCAATGGATAGGTCACACCTTCCGAAGAGGGCCCAAAAACGTCGCAAAAAGGCTCTAAATTGGAATCCACAGGACTCCGGAGCAAGACGCCGTGTTGGGCGGCCAAGGAACACATGGAGAAGATCGGTAACTAGCGAAGCGAAAACGATAAACCTTACATGGTCGCAGCTAGCGCCGTTGGCGCAAAACAACGAGGTGGAGAGTAGGCGTGGTTAATGCCCTATGCCCCACAAGGGGTTGACAGGAACTAGAGAGAGAGAGAGAGATAGCCTCCATGAAGACTGTAACGACAATGGCCAACGAATAATTGACTTCGCGACCAGCAGAAATATGGTCATTAGCTCCACGTGTTTTCCGGACAGGCAGACCTGGAGATCTCCAGATCAACATACCGTCAACCAAATTGACCACGTCCTCGTCTGCAAGAGATGGGCATCGAGCATAATGGATGTTCGACCTATCGTGGAGCAAATATTGATTCTGACCATTATATGGTGAAGGCGACCTATATGTGCAGAGTTTCTTCGGTGCATCATTCGAGATTCAACCCGGCGAAAATTTGTGCGGTTGACAAATTGTCGGATGATGCCACGGCTGTTGCTTACACGACTGCCCTTGAGGAGAAACTGACGCCCTTGCACAGGGCCGAACCCAAGGGGGGATTATGGGGGATGAAACACCCCGAAATTATGAAACCGATTTTTCAAAAGTATTAGTTTAAACAAAATTGACATACCATAACTAATATTGACATAACTAAAAAGTGATAATTTTCAAACGAAGGATCAATAGTGTAGTCACTAGGTGATTTCAGATTGCAAAATGTGGTGGAGAAAAAAATTTTTTTTGTTTGTCTGCTTTTTAGGGTGCTGAACTTGAATTTGGAGCCTCCCACCAAAATTTCGTTGCAAAATAGGGCCAAAACCGCCGAAAATTATCGGAGTTTTCCGTTTACATTTCTCCGAAAACCTGTCCATAAACATGTTAGAAAAAAAAGAGAAAACATGATTGCGGGTCCAACGCGATACTAATCTTTAAAATGAGTTATGCGGTATCGCTACAATTGATAGTCATTTTTTTTTTGCGTTTTTTGTGATTTTGACCCTGTTTCGGAACGAAATGCAACTTTTGCGACAAAATATTAAAAACCCTTCGATCTCAAAATTTAATTCATAATACGGAACTATGTTAAAAATGGCAAACTTACAATTATTATTAATTGTAGTAATACCGTTCAACGGATTTATAATATTTATGTCTCTTTAGACGCGTAAGCATGTTCTCTTTAACATTTCGCAGACGTGAATAGTTTCAGAGTTAGGAGCCAAAAAACGGAAAAACAGCGACTATTTTGGGTTTTTCGCGATTTCGACCATGTTCCGCATCGAAGTTTAGGTGCGAAGCTCCGGATTAGTGCTCAGCACCCCAAAAAAACATAAGAAACAAAAAAAAAACAATTTCTCCACCACATTTTGCAATCTTATGTACTAGGTTTATCACCTGGTTACTACACTACTAATAAAAAATATGATATTGAAATTTAAGTTTAAGTGTAGTAACAAAAATAATTAATTAATTTTATTATTTTTGATATTATTATTTTTTAAAGTTTTAATTAATACGAAATAAATAATAATAATAATTGAAAAGAATATGATACATAGTGACCGTTGAAAAATGGGTTAAACATGTCTTAATTTTGTAGGACCTAAATGGGTGTAAAAAAAAAAACTAAACTAATTTGCAAGAAATGAAATAAGGTAATTCCGTCTAAAAAAATTCGTAACAATCGGTTACCAAAACCAGTTCTTTCCTACAAAAAGAACTTAAATTTATTTGATGAAAATTAACTTTAAATATTTTGAATTAAATTTTTGTGAAATTAGAATATATAAAACCGATTATTTTAAGGTTAAGGTCACTTGGATAAACAAATCTCCCCCGAAATAAATTCCTGGGTTCTCCCCTGCGCCTTGCTAAATAACATCAGAAACGAAGGCGCCCTTGAGATCTGGGATACACTCAAAGACACCATCAAAGGGGTCGCAGAGGGGGTTGTGGGTTACAAAGCCCGGAGAGCCCGACATGATTGGTTTGACGAGGAATGTCAAAATTCGGTAGATGCGAAAAACCAAGCATATCGCCAATGGACCGAACGCGCAACAAGAGCCAAAAAAAAATAATAATGACGAGTTTCGACGATTTTCAGGTTAGGTTAATTAGGTGTAAGAAACGTAAGCATCTTGACGAGCAGTTGATGCAAATAAACTAAAGACTAGCTAGTAGGAACAGAAGACAAGCGTACAAGCTAATTAATTCGATTAAATGTGGATACCAACCCAGGACCAGCCTCTGTAAGGATAAGGATGGCAATATAATTAGTGACACCGATAGCGTTGATAAACGCTGGGCCCCACATTTTGAAGAGCTCTTCAATGTCCAACCGAACAACCCCACATAAGAAGTTCTGGAGCTGATGGCTGAAACAGGCCCTCCCGTTCAACCCCCAACAGTAGAAGAAGTAGATCTCGCTATGCAATTAATAAATAAATAAATAACAGGCGCGACAATCCAGCATCAGACTAAGGGGCAATTCAGACTATCGACAAGATTTACTAAATCCTAGATTTAGTTGACAGTTGTACCGTATTGTACTGCAATTTGAATAATGCAAGTACATTCTACGATGCATTTTGAATTAAATGACATACGATTTAATCTAGTAGGAGGAATTTGACTCGATTAGTTAAGTGGTTTTAGCAAATCCTGTCCATAGTGTGAATCCCCTCTAAGGCCGCAGGATATGTTAGTGACATCCTATTTCCAAGATCGTATCGGCTTTTTGTTGAGGTAATGAGATCAGCATCACGCTCAGCAGTGTTATTTATCCCCATAAATGGGTACTCGTTTAACATCTGAGTGTGATCATAGTCCGTCACAAACTCGTGAATTCGAAAAACACCATGATCCACGGTGAGATTCGAACTGGGCACCGAAGGTGCGCGCACTAACCGCTAGACCAGCCAGACTACATGCAATTACTGAAACATAATAACAACATAAGCCCCGGGCGCTGACGAGATTCCAGCTGAACTGCTGAAGCATGGTGGGGAGAGCCTTGTTAAGGCTATACACACACTTATCGCTAAAGTATTGAAAGACGAAATAATCCCGGAAGATTGGCGTAAAAGCATAATTTGCCCAATCCAAAAAAGGGGATAAGTTGTACGCGTACGCTGACGACATCAACATCATGTCTCGAAGATTGGGTGATGCAGAAAGCCTTCTGCATAATCTCAATAACGCCGCCAAAGAAGTTGGGCTAAACACGAAGCTCCATGTGTATAAAACCATCATCCGACCTGTGCTATGCTATGGCTGCGAGGCATGGACCCTAACCCAAAACTCTGAACACCTGTTGGACACATTCGAGCGAAAGGTTCTCCGAAGAATCTTCGGGGCCGTTCGTGAACGAGGTGAATGGCGCATCCGGTACAACCTGCAGTTGTATCAGCTGTATGATGAGCTACATGTGGCGAAAATCGTGAAATGGCAGCGACTGCAATGGGCGGGACATGTACAAAGGATGAACGACGATCGCATGCCCAAAAAGGTGATGAACGCGCAACGAGTGGACGGAGCCAGATTGCGTGGACGACCGAGAGCCCGATGGGGGCATTCTGTATGTGAGAACGCCCACCAGATGCTAGTCTTTCGGAACTGGAGGACAAGGTTGCGTGACCGCGACAATTGGAGGTCTTCAATCCAGGTGGCCAAGGCCCGACGCACAGTGGGGCGAAAAACCCGAATTTTAGAAACAATTATAAAATCTTCATGTATTTGGCCATTCTAAATCGAATGGAATTGGTTTCATTCAGATAGGATCAGCTGTTTTGAAGTTATTTTGATTTTAAGGGAGGGGGGGGGGGGGGGAGAGGGGATCATTTTTCAGTTTTTCCTAATTATTTGAAAAACTATAAAAGTTACAGCAAAATGGTTAGTGGACACATGAAACTACTCAAAATTACCTTTGCAATGGTCTATAATACAATTGACTTATTTTGATAAATTATACCCTAGACCAGAAAATAAAATTGGATATTATCATTTTTTACTGTAACTCTGCAAGAAATGCTAGTTGAGCCAGCATAATTTAGGGAAATATTCTTAATAAAATGATGTTGATGTTTGTCAAAAATTGAGTTGCTCCGACCAAGGACACACCTGATTCGCCTACTAGAACTATTTGTTCAAGTCAATAGCTCCATAGCGTCCATAGCTCCTCTCCAGGGGGAAGGGAGGTGGTAAATTTTGGCTGAACGTCAAGAGAGAGTCCCTTTATACTCTCCACCAAAAACTAGTTCAATAGGATGAAAACTACGGTTATCTCCGGTTCAAAAGGACCCAACATATTTTACAGTAGATATTCAAAAATTGTGTCTAAAACAGCCAACATGACATAACACAATGGGTCATAAAAGTAGTCTGGGGTTCTATGGGGTTATGATTCTTACATATTATTAATCTTGAGACTTTGTGGAATAATATAGCATAAACAGACGCTTGGAGGCACGTGGAGGTAGTTGTTAAAACTCAATGTGAAAAATCCAGTTAGGGTCAATTAGACTTTCAATGATTAAAATAAAAAAAAAAAATTTTCCAAATTTTTTTTTTTTACCTTTTTTATGCTAACATATTAATTATAACCTAAGTATTGAAAATAAAGTCATAAGACAAAGCTTTATCCGAATTTATAGTCAGGGTTTTCATTGAAACTTGATTATGGAAAAATGTGCAAAAACTGCAAAATCAATTCTCTACACTTTGAGAGCCGCTGATTTCTTACTGTGACAGATATCGGTCCGAAATTTTTTG
Organism: Microchrysa polita; assembly: GCA_949715475.1. Taxonomy (NCBI): domain Eukaryota; kingdom Metazoa; phylum Arthropoda; class Insecta; order Diptera; family Stratiomyidae; genus Microchrysa; species Microchrysa polita. The sequence continues at coordinate 31,981,833 of OX454420.1, read as the reverse complement.
TATAAAGAAATTTCAAAATGTTCACTATGCGATGAATCATTCACAAAAGCTCTCCAATAGTACCATTTTTTGAATTTTTGCCTCTACCGCCCACTGTGCGACGTCGGGCTATTGTGCCATAAGGAAGAAGAAGGGTTGAAACGGGAAGCATTCTTTTGTATCATTTTTTTTTATACATCGGAGCTTTACGGTACTGAATAGTTTATTGAAAAATACATTTTTAAGCATAATTGAACAATTTATTTAAGGTGGCTTAAGAAACCGTGTACCGCCCTGGATTAATAAAGTTGAATTATGCATTGTCATGTTCATATGTTGCTTTGTATTCAAAACGCATACAGATATACAAACTATGTAACACAAGTACATACTCGTACATATATAATTATACTCGTAACACTAACAAATCACTAGTACAGTGCGTACTCGTTATTTCGAAGCATCAGAAAACTCGAATTTTCAGGTTTTCGGATTACCTTGCACATTATGTCGTCCGAATTGCGAGAGTTCCTCTAATCTGAATTTGACATTTTTCAGTGGTGACATCAATAATATCGTCTAAAATGAATTCAATTCTGTTCTTCGTTCTAGGGAAGAAATGAAATCGTATAACGTAAAGAAATTCGTTTGAATGTAAAAAGCTAATTCTTTGAACACATAGCCTACAATTGACCATTTTCCCGAAATAGTCAACTAGTAAATGCTCTTCAGTAGTCCGAACTCCGATTCCGATTAGCTCCGGTTTTTATTAGTTTGGATTATCGTGTACGTACTGTACTTGTAAAACAAACTATTACTCGCGTATTGCTAATAAATTCGCGATTTTGTAACATCGCCAATAAACAATTGTTCGACGATGATGCTATAATAAATCACTCGCATACAAAATACGATGCATTTGCTAGTTACGTCCTAGTCAATATTGTACACCATCAGTCTTCCATATTCAATGTCATTACGTTCTAGTTTTACTTCACAAATTGCTAAATTTAAAGTAACATAAATTGAAAGTCCGTCTGTATTCATAGTGCCTACTCGTATCACGTCTTGATCATCCAGATTCATTAACAAATGTGTGCTCTTCGGCATTGTGCTGCTCTAATGTTTGTTTTTTCGTTTCCATATAAGCATAAGCGTCTACCGTCTACCTTACCAAACTTAACTTTTATTCTGATTTCCATCAATTAACCTATTTGGTCAGTGCTCCCATAGAGCTCATCGGTTGAGTATTAAATAACATATCCAAATTAACGTCATGTGGAACAAATGTTTTCGGTTGTCGCCTTTTCGACCATGCGTGGTCAACCGGTATTCGTAACGCTCTTTCTGAATTACGAAAAAAAAACTGACATTTTGCTTTGCTTCGGTACAAAGCCATCTTTATACAAAGCCCGGAAGCAGAACACGTTCATATACTTAAGCGCCAAATCATAGGCCTGTTCAGATCGAAAATTTACATTGCGGTAAAGGCAAATCGGGTTGGGTCGCGACAAACTTTACACGAAAAGTATTGGTTCCCGGTCGATTTTCGTCGCGAAAAGTGGAATGTGTCGTGAATTAAAGTGTCTAGAATGCAGTGAAAGAACAAAATCCCGACAAAAAGTGAATTTTCCACATGTTTTCGCGATTTTTATCAGAGCAGACACGGTTTTTTTACATGCGCTGTGCTTGTGTTAGTGCATCGTGCAACGTATATACGACATGTTCATAGGCTCGTTTTGTGTGCATGTATTGCTGCTTCCCGGCTTCTAGTGAAGGTGGCTTTGCTTCGGTATATACTGTAAACATATGTTTTCTGGATAAATTCATAAATCGCAAATGACTATAGAGCCGCATCGTCCACCGATTCGGATTGAGCAGAACTGAAAATCGACAAGCAGAAAAAACATGGTCTAGTACAAATGACGGTATGTCATCACTCGAATTAGATACGTCCAATATTGAAAGAAAGTTCAAAGTCGTTTCGCACCAAGTCGTCTTAATCTAATATAGAGCTAAGACATTACTGCGCGCGATGGTTACGTAAAGGCAGTGAAGTGAAGCGACAACAGTTGAGGAGACCTTGCACCAGCGAAGCTATAACAATGGCATAAGCGCGATGTCTGCCCGGTGCGATTATGGAAGAAAGTTGTGGTGACAACGGAACTACCAAGTTTAGCACTTAGTGGGAAAACAAGTACTTACCTACGAGCGCTACGATACTATTATTATTAGTCACAGCGATCGTAACTCGAATCTATAAGACTTTGGTGGTTTGAGCGTGGGATTGCTGAAACTTGAGGACAATACTCGCAACGGAAACTAGTCGTGCTAATGTTTTTCTCTTGTAATCTACTGATATTATTTATTGTAGGTATCGAAATGGATACTTTCAGTTTCAATGGTAAGACGATTATGCAGATTCCAAAAGCAGAGTAATCGCATGGAGGAAAGTAATATCAAGTTTTTGTTGGTTGGCGGTTTTCCTTCTTTTAGCAGGTATTCATGCCCTGAAAATTAAAAGACTGATGAGACGCTTTGTAGTATATTGTCAGCGATATGTGGTTTACAATATTATTCTTCTTTGTCAAAGCATACTTCACAGCTTCGCATCACTCTATAGTACAGGCTAACAAGTACATTTTAATGGTATTATCTCGCGGTTTTCCTCGACAAGCAGTTCTATAATAGTTACACAGAAACATGCGCTTCCGCGCTTATTGAGCAGATGTTATCCTCTGTAATTCGCGAATTGTACAATATTTCCGAAACGCGGCCCGTCAAAATATTTAGCCACGATAATTAGGAGCAGATCGCGTCTTAACTTATGACACTAGTGAGGGTCACATGTAATTCGTGATCGTGGTCCTAGGAGGAGTCTGTTCTTGGGCCACTTTTATGTAATATATAGAATGTACATCTATCTGGGGCTCACTATACCGAAAGGAGTATGGGTATGGCAGTCGTAGCTTTTGCTGACGACGTAGCTGTCACAAGAGACCCAGAGTTGGCCGAATTGCATACAAGCGAGGCAATTAGAGCTCGCCGATCAGAAATCTGAAACCGTCCTAGTTAGCAAGCGCAGAAAAAAATATGTCTGTCAAGTTAGCACTACCACTTTTTTATTTCGATGACGCTATAGTGCACTAAATGTCGCAAATTTGCCGTGATTCAATGGCAAAATCAAAAAATTGGCCGCGCCCCTCCTTCCCCTTAAAACAACCCCTAAGTGTTTTTCAAGCCCCATAGAGCGTATGAAGCCTTAAAACGCAATGAATGAATTTACATAAAACCAAAAGTGTCCCTGAATTTTCCGCAGGGGGCACTTATAACACGTGAATCTTAACAAAATTTTCCGCGCCCCTCTACACCCCTAAAAACTACCCCTATCGTTATAGCGCAAAAATTCAAGTTTTAAGCATCGTCATCAAACAAACTGTAATTAGTTGGATCCTTTAGGTGTAACTTAAGATATCTACCCCTTCAAAAAATTTGCCGCGCCCCTCCTTCCCCTTAAAACAACCCCTGTCAAGTTAGCACTACCACCTTTGTAACGCCGAAACTAGGAATTTACATAAAACCAAAAGTGTCCATTTGCCGCAGGGGTCACTTATAACACCTGAACTTTAACAAAATTTTCCGCGCACCTCTACACTCTTAAAACTACCCCTAAATGCGTTTACGGTCTCATATAGAGTTTATAGCGTAAAAACTCAAGTTTTGAGTATCATCGTCAAACAAAATATAGTCGGATGCTTGAGGGGTAACGAAAGATATCTACCCTCTCAAAAAATTAGCCGCGCCACTCTCCACCCTCAAAAACTACCCCTAAGTGCAGTTTCGCTCCCATAAAAAGTTTATGGAGTAAAAACTGAAGTCATAAAACACAATTTATTCAGTTGAATACTTCAAGGGTAACTTAAAATATGTGCACTCTCAAAAACTTTGCCGTGCCCCTTTACACCCTTAAAAATGCCCCCAAAGTGTGTTTTTGACTCCATGCAGAGTATATTGCGTAATAACTCTAGGTTTAAGAATCGTCATGAAGTATATTGTTTCTACTTGAATGCTGCAGGGTGTTAAGACATATTTTAAAAATCAACATTAAACAATATTTATTCAGTTAAATGCTAACTTAAGATCTGCACATTCAAAAAATTTGCCACACCCCTCGTTCCCTTAAAAGTACCCTTGTCAAGTTAGCACTACCACCCTAGTAGCGGCGAATTCAAGAATTTCCTTAAAACAAAAAGTATCCAATTAATTGTCGCAGGGACTTAAAAGGATATTTTCACTTTTAATAAATTTGCCGCGCCCTTTCTCCCCCTTAAAAACTACCCTTAAGTGACAAGAGTACTTACATCAACGCTTTAGCGAAGGAGACAGATGATGCGGCTTACCGTGGCTTAAAGCCAATTCAGCCACTAATTGGCAAATCGTTAACTACTGACAATCCTGTGAAATATAAAGAAGGATATCTGCTGTTACCGAAGAACAGCAGCCTTACTTTTTTGAGGTCCTAAACAACCGCTTTGGGCCTGCAAGTCATCGGCAGAAGAAGCGGGGAATCTTTGGTATGCACGCCGTTAAGGCTCGGGCATAGATTGAGTTTCGGTTGAATTAATTAAATCGGGGGAAATTAGAATATTTTCTGAAGCATTAGAACTACAAAAGATGCTCTGATTGCGAAAGTCGAACTGCTGGGCTCAAGATAAACGCTGCCAAGACCAAGTATACTTGAGCTCTGGTGCAGAGGAGCAAAGCGCAATTTGTGTTTCGGGCCAGGCAATCGAAACAGTTGACGAATTCTGCTACTTCGGAAGCTGTGACTGTGACAGATGGCGCCGCGAACGTTGATGTGCAATTGCGTTTGACGATGATACTCAAAACTTGAGTTTTTACGCTATAAACTCTATATGAGACCATAAACGCATTTAGGGGTAGTTTTAAGAGTGTAGAGGGGCGCGGAATTGTTTTTTAAAGTTCAGGTGTTATAAGTGACCCCTGCGGCAAATTCAGGGACACTTTTGGTTTTATGTAAATTCATAGTTTCGGCGTTACAAGGGTGGTAGTGCTAACTTGACAGGGGTTGCTTTAAGGGGAAGGAGGGGCGCGGCAAATTTTTTGAAGGGGTAGATATCTTAAGTTACACCTAAAGGATCCAACTAATTACAGTTTGTTTGATGACGATGCTTAAAACTTGAATTTTTGCGCTATAACGATAAAAGCATTTAGGGGTAGTTTTTACGGGTGTAGAGGGGCGCGGCAAATTTTTTTAAAGTTCAGATGTTATAAGTGAACCCTGCGGCAAATTCAGGGACACTTTTGGTTTTATGTAAGTTCATAGTTTCGGCGTTACAAGGGTGGTAGTGCTAACTTGACAGGGGTTGTTTTAAGGGGAAGGAGGGGCGCGGCAAATTTTTTGAAGGGGTAGATATCTTAAGTTACACCTAAAGGATCCAACTAATTACAGTTTGTTTGATGACGATGCTTAAAACTTGAATTTTTGCGCTATAACGATAAAAGCATTTAGGGGTGTAGAGGGGCGCGGCAAATTTTTTTAAGATTCAGGTGTTATAAGTGACCCTTGCGGAAAATTCAGGGACACTTTTGGCTTTATGTAAATTCATAGTTTCGGCGTTACAAGGGTGGTAGTGCTAACTTGACAGGGGTTGTTTAAAGGGGAAGGAGGGGCGCGGCAAATTTTTTAAGGGTGCAGATATCATCATTAACCCTTATAGCATTTGACTGAATAAATTTAGTTTAATGACTATACGTATAACTTGAGTTTTTACGCCATAAACTTTGTATGGGTCTAAACCGGACTTAGGGGTAGTTTTTGAAGGTGCAGAGGGGTGCGCAAAACTTTGTATGAGTGCAGATATTATAAGTAAGCTCTTGAGCATGCTTGTGCGATCAATCTGTTGTATTGCGATGCCTTAAACTTGCGTTTTAAGGCTTCATGCTTTTATCGTTATAGCGCAAAAATTCAAGTTTTAAGCATCGTCATCAAACAAACTGTAATTAGTTGGATCCTTTAAGTGTAACTTAAGATATCTACCCCTTCAAAAAATTTGCCGCGCCCCTCCTTCCCCTTAAAACAACCCCTGTCAAGTTAGCACTACCACCTTTGTAACGCCGAAACTAGGAATTTACATAAAACCAAAAGTGTCCCTGAATTTGCCGCAGGGGTCACTTATAACACCTGAACTTTAACAAAATTTTCCGCGCACCTCTACACTCTTAAAACTACCCCTAAATGCGTTTACGGTCTCATATAGAGTTTATAGCGTAAAAACTCAAGTTTTGAGTATCATCGTCAAACAAAATATAGTCGGATGCTTGAGGGGTAACGAAAGATATCTACCCTCTCAAAAAATTAGCCGCGCCACTCTCCACCCTCAAAAACTACCCCTAAGTGCAGTTTCGGTCCCATAAAAAGTTTATGGAATAAAAACTGAAGTCATAAAACACAATTTATTCAGTTGAATACTTCAAGGGTAACTTAAAATATGTGCACTCTCAAAAACTTTGCCGTGCCCCTTTACACCCTTAAAAATGCCCGCAAAGTGTGTTTTTGACTCCATGCAGAGTATATTGCGTAATAACTCTAGGTTTAAGAATCGTCATGAAGTATATTGTTTCTACTTGAATGCTGCAGGGTGTTTAGACATATTTTAAAAATCAACATTAAACAATATTTATTCAGTTAAATGCTAACTTAAGATCTGCACATTCAAAAAATTTGCCACACCCCTCGTTCCCTTAAAAGTACCCTTGTCAAGTTAGCACTACCACCCTAGTAGCGGCGAATTCAAGAATTTCCTTAAAACAAAAAGTATCCAATTAATTGTCGCAGGGACTTAAAAGGATATTTTCACTTTTAATAAATTTGCCGCGCCCTTTCTCCCCCTTAAAAACTACCCTTAAGTGACAAGAGTACTTACATCAACGCTTTAGCGAAGGAGACAGATGATGCGGCTTACCGTGGCTTAAAGCCAATTCAGCCACTAATTGGCAAATCGTTAACTACTGACAATCCTGTGAAATATAAAGAAGGATATCTGCTGTTACCGAAGAACAGCAGCCTTACTTTTTTGAGGTCCTAAACAACCGCTTTGGGCCTGCAAGTCATCGGCAGAAGAAGCGGGGAATCTTTGGTATGCACGCCGTTAAGGCTCGGGCATAGATTGAGTTTCGGTTGAATTAATTAAAGCGGGGGAAATTAGAATATTTTCTGAAGCATTAGAACTACAAAAGATGCTCTGATTGCGAAAGTCGAACTGCTGGGCTCAAGATAAACGCTGCCAAGACCAAGTATACTTGAGCTCTGGTGCAGAGGAGCAAAGCGCAATTTGTGTTTCGGGCCAGGCAATCGAAACAGTTGACGAATTCTGCTACTTCGGAAGCTGTGACTGTGACAGATGGCGCCGCGAACGTTGATGTGCAATTGCGTTTGACGATGATACTCAAAACTTGAGTTTTTACGCTATAAACTCTATATGAGACCATAAACGCATTTAGGGGTAGTTTTAAGAGTGTAGAGGGGCGCGGAATTTTTTTTTAAAGTTCAGGTGTTATAAGTGACCCCTGCGGCAAATTCAGGGACACTTTTGGTTTTATGTAAATTCATAGTTTCGGCGTTACAAGGGTGGTAGTGCTAACTTGACAGGGGTTGCTTTAAGGGGAAGGAGGGGCGCGGCAAATTTTTTGAAGGGGTAGATATCTTAAGTTACACCTAAAGGATCCAACTAATTACAGTTTGTTTGATGACGATGCTTAAAACTTGAATTTTTGCGCTATAACGATAAAAGCATTTAGGGGTGTAGAGGGGCGCGGCAAATTTTTTTAAGATTCAGGTGTTATAAGTGACCCTTGCGGAAAATTCAGGGACACTTTTGGCTTTATGTAAATTCATAGTTTCGGCGTTACAAGGGTGGTAGTGCTAACTTGACAGGGGTTGTTTAAAGGGGAAGGAGGGGCGCGGCAAATTTTTTAAGGGTGCAGATATCATCATTAACCCTTATAGCATTTGACTGAATAAATTTAGTTTAATGACTATACGTATAACTTGAGTTTTTACGCCATAAACTTTGTATGGGTCTAAACCGGACTTAGGGGTAGTTTTTGAAGGTGCAGAGGGGTGCGCAAAACTTTGTATGAGTGCAGATATTATAAGTAAGCTCTTGAGCATGCTTGTGCGATCAATCTGTTGTATTGCGATGCCTTAAACTTGCGTTTTAAGGCTTCATACGCTCTATGGGGCTTGAAAAACACTTAGGGTTGTTTTAAGGGGAAGGAGGGGCGCGGCAAATTTTTTGATTTTGCCATTGAATCACGGCAAATTCGCGACATTTAATGCACTATAGCGTTCATCGAAATTTAAAAGTGGTAGTGCTAACTTGACAGACATGAAAAAAATTTTCCCTCAAAATCAGAGTCGGAGAGTATGTCATAAACTCTAAGCGGGCCGTTAGGTATTTGAGGGTTATGATTGAGATTGAGAGATCGAGAATTTTAGAGAGTACTAGTATTTAGGCGATAAGGCGGCGACCGCCACGGCAGTGAGGGTCTCAATCATTATGCCTCGCCAGTTTAGGCCAGTGCACTACGATTCGCCTGTGACGCAAAACCCCTATACGCGATCTATCGTAGGTGTGCTTTGAGAGTGTGTTGTGCGTACCGAACCCCATCACATGAAGCATCCTATGTGATAGCCGGAATGATGCCTTTGCCGATCCTAGTGGATGAGAACAGCAGGCTGTACAGCGATCACTAAGGCGTAACACCTGAGGTGCACCTGGGGCAAAGAAACATTGAAAGGCTTGAATCGATGAGAAGATATTAAAACCGATGGGATGACGCTTCTACTGGACGATGGACACAAACCCTTATACTAGACGTAGTCATGTTGGTTGGCCAAAAACACGGGGATGTGAATTTTTACATGACCCATTTTTTAACGGGCCACGGAGGGTACCATTAACATTTGCATCGGTTTAAACTGGACGACTAACCCGAATGCCCGAGTTGCGAAGGATGCCAAACATTGTTTTTCATTGTCCCAGATTTGGAGATTTCCGCAGTCGACTAGAAGCGGAATGGGGAGAGAACATAAGCTCCGAGAACCTAGTGGGTCGGATGCTGCTATCAGCAAATAACTGGGATTCAGTAATCAGGGCAATTTGTGCTGTCCACGTAGAGCTAAAGACGGAGGAGCGTAGACGCAAGTCTGCTACCCGTGGTAATGGCTGATTAGCTGAAAGTGACCCTGTGAAGTAATATTAATAGGTAGTCCCGCAGGATCAAGCGGTGACATAATAGGTGTTGCATGCTGGCGGTCTCTGCTTCACGGCACGCAGTATCTCATCTCTACCCAGAAAGAAAACCCGTAAAAATAAGTAGCCAATCTCCAGGAGAAAGACGATCATTTAGGCGCCTCCCGGAGTTATTGAGTTTGGGTGTTACTATATCCGTTGATTCAGGGAGCATGTGCTCGATGATATTCTAGAACTTTGACTCTATAGTTTTATATAGTTGCGCTAAAAACGGACGACAAGGCTTCGGACTACAAGAAGTTTAGCACTGTGTTCATTTGAGATGTCCAAACCGGATGATCGCAAATCTGCAAAAGGATTTGACTGGAGGACAGCAGCTCCCAAAAAAAAATCCAAAACACATAATGTGACTACAAATTCAACCTAGTGGCAACCTGTATCAAGCTAGGCTTCCGATTCTGGGCAGATCGAGCAATTAAGACTAGTCTGAGAGCGAACACCACACACACATGGAGAAAGAGCATTGAGGTTCTCATTAACAGTTTCTTCCCGGCAAATTGGCTTTATGGGTGCTTTGGTTTGTGAGCGAGTTAAGGAAGTGAAAGGAATTCCTCCTCTGCAAAATGCTGAGATCGAGGCGAGCATTGTGTGGCTCAGATGCCTGAAACCGCCTGGACTTGATGGAATGACCGGCCAGATTTGTGAAGGCATTTGGAAGGCCATTCTTGAGTACGTTGAGAACCTTTCATATTTCTTTACTTTTCCCACGAGAAGGAAACCCGCGGGTATGGTAGTACTCTGAAGGGCCCGATAAGGTCCGAACCGATCCTTCATCGAGGTATCAGTCTCCTTCCAGTAATTGGTAAAGTGCTGGAAAGGATACTGGTGGGTTAGATAGAGGATCGGATTGGAAATTGGGTGTCCGACAGACAGTACAGTACACGTATCCTCTTCTCTTCGCCCAAGGTTACAGTGGGATTTGAACCCACGCTCCGGCAACCTAGAGATAGGTAGTCACCTCAACAACTGAGACACTGAATGCCCTGTGTAAATGACATCATCAAGGCTCCATTGTAGGACCTTGTATCTAAAACTTAATGGTGGATGACTTGCTGGCATTGAAATGTTGTGCTAACTCCGAGGAGCCTTAGGAGAAGGGCTGCCAACTCATGGACACTGTACACCGAAAAGCCTTTTTTTCGCCGAGCCGGCTTCCGATTGTTCGGATGAGCAGAGTCTCTCTCAATTGTGTAACGCAAAGTCAGATTCTTGGGAGAGACTTTCGTCAAACGGTTAAGGCTTCAACCCCACTATGTGTGGTAGACGCATACTCTGTGTGGTTGGTATGTTGAGGCGTGTTTTGTGCAGAGACTGAAGGTTAGGACGCGCAATCCGTGTGATCTATGAATCCTTTTTTGTAGCGTTTGCTAATTTCGGCGCAGAAGTTCTCATGGACTGGGCGTGCGTCGTCTGCTCGTGGAAGCCAGCACCTTAACATGGTGCCTCGTATCATAATGTATGTTTGTATACCTGTGTATAGGGGGCCGAAGGAGGATCACACCTGCTATAGAGAAGTCTATTGCGAATAGTGAGCTACGGGGATGGGTGTGCCCAGGGGACCATGGTCCTTTCCCATCAAGGCGTTGGCTTCGTAGAGGCTGGAGGTTGTTACCCAAGTCATCCAGCTAGTGATGCAACCCCGGGGTTGGGTTCCTGAAGGTGAGTGCATTCGCCGGATGGAGAAATCCCCATCTGACAATAAGACCTTGTCAGTAAAAAGCCGAAGGTCCAAACATTTAGCGGGACCGGGAGATAAAGGCCGAAAGGCTAGGTACTCCCCTGACGGTATACCTCGTAGATGGTTTGCTTGTATACCTGTGTATCGTACCGTTTCTACTGACTGGCTCTCCGCTTGGTATCAAGTTAGGTCGCAAGGAAACTACCTTCCAGAACAGGAGTTGCCGCAGTGTGCTTTAGTTTATAGGAATAGTGTATTCTGGAGACTTGTATCTGGGCTCGTGAGGCAGTGGAACCCTTAACTTAAACTTTTATCGAAGTCTCAGTTTCCTGACAATCAGTCATAGTTCTCTAAACCAGAAACTACGCCAGTTTATCTTGGATGGGGATCCTTGGTGGCTGTGTTGTAGCGCAGTTTCTGAGGATTGCCTTCATGCCCTGTTTATCTGCCCAAGGCACTCGTGATGTACGCGGCACCTAGACTTCTTTGGGGTTCAAATAAATAATGGATTCGCGAATATCACGGGGTGATTGACCGTGTTAGGACTCAGAAGGTATTTGCTCTTGAAGCTAAAACGTCGAACGCTGTAGGTACGTAAGAGAAGAGCAAGATTAGCAAAGCTATACTGTTGCCAAGCGTTAGCTTTTGTAACTTGTCCATCGTTGGGTAGTAGGGTGTAGGATAAGCAGGGAGGACCCCGCTGGCTCAAAGACATTGCCTTGATTCCAGTGACACCTTCGGGAACTTAATATTCCGCTCCACCGAATAGTTACGTTACCAGTCCAACGTGGGTGTGCAATGTGTCATTCGACATATGAGGTTGGTAAGAATTGGTAAGAAACACTGTTACCTCACACCGCTTGAGGGGCACTAATTGACGTCGAAAAATCAAACCGTTTGACCCATTCAAGGCCGTCTGATAAATCTTCACGGTAGGAACAGACATGTGTACTGGCTTTTGGTGGATAGCGGTAGTAGCGGGTTGGAATTCTGAGGGAAAACATTTCATTTCGACTTCGTAACAGCTTATCGAAAAATCGTTGGTGGTCCAAACAATCCCAAAGGTCGGGAGATAAGAACACTCTAGCTTAGGTACTCCATAGACGATGATATTTGTAGTTTGATGTCTTTGCATGCCAAGTAGCAATGCAAAACTTCTTTCCAACTGATCGGTGGAGAATCAAATCTGGCCAAACACGATTACTGGATCGAACGCCTGCGAGAAAAAAGAAGAAGTCGTGTTTGACAGTTTCATTCGGAATATTTTGATTATACAATACAGTGAACTGCCGCCTTCCGAAGAGCGAACAGCACTGCTTTTTCGATAAATTGAAAAAATTTGGTACCTCATATTGATGGCAGTTATATTTACAGCTGTTATGCCCCGCCACGGTTAAACGATTCTGACTTCAAGGTATCTTTGGATGGTTTGGTGCAGGCCGCGAGCTTACACAACCCCGTGATAATTGCTGAGGACTTAAACGCCTGAGCTCAGAAGTGGGGGAGCCTGCGAAGATGGACGCTTCTAGAGGCAGCAGAACATGTCAAGCCGTGGCAAGACGTCCGCCCGCTGGATGGTCCGCTGGGTGTTTTGATGAGGAGGCATTTAGGGCAGTCCTGATGCAGACAGGAACCGCGCAAATCACAGAGCAATTAGAAGTTGCTGTCAATGCCTCTATGCCTAGGAAATTATGGCGATAGAATTACTGGTAGCCCGAACAAATTACGGATCTGCGGCAAAAATACAATACAAAAATACAGTAATCTGCTGCATACGTATAAAACCGTGCGTCAACTGCTGAACCTTGCTATTGGGAGGTGCAAATGATCTTGCTTTAGGGTGCTCTGTGAGGATGCTGATACTAATTCGTAGGGGATGGCATGTAAGGTGGTAATAGCAGTTCAAACAATGCCGGAAACGTAGATCTTCCTTGCCTCGTTCTTTATACCGCTCCATGGTTTCGCGTTGCTCGACCTGCGGTGTAGGCACATCGCCCGTTTTGGCGGTAATATCTCAGCATATTTCTACAGGCGGACGCCTTTGAACATGGCAATACCAATCCATTCGTCGGTCTTCGATCTTTTCGGTGATTGTTTGGTCTATGGACAAGCTGCCTCGGATGTAGCTACTCTTGATGTGGTCCCTTTTGGTTACACCAACTGACATGCGTAACATTTTCATTTCAGTCGCTGTCATTTCTTTCGCGTAACCTTCATACATGGTCCAGCATTCTGATCCATACATGAGTGCGGGACGTACAACCGTTTTGTACAACTTGCCCTTTAGCTTCAGTGGCTTTTTCTTATCGCAGAAAACTCCAGAGTTTGCTCGCCCCCTCATCCACCTAACCTTTGTGCGATGTTTGATGTCATCATCGCATGTAGCTCCGCTGTTCACGATCGAGCCAAGGTACTTGAACTTGGTACAAGACTTAAGCTGCTCTCCTTTGACGTACATATCTGGTATCGGTGCATTTGGATCTGAGAATGGGCCGCATAAGAACTCAGTCTTTGATGTACTTACCCTCAGTCCATGCTCCTCCAGAATGTCACACCATTTTGTAAGTGCAGCTTGCAAAGCAACGATGTTTGGGCTACTGAGGACTAAATCATCGGCAAAAAGAAGAGATATTCTAGGCCGTCGGAGATACGTGTTAATAAGTAGCACATGAGATTGTTGAAGAGCAACGGACTCAATACACTGCCCTGGTGTAATCCGATATTCACCGGAAATTCTTCTGATTCACCGGCTGTGCATCTAACCTTAGTCGTAGCTCCATCATACATGTCTCGTATCATCCTGACGATGCCTCAGGGTGCTTTCAAGGCCAACCATATCAACCTTTTCCAAATCGATGAACACAAAGTGCAAGTCCTTTCGTGCTGCTCTATACTTTTCCATCGCAATACGAATGCACTGAATCGCATCGACTGTAGATCGACCTTCAACAAAGCCGCATTGATTGTCATTCAACCGCACAATCTTTCTCAATCGGTTGCAGACAACTCGCTCGTAGATCTTCAGTGTATGAGGTGTTAACTTTATAGCCCAAAAGTTGTTGAGTTTGCGTGAGTCTCCCTTGTTCTTATAGAAAGGAAGAAGAAAACTTTCCCTGAAAGCATCAGGCATCGGTTGCCCACCTTTGATTTTGTTGAAGAGAACTGTGAGCCAACTAAGCCCGACATTTTCCATTTTCAACCAAAATTCTGCGGGAATTTTGTCCGGTCCGACTGCCTTTCCGCGTTTCATGTGATGCATTGCCTCCATCACCTCTTCCTCTGAGATATCTTCAATATTTGTGGTATTCGGGTCAACATCTTGAAAAGCAGCTCGAGGAAATTCTTCGTTTAGAAGTTCGTCAAAATACTCTCGCATCTGGCTACAAATTGCCGTATCGTCAATCAGCAACATTCCCTGCGAGTCCTCCACGCACTTTGGCGCCTGTAATTCCCGAGCGTTCCTTCTCCTTTCGGCTGCGACCCCAAATATCCGGGAAAAAATGCCCAATGCCCAAAAATGCCCAAATGCCGGAAACGTAGATAAGTTTTTGAAAACTGTTTAGCGAAGCAGACTTTTCCGAAACGGTGAAAATGTCTCCGCAACGGCACATGTTGTGGTATGGTGAAGTTAGATGTGAGAAATGCATTTAACTCCGCGAGTTGACAGAACCGCGTTGCAGAATATGGACGTGCCCGACTACGTGGCTAGTATAGTTAAGAGCTATCTCTCATGTCGCAGTCTAGAATATAATACTAGTGGTGAAACAAAGGAGTACACGATAACTGCGGGCGCTCCATCAAGATGCGAATATAAGGAGTCCCAGAGCCAGTAAAAGACTTTTAATGCCTAGGGTTGTAACATCCATATTACATACTTTATGCATTGGCCGTTTCGGCCGGTGCCCTAAAAACTATTGACGATTCAGTAGATTGGAGAGGTTTCTAGAGATTGGAGTCCATGAGAAAGTGTTAACTCAGATAGGTCGTACAGGGGCCGCCAGGTCTACCCAGCGCACTTAGACCAGAATTTGGTCCATTGTGATAACTCAGATAGGATAACGCTTCGACTGGTCGATGGATGGATGGATGGATATGGCGCTGAGATAGGTTGGGCTGGTTGCGCCCGATACTGCAGCCTGCTGGCTTATTGTATTTCCCATCTAAGCGAGAAAATTTCAGGTTATGAGCTCTGTCCTCCAGGCTTACTTTGGGTGCACCCATACTGGTGGTTTGAGCCCCAAAGAAGTTTTGTCTCCAGCTCATAAGAGCGGGACATTCGAAAATAACGTGCGAGGCTGATTCCTCATCTTCGTTACAGAGGCGACATAGTGGGTCTTGTGTGTAGATCCCTATTGTATGCAGATGTTTCCGTAGGGTGCAATGACCGGTTATAAGGCCTGTCACTGCCCTGAGGTTCGTTTTACTAAGACTGAGGGCTTCGGTGCAGCTGGTATGCCAGTTAGATTCCAGCATGCGCTTGCTATGCCTGAGCCCTTCAGCGAGTCTCCATCGGTCTTGGAATTTATCCTCGGTCCATCGTCTGGCAACGGTTCTGGCAGTAGATTTACTGATCCCGATTGCAGGTTCAGGACCAGTTAAGGGTAGCTCGGAACCCTCTCTTGCAAGGGCATCCGCTTTCTGGTCGATGGACGCACACTCAAATATACAACATAGCGAAGTGGGTAACCAGAAAACATGGGGAAGTGAATCACTTCCTTACCCCATTTCCTACGAGCCACGGGAGGCAGTCCGCCTGTGAAATTCGCACAGAGCACAGAGAGGAGGAAGCCACACTAGATCAGCAAACCGCAGAGATGGCTAATTGGCCACAGCCGACCATGCGAAATAATATCGAAAGGTGGTTCTACGGCTAATTGGAGGTGTTTTGCCGTTAGTCGGTGTGAATCTGACATAAATCTGTGCCTACTAAAGGCGTAGAGTATCTATGCAAGATTACCCTCAACAAATCGCCCGTTTTGACGGTAATGTTTCAGTCTATATCTCAAATGCTACAATCACAAAAAATTAACGACTTTATGGTTGTTATACTATATTCCAAAGATGAAAGACGCACCAACATTGAAACTTTTTTCTAGCTGAAAATACAAATAGAGAATGACATCGAATTCTATTTCAAAAGAAGATTCACCCCTCAAATACCTCAAACATGTGCTCGAGAACTGTTTAATGCTTTTTGAGAATCACTGGCTTATTAAACAATTCTCTAGAATCTACACTATTCTTGACACAAGTATTTATTCATGAAGAAGTGGGCCGCTTATTATGGGTATCCTATTGCATCTAATAGAGACAGCAATTCGGTAATTCTTATCTCTGTGTTGTGACGGTTAGAATCCATCCGATTGGGATTGGCAGTAAGATTCTATAAGTCTAGAATAAATGCAAACTAAACACTTACCTTGGACCCTTGAACATCGCACGCGGTAGTGAAAATTATCTTTAGACGATTGATTGAAATTCAGTTCATTGCCTTCGGTGCGATGATATTTCCGGGATGGGTATCCACTCGATACGTTTTTTCCCGCGCTTCGATTCTCGAAGATATCCTCGCCTCGTTACTGGCCGTATCAGTCGTGATGAGTTCTACTGTTCTATACTGATTCTACAATGTAGCTTGACGCGACTTGGTCATAAGATCGTGGACGTTCAATACGAGGTCAGAATACGCTTCACATTAAGTACCACTCATAGTAGGATGATGGCTACCATCATCAAATGCAAAGTCACAATCGTCGCCGCATTGATCTTCTCGTTGTTCTTATCATCCGTACTAATGTGTGACAGAATCCGGCATGGAATTTTTACGTGAAGACGATATCGAATCAAACTCCCGCACAGCAGCTTGATTGAGAACGTACCAAGGAGCAGGCAGCTCTTCAATTGCATCAAAATTGTAGGAGTTGAAATAGGCCTGTTCTCGAGATGTCTTAAGTTTGGCAATTTCAGCAGCTTGATGATTGACATCAATGGCGACTGTGTTGTTTGCTGAAGTGTTTTTATCGCGATTGTCGCATATTGGCATTGCGTTCTATCCAAGTTTTCCGGCGTTTAGGAATCTCTTAAGTTCTAGATGAGAATCGTGTTGTGTGTTGTGCTTGACGTTGTATGTACATTGAAATACGTCACCATGATGTTTTAGATTTTTATACGTTTCCTGCAAAAAACAATGATTCAATTGAAACACACATATAGGATTTTGAATATTTTTCAAAGTTAAGGGCAAATCAGAACGTTTACGTTACGTTACGTACCGCTGCTTTCTTTGACATTTCGAATAGTTTCCTAAGGCTACCGTTCCGTTACGTGCGTTCTGTGCAGTTGCATATAAACTCCATTGAATCATCTTTGACAGGTTGTCGGCACGTACCATAACGTAAGCGTTCTGTTTTGCCCTTAAACCTAGAAAATGTTTTATAGTATTATAGAAAATAGGAAAACATAATGGAACGTAGTCTGGCTGGTGTTGTGGTTAGTGCGCACGACTTCGCTGCACAGGGTCGTGGGTTCGAGACTCACCGTGAACAAATTCAGTTTATGGTGCTTTTCGAACTCACGACCAATGTGACGGACTATGACCTCACTCAAACGTTAAACGAGTACGAGTATTTATGGGGATAGACTGTCGCGCCTGTTTATTTATTTTATAATATTACGGAATACGGTTATTATTTTAAGGAAACAATTATACGAAAAGGATAGGAAAATTTCTACACTATGACTATGAAGCCAATTTTGCAAAATCCATATCTACGAAAATTTCCTTTCTATATCAGCTGTTCTTGACCGGTGGTTCGCGAACCACTGGTAGTCCCTGAGGCTTTGCTGTGGTTTTCACATAATCCGATACAAATACTTTTAAAATTCTACGCAGCTGAAAACGATTTCTAACGACAAGGTTAGAAGGAAAGCGGAGTTCGTTTTTGACAGGCAAGTAGTTATGACTCTTTTCATTGAGATTTTTTACCGTTGTGGATTGTGTGAGACATTTAGTGCAGAGATGCGTTCTCTGTTAAAAGAAACGTAAGTGCAGTTGTTAACAATGTAATGAAATGACGTCAAAATTTGATGTTTAGGCATTTTTTTCTAGTTGACGTTCCTCCCAATAATGCAATTTTCACGGAAACACGAACGAAGCTGCAAAAACATCGGAGAGTGCCGCTGCTCTAATTTTTGCTTTGTACTGATTGAAATAGGTGAAGCACACAGTAAACACAAGTGACGAAAAATATACAAAGAGCTAAAGCCTGTGCTGGATTCTAGGGCACAGCGAGGTAGAAGTGTAGCACCAAGTTTGCAACTTCGAAAAACTTGTACGAACCCCGTGACCCTCAAAAAACTTAAAAATTTTCGAACTTTTTTCATATTTTGGTTTGTAATTTCCAAAAGGTGCTTCCTACAAGAGAGTCGTCTACTGGATTTTTAAAGCTAACAAAACCTTCTTTAATTTGAGTCCACCTCCAGCTTTGTAGGTGCAAAGGATTCCAAGATATAGCCAAACATTGTTTGTAAAAGGTTCGAAATTGTAATTTTAGGCATCTTCCGAACTAAATATCGACTTAAATGCGCATTCTGTGGAGAAAGTCATGTGACACGAAGTTATAAACCTGTTACTTAGCTGTATATATGTTGGAACAAATGGAATCGGACCACGGGGTCATAGGGCTGCCCCTGAAAATTTGGTTCTTCTAAGAATTTTTTTTTTTATGTTTCATTAATCAAACTTCACCCAAGTGTGTTCCTGGTTAAGCCTCAAAAAATATCTAGAAACGGATGAAATCGGATCACTACGTCATAGGGCTGTCATACAAACCAACCCCTTAAAATAAGGTTGTTCTAAGAAAACTTTTTTCGTTATGAACCAATCTTAACCAAACCTCATCCAAATGTGTTCCTAGTAAAGCCTCAAAACATATCTAGGAGTGGATGGAATCGGAACATTACGTCATAGGGCTGTCATAAAAACCAACCCCTAAAGATTAGGTTCTTGTAACTTTTTTTCTTTTTGAATCTTAACCAAAATTCGTCCAACTGTGTTGCTGGATTAGCCTCAACGCATCCAGGAACAGATGGCATCGGAACACGTCATAGAGTACGTCGTATTACCATTTCAGACTTAAATTTTGAGGTTTTTTGAGGGTCACGGGGTTAGCACAGGTTTTTCGAAGCTGCAAACTTGGTGGTATTTTGTATGACTAGACTAAGGGCGGAATTCATAGTCCCCACTTATGTAATAAGAATTCCCTTAAGAAATAAGAGTTTTCTCTATATAAGTGAGACCTTAAGGGAGCGTCGTATTCATAGACATCACTTATTAGGGCGTTGCATCATTTAATAAAACGATTTACTTATTGGGCTTATCTATTGAAAGTGACAAATAAAATTTAAAAGAATATCAAGTAGGTTAAAATTTAAAATTTTTAAAATTTGTGTTTGAATAAAACGAATAAGGGAACCCTTTAGAAAACCCTTAAGCATTTGCTTATTGAGTGACTATGAATAGCGTTAGTTCCTTAAGGTTTCCCTTAAGTATAAGTGGGGACTATGAATTCCGTCCCAAAACTCTCTATTATTGCGGAACACCTAAGGGATTCTCGCGGTTCGCGGGATTACCGAATACTGAAGAACTGTTCGGGTATATCACCATAGTTTTCACTGAAGAAAAGGACATTTCGCACTTTATGAGCATATGGTAATACGCCAGGAAATTTGAATAAAAAATTGGCCAAACTTCGGAAAAATTAGGGGAAAACTGGATTTTTGCATGAGTCTTCCTTTCGAGGTCCTAAACAAGACCCTAAAAGTCCCCGTCTCTACGAGTGCCGCAAGCGGTGCAACAGAGGGTCAAAGAGCCTCGAAAATAGGTTTTTCTGAATATCTCGAAAAAAAGTGGTGTATGGCAAATTTGAAACTCTTGTGCTTTTTCAATAAACAATGGACATACCGAATACGTTCGGGCACTCCCTAACGGTGCCAGGAGATCTAACGGCATTTTTAACAATGTTTTAAGAAAATCCCTAAAACTAAAAACGTGTATGGAAAAATTGTAGCCTATGGAGTTTTGAGGAAAGCGGCCAAATTTCATATCAATACGTGTAGCCTTAAGGGCGCTATGGGGTATCATTGGTTTCGTTCAAACCTTAAAAAAATATGTTTTTGTTTTTTGTTTTTCGTGAATGGCGCTAAGACGGGGGGGAGTGTTCTCTATGGTCTTCTAGGAGAAATTTGTAGCTTCTGGGGCTGTTAGTAAGACGCCAGAAGACCCCAAAGACGGGAGCACCCCTAACGAAGTTATGAGTGTTCAAACATTAAATTAAGCAGTTTTTGAGGAATATCTCTACATATAACGACAACGAGCACTGAAAACTGTTATATGGCAAATTTGTAGCTTATACCACGCTTAACTAAATATCCGAATTTCAGATCGATTCGTGCAATGCTTAGGGCGCTATGAGGGTCCGAATCATACAATATCGGTATTCTTCTTTTTTTTGTGAATTTCTTCATAACGGAAACGCATTCGGGAGGGAAGCCTGTAACAATTTGTTGCTTGTGTAACCTAAACTTAAAATGCTAAAACAACTCATCTATGCGGGCACGCCCAAGGAAGCTATGAGGGGTCCTAGTTGAACAAAAAACCGCTTCTCGGAAATTTTTTAATAACTTTAACCTCTTGAGATAACCAGTCTGTGATAAACTTGTAGCTCCTGTGGCTGTTAGTAAGGGGCCAAAAGTACCCAACGATGGAAGCCGCCCTAGGGAAGTTATGGGGGTCCAAACATCCAAAAATACAGTTTTTTGGGAATATCTCTATAACGGTAATGGGGAATTTGTAGCTTATGCAATGCTTAATTAAATATACGAATTTCAAATTGATGCCTGCAATACTAAGGGCGCTATGAAAGTCCGAACCGGACAATAACGGTATTTTTCGTTATTTTCGTGAATTTCTTCATAACGGGAACGCATTCGGGATGGAAGCCTGTAATTCGTTACTTCTGTAACTTCAACTTAAAATGCGAAGACAACTTATCTATGCGGCCAGGGGTCAAAATTAAACAAAAAACCGTTTCTCGGAATTTTTTAATAACGGGAACCTCTAGAGGGAACCCATCTGAGGAAAATTTGTAGCTCGTGTGGCTGTTAGTATGACGTCAAAAGTCCCCAACGATGGGAGCCCCCTAGAGAAGTTATGAGGGTCCAAACATCCCAATAAGCCACCAATGTCCACCGAAATTTCAGAATTTCAGATTGATGCGCGCAATGCTATGGGCACTATGAGGGTCCGAACCATACAATTTCCGTATTTTTGGTTATTTTCCTGAAAGTCTCTGTAACAGTAACGTATACAGGGGGCAGTCTGTACAAATTTGTTGTTTCTATGGTTCCAAATAAAATGCTCCAACGATTTAAAGGCAATTGAGGCAACCATGCGTCCACACATACACTACGTACTACATACATACTACACATATCTTCTTGGAACCACAGAAACAACAAATTTTTACAGACTGCCTTCTGTATACGTTACCGTTACAGATATTTTCAGGAAAATAACCAAAATTACCGAAATTGTATGGCTCGGACCCTCATAGCGCCCTTAGCATTTAAATTCGAATATTTAATCAAGCGTTGTATAAGCTCAAAATTCGCCATATAACAGTTTTCGGTGCACATTACCGTTATAGAAACATTCCCAAAAAAACGGCTTTTTTGGATGTTTGGACCTTCATAACTTCTCTAGGGGGGCTCCCATCGTTGGAGACTTTTGATGTCATACTAACAGCCACACGAGCTACAAATTTTCCTCAGATAGGATCCCTCTAGAGGTTCCCGTTATTAAAAAATGTCGAGCAACGGTTTTTTGTTTAATGTTGACCCCTCATAGCTTCCTTGTGGGTGCCCGCATAGATGAGTTGTTTTGGCATTTTAAGTTGAGGTTACAGTAGCAACAAATTATTACAGGCCTCCCTACCGAATGCATCCCCGTTATGAAGAAATTTACGAAAAACCGAAAAATACCGTTATTGTATGGTGCGGACCCTCATAGCGCCCTTAGCATTGCACGCATCGATCTGATATTTAGTTAAGCGTTGTATAAGGTACAAATTCGCCATATAACAATTTTCGGTGCACGTTACCGTTATAGAGATATTCCCCAAAAACCGCTTAATTGAATGTTTTGACCCTCATAACTTCGTTAGGGGGGCTTATTATCTTTAGGAACTTTTGGCGTCTTGCTAACAGCCACAGAAGCTACAAATTTCTCCTAGAAGACCATAGAGCACACTCCCCCGTCTTATTTAATGTTTAAGCCCCCATAGCTCCCTTAAGGCTGCACGTATTGATATGAAATTTGGCCGCTTTCTTCAAAACTCTATAGGCTACAAGTTTTCCATACAAAAGTTTTTAGTACGAGTTACCATTATAGAGCTTTTCGTGAAATATTCTTAAAAATACCGTTAGACCTCCTGGCACCGTTAGGAGTGCCCGGACGTTTTCGGTATTTCCATCGTTTATTGAAAAATCACAAGAGCTTCAAATTTGCCATACTCCACTTTTTTGAATATGCTACCGTTATTGAGATAATCAGAAAAACCTATTTTCGAGGGTCTTTGACCCTCTGTAACACCGCTAGCGGCACTCGTAGAGACGGGGACCTTTAGGGTCTTGTTTAGGACCTCGAAAGGAAGGCTCATACAAAAATCCAGCTTTCCCCTAATTTTTCCGAAGTTTGGCCAAATTTTTGTTCAAATTTCCTGGCGTATAGTTGCTTCAATAAAAATGCTTGACAATACTTCACCCATTTCTTCCCAGCGTTGCGTATACGCAACACGAAGTTTGACCTATGTAAACACCACCAAATTTAAATTGAAATGGAAAAGGAATCATGTAATTTTTAATGGACATATCTTGGCTCTATTTCTGCATATTTGTTATAGCAAATCACCCATTGGGTGGGTCCTTAAGGATATAAGAGAAAGTAATACTATGTTTTTTAGAAAATTTTTCGGCATAATTTTAAAAATATTTAAATATCTTAAAATCAATATCCAAATGCACTTTCTATACGAAAAACAATTGCTAATTATTTAATTCCACTTGATTTTGGAAAAAGGTTGGTCCTTGCTGCAGGAGCATGTGTTAAACATAGGTGATGCGTTCACGCAACGTTGGGAGTTTCCCGGTAACAGTAACACTGGGGCAAACGCATAAAGAGCAAAACATTTTCTTGCTATGTAACACAGGTTTCGCATTAGCAATATCTTAAAATGAGTTCTAAATACCTCACTATCCACGAGACACATGTGACTCATGGTATTCATATCCAGTACTCTTTTGTGAGTCACATGTGTCTCATTGAAGAAAGGAAAACGATAAAGTTGCGGGACAATGACAGTTGGATACACTTGTCAGTTGGTCTAAAGCAATTTTCCAAATATGTACATATTTCATGATGGTGTCGAGATTTCCAAAAATTTTTCAAGGATTTCTACAGTGGGTTTGTAGTGAACGTATATGTACTCTGAAAAGTCTATGAAATTATTGGTACAATCTTCGCTCCACGGTATGGTCTGAAGTCAACAAGTATGGGATCAAAAACCTTTTCCATTTAAGGACAGTTTTGTTAGAACAGAGCTACTAAGCAAATGTTTCCTAAACTTTTGTGTAGTAAATTGTTCCCTTGCACTGGACGCAAGAACATATTTATTTCTAGTCAACTTACTATTTACTTTTGTCACAAGGAATAGTGAAACAATCCGGAATCGCTAAAAGGTGGTAAGACAGACTTCCCGGCGATAATTGTGGATAGCAGTCTACATGTTCAGCAGTTCCCCTCTATGTATTTTGGCTGTTGACTTAAGCACCTAAATTGTAATATGCCTGTTCGAATCTGAAATAGAAACTATCAAAAACAAGCGAAATCCGGGACAAAGTGACTATGAATTACCACCAGACGCTAACGGCAAAGTACGGCCGACCTCCATTATATTACAAATTGTCAGTTACTCGTACATCTTATCTAATAGTTAGCCTTTGCGTATAGAGAAGATTCACAAAATTTTCAGAAAGCTTTACATTATATTGAAAATAAAATAGTGTGCGTCTTATCTATATGACATGACCAACCACTAGATAAGGTGTACGAAAATCCCGCCCAAAATGTCATCTATATCGCTATAGTGACTGTTTCAGGATTTTATCACTAAATTTATTATTCGCCATATAAATCAACAATTTTTTGTAACACAGAAGCTTAAAATTTAAATTTTCGTTTACATTTTTTTTACCAAGAAACTCCCAACGTTGCGTCAACGCAACATCACGTTGGGAGCCACTGGTAACACTTACTGAAATTTTTCAAATTTTTTTTTCTTAATTGTATTGTAATTGATTGGAATTTACCAAAAAACTTCATAGTTTCAGCGTATTTTTATTCTTGGGAAGAAATGGGTTAAATCCACACATTCGTCAATAAAATGCAGTCAGTTTCTGCGCAGAGATCATCTTAATTGGTGTCATTCTGGAGGCTGTCCTTTGCTGCGTCTTTAGACGCAAAATATTTGCCAGATTGAAATTCCTTCACAAAGGTAGCATTTAGTCGGCGTCGCCGGCACATCAATGGCGAGGACGTATAACCTTTCAGCTTTGGTCTGCCTGGCATTGTCGTCGTATAGCATCGACCTCATTGTCTGGCTTTAGCATACGCATATCGGCATGAAGCCGTCATGCTCTTGAGCTCGCTCACTATGGCTGAACGATATTGGCTCGATTGCAGTAGGATCTTCGTGAATCGACTATCCCGGTTCCAGTATAGTAACCGGTCACATAACTGAGCAACTACATAGGAAAGTCACTACGAAAAGCCTCTCAGGTCTTCAACTTCTGGGCTGAAATGGAAGCTGTTCCTATAAGCAAGCCCTGAAGAAAGGTCCTCTCTGAACATAAGCCACATGATTAAAAGGTGAGTCTTCAAGTTAGAACGTACGATTTCTGCATAAATTTCTCTCTAAATTCCAATAAATTTTGTGTGTGAATGGCCAAGAATATTTATTACCATAGCGACAGTATGACAGCTCTTCAAAAGATTCAATTGGTCTACTCGTTTCGCAAGAAAACTATAGTAAACAGCCAAGCGCAGTTCAAACATATTGGCAACTGAAGTCTAAATTGCATGCGCGATAAATCACCCAGCATCAAATATCTCTCTTGAAAATGATATGATCGTGTGTATCGAGATCACAACAATCGACATGGATATGGATACGCATATCGACCTTGCTCGCGAAAATTCAATCTTATGGCGGCATGTAAGTATGTATGAGTTTTCCCCGGCCAAACCACGACATTTTAGCGTGCGTATATCTGCCGTGCTATCCGTGCAGAGTAATTTGTCGCATTTTTTCCACGCGCTTTGTACATTGTCATTATCAATCTCGATTCATGTAATTAAATGCAGAATTATTCAAAGATTTATATGATTTCATTTTTGGATGTGACATTTCAGTATGGACTCTGGCACAGTAGAAAACAGCGCATGTGAGCATGAGACCGCGAATACCGAATTATGCAGTCAAGTGAATACACACGAATACTAGTTAATTGAAATATGTATGTTATGTATGTACTTTGATTTGCCATTGAAACCAGTTGGTTCTTTGAAGAAGAAGTATTAGCTGTCTTCTTTGAGCACTAGAATATTAACTTCAAGTAGTTATTGTGTTGCATTGAGGAAAATATTGCAAAAGAAGTTGAGTGAATATGGCTGCTTTATGGATAGTAGTAAATTCGGTTTAACATTTCGTAGCAAGTTTTGTTTGGCTGGCTGATGCAGTTTCCAGACATACAACCACGAAGAGGGAAACTTCAACCATAATAGGAGAAGCACACTTTTGGACCTTGTAGAATTTTGTTGTCCGAATTTCCAAGATTCGAAAAGTAACATTAATCACTCAATGATCCAGATTTAGGGAATGCTAAAAATCGACAATAGTTATACCCTATACCCATAAGATGTTTGATTTGATGCAATCTTGGACGGTATTGAAAGTAGACCAAATCGTTCTAACAGGCCTTATACATCTGCAACTTGGTTGCCAACCTAGGTTGCAGGAAAGTTACTACACACTTGCAACATTCCGGCAACCACGCCGTTAACATTCTTGCAACCTGGTACTGCAACCTGCAACATGCCTACAAATCACTTATTTTCCTGTTTTTTGCGTGTTGCAAGTTGCAAGTGTATAAGGGCTGTAAGGGTTCCTCTACACTCAGAAAAAAATCCTGTAAATTAAAAAAATACGCATATGATCCAAAGAGATTCAAATATGGTTTTGCTTCATATTTGTTTCCTTTTGAATCATTGTATAATCCCTTTATTTCATAGACTTTTTAATTCAAACGGATCTCCCTTTGAACTATTAAGATATTCCTTTTGAAAGTCTATCTATAATCACTTTACATTAAAGTGATGCAGTGTCAATTTAATCCGGTCACAACCATAAATCGAAAAGATTTCCTTTTAATTTAGAAGAATGGACTCCATGGACGTAGCCAGGATTTCGGTCAGGGGGGGGGGCAAGCCCAAAATTTTTTCAACATGATTTTCTTAGGAGTTTCGGTCGCAGAAATATTGTTGGCAAATTCTAGAGTAGCCTGGCTTGTAGTTGGATTGGTGCACAGGGTCATGGATTCCAGACTCACCGTGAACGAATTCATTTTATGGTGTTTTTCGAACTCACGACTTATTTGACGGACTATAATGTCGATTGTAAACAAGTGTCCATTTATGGGGATACAACAGCGACTTTAATTCTGTTCCACCTTCAACTAGACGAATCCAAAAATAGATTTACTATTTACCCAGTTTGTATAAAAGTACTCCAAGGAAAATCTACAGGCATTTTTTAATTTAAGATTTCTGATGGCCTTTGAGCAAAAAGAAACTCAGGCAAACGTAAGGATGGCTTGGCTTTATATATGAACTGAATTCTTAGCTGTAAATCTACTGTTACCGTTTTTTTTTTTTAAGGAAAAGCAACTTATATGAAATGATTCGATTGTGTCCCCTGACATAAGAGCCCACGCAAGCTTTCCTATGAGTATTGAATAAGTATACTTTTGCACCTTCAGAGCCACCCTGTTAACTTGGTCCTACAAACTTCAAAAATATTTGTGGCAAACACTATTACCATTCTATGCATTTCCACAAAATTTCATGTTCATTTTTTCATCAAGTTAAAAGATATGCATTGAAGAAATGCTTAAGAAGCTTCCCTTGCATTGTGAAAGGCCCTTACTAAATACTTACTTGGTTATATTTCCGGTTTGGATACAGTTATTCGAATGAAAATTCGTAGACATATCATTTTTCATATTTGAAAAACCTAAGAGGGGCTACACACGAACAAATTGAAATTTTACAAATTTACTGTTATTTACTTTTCCTTAGCAAAAGTCAACAGTCTTAATATTTAACGTATATAAGGCCATACTGACCAATCTATGTGCAAAGTTTCATATCGATCCCTATAACGGTTTAGAAAAACTTCTTGGAACAAGAAAATACATCTTAAATCAGGAAAAATCTTTGGCTGTTTTTTATTGTATTTTTTCTTGTTTTAAGCAAATGATTTTTTCAGAGATCAATAGAAATATATTTATATAAAATCTGGTTGGAATTGGTGAACACCTAAGAAAGATATTCGTATAAGAATCTAATTTAGGGGGTTGGGTTTGTATGGCGGACGCATAACCCCATTGTCCCATGCCATCGACTTTTACATATGTTTTGTGGAATCAATAGAAACACATTTGTATGAGGTTTGGTTGAAATTGGTGTACAAATAAAAAAGTTTTTTTTTTTTTAGAACATAATTGGGGAGTTGGGTTTGTATAGTACCCCATAACCCCACTGGCATTATAAGAAACATATTTCTGTGCGGTTTGGTTGGAATTGAGGCGCAAATAAAAAAAGTTGTTCATAGAAGAACCTAATTGGGGGTTGTGTTTGTATGGCAGCCCCATGACCCCACGATCCGATTCCATATATTCTTACATATGTTTTGTGTCATAAAAACATATTTGTGTGAAGTTTGATTTTAGCGATTCAAACATACAAACCGTCTGCAACAAAAAGAAGCAAGTGTGCAAAATTCCCTGCAAATTCCGAGTAAAACGCGTAGGAACAGACGGACAGATAGATGGACATCGCCCAATCGACTCCCCTCGTCATGCTGATGATATATATATGTACATTAATTGTTGAAATCTTGACTTATTGTTCCATTCTATACACCAACTGCGATGCATGTCTGTAGTATTTTTGGCATGGCAACTTACCAGCTCTATGGGAACTACGCGGAACTTTGTCTGTTGGAGGAGAAGAGCCCCTTTCGAGAGAAATATCGAGTTATTCAATTTCGGCCAACAGACAAAGTTCCGCGTAGTTCCCATAGAGCTGGTAAGTTGCCATGCCAAAAATACTACAGACATGCACCGCCGTTGCTGTGGAGTCATGGGGCTGCCGTGCAAACCCAACCTCCAAATTAGGTTCTTCAAAGGCTCCATTGCATTTGGAAAAGGGAAATAATCGGGGGTTTGAGTTAATTCAAATGTGGTTTACAAACACAGCCTTGACTCAAGGGTATTTATAAATATAGGCCTTAGCGTGAACCCAAACATCGGTTGTGAGTCCGCAGATTCTCCATGGCGACAACAATTGTGTTACTATAGCGTTCTCGATACCGCACAGATTGAAACCTCCGCAACAGTCTGAGACTGGCACCCTTAACGACAACTAGCGGAACACTAAGGCTTCGTTCAAACGAGCCGTTGGGCTCGCAAGCTTGAGGCATCAAAATGAAATTGGCTTTATATGGGAAGCACACGACGGGCAAGAGCTGTGACACTGTCAAAACACGGTTCGCGAGACGAGTTCTCACATCTTGTGCACGAGCCGCAAATTTACAACCCGCGAGCCGTCTTTTGACAGTGTCGCGGCATCAGAACAGAGAGTTACAAGGAAACGAAAAACTACGTGAGAGATGAACGAAATCGGTTGCGGAATGAGACGTGAAGTGAAATGCAGCGATAAAGTTGCTAAACTGGATTTTGTATGGAAGATTGAAATATTGGTTTTCTAACACGTAAACATTCTAATTGGACCAATATTGGACAAGACCGGTTTTAAACGAGCATTTGACATATTGTCCTCTCAAATGTAAACATGCTTATTTAGGATTGAGGGTCGTGCGGGTGTTGCGACGCAGTGTGTATGCAGTTGTGCATGTATAGGAATTCTATCGCCAAGCTACCATGGGAATATATGGGCATTGCGCCTCCATACTTACTCAATGGTCGCGGCTCTCGCCCGTAGTGTGTTTCCCATTTAAGCAACTGCATTATTAGGTCGCGAGCTTGCGAGCCGAACAGTCCCATGTGTCTAGTCGAGATCATTGTATTTGTTGGCTCATTGCGGAAAACGTTCACATGACCCAAACCCATAGAAGAGGCACGTCATTTTTACACAACAACCAACAACCCTTAAGATGTGTTGGAATTGGAAGGATGATAAAAAAATGATACTACACCATTATGTCGTTTATACCAATATTTATGGCGTCCTTGTCGACTGGTGTTAGAAGTCGTAGCATAAACAGAACATCCTAAACTCCCAACAGCTCACAGTCGTCTGGTGTTTGTGCTTCGAGCACTTGTCTGGCATTCGTCACTTTTGGGTGATCAGCGCTGATTAATTGTATGTACATATTTTGTACGACATGAGTTAATGCCTTCTTCCATAGGTCCTCGTTACACCATGCTTGCAGATTTCCGAGGCATAGGTTGGGTTTAAGCCCAAATCACAGCCCTTGCATAGCACAGAGATTGTTTTGTTTAATAAATGCAGAGCTTCGTGTTTCTGCGCAAAATTTCATTATTAGAAGGACGCTTAGAGGTAAAATACCCGAAGAAAAAAAATGAGGTTATTTCATTCATTCATATCCAAGCGTTTTTTTTCACGCCATATAGAGAAAAATTCCCTACACTAAAAACCACAACGTACAACGGCATATGATGAGGAAATCAAGGTCTGGACTGAAATCCAGGTAACCCTAACGTATACTCGAATGCTTGACCTTTCCTACCTGCTTTAGATACTTGTAAGTGGTTAACATGTATCCTTGGAAAAAAAACCTCTCCATTATAGTTATGCCCAAATACTTGATTAGGCTTCATATTTGAGCCTAACATCCCCCCTTGACCACTAAAGGATTACTGCGATTAAAATGCCTTGGACTACATCGTCACCGTCTTAGGGGACTATACTTCGAACCTCAATCTTGGATTGATGGACAACATTGATCCTAGCCGTTCTAGCGATGCACGCGAGTCACCTTCCACAAAAATAAGTAAATTGTTAGCATAAACCAACGCCATCTACTCGTAGATACATCAAGGCCGCAACTCAGCTGGATAATGACGCCATGGATCCGTATTCAATTTATTGACGGCGGCAAAAAAAAAACAGAAACAAACATAAGCACGTCATCAACAGCAAGAACAAGGCAGTGAGACTAAACATTACAAAGTGGCACACAGACGGGCGAGTGTACTTTTTTTCGCGAGTTTCGTTTAGAAAATGTGTTGTTTGAACGGCAAACAATTAATTAAAGAGATAGTGGTTATGTGGGTTATTGACAGTGTGCAGAAGTTTTTATACTCAAAATGTAGTGCATGGAGAATGTGTCATAGAGTGAAAGATTTCCCCATTTAGGGATACCATTCAGGTTATTTGTGATCGCGAATAGATAGTACGGATATTGTAGGAAAAAAACGAGTAAGTACGTAAAACGTTTCGACGGCGGTGCTGCCATCGTACAACCGCACAGATAAATAAAAAGTAACAAGCCACTGGCTAAATGCCATATGGCCACCATGACGTCACTACTTGAGATGATGACGACAATGTAAACTGCGAATTTGACGTCTATGATTCTACATTGCGGCCTTAATATATAGACGGCGTTGCATAAACGCAACACTTAAGGTACGTTGTGCTAGACGCGGCCGCACGACTGCGACTCGCTCATTCCATATCAAAACTCGTTTCTCTCTCATTTTAAAAACGAGTTTTTATATGGAATGAGCGAGTCGCAGTCGTGCGGCCGGGTCTAGCACAACGTACCTTTATACAGCCAGTTAAGTTACTTAAGCAGGTCATCCATTAGGTTTAGGGTTTAAAATGTTTAAACAAATGGACACCGGACAGCCAGGTGATGCACTCATGTGCACCACATCATGCGCCCCGGGAAACAAAAAACTCAATGACGAAGAAGTAGCTCTTCCAAAGAGGCAACTCCGGGCGGCCTCGAGTTTGCCCATAGGAATCTTTAATTTGAAAGGGGCATTTGACAGTGTTTTGTGGTATCATCACTGCATCTGCCGGAAAAATTCGGATATAGGCAAATAAACTAAATTCAAATATTGCTGATTTGACTACTATGATTTTACACTTTATAGTGTCAGCTATCGAAAACCATTATTAATCGTTTTTTAGTTGTAACGGTATTGGTTGTATAGTCAGGTTTGTTCCATAAGAAATGCATTTTGGTCATATACCGCCAAAATTTCAAATGCATGTACCAACCGCCATACATAATAAAATGGCACATAAATATACTTTTCACGTAAGGTCTTTTGATAAGAAGGCCTTGTTATGGTAATTGCGAATCTAACAAGGAACATAACGGTAAATTTTAAAGATATTAGCCAAAAACCTGAATGTTTTTGTTATTTCATCAAAAACAAAAAATGGCCGTAGTTGGCCGGGAAATGAATTAAACCATTTTATTCTGCAATTAATTGAGTCAATAAAAACACAGAGTTAGACTGCGACCCCGGCCACAGTAGCCATTTTTATCGACTAACCTCTGTTTTTCATTTTTGTTTTTTCGCATAATAACTATCACTCTGGTATTGCTCTTGACTTTAAATTGTGCTTACATGTTAGCAATGTTATAAGCTCATCTGATATTGAAAATGAGGCAAATCGGAGCAACAGGTCCCGCACCTCCCCTACAAATTGTATGTAGAAACCATATCAAATTAGGCATAACTCATGGCTAAATTTAACAAATTCGCTCAAATTATTCTGAAAAGTTTTTAATCGAATATACTTCGACAGGATTAAATACAGGTTCGATTAAATCAAACGCTCCACCACCTCCCTATAAAAGATCGTACTTTTCCAGAAAAATGGTCGTAGTTGATCGTAATTCGTGAAATGAAAAATCGTTTGTTTCGTTATTTGCATATTTTTGATAATTTGTTACAAGCTCCTTAAAAGCTTACATAAAAGAGCAACTTTTGTGAATTATTCAGATTTAGCTGGTCAAAGAACATGATATTAAATAAATATATATATAAATATAAATACTTTTTCTAATTACACTCTTTACTACCAGAATGTACGAGGGTTACGTACCAAACTCCAATCTCTTAATTTATCCTCTTTAACATACAACCATGACATCATCTGTCTGTCGGAGACTTGGCTTAACTCTTCTATAACTAGTGGTGAAATTCTGGAGGGGTGTGTTACCTACCGTTGTGATAGAAACCTTGATCTTCTAGGACTATCTACTGGTGGCGGATCTCTAATTGCTGTTCGTGATCATATTCAAAGCATGCTTATCTCTGCTTCTCTTTCTCAACCTTATGATTGCGTAATCGTAAAAATTCATTCTATTTCTACTCCGCTTTTAGTTGCCTGTGTGTATGTTCCTTGTAACTCTTCTTTAGAAGTTTATGAGAGTCTCTTCAATCACTTATCTGATACCTTTAACGTTTGTTTCCCTAATTCATACGTAATAGTTTGCGGGGACTTTAATCTCCCTAGTATGAAATGGCCTACTAGTCCTGGTCTCCCTTTAGCATCTACTTCCTTGGCTCTTTCTAGGTCTCTGGCAGCCTTTATGCAATCTTGTGACCTTCTCCAATTCAATGTCAACTTCAACTTCATGGGTCGTATCCTCGACCTTGAGTTTAGTAACATTCCTTTGGGTGGATTCTCGTCATCCATGCGTACACCAGGATACGTTCCTTGTGATCCTTATCACCCTGCTATTGTCAATGAGATTAGCATTAACCTATCACCTTATCCTACAAAGGTTATGCGTCGTAGGTTTAATTTCAGGAAAGCAAATTATGTAGCTATTAACGAGAAATTGAATCTTATCAATTGGTACTTCATCTTAAAAGATCTTGATTGCGTAACTGCTGTAGCTACTTTTTATGCTATTCTACACAACATCATATATGAGTGCGTCCCAATCTCTAATTTAAAGCTTCATAAAGGTCCGATCTAGGGACGCGGGAGCGTCCCGCACGCCAAAGAAAAACGAAGAAATTTGAACAAATCAAAAGTGAGAAGCGACTAAGACTATGTTTACACGACGGAACAAGTACGGGTTTTCGGACCTCTGTAGCTCGGACCCTGGTTGGTCCTGAGTGTTCAAATTCGGTAAGGGTTGTCGTTCGCGCCGTCTTACGAAGTGTAGAAATTTTCAAGAAGATACGATGAAAAACACCGGAGATATAAGAGATTGAAAATCGCATTTTTTCAAAAATCTTGTTCTCGTTGTTCTCGTTGTTCTTGTTGTTCATTGACAGGGCTACAGCCTTGCAGAGGGCATCTCGGGATTTGGTCTCTTTTCCCATTGATAGAGTCTGGCGTGAAGGTGTGCATAGGCTATCGTTTGGTCCGATCCGTGGAGTAGAAAAAAAGATACAGCGGAAAATGTGAAAAAATGCATATAGTTTCTCGCTTAAATCTTTTTATATATTTTAAAGGAAGCATTTTGCAAAAGTCGGGGATAGGCCTGAAAAATGCCTTGAAAAGAATCGTATAGTTTTGTGCTTTGGCAGGACTGTTTCAAACAATCCCTTGTATATGCTCTCCAAAGTTTTCAGTTGTAGAGCGTCTGCAAGAGCGGCGGCAAGGGGTCAAAGTTCCTGTTTTGGTTCGTTTCTTATACGAGTGCGTGCATATTACTATAATATTGGATGAACAAATGACATCTCGATGATCCTAAAGCTTTCAACAAACGGTAGCGGTTCACACAACACACACACCACACGAATTGAGAAGTTCACCGTGGTGTACCGCGGCGGAAACTATTTCATACATTCTGACACGTACCGATACCGTTCTGCGCTGGCTTGGTGGAAGCTTAAATATGGCGCTGGGACACCAAATCGGTTTTGTCTAGACGGTGTATTCTGTTGTGTTCAAACCAGAGTTACGTGATGTTGGCATGTGGAAAATCAATTTTTCAAGGAATTCTGATTAATTGAGTTAATTTTAACAAAATTTGGCATGTAGATTTATTCTTGTAATTCCACCCGGTTTGATCCTGTTGTGGTAGGCAAAAAGGTACTGTTAGTTATATATTGAATTTCTTAGCTATCCCTGATTCCTGGTCATAAAACCACTTTATTATTGTAAAAACAATGCTAGTCAGGACTCAACAGGTTTTCGGGACCTTCGATGAGGGATAAAAGGATATTTTCACATGTACATGTCTTTCTCTATGGTATGATATACATTTTATGTCGTAACTAACGAGCGTAACGTAATGCAACGTAGCAACGACCATGAAGATCAAAAAGCCAAAAGCAGTAGATAGGGGTATTTTAAAAGGGAGAATGATGGAACCTGGATATAAGGACAGTCTTGGGTCTGTAGTAACGGGACTTGTATCTTAACCGTTTGGCGTTAATAGGCGCAATGTGGAACTTAGGAAATATGGATGTAATTTGAATCACATATTGAGTACACAGTGAGGCTTAATGGTTACATTAAAAATTAAGATTTAAGATTAGGATGAATGGGATAGAGATGAAGTAAAGATTTAGACTCAAATTATGGCTAAGGTTAAAGTCAAAATCAAGTTTAGGGTAAATGATAGGGTTAAATTTATTGTTACGTCGCAGTTAACGTTATTATTAGGGTTAAATGTAAGGATAGGGTTAAGGTTGAGTCTGAGTTTGAGGTTTAGGTATAGGCCAGGGTTATGGTCAACTAGGGTTATCATTAAGTTTAATGTGATGTATAAAGATACCAAGGTTAGCGAGGTTACTGGGGCTACCAAGGCCATCGTGGATCGTGGTTAACAAGGTTACTAAGGGTTTGCAAGATCACGAAAGTTGTCAAGTGTACTATCGTTACTAAGATTACCAAGGCGAGCAAGGTTACCAAGGGGACCAGGGAGACAAAGGTTAGCAAGGGGTTTATCATTCTTATAATTATTGTTCTCAAACAAATTCGTGACAATAAAAATAAATAACAGGCGCGACAATCCAACATTGGGACTAAGGCCGCAGGATGTGTTAGTGACATCCTATTTCCAAGATCTTATCTGCTTTTTGTTGAGGTAATGAGATCAGCATCACGCTCAGCAGTGTTATTTATCCCCATAAATGGGTACTCGTTTAACATCTGAGTGAGATCATAGTCCGTCACAAGCTCGTGAGTTCGAAAAACACCATGGAACACGGTGAGATTCGAACTCAAGATCCTGTGCACTGAAGGTGCGCGCTCTAACCGCTAGACCAGCCAGACTACTATTCGTGACAATAGGGCAATGAATATCGTCTCAATAATTTATTTACGAATTTTGTAAATCGAAAACTGCAAAAAGATATGATATCTCACAAAAACAACTGTGTCGTAAAAGGTGTTCGCCAAAGAAAAAGTCATCCGCCGCAAAAAGGATTGATATAAATACAATACCGCCAAAATACTCGCATCTTGTCTCAATGATGGTGGTGGAGCAAAATTTTTCCAACGCTATTTGGCGGGGAGCTTGAATAAGGTTAATAACAGAATAAAATCAATGTTAAGAAATTTATGAAAGATCTTTTATCGTATAGAAAAAAAAAACGAGTTCCATACGAAGGAAAGCAAAATAAGATTCTAAAACGCATTTTTAAAGAACATAGCAGCAAATAGTACCCCCGTTCAGCTCCCCGCCAATAAGCGTTGGAAAAATTTAGCTCCACCACCATCATTGAGACAAGATGCGAGTATTTTGGCGGGATTGTATTTATATCAATCCTTTTTGCGGCGGATGACTTTTTCTTTGGCGAACACCTTTTACAACACAGTTGTTTTTGTGAGATTTGGTTTACACCCCAGATTTGCAGCTTGATTCTAAATAAAAAGCGTCTTCACACTCGATTAAAACGTTATGGACGCCAATCCGACCGAATAACGTTCCGTTGCCTTAGATCCAGGATCAAAAGGCTAATTTCACTTGCACGGTCTGTCTATATTAAGACTGTTGAGGACAGTCTGAGGAACAATGAGAGTAAAAATTTTTGGTCCTATGTAAAAAACCTGAGATCCTCTTCAAATCAACCTTCCACACTTTCGTTCAACAATATTAGTGCAGACAATCCTCCTGAAATGTGTGAGCTTTTTGCTACATTTTTCGCAAGTACATTTAAAACATCATCCTTAACTTGTCCTCCTGTTGTACCTCAAGAAATGCACAATTTACACTTACCACCCCTCATTTTACCGTCATACGTTGAATTGCTTATATCCTCAATTAAACCCAATTCTTCTTCTGGACCTGATGGAATCCCAAATTCGTTTTTAAAAGAAACAAACTTTTCTATATCTAAACTTCTTGCAATTTTATTTACTAAGAGCCTGCATGAAGGTGTTTTCCCAATTCAGTGGAAATCGTCGTATATGTGGTTCCCATTCCGAAAAAGGGCGATCCTGGCTCTGTGTCTAACTATAGACCTATCTCTCTTCTGTCATCCTTTTCGAAACTTCTTGAAAAGATTGTTTATAACTACATTCATGAACACTTTAGTTATATTATAAAGGATGAACAACATGGGTTCTCCAAAAACAAATCCGTTGTGACCAACTTAGTTGAACTTGTTAATTTTGTAACAAAATCTTTCAATAAGCACTTTGACGTGCATGTAATTTATACTGCCTTCGCAAAAGCATTTGACACCGTTAATCACCAAATTCTTCTTAATAAATTAATTGCAATGGGATTCCCTTCATATCTTATTGTATGGCTCTTCTCTTATCTTAATGATCGCTCTTCTAGAGTTGTTTTCCAAAATTTTACCTCTTCCGAATTTTCTCCATCATCGGGTGTGCCACAAGGATCCATTTTAGGTCTTACTTTTCTTAAACGACCTACCATCTTGTCTTAACTGTCACTCTCTCTTTTACGCCGATGATAGCAAACTTTTTTCAACTGTCTCATCTATTACTGATTGTATAGCTTTGCAATCCGATTTAGATTGCTTTACGTCTTGGTGTGTATCAAATGAGTTGGATCTTAATGTTTCTAAATGCTCCGTTATGGTGTATTCATTAAAATCTACTCCTTTCTCTTTTCAGTACCAAATAAACTCTATTCCTCTCCAATGTGTTTCTACGATTACTGATCTAGGGGTTATTTTTGATTCTAAATTACGTTTTATTGATCACTACTCGTCGATTATTAGCAAATCGTCGAAACTAGCTGGGTTCGTTTTACGATGCTCCTCTAGTTTTCCATCTATTAATACATGTGTGAATTTATTTGTGACGCTAGTACGCAGCATATTAGAATTCGCCTCGGTAGTTTGGTCTCCATATTCTTCTGTTTCACGTGATGCTTTAGAAAAAGTTCAGAGAAAGTTCTCTAGAACCTTAATGTTCAAATATAACTTTGCTTATAGGCCTTATCAAGATCGACTAAATTTCCTAAATCTACCATCACTAAACAAAAGAAGAGACTGTCTTGACCAGTGTTTCCTCTACAGGTTATGCAAGGGTCTTACTAATTCATATATATATTCATAGATATAAAATACCGGGTTCCGTCTTACAACACTCGATCCGTTGCCATTTTTAACCCTCCACAATCTTCACTTTCTATTTATAAAAATTCTCCGTTACTTAGAGCTATGTGAAACTATGACCGATTGGAGATTGGTTCGTTACCTTCTTCTTATTACTCTTTTTAAAAAATCGTACTACAAAAACTTTAATTGTTTTTCATTTAACTTTTTAAATTTAACTTAACTTTGTTTGTTTTCTTTTCTTAAAAAAAAAATTTTTTTTTACTTTCTTTTCTTTTCTGTTTAGTACATATCATCTTTATTAGTTTGTTATTTCTTTATATTTTTTATCCTTACTTTAATTCTTTACATTACATGTTTTGGGAAATTATTCCCGTTTTTGTAATACTTACGAATTAAATAAATAAATAAATAAATATTAGCGTTTGCATTTTCTATCTCAAATAAATTTTGTAATTTTTCGCAGTTCGAATTACTATATCTTCCAAATAACAGCGATTTTTACAACGGGAGAACAGTCAAATTACATCAAATGTATATATGTTTAGGAACTTAAGCCAAATACTAAATTGCACAAAGCAAGATGGACTAAATTTGGGTTTTGTTTGGTAACTCTAGCTTTCCTAAGATTTCATAAATAATGGTGCAGTTTTGTAACGGTAAATGAGAGAACCTTATGTTCATATCATATTTTTCTCTAATTGAGCCATACTATCTATTAACATCATTTGTAACATCAAAAAGGGAAAACGTTAAATTATCAATACTATGGGATTGGTCAAAGTATCCTTAAAACCGCTGTATCTTCTTTCGGACGGGACATATTTGAAAATGGAGTCCACCATTCGATTCATCACAAACAAGTTCAACTTATAGTCATTTACATGGTATATTTTATAACAGGACTTCTTCGCAAATATGCGATGTCCGAAAAATCATTGATTCCCCCCCCCCCCCCCCACTGTGGCCGGAGCGAAAGCCATACTGACTGTGATACATCTGACCGATAAGCCTTTCGTCAATCCTGTGGGCAAGAATAACTTCCTGTACTTTACCAACCACGCATACAAGATTAATTCGACGATATCACTGAGGATCAGACTTATCCATATCAGGTTTCATCAACAGAATCACCATACAGACCAAGTTTAATTTCATCCAAAAAACAGTGTTTGGAAGTAATCCGTGAAAAGATACTCCAGATATTCCGCGGCGTCATGCTATATGTGTTTAAGCATTCCGCCTGCCATTCCATCGAACCCCGATGTTTCTACATCTCAACTTGCGCAAAGCCAATCTCCCAGACTCGAGAGTAGGATTGTTTCCTGCTGATTTTCCACACAAACACTTGAAATCTTCAATCAAAGATAATAACAATAAGATTTTGCTCAACTGTTTTTTACACTAACCACTCATGTGTGTGGCCCCGATGACATGATATAGGATGGGCTCCATAGCCCTATTCCCGCGCATATGAACTAATCCACGTAAATCGGCTGGCCAACTGCAAATTAATAAAAATGTTCGGCTCATCCTGCAGAATAATGTTGGAGGAACTTCATCTTCGCCGTTCATGGCCCTGCTCACGACCCGAAGATCCTTTTGGAATGCGGCCTCCGCAACTTTATACTTGATGTTATTCTCAAAGATGGACATTACCAAGTCAGCGACAGCTTTATCGTCTCTAACTTATAGGGCACCCAAACGACAACCTCACCACTTTAAAGGAGGTTGCCCCAAGGACTCTCAGGTCGATGGTTGGGCCAACCCTCTTTACTACAGACCCCAAAATTGGTTTGCCCGTCACAGCTTTTTCCTTGTTGCGGACAACAGCCTTCTATATACAGGGTGTCCGGAAACTGCCGCATAAACGCACCGGATTATGATTCCTCATATGATTTCCAGCAAAAAAGTTGTACGGAGCATACCCCCTTAGCTTAACCCATTAGCTGCCACAAGCATTTGAAGATTTTTGAAAAAATCCTTTTCTTGCAAGACTCAATATCTTCAAAGCTAGACCAGCTAGAATAGTGAAACAAAATGATTATTACAGCCAACAAATTTACCTATAAAATAAAACTAACCAAACTAAAATCCGATAAGAGGTTTGGTTTTTACAGAGCTTCAAAGTCAAATTTGTGTGATTTGACCCAAAAACAATCTATTTTATCATCTCAATTTTCTCCAATTTCTGCACTGAGAAAAAAAACGTATTTCAAACTAAAAATTTACGTTTTTCATTTCAACATTGCAAGAAACATGTAACTTTGACAAACTTAATTTATTTCTAAATAATATAATACGTTGTTCGAACATATTTTCTTTTAGACTAAATCGTATGCATTTTTTATTTCAACACACGAAAAGTTTTCATTGATATTCCGCAGTCATATGTAATACTGAAATACAAAATATTTCAATATCTCACTCTACAGTATTTCCCATTAAATCATTTTAAAACAAATAGTTTAATGATCTATTCAAAATTGACTGAAACCTCGATTTAAATATGTTCAACTTTGTTTTAAAGTTGTTTCATTTTGAAGGCTGTGTCCGTCACATGTACATAAGCCCGCCGCTTTGTTGCTCAGTGCTAGTAATCTCAGATAGCTTAGGTGGTAGGAAGTAGGACTACGAAACGATAGGTACCCGGTTCGATTCCCAGTAGAAGCAAAGTGAGAAAATAAAGTTTTTAAAATATTGTAAAAAAAAAAATAGTTAAAAAAAATAAAAGAAAAATAAAAAAAAATAAAAAAAAAAATAAAAAAATTTTTTTTTGAATTAAACGTAAAGCAGCTTTTCAATATGACATTGCAATAATTTTAATTCAAATTACAAACATTTTGAGAATACAGCTAGAACATGTACATATAACATTTTATGCCAATGTAAAATTAAACATTTTTGCGTCTTACAAATGAAATGCAAGTTATTTTGACTAAATTCTATATACGTTTTTTCTCAAATTTACATATGAAAACTGTTAGATTGAAGATTTTTTTTTCTGCGTGTGCCAAGGAGAAGTGCGACTCTTTTAAAAATTGGCGCATAGTCTTACGATCATATCTTTCTTACATCCTTTTATTCTAGCTCCATTATTTCTAACAGTTTTTATACGTAAGTGTAGAAAACTAGGGTTAATTTTAGCTCGAATTAAATACAATTCAATTCACACAGCTCCTGAAGATCTGCAATTGGTAAAATCTATTCAAGGTACAGTAGAGCGTCGATTATCCGAACTAATTTTGGCAGGGGTTTGTTCGGATAAACGAAAGTTCGGTTAATCGAGCTTCTATAGAAAAATTAGAAAATAGCCCAAATGTGAAATTACCCGATAAACTGAAAACGTGTAAAATGACCAGAACTGAACAAAAATAAAAAAGTTGAAAAAAATTTAAATGGAAAACATATTGTTTTTGGGTTAAATCGCAAAAATTTTACTTTGAAGTTCAGTAAAAACCAAACCTCTTATCCAATTTTAGTGCCGTTAGTTTTATTTTTTAGGTAAATTTGTTGACTGTAACAATCACCTTATTTTGCTATTCTGGCTAGTCTAGCTTTTGAAATATTTTAGTCGTACAAGAAAATGATTTTTTCAAAAATCTTGAAATGCCTGTGGCAGCTAAAGGGTTAATAATAGGGGGTATGTTCCGTACAACTTCTTTGCTGAAAATCACATGAGGAATCACAATCCGGTGCGTTTATGCGGCAGTTTCCGGACACCCTGCATACAGCGGCATCTTAGCCGGTAAGAGCATACTGCTTATCAGGGTTTTTGTCTGCCAGAGAAAAACCAAACAAAGCTGAGCCAAGGTACTCAATGACTTTGTTAGCTGGTTCGCAACTGCCTTCGTATATAGTTATCAAGCTGATCACGCAGGCGTTCATTTATCGCATGACGAAGAGGGCGAAGGGGGGCCTTAGTTCAAGTCGCATCTGGGATACTGTAAGTCGATTGTTCCTCTGTTCTCGAGCTAGCCGGCAGCAATGGCAAAAACGAAAGTGTCCGATTTGTTTGAACCTTGCCTTCCGAAAGCCTGGTCTAAGGACATGATTGCGCTAGACGCCCCATATAAATCATTTCATTTCAATTTGTGTTAACGTTAAGCAAACAATTTTCTTATCACTCAATCTACATTTTAACGGTTGCCAGCGTTTGGTCTCAGAAACCAAGGCGGCTTATTGTTTAATACAGGTCCATTGCATTTTGTAATTTGTACTTCTGTGAAACTTTACAGCTGCAATACATCCTCTTACATCATTGTAGAGCAAACAGTGCCAACAGTATAGAAATATAGAATTTTCACACAACATTCATTCCTTGTCGTGTATAAAGACACAAAAGTTTCTCGTTTTGTATGTAAGACATTCCCAAATGAAATCACTTTCAATTGTTTGTCTCGACTGAAAAGATTCAAGAATCGTCTACTATCGGTGTATTAAACGCGGACAACGGACACGGTATCGGGAACGTACAAAAGCCGCTACCTATACACTACCTAGTCCAGTCAAAATATCCCAATTCAGGCCTCCAAATATAAAAAAATTAAGTAAGGCTAATTTTTGTTTGTTTTTTGTTGGCGTCCAGGAATCTAAAACTCATTTCGCTAAAAAAAAAATTTAATCGGAAAGGTCCCAAAAAGGACAAAAAAGGATACTCTTTAATCCTTGACCGGAGGTCGGCATGCGGGGTATCATATCAAAAGGGACGTCGAGTACATTACATATTCGGTGTTTGTTTCCTGTTTCAAAGATCCTCAACGGAATAAATCGAGCTTAAATGGAAAATTTTCGTGTTTCCCGTGCATTTTTCCAAAGCCATAACTTCGAGAATAATTCAAATTGTCACTACTTTTATAACTTTTCAGAATTTATAATACCTGAAGATTCTACCATTAAATTTGCTAAGAAAAAAGTTGATCGGAAGGCTCTGAAAAAGGACATAAAAGGACACTAATTACACACCTTGATCGAACGTGGGCATGTGGGGTGTCATATCAAAGAGGACGTCGAGTGCATTGCATAACCGTTGCTTGTTTTCTGTTTCAAGGATACTAAATGGAATAATTCGGGCTTAAATGGAAAGTTACGGCCTTAGAAAGATACATACATACGGGAAATACGAAAATTTTTCATATGAGCCCAATATTCTCCTTTGAGGGTACTTGGAATAAGTTACGCCGGATATGAAATGCACTTCACATCCTCTTTGATATGACACCCCGCATGCCCACGTTTGATTAAGGAGTGCAATTAGTTTCCTTTTATGTCCTTTTTCAGAGCTTTCCGATCATTTTTTATTAGCAAATTTAATGGTAGAATCGTCAACTATTATAGATTATGAAAAGTGATAAAAGTAGTGACAACTTGAATTATTCTCCTAGTTATGGCTTTGGAAAAATACACCGGAAACACGAAAATTTTCCATTTAAGCTCGATGTATTCCGTTGAGGGTCCTTGAAACAGGAAACAAACACCGGATATGCAATGTACTCGACGTCTCCTTTGATATGACATGCCACATGCCGACCTCCGGTCAAGGATTAAAGAGTATCATTTTTTGTCCTTTTTGGGACCTTTCCGATCTAAATTTTTTTTAGCAAAATGAGTTTTAGATTCCTGGGAGCCCACTGATTTAAAAACAACAAAAATTAGTCTGACTCTATTTTTTTTCTATTTGAAATGCTAATATGACTGGACTAACCTATCTACGTTTACGTGTCTCGATAGGTACTCGTACGTTTTTCTATCGTTAATTTTGCATATTAAGTATCTGTGTATGTCGTTCACTTTTATGAGAGCACTTGATGCTTTCCAGGTTGCGAGGTTTTTGTGACTCGTATCTAAAGCGTTTATTACATAAGTGTAGTAGCGTCTATTCAAATGCATGCTGCGGTACATGCTTGTACTACATACTTGGCATAAACTCTGAGATCTGACATCTATTCATGCAAAAGATTTCGCACAAAGTGACGCGAACGAGGGATACATAATTCACTTGTGTACGGAAGTCAATTGTGTGAGTACTTGAATTCGAGATTTCACAGGTTCCCGCGTATGCGGGAGGAACGCAGAAATTAGTGAATTTCAAACTCTATTTCAAAATTGTCAAGAGGAGAAACTCAATATGTACATTATATTGATGTAGTGGAAATGGATTTATTTAGATGTCATATCTGCAACTGACATAGGATATTATGATGTCAGAAATTATTAGAGAAAATATTACCGCAAACCATGCAGTATATAAAATTTTCTGACCTTTCTTTCGATTGAATCGTCCGGGCACTGTACACCAACACTGCCCATACAATACTTCCCAGATCCTTCATATGAGTCAGATGTCCAAGGGTTTCAAGGAATACGAACTACATGGGTAGGAGTTTCTGAGAGAGTCTCGATCAAAAGTCTTATATCAGAAGCTGCTCTCGTGAATGTGAGCCGCAAAAAGCTAAT
This sequence comes from Microchrysa polita, assembly GCA_949715475.1. Classification (NCBI taxonomy): domain Eukaryota; kingdom Metazoa; phylum Arthropoda; class Insecta; order Diptera; family Stratiomyidae; genus Microchrysa; species Microchrysa polita. Next base: position 31,937,481 of record OX454420.1, on the reverse strand, counting down.
TCCTTATCGTATTTTCTTAAAATTTCGATGTAATTGCTGCTTACGACCGATTTGAATCCCTAAATAAAATACTACCGGCTTCCATGCTACGAATCTCCGCAGCCCTATAGGGACTCAATGTTTTACCAACATCAAGATTCAGACTGGAGAAGTTTGCTACGCAGGTATGTTTACTATACTCGGTTTCAGGTTCAGCAGGTCGTCACACGGATATCGTCTGATTTCGCATGTCGTCGGACAACAGAACTATAGAAGGACCCGGCATCCAGTTTTCTTCAGCATAATGCTTTCTTCATTTTTTCTAGCACGTTTTCAGTAACGATTTTTCAAAACTTCAAAACTGGGTCTGCCGCGAGTTTTCCAGGTGTTTAATACTTGTTCGTTGAACAAATCGTGATACCATTCCGAGGTGGAGAGCCGCAACATCCCTTTTTCTAGATTATGACCTCAAATTTTAACCAGCGACCCAAAATCGCCTTAGTGTTTCTGCCGCACCAATTCAACGAATAATTTACCGATAAAATCGACGGTATCAATCAGGGGCAGGCTCCTGTGGTCCTACGGCAACTGCCTCTACGGGGCGGACCACACCCGCTTTCTACATGGAAACTGCCAAAAGTTACCAAAATACCTTCCTGGAAAGAGCCTTGAAGGTTCGATGCAGGAAGGTTGTGTTTGTCTGTGTATATGTGTGGATTGGAGTTATGTGCTTTTTCGTCATATTGGGAGCATTACATGTCAGCGCGGCTGCTCTCAATTTTATTAATTCGCGCCGGCATTGAAACAAATCCAGGCCCAGAGGTATGGTTTTGTAGTGTTTGCGGCCAACGAATTGGTTCGAATGCCAGGTCAGTGCAGTGTAATTGCTGCTTGGAGTGGGTACATCTCAGGTGTTCTGGCTTGCGAAGGGTTACTCAGCACTCCATATCATATGTGGCACCGGGCTCACTTCATGCGTGTAAACAGAATTCTGATTTCCGCCATTCAGGAGACGTTGCTCCATTCGAACTCGTCTCTTAGCGTCCATGGCAATTACGTTATACTGCGCAAAGATAGACCAGCCGCCAGGAATGATTCTCACCCTGGAGGTGGACTTGCCTTCCTAATACACAAGTCCGTACATTACTGTGTATTAGATGTAGATGTCGACGGTACGGCGGAAATTCAAGCCATCTCAGTTCCATCAGGGAGTACTAATATCGAAATTTTTTAATGTGTATGTTCCACCACACTCTAGTTGCCCTTCTGGCTATCGTTTTGATATTGGTCCTCTCCTATCTGGAGAGCACAGGATCATTCTTGGTGACTTTAACGCGCACCATGAGCTCGGGCATTCTAACGTCAACAACGATGCCAGGGGTATCGCCGAATCTCTAGACGCCTCAGATTTCTGTCCACTCAATGAAGACTCGCCGACTCGAGTCACAGGCACTTGCAGTAGCTCTCTTGACTTAACTATTGTAAGTGCCAGCCTAACCAGTGCTACTCCATGGGAGACGCATACTGCTCTCTCGTCCGATTACCTCTCAATCATAATAAGAATTGACAAACCAGTAAACGTGACTAAGTCTGAGAAGCGAACGTTTGTCAATCACAAGAAAGCCGATTGGGAGGGTTTTAAAGCATACTCGTCGGCGAAGTTCATCGAGCTACCTACACCAACTAGCGTTCATAAGGTCGAACGAAATATTAGGAACGTCATTGCCAAAGCAGCGGCACTTTATATTCCTGCAGGACGTATCCCGAAAGTTCGACCTAACTTCCCTACCAGTGCCGCCAGATTAGCCGATGAACGAGATAACATCAGACGCGCTCACCCAGGTGATCCCAGAATTCAGGAGCTTAACTCCGAAATCAATCGACAAGTAAAAGACTATCGGAAGGCGAAATGGAACGAACACCTCAATGACTGCAACCTCAATGAAGGTGTCAGTAAACTATGGTCTACTGTCCGTGCCCTAGCCAATCCTAGGAAAGGAAAGGGCAATAATGCCATCAAATTTGGCCATAAGAGCACCAGCGATCCCCTTCAGTGCGCAAGCCTGTTCAATAAGCAATTTATTGAACATTCCAAGTCCGATGGCTCAAAGCGTAAAATTAGAAGACGGATTCGCAGTAGAAATGTTGACACTATACCATCGTATACTGCGGACCAGGTTAAAAAAGTCATTGAGAATTCAAAGGCCCTCGGACCCGATGGCATTTCGATGGCCATGTTGAAACATCTCGACCTTCCAGCCATTGAGTATCTCACGGCAGCCTTTAACTTGTCGATCTCTACGCTTGCAATCCCTGGAATCTGGAAAGCAGGACGGATTGTCCCCTGTCTCAAGCCAGGGAAGAGCGCTGGTCTCGGCGACCCATAACAATACTGTCTCCTGGCGCAAAGATGCTGGAGGCCCTTATTCACCCCACTCCTGTTAAGCATGCTAAGCTAGAACCTCACCAGCATGGCTTCAGAAAAATGTATAGTACCACCACTGCCCTCGATGCGATCACTACACGCATCCGTGATGGGCTAAACCAGCGAAGTCCTTGCCACAGATTGATTCTTGTGGCAATTGACCTAACGAGTGCAGTTGACAATGTCAATCACTCGATGCTTCTCGCTAACCTGCTGAATATGCATATCCCTGCTCAAGAGATCCGTTGGATTGCCAACTATCTAGCTGGTCGGCATTCCTACACTGAGTTTCGTGGAAAGCGTTCTAAGCTGAGGAAAATCAAATTAGGAGTTCCACAGGGTGGGGTACTCTCCCCCACTCTGTTCAACATCTACATGTCCGGCCTTCCTACACCACCGGAAGGAATCGAGGTGATTTCCTACGCAGACGATTGCACCGTGCTCGCCACAGGGGAGGATAAGGATAAAATGCGCCTCCAAATTAATCGCTATCTTGGGCGATTACAGGCTTTCTTCCAAAGCCGAAACCTCACCATCTCCGCGTCTAAATCTTCTGCGACATTTCTTACCACCTGGTCGGGGGATTGTCGGTGGGAGGTTGATGTACGTATTGGCAACAATCCAATTCCTACTGTTGCTAATCCTAAATTCTCGGGCTCCACCTAGAGAGCATGATGACGTCAGCTCATCGCGCGGCATCCGTTTGCGAAAAGATGCGCAGTAGGAATAAAATCCTAAAAGCACTAGCTGGTAGCACCTGGGGCAAGGATAAAGAAACTATGCTAGTCACATACAAAGCGGTGGGTCGAGCAGCCGCTGATTATGCAGCCCCAGTTTGGTCACATAGTCTATGTGATACAAACTGGTCCAAAATTCAGGTCTGCCAAAATGCTGCTCTACGCACAGCCACAGGTTGCCTCTTGATGTCTGCCCAGGACCACTTACATCTAGAGACAAAATTGATGCCAATACGTGACCACAATCTCCTACTGTCTAAACAGTATCTTGTTGGTTGCTACCGTGAGGATCATCCCAGCCACAGTATCATGGACCGAATTCCTCCACCACGACATGTCAGGCGTGGTTTACGAGACCTAGAGAGAGAGGTCCAGGGATACAAGAGGGACCCTTACGACGATGATGCATACCGAGCTGCCATTGCTGAGATTCACACTACAGAAGTGAGTCGGTCTATTGCGAGATTAGGTGCGAATAGAGTCCTCTCAGTGCGTCCTCCACCCATTTCGCCTGAGAAGATTAGGCTCCCGAGAGCCACCAGAGTGACATTAGCTCAACTTCGGTCGGGCTTTTGTTCGCGCCTCAATTCGTACCTTTCTCGCATAAGCCCGGACATTCAAAACATCTGTCTGCGCTGGCGCTCCACACGATGTGGGTCACTTGTTTCAATGCACAGCTGCGCCCACTGACTTAACCCCTGTCTCACTGTGGGAAAACCCTATCGCAGCAGCTATGTTTTTGTCCCTTGACATCACGGACGAAAGCATCGACGAACTATAACTCGAATTCACATAGATGCACAGCGGTTCACACCTTTCTGCACCGCTAAAAAAAGAAGAAGCGGCAGGCTCCTAAAATAAAATTGTTTTTAGTTTTGCCTCAAACTCCGAATTAGCGATCTAAAATTACCTTAGTTTTACTATACGCAACTACGACTATTGGACGAGTATTTCTGTAAACAGATGAGAAACGAATCGTGGCATAAATATAAAATAAAAAAAAAGCCTGAAACAAATAAACACGAGCGGAGCTATGTTGGTATTAGTGACAACATGTTTTTCAAAATTCTTCGAGCATCTCTCTTTGCAGCTATCTCTTTCATAGAGAACACCAACGAAGCCTCAACTCCAAGCTATCTAAAAACATCGCAACCGCCAGACTAAGTGCGCCATTTCAGGCCATTCAACAAAAAAAAATCCGGCCCCAGATCTTCAAATGTCACTGGAGCTTCTCGCTTTGCAGCTATCTCTATGCCACTTTACACGAACAAAGCCTCAACTCCAGGCCCTCTAAAAACATCGCAACCGCGGGCTACGTGCCTCACGAGCGGAGCTATGTGTGCATTGGTGGCGACGTGTTTTACAGGCCCCTCTCAAAAAACTCCGAGAAGTTTTCCCTGAGGGAAAAAATCTTAGACCATGTATATGTCTATATTATCGCTAACAAGAAAGTTAACATTGCATCAAAGCGTTAACACCATAAATAGAATAAATCGAAAAAAATCCTTAAAATAAAGCAACACGCGTTTTAGAATGTACAGTATAATGGCCACAAAAATAAAACAATATGTATAGAAAATTTATTAAATAGAAAAAAGAATCGAATTTTTTGTGGACTCGAAACCTTGTCCAATCCAACCTGTCACTCAATCGACTCAGCTATGTTGGCTCTTACCTAGGTAAATAACTGTAGCAATATCATAACCCGGTCTTTTGTTCGTACATTTCGATTTTGGTACTTGCAGCACATTCCAGCCGAAGCTGTACGAAGTACAAACAAAAGACCGGGTGATGACTGATGATATTAAAAAACTCACCAGCTTGTGACGGACTATGATCTCACTCAGATGTTAAACGAGTACCAATTTATGGGGTGATGATATGGCTAAAGTTATTTACCTCGATAAGAGGTAACATAGCTGAGTTGATTGAGTAACAGGTCGGGTTGGTTGGATCAGACGAGGTTTCGAGTCCCCACAAAGATATCAGACCATTTTTTTTTTCTTTATAATTCCCCATACATTTTGTTTTATTAAGGTCGTCATTATACTGTACATAATAAAACGCGTGTTGTTTTATTTTTAGGAATTTTTTTATCTAATGTTCAGCAAACGTTATGTTGATGCTCAGTGAACGTTATGTTCAAACGTACGTTTCACCGTTGTCCTGTCACTTGAGAAGTCCAAAAATCCTTTGAAACCGATCACATATTTTGCTCTAAACATCGCCTTTCAAACGACACCCTTATGCCCATATTACGTTTCCTGATAGAAAAATGTCTTTTTTGATAGTTAAAAACCTTTTTTGAAATCTCAGAATCAACTTTTTGTAATTTTTGAGGACTCTTCACAACGAATCCTGAATTTTGATATCCATATTGTCTATAGTGCACTGCAACAGAAAAAAGGACCTCTTGTACCCAAGGACATCTTTCACATAATAAGTGCCGATACTTTTCGTTCTCATCAATGGTGAATTTACCGCTATTCCCACTACTCATTTTGGGTGGTCAGCTCGTGGGATGGTATGATGAAGGTGCCAGAATCACGGGAAGTGCTTGCAGTACTTCTCCGCAGTGGCCGCTAGAAACTTCTCTTTTGTGAAGGCTAAACTGTGAGGTCCGGTTGCTCTGGGGTTCTCAATTTAGACAAAGCTCAATCCAGAGCCGGCGAATCGGCGAAACTTCCAGCAGCTGTCATACATCCGTGCCAAGGGCTAACCACATCTATTATTTGTCTTTAGGCTTGGCTCTAGGATGTTAGATTTGTCCTATATCCCCGGGGTGTTAAGCGACCCATGTCCATCGGGGGAAGATGTCCAGGGACGCAAATGGGCATCTCTAACGGAGCAAGCGGATACCAGGCGATATCCGGTGCTATCTAGCCTTACCACAGAAGAGGTGAATACATCAAGCGGGGCTCTGGTGTGGCGGACTCTCCTTTCCCTAGCTGCTTGTGGGAATTACATGAACAAGAACAATATAACAAAAACCAAAACAAAAACCCCAATCCGACTGAGGCAGTCTCAGACTCGGATCAAGAGGCTCTTGCCTCAGATTTCATTCCTACGGAATCGTCGTATGTGGACGAGCCGCGCCGACTAACACGGGATACTTCCTGCACGGAAGCCATAGTGGGCTCTAGCGAGCGCACCGCAAAAGGGGAGAAACAAGAAGCTGGCTTCCACCCAAATATTCACCGGGAGGCCTACGGGATCCTATTCGTAGAGGACTTGGCGGAGCTGCCTGTAAAAAGTACGTGCGTTTCCTAGCCCAAGGACATGATCCCGAAAATGCAAGGCTACTTGCGATTAATTCAATGCCCCCCACTCCCAAGCGTCATCGTTCGGAGGAAGACGGTGCTACCAATTACGGGAAGCAAGCGGCTTCCTACAATAAACAAAGGACGGCAGAAAACCCGGAACGCCGAACCTAGACCGAGCACTTCAGCGGCCTGCGGATTCAGGAAACCCCTGGTGGCCTGTGCTGGTCCATATTTGGATCAGTGTCCACCTCTACTATTACGGCAAAAAGGAGCAAGAGCGTAAGGTAGCTCCGGTAGTATCAAGTAGTAGCCAGGCAGGAGTACCCATCCAATGGCAGCTGTCCCAATTATGGCGTCAAACTACCCAGACTGCCTGCTAACTGCAGAGCAAATGTCAATGGTGCAAGACACCATAATTGATCACATCGTGAGCAACCCGCACACCACCGTTTTTCCGGAGTTTGGCTGCATCCGCTTCGGGCTCGGGTTTGTTCTGGTTGAATGCGACAACGAGACCACTGCCAAAAGGCTAAGCAACACTGCCCCCACTCTGAACCCTTGGGAAGGAGCCACGCTGCGCACTGCTACAGAGGACGACATTCCCCGCTCCACGATAGTGACGCTCTATCTGCCTCGCAGCACTGATGCCACCAGTGCGATAACTCTTCTCGGCCTTCAAAACGAGAGCTGCGCACCAGCGAGTGGAGGCTGATCAACGAGACGACGAAGGGAGATGATCTCACACTAATCGCTCCAATAGACCCGATGTCGATACAAATCATCGCCAGGCGCCACTTCCTGTTCTACCGTTTCGGTAAGACAAAGGTCCACCCGAAAAAATTGAAGGGCGCCCATAAAGAACACAACACCATGCCCTCCCTGATTCACTGGAACCTATGGAGGAGGCAGGCGATCTACCCACGTCCAACCCTGGGAGTGAGGTGACAAAGGACGATCTCGATGCCGATGGATGACCCGAGCATTGGTGTGGTGTAGTGTAATCTGCACCACGCCATAAGAGCCTCGGATATATAGCGTGCTTCATCAGTGAGGGTCTGAGCATTGCTCTGATCTAGGAACCGTGGCAGCATGACGGGATCGTCAAAGGACTCAGCGTAAGTAACGCGTATGTGGTGTATGACAAGGGCTTAACTCACCCCAGAGCCTCTGTCTTTCAGAATTTACTAACAGTGACCTAGTGGTCATCGAAGTTTGTACCACCAGGGATGGCAACCACAATGTGGTCGTGGCATCTGCCTACCTATTTGGCCTACTGCTGGGATGCGATGCCAATGCCCATCACGTGATTTGGGGCAACACAGACGTAAACAGAAAAGGTGAGTACATTTTAGAACTAATAATGTCTCTAGATCTCAACATCCTTAACAGGAGATGTAAACCCCCTTTGATAACCAGAGTAAGGCAGGAAGTACTTGATTTGACACTGAGTAACAGACTAGTCGCCCCCGAACTTCAAATGTCCCTCGGCATCCCCCATTGCAGCTATCTCTATAAAACTTTACACCAACGGGGCCTTAACTGCAAGCTATCGAAAAACTTCGCAACCACCAGGCGGCGTGCCCCACGAGGTGTATTAGTGACGACATGTTTTACAGACCATTCAGCGGCACCGAACTTCAAATGTCACTGGAGCATCTCGCTTTGCAGCTATCTCTATGACACTTGACACCAACGAAGCATCAACTCCAAGCTATCTAAAAACATCGCAACCGCCAGGCTGCGTGCCCCACGAGGTGTATTAGTGACGACATGTTTTACAGGCCGCCGTTCAACGGTCCCGAACTTCAAATTTCACTGGAGCATCTCGCTTTGCAGCTATCTCTATGACAATAGACACCAACGAAACCTGTACTCTAAGCTTTCTAAAAACATCGCAACCGCCAGGCTACGTGCCCCATGAGCGGAGCTATGGGTGAATTAGTGACGACATGTTTTACAGGCCCCACAAAAGCGGTGATAACTACCGGGCATAGCCTATCAACAATCCCTAAACTTTTTGAGAATATAGTTTGTGATAAACCCACTTCCATTATCGATCCACTGATCAGTGAACAACAACATATATTTCTAAAGGCAGATCAACTAGAACCATCCTCATGATACTATGTAGGTTCCGATGTCCACTACAAAATTGAAGAGTTTTCAAGTTGATGCTGTCTGTACAGCAAGGCTTTTGATAGGGTTGATCATTTAATTGGTAAACTGCACAGATTTGGTGTAGTGGATCCGGTCCCATCTCCATGAAGGTGCAATTATTTATTTTTTAAAAGGCAATCCTTGTGCATGAACTATGATGACCAAATATTTAAAATAATCGCAGTTTTGCAGTAATATTTACCTGAATTCGGTAAGTATTTTCGCATTGTCTACCTTTATTCAGTAAATTGATTTTCCGGCTAAGCGCATATTAATTTTTCTGCAATTTGATTACCTACATCATAAATAATGTATAGACGGAAGTATACGCATCTAACTAAATTTTCAAATCGCGTTTTCACGATAAATTATCAAAATTTTTTAAAACATATTTCCTAGTTCGCCCAGAAAAATCAAACGTTATGAAATATTTCATTTTTGCTAGATATTTGCAAAAAGATAGATTTTACGTGTGATTCCGCTATATCGACATAATGGCATCCCAAACCACACACATAGAAAGTATATCGTGTGTAAAAGGTTGCCGATCAATTTGCAACATTGATGCAATTAGCAATGATGCTTTAATGGTATGTATAATGAAACAAGAAATTATCATTTATCAGTAATTCGAGTGTATGTACTACGAAACAAATCGTGTTTAAACCCAACAAATATGTCTTCCTTTCGGAACAGTAATGTACCATCATCCATTGATTACCGTTTGATTTGGATCTTCTCTGTGTTTAGTAAGAAAAATTGCACATGGTAATTGATGCAATCGTTTAAAGTAGCAGTAGGATACCCCTTTCTGTTTTCAGTTCTTCGAATGGATTTTTAAGTTACATTGCAGCGGATTTTTTAAGTCGATTGTTTGATATGATTAGGGTAAGCTTGTGTAACCATCAACCTATTATGCATACATAGTCTAAGAAAAATGGCATAATTGGTCGGCAAAAATCCTACATCGGAAATTTTTTTGGATTATGGTTGGGAATGGTCCCCAGATTATGGCATTAAAAGTCCCAACCGATCGGGGGTCCGCAACCTCAAAAAAAGGGGGGAAAGGAGGGAATTTTTTCGTTTTTTTTGCGATTATTTCAAAAACGGTAAGAGATACAGAAAAATAGTCTGAGGACGAAAAAAACTACATAAAATTATCTTTGCAATGTTTTGTGGACATTCATTGATCATAGTTTAGATATTATCTCTACCGATTCCTTCTCTCTTGTACTCTCATCCTTTATATCTCTAAATAATTTATGCCAAGTTAACTTTGTCAGAAATTCAAATGAACGGCTTCTCGACCTGTTCTTACACAATTTTGTAGAACCCTGCGTATCTCTTTTGCCTTCTCCATATCATTATGTGAATCCTGACCCTCATCATCCTCCTTTGTTAATTGAAATTGCTTTTCCTCTGGCACCAATTAAGCATGATTTAACCGTTAGTCGCTACAACTATCGCAAAGCTGACTATATAATGCCATCTCTGCTGAATTACAGTTAGTTGACTGGTCCTCATTTTTTGCTGATATATGTTGTGATCAAGCTGTGGAAAAGTTCTACAGCTACCTGAACATTATTATATCGCGCTTCACACCACTTCATTCACCAAAAAAAAGTAAGAGTTTCCCCTGGTTTACGCAAGCAGTTGCTAACGCACTACGTAAAAAGGATAAAGCCCGGACCAAGTGGAAGCGCTCTCCATCTTCCCTTACTCTCTCTACCTTCAAGCAATCTCGTGCTGAAGCTAAACGCATCACTCAATCCGCTATGAGGAGCTATTTTTCGAATATTGAAATGTCTTTAGCTGCCAACCAAGTTAAGCCATTTTGGTCGTACATACGATCCTTAAGGTCCGCCTCAAGTTCACCAATAAATTTAGAGTTTGATGGCTCTATTGCCAACACTCCCGTGGAAGCTTGTGAGTTGTTTGCAAAATTCTTTGCCTCTACCTTTACTCCTTCTAACTCGTCTTTCTCTTACTTGCCTGCCAATCAATCGTCCCATCCCCAGATTCCCGAGTTCTCCATATGTCCATTCGAAGTAGCTGCTATTCTGGATACTTTGAAGGCAGATGGTGGCTCTGGCCCTGACGAACTTCCAAATTTCTTTATTAAATCTCTGTCTTCACCTTTAAGTACTCCCTTGGCCTTTCTTTTCAATTTAAGCTTGAACAGTAGAACTTTCCCTAATTCTTGGAAAGCAGCAAATATCCTTCCCATTCCCAAATCCCCTTACACGTCCTCTGTAAAAAACTATCGTCCTATATCTCTTTTATCTTGTTTTCCTAAAATTCTCGAGCGTGTTGTCCATAACAAAATATATCCCGCTATTTCTGCACTTTTCGCTGAGCAGCAACATGGCTTCGTTAAAGGTCGTTCGACTTGTACTAATCTCATACATTTCACCAACACTGTGGCCAGAGCGTTGGACAATCAGTGTCAGGTTGATGTCGTATACACCGACTTTTCTAAGGCATTTGACACGGTCGACCATGGTATATTACTTGCCAAACTTCAAGATTTTGGTGTTAGTGGATCCCTTCTTACTTGGTTTTCATCCTACCTGTTTAACCGAGAGTGCCGGGTTGTATACAATAGCTCTTATTCTTCTGCCTTTTGTCCTTCGTCCGGAGTTCCCCAGGGTTCAATACTAGGTCCACTGCTTTTCAACATTTTTGTTAATGATCTCCCTAGTAATGTTTCTTCTTCCTGTCTACTTTACGCTGACGACTTAAAGCTTTACAGGATTATCAAGTCGGTCGATGACTGCCATATCCTCCCAGGTCACCTTGTGACACCTTAGAAAATTGGTGTCGAAGAAACTCAATAAGTCTGAATGTCCAAAAATGCCATTCTATGACCTTCTCGCTTAAACAATCACCTTTATCGTATGAATATTGCATAAATGCTACTCCTCTAGTGAAAGTCGATCGCTTTACGGATATGGGGGTTTTATTTGATAGTAAGTTGAAATTTAACCTTCATATAATTGACATATGTAATAGAGCTTCGAGAACGGCAGGTTTTGTTCTTCGCTCCTCTCAAGCATTTAGTAATATTTCAACTTGTATTACTCTCTTCAATTCTCTGTCTCGAAGTATCCTCGAATACTGCTCCCCCGTTTGGTCTCCGCACTTCAACTACTTAACTGCTCTCATTGAGTCGGTACAGCGGAAGTTCACTCGTATTCTCTTTTTTAAATTCCATATTCCCTATTGCCCTTATGATAATCGTCTTGAATTCCTTTGTGTGCAACCCCTGGAGAGACGAAGATTATATCTGGATGAGTGTTTCCTATTTAATATTTGCAACAGCTCCCCGTCGCTTCCTTTGCACTACGAATTTACTATTCGCGTTCCAAATAGATTAACGAGGCTATCGTCATTATTCGATATTCCTTTCGCCCGCACAGAGCTATACTATCACTCGCCCCTGCTTCGTTTACCCCGAAATCACAACATCCTACAACTCGGTTCTTTTCCCACGTCTCTTGATATTTTCAAATCAGACCTAAGGAGCGTTATTTTCGGAAGGGTCTCTGGTTTATAATTTCATTTCATTTTAAAAACTTTAATAATAATTGATAATTAATTTTACCTTACTCAACTGTGTTTTTTTAATTCTTAGCATTATTGTTTTGTTTTGTAATTGGAGCGTATAAGCTCTGTAAAACATCCGAATTTATAAATAAATAAATAAATAAATAAATAAATAAATAAATAAATAAATAGATAAATAAATAAATAACACATTAGAGTTTAATTGAATATTTCGGCGTTAGAATAGAACATAAATTAGAATATTTTCATTTTAGACCTTTTTTAAAAGCTCCATAACTTTTGAAAGAACGCTAGTTCAGCCGTAAAATTTTGTATAAGTATTCACAACAAGTTTAAGATAACTTTAACGTAAACATTGAGTCGCTCCGGTTAAGGACCTCCATTATCCATTATTCAAAACGGCATATCCATAACTCCCCTCAAAATTGGAGCAGAGTGCTAAATTTTGGTTTGTTGCGATTGGAGATCATATTCACCCCACACACCAAAAATCAGCTCATTTGGATAAAAACTAAGGGTATCTCCCATACAAAGTGACCCATCAGGAGTTTGTTCTACGTACTACTCATTTTATAAACTGTAGAAGTTGTCATGGGTCACTTTGTATGGGAGGTTCCCTTAGTTTTTATCCGAATGAGCTGATTTTTGGTGGGTGGGGTGACTATGACCTCCAATCGCAACAAAATTTAGCACTCTGCTCCAATTTTGGGGGTAGTTATGGACATGCCGTTTTGACAAATTTAACTGGGGGGATAATGGGGGTCATTGACCGAAGCAACTCAGCGTTTACGTTAAAATTATCTTAAAATTGTTTTTAATACGTGTACAAAATTTTGCGGCTGAACTAACATTCTTTCAAAAGTTATGGAGCTTTTAAAAAAGGTCTAAAATGAAAATATTCTAATTTATGTTCTATTCTAACGCCGAAAAATTCAATTGTGTTATATATCACCCTAGACAGACGACACCAGTTAAACATAATTAACTCTTGATTATGTTTAACTTATTCGTATGTCATGTGCTTATTGGCTTGATGATACTCGAAAAATTTAATTTAAACATCATTATCACAACGTCATTAAAATTTGATGATGTTTACTCGTCGAGTAATCCGGTCTCCACTACTTCATAAATATTGGAAAACTGGAAGTAACAGCTGATTTGTCCTGTCAGTTGTTGCTAAATTTAAAGCGAACGGTGGCAAATTTAACTTTGAAAAGGTAATAACATACAAACTATTTGATTTTAAGCATTCTGAATTAAACAAATTTTATTTTAGCTCAGTAAAAGGCAATCAGTTTGACGAGGCGATGCCGATGACGCTTTTAAATGGCAACTTAAGGAACCGAATTTTCATGCAGTAGCAACTGTGAAGATTTTTTATGGGTGAAGTGAATAGTGGAAAATAAAAAGTTTTTACGTACCCTGGCTACGAGAACAGAACATGATAATATAAAGCTCAAAAAATTACAAACCCTGTCAAATTTATATGAAATTTTTATATCCTATTTTGGAGAAAAAAAAACCCAGCGAACGAACTTCAACTTTTTATTTTCTTTTTAAATGACGTGTATTGTATATAAATTAATCAGTGCCTGTAATTTAGCAATGGGAATAAAGGTGTGTTTAAGACTTTTCTTGGAAATGCCTATCTGTATTTATTCGAACTGAGATTCTCGGATTACTTATTTTCTCGATATTAACATTTAAAAGCACATAAATATGTTATTTATTGTAAATTGTGTACTAACTGCATTCTATTAGGAATAAAAATTAATGAGTTGCATAGAAATCCGGACTCTAGTTAGTAAATTATTTTATTTTGACAGTTCAAATGCAATTGCATTTTTTGCCCGTGTGTCACTAGATGAAGTTAAACATACTTGAATTCAAATATCATTAACTCATGTTTAACTACAATCGTCTGTCTAGGGTGTAACGTTGCAAAGATAATTTTATGTAGTCTATTTCGTCCTCAGACAATTTTTCTGTATCTCTTACCGTTTTTGAAATAATCGCACAAAACCGAAAAAAGGCCCCGCTTTCCCCCCTTTTTTTAAGGTTGCGGACCTCCGATCGGTTGGGAATTTCTATGCCATCATCTCGGTACCATCCTCAACCATAATCAAAAAAAATTTCCGATGTAGGATTTTTGCCGTTCGATGGCCATATTTTGGTCCAATTTTCTTAGACTAACATTATTATCTGTTTGTTCGTTTAAATTAGTGGTACCCAATCTTTTTCAGTCCGCGCCCCCTTTGCGAAGATGGGACGCCACACGGAAAAGTATGGCCGAAAACAGATGTGGACATTTTTCTATCTCCGTTATTAAAATGTTGTTCTATTCTAAATATAGTCTAGTACAGATAGCTCAAAATCCCAAACATAAAAAAAGGAATTTTTGATGCCAAATTGTTGAATACACTGCTCAATATACGCAGTAAAAAGTGACACTAATTTGCGTCATGGGTTACGGGGGAAGGGGGTGGCAAAGGGGTGAAAATTCAGTGTTTTGCAAATATCTGGAAAGCTTTGAGTCTGAGCATGAAATGTCCTGAGGACGAAACAAACTACATAAAATTACCTTTGTAATGATATGTAAGACTCTAGAAATTTTTGCAGAAAATTATACCTTAGACCCAAAAGTATTATAGTGAATTTACAACACTTTTTAGTCATCAGTCACAATCATTTCTCATACAAATTGACAGATTGTCAGTCAAGCAATCAACTGACCATCTGTCAACTTGTATGGAAAATGACTGTGACTGATGACTGAAAAGTGTGGATCGACGTTCAAGAGTGTTTTCAATTGGGTCCATTCAAGAAGCTTGCAGGACGATCCCGAGTGAAATTGTTCCGCCACTTTAAACATCATACAGTGAGTTTCGGTTAAGTTAAAGTGAGCCAACCCCCCGGTATGCGATATACGGAACCAATAAACAACGGAGATTTGAAACTATCGCGGTCGCAGTAAATCTTAAAGTCACTAATACATTTTTTAATGAACGGATCTACTCTAAAATATATAAAATACAAAAAAAAAATACAACTTTAAACACACAGCAAATTTGTAACAAGAAGGAAGTTTCACGAAGTTCTCTGTGCCATTCACGAACCAACATTTTTCTTTTCAACCTCTCGCCGCGCAAGCCCTTTTCTTCTTTTTAAATAGCAAAAGCAAAAAATTGAGACTGACTACTTCATTGGCCAAACAAATTGGTCATTTGTTTTTCCCATTGTGTAATAGGTCTGAAAATATACTTTTGGTCATTGCAAAAATTGGACAAATTTTGTGTGACCCACTGGACAAACTTTATTTGATAGTGTAATGTAATACGATCTTAACAAATGATTTAAATCTACACTGAGAAAAAGAATCCTGTAAATTCAAAAAATACGCATATGATTCGAAGAGATTCAAATATGATTTTGCTTCATATTTGTTTCCTTTTGAATCATTGTATAATCCCTTTATTTCAAACGGATTTCCCTTTGAACTAATAAGATATTCCTTTTGAAATTCTATCTATAATCACTTTAAATTAAAGTGATGCAGTGTCAATTTAATCAGGTCACAACCATAAATCGAAAGGATTTCCTTTTAATTTAAAAGGATGTACTCTTTGTTTTAAATGCATGAACTCAAAAGAATACTTTAAATTACACAAAAAGGAGTAATTTTCACAGGGTGTTCTTTCCCTGTGAAAATTACTCATAAATGAGTTTTGTAGATATAACTGACCTCGCTACAGGTGTTGGCGACATTTCATTTACCTCTTTACGCTCTAAAATGCATAATAAATTACCTGCCTACAGTGGGATTCGATCGCGCGACCCTATGATTTGAAGACTAACGCCCCTACCTACTACACCACACAGACTATACGGGACGACGTTTATAATTTACACCATACATTGTGACATCGCTCTACCACACTGCCGACCAACTGCGAGTGTAAACAAAAAAAAATCCTATTGAAAATTTGGATTTAAAGGATTTCCCGTTACTTTAAAAAGATTTCCTATTGAAAATTTGAATTTAAAGGATTTCCCATTAATTTAAAATGATTTCCTATTGAAAATTTGGATTTAAAGGATTTCCCATTAATTTAAAAAGAATGAATTTGAATTAAAGCGATATATATTTAAAAGGAAAGGATTATATTTAATAGGAATGTAACTCGATTTCAAAAGGATATCGGGTTAATTTTAAGGGACTTTATTTTTCTCGGTGTAATATATAAAAATAATTTTTTTCTCTTACCGTGAACTCAATAAATAAATTCGCTGCCGATAATATCCATATTACTGAAACATTTATCCGATAGAGGTTCCATGAAGCGAATGAACGGTTACATCTGAAAATAAGAAAGCACGAATTAAACTTTTAATTTCTTTTGAGTTTATTTTAATATTAATACACGTATCAATAGTACATTTAGCAAATAGTAAAAATAAATATATAGGCCAGTCAATTACCGATTTTAGGTCGCAAAAAATTGCTCGGGTCTGGTTTTTTGGGATATTGTTAGGCTAGATACCAGAAGTGTACCACTAAGTTTGCAACTTCGAAAAACCTGTGCTAACCCCGTGACCCTCAAAAAACCTCAAAATTTTCGGACTTTTTTCATATTTTTGGTTGTAATTTCTAAAAGGTGCTTCCTACAAGTAAGTCGTCCACTGCACTTTTAAAGCTAAGAAAATCTTCTTTAATTTGAGTGTAACTCCAGCTTTGTAGGTGCAAAGGATCCCAAGATACAGCACTTTAAAAAATGTGATTTTTTTGTAAAAAAGTCCGAAATTGTATTTTAGGAGGTTTGTATGACAGCCCTATGACGTAATGTTCCGATTCCATCCATTCCTAGATATGTTTTGAGGCTTTACTAGGAACACATTTGGGTGAGGTTTGGTTAAGATTGGTTCATAAAGAAAAAAGTTTTTCTTAGAAGAACCTGATTATCAGGGGTTGGTTTGTATGACAGCCCTATGACCTAGTGTTCCGATTTCATCCGTTTCTAGATATGTTTTGAAGCTTTACTAAAAAACAGTTTTGGAGGAAGGGTGGTTAAGATTGGTCCATAAAGAAAAAAGTTTTTCTTAGAAGAACCTAATTTCCAGATGTTGGTTTGTATGACAGCCCTATAAGGTAGTGTTCCGATTTCATCCGTTCCTAGATATTTTTTTAGGCTTAACTAGCAACATACTTGGGTGAAGTTTGGTTAATATTGCTACATAAACAAAAAAGTTTTTCTTAGAAGAACCTGATTTTCAGGGGCAGCCTGACCCCATGGTCTGATTCCATTCGTTCCGACATATATACAGCTAAGGAACTGGTTTATAACTTCATGTCACATGACTTTCTCGGTAAAGTGCGCATTTAAGCCGATATTCAGCTCGGAACATGACTGAAATTACAATTTCGAACTTTTTTTTCAAAAAACAATGTTTAAAGTGCTGTATCTTGGGATCCTGTGCGCCTACAAAGCTGGGGTTACACTCAAATTAAAGAAGATTTTCTTAGCTTTAACAGTGCTGTGGACAACTTACTTGTAGGAAGCACCTTTTAGAAATTACAAACAAAAATATTAAAAAAGTCCGAAAATTTTAAGGTTTTTTGAGGGGCACGGGGTTAGCACAGGTTTTTCGAAGTTGCAAACTTGGTGGCACACTTCTGGTATCTATCCTAACAATATCCCAAAAAACCAGAGCCGAGCAATTTTTTGCGACCTAACGCCTTATTTTTCGGTTTATTGACTGGCCTAATATGTACATATTTGTATTGAGGCAATGTCTTAGTTTGAAAATGTCGACTGGAACTGAATTTTCCTAATTCTGAGAAATGTACATATGTATAATAATTAATTTGAACATCTTTGAATTGATCATATAAAAAGGCGCTTCTCAAGTGGTGTTTGACAAAGGTAGGTGTCCCACAAGGTAGGCAACATAAAAGTTTACTTTGCGTAAACTATTTTTTGAAAATAGGAACACGTACAAAAACATATAAGTACGAATATAGTAAGATTTAACGCTTTATTAAAAACGCGTTCGCTTATGATTGACCTTCTGCCGTACATACTCATTACAAACATTGCTTCATTACACTTTAAAATTTTACTGTCATTTCTTAATGTATCTTTTAGGTTTTTTATACTGATTGAAGTTGTGTATACGTCGTCGTCCACTTGTTACCACAACTGCCCCAAACACACAGTAAAGTTCGACATAAAACATAATTGCTCTCCACAATATTATTATACAAACAACAAATCTAATGTGTCATAATTTCATCATTCTTAAATCAGTACTTAAATTGAAATGTTCATATCCGAAGGTTCATCATCATGATAAGTTGTTTGGTTAATCGTTTGGGCGCTTCTCTCTGTACGCTTTGGTTTTTATGACGAACCAGTAGGCACGAGTAGACTCATAAAAAGTTGCTTTAATTGAAAAAATCCACGAAATTATAATTTCATAAAACAAAACTTATGAAACATCGTCATAAATGAATATTAATGAGTATTTAAAGAAAAGGCAAGCAAAACTGTATCAAAATATAAAAAACCACCAAATTTGCCAGCAACATACATAATGTATGTACATACTCTGATTTACGGTAAAACTCGGTCAAATTGGTAAACATTGGTGCCTTTCAGCCTTTCAACTATAAGAAATTGGCAGCTACCAGCTGGCGTATATTTCGAAACGTCTCATTACGGGTTAGTCTACAAAGTTTGCTTCTGTGCAAATTTTGTGACTATGCGTTTTGGCGCATAATTTCGTACGCATACGACGTACAATATAAATAAATTGAAGATGTTGCGGTCGTTATAGACCGCGGTGCATTTTCGTGCAATATGTACCAATGTTGTCTATAGTGTAACATAAATAAGCACCAAAGATATAAATTAAGTTAAACGTTACGCTCGTTGAGCTCAAGTTTACAGAGAAATCGACTGCACAATTTGGTCTTAAATTTCAGATATAACATTGGCACGAATATCTGCTAGAGCTTTATAATGTTTAACCACAATTTGAGAAATATCAGTTTACAAAACATATTTAAGAAACACCGCAGTAAATATTTTAAATGGCAAGTTAACAAAAGAAAAAACAAGGTCGCCTTTGACCCTAGGCTTTCTGATTTTATACTCTGAGGAATTAATTAGACCATTGTCCAATACAAACATAAATTGAATAGGTAATTGGGTGCTCGTGAGGCTAGCAATGGCAGACAAATTATTTTGGTGTCTATAAGTGTTAGAACTAAGAAGGTAACCGTCTGAAGAAGAGATAATACTAAAAAAGGCCAAGTGCTGTAATTTATTATAATTCCTTTGTGCTGACGAGCTTCGTGCCACCATATGAGCGCAAGTTTAAATGGTACCTACATTACATATACGGTTATGTCTCTGTAGCCCTACTGACTAAAAAATAACGAAAAAAAGCCTGATGTTAACATCTTTATACCCTCATAGAATGAAAGTGTATATAAACTTTGTCATGAAGTTTGTAACGTATTGAAGGAAGCATCTCCGACCATATAAAAATCATCAGCATGACTTGGGGAGTCGATTGGGCGATGTCCGTCTGTTCGTCTGTTGCGACGCGTTTTACTCGGCCAATTTAAAAGCTATGAAGCTGACATTTTGCAGAAATACTTCTTTTTGCTGCAGGCAGTTTGTATGTTTGAATCGGTAAAATCGGACAATGGGGTCATGGGACTGCCATACAAACCTAACCCCCCAAATTAGGTTCTTCTAAGAAAATTTTTTTTATTTGTGCACCAATTTCAACCAAATTTCACACAAATGTGTTTCTATTGATGACACAACACATATGCAAGAACGGATCAAATCGCACCATGGTGTAATGGGGCTGCCATACAAACCCAAATCCTCCATTTTGGTTCTTCTAAGAAACATTTATTACACCAATTTCACAAAACCTTGAATCAATGTATCTTTATCAAAGCAACAAGAAAACAAATGGTATCGTACTATGGGGCTATGCTCCCGCATCCCCCAATAACATTTTCTGAGTAAATATTTTTATTTGCCAATTATTATTCCAACCAAACCCCACACAAATATTGTTTTGTCGACGCAACAGAACTTTTGTGAAGACGGATCGAAAAGAATGCGTGGGATTAAATACAAGTCGTAGGTACGCCCGAAAAAACTTTTAGCCCGAGGAGAGCGAAGGATATCCAAATTTCAGCCGCGCCCGAAATTAGCCTCGGTCTCGTTTCCTTTTAATCTCCTTTTATTTACATACTCCATTTTCCTTTTACACATCTATTTCTTATTCAAAAACTTGCATGACACGTACCTTTATATTTAAATAATGTAACACCATCGACTTACATCAACAGCGGAAACCCTACACTCAACACTCAACCTACGCTTACACGGCAAAACCCTGAATACTAGATCGAATCGTATGTCACTAAATTCAAAATGCATCGTATTATGTACTTTATATTTTACTTTACTTTATTCAAACTGCACTACAATATGGTACAATCGTTAATCAAATCAAGGTTTTGATAAATCCTGTCGGAAGTGTGAATCCCCTCTTAGACCAATTAAAAAGTGTCCTAACTGGGTAAAATTTTTTGGTTTAAGTTCTATTAATTATACCATTTACTGGTCTAAATATCCGAACCCTCAAATTTGACAGTTTTCGTTTTATGTCAATGTGTGTGCCAATTGGTAGCTTGCTATGCCATCTCACTCAGATGTTAAACGAGTACCCATTTATGGGGATAAATAACACTGCTGAGCGTGATGCTGATCTCAGAGATAAGATCTTGGAAATAGGATGTCACTAGCACATCCTGCGGCCTTAGTCCAATATTGGATTATCGCGCCTGTTATTTATTTTTATTTTTAAATCTAAGAAAACTTCCAAAATGAAATATGGCTACGCCATTTTTTTGGGTGACATTTGGCAGCCCGTGTGGTGTGTGGATGCTTCATATTTTTTGAATATTTTAGACTAACAAATCTGAATATCGTAGTAGGCTACACTCTAAAAAGTGAATTTAAATTGCCGCTGAAAATGCGGTTATTTTACACTTTTTCCCGCTTATAATCACATACAGAGTGCATTTTTCAACAATTTCTGTTTAAAATAAGAAAATTACAGAAAAATCGGTGTGAAATGTATTTTTACGCTACACTTCTGTATAATTCAGATTTTCTGGTGCATTTTTACAACGTTTATGTGTTTAATTCGGATTTGTGGTGTATTTTTACAACGTGCAGTTGAAGTTTTACTCATTTTTTGTAGCGTGATGAGCCGATTGCCGATAGCCGATTGAAGTATGACAACTGGAGTTGTCATACTTCAATCGGCTGTACTTAGCACAGTGTTACACATTTTTCCAAAAATTCTCTGCATTCAGAACTCATGTGTACACGCTCTGTGGCTCACTTGCTTGAGTCGCACTCTACGATGCTAGTAATCTACAGGTCCCGAGATCGAATCTCGGCGTGGTCCAAACTTTCCGTACATGTGCGGATAGGAAATATTTAGTGCTTGCAACATTGCACTCCGAAATGATACCGCAATGTAAGGTTGACTCGAAATTGCCTATAAACGGCTGAGTTAAGCTACTGAGAAGAAGAACAAGTGTACAGATGGCACAAAAAAGACCATATTGCAACCTCCCATGTAGACGAAAAACTGATCAGCAAAACTCGACCGATACTTGTTTATATTTTATATATCCTTAAATAGTTTTATTGATAACTGTATTATTTGTAAAGGTTCGCCACTTAAATCTTTACAACGAAAAAAGAGTGAAACCGCATTATATTCCTATTATTACGGAGTGTTTTTACACATAGCACGGTGTAAATTTGCTAATATATTGGAGTACTTTTTTACACATTGTTTATGTAAAATTACACTTGATTTGCAAATTTAGATTGCAGAGTAATTTCACTTCAATTTTTTGATATTTCTCACGAGAAAATTCTAAGATTTGACCAGTACAAACTGCCAGATTTGGCAAACCGGAACGTCATTCAAATTTGACAATTAAAACCGTCAATCATTGAAAATTCGATAAAAAGAACTGTCTAATTTGACGTGTTGGGTAATTAGACCCTCCCTGCAAGCAATCGGTCAGCAGTCCAGGGATGAGAAGAAAGGGGGAAGAAAATGATGCGATGATGTGCGTATGCACACGCACACAACTCTATACTAAAATGTCAATATCAACAGCTGACAGCGCGGTCTTTTGTTTTCTTTTCTCTGTTGTCATTTCAGTCAGAAGAAAATAGTCTTTGGTATTAATTTAGCTCTTCTCGGCATTTTAATATTACAGCTAGTTAAATGGACAGCAAATTAAGGGCCTCGGCTACAGCGTGGATGACATTTACCCCACATTTTACATGCTACAGCTGGAACACCTCACCATTGATAGTCGTCATATACTTCATCTATGTACTAGAATTCGATATTTCCATGTACGGTAACGTGCCATGTACGTCGTCATACATACTGTCGGATTTTTCTTTGACATAAGTAGGCTACTTAAGTCCCGAAGCCAGAACAAAGCTCAGCGATACAGTCACCCCGAGAGTCATCAGGAAGTAGTGTGGTATGTCACGATGACATGCAGGGTAAGTATGCGAAATACAATTTAGACTAAAAAAAGTTTACCCAGATGTTGAGTTTTTAATAGGTCGTAATAGCGTATTCTATACCTATAATATATATAATATATTCTATACCTATAATATCTAGGGCCGGTTTCTCATACATCTTATCTAGTGGTTAGTCTTATCGTATAGACAAGACGCACACCATTTTCTAAAAGCTTTTACATTATGTATATTGAATTGAATTTTTCACGCTCTATTGCTCATTTGGTTGAGTCGCACTCTACGATGCTACTACTCTAGAGGTCCGGAGATCGAATCTCGGCGTGGTCCAAAAATTTCCGTACATGTGCGGATAGGAAATATATAGTGCTTGCAACATTATATACACTCCGAGATGATTATGCAATGTAACGTTGACTCGAAATAGCCTATAAAAGGCTGAGTGACCGCACTATCCCCCACAAGGCGTTACGGTACAGAGAAGAAGATATTGAATTGAATTTTTGATTATATATATTTTGCTTGGTGACGCCATCATCTGAAATTATAAACGAGACCGAGGCTAATTTCGGGCGCGGCCGAAATTCGAATACCCGTCACATATGAATGAAACTTAAGATTATTTTTTGCTAACAATTTTTACCGCAGCCCTGACGTGTTCCGCGTCCATCTGTTCCTGGTTGCGTTGAGGCTAATCCAGGAAAACACTTGGATACATTTTGGTTAAGATTCAAAAAGAAAAAAGTTTTTCTTACAAGAAGCTAATATTTGGGGGTTGGTTTGTATGCCAGCCCTATGTCGTAATATTCCGATTCCATCCATTCCTAGTTATCTTTTAAGGCTACTAGGGACACATTTGAGTGAAGTTTGGTTAAGATTGGTCCATAAAGAAAAAAGTTTTTCTTAGACGAACCTAATTTTGGATTTTGGGTTTCTATGGCAGCCCCATGACGCCATGGTTCGATTCCATTCGTTCCGACATATATAAAGCGTACACTTAAAAGAAACTTGCATACAAAATTTCAGCCCGATAGCTTCAAAACTGAGGGACTATTATTGTTTTATCTTAAAGCGATATTCATTACAAATAAAATTTATAAAATTCATTCGAATCCACACAATAGTTTCAATTTAGCAAGGACAAATTCAAAAATAGTCATATTTTTATGAATCACTTGCAACTTTCCTTAATAATAATATCTTTCTGAACCGTTTTTGTTATTCTCATACCATGGTGGTGCATTGTTATGGAAACCGGTTACCTATGCCATTTCGTTTTTTAATAATCCATAATGTAAATTTTTTAATTGTTTAGTATAAAAAGCTTTTTAGAAAAATGAGGACCGGAACGCCGCGTTCTGGACGACCTAAAAGGCTTACTCCGGTTCAAGTTAAAAACATTGTTAAGGAATTGAAAGTTTATCCGAATGCAAATATTACCCGTGATTCCGGCCAGAGAATATGTGCGTGTACGATCCGTCGGGCATTAAATGCTAATGGCTTGCATGAACGAGCCCCAAGGAAGAAGGCTTTTACTTCGGATAAAAACAATTAGGGGGCTTCGCCCCCTGCTCGCTACGCTCGCCAACCCCCGGGGCAAGGCTAATTTCGGGCGCGGCCGAAATTTTGGATACCCTTCGCTCTCCTTGGCCTAAAAGTTCTTTTCGGGCGTACGTACCTATGACTTGTATTTAATCCCCCTCCTCATTCTTTTTCTTTAGCCTTGACAAAAGTTTTGGACTTGGTTGGAATAAGTGGGCAAATAAAAATATTTAAAATTTTATTGGGTTGCGGAAGCATGACCCCACAGTACGATTCCATTCGTTTTGAACTTTTTTGTTGCTTTGGTAAAAATACATTAATAACTCAAGGTTTTGTGAAATTGGTGCAAACATGTTTCTTAGAAGATCCAAAATGGGGGTTGGGTTTGTATGGCCACTCCATGACCCCATGGTCAGATTTGATCAATTCTTAGATATATTTTCTGACATCAAGACAAACACGTTTGTGTGTAAATTTGGTTGAAATTGGTGCGCAAATAAAAAAGTCTTTCTTAGAAGAACCTAATTTGGGGGGTTAGGTTTGTATGGCAGCCCCATGACCCCATTATCCGATTTGATCCATTCTTATATATGTTTTGTGTCATCAAGAGAAAAACATTTGTCTGAAATTTGGTTCAAACTGATGCACAAATAAAAAAGTTTTTCCTAGAAGAATTTAAATTGGGGGGCTAGGTTTGTATGGCAGCCCCATGACCCAGTGATCCAATTTCAGTGATTCAAACATACAAACAGCCTGCAACAATAATAAGCACGTGTGCAAAATTTCAGCTCCGTAGCTTTTATAGTTACCGAGAAAAACGCACTGCAACAGACGGACAGACGGACAGACAGACAGACAGACAGACGGACATCGTCCAATCGACTCATCTCGCCATGCTGATCAGTGATCATATATGTATACTTTTTATATGGTCGGAGATGCTTCCTTCAATGCGTTACAAACTGCATGACAAAGTTAATACATATACCCTTTAACTCTATGAGTGAAGGGTATAAAAAGAGGAGGAGACAGTATGCAAAAAAGTATGGAACTTGTGGCGCGCTGTCCTATTTAGCGATGAAAGCAAATTTCGGATTTTTGGCGCTGAAAGACTCCAAAATTTGGCGAAAGAAAAATTCCGAGTTTGAAGAAAAAAAACGTTACATCGACAGTTAAGCATGGGGGAGGTTCAGTTATGGTGTGGAGGTGTATGTCGACGGCAGGGGTAGAAAATCTCGTGTTCATAGACAACACTATGAAAAAGGAGCAATATTTATCACTATTACAGGATAATTTAGCTCCTAGTGCCCAAAAACTGGAGTTACCTAGGACGTGGATCTTCCAACAGGACAATGATCCGAAACATACCTCCCGTCTGGTAAGAGAATGGCTATTGTACAGGACACCAAAGCAACTCGATCATCCTCCTCAGTCTCCATACCAGAACATTTATGAGAAATTCTGGATCAGCGTGTTCGGAAGAGACAAATTTTCAACAAAGAAGTTTTGAAGTGCGCTCTACTTGAAGAATGGGCTAGTATACCGCAAGGAGTAACCATGAATCTTGTAGAGTCAATGCCAAGACGATTACAGGCTGTAATAAAAGCAAAAGGTGGAACGACAAAATATTAGTTTTAAGCATAGTCCTTTTTTTTCCTATAATAAAAACAACGTGGTTCTTAAAAATAGCACCATTTTCATATTTTTATTTGCGATTTGTTAATTACTGTTCAAATTCTTATGAAAATTTTATAATTTATTAACAATGAATAAAGCTTTGATTTGAGACATTAAGCTCTTTTCATTTCTTGAAACTTAGATATATTTTGAGTCAGAAGTCATATTTCAAAGTGTGCCCTCACCCTTCACTTTTGATTCTCACTGTATATGTATTTGCTAAATGACGATATGATATTATTGATATAAATATGTGATAAAACCTTCATTGACCGCAGTAAAGCCGGCTTTTTGTTCTTATTTTCATTTGTATTTATTTCAAAAGATTGAAACAAGGGTACTCATTACTGCGTAATCGGGCCACAGAAGATGTTATGGATTTGGTTGGAGGTCCGTGGACAAGCTTTGGAGATAAGGTAAGAAATCCATGAACGAGGTATGTTTAAGAATCTAAATTTTTAATCTTAATTTTACACAAGATAAGTAATATGAATGTATTCAATTTTCTAAACACACTTTAAACTTTTTTTTTTCTTTACAAAATTCAAAATCCAACACCAGCAAAGATTTAGGCACCTGCATACTTTAATTTTGGTAAACACTAGAATGCAAACGAATGAAACGATGTCTGATTACATGTTTACATTGTAAACATTTGCGTTAAGAAGAAGTAATCCGTCTGAAGTGAACCTTATGCTGACATGTAGTTCTCGCATGCACATATCACATTTGAATCGTAATTTGTATGCTTTTTAATATTAGTAGAAATTAGGATGAAATAAAAGCAGGAAAGTCGCTTTTACAAACACGTTGTGTATTTCTGTTGATTGCGATTGTTTAAAGAAGAATCTTGTTACCTCAAATTATGGAACAGAAACCCTTCCCTTCATACTGTCAACAAGTGTGAAAATCTCACTAATTTCAGTACATAGTGATAAAAGTAAAAGTTTTATTTACAACAATATACACATTTGATAATAGTACACATTTTTTTAGACAGGTTTCCACAAATAAGTCTGGCATTGCAAGAAGTTCTTTAAGCCGAGGAGACGTCCTATTTATAATATATACACTCAGTTAAGAGTTACATATAAATACTCGTATTTTATTACTAAAATTTTTTAAACATCAAACACCACAAAAGGAAACAAATAACCTGATTAGGCGTGAAACAATAATATATCCAACAAAGGGGTGTTATTTTACACCTCATTTATCTACTACTGTATCTACCAATTCTCCATATCCGCAAATCAACTTATAAAATATTATTATTAATTGTTTCACGCCAATTGTATGATTAAAAATGTTAAAAAACAAATTTTTTTCAACGGTTTTTATGGAATTACACAATTTATGAAAATGAAGTTATGAATGCACTTCATTTCAGCGTCATGTTCGATCCATGTTGTCCGCACGTTCCATATGCTAAAGAAAAAGATACAATTGGATTGCATAGCCAAAAATCGTTAATATGTACGAAGAATAAAAAAAAAACAGTAACAAAATGCCATGAAGAAATGCCATTGCATGAATAGTTATGGTCAAGTACATCAAAACTATTTTGGTGAAATATAAATTACGACATATTGAAAGTATGTATATACAAATAATGAGGCAATCTTCATCGTGTGCTTTATTTTTTTTTTACGGCACTATACTGGAACTCCAGTGCTCATATTCAGTACACTTATGAAGATACTTGGGTGGTTTTTGTCAGTAATGCGACCGGTGTCAGTAGTGTAAATCGCAGCTACACGTACTTCTCCATGTACTTTTATTTGCACTGAATATCATGTCATGAATGCAGCACACAAAAATGCCATAAAAGAGGAAGATTTCCTCGACTCTATCGCGCATTGTGTGCTTTTCTCATGACATGTGGTCCAAACTATAGAAAGTTAAATTAAAGGTAATATGCTACTGGTTGCAGCTACTGCAATATGGTACTCTCAACTCTCGAAACACTATACGTAGTGCGCATGTATCTCGAACGACTGTGAAGATGCAATTAAACATGATTCGAAAAAATCTTTCCGTATTTCCGTCTTATATGATAAGGAACATTAATTTTTTTCAACACACTTAAATTTTCTGTCATCTTCAGCAGAAAGTCATTTTTGCTGATATATTTCGCCATTTGCCAGTTCCCATTTACATATGTATATGAGTTCCGTCTGGAGGTTATTGGTTTAATGCGCGGGGTTTATTGTTGACAATAAAAATGTTTTGTAAAAAACGTATGACAGACATTTACTTACTAAATAAGTCGTTATGTTTCGGCAATTTAAGTTTAAATATTGTCACTTTCATTTTCTCCAATTAGCTTTCTGGAAATTATTATGAATGATTTAAAATTAAGTTGAACTTGAAGGAGTCGGTTGATGGATACGCTTCTCATATCTACACAATATTTGCGTTTAAATGTGATTTTTATTTAAATAAATGCTTTAGTTGTGCATGAGTGCTGTATTTAATCTAATAATTTATTTATTTCGAGTAATATACGGATCGGAGATCCATGAAACATTATACATATACAATATTAAAATTTTTAGTTTTAGGAGTAGCAGTAGTATATAGATAAATATAAGTATAAATTAAGATATAAATTTGTCATGAAGTTTATAACGCATTGAACGAAGCATCTCCGACCATATAAAAAGTATACATATACGATGAGCATGACTTGGGGAGTCGATTGGGCAATGTCCGTCTGTCTGTCTCTCCGTCTGTTGCGACGCGTTTTACTCGGCCAATTTAAAAGCTATGAAGCTGAAATTTTGCACAAATGCTTCTTTTTGCTGCAGGCAGTTTGTATGTTTCAATCGGTAAAATCGGATAATGAGGTAATGGGGCTGCCATACAAACCCAACCCCCAGACTAGGTTCTTCTAAGAAAAACTTTTATTTGTGCCCCAATTTCAACCAAATTTCACACAAATATGTTTCTAGTGATGAGACAAAACATATGTAAGAATGGATTAATCGGACCATGGGGTCATGGGGCTGACAAACCCAACCCCTCCATTTTGGTTCTTCTAAGAAACATTTTTTACATCCAAAGCAACAAAAAAGGTCAAAACCAATGGAATCATACTATTGGGCCATGCTCCCGCATCCCCCAATACAATTTTCTGAGTAAATATTTTTATTTGCCCAGTTATTCCAACCAAACTGTCTTCTGCTATAATAATATCACAAGTGAAAAAAAACAGAAGTTCGAAGTTTGGTTTGAGCATCGATAGAAGCAAACCTTAGTTCTGGTTAAAAGATTAGAGAAGCTGCTATTGAATTTTATTTCATACCCCAAACTGTTCATTATCAAACACAAACATTTTATTAAATAAAAGAAAAGCAAAACTTGGGGATATCTAGCAAAAAGCGAGTATCAACCCCGAAGGGTGAGCGAACCAAGGTGGAGAATTTTAAGAAAAGTGAGAAACCGAATTATGCCGCAAAAAATCAAGTATGACTTCGGACAAATCAAGGACTGCCAAAAGAAGCTTGGTCATGGAAACAAGGAATAGAACTTAAGCAGCCCAGGCCATTGTAGACAATATCCCTAAATCATGAGAGTCTGCACTGTGGCTTTCATTTTAATAACCAGAATCCATTTTTCTACACCAACCAGACAGGTTTTTTTAAAAATTGAATTTTCTTTGTAAAAATGTAATAAAAAAATTAAAATCAGCTTAAAAAACTTTCCGAAAGTTACAGTGATTTAAAACAACATTTAAACCAGGGTTGAAGTTTGTCTCTACGGAGGCTCAAGAAAGACAAAAATTAATATAAAAATATATACATATTATATAAATATTTATGCGTTATGGACACACCAGAATGACGCCCCCACCTTTTGTCTTCTTTATAGCAGGAGAGTCAGAAAAAGAACGGGAAAATATTAAGCAATAAATATGCTGTTCATATGCACTTTGATTCCTTATATGAAATTTACCGTTATTCGCTCTCTTCTTCTTGATTTGCCCTAACTTCTAGTGAAGCATGGTGCGTTGACGACTACCGTGTGTAGCCTTGGGAATAAAATTAGCTCACGGTTGCTAACTCTAAATGGCAGAGTCATTCTATCATTGTTCTGGCCGCCACACCTACTACGCCATTATCACGAGGCATTGAAAAACTCGAAATTATCTGTCTGTCTTGATCATGAGATGAGAGCCCGAAGTACAGAGGATGTCATATACATACAATGTCACCAAAACAACAATCACAAAGTTAGATTGTCGATTGAGAAGGACTTGACTTTGACTTGTTAAAACGTTAATTTCATTTGCGAAACGACTTTTTAAAATGTTAATTTCATTTGCGAAATCGTTAATTTCATTTGATCCATATTTATTTTTTGTCGAGAAAAAAGTGAACTTGTCTTCAAAATGGTATATGTACAACATACATATGTATGTATGTAGGTTTGATAACCCGCAGACGTATGAGAAAAATTATCCAAAAGCTTAGATATTTAGATAGCTTTTTAGCAAAAAATCATACATTTTACTCTCTGTCTTCTCTCTTGATTACCGTAACTCCTAGTCGAGCATAGTGCGTTGATGACTACCGTGTGTAGTCAAAAATTATTTTAACAATACGATTTTTTAAATTTTAGTGGAAAATTATAACGGTTCGAGGTACTTATGGAAATGAAAATATGAAATGTGTTATTAAAAAATTTGAATGAATTGTGAAGGAAATGTATTTTAATAATAAATATACTTAGAGAAAGCATAGCAACCCATGTGCATGCGTTAGTCCAGAGTGGGCATCAGAAAATAAAAATGGAATTTTTTATTTTATTTTTTATTTTATTCATTTACCAAACAAGGCATTTAACAAACAAATACTTAATACTAATTGTAAATTGAAGTTGAGTGGGAAGGTTGTGTGAGATTGGGCTTAAAAGGTTGGAGGGACTAGGATTATTGAAGGGCTTTAATCAAGTTTAGTTTAAAGACAGATTTGGATATGTTAGGACAATAATGCATACTGAGTGAGTTGAAATTGCGGCAGCATCTGTTCATTGAAACCATAGACAGTAGAGTGATGGTATTCTTTAAGGAGAGTTGTATGCCTAGTGCGTCTCAGTTGATCATTAAAAATTATTCTGTTACGGATAAAATCAACATTGATTGTGCCGTTAATAACATCAAAGGTGAAATAGGCACAAAGTAGAGTTCTTCTTGCAGAAAGAGACAGATTCGAATCTATCGCAGTGTAGACCGAACACAGGTTTCCAGACTATGCATGCATATTCTAAAAGGGGGCGGACAAGAGTGGTGTATAAGGTTTTAGTAACCCAAATATTTTTAAATTCCTTAGAACGTCTTTTAATAAAGCCGAACTGCTTGGTGGCCAAGGATAAAACCCTATCATAATGAATTTTAAAGCGTAATTTGTTGTCCAGGATAACGCCGAGGTCCGTGACATGATCAACCCTACACAATTCAACGTTATTGAGAAGGTACGGGGTGGTTAAAACATCAGTTTTCCGAGAAAAGCTAATCACTTGGCATTTTTTAACGTTAAGATATAGATTATTACGACGACACCACTGTTCAAGGTATTCTAGTTTATACATTGAAGGAATGCAGAGTCATACAGGGAAAGGATGCAATGGTATAACTTTAAGTCGTCAGCGTAGAAGAGATGAGGAATATCCTGTAATAAATCTGATAAGTCGGATATAAAGATGTTAAAAAGAAGTGGACCTAGATGACTTCCCTGAGGTACCCATGAGGTCGCAAATACGCTTTTAGAGACAAAGCCCTTGTTTTTGACCAAATGTATACGTTCATGGAGATAGGATCGGATCCAATTAAGCCACGAACCCGCACCAAAGCGGTGGAGTTTATCAATTAAAATTAAATGATCAACCCTATCGAAAGCTTTACTGAAGTCTGCATAGACAGCATCTACTTGGACACCTTTTTCCATTTTGCAGAGGACATCAGAAACTAGTATCATGAGGTTAGTTGTAGTCGTTCTACCTTTTCGAAAACCATGTTGCTGTTCATTGAGAAGAGGATCGATAATGGGAGTGAGCTTATCACAGACTATTTTCTCGAAAAGTTTGGGGATAGTTGACAAGATAGCTATGCCCCGGTAGTTGTCAACCAAATGCTTATCACCGCTTTTGTGGATAGGTTTCAGATGTGAAAGTTTCCAGGAAGAAGGGAAAATACCACAACGAAGTGATTTGTTAAAAATCATGTGTAGAGGAGTAATTAGTTGTTCTACACAACGCGTTACAAAAGAGGGAGGAGTTGAGTCAGGACCGGGACCTTTATTAATGCTTAGCTGTTGAATAGCAGTAAATATCTCATCCTGAGTGATAACAATACTGTCAATAATAGATACCGGGATGGAATCTGCAAATAGGGTTGGATTGGAAGGTGTAGAAGGTGTGCAGAAACTGTCTTGAAAGTGGTCAGCAAAGAGGTTACTATATCTAGGGGGCACGAAGAGGTAATATTTCCTCTGCGCATAGAAGCGGGATAACCCGTGTTCTTACGTTTGGTGTTAACAAACTCGTACAACTTTTTCGGGTCATTTATAATCTTTTCACCCATCAAATTAACATAATGATTATATGCTTCATGGGACTTATTGCGGAAATCATTCGCAAGTTCTTCGTACTTTTGCTTGAGGGAGTCATTAATAAAGGGATCATTTTTAATAGCTTTGTAAAGCTTATTCCTTTGGTTTCGTAACTGTCTAAGATCACTATCAAGCCAGGGTTCAGTGAGCTTGTTACGCTTTTTAATTTTGGGAACAAAATTATCAATGGAGGATAATATTATGGAAGGTGGTCACAATGTCGTCAACAATCGATGAAGACAGATAGACTCCCCAGTCCACAGAAAGCAGATAGTTCTTAATGCCTTCATAGTCGGCATTTAGAAAATCGTAGATAATTTCATAATTTGTTTCCTGGCTAAAAGATATGGATGAAAATTCTACTGTAATGGCATAGTGATGGCAAGAATTATTAAAAAGGTTCTCAGCTTCCGACGTTGCTGTAACAACTACTTCACCATAACAGTTGGTGAAGATCATATCTACCATTTTGGTTGGGGTTGGACGAAACCTGCTGTAAGTCATTACCATAGAACGTACTTATGATGTTAAAGTCGGTATTATCCAGTAGATTTACAGGAAGAAGCCGATCATCATTCTCATCTACGATGAATCTTATGTTTGGACGATTGTAATCACCAAAGACTATAATTCTGTCATCATCATTCATGTTAGCAAGGATACAGGAGATGTCATTTCAGATCACACAGATCACAGATCATACACATATTATTACAAGACTCTTCAGCGGAACAAGGAAGTATGTAAACAACACCCACATAGAGGTAATGTTTTTCAAAGGGGATTTTAATAAACATAAGCTGAAATATAGGATTGTGCTCAGTAGGAACTAGTTCGCTAGGAATAGAGTTGTGTACAGCAATAAGAATACCACCTCCCCTAGATAGACCTGTGAGTTGATAGTTGCGGTCAGTTCTATGAATCGTCCAGTTGGAATCAAGAATTTCCTCATTTTTAAAAGTGTCATTCAGCCAGGTTTCGGAGAGAGCAAGTACATTAAATTGGCAGGACTAAGCGTCAAGGAACAGTTTATTGGTTTTACCTCTCATACCACTGCAATTGTGGTAGAGAAATCTAGGCGTGTACGGGTGTGATTTATGGTTAGGAATAATATTTCTTCATGTCCTCACGAGATCTTTGCAGCCGAGAAATATATTTAGCGCTAACGAAGGAGCGATACGTTTCCAGATCCCGTTTAACCTGCTCTTGGGGCACACCAAGTTCTTCGTGATATTGGTTGAAGTAATTCCGTAAGGAATTCACCTCAATGGGTAACCCTTCTTGCTGTATCAAAACTTTAAG
Organism: Microchrysa polita; assembly: GCA_949715475.1. Lineage (NCBI taxonomy): Eukaryota > Metazoa > Arthropoda > Insecta > Diptera > Stratiomyidae > Microchrysa > Microchrysa polita. Next base: position 31,903,602 of record OX454420.1, on the reverse strand, counting down.
ATTAGTTTTGGTTTTACCGTCGATGCAGGTGCGCCGTGTAAATATGAGAGGAAGAGGCGGACACTGTCGTAGATCTTATGGTCCCTGAATCTAGATAGTAAATATCTGAACTCAAGGTCGTCATTCGAGTTTTTAGTAAGCCTAACAATAGGAGGAACAAGTGGATCAAGAAAGTTTCTGGCCGTTGGGGGATCAACAGATATATTGGGCACGTGGATTGAACCAGAGGTTGATGGAATTTGGAGAGAACCTCGAACGAAATTAGTATATGTATTTCGTAGCAGCCTTTGGACCGCTTACTTCTAATTGCGTTGGTGGATTAAACGGTTCCGCAATGCCAAAGTTAGTGGAGGGAGTTACATTGTTAGTATTATTATTAGAAGGATTTATGTTAGAAGGCGGAGTATCAACTAGAATACAGGATGTGTTAGCGTGGGTCTCTTTCCTTTTCTGCTTGGGTGGAACCACCGATTTAATATTATTATTTATGCGAGGTGTGGTATTTATTTTGGAAGGGGTAAAAACCACATGCTTATGGGATGTGTTTGATGTGGACTCTTTAAGTTTACCTATGGTAGGGTGTGAGGTGGCAGGAGGTGGAATTCGGGAAAGATGAGAGGAGTTGTGTGAGGGGTAATTTACTATGTATGGCTTGTACTTATTATTATTGTGGTGGCGTTGTTGATCAGAGGATGCACTCGCTTTAGTTGATTTGCTCCTCTATATTGAGAATGCCATTCCGCTCCAAATGTATGCCCTGCTTCCATTCACTTCATGCTTACATAGCAACCAAGCATACTGTGAGGGTACATTCAATTTTAAACTTCCGGTGGATTTGCGACCATATTGAAGACGGCGGGGGGATCGTTCACAGGTGCAACCTTTGATGTGAAGTTTGTCTTTTAAAAGTCTGCACAACTAGGTTTCATCTACGTGCTTAGGGGCACCTTTCACAAAAAACGTTGTAGTTTGGGGAACGTGACAGTGAGCGCTTTTTGTATGAACCGGCATTTTCGATGAAGAACTAATTTTTTGGAGACGGGCGTTCCACTCTTCACGAGACCAATATGTGCCGAAATAAAACAGATTATTTTCGGGCGGCTTGGGGGTAGGAGAAGATGAACGAATAACGCTGGGCGGGTTGATTGATGCGGGGATGACGTGCGAATTTTCGCATATATATGTATAGGAACACTTTTCTTGATGTTGAGCGCCAGGTTGGTCGTAAATGATTTTTCTGCCTGATATGTAGTCGATCTTATCCATAACAGTGCTAAGGCAGTTTTCGAGACTTTCGACTTTTTCGTTGATGACGTTGAGAAAGAAGTTCAGCCGTTCGATTAGGCGCTGGTGAATTTTGGTTGATTGGAGGGTGATTTTCAAAAGCTACCAGTTTTTGCTCGAGACTGGAGGTGACTTTCGCAATGTTACGAACGTCAATGGTGTTAGAGATGGCATTCGTCAATCCGTCGAAGCACCTTGCCATTTCAGAAAAGCTATCATTACTAGCTTTGGATTGGGCGTGATGTTTAGCTAGCAGATTGTCCTTGTCTGAATTAATATTGTCAATATGCTCGATAATCTTCTCGAATATGTAACGGAACATACTTTTTGTGTTCTGGCAGTCAGAGCAGATAAAATGTTCTGCTAGATAGGGCGAGAACCAATCTCGGGGAGCATCCAAGCACGCCCCATGCAATTTCAGTTGACAAAAACCTTTACACACAACAAAATTTGTCTTGTTATCAAACGCGGTACGATTCTGAAGGGAGCACTTATGACTCATTGTTTTAATCAATTATAGGTTCACTAGTCGCGCATTCAACAATTGATGGCAATGCAAAATAAACACAGCAAAAATTGCCTCAACAGTATATTAATAATCGGGTCACTGTTATTATGTAAAAAATTCTAAATGCAAGCAAGCAAAAGGTAAATGATCGATATTTTAACTTTGTGTAATTTCAAGGGGAAAGGGTTCACTGTTAAGCCTAGTACTGACCTCAAGAGTGAAATTTTTCGCCGCTGCGATTTTTTCAATAAAAATGTATTCTTACTGTCGTGGAATATGTGGGGAATGCTGGGGAATTCCGCAAGCTACAATCCGAAAACAGTTCCATAAATTTTCTCGGCCATTTTATGTATTTTTTCCCGATTCCCCGGTTATTTCATCGTGAAATGTCAAATGACCGGAAAATCGAAAAATAATACATACATAAAATGGCCTAGGTGAATTATGGAACCGGTCTTGGATTGTAGCTTATGGAAATCCCCACCGTTTGTGACATATTCCATGACAGTAAGTATCCATTTTTATTGATAAAATCCCTGGGCGAAAAATTTCACTGTCGATCTTAATTCAGCCCTTTAAACTGAATTGCACTAAATTAGGCAGAGTGGGAAAACACATCCGAACTGGTTGACGGTAGGAATGGTCTTGGAATCATTACGTATAATAATGTCCCAGGAGTTCAAAAAATAGTACAAGTATATAAGCTGTGTAATAATTTAATTTGGCATAAACTGTCATTTTGTCAGGCCCTCAAGTGCTGCTTTCTGTTCAGGTATGTATGTAGATTATGTGGTTTTAGTGTTCTTATTTTGCATTTTCTTTTTTGAGATAGCGACGCTACAGACTGCCCGCTCATAATAAGAGGGAAGACATTCGTTAAAAATGCGAAGGTAAGGTGGTGATTTATCATTAAGTGGTTGAATATGATTCAAACATTTTTCTTTTGTTTTTAGGGTTTAGTAGATTCTTTCAAAACCCCTATTGTCCGTCAGTCTGTCCGCCTCTCCGTCTGTCTGTAGGTTATTATGATGATCGTTGCCATAGACCTACATACTGGACCGGACATATGCTTAAAACGTTGAAGCATTTTTGTGCGATCCGCGCCTATGTATGTGTGACATGGTCATAGGCGCCGCAAAAAAAGTATAAAATGAAAAGTTTGAGCAGCACTATCAATTATTGTTGATTCAAACCCTAACTAGAATTTAGAGGAAATTATTTTGCAAAGTTTGAGTATTTCATCTTGGAATAAATTAACTCATACAAATGCTTTAGCATTAAAGATACATAGAATTATTATTTAGATATGTGTAAATGGGTGTATTATACTTATGAATTATAGCATCTCCCCAGCAAACAATTTCTATCGTCCGCGATACGAATTCAATTCGCCTGATAGAAAACATTTCTCGAATTTCATATCGTTTTCGGATTAAAGGCGTCACTCCCTTCGTGAAGGAATAGTGACCGATATTAATTCGCCAGGATGATAATTTGGCGATAATAGACTAATACATAGAAAAAGTGAAAAAAATTTAATTTTTTTTTTATTTTTCCCTTTTTTCTAATTTTTTTCTTCTTTTTTATCCTTAACTTTTTTTTACCTTATTTTAACTTTGCCTTTTTACACTTTGCTTTTACTGGGAATCGAACCGGACACCTATCGTTTCGTAGTCCTACGTCCTACACCTGAGCTATCTAAGATTACAAATTATGGGAATAAATTAGTCGTTTTATTTTTTGACAATTTCATCATTCTCTCGTTGTGAGGGATTACTATTTTATCATCCTTGCAATAATAAGACGATATTTCCTTAATAGGAGTCGCATTCCTGACATATTGATGACAATAAAATAATTTTTCGTCGGGGAGACAAGTCTACGATAAATTTTTCATTTGAATAATATCGCTTTCGAATAATTTTTGTGATTTTTCGAAAAAATCGATAAAATTGTTTGCTGGGTCGTTTTAGTTGCTGTATAGTTTTTACAATGTCGGTATGTGTATGTGCGTGTATGATAATGGAACTATAATTATGTAGTTAAAATGATGAATGTGCCTGTCTAGACAGTTTCAATTTTCGTTCGTCTTCATCATTTTGACAATTGAAACTTGAGATGTATGCGCTATTGAAGAAACGCATTCATTCTTGAACGCAATTGTCAATGTTAAATATTAACAACACATCATCTATTCATACAATTCATGAAAGAATTTATCATTTACCCGTTGTGACCAAAGCCGTGACATATATTTAACGATAAATAATGAACAGATCTGGATAGAATGAGACATTGATCTCTTCTGTTCACTTGACGCAATCAATGACATGTTCAATGTTGAAAGTGGAAACGGAGCTTGAAGACGATAGGGAAGACGAAAGCGCACATGTGTGGACATAGCCAATAGGTGTTTTCGGATTATTTGTTAACGTACAAAAAAAAATACAAACATCTTTGAAATAAACCCAAATATGTAATCAAAGAAGGGTTCAGAAGGTCTAATAAATTCCTTTATTTCAATTCAATTCAATAAATATGTAGTTTATTTATATTCAGAGGCGGCTCGTCAGAGGAGGCAAGGGAGGCAGTGCCTCCTTTAAAAATAGTGAACTTTTTAACTTTTAACAATGATCTCATTCATAAATTTCCACGATTTCATGTCATTACTTCATTTCATAGAGAGCAAAGCTACCTCAATTCAACTATTCATTTCACTCTTATACAGTACAATACAACATAGAACGATTAACTTAAGTTGAAATGAGGCAGAATCATCCTAGCCTCCAGAATTGTATTTATCAACACTCAATTCGTCATATCGTTGATCTGATATTGCCGAAAATATCTCTAGTCTTCATACTGTTCACAACGAATGGTCGGAGGATTGCCTCAATTCGGAAAATAAACGTGAGGCAGATTCGTGCCTTATTAAGGCTAGTCTTCTGTTGAGTTGAGTTCCTCGCTGCTATACGACGACTTTACATATAGTATATGCGTATAGTGTTCTATACTCGCAATTTTCATTGCTGCTCGGAGGACAGCCTCATCTCAATAGTCCCAAACGATTATGTTTGGAATATTGCCGTGTTGTTGCTACATTCCACTAGCATCAACTACCGACCGGCGAATTGTCTCTATGGGTGTACTGTTCAACAGATTCGTCGACAATTAAATTTTTTTTAGTTTAGGCCTTAAAACTAAAAAAAAAGCAAGGCAATAGCATCGATAGCGGTAAGATAAAAAATCATCCCTAAAAAAGGTTTTGAAGTCTGAAGTTTGAAGTCTTTTTTTTGACTGCTTGATGTTCACATATAAACTGCCAATCGGGAAAAGCTTAAAAGTGAATTGATAATTCTTAATGCCGATTCAGCCATGTGGGAAAATTGCCGTTCAGTGATACCTTTAACATTTTTCCATATTAGTGGAATTTGTGTTATTATGCCAGGAAAATTTATTGAGTTAGTTTTGACTATTACCGCTACTTCCGTCAGCACTGAGAGGTAGTTTTTAGCATTTAAACGTATCAGATCTTATTCCCGAAATACCATTGTTGAATCTCGATTATCCGACTTATCTCTGCTAAGTATTAAAAAGCAATTTGTTAAGAAATTGAAGGGAGAAAACGGCTGGTATTAAATACTTTGCCACCAAAAAGAAGAATGGATTTTATTTTTAAGTAGTGTTTCGCTTTTAATGAAAAACAAATTAATCCTTAAATTCGTAATTCTTATAGTTTGTGTGTGTTCCTGTGCTTTTTTTCAGTAAAATATATCTACATATTTTACTTTTACTACCAAAGTCCTTCAAGCCATATCGGACTCTTAAAGCAACTGAATATGTCAGCTGCCTCCTTTTTGTTGAATGCCACGAGCCGCCACTGTTTATATTATATTTTATATAAATGGAACCATTGATTTCTTTATTTCCAAAATCACCTGAAATGGTGGTTATTTCAAAAAAGTAAAATTAAGTTACAACCTAGGTCAAAAAAATGTGCTGTGAAAATTCGGCGACAATTGCAAGAAGTGTTTCAGATATATGTCACACACGATCAAACCAGCAATAAATACTAAGCCTGAAACGGTTACTCAGCGAAAAATCAAATAATTTATTGGGTTTATTTATTACTGTATTCAAAAAAATTGATGAATTCACTTTCGAGGTTAAAGTGTTAAAGTGTTTGTGACAATTTCTGTTTTGTTTCGCAGTTATATTTGTTTTCATTCGGCATTTTAAAATAGTTAGCCATTGTCTCCTTTGCCGCACTTCTAATAGAATCCTAAAATATATCAAAAATATTATAACACGATCCCTTAAATTTACAAAAATTCACTACACCTCATTCTAATTTTTAACAAATAAAATACATGAACGACAAGTTATACACTTAGTTTTTCTATAGTAAAAAAGTGTCTGCGAAAACACACAAATCCTCCCCGGTTTCAACCAACAGCATATGACACCGCATATCAGTAAGTGCCAGTGCTTTGCGGCGCCATGCACTGCCGGGAGTGGCATGACCGGAGGTAATATATCTTGGTTCCGATTATGTGCCTTTAACAATCATCTAAACTCGGCAGGGAAACGAATCAATGCAATCATGATCCCTGGCCTGTTATGGCGAACAGAGCATTTCACGTCGCATCTCATCAGATGCCACTTCTTTGCGACGCAATAAATTGCGGTTAGGAATTGCAAATCTGCACTTAGGTATGTTATTCTTAAGATGCATATTCACACATTTCGGTTATTAATCACAATCACATTATAATGTCTATAGCAATCGGCAGATTGTGTTATAAGATTCCATTTATGGAACCCATAAATGGGTACTCACCACTAACCGCTAGACACTAACGCACTAACCGCTAGACCAGCCAGACTACTGGCTGGCTGTTTGAAATGGAAAATTATAATATTAGATGATGTTGCATTATGATTTTGAAAGGTCCAAAATCGATAGTTGCTGTTTTTATTTAAGCAATATTTAGACATTTGACGCCAGCAATAGTTACGTTTTTTGGTATCGAGGTTTACTCTGACTCAAAACTCACGATCGTGTTTAACAACGCTGCCCAAAACTACACGGGATGTATAGCAATAAAATGAGCCAGTTTCTTAAATTTATTATAAATAAATAACAGGCATGACTGTCCGAATCTGTACGAACGCCGCAGATGTGTGACATCCAATTTCCAAGATTTTGCTGTTTTTTTGTTGACGGGTTGAAATCAACAGCACGCTCACCAGTATTATTTATCCTCATAAATGGGAACTCGTTTAACATCTGAGTGGGATTATCGAAAAACACCATGTATAAACTGAATTTGTTCACGGTAAAGGCAAGTACTATGCTCACCGACCGAAAAACTTGCATTTATGTCTACCATGAAAAATGTGCCGTGGAGACATGCCTTTTATTCTCTAAGATAAATGAGAACTCGCGGGCTAATTGATTGTGGATGACACCTTTTCCCTGTGAAATAAAGTGCAATGGCATTGTTATCGCAGGCGAAATGTCAAAATACGGTGTGGAGACTTTCGTGTAAAGTAACTACAACCAAGCGAATTCGTTTTCACGATCATCAAAATTTTGACAGTATTTGCATGGATTTCACGTGAAATGAAGATGTTAGTACCTACTCTAAGTCTCCACCCCATGACCCTGTGCAACGAAGGCGCGCGCACTAGCCAGACTACTAAATATTTTGACTCCAACACTTGTTAAATTGTTTTTGCATGGGTTTAAATTCATGCGGAAACGCAAAAATATTTCAAATGAGGAATAATTATGCGTTGAATAAAGCTCTGTAATGTGTTTGCACATAACGTTAGTCAAACATTTAAATTTTTGTTACTTAAAAGACAATTTTATATGTTATTATGCAATGGCGAAATTATCCTCTATGAATGTAACAACTCCACTTCACATGAAAATTTCCACACCGGTTTTGCCGGTTTTTGACATTTCGGCAGCGAAACAATGCAGTTTCTCTTTGTTTCACAGGAAAAGATGTGGTCGACAATCAATCAAAACGCGAGTAAACGTTTATCTTAAATTGACTAAATAAAAAGCAAGTCTCCACGTAAATTTTTTCACGGGAGACATAAATGCAAGTTTTTCGCTCGGTGAACTCAGTACATACTTTTAATGTAAATTTAAGCTTTGCTGAATTTTCTGGTTGAAATTTGAAATATAAACTAACCTATAAAAAAGGATCTGCTTTTATATTAGACAGACTAACGAAAAGAAGAGATTATTTCTGATTCGCAAAATTGTAGTTAGGGAATCAGAACGGCACAACACAACTGTTTTGTTTCGTAACCTCACAATTTTTTACAATGACTGTGATTGATGGCAAAAACAACATTAGTTTTTATCAGCATTTTACCTGGATTGTATTGCCCCATATGGTTTCAGCGGCTAGTAGCTCAAAATCGGAATCAGGGTAATTAAATAGATACGTCGAAACCACTCTCTAAATGATACACATTATCATTATGATAAGACAAAAACAACGACACAATTTTAAGGTAATATGTATCAACATTCAAAGTAGCTAACAGCAATTTCTATGAACATTCTAAAACGTAATTTCGGTTAAATTTAGTTTAATTTACCTTTTTAGCGAACATCCGAAATATTCTAATTAGTTCACAATTCGAATCTTTCGCGCCATATTTTTATCATAAACAATCACCAAAAAAGGTTTGAGGTGAAGGTGAAATTGGAACGTTTGGAACAAAAGAACGAGAAAATACATACTACACGGCGCTACTGTGAATTCACCCGAATTTTCCGAGAAAAAATCACTTTTTATCTATGAAATATGCAACTAAAAACATTCTCACATATTTCATTTTCACCGCCACTAATTCAGTTTTTCGGATTAATAGAGCCTTTTACGAGATTCACTGGTTAGCATCATGAAAAATACATAGAATTCCGTGCCACGTATGGGAAAGCTCACCGAAATCATATTTTTACCGAAAATATTTATGGCACTGATAGTACCATCTATAAGAAGGTACATGCGATATTCAGTAATATGTTGTTTACACCTTACAAGTTATCAGTTTACCAGCCGACGTGGTTAGCTATTAAAAAATCTTCAATTTGTATCACCAGAGCACGAAGCTTACACGAAAAATGAAATTCAGGCTCAAAGTTTTCGGTAAATCACTTGCACAATTCTTTACAGCGCACTTCATTATTTAAGTTTAAAATGTTGTTAAGGGATTTGAATTAATGAAACTCACTAAAAACTTTAAATTTTAAAGTTATCCCTGAATACAATTCTTAACGATGTGAAAACAGACGGGGACTTGTCACTCATGTCAGAAGTTGGAACGGAACGGAATGAGCGAATTCCCCGCAATTTTCCAGTGTTTCTCAGCATTTTGCGGAAAAGAGTTTTGTAATCAGATTTTGATAATGCGATTTTGTTGTACTAAAAATAAGTTACAGTATAATTCCAAATAAGTGCTAGCTTTAATAATCCAGGAAGAATGTACAAAAATGAAAAAAATGCGGAATCAACGTTAAATGTTCAATGATTTCTTCCGAAAAAAATCAGTTGAGAAAAAAGGTTGAGAGCCAGTGTTATAATCGCAATTTTGGACAGTGACGTGAGAGGGGAGAAAAAAATTGCCGTGTACGAATACGGGAAAATCAAAGTATGTGTGTGGCTTCACGGGTTGCAATAGAACGATATGCTTTCTTCGTATCCAGTATGTATATCTATGATCGTTGCCTTCTGACTCTCGATTTTGTTTAAACCCTGGATAGATAGATTTAACCATTGACCTATTTGACTCTTCATCGTTTCCTATACGATCAGTTAATCCTGCAATTACTTATTTCCGCCTACTTTTAAATTGATGTTCATGCCATTATAGCACGACTATTAAGTCGATTTAATTTAAGAATTACCCCATAAAAAAATTACGATTTTACCAATTTGACCCAGTTTTAATACGAATTACAAGATTCATATTTAATGTCTCAAAAGTCATATGAAATGCAAACAAAAATGTTCCACTGCGCATTTTGTATCCCTGAAGCAATTTCGACTACCTCTTTACTAAAATATCATGTAATAACATTGAAAACATTCAAATTTATGTACATATAACCAAATTATATATTTTAATGCTGTGCATCTCTCAATTTCTTTACAATTAGACGCGCAGCATAATGACTTACGGAAGCCAATCAAATAATTAATTTAAAAGTAAATTATTTTTATTGTAAACATATAATTTATTTAATTTCTATTTAATTTCAATTGCATTATTAATCTTACGCTTATCTATATCTGTGAAATGTTAAACATAACATAATTGCATAAATTCAATTGAGAGAAAGTTGATTAAAGTCAATCTATAACAAATATTGCTAAAATTTCGATCAATTACGGAAGTAGCGAACAATCTTTTCATGGGGCTGCATCACGTGATTCCTGGAGCTATACAACATTATTGTAAACAAAAGCCAAATATTTCTTTCTAGTTCATTTTTTCAGTTTCCGATGCTACAATTAATTTATTCTATAGAAATATGAAGAGTAAATTTGGCCATAAAGAAAATCAAAAATACACACAGCACTAAAGCATTGTGTTATTAACACTTTTAAAAAGCATAGATACAGACTTTGCTAATTGTTTCCCCTATACTATACTATTCCATTGCATTGCGTCGCGTTGCTCAGTCTATAGCTAGCACATTAGTCCAGTACAATTGGTTCAAAATAGCCCCAAACCTAAACATAAAAAAAAAATTGTTGATGCCAAATTGTTGAATACACTGCCTAATATACGCAGTAAAAAGTTACACTAATTTGCGCCATGGGTTAAGGGGGAGGGGGTGGCAAAGGGTTGAAAATTCAGTTTTTTGCAAATATCTGGAAAACTATGATTTCGAGCTTGAAATGTCCTGAGGACGAAACAAGCTACATAAAATTACCTTTGTAATGATATGTAACACTCTAGACATTTTCTCAGAAAATGATACCCTCCTAGACCCAAAAGTATTATAGTGAATTCACATTTTTTGAGTTTTACATTTCGGACTGTAACTCTTGATCATAAGATCTTGTCCATATATTGCTAACAAAATTCATTTAATTTCTACCAAAAATTGGAATGCTCCCACCATTGACGCCCCCCTCACTCCTCCTAACATTTTTCAAAAATGCATGCCTGTAGCTTCTTTTTAAATTGAGCCAGCCAGATCAAATTTGGTGGGCTGCCTAGGCTAACCTCCATTATGCTCCCCACCAAAAATTATTAGCATCCTATCAAAACTAAGGGTGCCCCCCATACAAAGTCTCCCAAATTTCTAAGAATTTTTTTTTTATTTTTTCACTTCTAAATTCTATCTAAAATAGAAAAAAAAATTATCTCTTGGAACGTCCTTATAACAGTTAATTGTAGTCTTCTGAATGTATATCCAAAAGTTTGTACCAGAGCGTGCCTTACAAGTACGAAAAAAGTTTGTGATCGTAGAGACGACTCATGGGCTCATCCTGAATTGTCATGAATTGTCTCTACGAACACGTACCTTCAAAGGTACATTTTCCTCGACACGACTGCACGACAGCGACTCGCTCATTCCATATAAAAACTCGTTTTTAAAATGAGAGAGAAAAGAGTTTTTATATGGAATGAGCGAGTCGCTGTCGTGCGGCCGCGTCGAGGACAACGTGCCTTAAGTGTCATTTTGTTATATGGAGTTTGCTACCCAAAACTACACGGGATATAGCAATAAAACGAACCTTTTATTATGTACTTGATTGTGTATGCCAAATACTCGTATGCATGTAAGTATATAAGTGAACGTGTAATTTATTCTGCATCTCAAATTCATGAAATCTCTATGAATATTGTCAATAAATAAGGAAGAAAGTGAAATCTCTTCACTACCTCATAATATCGATGTCACATCCATACATCTGTGTAGAAGACAGTAAGATTATGAAAAAAGTTTAAACATTATCAATCGGCATCCGCAACCATATGATGCCATCTTCAGTCTTTACTCCTCGTCGGGTTCGTTTTTATCAGCAAAAGAGCTGAAAGACTCGAATGTGCACAGCACAGCACAAAATACAAATTCACATACAAAAAAAATCACATGTGAATATCTGAAGTGTGTTTCAAGACTCGACTTGCAATTTATGTACATATTTCTTGAATTTCTGCATAGTGTACTATAGCTATGTATGTATGTACTATACTCACTTTAGCACCTAAAGAAAAGTGAAGTGAAGTAAAACACCTGATTGCCGGGGTTCATTCAAATGACTGGCATTCGTCTTGTTACGTTACCAACCACCAACAGTTACCAGTTTTGCTGAGGTGTGTCGTGTTTAAAGTCAGTTCATTTACTAAACGAATAGGTATGTACTGTATACATGCAGATAAACAACTAAAAATTTAATAAAGAAAAATTACTGAGATCAGCAAATTTATCAGTAAAATTACTAAACACTCATACTCGTACAATGTATATATTTGCACTTACGGTTAATAAGTACATATGTATGCATATTTAAAAAATTAAATTGAATTCGAATAGAAAATGCATATACAGTGTAACCCCTATAATTACAACCTTCGATAATTGCAATACTCGATATTTGCAACTATAAGGTTATTCTCATTGGAGACTCTAAATATGCAACGCTAATTGCAATTTTAGAGTCGATATATTTGCAAAGAAAATATTTCCCATTGTAGACTCTAAATTTGCAACGACAGTTGTGATTTTAGAGTCATTCTTTAATATTAAGGTGTTCATGGTCTTTACCCGGAAATAGAAAACGGTTTTTATTATTAACTAGAACAAACGAGTTTGCCTAGCGGCACCTATTAGTTTTAGTTTGGCTTCCTAACGGTGTTGTTTTCAACAAAAAGTGTCTGCTAAAGCTCACAAGTTCCTTTTGCTGAAACAAAGCGGAAATTGCAAAGGAACTAGAAAGGTGCCATCATTGTCTTCGAAATATGAGGTGGATAAATCAACAATTAGTCGAATTAGGAAAAGCGAGGCTGAAATATGTGGCGACAACGGAAGTTGTCTCTGATAAGAGAAAACCACGTGCCAATCCGAATTCCTAAAAATGGAGGCTGTTATATGAGGGGTTGATGCAGCAACGATCAAAAAACATACCGATGTTAGCTGAATTATTGTTAAAAGAAAAAGCCAAACATCTCCACAGCAAAATGTAGGAACCTTCCACCGGACTTAATGCAAGCAATTGTTGGTTATTTAAATTTAAAAACGGCATGGATTTCGGCTGTTGAAGATTTGTGGAGAAAAACTGTCCAATAATGTTTCAGCCGTCGAACCGTTCAGTGAGAAATTCCACTCAAAAATTAATGAGATGCAATTAAAGCCAGAACAGATCCACAATGCGTATGCATCTGGCATGTTATGGAAGTTATTCCCAGATAAGACTCTTTTCCATTTTCGTGAATCTTCTGCACCCGGGCGAAAATATAGCAAGGAGAGAATAACTTTCCTGGCATGTACAAATGCGACCGGGACGCATAAAGTGATACTGGTGATCGGAAAGGCCAAGAAACCTAGGGCATTTAAAAGCAACCACAATCTTCCTGTGGTTTATAAAGGGAATTCCTTGTTCATTGATTTTTTTTTGGCTCAAGTACGTAAATACCTAATCCAACAAGGACTCCTCCAAAAGGGCTATTTTTGTTGTTGTTTTTCTGTACAAAAAAACCGACTCGAAAATTGCAAAGTTTCGGAAATTGCAACTACCCTGTGCATTAATTAGTTGCAATTATCGAGGTTATACTGTATATAAAAATCTCTTCCGTGCGGCAGTTTTCTTATAAAGAGTTGTGTTGACGGATAGATTAATTTAAAGATGTTATTATTCATAAAAGTAACATCTTCACAGACCAGAGGTCTCCATTCGAAACAAATTTAAATTTCCATATCAAATCAATCGAAATTCGATGACAATTTAACACGTTCAAGGTGAAAGCGTATGTTTCGTTGGATCAAGAATTATTTGCATAAATTGTTTTATCAATCAATGAAAGTGCGAGTAAATCTCAAGTCAAAGAAAACATTTTATCTGACATCTGAAGATACAATAATTAAAAAAGGCATAAATTAATAAAAATGCTTATCATAGTTGACCAAGGTTCGACAGCGGAATGTCAAAGAAGACACGTCAATACGTTTAATGTACGTGTACCATTAAATACATAGTTTTCAAATCTAAAAGCCACACAAAAACGCGGTTTGCATCTCGGCATCTCGATTCCATAATTTCTTCAGCCCATCATGCCGTGGTTTGCCCTTTTATATAACAAACAAGAACCACAACGAACCCCGAGGCATATCCACAAATACATACAGCGGTTGCACGCCTTTCTGCACTGCTAAAAGAGGAAGAATAAAAACAAAGAGATGGCATGGCACTATGTGCATTGCTGGACATTGAAAGTGCCTTTGGCAAGGCGTCCTTCAACTTCAAACACATCGGAACGGTATTAAGAGTCATATGGGACGATAATAATACCACTACCAGAGCGCAATACAGGCTCATATTTAGAATCGTTTTCACCAGTATAGGCTAGCCATGGGAATAGTACACGACGTGGTTTAAACTGGGAGAGTTCCCAGTTTAAACCACGGACGATTTGGTAATCACGGAAAGAGAATATTGAAAATTAACTACAAATATCTACAACGGACTAAGTTTCGGGAATAACTTCGATGTCAGATTTCGAACCAGGAGCCAATGAATAGGGAGTGAGTTAACAGGGGAATACGATCTCTCCCTTTTCACAGACGGATCCAAAATGGACTGTGGTGTGGGTGCGGGAGTCTTCTGTAGCACACTCTTTCTTTCTTCTTCTTCCTTGCCTCGTTCTTTATACCGCTCCACGGTTTCGCGTTGCTCGACCTGCGGTGTAGGCACATCGCCCGGTTTGGCGATAATTTCTCAGCATATTTCTACAGGCAGCTCTATCTTGGATTGTGTCATCGCCGAGACCAATGCGTTGTTGTTGCTTTTTCATTTGACATATCCAGGTGTTCTTCGGTCTGCCTCTGGCCTTGGGTCCATCAAGTGGAACTTCCATTGATATCGCTTTCTTTGCGGGGTTCTCAGGCGGACGCCGTTGAACATGGCAATACCAATTCATTTGTCGGCCTTCGAGCTTTTCGGTGATTGGTTGGTCTATGGACAAGCTGCCTCGGATGTAGCTACTCTTGATGTGGTCCCTTTTCGTTACACCAACTGACATGCGTAACATTTTCATTTCAGTCGCTGTCATTTCTTTCGCGTAACTTTCATACATGGTCCAGCATTCTGATCCATACATGAGTGCCGGACGTACAACCGTTTTGTACCACTTGCCCTTTAGCTTCAGTGGCATTTTCTTATCGCAGAAAACTCCTGAGTTTTCTCGCCACGTCATCCACCCAACCTTTGTGCGGTGTTTGATGTCATCATCGCATGTAGCTCCGCTGTTCACCATCGAGTACTTGAACTTAGTACAGGACTTAAGCTGCTCTCCTTTGACGTACATATCTGGTATCGGTGCATCTGGGTCTGAGAATGGGAAGCATAAGAACTCAGTCTTTGTTATACTTACCCTCAGTCCATGCTCCTCCAGAATGTCACACCATTTTGTAAGATGTTTGGACTACTGAGGACTATATCATCGGCAAAAAGAAGAGATATTTCTAGGCCGTCGGATATACGTGTTAATAAGTAGCACATGATGATGTTGAAGAGCAACGGACTCAATACACTGCCCTGGTGTAATCCGACATTCACCGGAAATTCTTCTGATTCACCGGCTGTGCATCTTACCTTAGTCGTAGCTCTATCATACATGTCTCGTATCATCCTGACGTATGCCTCAGGGACATTAAGTGCTCTCAAGGCCAACCATATCAGATCACGAGGTACTCTATCGAATGCCTTTTCCAAATCGATGAATACAAAGTGCAAGTCCTTTCGTGCTGCTCTATACTTTTCCATCACAATACGAATGCACTGAATCGCATCGACTGTAGATCGAACTTCAACAAAGCCGCATTGATTGTCATTCAACCGCACAATCTTTCTCAATCGGTTGCAGACAACTCGCTCGTAGATCTTCAGTGTATGAGGTGTTAACTTTATAGCCCTATAGTTGTTGAGTTTGCGTGAGTCTCCCTTGTTCTTATAGAAAGGAAGAAGAATACTTTCCCTGAAAGCATCAGGCATCGGTTGCCCACCTTTGATTTTGTTGAAGAGAACTGTGACATTTGACATTTTCCATTTTCAACCAAAATTCCGCGGGGATTTTGTCCGGTCCGACTGCCTTTCCGCGTTTCATCTGATGCATTGCCTCCATCCCCTCTTCCTCTGAGATATCTTCAATATTGGTGGTACATATTTGGCTCAACATCTTGAAAAGCTGCTCGAGGAAATTCTTCATTTAGAAGTTCGTCAAAATACTCTCGCATCCTGCTACAAATTGCCGTATCGTCAATCAGCAACATTCCCTGCGAGTCCTCCACGTACTTTGGCGCCTGTATTTCCCGAGCGTTCCTTTTCCTTTGGGCTGCGACCCTAAATATCTTCTGTAGCATACTCAATATCCCTGAATCTTACCGTCTCCCTGATCATGCCAGCATTTTCCAGGCTGAATTGTTTGCAATCATGAAAGCATATCACGGACTCGGAAACATACAAGACAACAAAAACAAAGCCACCTGTTCAGATAGTCAGGCTGGTATCACGGCATGCACCGAAATCCGCAGGAATATCCTCCAAGCTTGTAAAAACCTGTAGAGAAACACTGAGCAACCTTGGAGGAAGGCACACAGTCACCCTACGTTGGGTGCCGGAACACGGGGAAATGAGGTTGCAGATGAGTTGACCAAACGGGGGCCACTCTGGACAGCTCTCATGCGGAGCATGTGGACGTTACGATGACAGCTGTCAGAAGAAAAATCTCCTCTCATTATCTCGCAAGTGCTAATCTTTATTGACGGAACCGTAGAACTTGTGTAATATCAAGGAAGCTATGAACATCCTATGACTGAAAAAAAACGTCTGAGATTCTGACCAGACCGCATAAAGATATTGCTAGACTTACAGCGGTAAATACTGGACATTGGCCAATAGGAGACCATGCAGCCAGGCTGCTTATTCCCCACAACTCGCACTGTCGAAGTTGCGATAAATGCAAATGAAAGAAAACTCTGTTTCACTTCCTTTGAGAATGTCCAGGTCTCGTCAGAACCCGTTACCAAACGTTGGCATGCGCGCTTTTTGGCCGCATAGAGGATGCGTCCGACGCGAAAATACGAGAGCTGGTTCACCTCCTAAATCTCTCTAAATGGCTCTAGGTGCGTCTCCACACACAAAATTATATTTTCTGTAACCTCCATCCTTTAAGTAGCTTAACGAAGTTCTGTGGTCTCAAAACGGCGCTTTTGGTGCCAATTGCGCTCTTGGCATGTCTCTCCTTTAACCAAAACTTTTACCACTTTTACCAACCAATCAACCGACCAGCTCTGTTGATAGTGGAGGAAGCTGTGCACCAAGCTTGCGGCATTGATAACGTAAGAAGATAACGTTTAAAATACTCATATGTCTCTTAATTTATAACTCTTCATTAATCGTGTCAGAGAGTGTCAAGTATTTGGCAGTTACTCTTAACAAGAAATTACTTTGGAAAGAACACCACAGAGTGATCTCGAAGAAAACTAATTAGGCCATATTGATTTTTTGCAGATCATGCCTAATTAGCTTTCTTGTTCTAGGCACTAGGCCTAACTGGTTTTGTTAGTTCTAAGCTTTAGATCTATAAGATAATAGACGTCATTATGCTCAATTGCATTATATAGCATGTCCACTAAAGTGTATTCTAGTGAGAATAGGTTTGTAGTACATGCTGTATAGTATAGTGCTTAGTATGATATCTAAATACTAAGTGAAAATTCAACGCTCCTTTGACGCAGCAATTTGAAAGAGGGGGAAACATATAGCCCATTCCAGGACACTCTACCCCAGCACAATTCTATTATATACGGACAGGACAGCCTAAAGAGCGATACACATTTAGGGCTAGCAATGAGTGGCCGACAGGTCAGTCTATATATTCCAATGAAAAAAACCATCCGTGTTTTTGGTAGAAATACACGCGACTGAAGTGCGTGAGATCTTAACCAAAATCCCAAACAAAATCTTGGTAAAGTGTGGTGGACTCTGCGTTTGACAATAAATGTCAAAACTACAGTAGAGGCCGTATAGAAACCATATTCCGCTCTGTCAACGGTTCTATGCTCATGAGTGTGTTTTTTTTTCATTTTCTGGCGAACATAAGTCATTGACATCGATTTCTATAAGTTAGATTCTACTTCTTGTCGCAACAAAGTAATATAAAGCGTTTCAGTCGTGCATCAAATTTTCAGAGGGACAATTTAGACGGATTTTACTGTGCTGTCAAGTCGTGGAACAAGATTACGACTACAGTGTGAACAGAATGGAAGATTTTTCATAATCAACATAGATTTTGTGGCCATGTGTGAATTGCCCATTAAAAAGCAAAGTCCGTTTAAATTGTAACTCCGACAATTTCATGCACGACTGAAACTGCTATTTATACTAATTTGGTACAACAAGAAGTAGAATCTATCTTATAGAAACCTATGACAATGTGAAAATAAAGTGAAACGATACCGAGGCTTATTTCGGGTGCGGCCGAAATTTGGATACGCTTCACTCTCCTCGGACTAATAGTTTCTCGGGGGTACCTATGACTTGTATTTATCCCCCTACCCCCATTCTTTTCCACCGTTTTCACATAAGCTCCATGAAGTCGATGAAACAATATTATTTTAGTGAGTTTTGGTTGGAACGTACACAAATATCATATTTTTGTGGTTTGAATAAAGGCATTAATACAGGGTGTCCTATTGCATTTTTTGTAAAAAAATCCCGAATCGCCGAACTAAATCAAAATTTGCCACACCACCAAACGTTTCATCCGAGATATGACTTCACACAAACTACACATACGGACAAAAGTATCGACTCAACCTATATTTGCGTATATATGTACGTGTTTTTGGAAAAGTTCGATAGTTATCCATAAAAGTCGTATGTATTTGAAAGTTTGAAACCTTAGCTGCACTCAGAGAAAAATCATCACTTACATTTGAAGTGAAACATATTAAAAACAAAATTGGAATACATCAATAAATCATTTTAAAAACAAATAGTTTTACATATATTAAATTTAATAGGATTCACTTTAATGATCTGTTCAAAATTAACTGAAACATCGATTTGAATATATTCAACTTTGTTTTAAAGTTGTTTCATTTTGAAGGCTGTATCCGTCACATGTACATAAGCCCGCCGCTAATTTGTTCAGTGCTAGTATAAAATAAATATTTAAAAAAAATTGAAAAAAAAGAAACAATTTTTTTTTTAAGAAAAGTGAAATCACTTTGAAAATAAAGTGATGGATTTGACATGCAGCAATTTTAAAAGTACAAGAATCACTTTAATATTTCCACTATTGATTCAAAATGAAACATTACATTACATTAAATGTAAACGTATATGGAGCCAAATCATATTTGAAAACTTTTGAATCATAGCTATTATTTTTGATTTTATAACGATTTTTTTCTGAGTGTACCTGTTGGTACCCTTTTTATCGCTGCGCACTTTTTAAATTAATGCCACTTGTAACAAAAAACTCAGAAAATGTTTAATGTATGATGGCTAACGGTCAGGTAAATTACCTTTATAAAAGCGTCCGTAATCGGTTTCTCATTATCAGTGGCATCTGGGGCCGTGTTTTTTATCATCGGGGGCAGGTTTGCTGACCCAGACGCGCAAAAAAAACTATCGAGGGTAGCATCCAGGTTAAATTACAAAAATTTAATTTTAGCTAGTCATTGGAAAACGTACTAGAAAACAATTGGGATTGCATACATTTAGGCGAGTTTTCGAAAGCTCATTAAAACTGGATAGCAATATAATTTCTAACCTGAATAATGTCACAGGTTAGCGTTTGTGTGAAAATTACACCGTATAGTGTAGGTTAGCTGATTAAAAAACACGGCCTGGGAAGTTAGGTTCCTTACATCTAAAGTAATTTCAATCACTGTTTTGTCATCCATGGATACGGCTCCTGATCAAGCGGCTCAAGTTGTAGCCCTATTGTCTGAAGGTCTTAGTCAGCGAACCGTCGCTCGCCGTCTTAGAATGAGTCAGTTTGCTGTCACGAGAGTTAGCATAGGAGATTTCGGGAGACTGCTCGCTTTAATTCCAGACCAAGAACGGGCCGCCCTCGATCCATTTCAGAGAGAGGACCGTTTCATTGTTACAAGTACGTTACGAAGTCGATTCCTCACGAGTGTTGCTGCGCAGCAGAACCTGAGGGGTGCTCGCGGAGTAGCCGTCATTGCCCAGACAGTGGGGAGACGATTAAGGGAAGCGAATATCACGCAAAGATGGCCTGCCGCGGGCCCCAAATTGACTGCACGACACCGACGAGCGCCCCTCTTATTTGCTCCAGATAATCTGAATTGGGGAGTTTTACGGAATGGAGCTCAGTATTGTTCACTGATTTGTGAGCGATTTGCGCAGTGCTGTTTCACTGAAACGGTTGCATACGCCGGAGGTTCCTATATATACGAGCAACTTCATAACGGGCAAGGTGTCGTTTTATTATAGGTTCAGAAAGTGAAGCCGTATCTCGGATGAAATGTTTGGTGGTTTTAGTTCTTCAAGTCGGGTATTTTTACAAAAAATCCAATTACATTGTAACGGTTAAAAATAGAGGGTCCCGTTGTACATTTTTTCCCCAAATGAGCCACAATACTTACCATTAAGTTATCCTCCACCATGAATGGGACACCCTGTATAATGTTTGGTTGGAATTAATGCAACATTTGTTTTTCTTAGGAGAACTAAAATAGGGTTTGTACGGCAGCCCCATGACCCCACGTTGCGATTCTATCCACTTTAACATATATTTTTTGACATGAACGGAAATATATTTGAGTGAAGTTTGATTGAAATTAGTGCACAAAAAAAAATTAGAAAAATCTAATTACATACGTCACTATGTGAAAGGGTATATTAACTTTGTCATAAAGTTTGCAACGCACAGAAGGAAGCACCTCCGACTATATAAAGTACATATATATATATATTTATTGATGGCACGATTTCAGTATCTGCGGCGCTAAATTTTGATGATGCCATTTCATTATATTGGCCTCAAACGACTGAATCTGCCATCCTCTTTCGCGAAATCGTAACGGCTCTCCAGATATTCAATGTCAAATTTTTACATTTATATGGGGTAGTTCGGTTTTTAATGGGAAATTTGGGGGTATTTTTACTACATATTGATGTGAATCATTGCATTGCACCAAAAATAACATTTTAGATTAAATTTGCCTCCCTGTTTAGCAAATTTTACAATTCTTGTTCGCAATTATATTTCGACCTTCGAGAAAGCATAGCAACCCATGCCATGCGTTAGTCCAGAGTGGCTATGTGATCATACAACCCATATGTGTTTGACTCCAAATTTATTACACTACACTCCACGAAATAATTCAAACGTCAAAATATTGTCGATGCAATTATTAACCCTTCTGTCGCCGCCTACGAGCTATTATGCCTCAGGTGTAGCTGAATCTTCTGTGAAATCAATCTTATTTTTTGAGGAGATCTAATTTTGGTTCTAGAAACAGTTTACATACTATGTCTTACGATGATACGCCGTTTTTTCGTTTCTTTAGACATAGTTTATATTTCGCCGAACGTTTGATCGCATTTGTGGCCGTCAGTTCCATTGAAATATACGAGTATATGGTAAGGGCTGGAAAATATTGTTGAACGATATTTTCCATCAAGATATAGAACCAATGGTCTGTTTATGTTTCATTTTAAAATTCCTAGGGCTCAACCTTATCAAAATCCACCTTTTCAGCCACTAAAATTTATAGAATTAGGCCGAGTGTATTTTTTACGCTGAATGTTCTTTCGAGCACTTTCAACATTATTTTCAATGTTTTCAATATTTTCCCAGAGGCAGAAGTTCCGCTTAAAATATTCTGAATTTAATCAGAGCAGACAAATGTAAGACGCAATAACCGCTTTACGGGGTGCCGAGCAGGGCTATTATCCACGACCTCGCCATAGCACTAAAATGTTCCTTGAAACTCTTGCTTAAACCTGCTTCATAGCAATGAAGAGCACTTCTCACTTGTTCAACAGCTTCTACTTTAAGGTGACCAGACGCCCGAAGGCCCAATGCTGTACACATACTTAGGGAAATCGGCTTTCAGACAAATCGTCAGCCATACTTACAGGTTCTAGATCTGCGTAAGTAAAAATATTGGCGAATTGTGTAATGCCCGACAGACATAGAAAAGTCTAAGCCAAGTGAAGGACGTGGATCCAAGTAATCATTCGGACGAGTCATAGGCATAAATTCCACGTAGTGCCTTCCATTCTTCGCAGCAGCACTGCGTTGTAAAAATGTTGGCAAATTCTTAAAAGCGCGACAGACAGGGCAATGTCTAACGAAGCGAAGAGCGAACAACGGGATCTGAGTAATCGTATGAACGAACCAGAAGTCTAAATCTGACGAATTGCCTTTCATCAACTCACCGCTCATTTCGCTCCCACCTCGCCTTATCCGGTTCCCATCAGCGCTGGTCGCAAGGATGTTGGCGGATTATGAAAAGCGTGACAGACAGAGCAAGATATCAGCGTAGGGCGATCCACAGGATCTGAGTAAACGTATGAAGGAGCCAGAGGTCTAAGTTTTGCGAATTGCCTACCATTAGCTCACTGCTCGCTGCGATAGTCTTATTCTATTTCCCAGCAGCGCTACGTTCCAAAAATGTGGGCGAATTCTGAAAAGCGTAACAGACAAGATTTAAATAAACCTAAGCATGAGCCAGAGGTCTAAATCTTACCAATTGCCTTCCATCGATTCACCGCTGGCTGCGAGTGCAAATCGCTTTATCCGCTTCCCATCAGCACTGGTTGCAAGGACTTTGGCGAAAAAGCGCGGTTGAAAAGCGCAAAATACAGAGCGGGGTGAGCCATAGGATCTGGATAAGCGTATGAACTAACCAGAGGTTTAAATCTTACGAATTGCCTTCCATAAGCTCACCGCTCGCTGCGCTCGCACCTATTTCGCAACAACACTGCGTCAAAAATATTGGTGAATTCTCGCGACAGACTGTGCGAAATGTGAGTGGAGCGAAGAAGAGCTACAGGATTAAAGTTAACCTAGGGAGGAGCCAGAGGTCTAAGTCTTACCTAAATCTGGTTGCAGTATTCCTGGAGGAGAGTATGCATTTCTCCGTCGTTACATTGATGATGCCATCCCGGTCTCCAGGGTTCTTAACACGGTTTTAAATAAATTGTAAGGCAATGTTGTGGGAAAAAAACTATCGAAAGCTCATGCCGAGCTCTTTCTTTAGTATGCATTTTCCTAAATAGAGGTTGATAAAGGAATCGGATGTTGGAGTAAAGTGGCTGTTTTTCATCATTTTGAGATAGGGGAAATCAATTAAAATCGCATCTTTCGGCGGCTGTAACTTCTGAACCTTGGCAGCTAGAGCCTTGAAAGGTTCACCACATATGGACAGTACGGGTGCCTAACTTGTTTGCCAAATTTAAAAATTCCGCTAAAGAATTGCGAAGTTAGGGACAATTTTCGGATTCGAATTTTAGAAAACATACAAGTGCGCCATGTCATGGGCGTAGCCAGGGGGCAGGGAGGGGCGGTCGCCCCCCCCCCCTGGTCGATGAAGATGGTAAAAAAATCCTTATCGATGTAGTAAAAAAATTGCTGCACTATACAACATTTTCAAAAATTTTCTGCTGCTGGCGCACCACTCCAAGTGCTGCCGGAGAAGCTATGATCGGGACAGTTTGCAGTCAGGAGGCGCATACAAATAGATGACAGCGAGTGGCCTCTTGTAACTGACGGAGGCTGCGTACCAGCACCACCATTTCACTTGTGAGTGTACTACTGTGGCTGCGTGGATCCCATATTTCCTGTTTCATTTCATGGCTTCTGAGCTGGAGTACACAATTTCAACCGTAAGGTCCCTTCGGGAAGTTAGGGGAATTCAACTTAGTATTTTCATCTAAAAGGGTGACAAATGGTATACTGCTTTGCTTTGTTAGCACTGGACGGTACATTGCGACTAGACGAAGTAAGCAGGGTAAGTTGGATTTTTGGAAATTGGCGTCGTCGAAACGACGAAGGATGAACTTTGTGTAACTTTTAGAACTCCAGTATTTCTTATGGCTGATTGTTAATTCGACGATAAGTCTGTGTCCATACAACTAGCTCGTAACAAATATGTTTATTTTTGAAATGGACCATTTTTTTTTCAAAAATTGGGGAAAAAATAATTACTAGGACAAAAATAGGACAAATCAGGAAAATTGCTCAAAATTCTTCATTATTTTAGGAAGATTGCATTTGGAACTCATAAAAATCGGCTCCAAGGCACTCAATGTCAAAAGTAGACATCGTTCATAGAATTAGAATTAATCAAGGGAACTCGGGGAGAAGATATTTCAAAATTTACTGTAAATAATTCTACAATCCACTGTAAAAACTGCAATAGGTAAAGTGAAAGGAAACCCGTGTTGGGACCCCAAAATGGATCGCTGTGCCTCTTGTATAGGGTGTCCAGCGGCAATTTTTCAACTTCAAGTCGCAATCATCGAAGTACTAGCGGGGTGAGGTACGCGGGAGGGGTATCATTCAAAGCGCACGATTTACGGATTTGTTAGTCGCCATGCGTCACTGGTCGGGGACACATCTGTCTATCCTATGCGAAAGTCCTTTGCACGAACAATGTTGGAACGTTTTCGGACACCACAGACGCTTGGTAACATTTTGTTCAGTGATGAGGCACATTTTCATATCGATAGGTATGTTAACAAACACTGCTGCGGTGCATTGCCGTTTGATAATAATAATAATAATCCGCATTGTCTACCTTCATTTTAGAAAAAAAAATAAAAATATAAAAAAAAACAATGTAATTTTATTTATATGGAATTGAATTGAAGTTGAAAATTTTCCGCTGGACACCCATTATATACATGAGTTTTTCATTCATTAAACCCAATTTCCTAGTACGTTTAGAATATGTGTTTTATGATTCGAGCACATTTTTTAATAACGTCAACGTTAAGTTTTTATTTATCTCATTTTTAAATTTAATGTTTTATATTTCGGGCCAAATTAAGAAAATTTGATTTGTAAATCATTTTCCTTACAAAATTACTCAAAATCCATGTTTTTCCATTCTAAATAAACTAACGATTGAAAATCTGTCAAACTTTATAAATATTTTGAGACAGGGTGATTTGTATGAGGCGTCAAAGTTGAGCGTCGTCGAATCGACGAAGCATGACCTTTCCGTACTAAAAATAAGCATGACCTTCCAGAGTTAAGGACCTTGTAAAGAACGGGTCTCATATTTCACTGTCTTTCAAGTTCTTCTTTTTCTTCTCAGTACCGTATAGCCCCTTGTGTGCGTTAATTCAACCGTTTATAGGCAATTTCGAGTGTCGATTTCATTTCGGAGTGTATATAATGTTGTACACTCAGAGAAAAAAACGCACATTCATATTAAAAGCTCCACATTTAAATTGAACGCAGTATTCGTTTGAAAAATCTCGTTTGATTTGAACGAGTTATCATTTACGCTAAGAGAATTTCTTTTAAAACAAAAGAGCGGCCAAACCGCAAACGACGGTCGTTTAAATCAAAAGATTCCGCATTACAAAGTAATGTGTATACATTCCTTTACGTAACAAATACACATACCTAAAGGACGCGATGCCAAAATATCATTTGTTTCAACGTAGCACAACAGGTAGTTAAATACTTCCGGCCGGTCCGATGAGTCTCACGTGTTCATGTTCATTCCAAACAAATGTGTAGTGTCTAACAACAAACGCGTATTAGAATCCTTGTCGATGTTAAGAGTGTTTTCGATAATGTACTTTTGCATTCATCTGGAGGAATGCACGCTTGCACACGTGCAATTTAAGTTTAGCGGGTGTTAGAATAAAAGTGTAATGTATTAACCATATTAAAATTAGACCTAAATAAAAAATAAAAGGGGGATTCATGCTCGCTTCGTATATCAGAAATCCTTGTTATTGCGTATTTGAGTATTATAACACAACAAAATTTGAATGAACGCCCCAAAAATCCTAGTCGTATATGAAATACTATGTTATACTATGCAACAACAACAATGAACAGCTGATTTTTTGACAAAAAAAATCACAAATTTTCGTTTTATGTGTCATAATTATAATTTTAAATGAGAATTGCGAGAAAGTCTCTCTTTCCGCTCAATTAAAAACAACCTGGTTACTAGGAAAAAAGTAAATTTTATACGATTTTCGTATTTTCTGTCCCTATTCTGCCTATATTAGTTTTCGTATTCAATAACAAGCCTGAACCCGTGTTTTTATTAGGTATGTTATTTTTGGTCAAATAACAGGCTTGATGCTTGATTACCGGTTGACACTATGCTTATCTACAGCATAGTTTTTCGTCAATGAAAAAGGTAGATGCTCAAACAGATTTATCCCTCTAATGCTATGGGCTCAAAATGAACGCTGCCATGACCAGGACTTCAGCATAAATCCAAAGCGGAATAAGATTTTGGGACAGGCAGCCGAAAAAAGTAGTAGCTTGGATAGAAATGTAATATTCAACAGTGAAAATCTGGTGTATGGTGTAGTTTCTTTCGTTTAGCTGTGCCGAAAGGAGCAGTCACCGTGTTTCAACTTAATCTTGTTTGCTGTTGGTCGTCGCTCTCGATCGAGATGTGGGGGAGACACTACCGTTTATGTTGCGGTAGGGCACACAGTTATAATGGAGGTTCGCCAGTGGGCACAGCCGGGAACTGGAAGGCCTACATCAAGAGGAATATGGACAGATCTATGAGTGTGCGAACGCATCTATAGGTCTATAGGTCTAATGTAATACAGATGGGTCCTGTTTGCACAATATTCAGAAAGCTTTTCCATTGTATTGAATGGAGTTTTTGTTTATTTTGCATTGTTACGCCATATTTTGCTTGGTTACGCCATCATAGATTGAAAAAATCATTGCGCAGTTGCATACTGCGTAAATGAGCAGAAGATAGCATAATTATGCGAATTAAACAAAAAAAAATCATTCAATATAATGGAAAAGCTTTCTGAAAATTGTGTGTGTCTTCTCTATGCGATAAGACTAACCATTCGATACGAATTTTGAGAGAATGGACCCTTATCTAGTGGCTATCGGCTGTTTAGTCTTATCATAGACGCACACCATTGTCCGATAGCTTCAGTACAATGCCATTGGGTGAATTCACATTGTAAGACGAAGCCGGACGGGTAAACTTGCAAGACAAGAACCATCGTTCTTACAATGTGTAATGCACAATGCTTGTCTGCTGGCCACTACAAAAGCTCTCGCCGTCCGTTTGTTTGTGCTAATAAATGGACGGCGAGAGCTTTTGTAGTGGCCAGCAGACAAGCATTATGCATTTCAGATTGTAAGGACGATGGTTCTTGTCTTGCAAGTTTACCCGTCCGGTTTCGTCTTACAATTTGAATTCAGCCATTCTCTCAAAACTCTTATAGAATGCCATTCAATATAATGGAAAAGCTTTCTGAATATTGTGTGTCTTCTCTACGCGATAAGACTAACCAGCCGACAGGTACTGAATGGCTGATTTCAGATTGTAAGACGGAACCGGACGGGTAAACTTGCAAGACAAGAGAGCTTTTGTAGTGGCCAGTAGACAAGCATTGTGCACTTCACATTGTAAGAACGCGTCTTACGAAAGAAAAAAATCGTGACACGATTGTTTTTCTTTCGTAGGAATCGTACGATCGATAAGACGATTGCATCTACCAATAGTTCAGGCGTTCTGCAAAGACAATTAGCGCGTGTTTTACTTGCATTTTAATCTTGTCGACTCGTCACTTCATTGTACACTAACTTTGGAGCGTGCATGGCAACATTTATACATACTTGCTGTGTGATTATTGTTCGCCGGTCCGTGTTTTGATCGGATAGTGTGAAATGATCATACGATGGTTCTTGTCTTGCAAGTTTACCCGTCCGGTCGTTTTCTTACAATTTGAATTCAGCCAATAAGAGCTATCAGAAACCCGGCCAATGTGTATTGTATCAAATTGAATGTTTGTTTACTTTCCATAGTTACGCCATATTTTGCTTGGTTATGCCATCGTCTGAAATTACGTAATGATTCTACTGTATATGCAAACTAGAAAAAATCATTACGCATTTTCAT
The DNA here is from genome assembly GCA_949715475.1 of Microchrysa polita. Lineage (NCBI taxonomy): Eukaryota > Metazoa > Arthropoda > Insecta > Diptera > Stratiomyidae > Microchrysa > Microchrysa polita. The sequence continues at coordinate 31,875,427 of OX454420.1, read as the reverse complement.
ATGATGGCGTAACCAAGCAAAATATGGCGTAACTATGGAAAGTAAACAAACATTCAATACAACGTATAATTGCCGTGTATTTGACATTAGTTGTGAGTATAAATTAATCAGTGAAAGTATACAAAAAAGGCAAAAATATACTTCTGCTCTCGTGACGACTGCACACGAGAGCAGGAAAAGTATATGTTTGCCTACATTCTGCATAGGCCGTATGAATACTAATGCCGGAAATAAAATGGATGCAGAAACAGTAACAGCAGCAGCAATGATAATGCAATCCAATGAAATTTAAATGAGTGACGTCATGTTGCAACAGCTATAAAAAGATTTTGCTGCCAACATGACGTCTCCTATTTAAAATGCATTGGACGTTTCTGCTGCTGTTGCTGCACCCAGTCTGTTTCCAGCATAATACTCATACTCGAACTTCGCAAAAAGGTTAGTACTAGAGAGAAGTAAAGCGTGAAAGTAGCCCGCCCAAGAATGGTTCCCGGATTTTTTTTTGAAAGTACTCCAATTGGCGTAATAGAAGCACTAAAGTAATTTTTGGTGAGACCAATGCTGAAAACATTTTGTGCCTGCCCCATAATTATCCCCTTTTCTCGAGAAATACACGTCGAATCGGTACGGCAAAAACTTTAAGGTAATATTTGGTCACAGGTTCCAAATTTGGGGTCAAAAACAAGAAAGAAATTTGAATTGCTAGCCCAAGAGTGGTAACCTAGTTTTCTCCGTTTTCTCCATAAGTTCCATGGCTCCGATAAAACAGTATTTGAGTGAGGTTTACTTGGAATAATTTAATCAAAGGTTTGGGAAATTTGTGATGCTAAAAATGTTTCTTAGAAGAACCTAATTTGGGGGTTTAGGTTTGTATGGCAGCCCCATGACCCCATTGTCCGATTTTGCCGATTCAAACATACAAACTGCCTGCAGCAAAAAGAAGCATTTGTACAAAATTTCAGCATCATAGCTTTTAAATTGGCCGAGTAAAACGCGTCGCAACAGACAGACAGACGGACAGACTGACATCGGCCAATCGACTCCCCAAGTCATGCTGATCATATATATATGTATACTTTTTATATGGTCGGAGATGCTTCCTTCAATGCGTTTCAAACTTCATGACAAAGTTAATATACCCTTCCACTCAATGAGGGAAGGGTATGACTAGAAAGTAATTTGGATTGCTGGCCCAAAAGTAACCCAGTTTTCCCCGGAAATAACCGTCAACCGCGGAATCACTAACGCAATTTTGGGCAGCTGATTCCAAATTTTAAGTAAAAAAATTTGTCTGTTTTGCCTGTCCTACAGCGGTACACCGCTTCATGCATGCATATTCCACAAGCTCTACCTGTTTCCTCCATCCATCGATACATTCTTTCAAATGCCACAACTCATTTTTTTCCATGTCTCACAAACGAGTTGAATGGAATGCATGTTTCCACAAATGTTATTTCTTTCACTCCTCCACCGATACCATACGGTAGTTCATTTGAAACTTAAATTCCCAATCCGTCAATACTAAACAACTCAATAAATTATAAAACACCTACACCATAAATAAAACAGGTCGAAAAGGATAAATTTTGTTTCCACAAAAACACAAATAGGCAATTATAGTTTTTACTCATATCATACTATGCCAAATACGATATTCAAATAACACCCCAGCACAAAATGTTATTTCAGGTATCGTATTCGGAGAGAAATAACAGACTTTTGAATTTAATGACAACTGAAATACGATATAACATCGTATTTCAATATACGAACGCGAGCATGAATCCCCCTAAAGTGTTTTTCTAAAGTTTTCATAAGTTTTATTCTTTATTGATTTGTCAACCCAGGTAACAGTAAGTATCTAATCGAATGGAGAATGGACAATCAAACGGAATGTATTATTTTATTTCAGCAGAGTTTGCTTTTAATTCCATGTTAAACTCAATTATTTTGAATCGGGTAATTTCTATGAAATGAAAACGCGATGCGTTACTTTCGAAATACATACCGTTTCATTAAAAAGAATGCTTCGTTTATTTTAAATAACAAAAATGTTCAATATAAAAACGAAGACGTTTGATACAATTTCCTTTCAATTATTTAAAATGTTTTACCCGTTTACAATAAAAGAATAAGTGTTTATTTCAATGAAAAATACGTTTAAATCGACTGGCTCCTTCTTTCCAGGTAAACGTAAATTCTTTTAATTCAAACGCTTTTTTACAACTCATTATGCTTTTGAAAGAAACGCCACTCGTTGGAATTAAACGCATTTGCGTGTGGAGCAAAATCAAAAGCTCAAATCGTTTGAATTAAATATATTTCGTTCAATATTAGTGAATATTTCTCTGAGTGTAAGCACTATATATTTCCATTCACATGTACAGAAATTTTGGACCACGCCGATATTCGATCTCCGGACCTCTAGATTACTAGCATCGTAGAGTGCGACTCAACCAAGTGAGTCACAGAGCGGGTCTTTCAAGTTATTAAATCCAAATTTATTTTCAAGCTGAATCATACCAGCAATACAATTTAGGCACTGTTAATACTTTGTTGTCGTGCTCTGTTGCCGTGATCGTTCGGTCGCCACTCTGTGAAATAGACACTCATAGAGAAACGAGTTTCCAAACTCGGCACGACTCGTCGCAAGTTTATTATTCAGAAGAAGATGATAAGAAATATTCTTATCGTAGAATAATAAACTAACAATGCGACTAGGAAGTGGTATGGCTGACAACCGTATCACACTCCGAATTCAGTTGTCTTTGTAACGTTGATTACTACACACGGTAGTCATCAACGCACCATGCTCCACTAGGAGTTACGGTAATCGAGAGAGGATACTTTCATAAATTTAGAAGAAATCTTATTAAAATCGTTAACCATATTTCAATCAATGAAGGATTTATAAATATTCTGACGATGCTACTTTGCTAATAATGAAAGTGACAGGCGAAACAAACTGATTTCGCAATTGGAATATATGCAGTCCGAGATACAAAAAATGCACTGAAAATAGACAAACTACGCTCTAAAAGGTAGATATTGGAGGCCAGGTGATAATGGTAATCAGAATGCAGAAGAAAATCATTTTCATCTCCATTTTAAAAATTTGACTCTAAAATTAGCAAAAAAAAGAAATAACGTGAGTGGCAGTCCACCAGTAAACTATGGCCGCAGATGTGTGAGTGACATCCAATTTCCAAGATCTAAACTGCTGTTTTGTTGAGGTGTTGAGATCAATAGCACGCCCAGCAATGTTTTTTTATCCCCATAAATGGATACTTGTTTACAATTTGAGCGAAATCATAGTCCGTCACGTAGGTCGTGAGTTCGAAAAACACCATAAAATGAATTCGTTCACGGTGAGTCCGACCCCCCCCCCCCCCCCCCCCTGACCGAAATCCTGGCTACGCCCATGCGCCAAGCAGCTCTACAAGTGTGTGCAACATTTTCTTAGAGATCGGGAAAGGTTGTATCGGAAATGAACGGTTGCCAAACATAAAAGTGCAATTATCTCGGTAAATATCGATCGACCCCTTGTACAGGGGTCAAATTTTACACCTTGAAAGCAGGCAAGTCTGATCACAGGCCTCTCCAAGGAGCTTATTTGTAAATAATTAGGTTTCCTTGTGTGACATTCGAAATGCTGTACATTTCTCAGTGCTGTACTGTACAGCAAAATGCTGTACGTCTGGTCAGCTTATTCTATTTCTATGTTCCATTGACCCAGAAATCCACAAAGCAGTCTGAAATTTGCTACTCTTCGTAACTGCGCTAGGGGGCTACTAATGGTTGGGGACCCGTATTCCACCGAACACCATACGTTACGCCACTGGTGCTTGCCTTGCTGGTGGTTCAAAATAATTTTGGTCTTGGCCCCCGCCTTCCGAAGGAAATCCTGTCTACGCTCATGCATTTGCTTCATTTTTCCTAATTATAGTCAGAATTTGTAGCAGATTCTATCGTATTTTTAGCTTAATAAATTGCAACACAGTTGAGTTTTTAGGACAATGCATTAATTTTGCATTAAGTGTCGGGCTTCAAGTGTCAATCCATGGGGTGGGCATTTATGGAGTTTTTATTAAAATAGAGTGTGGACAAATCCATGTGTGCTAGTAATTACATATATTATTTAAAACAAAAAAAATTTTTAACAAAATCTAAATGACGCTTACCACTTCTATGCCTTTCAGCTAACTTGACTCCTCTTGAAATAAGGACTTTAATCCATTCTTCTATAAGTTTGAAACTTTAACATGTATTGAACACAATTGATTTCAACACAAACAACACTTTTAATTGTTTTTTATTAAATTGAATTAAATTATTTATCAGTTAAAAAATGAAAGATTATAGCACCACTAAATCACATCAAACGAAATTTGAAAATGTAAAGGGGAAAAGGGCAAAACGCACTAGAATATCCACAAAGAACTGTATTTTATATGTAGAAGGGCTGGGAAACACTTTGTTGAGTTCACTTACATTCACACAATTATAATTTGTTGGCGAATTAATTCATTCAAAGCTCACAAAAATAAATATTCGTAACAAAATGCCAATTAAAACAGTACACACTCGATAAACACAAATTATTTGTTTTAATCCTAATCCACTAGAAAGTGATGAAAAATAACGGTCAATGCTGCCGTTACTGCTGCCGAAATGTTAAAAGCTGGCACGTAGTCGTAGCAAAAGGTTTTACGTTACAATCGTTTCCTGTAAACACACACGACTCACGACACATCTAACTGCATTAGCATCGCGGCACGATCCATCAAAACAGCGCCAAACAAACCATCCCGATCGCCGATCGTCGCGCATTCACGTTCACGTTTCCCACGATCACTTCACAAATGCAGCGCAAGCACAATCCAACAACCGACCGACGCGAATCACAAAAGAAAACTGCGGCACGCGCACCGCGGATTCACAGAAGCGATAAAAGTATGTTAACGCCACCGCCACGAAAAGATTCTTACCCCCAAACGAAATCGAAAGTAATGCATTCTGCAGAGAGAGAACCGGTATGGAGATGGAGACAATCGCTGTAAGTAAACTGTAAAAATACGTCATTTCTAGACTAACAGACAAATTACGTTTACTACGTTTCTCGCATGATAGTAACAAGTAGCATAACAGAAAAATACAGAGAGAATGGAAAAATATCATGCGTGTGTGCCTTCTTCTTACTTGTGGACTGTCTCGGTGGAGCAACGGAGCGTTTAGACGTTGGGAGATTTGGGTACTCTTACTTATTTGAAAATTGTAACAGACAAAAGTCGTTTAATATTTAAATGGGTTACTTATCTGGTATAGAGATATTTAATGTTACTTTATTGATTTTATTACCTGACTGAGCCATGGAATACATATCCGTATTCCTGTGGAAGTTGTAGATGAGCTCGATTCGATCATAGAGATCATTGAAATTATGGAAAAAATATTGTTGTTTATACAGATGATCAGAAGTAAAATTCCTGCATTCATGATATAGAGAAAACAGCGTAAACAAAAACCAAACTTGGAAGCTAAAGGACTGACCAAAGATTATGGCTTTTATTAGCATTTGAAAAGGAAAGTGTGTGATGGCTAAGTAGAATAAGCAAGCATCGGTATATATTTGGGCTGCCATGCTATATAGCAGTACGAAGCTGACTATATATGTGATTTGGGGATTATCCGAAGCAGACCACTACTATTTGGGTCCATTTTCGTCCCCTTACAGTCATCAGTGATTTCCAGAAGTCGACTGATAATTATCGACTTCTTCCTTCATCACTGAGTCCCGTGTGATGAGTAGCATATCTTTAAAGCTAAGTTCCCTCATGGATTCCACACCTATTGTGGATTCACCTAGTATCCTTAGCCTCCTACTACCTAGTGCTGGGCATTCACAAACAATGTGTGCTGCCGTCTCAGCCTCTTCCAGACATAGTCTGCATACATCATATTCCACGATTTTCATCTTAGATAGAAGAGCTTTAAAATTACCATGCCCAGTTACTAAGGCAGTTATCCAACTTAAGCTGCTCCGTGTGTAACTGAGTACTTGTTTGGCTTTCCTCCCCAATGGACTGGTAATTGCGTTACGAGCCTGTCTACAAGTGGATAGGCTTCGCCATCGGTACCGATGGATGGAATCAATCCAGCCATGTATCCTGGCTTCAATCATGCCGTTTCCCAAAGCAATTTTGGGTTCCGGTCCTTGGAACTTTTCTGCTGATCCCTCTTTTGCTAAGGTATCGGCAAGTTCATTCCCCAATGTACCTACGTGTCCTTTAACCCACATTAGCGTAACTTCGTTGATTGAAGCACACTCATTGAGCTTCTGGACACATTCCAGTACCAATTTTGAATTTATGTTGGATTGCTGCATGCGCTTGATCACCGATTGGTTGTCGAGTGCTATCAGAATTTTCTTCCCTAGTATCCCGCCTTCCAGAATATGATCCAGCGCGTGCAGCAGTCCAAGCATCTCCGCCTGATATACCGATACATACTCTCCTAGACGAAGTGAGCATGCAAGGTTTAGCTCCTCGGAGTATATTCCAGCCCCCGCTCTTCCGTCCATGAGAGACCCATCAGTAAAAATAGCAACATCACGTGGATACCCCTCGTGTATCCTACCATCCTCTATGAGAGTGATGTGATGTCTTTCGACTACCCTACATCTTCTCATACCATCCAAAGGCATATGAGTCTCCCTGACATTATCACGAACAATATCAAGGATCCTCTTATAACCTCCGTTGCTACCAAAGTGATGCCAAGTGCCATCTCTTACCATTCTTATTGCTGCGAGCGCCGCACTTTGTTTTATAAACAGATCCAGTGGCGGTAATCCCAGTATAACCTCCATAGCATGTGTTGGCGTAGTTCGCATTGCACCACATATGCTTATACATGCTATGCGTTGAATCCCATCCAGCCGTTGCCTAGTAGTTTTCTGGCTACCCTTGGGCCACCAGACCACTGCTGCATAGGATAGAACGGGCCTAACCATCATTGTATAGATCCAATGTGCCGCTTTTGGAGATATACCCCACCTACGTGCACACACTCTCTTACACTGATGCAAAATCCTCGCTGCTTTTTGTGTCTTTTCGTTAACATGAGAGTTCCAAGTAAGTTTGGGATCTAAGGTTACCCCTAGGTACTTCACCTCCTTGGACTCTTTTATCTCCGAACCAAAAAGCAGCATGGGAGTGGTTTCTACATCTTTCCTTTTCAGGGTAAAGACTATAGTGCTTGACTTGCTTGCGTTTATAGTTAGCTCTTGTTCATTACACCATTCTTCAGTTGCTTTGAGAGCTTGCCTCATGCAACCTTGGATAGTGTCCATGAATTTGCCACTAACCATAATTGCTAAGTCATCAGCGTATCCTACTGTACGTACGCCCATCGAGTCCAGTTTACAGAGAAGAGAGTCTGCGGTGATGTTCCACAATAGAGGCGAAAGTACCCCTCCTTGTGGACAGCCCCTGACTACCCTTCCCCTTATTCTGGCACATCCATTACTAAGATTTACTGCCCTCCAACTAAGCATCGAATCGATCCATGTTATTATCAAGGGCTCGATATTCCGCTCCGCTAGGGCATTTCTTAGTTTGTTGTATAAGATCTTATCAAAAGCACCCTCTATATCCATAAAGGTTGACATAGCGATACCGCTGTTGTTAATCTCTCTTTCTGCTACCCGCACTACTTCATGCAGAGCGGACTCAGTAGATCTACCTGCTCTGTAAGCATGTTGACATCTACTCAAAGGTCTATACATCAGCGAGGTATTCTCTAGATGGTCCACCAATACTCGCTCCATTGTTTTCAATAGAAAAGAGGATAGGCTAACCGGCCTGGACGACTTCGCTTCCGTATAATCCTTTTTTCCCGGTTTTGGTAGAAAGACAACTTTAGTCTCTCTCCAAGACATTGGGATATATCCTGTCGTTAAACAGGCAACGAATATGTTCCGGATCTTCTCCAGCAGAGCTGCTATGCCCCATTGTAGCAGTGCCGGAAATATTCCGTCCATTCCAGCCGTCTTATATGGCTCAAAAGTATTTATAGCACTCCTGACACCATTTGAAGTTATCATCCTCTCAGCTTCTTGTCGTCCGGTCGCCCCTACCAATTTACAGGTTTCAGTCCACGGATTATTTGACTTGAAGCTTCCTGGAAAATGGACTTCCATAAGCGATTGCAATGTCTCCTCCATTGTTTCCGTCATAGTCCCATCCTCCTTTCGGATTAGTCCCATTTTGGAAACGCTGTCTTTCGAAATCATCTTCTGTAATCTGCATACATCGGATGTATTCCTCATATTCGAGAAAAATTCCCTCCACGAGTTGACTATATGCTATACAGCAAAAAAGCAAAGCCGGGCGGTCGACCAGGGCGTATAAATGTTAGGGACGGCTTTTTGACTAGCACACCGAAAGCACAAGCCGAAAAAAATAATCAATATCAACTTCGATTTAGTGGAAAGGTCTACATTTCCTTTCTAGACATGAAACAAAAAGGGAGCGAAATAAAATAAAGAATAAGGCCGCGTACACATACAGTTTACAGTGCGGGCCGGGCGATGCGATGCGATGTGTGCACACTCATTGCGATGTCGGGCCGGGCGATGCGATGCGATTTGTTGCGAGCCGACGCGATTTCTTTCTATGGCAAGAAAAACAAATTTTTCAAAGGGATTTCATACGGCGCTGGCTCGTACGATTTGCTGCTGATAAGGCTATGACTTCAGATCGACTTCGTGACGATGGTTCTACCATTGATATTTTTAATATACATACAAACGTGTCGGTATATTTATATAGTGTTGTAGATAATTGTGGGTATTAATGAATGGATTGTCGTAGGTAATAATAATGAGTAATGTAGTACCATTGGTATTTTCTATATACGTACGTACTTGTCTGTATGGCTATGTAGTGTTGTAGATAAATTGTAGGTAGGTCATGTAATGATGAATGACTGAAAGACGTAGGTAACCTTTCTGGAAATTTGCAGTGTTAGCTTAAGCGTTTCAAAACAATTTTCGGGCAGCATTTGGATTTGGTGTTAATTGTTGTTCAAATATGTATGAATGGGTGCAATAGGTAATTTTTGGAAACATGCAGTGCAATAAAACCCAGTTTCTAGCGCAGGGCCGGATTTCCCATATGGGCAACCTGGGCAGCTGCCCGGGGCGGCAAATTATGAATTACCGCCCGCGCGCCCTCTTGAAGGTTAAGAGAGTTATTGCGTATCTTAGGCGCAAAGTGAAATGAAGAGAAAGCCCTAAGCAGACCGACTCGCACGAACCTTGTAATACTAGGACAATGACGGCGAGGCGTCGGGACTCGTGGCCTAATGAAACCGCGCCGGCCATTTGAAATTGTAGGGCGTCTCCCGTTACGAAGGAAATCAGGATCATCTGCTTTACCTGTCCGCCCTTTGAGATCGCCGGTCGTCTCCTCTAATCAATTTGAATTTCTTGATAGAAACGAAGTTTCCTGCTATTTTTATTGATTTAGTTGTTCCGACAACCGACACATAGATATTTAATTTTGGATTGAAAATTTCGTAAATTCAAAAGAAATCGGTCCGTTACAAAAAAAAGTAGGAAAAGTACTTTACTTGTCTTCGGACAATGTTCTGTATCCTCGTCTCCTGTCGCAATGCTCTTATACTAGATGAATTCAGTCCTAACAGGCTCGTAATTATTGACTTGTATTCATTTACTGAATCTCCACCGCGGGTTTTCATTTGGAACAATCATTCCGCATTGCTTGTTCAGTAAATTCGAGAGACGTTATCGCCCATCTTTTACAGCCGACTTCACTCTCCTCTCGCTGTAGGTCATCGCTTCTAGCGTCGCCGTCGGGTACCCTAATACAACCCTTGCGAAAGAATGCCGAGCTCTCAGAGGCCTTCTCTTTATTGCTCCTCTATCTATACCTTTTATATTAAGGGCCATTTTTTCGTACATCTTATAGGCTGGTTAGTCTTATTGCCTAGAGAAGACACACACAATATTTAGAAAGCTTTTCCATTTTATTGAATGAAATTTTTGTTTATTTTGCATAGTTCTGCCATATTTTGATGGTTACACCATCATCTTAGATTAAAAAAATCATTGCACGGTTTCATGCAACAGCGTAAATAAGCAAAAGATAACATAACTATGCAAAATAAACAAAAATGTCATTCAGTACAATGGAAAAGCTTTCTAAATATTGTGTGTGTCTTCTCTAGGCAATAAGACTAACCAGCCTATAAAATGTACAAAAAATGGCCCTAAGGCCCATTCTCTCGAAGATCTTATAGAATGGTTAGTCTTATCGCCCAGAGAAGACACACACAATATTCAAAAAGCTTCTCCATTATATTGAATTGATTTTTTGTTAATTTTGCATAGTTATGTTATCTTTTGCTTATTTACGCTGTTAAATGAAAGTGCGCAATGATTTTCTCAATCTAAGATGATGGCTTAAACCAGCAAAATATGGCGTAGCTATGCAAAATAAACAAAAATTCCATTCAATACAATGGAAAAGCTTTCTAAATATGGTGTGTGTCTTCTCTACGCGATAAGACTAATCAGCCGACAGGTACTGAATAAGAGCTATCAGAAACCCGGCCTATGCCTTGTAACTGGATCATTCCGACTCGTTTGAAACCTATCTCTAAATCCTCGAATTCTTTCCCCGGAGCGAGCTTTCGTCCAATATCCTCATTGTTCTGTATCTCTATGACCCTTGAGCGTTTTGTACCCTCCTCTATCCTGTTTTCTGATCGCTAGCATGGTTTTCTGAAAGGTCATTCTACCTATACACTGACAAACCATGCAGAACTTCAATATACGGTTGCAAAAGCCTTGGATAACTATGAGCAAGTTGAAGTTGTCTACACGGATATCTCCAAGGAACCAATCACCATGCAAATGAAGTCTCCGTTTTAGGGTTATCTTTGTTTTGTCGAGTTATTTTTAACAATTGCGTCTCGTCTCCTTTTTCAGGAGTTTCCAGGAGCAATGGGCCTATCGTGCTATAGCCCGTTATCCGAAGAACCAGGACTACCAGGCGATGGAAGTCGATCCTACTTATAAAGTGCCTGATTGAAGCCAAATCACTGTCGTCAATGTCTGGATATTCCACCCCAAGGTCAAGGATATATGTATGTAGTAATACTCACCCAGCTATTAGGTTGAGATGAATTATTCATTAAGTGCCATGTCTTTATTTATTCGAAGAAGTGTGGCGCCTACATAAGCTCGATCGCCGTTTCCTCTTTTTAAAACAGCAACAAAGCGATTCGGTACGTGAGAATAACGGAGACAATATACAGCCAGAGAGAGAGACGGAGAATATTAAAGGCCAATGTTGAGAAAAACACACGCTTAAAAATAAAATGATTCATTTAATATGTAAAAATCTTTAAATCTCTTTTCTCTTATATAAAAGCTATGACTTGTATTTAATTAATTGATTCAAATGGTAGCAATGATTCCTATAAGGCAAATGCACATTTAAATGCTGAATCGCGCTCAAAACGTCAATTCTTTGACCATCGCCGTTACAGATGTCTAAACAGCTTCCAACAGAACAGCAATACCTTGACCGCCGCCAATGCAGGCTGAGCCAATTGCTCTCTTCAATCCTCGCCGCCTATGGAAGCAAATTATTACAACATTTTAAAATGTATCTGAAATACAAACTGAGTTAATCTTACTGAATTTCATGAGCCAAATGTCCCGTGATTCTTGAGCCGCTAGCAGCCAAAGGATGTCCCAAAGCGATAGCACCACCATTTGGATTAAGTCTCTCCAAATCCAACTTCAATTCCTTGGCACAGGCCAATGTTTGTGAGCCGAATGCTTCGTTAATCTGTAACAGGACAACAAAAATTAAATCAACCAATCAAAATGATTATCAAGTTATAGCCATAACCACACCTACTAGAGGATCGAAATCGTAATGCACTTCTTACCTCAACAACATCGATATCATTCAATGCCAATCCGGTAAGCTTCAAAATATTTTGAATGGCAGGAACTGGGCCAATACCCATAATCTCTGGAGGAACACCGACAGCAGAGTAGGCTGAAAGTCGAGCCAATGGCTTCAAGTTGAATTCCTTGCAAGCGGCTTCCGATGCTAAAATGACGGCAGCTCCGCCATCTGAAACACCCTATAACAATTTTACACGTTAACTTTCGAAAAAAATACCTTCAATTCGTGCAACCTACCGACGCTGATCCAGCTGTAACGGTTCCGTCTTTTTTGAAAATCGATGGAAGTTTTCCTAGTCCATCGCGGGTCGTTTGTGGCCGTGGGTGTTCATCAACGGCAAAATCGATTTCCTTACCTTTGACCTTAAGCTTTGTGGGTGTAATTTCGGCTTTGAAAACGCCTGCGTCTTGGGCTGTAAATATGATAATATTAAAAATTGCTGTTTTATACATTTGAATCGCACTTACCTTTCTTCCAATTTTGCTGTGAACGCATTGCAAAGTCATCCACTTCTTCCCTGGTCAAATTGTATTTAACAGCCAAATTTTCAGCCGTCATACCCATTGGAGTTTTACAATACGAATCGGTCAAGCTCTCCCAGAGACAATCTTCAAAGTTGAACTTAGCACCGAGTGGTGTTCCGAAACGGATATTACGCACGGCAAATGGTGTGTGACTCATATTTTCAACGCCACCAGTCAACACTACTTTGGATTGACCCAAAAGAATTTCTTGTGCGCCCGAGGCAACAGCCTGGAATCCGGAACCGCAAAGTCGATTGACCGTGAGGGCGGGTCTATCAATTGGAATGCCACAATGAAGACTGACATGACGCGATAGGAAGATACCATCAGTGGATGCGGACTGCGGAATGAATAAATTGATGAACAAAAATCAGAGGTGTTAAGAGGCATTTAATAAACATTTCAATTACCGAAATGACATTTCCTATGACCACTGAGTCGACTTGTTCTCCCCGAAGACCGGCTTCAGCAAGGGCAGCTTTCGCTGCAATTGTCTGTAGTTGTGTTTGCGCGGTATTTTTGAAGGCTCCGCCGAATGTACCGAAAGCCGTACGCTTGGCGGCAACGACAAAAACTCCTGAAAATAATATAAGGAAAGATTAATCAATAAATCATAGAGTTAAAGATGTATGTTGTTGTTGTAGCGGTGCGGTGTTCGTCGTCGTGCTCGCCTATTGTCTCAAGCGACACAAACGTAGCAGCTGCAATAAGGTTAGGGTCCCATAACGCCCTCGGAATGAGGTTAGTGTGTTCAGCGGGGCGTTGAAACAAGTGATCCACATCATGAGACCCATCACCGCAGATCGGACAAATGTTCGAGATAGGTAGAAATTGAGGCGGAAATACAACTATTGGATGGATTAGCAGCATGCTTTTCTCCCGAAAAGTCGTCTACTAAATCAACGCGCTAACTCTCCGTGCTGAGGTTACTAGAGGCTGCCCACAAGGGATTACCTGTCTCCCCTCCTGTGGTGCCTGGTTGCTGACAAACTTTTTTGGAAGCTCACATCTAACTTCTTCGTACAGGGATATGCCGACGATGTGGTTATAGTGGTAAAGGGTCTGTTTGAGCAAACACTAGCTGATTTACTCGGACCAGCACTAAAAATAGTTCAAAGATGATGTGATGGGAACGGGCTCCAAATAAACCTATCCAAAGCGATCATCATACCCTTCTCCAGGAATAGAAATCGGGCTGAACTCAGATGCTCGATAATGTACAACACCCACCTACCAATTGGGAATCAATCAAATACCTCGGGGTAATCCTCGACAGTAAACTTTACTCGCAAAAACATGTCGAAGCGGCGGCTGAAAAAGCCGCCAGAGCCCTTTGGATATGCAAAAAATTCGTAGGGAAAGCCTGGGGTATGAAACCCTTCATTATGCTTTGGATTTACAGAGCAATAGTTAAACGAGACTCTAGACTACGGTGCTGTGGAAGAGAGCCCTGACTACGGAGGGTAAGTCCGTGTTAGGCAAGGCAAGGTACAGAGCTATAGTCTCTGTCTCATTACCACCGATGCACTCCGATCCTGCCCTATCAGCGGTCTAGAGGTGTTACTTCACCTACACCCAGCTGACATACACCTCGAAACCAAGCCAAAACTAGCACTGGTACGACTCATCGCGAGCGATGCCAATCTGGAGCTTACTAAGGGGCAGCTAAAATGCCTCAAAAACATCAATATCGCGAACATGCCCTCCGACCACCTTCCAAAGGAGATCTCATGCGGCCGCCATTTTCAGGCTGAAACATGAAGCAGAGAGGAGTGGCACTCTAATTTCGCTAGGTGGTTTACTGACGGTTCTAAAACAACCGAAGGTTCAGGAGCCCAGCACACAGGAGATCTATACCCATGGGGCATGACACCACTGTATTTCTGGCGGAAGTGCGCCGATCTCTGTTTACGTGCTAACTATGTAAATAAACGAATAACGATCTTCTCAGAAAGCCAAGCGAGATGAGTCGGTTTCGAACTAGTATTACATGGCGCGCTGCAATTCTCATCAGATGCCTCTACGTATGCATCGCGTCATGTAACACCAGGAGAGGCATTACCGGACTCAACCAGGCAAAGGTGTACGATGCTCTTATATAGGACACACGTGGCCAGCCATTGCCTAGCCCAATTTAAAATGATTCGATACCAGGGTGTATTTCGTGTCCTATATAAGAGGATCGCACACCTTTGCCTGGTTAAGTCCGGTAATGCCTCTCCTGGTATTACACGCTGCATACGTAGAGGCATCTGATGAGAATTGCAGCGCGCCATGTAATACTAGTTTGAAACCGATTCGAAATGCACTCTGTGCCGCAACTCGCTGGAGTATGCATACTTGTGCTGTCCCACTGTGGGCAAACTGGACGGTGGATAACTCAAATCATTTTTTGAGCATGCTACAACAACAATGTTTTTGTTGCTTTGTTTGTTCAATGTTGGCTGAATGCGCTGAACAAACTAGGCGTAAAAAACAGATTAACACTCTCCTGGGTCCCAGGTCATATGGGCATCACAGGGAACGAACAGACGGATGAGTTGGCACGTACAGCCGCAGCATCCCACTTCTCCGGACCATAACCCTTTTGTAGCATCTCCACCTGTGTAGTAAAAAGGCCAATCAAAGATCAGGAACGACTTAAGGCATCTGAGCACTGGGACAAACTACCTGGGCTCCGGTAATCCAAACTGTGCATAGCAGGATACTCCCATAAAAGAGCAGTTGGGCTGCCTCACCTAAGCAGAAATAGAGTACGTACCATGTGTGAGATTCTTACAGGCCAGTTCTGCCTGAGATCACACCTGCGCACAATGAGGCTCAAGACGCGAGCTGCCGATTCTGTGAGGAAGATGACGAGACCACAATCTCTGCTCTGGCCCAACGCCGCTGGATCAAATTCACCATTTTTGTCTCATGATGTAGGTGGTCCTGTGAAGACATCTTAACACAGCCGGTGACAGTGTGTAGAGCTGCGTTTTGACAGGTCTGTATATGACTCCTATTTGTGTTGCAGAGACCATTTGTCCACGTCGGTGCTGCGTAATTGACTAGGGGTCGACAAATGGCTTTGTACATTTCGATTATTAGATGTAGATAACCGAGTAGTACTACCTATAAATTCCAATAGCCAATAGCGTTTCTTTATCTGTACTCTATGTACTACCGGCAAGAGCTTTAAGAATTTTGTTTCTGCTCCTAAATTTAGCACAGATGTTTTCAGCATAGGTGTTGAATTTGCTGGAGTTGACAATGGTGACACCAAGGATTTTGGGAGTTCGTGTAGTTGGTATGATGTGGATGTCGATATGGATGATTTGGTAGTAGTGTGTTGAACTCGTTGATGAGATCGCACATTTCAGGAAAGTCGTTGCCAGTTTCCATTATGGTAAAGTCGACGGCGCAGGAGATGATTTCAAGTCCCATTGGTGGTGTGGGAAGTCCTGACATGTAGAAATTGCAAAGGGTGGGAGATAGAACTCCACATTGGGAGACGCCTTGTTTAACTTCTTCTTCTGAGCTTAGACTTCTCCTTTCTAAACTCGGTGCAGGACTGACGACCGGCAAGGTAATTTGCGATCCATCTATGTATGTGAGGCGGAGTGGTACTGCGGAGATCGAACCTATTATCCATGTCACAACATGCATATTGGAAAGGGACACAGCTTTACACTCGCTGGTCAGTTATATTGAAGAATCCCTTCATCATAACATAAGGAATACACGATGGTGGTGTTCCTAGATATTGAGGGGGCTTTTAACAATATAAAACCCAGTGCGATTACAGATGCTCTTCGTAATCTACAGGTTGAAGACCCAGTCTGCTCCCTTGTGAATATGTTACTCATCTCTAAGCGCATTCACAGTAATTTGGGTACTTCGTCTGTATGTAGATATGTTTCTAGAGGTACCCCACAAGGAATGGTTCTCTCTCCTTTACTTTGGAATATAGCCACCAATCAATTGCTTCCGAACTTCGAAGAAATCGGATGCAAAGTCAGGAAGAGAACGCCCTGACTATTCTAACGGATTGGGCAAATCTCAGTGGCGTCGGAATTGAACCATCCAAAGGGAAATTAGTCCTCATTACGAGAAGACGGACGATTCCTTATATTAATCTCCCTAGACTGGGGGGGGGGGCAAAAAACTTCTCCATGTGTCCTCCGCGCGGGCGCCCCCTGGTAACGGTATTGGGTAAAACCTCTAACGGCTAAGTCTAATCATCTGATGCGATATTTGGAAGAAGCACCGCTGCGCCTGAGCGCTGTATTTACATCTGCAGCGTCTCAGGTTACTTAACGTGATAGGTGACAGAAAACGTCTAACTCAACCACTAAAGCAGCATCTTCGAGGCATACCCATGATGGCCTTTACTAAACGATTAAACCCTATCATGGTTTAGCGATGTGCCGACAACTCATCTTAAGAAAAACTTCAAGTCAAGAAACCTGAATCAAAAGCCTCGGATTGGACGGATACAAAACAACGACGACCTCGCAAACGAACAACTGATTACTCTTTCGGATCCTGGAATGTACGCTCCCTGAATAGACCGGGGGCCTTAAGGGCCCCAGGAAACTAAATGGCTCAAAAGCGAGATTAACGACCTCAATTCGCACACTGTTTTTACGAGTGGTAAAGAGGAGGGCAACAAGGAGTTTGGAGTAGCTTTCATCTTGAATAAGCAGCTCAAGGACCACGTTATCGGCTTCAAACCCATCAACGAGCGGCTATGTGCGATCCGCATTAAGACCCGTTTCGCTAATCTCTGGCTCATTAACGCGCATGCCCCTACAGAAGTAAAAGAAGACGCGATTAAGGACGAGTTCTACAACGACCTAGAAACACTCTTCGACTCACTTGCATCAAATGACGTCAAGCTGCTGCTAGGAGACTTTAACGCCAAAGTCGGAAACGAAAGCTGGCATAGGGGAACTACTGGTGGTCATAGCCTCCACGACGAAAACAACAAGGTGAGTCTTGCCATACAGTCGCTCCAAAATAATAAAGCGCCCGGCGCTGACGAGATCCCAGCAGAACTGCTGAAGCATGGTGGAATGTGCCTGACCAACGCTGTACATGTGCTACTGCTGAAAATATGGAACGACGAGGTAATCCCCGAAGATTGGCGCAAAAGCATAATCTGCCCAATCCACAAAAAGGGTGACAAGCTGAAGTGTGAGAATTACAGAGGCATATCATTAGTTTGTACGGCCTATACGATTTTATCAAAAATTCTTGAAAAGAGAATCAATCCGTACGCAGAACAAATTATTGGCGAGTATCAAGGCGGCTTCAGACCTGGTCGTTCAACGACCGATCAGCTTTACACAGTGAAGCTACTACTCCAAAAGTGCTGGGAATACAACATCGACGTATACCAAATCTTTGTCGACTTCAAGCAGGCATACGACAGTATCGACCGAAGTGTACTGTACAACATTATGCTGCATTTTGGTATACCGGCAAAGTTAGTGCGACTCACAAGGATGACGATGACTAATACCGTCTCGCAGGTCAAAGTGCAGAACCGACTCACTGACCTATTTGAAACTCGTACTGGACTCAAGCAGGGCGACGGGCTGGCGCCGACGCTCTTCAACCTGGCTTTGGAGTATGTAATTCGAGCCATGAATATGGACGGCTGCGGAATGCTACTCATCAAGTCGACTCAATTAGTAGCGTACGCCGACGATATCAACATCATGTCTCGAAGGTTGGGGGATGCAGAAAGCCTCCTGCATAACCTCAATAACGCCGCAAAGGAAGTTGGACTACATATCAACGAAAGCAAAACAAAGGCCATGATGCAATCGAAAACAAGGACGCCAGCAAATTCAAGCATCACAGTGGGGGACCTTAATATCGAGTATGTAGACAACTTCAACTATCTGGGTTGTAACTTATCGAAGGACGCCAACGAGACCGACGAAATTAAGCGACGGATACAACTAGCCAATAAGACATATTTCTCGGTCCTCCCTATAATTAATTCGAAACTTGCGCACAGGAACACGAAGCTCCGCGTGTACAAAACAATCATTCGACCCGTGCTATGTTATGGCTGCGAAACATGGACCCTTACCCAAGCCTCCGAAATTTTGCTAGACCGATTCGAACGAAAGGTCCTTCGGCGAATTTTCGGGGCCGTCCGCGAGCGAGACCAATGGCGTATCCGATACAACCATGAGTTGTATCAATTGTACGATGAGCTGGAAGTATCGAAAATCGTGAAGCTTCAACGTCTGCAATGGGCGGGGCATGTACAACGGATGGACGACAATCGCATGCCAAAGAAAGTTATGAACGCATAACGAATTGACGGAGCGAGGTTACGTGGACGACCGAGAGCTCGCTGGGAGAACTCCGTAGGTGAAGACGCCCACCAGCTGCTGGGCCTCCGAAACTGGAGGACAAAGTCACGTAACCGCGACAATTGGAGGTCAACGATTCAGGCGGCCAAGGCCCGACGTCGGGCTATTGTGCCACATTGATGATGAGACTGGGAGGCGTTCAACTTGAGTTTTCTGACACGGCGAAGTTTCTGGGTCTGATTTTAGATAAGAAATTAAAATGGAAGCCAACGTCGAAGAAAGGGTGAATAAAAAATACTATAACACTGTACTCGTGCAGGAGAGCAATCGGGAAGACCTGGGGCTTAAAGCCAAACGTCGTATATTGGATGTATACCCTTATTGTGCGGCCTATATTGCTTTACGGAGTTAGTGTGTGGTGGATGGCAGAGCACCACTACCTATTATAATTTGCTGGCCAAAGTTCAAAGGTTGGCTTCTCTTCTCATAACAGGAGCTTTTCGAACGACACCTTCATTCGGATTAAATATGGTACTCGGACTACTTCCATTGGACGTTTTTACCCAACGGATGGCTGTATACACGGCCTTACGCCTACGTGAAACTGGCCTATGGATTATGGGCACTCGTCGAAACTTCGGAACTTTAACCTGTCCCCATCGACGGACTACATTGTTCCCAATCACTTTTTTGGTAGGAACCATTGCAGCTTGATCCCGTCAAGGGAATCTTGGGATACTAACAGGCAGCTGGTCAGTGGATCCATTGCAATCTATACTGATGCCTCCAAGACGGAGGCGGGAGTTGGTTTGGGAATTCACTCGGACGAATTGGATATCAATTTGTCTTACCGCCTTCCTAATTTCTGTAGCGTCCTCCAAGCGGAGGTTACAGCGATATTCGAAGCTCTAACCTGGTTGGGCTGCCACGTCGTCACTGGTAAAGACGTCGTTGTATTTACTGATAGTCAGTGCTAACCACATCACGAACTTTTGAGAATTGCCGCGCACAACTTAAAGAGATGGGTCGCTTCTTCAACATTACTCTATGCTGGATACCGGGCAATAGTGGCTTTGTATGCAATCGCTACGCAGATGGCTTGGCACGATATGCGTCAGCAGGTAACACTGAAGACAGCCGCGCCAACTTGAAAATACCTATTATCAACTGTGCAGTGATAATAGAAGATGCTGCAGAGCACAGGACCAACGCAAGTTGGATTAATGGCTGGACTTGCGCAACGACAAGAATGATCTGGCCAAAACGGGAGAATGTCCGTTCTAAGATGGAGAGCACGCAAGACAACTCAGAATTCCTCACAACGACTTTTGCAGAAGTTGTGATGACGGAGAAGAGAAAGAGAGTGTGCACCACCTACTTTGTCACTGTCCCGCCCTGTCCGAGAAACGGAGGCGTTTTCTGGGCGCAAGGTATTTTTAGGATACCGATGACCTTCGTGATGTGAGCCCAATACTAACAATAGATATATTGTTAGTACGGGCTGGTTCCCTGTCATAAGCGGTTAGTAGAGGCACGATTCTCTCGGTGGTATCACAATGGACCAAATTCTGGTCTCAGTGCGCTGGGTGTAGACCTAGCAGCCCCTGAACCTAACCTAACCTGAGTGCATTAAAGATGTTGGATGTAATAACATCAAGAGCGGTGGTGCTGTGTATCTTTCGGAAGCCATGTTGTTGATTTGCAACATGGATGTGCTCTAGGAGTTTCGGCAACACTAGCGCCTCAAGTATTTTCGCCACAGGAGACAGAAGCGTTATTGGACGGTATGACTCTCCAAGTGTGTGGTCTTTACCTGGTTTGGGGGTGATGCGGCCTTTTTTCCATAACTCATGAATGATGAAAGATTTTAAGGATAAGTTCATCGTAGCAGTGATATACTCAATGGCCGGTGAGTCAAGGTTTTTGAGCATGATCATGGCAATACCGTCTGGACCGAACGCTTTGGAATTTTAGGCTTTTTTTTTATTGCAAGCATCACTTCTTTGGTGGTACCATGAAGATGCTGGTATGTGGTGGTGTTACGGATAGCTCTGGTGATTACGCGAGCTTGTCCTTTTCCGTATGTTCGACGAATTGCTGGTTAAATTTGTGAGCGCATTTGTCGTCGTTGCTATACGTCTTATCACTTTATGGCTACCTTTCCTTCCAATTCGACGGGGTTGGAAAGTGAACGTTTTCCAAAAGTTGCTGATACCGGTTTTCACGTAATAGGTTTGTAAATGAGCATTCCATTTTGTTCTTCTGTGATCGTTAACTTGCTTTGTTATCTCGTTGTTTAAGTCGCCTATACGCCTGCTATTCTCTGTTCACCTCTCGCATTTTTGCCAGTTTAGCCACTGAGGATGGACTGGTACGGGTCGTAAGCTTATCCGAAAATTTCTGCGTATAGGTGGTGAGAAATTTTGCAGTATATTTAGATGGCGAAATGACTAGCTTGCGTATATTGAAAAATTCTACCAGTTTTTTCAATGTAGTCATTCAGTCGGGCACACATACCTTTTAAATCATTCCCCGTGGTGAGTAGGTTGCAATCGGTTCCGGGGATGTTGGAAGACTCCACAGGTAGATGTTAAGCAATGTAGGAGACAGTACGCTACCTTGTGAAACTCCATGCTTAATATTCCTATACTTTTAACAATTGTCCCGAAACTCTGTATAGGATTGCCTCCCAGCTAGCCAGCTGGCAATTCATCCAATCTCTTATGTAGGAATATACATATTGAGAAGATCGACCTACAGCGCAGAGTAATTGACCGTGTCGAAGGCTTTCAATATGTCAAGAGCCACCAGGACGGTTCTGTCGCAGTGCTTTTTCTGGTTGAGACCATTGTGGATGTCATGGCACATGGGTGATCTAATCCCGATCTGTTGTGGTACTTTGCATCTTCCTAAAGTCATGCTGTTGAGCAGCTAGCTTAACATGTGATATAAGAGTGGGGTGGATGAGTGCTTTGGATTGGATGGTAGGATTCGGCGAGTTTTACATCTTTATCGGCTTTTAGGAGGGGGATAATTCGCACTCTTTCCCAGAATTCAGGGATAATAAGCGTATTAATGGACAAGATGAAGATATTCGATGGCAGAAGATCTAGATGTTTCAGCATGACCATTGAAATATCCAGTTGCACCGAAGCTAGAGGCATTAAAAATAAAAGTCCTCAAGATAAAAAAAATATTAACTAGAATCTATTCTTTGTCAATTATTCAACTGCACCGGCTACACGAGATGGAATTATTGTAGTAATTCACGTATTGATAATAAAACAATTTAACAACGAATGCCACAAAGTCCAAAGTGCACAATCATTTTCCGCAATCACCTTTGCTCAATAGAGACAAGATGATAAGTGAAAGTGATGACAAAATTTGCGAACGTATTAAAATAGCTCAGCTGCTTATCAAAACTAATATGTACGATACAAGTCCAAGCAACAAGTCCAAAGTACAATCTTTCTACAGACACATAAACTATTCCACTGGACATTGGTCACCAACGATTTCACTCACCTTTAGTTAATGAAGACATGATTAAAGGATCTGTATTGTATTTTTAAAAATAAACAAACTTGATAAAAAAAGAACCGCCCGGCAAAAAAACCTCCTTTTGCCACGAACCGCTTCAATTAACCACGACCCAAATATGATCAGATGTAAAGTCAAATTTCAATTTGACGGCTTTATTGAAATTGTAAATTGCGCCATCTATGTTTCAAAGCTTATAATTAATGAACAACTGAGAACACAGAGAAAAACGGAATAGCAATTGCAGGTGGTGCCGGTGCCACCGAGGGACAAGATATGGAGAGGCCCTTCTGCCAAATTGTTGGGCCAATTCTTGCCATACTTGCTGGCTTGTGTGCGTATTGCCATAGTAGTTGTAAATACGCAGTGCAGCCGGTATGCATGGTCGCGAAGGGGCACGAAGAAGGCGCCAAAAATTTGAATGGCATGTTCTGCTATCCGCTTTAATAGGGGGAACTTTTGTGTTTCCGATATTTTCCGCTATATGGCGGACGGTAAGATAAGTGTCGCTAGTGTCGATAACAAGAACAAGAAAATTCTTCTTGCGAAGCTGATAGCGTAATGTTCCTTAAATCATGTGAAATATTTGGAAATTGGTCAGGAAACCTTTTATTTGTTTCCATTAATGTAGGAAAGAAGAAATGGACTTCACACCTCCCTCTTCCTTTCAAGAACTGTATATTTTTCATCGAAGTTGTTTCGAATATTACAGCACCTCTACAAACGGGCTTGGGACCGTCTTTGGCGGAATTAAGGTGTTTATCTTTGTTTTTAGGCCGTTATTTATGTAGGTATGGAAATGTTGGCACGCTCTGTGGCTGACTTGGTTGGATCGCACTCTACGATGCTAGTAATCTAGAGGTCCGGAGATCGATTGTTACTCGAAACTGGAAAATTTTAACTGATATGAGATGTACTCGTTTAGATCAATGATTTAAATACCCATACGTCAATCTCCGATAAAAACTAAAAAAATCGGCTTTTTTCAAACGTTCGGGACACCCTGTTATCTTCTTCCTACCAACTTCTAAAGTATTTGTGCCAAAGACTGTAACCATTCTGCACATTCTTACCTAATTTCATGACAATCGGTTGAGCCGTTCGCGAGTTATTTTGTGAACAGACGGACGGACAAAATCGATTTCATAAGGGTTTTTCGAAAAATTCTTTTTTTAAAAACCCTAAAAAAAACAAAACAAAAAGAAAATTCAAGACAAACATTTTAACTGGCCCCCGTTACAAAAACTAAAAGTTGCCACGCCTATGCTCGAATAACAGAACATTATTCAGCCTGTCAAATAGATTGTTTGTTTACATCGACGCAAGGTAAACAAAACTCGTGTGTGATTGTTTAAAGCTAAAGAATTTATTTTAACGCGCGTGTAAAAGAACTGTATTTATTCCGACGGGGACTTTTTACCATCTAGTTATAGAAATAAAAGTGATTACCTGTGAAAAGATACTCCATGGCGATTGAATCTCTTCAGATTCCAGCATCCACTCACTGTACACTTCATTTCGCAACGGAAAGTGTATCGCGCACGAGAAACAGCACTTGCACTATGATTGTTTACAAAGCACCACAGGAACACATTATACAGGATACGTTATCGATAAAAAATTTCACGGTATAGTTAAAGGACACTTCAAAAATCCAATCCGCGTTAAAAAAACGTAAGCCGACTGCAAAGACAATTGACGTTTGGGTGACAATAGTCTTCAGTGGGCGGAGCAAATTGACACGCTGAGGTAGACTACAGGGAGGTGTAGGTATGGTAAGGGGAATCAGTCCGGGGACCATACACGTACGCTCACGTACAATATATCGGCCGTTCCATGTCTGTATTTCGGTGTGCCGGTGCAGGAGAAAGTCGAAGCATTTTCTATCCTCTCCTACTCGTATTTGCATTAGAGGAATAAAGAAGGACAAGGTTTATGAAAAATGAGACGCGACAAGACTTACTTGTTTCAGTTGTTTCATGGGAGAGAAAAGCAAAGCTACATTAATAAGTCGATTATGAACAGGCCGTCGATGAAGCTTGAAATAGATAAGACGCGTCAGCATCGGCATCGGCATCAGCAGAAAAATTTCAATTTAGAACACACGCATTTGCTTTTGATGACCCACATTGACAGCAGAAGCAGAAAAAATGCTTCTGCCGCTGCTGCTGCTGTCAATGTGGGTCATCAAAGGCAAATGCGTGTGTTCTAAATTGAAATTTTTCTGCTAATGCCGATGCTGATGCCGATGCCGATGCTGACGCATCCAATTCCAATCTATTTCAACTATGACACACTCCGTTGGTCTTTCAAGAAACAAAAAGCACACCTACACAAATTAGCTGAGCAACGCAATATTATAGTAAACTAGAAATGATTTTTTTCAAATGCTTGCCTGTGGCTTTTGCTAAAAAAAAGAACAATATATAACGAGCAGATAGCAGTAACATCATCAATATAAATACAATATTGTTTGGGTAGAACTACGCTACCAGACAAGGCTCGGGGTTTCTTGCTTTTTTTAAGCTTCGTTTTCTCATTCGATCAGTATATGGTCATGCCGTTTCGTCGTTTGTTTCATTGAAAATACACAAAAAAAGGGTCAAATACGCAATCTAACAGCAACCCTTTTACTTGAAATTCCACGGAGATAGTCATACCACGTGAATTTCCCAAAATACGACCAACACTCAACGCGTAACCTTGAGACTGTTTCTTTTTTACACCCAGTTCTAGGAAATATGGTGGACTGTGGCACTTTTGCATGCAGTCGTCATCCGCAAATGGTTTTTCAGCAGAGTCCGATTTTTGGTTTGCTGGGGTAGTATGGAAGTTTGTTTATACCAGAGAGAAGCTAATTTGCGACTGTCGTACGCAAGTCCGACGCCTTAATCACTCGGCCAACCTCACATATAGTCAGCATTGCTCGTAAACACTACAAGTGGTTCGTTGCTTCTATCGAAATGCTCAACAAAGCAAACGAATTGTTGCTTGGGCACTTCAATAACACAATGATCTTTAAAGCATTTATTTTGACTCTATAAATATTAAAATACCTTTATTTTTTATTAGGAGGTTTTCACTTGTACTTAATCTGGCCAGATTATACGTAATCTGTGGTGTGGTGAGATTAAAAATATATGGAATTTGACAGCTCAAATTAAGTAATTTGCACAGATTACGTTTCTTAGAGGACTTTCCATCCCTATATCTGGCATTTCCTTGTCTACAGCAGCATTTTGCGCGGCGATTGGTGGTTCTGTGTGATTATCTTCGACGGTATTCTCTTATTCTTTTCCCTACTACTTTCACTTAACGAAATTTCATATATGCAGTCAACAGCAAAAACCAATATGACGTCATTCATTTAAAATGCAGGCTTGTTCTGCTATCCACTCTCATAGGGAGAACTTTTGTGTTTCCGATATTTTCCGCTATGTGTCCGCTATATGGCGGACGGTAAGATAAGTGTCGCTAGCGTCGATAACAAGAACAAGAAAATTCTTCTTTCGAGAGCTGATAGCGTAATGTTCCAAAATGCATTGTACCACCGCCGTCTCTATATTAAGGCCGCAATGTAGAAATTTTTCGCCTACTGTTTGCACTGTTTTGTTGTTACTTTTAATGACGTCATATGCTTGTTGTTGTTTGTTCGTGTATATCAAAATCTTAGTATTGGCGTTGATTGTACTTCTTTCGTCCACTGCTATGCTGCCTTTGTCCTATTTCAAGCATAACGTATTGGTCTGATACATACTGGTGTAATCTACCATCACAAAATGAGCATTCCCACCGCCGTCTATTACTATTAAGGCCGCAATGTAGACTCGTAAACGTAAAATCCGCAGATTAAATTGCATTGCATTGTTGTTGTTTGCCCGTGTCCGACGAACAATTTAAGCAGGATCCATGGCGTCATTTTACAGCTGAGTTGCGGCATTGATATATCTAGATGGCGTTGGCATTCCTCGTTTTACGTCCAAATAACGTAAATGTAGCTCTAAACTCCGGAACCTTATTACCGACCCTACTCTATTGCTGCACACCGTTGCCGCTCCGTTAAATATTTCTCAAAGGTCACCCGTGCACAGTAGGCTAGTCCAAGTCCTCTATTCACATCGTCCGAAGCGCGTATGGCGTTCTGAAGAAAAGGTGAATAAAAACGGGTTATAAGCATTTTCGTTTGTTTTATTTTACCGTACACGTGATTCCGCACCCAGCTTGAAAATTGCCCAAAACTAGAATTGCGCCGCGTTTGCTTCCCAGACACCGTAAATCCGGAATGTGCTGATTTTTTTGCACCCCAGATCGAATCGGGGGTTTTGCTACGGTTGGTGCGCGATAAATATTGTGCGCGTCAGAAAATCGGGTTTTTCAACAGGATAGGCACCGTGCGAAGCGCACAACTCTGCACTAAGAGTTGTCCCGAGTTGTGAAATTCGTGGCTCGTGCACAAAGGACCTCGTTCGCGGGCGCCGTGTGTGGATATTTTCAGTAGATTCCAATGAAATCGGAAAAAGCCGCCATTATTGCTGTTATAAAACACACGCAATTGTGTTGTGGGGCTGTGTAAAAAGTGAGACAACCACCGCCATTAAGAGCGATTTTTTGTACATATGCCAGTTTGTGTATGTTCAATTAGAATTTTTTTTTAATGATTTGACAGTGCGAACATGATTGCCATAAGTGAGTAATTTCGTGGCGGTTTTGGCGTGGAAAAGATGTGAAAATATTTTGCCCAGTGCGCGTGTGTTTCGTGTATTCGGGGGAGATTGCAACAAGACAAATTTGGGTGTGCATTGTTAATGGCAATATTTCCCTTTTATTTCGCAAATATGTCAGAACTAGACCAATGAAGTGATCCATAATCTCAGGATAATAGATTGAAGGTATGTATTAGGACTATACCGCTTACAGAATGTTTTTTATTGTTTACAATACCCTAATGTATCGAAATCTCAAAATCCCGCCAAATTTTTAACAGCGGCTTGTTGGGGGAAAAATAATCGTCTAAAAACGTTTAGAACTCAACCTTCCATTTGGAAAGTTACTGTTTTCCGTAAAACCTCAAAATGTTTACACCAGCATACTTGCAATAGGTGCAAATTGCGAAATTATAGGTTCACGCTTTTTGTCAAGGAATTTGCATTCATTGTAAACAAAAGGATGGAACGCATCCTACACCCAACAACAAGAGTAGAACAAAACTAAAAAAAGGAGCACGTAAGTCGAATGCTGTGCAAGTACCGAAGGCATCAATTCTGGACAAAAAGGTCACTTGACAGTTAAGCACTCTCAAGGGCACTCATGGTCAATACACAGCAGAAGAGCATCCGTCGAGCTTCTCCTCTTAGGATGCCACATTCTGGGAAAACATCCAAACTCCTACATCCAAACTCCTACTGAAGAAACTTTTCTTAAATTCCGACAGATTTTGGTCATAGGTTCCTTTGAGCAAATTATGTACCACCTCCACATATGAGATTTTCAGAGCCATGATCGCGTGGGCAAGCCCATCCCCGATGTTCACATGTATTTCGCTATTAACTACATTTTAAATAGTGATCATCTTACCATCCACTACTGGTCAGGTCTCACGCATAACGAAGTTTATTCCGCGGGCTCATTTCGGCTCGGGTCCTCTGGATAAACAAGCCAACCAGGAGTCGAGTCTTTGGTCTAACTGGGGACTGGCGGGTTCGGGTTATGCCGAGCCACAAACCTCAGGAGGAAGAACTACGTAACCTGCTTGGGTTAGTAACTGCTGACATTCAAAGGATGTAGTGTTCATGCCGTAGGTAATTGATCTATCAACCATGCCAGGGGCTTTTGTGTCCAGGTCAGTACCGTATTGACACCCGTGAGGTATAAATCACATGAGACACAGACAGTACTCCGAAACGAGGCTAGAATACCGATCTTTTTATTTAATGGAGGCGGGAAAACCCTTGCATAAGGTACTGCCTAGAATCCAGGCAGTTATGTCAGATTCTTACTGACTATAAAACCTGGCCTTCCTAACGTTGTTTCCTCCGCAATAGCTCCAAACATCTCCACTCTGCGGAACGACCTTCCGGCATAACTTCACAGAAAAGGCTCTTGCCCATTGGCTACTCAGCCGTCAATTGCGGCGTTCCTCCTTTCGCCTCTCTTCTACTTTTCGCAACTCTCGATGAATGTTGCATATTGCACAGCTAACTGCCTCCCACATGCTTGGTGACTCAAGCATGCAATCCACCAGATTCTCCGGGCAAATGGCAGCACCAAGTTTTGCTTCCAGCTGCTCTCGGTATTCTGCGAACCGTGGACACTCAATCAGAACGTGTTCTGCGCTCTCTTCAGACTCTGCAGTTTGGGCAGTAGGGCGAATCGTTCAACTTGAACCTATAAAGGTACTGTCTGTATCCCCCATGACTCGTGAGGAACTGAGTCAAATGATGGTTTAACTCCCCGTGTCCGCGGTGGAGCCACTTCTCAATCTTAGGTAAAAGGTATAGGTCTGGTATTACCCGAGGCTGCCCAGTATTCCTACAGCCTGGAGCAGCAAATGTACCTTCTATGTAATGACCCATCCTTCTCAAACCGGAGCATCTGAAATGCACCCACTCCGAACAGCAACTACACTGAAGTGACCTGGCATTAGAACCGATACGTCGGTTGCAGACACTACACATCCATACCAAGACAGGGCCTGGATTTGCTTCAATGCCGGCGCGTAAGAGGAGAATTGAGAGCAGCCGCGCCGAGATGTGATGCTCCCAATATGACGAAAAAACATATATGTATAACGAGTCCATACATATACACAGACATACACAATCTTCCTGCATCGAGACCTTCGAGGCTCTTGCCAGGGAGGCGTCTTGGCAACTCTTGGCCGTTTGTTGTAGCAAACGGGTGTGGTCCGCCCCGAAGAGGCGTATTGCAACTGCAAAATAATGCAATAAACAATGGTTGCCAGTAGGACCAAGATGCGTCCTCGCTGAACTGTTTGAAACAGCTTTCCTTACTCCTTTTTATTGCATTTTTAAAGAGCCTTCGAGCTCTCTTGTATGCTTCATGTAAATCGGAATATGCAGTTGTATCCGATGAACGCTGGCTAAGGCGTGTCGGGCTCTCAAGCATTTATAGCGTAACCCCGCGATCTCCTAATTCCACCAGTAATTTTTCTTTGGATGGTTTGATGACTTTCTTTTCGGCATAGAAGCGTCACTGGATGTCTTATGTGTCTTGCATTCTGCGCTGTCATTTGCTCTGCCGACCCCTCGACAGGACCCATCTCAAGGAGAACTTATTTAAAAATTTCATTTCCTCATCGAAATTCTTAGCAGATCATCAGAGAATTCCTGTGTTCGGTACCCGATGTGCTCTTTCCTTAGTTTCGAAGAAAATCGCCTGGTGATCGCTGTGCGTATATTCTTCGCTAACCTGCCAGTACATGCTAGGCGCTAAGGAGCTAACGAATGTGAGATCTATGATAGTTCCGAAACCTCTCTTCCTGAAGGTATGGGCACCGTACGAGTTCATTAGAACGACGTCCAGTTTGGTGAAAGCATCAAGGCGTGCACGCCCCCTTGCATTCGTCTCTCGGCTTCCCCATTCTGTTGCCCAGGCGTTAACACCCCCGGCAATTATAATTGGAGAATGTCTGCTGGCATCGTACACCAATCGATCCAGTAGCGTTTCAAACTCAACTAATCCCAGTCGTGGTGGCAGCTGTACACATAGGTACCCCTTATCATCGTCCTTACGAACCCATTCATTTTTTCGGTCATGCCTTCTTGAAAATCGTGGATGCCGCATGTCCAGGTTGTTGCTTGTCCATCCTTGTCGGCGACCTAGATTGAACTTCTCATATTCTTGTATTGGTCGCAAACAATAGTAACGTCCGCTTGTTTATCTTTAATACCGATCTTTCTTTTTTCATAGGTTACTGCTGCTTATTTCAGAATCCTACCGATTATGCCTAAAATGGCTTTCGCTTCTGTGTCCTGCGAGATGATCTCTCACGGGGAAAGTTACCCTGTTGAGCATGAGCTTCAGCCGTAAAGCTATCGATCTATTGATTATCATCTCTTACCCTATTCGAAGTTCCTTGTAGTTTCGATAAATATCGTGACTCACAGCGTCAATCTATTCACAATCTCAGCATGGGCTCAATAAGGTTTATTGGACTATCACTCTTTCAGATCTCTTCTCAATTCTTCTTAAAAAATCAGCTAAACGCTATGTACAATGTACTCGGACACTCTGTCAAATTTGAATCTATCCCTGTTCCTATATGCATCATCCTGTCCAATGAGCATTAAGTCAAGAAGTGGGTTTTTTCGGTTTATATTCTCGTTTGTCCGTGGAATTGAAGATCTGGAATTAAACTATCTGTTTTTCCCTTATAGTGATGGGGAATCTTCTGAGTATACAATCTGAGTATCAAAGACCCGCCAGCATGCAGCTATGTCGGATTTTTTAGGGACTAAATGTAAAAACCTCTTTGTTACTACTAGACCCTGCGGAACCACCTTTTAGTATTGCATTACAGGACCAGGTGTAGCCAATCAGCCATTAACCCGGGTAGCATACTTGCGTCTGCGCTCTTTGCTCTGTAGCTCCATTTGAACTGCACAAATCACCCTGCCTTCGGAATTCCAGTTGGCTTTTGATACCAGCATAAGAGTCACTAGGTTCACGGAGCTTATGTCTTCCCCAGTTCCACTTCCATTTGGCTGTGGATATCTCCAAATCTGTGAGAATAAAACAGGATATGTTTCGCATCCTCCGCATTCCGGGTCGTCCAGTTTAAGGGAAGACCGACCATATAAATGTTGAGCAAAGTGAGAGAGAGTACCCCGCCCTGTGGAACTCCTAATTTTATTTTCCTAACCTTAGAACGTTTGCCTCGAAACTCAGTGAAAGAATGTCAACCAGCTAGATAGTTGACAATCCAACGTACACTTGGTAGAAAAAGTCTCCGCACTCAAAATAAGCAAAACTGCATATTACGGAACCACTGGGAAATAAAAACCTTAGATTGAAATATGTTATCTAAAATGTTTATTTAGTATGTTAACTAATCTTTCTAGACATTATTTTACTGAAACGCGGCTTTAATCAAATTTTTCTAGAACAAAAACTAAAAAACTTCACAAAAACGAATTAGAAAAAGTA
This sequence comes from Microchrysa polita, assembly GCA_949715475.1. Classification (NCBI taxonomy): domain Eukaryota; kingdom Metazoa; phylum Arthropoda; class Insecta; order Diptera; family Stratiomyidae; genus Microchrysa; species Microchrysa polita. The sequence continues at coordinate 31,843,873 of OX454420.1, read as the reverse complement.
TCCGTACACAACCATATTTTTCACAATTATTCAGTTTTTTTCAGAGAATTTCGAAGAGTTCACTAGCTTGAGGAATAACATTTTCCGAGGAGGACCTCCATGCTTCGATGTAACATGGAGTGGATCAATTTAGCCGAGCCCTGGCCTGTTCATGATGATCAGGGAGTGAATGTTGGCGCAGGGAGTAGGCGTACTTATTCTTACAGAGTCAACAATGGATCAATTTGTCTCTCTACGCATTCTGAAAACCAAAAGGAGACACGGCGCTTAACAGAGGGGGCTTTGCGAGGCTTCTTGGTTCACAGAAAATAATGGTCCCTTGCACTTGGCTTTAATTGTGACGCTTCGATCGCTTTTCAAAACAGAACGTAAGTCCCATACGCTATCCCAATTTCGAGAGCGTATCCTACCGAACATTTTCAGCAATTGAAGGCGCACAGGGACCGTCAGCACATCATAACTTACAAGGGAATGCTTCAAAGCGCCATTCTCTTCAAAAGGGGCAAAATAAAAGGCCAGGGCTCGGCCAAATTGATCCAGTTCATGTTTAATCGAAGCATGAAGGTCCTCCTCTGAAAATGTTATCCCTCAAGCTAGTGAACTCTTCAAAATTCTGTGAAAAAACTGAATAATTGTAAAAAATATGGTCGTGTACGGAGACTTTTTCTAATTCGTTTTTGTGAAGTTTTTTAGTTTTTGTTCTAGAAAATTTTGTTTACAGCTGAGTTTCAGTAAAATAATGTGTAGAAATATTAGTTAACATACTAAAGAATCATTTTAGATAACAAATTTCAATCTAAGGTTTTCATTTCCCAGTTCTTCCGTAATATGCAGTTTTCCTTACATTTATGTACGGAGACTTTTTCTGGCAAGTGTATATTTCTTTTGCAGCAACATGCATATTCAACAGGTTGGCGAGAAGCATCGAATGATTGACCTTATCAAACGCATTTGATAGGTCAATTGCTGCGACTAGAATAGTTCTGGGGCACGGACGTCGTAGATTTAGCCCATCTCGGATGTGTGTAAAGATCGCAGGGCACAGTACCATGTTGATTGGGTTTTGGCTTAGCATGTGCGACAAAGGTGGGGTGAATAAAGGCCTCCAGCGTCTTTGCGACTTTGCGGTGACAGTATCGATAGAGGTCGGTAGAATTCGGAAAATGGAGATCGATAAATTAAAGGTGGCCGTGATATACTCTATAGTTGGAAGGTTCAGATGCTTCAACATGGCTATCAGGTCCGAGGGCCTTGGAGTTTTTAGCATTCTCAATAACATTCTTAACCTTAACCGCAGTGTACAATGGTACAGTGTCAACAGTTTGGCAGTTGACGGTTGACCCCATCAGACTTGGGATGTTCAATAAATTATTTATTGAGCAGGCTCGCGTGGTGAAGAGGATTTCTGGTTTCTTATCAAATTACTTAACTCGTTTCATAGAAAAGTCAATCTTTGACATTGAATATCTGGAGAACCGTTACGATTTCGCAAAAAAAGAATTGCAGATTCGGTCGTTTCAGGCCAATATTAATGAAATGGCATCATCAAAATTTGGCGCCGCAGATACTGAAATCTCCCCGGGCGAATAGACCAGTGGTTGGGTTGAACTTTCGGGATACATCCTGCAGGAATGATTTTTGGTGAGTTGCGACACCACGGACCCGAGCAGCACAGGGGGTCTCCTAGTATGGTTGATATGTTATGGCATGGATCTGTACAATGACCTTTCGGCATTGACGACCCTGATGCACTTTATATAGAGTGGCTTACGACATAACTGAGTTTCTCCTTCATCTTTAAGAAGGGCAGGCAACAAGACGCAGTGTTTCCTTGCTGGGGTGGAATCCGCCATAAACGATAGTGTAATAAAGCTTTGGAGCCGGCAGCTTCGCATAATCTAAGCATCGAAGGTCCTAGTTAGGAAGAATGACCATGGCAAAATGCCTACTCGCCTATATCTAGCCAGTTTGTGGATTGGTTACCACACTGACTAGTATGCGGAAGGATCCCCATCCGGATGTGATTTTTCGATTCCCCGGTCATTTGACATTTGACGATTAAATAACCGTGGAATCGGAAAAAAATACATAAAATGGCTGAGAAAAATTATGGAACTGGATTGTAGCTTATGGAATTCCCCAGCATTCCCCACATATTCCACGACAGTAAGAATACATTTTTATTGAAAAAATCGCAGCGGACAAAAATTTCACTCTCTCTGTCAGTACTAGGCTTAATCGATAAAATCTTAACTAAATCCCATGAGGAGGGTAAAAGGGCGCGTACATAAAGTGCGACGCTGACCTTTTCCGGTCCGGGTGATGCGATGTAATGTGTGCACACTATGTAAATGCAATGTCGGGCTGGGCGATAAGGTGCGATGCGATTCGTTTCCATGGCAAGAAAAACTGATTTTTTAAGGGGATTTTGTACGGCGCTGGTGCGTGCCGTTTGCCGCTCTTTGATGCTGATATGGGTACGATTTCATATCGACTTTGTGACATGGCGCTTCGAGTGTTCTACCATTGATATTTTCAATATACATATATGTACATCCAAACGTGTCGGTATGTTTATGTGTGTTGTAGATAATTGTGGGCATTAATAAAGGTATTGTCGTAGGTAAAAATAATGATCAATGGGTGAGAGGTAATCTTGGTGGAAATCTACACTGTGTTAGCTTATGCGTTTCAAAACAATAGTCGGGTGGCATTTGGATTTGGAATAAATTGTTGTTAACATATATATGAATGGGTGAAACAGGTAATTTATGGAAACATGCAGTGCAATGAAACTCAGTTGGTAGCGTACGCGCATTTTTTTTAAACTACAGGCCCCAAAATGACAACCCTGTTTTTGCGGGGAAATACACGTCCGATCGGCTGGCAGAAACACTAAAGTAAATTTGGGTCGCTGATTCCAAATTTGAGGTCAAAAAGGGGTGCCCGCCCCTGAATGGTACACTGTTTCTCGGGGGAATACTCGGTTGTGATGCACTGTGGGTTCCGACCACTGACCTATCCACCGCTACCTTCAATAATTCTTTGCAAATACATGAGCCGTGCGAAATTTTCTTATACGTATGCGTACGCTATAAACCGGCTTGTGCTGCAATGCATATTTCCACAAATGTTTCTTCTTTGATCCATTCATCGTTTTATATAACAACAATTCATACAATATACCACGCCACTACGAAGCCGATCCAAACACAAATCATACCCCTTGTCGCTTCTAGACCATTTCATCGGCAGTAATGCACATGCAGACTAAGTTCTTGAGCACATATCCAGGTGGGCAAAGCGAAATTTGTATTTCAGGACAGGCAGTCGAAAAAGTTGATGAATTTTGCTATCTCGAAAGTGTAGTTACAGCAGATGGTGGAGCGGATGCTGATGTAAAATCACGGGTAAACAAGGCTAGGGCGGCTTTCTTCAATTTGACTCCTTTCTGGCTAAACAACAATATTTCCAGACGCACCAAAATACGTGTCTTCAATTCTAATGTGAAATCCATTCTGCTATATGGCTGTTCAACCTGGAAGGTGACTAAAGAGATCACTGATAAGTTGCAAACTTTTGTTAATCAGTGTCTACGGCGCATCCTAAATATTCGTTGGCCGGAGATCATTTCGAACGAGGATCTCCTTACTATAACTGGCCAGGAAAGGATAGGCACTTCGATCAAAAGACTTAAGTGGCAATGGATAGGTCACACCTTCCGAAGAGGGCCCAAAAACGTCGCAAAAAAGGCTCTAAACTGGAATCCACAGGACTCCGGAGCAAGACGCCGTGTTGGGCGGCCAAGGAACACATGGAGAAGATCGGTAACTAGCGAAGCGAAAACGCTAAATCTTACATGGTCGCAGCTAGCGCCGTTGGCGCAAAACAGAACGAGGTGGAGAGTAGGCGTGGTTAATGCCCTATGCCCCACAAGGGGTTGACAGGAACTAGAGAGAGAGAATGCACATTCGATCTGCTGAAAAAGCACGCTCAGCTCAAAGTATTTGCAGTGGTTCTAGATCTAAAGCTTACCTTGAAGGTAACATAGAAGAGCTCATTAGGGACATGAAGCCGCAAAGCGGTTCGCAACTTAGCTTGTTCGTTTCCTGTGATATCCATATGACCTGGAATTCTTTGTTATTGAAGTCCATTTGGTTCTGCACTTTCAGGTAGCACTGAACAAGTCTTGCGTGACGATGTGCCTGACTTGATATCGGCTTGGCTGTCCGAGGTAATCGCTATACGTTTGTCTATGTTGTTAACTAACAGAGTTCGACGCAATGCGTGGGCTTCTGCCTTAATTACAGTGGTAAGTCGACCCATGGATAGAGATACACTTTGTCCTGGTCCCACCCACGACATCACCAGCTGCTGTACTCTCGTATCTCGAATCGCAAACAATGCCAGTGTTAGTGTTGCTTCGGCCTTAAGGGGTAAATGCTAATTAGGTGTAGGTCTACTAAAACCTCAAGATCACTCCTGGAACATGATCGAACTGCACCAGTATTAAGATACTCCAATTTTGCCTAGAACGGATTTGATCAAAGCTTTCTTTCATAAGACCATAGTTTAGGTTGGTCTAAGTATTGGTTTGTATATTCAGAGCATGATGGAGGATTTCACACCTCAGGCTCCCCCTACAAACTTCCGCCGTTTCAAAAGCCTTTTGCAGTGATGGATGCCTGCCTTACTACAACAGCTCTGGATCTGATCACCCATCACATCCATAATGACCTCAACCAGAAACAGCCCTGTGACAGAACTGTCCTAGTGGCCCTTGACCTTTCGAAAGCCTTCGACACGGTTATCCGCTCTGCGCTGTTGGCCGACCTGCTTAATATGCATGTTCCTGCACAAGAGGTTAGGTGGATTGCCAACTATCTAGCTGGGAGGCAATCCTATACCAAGTTTCGTGGCATTTGTTCAAAGCATAGGAAAATTGAGCAGGGAGTTCCACAGGGTAGCGTACTCTCTCCTACATTGTTCAACATCTACCTGTCGAGCCTTCCAACACCCCTGGAAGGTTTCGAACTAATTTCCTATGCGGACGATTGCACGTACTCACCACAGGGAATGATTTAAATTGTATGTGTGCTCGACTATATTGAGAAACTGGTGGAGTTTTTCAGTACCCGCAACCTCGTCGTTTCAACACTTCTCACCACCAGGCAATTTTCGGAGGAGCTCAGGATCCGTAATGGTAAGCATGCTGACGACGTTGTCCCTACTGTTACCAACTCCAAAATCCTTGGTGTCTATCTAGACACCATGATGAAGTCGAAAAATCAGGTCGAAGACGTAGTCGACAAAATGCACAATAGAAACAACGTCCTAAAGACACTGGCCGGGAGCTCCTGGGGCAAGGACAAGTAAACTATGTTGATCACTTAGAAAGCGATAGGTAGAGCAATTCCCAGCTACGCAGCATCGGTGTGGTCACAAACAAGATACAGACATGCCAGAACGCTGCTCTAAGTATCGCTACAGGTTGTCACCTAATGTCGTCCCAGGATCATCTTCATCAAGAAACCAGCAGTGGTCCTACTGGCAACCATTGCTATTGCATTATTATTTTGCAGTTGCAATACGCCTCTTCGGGGCGGACCACACCCGTTTGCAACAACAAACGGCCAAGAGTTGCCAAAACGCCTCCCTGGCAAGAGCCTCGAAGGTCTCGATGCAGGAAGGTTGTGTATGTCTGTGTATATGTATGGACTCGTTGTATATGTTTTTTCGTCTTATTGGGAGCATCACATCTCGGCGCGGCTGCTCTCAATTCTCCTTTTACGCGCCGGCATTGAAACAAATCCAGGCCCTGTTTTGGTATGGATGTGTAGTGTCTGCAACCGACGTATCGGTTCTAATGCCAGGTCACTTCAGTGTAGTTGCTGTTCGGAGTGGGTGCATTTTAGATGCTCCGGTTTGAGAAGGATGGGTCATTACATAGAAGGTACATTTGTTGCTCCAGGCTGTAGGAATACTGGGCAGCCTCGGGTAATACCAGGCCCCTCCCCTCCACCAACGCCCCCTACTCCCCCCAATAATGTTGCCTTGAACGTAAGACACAGCTTAACTCCCGCCCCTCCGCCAGCAATTTTTACACCGGTGTCCATATTGCAGTTCAACTGTAATGGCATCCTAGGGAAATTTCCTGAAATCACAAGCTTCTTGAGAAAGTACAGAATCCTGATTGCAGCCATCCAAGAGACGAAACTCCACGCGAATTCACCATTCAACGCTGATGGTGAATATATCATCTTACGCAAGGACAGAGAAGGCGCCACGAATGATTCTCACCCTGGAGGTGGACTTGCCTTCCTAATACACAGGTCCGTACATTACCGTGTATTAGATGTAGTTTCAGACGGTACGGCGGAATTGCAAGCCATCTCAGTTTCATCAGGGAGCACCAATATCGAAATTTTTAACATCTACATACCACCACACTCTAGTTGTACAAACTACCATTTCGATATTGGTCCTCTTCTTAATGGAGAGCACAGGATCATTCTTGGTGACTTCAATGCCCATCATGAACTCTGGCATTCCGCGCTTCACAACGATGCCAGGGGTCAAGCTATCGCCGAATCTCTGGACGCATCAGGTTTCTGTACCCTCAACGAAAACTCTCCAACCCGTGATGCAAACAATTGTATTAGCTCACCAGACATTACAATTGTCAGCCTAATTAGTGAGACCTCCTGGGAAACACTTACCGGTCTTCCCTCTGATCACCTCCCAATCATAGTCAGAATTGACAAACCAGCTGACCTGACCAAGTCAGAGAAGCGAACTTTTGTCAATCACAAAAAAGCTGATTGGGAAGGTTTCAAAACATTCACGTCATCGAAGTTCTTCGCGCTTCCCCCTCCCACCAATATACATAAGGCCGAACGTAACATTAGGAGCGTCATTGCCAAAGCTGCGGGACGGTTCATCCCTGCAGGGCGCATTCCAAAGGTTCGTCCAAACTTCCCAACAAGTGCCGCAAGGTTAGCTGATGAACGTGACAATATTAGGCGCGCTAACCCTGGTGACCCCAGAATTCGGGAGCTCAACATCCAAATACAACGACAAGTTAAAGACTACAAGAAGGCCAAATGGAACGAGCACCTTCTTCTTCTTCTTGTAGCGGTGCAGAAAGGTGTGTAGCCTCTGTGCATCTATGTGGGTACGATTTATGGTTCGTCAATGTTTGTGTCCGTGAGGTCTAAGGACAGAAACATAGCTGCTGCGATAGGGTTTTCCCACAGTGATATAGGGGTAAGATCAGTGGGCGCAGCGGGGCATTGAAACAAATGGCCCACATCATGAGGAGTACCATTGCAGTTTGGACAGATGTTTTGGATGTCCGGGTTTATGCGAGAAAGGTACGAATTGAGGCGTGAACAAAAGCCCGACCGAAGTTGAGCTAGTGTTACTCTGGTGGCTCTCGGGAGCCTAATCTCCTCAGGCGAAATTGGTGGTGGGCGCTCTGAGAGGACTCTATTCGCACCTAAACTCGCGATAGACCGATTCACTTCATCAGTGTGGATCGCTGCAATGGCGGCTCGGTATGTAACTTCATCGTAAGGGTCCCGTTTGTATCCCTGAACCTCTCTCTCAAGGTCTCGTAAACCACGCCTGACATGTCGTGGTGGAGGAATTCGGTCCATGAGATGATTATTGGGATGATCCTCACGGTAGCAACCAACAAGATACTGTTTAGAGAGTAGGAGATTGTGATCACGTATTGGCATCAATTTTGTCTCCTGATGTAAGTGATCCTGGGCAGACATCAGAAGGCAACCTGTCGCGATGGAACGAGCACCTCAATGACTGTAACCTTAAAGAAGGTGCAAGTAAGTTATGGTCCACTGTCCGTGCCCTTTCGAACCCCACAAAAGATAAGGGCAATATAGCCATAACCTTCGGCAAAAAAGAAACTAGCAATCCTCTTCAGTGTGTGAGCCAGTTCAATAAACAATTTATTGAACATCCCAAGTCAGATGGCCTCAAGCGCAAAATTAGAAGACGGATTCGCAGCCGAACTGTTGACTCCGTACCAATTTATACTCCGGACCAGGTTAAAACAGTCATTGAGAATGCAAAAAATTCTAAGGCCCTTGGACCTGATGGCATTTCAATGGCCATGCTCAAACATCTCGGTCTTCCTGCCATTGAGTACCTCACGGCAGTCTTTAACTTGTCAATGTCTACGCTCGTCATCCCCGACATCTGGAAACAAGGTCGCATAGTCCCATGCCTTAAACCAGGGAAAAGTGCCAAACTAGGAACTTCCTACAGACCGATTACGATCCTGTCACCTGTAGCAAAGACGCTGGAAGCCCTCATCCACCCCACACTCGTTTCACATGCAAAGCTAGATCCCCATCAGCACGGATTCAGACGCATGCATAGTACAACCACGACTAGACGGACTAAACCACAGTACACCCTGCCATAGAACTATCATGGTGGCGATTGACCTATCAAATGCGTTTGATAAGGTTAATCACTCCATGCTTCTGGCAAATCTCCTCAATATGCATGTTCCGACTCAAGAGATAAGATGGATTGCCAACTATCTAGCTGGTAGGCAATCCTTCACCGAGTTTCGAGGCAGTCGTTCTAAACTTAGAAAGATCAAATTAGGTGTTCCACAAGGTGGGGTTCTTTCTCCCACCTTGTTTAACATCTACATGGCCGGTCTCCCAACACCTCCGGAAGGCATTGAAGTTATTTCTTATGCCGATGACTGCACTGTACTCGCCACGGGAGCGGATAGGGATGTCATGCGTGAAGATATCAATAGATATTTAGCGCGACTAGAAGCCTTTTTCCATAGCAGAGGCCTAACCATCTCAGCGTCCAAATCGTCTGCGACCTTCCTTACCACCTGGTCAGGTGATTGTAAGTGGCCGGTTGGGGTACGTATTGGCAACAAACCAGTTCCTGCTGTTGCAAATCCAAAAATTCTCGGGCTTCACTTTGATAAAATGATGACTTCAGCCCATCACGCGGAAGCGGTATGCGAAAAGATGCGCAGCAGGAACAAAATTCTTAAAGCACTGGCTGGTAGCACCTGGGGCAAAGATAAAGAGACAATGCTAGCCACTTACAAAGCGGTGGGTCGAGCAGCGGCTGATTTTGCGGCGCCAGTTTGGTCGCAAGGTCTCTGTAACACAAGCTGGAACAAAATCCAAGTCTGCCAAAATGCTGCTCTACGCACAGCTACAGGATGCCTTCTGATGTCTGCCCAGGACCACCTACATCAGGAGACACATTTGATGCCAATACGTGACCACAATCGACTACTTACAAAACAATATTTAGTAGGTTGTTATCGAGAGGATCATCCTAATCGTAACCTCATGGACAAAATTCCCCCCCCCCCCCCACGTAACATCAAACGTGGCCCTCGTGACATTGAGAGAGAAGTCCAGGGTTACAAAAGGGATCCTTTCGATGAAGATTCATACCGGGCTGCCATCGCAATGATTCACACTGAGGAAGTGAGTAGGTCTATTGCGAGTTTAGGTACGAACAGAGTCCTCTCAGCGATTCCACCACCTATTTCGCCTGAGGAGATTAGGCTCCCGAGAGCCACCAGAGTGACTTTAGCCCAACTTCGGTCAGGCTTCTGCTCACGCCTAAATTCGTATCTATCTCGCATAGACCCAAATATACTAAACGTATGCCCAAACTGCGCTGGCACGCCACACGATGTAGCCCATTTGTTTCAATGCCCAGCTGCACCCACTAATCTCACCCCCCTCTCACTATGGGAAAACCCCATTGCAGCTGCCACGTTTTTGTCCCTGGAGATTGCGGACGAAAACGATGACGAACTATAAAACGAGTCCATACAGATACACAGCGGTTCACACCTTTCTGTACCGCTAAAAGAAGAAGAAGAAGAAGAAACCAGCATGTTACCAATACGTGATCATAATATTCTCCTGTCTTTACAATATCTGGTCGGTTGCTAACGAGAGGATCACCCAAACCATCATCTCAAGGACAATACTCCCCCTCCACGACATGTCAGGAGTGGAGTCAGCCACTGCACCCACTAACCTCACTCCGAGGGCGTTATGGGACAACCCTATTGCAGCTGCTACGTTCTTGTCGCTTGAGACAATAGGCGAGAACGACGACGAAACATAGAATACTTCCACAGACATGCACAGCAGTTCACGCCTTTCTGCACCGCTACTACAACAACTTGCCTGCCAATTGTTAGAGGGCAGTTGTACATAAATTGCCGTCTATGTTTAGTAGGATTACTGTTCTTGGAAGAGGGTATGATAATTACCTTGGATGGATTGACTCGAAATCCGTTCTCATCACACCCTTCTTGTACAAATTTTAGTGCAGTTTCGAGTATGTCTGTCTGTATGTCTGTAGTCTGGCTGGTCTAGCGGTTAGTGCGCGCACCTTCGGTGCACAGGCTCATGAGTTCGAATCTCACCGTGTTCCATGGTGTTTTTCGAACTCACGAGCTTGTGACGGACTATGATCTCACTCAGATGTTAAACGAGTACCCATTTATGGGGATAAATAACACTGCTGAGCGTGATGCTGATCTCATTACCTCAACAAAAAGCAGATAAGATCTTGGAAATAGGATGTCACTAACACATCCTGCGGCCTTAGTCCAATGCTGGATTGTCGCGCCTGTTATTTTTTTCGAGTATGTCTGGCAATACTTCCTTAATCACTATATCCGTCGTGCTCTGTGGCCGTGATCGTTCGATCGCCACTCAGTGAAATAGACACTCATAGAGAAACGAGTTTCCAAACTCAACACGACTCGTCGCAAGTTTATTATTCAGAAGAAAATGATAAGAAATATAATTATCGTAGAATAATAAACTAACAATGCGACTAGGAAGTGGTATGGCTGGCAACCGTATCACACTCCGAATTCAGTATTTTTTGTAACGTTTGTAACTACACACGGTAGTCATCAACGCACCATGCTCCACTAGGAGTTACGGTATCAAGAGAACCACTATAACCACATCGTCAGCATATCCCTGTATGGAGAAGTAGTTTGATGTGAGCTTCCACAAAAAGCTGTCATTAATCAGGCACCATATGCTCGCCCCTTTTTGGGTAGCCTCTGATAACCTTAAACACTCTTAATATCTCTGAATCCTACCGTCTCCTTGATCATGCAAGCATTTTCCATGTCGCTTATCACCAAAGTTCTGTGTTTTCTAAGATATAGAATAGTTCGCAGTCAACTATCCAGATGCTTTGAAGGGAATATTTAAAAGCAAGGTTTCAGGATAATAAAGATTGAAACTCTTTCAATCTAACTACGTATAATTCATACACCTTTTATTTCGCTTCTTTTTAATAAGACGATTTTTTTTCTTTACAGATCTATACGCCAATTTCGTTGCGGTGATTAAATATTCAAGAAAAAAAAAAACAAAAATGATTCTTCACAAAACATTAAAAATAATTCCATTTAGTGTTAAGTGAAGGCAATACATAAATAATAGTAAAACGATTCGTGAACACAAAATTATTGAACGAAACAGCAATAGTTTGAAGTGTGCGGACTATTATCCTTCGGCTGTTCCAGATGTATCAACCTCCATGTCTTTCGCAATATGGCGCCCGCTCTGACTGAGCTTTCAAGTCAGACGAATAAATTATCCTCGTCTGCAACATCGGCATCACCTCGTCCTTCCAGTGAGACATCAGAATCTGTATCACCGCGATCATCAACTGCTTTAAACAATAATTTTATAACCGGATATCGCAATAGAAATTTTTCCGAACAATCCTCTCAGCCAAGCGATTTATCTTCATGTGACGATAGTCATATGCCAAATCAACAACAAACAAAACGTTTTAAGGAAGATCGAAAGAATACATTTCAATCTGCTTTCGAGCAATTTCAACAAATTCATCAGGTGAATTTGCCAACTACCCGAAATAAATCGCCATCTAAAAGCGCTAAAAATGGTGACAACTCGTCCAATCTGAATGGACGCATAAGCCGTGATCAGATGGGGCAATTGTGCGACAGAAATATCGAATTTCAAGGTATTGACGATATTGTGAAGAAGCAGGACAAATCGTTTAAGTGTGTAAAGAAAATTGGCGAACACATGGATTTATCAGACGTTAGTCCCGTAAAGCATATTGTGGACAAAAATGAATCTTGTGAACAACAATCCGGTCAGGTGCATAGATCTCAGGCTAAAGGTAAGTGATGCACATGACACATTTTTATCGATAGTCGAACTTCAGTATAAAAATATTTGTATGTCCTTTCAGAAGGCGATATTTCGGATTCTAATTCGGAAACCAAAACCCCTGTTCCAAACAACAAAAAACATATAAACTCAAAATCGTGTTTCACCCCCGAAAAGACGACGTCGCCGAGTATGGGATTACAAAAGGATCTAATGAAAGAGTCTGCCGACATGGAGCAAGTTCTGGGTGAACTAGGCACCACCGAGATGGACTTACTTCAAGTATTAAAAGGGTTCGATTCAACCCCGGGCGGTGAATCGGCTTTTTGCGAGCTTAGCTTATTTACAGACGTCGATGTAATGAATATGGAAGAGGTGCCTAGTCAAAATCGCAAAGACTCGGATACAATTGAAATATGTCAGAAGATCGGGAAAACCCAAGCAAAAATGCAACGAAAATGTGATTTTCTTCTAAGGCGACTACGTAAAATCCAAGCACGGTGCATGGGTAGGCATGCAACTGAAGAGATCGCCGGCTTGTTTGAATGGCAAGCAAATCCTACCACGCGACGTAAAGAGTCGAGCGAATCGCTTAGTTTTTATGAGGAGAAAAGACGAAATCAAATTTCGACGGCTGTTATGAGATCATTTGTTCGAAAAATTAAGAATGTGTCCGACCATCAACATTCTAATTCACCGGTGAAGCGATCTAAAAATGGGCTTCCATCGACTATGCAAACAAATTTTACAGCATCACAACATCCGTTGCCGCCGGTCGTTCCACAAATAAACGAAACGTTGTTGGCTGAGTTGACGTCGGTTTCGGGACACCTTTGTAAGGAGTTGACGGAAATCAATTCGGCTATGGACTCCGATGCGACAGGCAGTAGTTCTGGTGGTGATTCAGCTGATGAAATGGAACCGTTTCATAATGCTCTTCAGCAACATTTGCCAATGTAAGTACATTTTAAAGTCCATGCTTTGTGAGTGAGTACAAGTTTACAGAATTTATCATAGAGCCACACAATCTTTAATAGTGTCTGTTATCTTAGTTTTGGTCTAGTTTCTGTCTATCCAAATTTTCTCGTAAGGTCTGGGCGTTATTTTTTTCTAACGGCGCTCCTTATATGACATCCAGAATTTCTTCAAATTTTCCCTAAGCGGCAATAACTTAATGAACCGCATCTTTGAGTTGAGATTCTTAGTAAAGTATGCCTCTATATCATACGTCACTATTAAGCCCTATTCCCCACCGCCACTTGTTGGTTTCGTGTCGCTCTAAATGTGGTCCATGTAAAGTTACAAATTTGGTAACACCCATTTATTTTCTTCACAAACTCAAAACTGGAATCCGAATTTCACTTATTTTTATTACAACTTCATCCAAAGACATCATCAGTATCTTTACTTTGGGGCACTCGGTGGTACAGATTTTCAATCTATCTTTGATGTGCCGTAGCGTGAATTCGAATCCCACTGTAACCCTGGATGTTTGTGTTTTCCTCCTCTCGATCCCTTACCCTAATTTCCATTCCGCCAAGGCTATGCTTGCATTAAAGGGTTATCCCCTAAAGCCTTTTGACTTCCTTCCTTCTTTGCCTGGTTTTTTAAACCGCTCCATGGCGTCGCGTCCCTCGATCTGCAGTGTACGCACATCGCTCCAGTTAACAAGAAAGTATTCTGAAAGCCCTAATTAAACTTCAAGGAACATTTTTATCTTGGGGTCTGGTCTGATCAACCCCACCCTACTATTTACTTATGTAAAAATTACCTTATGCATGGCCGTCAATATTCCATTTGGTTCGAAGGTTTTGGAGTTGGAGATCACCCGAAATTGCATTATCGCAAATAGCTTTTACCTGTGTAGCTGGCTTACAGGCACAGTTCAGCGCAAGTTTCTATAGCGAGGACTTCTGCCTAAAATATAGATGTAAGGTTCCTCCTGGTGGAGATATCTTATGCCCTGAACTTGCGCCAGCTACCGCACTCTTGTTTGTTTTTTTTTTAACCATCGTAAAATCATTTGATTGTCTGCGGTTGTGGCTTAATGAAATCATAATGCCAGTCTTTACAATAGCTGGTCGGTTGCTATCGAGAGGATCACCATAATCATCATCTCATGGACAATACTCCCCCTCCACGACATGTCAGGAGTGGACTCAAAGATCTCGAGAGAGACGTCCAGAGATACAAACGGGTATCTCCCGATATATTCGATAACACAGCATACCATGCGGCCATCGCAGATATTCACACAACCGTTGTGAATCGGTCGATAGGGAGATTAGGTCCGAATAGAGTCCTCTCAGTGCCCCCACCACCTATATCGCCTGAGGAGACTAGGCTCCCGAGAGCCACAAGAGTGACACTAGCCCAGCTTAGGTCGGGTTTTTGTTCACGCCTCAATTCGTACCTATCTCGAATAGACCCGGACATCCAGAACATTTGTCATCACGCGGAAGCTGTATGTGAAAAGATGCGCAGTAGGAACAAAATTCTTAAAGCACTGGCTGGTAGCACCTGGGGCAAAGATAAAGAGACCATGCTAGCCACTTACAAAGCGGTGGGTCGAGCAGCGGCTGATTTTGCGGCGCCAGTTTGGTCGCAAGGTCTCTGTAACACAAACTGGAACAAAATCCAAGTCTGCCAAAATGTTGCTCTACGCACAGCTACAGGATGCCTTCTGATGTCTGCCCAGGACCACCTACATCAGGAGACACACTTGATGCCAATACGTGACCACAATCGACTACTTACAAAACAATATTTAGTAGGTTGTTTTCGAGAGGATCATCCTAATCGTAACCTTATGGACAAAATTCCCCCTCCACGCAACATCAAACGTGGCCTTCGTGACCTTGAGAGAGAGGTCCAGTGTTACAAAAGGGATCCTTTCGATAAAGATTCATACCGGGCTGCCATTGCAATGATTCACACTGAAGAAGTGAGTATGTCTATTGCGAGTTTAGGTACGAACAGAGTCCTCTCAGCGCACCCACCACCTATTTCGCCTGAGGAGATTAGGGTCCCGAGAGCCACCAGAGTGACTTTAGCCCAACTTCGGTCAAGCTTCTGCTCACGCCTCAATTCGTATCTATCTCGCATAGACCCAAATATACAAAACGTATGCCCAAATTGCGCTGGCACGCCACACGATGTAGCCCATTTGTTTCAATGCCCAGCTGCACCCTCTAATCTCACCCTCCTCTCACTATGGGAAAACCCCATTGCAGCTGCCACGTTTTTGTCCCTGGAGATACGGAAAACGACGACGAACTATAAATCGAGTCCATACAGATTTTTTTTCTTCTTTTGAATCGAAGGGGGTCTTGGCAGCTTTTGGCCATTTTTAACAACGTGTAGCTCCGGGACGATTTACATAGAAGAACCGGCTGCCGCAGGAGCATTTTATGGACAACACAAACATCCATGGGTCACAGTGGGATACGAACCCACGCACCGGCAACTCAGAGATAGAGTGACATCTCTGCCACTGAGCCACCGAATGCCCAGTGCATCAGTTCGTTCAGAAATAGTGAAAATCGACATCGTTCCATCGTGATGGACCGCAGCAGTTGGTTATAACTCCTCTTAGTTTCTCTGACACCCCTTGCTGGAAAGGATCCTTATCTTGTTTTGTCCCTAACTCCTTGAGCATGGTGCGTTGACGACTGCCGTCTGTAGTCGTCAGCGGAAGAATTTGGTGGGGTCTTTGTGGCTCGTTGCCCCTGTCCTTTTACAAATAAGAACGGATATCGCACAACACAACACGAAGGTTAAAATGGAGATAAGTAACGCAAGCAAAGATGTCATCTTCTTTACGCTCCGTGGACCCTGATGGCGTCGGGTCCCGGCCAAACTAAACCCACTATAATTTATGAACTTTACCCGACCTGAGGCGCCCGAGGTCGAACAAAATTATTGGAGGGCGCCTTCCTTCAAAAAAATCGCCCCTGGAATGAGGGGGTAGCTTAAGTCGCGAGACAAATCATTTGAATTGCAAAAGTGGAGCGAACATGCGTTATGGCACAAATTAAAAAAGATGACATATCACGGACGATAACCACACACAAGCACCACATGCCACACAACCAAAACTTAGCTCATCCGAGTCCTATTTCATTTCCGGCAAAAAAAGAGGTTTTTCCCCGGTCTCCCATCATCGCTAATCAAAATGCTCGTTTTTTCTTATTTTTAATCGTCCGGCAACTCCAAATTCCGTCGTGCTTCATAATTTGTTCAGCCCAGCTGTTCCAAACTAAGCGACTCCGACATTAGATGTCTACTTTTGAATTTGATGGTTTTTTCTTTTTGAAAATTTCCCAAATCCAAAAGTAGACACATATGTATACGAAATTGGTTCGTTACACTTCTTCTAAATAGTAAACGTGCGACGGGTCATGCCAATTCTTATCCCCACCAGTTTTTATACGGGTCAGAGATAATTGCGACGTCGAAAGCGTTCCCCTTTACAGTTTGCAGCAAAAGATCCAGTGCTGGTTGGTTGGTTGGTTAAGAAGATTCAGTTACGAGCAAATCCAATGGGTATCGCTATCCCAAGATGCCGCTTTGTGGCCTGATTTCCTACATTTAAAACAGATACCTAAGCTATGGTGCTTGCTGCAGCAGTCCTTCCCAAAGTGGCCTAATGCGAAACACTTGAAGGGACCAATAGAAGTCGTAAGCCACTTTTTACCAAACGTCTTCAGTTTGCTCCCTTCCAGAAGCTTGTTGGCTTCATCTCTAGGAATGTTAATTGCCACCGTATCCCTCCTCAGTGAATTCACCGCCTCAATTTAAAGGTTCACTTGTCGTCGTTCACTTACAGTCCTCCTTTGTTGTCATTTCGCCAAGATGGAGGACCTTTAGCACATCCATCTTTCTTGACGGGGGTTCACTTTCCTGAGTAGATAATTTCTCCGAATTGAGCTAAAACCACCTTGTGGGGTGTTTTCAGCTTCTTAAATATCGCGTTCATTTCTTCGTTTGGACTGGTTTTGACTCGACTTCGTCCGGCCATTCCGGTTCTCCCCAAGTTCAGTTGCCCTAATTTTGTACTTGTTTTACTTTCCTACAAAACAACTTTAACCTCAAACTATTCACTAATGCTGTATTTTTCCTCTTCGGAGTTTGAGGAGAAGCGGACTTTCCATTTCATCTGTGCTTTGGAGCGTTTGCCGGTACTGGTGGAGCTTTAAAATAAATCTGGACTTTTCCGAGCTTTTTTGGGGACCTACATATTTGATCCTTAGCTTCATCGTTCATTATGCGTACGTTGATTAACTTAGTGTCGTACTCACTGAGCTACCGAATGCCCAAGTCAATCACACCAAAGATTAGTCCACCCAGTTGAATGAAAATCTTTCCACTGCTGGTTTTTCTTTTGTTAAGAAGCACTTTGTAACCACGGACAACGTTTGTGATGTCGGTGAACTTTGTGATTTTTGTGAACGCTCATTTTGAAGAAGAGAATTTGCTCCCGAGGGTGCCTACATATTCTCTCACACCTGTAGCTTTTTTAGGCAATTAGGATGCAGAAACTATATATCTTACGACTACGTGAAACTGGAGGCTGACACTTTCCAGAGTTCCAAAATCAATGTCTGTAATCTATAAATAAATAAGAGGCGCGACAGTCCAACATTGGACTAAGGCGGCAGATGTGTTAGTGGCATCCCATTTTCAAGATCTTAACTGCTTTTTATTGAGGTCTTGAGATCAACAGCACGCTCAGCTGTAATCTATATTCATCTCAATAATTAGTACCCTTAGGGCTATTTAAGTTTCACCATGTCTCTCTCTCTCACTCTTTCTATTCGAATTCGATCTGCTAAATAATAGTTAAAATGCAACGGATCCCTTTGCGAAAGGACACAATTCGATGAAAATGCTATTAATTTGATTTGAAAGTATTAATACGAATATACTTACATTTTATATGCTTCCCCTCTTTCAGTGCCAAACGAGCCGGATGGAAATGGCTTCAAGATCGTGCTGCTATTGCCACACGATGGGCGTGGCTATTAACACAAATATCTGATTTGGAATATAGAATCCGGCAGCACAATGATTTGCATCATCAATTACGAAAAAGTAAAGGTTTCGTGTCGTTTGATAAATCTCAGCCAGTCGACGAGACAGCCGTAACGAATGGTCCTATTTCACCTTCATCCGTTAATGGATATCGCGGTGTTCTGCCGGGAAATATAAAATCATGTGATGCGGATGTTGGCGCAACCCATTCAGGCTCGTGTCGAACTCAGGCGTTTAAAACATCAGGCTTTAGAAAGAGAAAACTTTTGCAAACCGTAAATATTCATACGGTGTCTAAGAAGGCGGCAAAACCAAGGTATGTTCATTAGTATGTATTAACAAAATACGCATTTGCATGTATTTATATTTTCTTTGTTTCTAGTTCGGTCAAATGCGGATGTCAATGGCCACTGCATCCATGTGGTTTGTGTACGGGCAGAGCGGATCCAACAGCACCTCGTGACCTTCCAGACACAATGACTGTTTCCGAAAAGGTTGCTCTCTTAGATTCTGGCTTTCATCCCGTTTTAAGCTTTCCTGAGGGTAAGTATTCTTGCTCAACTCGAATTCTGGACTTATTATCTTAAAACTAATTTCTTTTTCAGATTTTGCCAATAGCATTCATGTTGAAGCTACAGCGCGTTTATCTGACTGGCAAAGTCGTGTTGTGAGTTCTTCGTCAAAATCCTCATCTTCAATACTGAAAGGCACGTCCTCACATAAAGCTAGCCGAGAAGAAAAATCTAAAAAATATGTAGATAATCGCAGTAAATGTAGTCGAAAGGATAAAGTTGTGGACAACAGTAATAACTTTCATTACAACTGATTCAAATTGCTAAATATAATAACCAATACTCATAATAATCCTAGAACTCCTCAAAGGCTCGAAGCAACGTCGATCCTTTCAGGGCGATCAATACAACAATAAACATCGTTCACTGGACAGTTCAGGTAGCCTGAATAGTGGATTTGTTATTGGCTCCAATAATGGCGTGGGATCATCATCGACCGGTGCGTCGGACTTGATAGTCGACTCTATCGATGCGAATGGACAACCACTGCGAAGCAAGAACGCCTCTCCAACGCCTGGAAATTTCAATTCGAGTTATAACAAATCGGAAAGGTACTGAATCGATCAAAACGAGTCCCTTGGACTCTGTTAAATGTCTTTTTTAGTGATGTTTTGTAATTGCAGAATGGACAGGCGGAATCGGAATTCTTATGACATTGATAATATAGTAATACCTTATAGTGTAGCTGCCACGACACGCGTGGAGATATTACCTTATAAAGAGATACCAACTCCAAAGTAAGTAACTCATCCACGTGCAAGTAGTGATATCTAGCGACCTAACTACGATAATTTTCCCCTTTTTCAGATGGCGTGTGTTAGACGATTCAAATGAATTATCAAATAATTCTCTAAAAGATACTAGTAAAAGCAATTCATGTGAACAACAAACTGATACAGTTGAATGTGAACAACAAACTGATACAGTTGAATGTGAAACACCGCCTACAAATGAATGCAATCTATCCGATTCATTCACATTTCAAAATGAATCAGAAGATATTTCCAACGAGGCATTTCTACAGAGACATGAGCGCGCTCTAATAGAAGAGAAAAAGAAATTTCAAACATTTCTGAAATATCCGTGGAGTACACGATCGCGTGCTAATCGTCGTATGGATAGTCGAGCCGAGTCCAGTGGAACAAATACTCCGAATCCATCGTCTCCTGTACCAAATGTTTTGCCCGGTGGCGATATAGAGGTAACGTATTTTCCCTAATTGTCTCTATTTAATAACAATAAACTTCAATAATCCTCAAATGTGTTTTTCCCCTTTCTAGGCAGCTTCGTCGCCATCGGCTCCATCTACACCTCATATTAGTGATATGACCGAAGATTTATCAGGAATGTGTCAAGGTAAACAAAACCAAATAAATTTGTGAAGAGAAATTACTGAATGTTGAAATTTTTTTAGACACAGCTCCGGATATTAGCAATCAACTGTCTTTTTGTGCGACTGCGAAAAGAACAGAACGAAAGAGAACAGCCTCGGGAAGGAAGGATCGTGAACAAAGTAAAGATGACCCTTTTTATACGATAGCATCGGAACAGAAAGAGGTATGCAAATTCTAGTAAATTTAATATACATATTTGATTTTTCGTTTTTGACTCTTTGTTATGAAAATATTTTTTTTTATTACGTTTTCGAACTGCCAAAATATTTAGTGCATATCCAAAGTACAGAGACTAAAGATAAAAACAAAAAAAAAACAAACACCTAAAATGTCAGATAATTCGGTCATTATTCTAAAAAAAAGCACTATGCACTGTCGTTTGAAACCGGTGGAGTACATTTTTTACATCGCCCCTTTTATTTGTATTGGGTTTTTACGCCACTCAGCGCGACGCGACGAAGTTATATACTAGATCGTGCCAGGAATAGCAGAAACAGGTGGTAATATATCTACATGGCGTAACTTTGTCACAATAATTTTTTTAGTGTGTCAAACTAATTGATCTGGCATACATACACTGCTCGTCATCAGATTAGCACACCCCTTCGCATGAATAGCTTCGGCTGATTTCCAACCAAACTAAAAGAGCTAAAATTTCATAATTATAACTGTTTAATTCTTAGTTAATTAAAACAAAAAGTATTGTGTTTCCATTTTTTAATTAAGTTTTATAATTGTTTTTCGAAAAAGAACACACAAAATAGAATATATAATATAGAATAGAGGGGTCAAAGATTAAGACTTGCATGGAGTCAAGGCGGTCAAAAAGTGAAATTTCGAGAAAAAATTAATAAAAGTCGATAAGTTGAATCCCAATTCGTGTGTAATAAGCAGCATTAAGGTAAAAATAATAGAGGCGATAAAAATGAGTACTTGTCAATCCTTATCAGAGAGTAATTTTGAGAGAAGTATCGAGCCCTCATGACTCGGTCGCAAGGATTAGGGTAAATTTTCACATTAAGGCGAGCCTACATTGTTCAAATAATGATAAGAAATGCTCCACATCTAAAGAAAGTAAAGCTACAGGAAAATTCGCTTGAATTAAGCACGAAAACAATTGACACGGATCAAAGAAAGACGCTATGTTGTCTTTTCGAATAAAAAGAAGAGTCATCTTACAGTACCAGTTGGCCCTCGAGACCATTACACCATCTATTCTACAGTGGAGGCGATCCTAATGATGTCCTTCCTAGCAAAGATCCTGAAAGTAAACATTATAACTGGGTTAGTCTTCTAAAGTGAATTTATTTTTATTCGAAAAGATAACATAGCGCCATTCTTTGTTCCATGTCAAGTGGACTCTTGCTTAATTTAAACGTATTTTCCTTCGGGCAAAGTTAAGTTGGGGTTTGTTCTTCAGTTTTAGTTTCTTTAAATTTCTTATTACTGTTTGAACAATATAGGTTCGCCTTGATGTGAAAATTTACCCTAATCCTTGCGATCGGGTCATGAGGGCTCGATGCTACTCTCAAAATTACTCTCTGATAAGGATTGACAAGTACTCAATTTTTATCGGCTCTATTATTTTTATCTTAACGCTACTTACTACAAACGAATTCGGATTCAACTTATCGACTTTTAATAATTTTTTCTCGAAATTTCACTTTTTGGCCGCCTTGACTCCTTGCAAGTCTTAATTTTTTATCCCTCTTCCGCAGATAATAATTTTCTCTTATCCATATTAAAGCTAATGTATTACTTAAACAACAACAAAAAATTGAGGGTTCTACGTCCTTCAATTGTGGAAGATCGACAAAAAAGAAATTACATGTGCTATCCTGATGACAAATTTTAAATGGCTATTTTGTGTGTTCTTTTCGAAAAACAATTATAAAACATAATTAAAAAATGGAAACACAATACTTTTTGTTTTAATTAACTTAGAACTGAATAGACTATTAACAGTTATAATTATGAAATTTTAGCTTTTTTAGTTTGGTTGGAAATCAGTCGAAGTTATTAATGTGAAGGGGTGTGCTAATCTGATGACGAGCAGTGTACATAGGCAGGACCACTATAAGGTTGAAGCTCGATGGCCTAAGTGTGTATTATAGAAAGATCAAGGTATCACAGTCCAGTTCAACTAGCTAATACTGCATTCTACGGAGAAGATTTCAGGTGGGGATAGTATTCAGAATGATTAAATCTCAATTTTCCTGCTGCGAAACACGGAATACCTCAGTAGTAACATTTTTATGGATTTTGGACATAAAAATGGCGTACATCGCCGTTACCTTCAATGAAATCCACATAGGTACAATGACAGAGACATATTTTCCAAAATATCTAGGCAGGGGTGTAAAATTCAAAACCTGGTCTGGCCCAAATTATACCACCTTCAGGATTGAGCGGGTCGTAAAATGAACATTTCGATAATTACTATAGGAACTTATTCATCCAGGTCACTAAAACAATTTTGGGATCCAAAATTGGTAGGCTAGAAGCATCAATTAATTTCGGGCAGACAGGTGGCAACAATTTGTATTTGTTGTGGTGTGAACAAACGCTTGGGCTAAAATGATCATGTTTAAGGGATGTCACATCCACGTGTACAAGTACAAACTGTATTACCGGAGTTTTTAAAGCTTGATTTTCTCGCAAATAAATCTCAATCCGATATTCTTGTCACATTTTCTTCCTCAATAAACGGTTTAACTACCCTCGCTGTATGAATTGGGGCAAGATCATGTTGCAATATCCAAGGGTTGCCTTCGACCAGTACATTTATCTTAGGGATATCCTCTTCTAAGAGCTGTTTATAAGATGAACCCGTTTGGAGACCTCGTAGAATTATCAAGACGATAGTTCCATGATATGATATGGCTCCCCATACCATAACGGAACCTATTCGGGAGTGATGGCGTGACAGGTACATAGGTTCCTTCCAAATATCATGATAATAGTAAGGGAACCCATCTGGACAGTCCACACAAAACCGTTTTTCATCCGTAAATATTACCTGTCTCCATTGCAATGTCCAGTTCATGAATCTTGAGGCGAATTCCAGGCGCTGTAGGCGATGTTGCGGGGTTAAGGCTGGTTTTTTCTTTAACCGTTGTTGTTGCTGTAGCGGCACAAGTGAGGGGGGGGGGAACTAGTGTCGTCATTCATATATGGTTGGCAGCCTATCCTCAAGTTCTAGACCTAGGAAGGTTGCCACCTCAATGGGGTTCTCCCATAGTGCTATATGTGTAAATTGTGTAGGTGCGGCAGCGCAGTCGAAAAGATGGTCCACATTATGTGGGCTGGCTCCACATGCTGGACAAATATCTGCAATGGTGTTGTCGATACGCGACCAGAATGAGTTAAGTCTGGAGCACCATCCAGAGCGAAGCTGAGCCAAGGTGGTACGTGTGGGTCTGGGTAGTTGTTGTTCATCGGTGGAGATGTCGGGTGGTCGAGCGCGAAGGACACGGTTTGCGGATAGGTCATTCATGGCTTTGGTTACCTCATTGGTGTGTAATTGCTTTAAGGCCGACTTGTATGTATTTGTGTTATCGAGAGGAACTCTTTTAAATCTTTGGACTTCCCTTTCCTTCTCCCTTAAATAGCGTCTTACACGACGTGGTGGTGGGGTTCTGTCCATAAGGTCGTGATTCGGGTGTTCACTGCCATAACAACCAATAAGATATTGCTTTGCCAGAAGCTCATTATGTGCTTTGATGTTTAACAGCTTTGTTTCTTGGTGCAGATGATCTTGTGATAACATGTGTACACATCCGGTAATTGTACGCGTAGCTGCGTTTTGGCACGTTTGAATCTTCCATTGAGTGTCGCATAGATTATTTGTCCATATTGGTGCTGCGTAGTTTACCACGGAACGACCGACGGCTTTATATGTGGTAAGTAGAGTCTCCTTGTCTGTTCGCCATTTGCTGCCAGCAAGGGATTTTAGGATTTTGTTTCTACCCTTCATTTTGTCACAGATGTTGTCAGCATGGCTGTTGAAGATGCCATGATTGTCTATTGTGACCCCGAGAATTTTGGGGTGACGGACAGTCGGAACTACGGAGTCGTTTACTTTTATGTCAAGCTGTAGGTTGAACTCTTTGTTGTACGTGGTAAAGAGGGTGGCCGAGGATTTGGGCGCTGATAATTTAAGGTTCTTGTTATTTAAGAATACGTTGAGCTCTTCTAAGTAACCGTTTATTAGATCACACATGTCGGAAATATCGTTGCCGGATGTCATGATGGTGCAGTCGTCAGCGTAGGATATTATGTCGATTCCTTCGGGTGGGGTTGGAAGCCCTGACATATAAAGGTTAAACAGGATGGGGGAAAGGACTCCACCTTGCGGTACTCCTTGTTTAATCCTTCTTAGTTTAGATTTTCCATTTCTAAACTCTGTGCTGGATTGACGTCCGGCAAGGTAATTTGCGATCCATTTGACTATATGCGACGCACGGTGTGGATGAATTTCGTAGATCTGACAGTAGGAGCGAGTGGTTCACCGTGTCAAACGCTTTCGACAGATCTAATGCCACTAGGATGGTACGCACAAACGGCTTGGGCTGGTTTATCCCATTGAAGACCTTGGACATGATTCGGTCTAATGCAATGGTGGTGCTGTGCATTTTTCTGAAGCCGTGTTGGAGATTGGCGAGTTGTATGTGCGTCGCAAGAGTTTTATGTATCAGCGATTCCAATATTTTTGCCACAGGAGATAGAAGCGTGATTGGTCGGTAGGATTCACCTAGGGAGTGTTTTTTACCAGGTTTGGGTAACGGCCTCTCTTCCAAATCTCAATCTCTGGTATGATGAATGTTCGTAGTGAAAGGTTCATCTTGGCAGTGATATACTCTAAGGCCGGTGTGTCGAGGTGTTTGAGCATAATCATTGCTATACCGTCCGGACCAAGTGCTTTAGAATTATTGGCATTTTTTATGGCATTGGCAACTTCAGTGATGGTTATGTGAAGGTGTTCATCTACCTTAGTGTTTCGGATGTCTCGTGTGATTTTGCGCTTGAGTCTATCCTTAGGCGGATGTTCGACGAATTGCTTGTTGAATAGATTGGCGCATTTCTTGTCGTCGCTCACAGTATTGTTGCCGAACTCGATAGAGACCCTCCCTTGAGTTTTAGTGGGGTTTGATAGGTTTCTAACGGTGTTCCAAAGCTTACTCACACCTGTAGTGATGTTGATTTTACGTAGATGTGAGTGCCATATGCCTCTCCTGTGGTCATTGACCTGTTTAAAGATGATGTTGTTAAGGTCACCAATGCGTGGGTCACTTGGGCCTACACTTCTTAGTTGATCCCTTGTTTTAGCCAATTTGGCCGCGGATGTTGGAAAGTTGGGTTTTAGGCTGGGAATGCGGCCAGCTGGAATGAATCTCTTAGCTGCAGTGAGAATTATTTGTCTGAGTTGTTTTTCGGCCTTTCGTACATCATTTGGAGCGTTCAGATTAGCAAAAGCTTCGCTAGTGAACCTTTTAAAGCTCTCCCAGTCAGCTTTATTGAAATTAGTGTACGTCTTTTTGTCGGGATGGACGAATTTAGACGGCATATCCAGTGTTAGAATAATTGGCAGGTGATCTGATGACATAGTGATGACAGGTTCCCATGTGATGTCATTAATAAGTCCAGGACTGGCGATGGAAATGTCCGGTGAACTAGTGCAGGAAACAGTGACACGAGTTGGTTTATCGTCGCTGATGGGACAGAAATCCGAGGCATCCAGTTGATCAGCGATGATGTTACCTCTGGTGTCGTTTTGGAGGTTGGAGTGCCATAGATCGTGATGATCGTTGAAGTCACCAAGCACGATGCGATATTGGCCATTAAGTAGGGGGTTAATATTGTTGGGACAGCTGGAGACCGGTGGAATATAGATGTTAAAGATTTCAAAGTCAATATTTCCTGATTTGACGGTTATCGCTTGTTGTTCCATGGTGTTATCGGCGGAAGTGACATCAACGATGCTATATGGCAGATTGTTGTGATTGATGAGGGCCAAACCTCCTCCAGCATTGCTTTCTCGGTCGCATCTGATGATGTTGTAATTTCCATGTGACCTAAGCGAATGGCTAGAGTTAAGTTTAGTCTCTTGTACTGCTGCAATTTAAATGTGGTGTCTGTCCATGAATGCGGTTAGTTCAATGATTTTGTGCTGGAGTCCGTTGCAATTAAGTTGGACGATCTTCATGTTTGTGTAGTTAACATCGATGATTTGTGGAGCTGGGGTCAAATTTGGTGTAGGTTGAACTGGGCGTACAGCGTTTGCAAGGGTAGAGGGTGATGGTTGTTGAGAACCTTGGTTGGACGGCTGTAGAGAGTTGTTTGATGAGCGTCGTCCTCTATTTCTACAACGACTCGCTGTGTAAGTACGATCCCGTTGATTGTAGTGGGTAAGTCCCGAACAGTTCTTAAGATGAACCCATTGTCCGCAGCATGTGCATTCGACCGACGTTTCAACATTGGTCCAAATCCTCTTATCGCAGACAGCAAATCCATGGACCTGGATTCGATTCGATGCCGGCACGTTGTAGTAGTGTGAGGATAGATACACAGCGGTTCACACCTTTCTGTACCGCTAAAAAAAGAAGAAGAAGACTATCTGAAATGTGTGATATATCGGGTGCAGGTGCACAGCGTAGTGGAATTATTCCAATTAGACTGCGCGCGCACCAACAAATCTTAGGGCCGATTACTCGTAAATCTTATGTAGTACCCGTTGATTGGTTAGTCTTTTCGTATAGACAAAACGCACACCATGATCCATGATATTTTCTAGTTATACAGTAGAATCATTACGCAATTTCATACGAAGGCGTAGCCAAGCACAATATTTAATACAATGTACATTCATTAGAAAAAATGTGTGCGTTTTGTCTATACGAAAAGACTTAACTAGCCGACGGGCACAAAATAGATGAACGAGTAATCGGTTCTTATTCCAACCGGGGGTAGAGTAATCACCGCCATTATACTAGAGCAGTGGTTCCCAACTCAGAAACGTCTGCGGACCACTTAGCCTCAAAATGGATCTCGGCGGACCAGCATTCAATCATCATAAAACAAATTAAAAACGAGACCGAGGCTAATTTCGGGCGCGGCCGAAATTTGGATACCCTTCGCTCCCCTCGGTCTAAAAGTTTTTTCGGGCGCTTCCATGCTTTTGAATTTTCTCATAAGTGCCGTGGCGAAGATTTATTGGGCGAAGCGGGACGTGGGTTTCTTATAAGAACCAAAAAGAGCGGGAAGAAGGTTGTAGGGCAGCCCTATGGCCTTCCCATCAATTTTTACGTATGTTTGTGGCATCAATTAAAACCCATTTAGTTCAGATTGGTGGACAAGTCAAAAAGGTTTTCTGCGAAGAACCTAATTTGGGGATTGGGTTTATATTCCAGCCCCATGACTCCATGGTCCGATATAATTCATTTTTGCATATGTTTTGTACCATCACTAAAAATACATTTCCATGAGGTTTAGTTGAAATTTGTGTCCAAATAAAAAAGTATTTTTTAGAAGAACCTAATTTTGGGGGTCAAGGTTGTATGGCAGCCCCGCGACCCCATAGTCCGATTTCACGTTTGTTATGTGGCATCAATAGAAATATAATTTTCTGAGGTTTGATTGAAATTGGTGTGCAAATAAAAACGTTTTTTTTTTAGAAAAATTTGATTTGGGGGGCTAGGTTTGTATGGTAGCCCCATGACCACATGGTCCGACTCCATCTATTTATACATATGTTTTGTGTCATCAATAGAAACACATTTGTGTGAAGTTTGGTTGAAATTGGTGTATAAATAAAAAAAATTCTTAGAAGAACTTAATTTGGGGAGCTAGGTTTCTATGACAGCCCCATGACCCCATGGTCCGATTTGGTCCATTTTTACATATGTTTTGTGGTATTACTAGAAACACATTTGTGCGAAATTTGATTGAAATCGATGAGAAAATTAAAAAGTTTTTCTTAGAAGAACAGAATTTGGGGGACTAGGTGTGTATGGCAGCCCCACGACCCCATTGTCCGATTTGGTCGATTTTTACATATATTGTGTGTTACCAATTAAAACACATTTGTGTGAAATTTGATTGACATTGGTGCATAAATAAAAAAGTTTTTCTAAGAAGAACCTAAATTTGGGGGGTAGGTTTGTATGGCAGCCCCACGACCCCCTTGTCGGATTTTAGCGATTCAAACATACAAACTGCCTGCAACAAAAATAAGCATGTGTGCAAAATTTCAGCTCCATAGCTTTTAAACTGGCCGAGCAAAACGCGTCGCAACAGACAGACAGACGGACAGACGGACATCGTCCAATCGACTCAGCTCGTCACGCTGATCATATATATACATATTTTATATGGTCGGAGATGCTTCCTTCAATGCGTTACAAACTTCATGACAAAGTTAATATACCCTTTACGCTTAATAAGCGAAGGGTATAAAAAATGCAACAACAACGCATTGGTCTCGGCGATGACACGATCCAAGATAGAGCTGCCTGTAGAAATATGCTGAGAAATTATCGCCAAAACGGGCGATGTGCCTACACCGCAGGTCGAGCAACGCGGAACCATGGAGCGGTATAAAGAACCAGGCAAGGAAGAAGAAAACAAATTAATGTCTCCATTTTTTTTGTCGAGGTCTGGCATGGATATGGCATTATTTGTGACCAAAATTAAAAACGACAATGTCTTGTACACTAATTTGAAAGTCAAAACCTAAGAGGACACGTTTCCAAATTTCTTTTCCCGAACAAAATTGTACCTACATTGTTCAGCCGAACAGCTGCTGAAAATCACTAAATGAAATGATTAAAATCGAACAGAATAACGCAGGCAACTTTGCTAAAACGACGAAACGTTCTCCCCGCTCCGGACAGCACCATCTGTCAGGAGCGCAATCCGTTTTGCCATTATACGCGCACTTTTCGGGACACACTTTTCTGGGCTTGCTAGGCAAGAAAAAGCCTTCGGGTTAACGGTTGAAACTCGTTTATAAGGGTCGTTAATGTTTTTCACTATCCAAAACACACAAATCTGTTCCGTTCTTCACTCCGCAAGACCCTTCCATTAACAAAAAATGCCTAGTCTTTTCCTCCATGATCGACAGCACCTGTCTCACTTCATAAACGCTAGTCAGCAACAATGGCCACCTCCCGCCATTCACAATAGCTTCCCATAATGAGATTTTGGTACCTTAGTGAGTAGAGACACTCTTCCGTTGAATTGCCGGAGGTCCTACTGTGACCATAATATTTTTGTGTTGTCTTTCGAAAAATGATCCTACGAGAGCCTGCTAATTTTTTAATTCGGGCGGGGCTGTTATGAAAATCAATTATTTTGCGAATTCGAAATTTTGGAAATTTTACACCTAAGTTCGTGGCTAAAGGGTGCCATTACATGCTGTTCAAGTAGCAGTGAATCGTCAGAAATGTGTTTGGTTTGCGGTTCAAATTATAAAAAAAAAACATAAAAGAATGTATTATACTTAAAAAAAGTTTATTCCCGCCATTGGTTTCCAAACCAATATGTGGCCCGTGTAAAAATTATTTTGGACACCCTCTGTTCTGCAAGCA
The DNA here is from genome assembly GCA_949715475.1 of Microchrysa polita. Lineage (NCBI taxonomy): Eukaryota > Metazoa > Arthropoda > Insecta > Diptera > Stratiomyidae > Microchrysa > Microchrysa polita. The sequence continues at coordinate 31,814,087 of OX454420.1, read as the reverse complement.
TGGTACGTAGGTCGTCGTTCGCAATGGCTATATGTATGTACATTCAATCGCATGAAAATTATTTCAGGGTGCTTTTACACGTTAACTGTCTGACCGGTTTTCACCCAAACTACCACCACGTCTGGCATCCGAAAACCCATACATTTATGAGTCACATGTGACTCATAGACGTGAACGAGGAGGAATGCTGTGTGCACATGTGACTCAAAGACAGTGAAGATGTTAAGACGAAATATAGAAATACTCGTGTCGTCGTCCCGTCGGTCTGTTTTGTTTGTGTCAACACTTGCCTCACTAGCTGAGATTTTTCTCGCACAGGAATAGGTGTCTTCTGTTAGTTAGGAATCCAGTACATAAACGATATAGCTCCGTCTTTAGACTCAAATTTTTTACAGTGTTCACCACGAAAATCTTTTAAATTTTTGCAAGCGAGTTCCAATTTTGATAATTAAAATAATTTCGGAATTGAGCTATAGGCAACGAACCTAAGCAGTCAATCGCCTTCCCATAATCACAGACCTAGTAACAAAGTATTAACTGGATAATCTGTTACATGATAATGAGAGCGCGTGTTTAGCATGCGACTTTAATTAGTCACAAGAAAATATAAATTTGTTGTAAGAAGTATCCAGATTCTCTTCGCGGACCACCTACGAGTCTCTCACGGACCACCCCCGGTCCGCGGACCACCTGTTGGGAAACAGTGTACTAGAGAGATAAAGTGTTTGGCTGCGTGTAAGCGTTTTGTGATGGCAAAACTTAATGGGGGGTTGAAAATGTGTACCCAGATTGGAACCATATACTCGTAATGTTGATGTGCGTTGCGCGATTGCGCGCCCACAGTGGGGTGAAAAAACCGAATTTTGGAAACAATTATAAAAACAAGTCAATCTTAATGAATTTGGCCATTTTAAATCGAATGGAATAGGTTTCACGCAGATAGGATCAGCCGTTTTGAAGTTATTTCGACTTCAAGGGGGAGAGGGGATCATTTTTCAGTTTTTGTTAATTATTTCAAAAACTAAAAGTTACAGCAAAATGGTTCGAGGACACATGAAGCTACACAAAATTACCTTTGCAGCGACATATAATACAATTTTGATAAATTATACCCTAGACCAACAAATAAAATGGAATATTATCATTTTTGGAAATTTACATTTTTTACTTTAACTCCGAAAGAAATGCTAGTTGAGCCAGGTTTATTTAGGGAAATATTCCTAAAAAAATGAAGTTGACTTTGCCAAAAATTGAGTTGCTTCCCCAGAGCGAGGGAGTTGTTTCACTTGCATGCAAGAATACAGTTGAATAAAATGTCGCTGCTTCCTGTCTTCGAAGACAATAGAAATTTGTCAAGTACCCATGAAAACTGAAACTATTGTTGTATTATATTTAGGCTAAGGAAGTAGTAACAGGGAACACTTCGTACAAACGACGAAACGTACAGCTCACAAGCTCGAGACAGTGGGTTATGTGGGAAGCCATGTCGGTTTGTGCTTGCGAGCTGGAAAGCATATGCACCTCCGGCCGTAAATTAGCAGCTCGTAGTGCACGAGATGTGAAAACACGTCTCGCTAACCCTCAGAACACGGCTCTCGTCCCATATAAGTCAATGCATTTTCTTTCGGGCTTCGGGCCACTTGATGGACCCAAAGCCAGAGGCAGACAAAAGAACACCTGAATGTGTCAAATTAATAAGCAACATCAACGCATTGCCTGTAGAATTAGGCTGAGACATTACCGCCAGAACGGGCGATGTGCCTACACAGCAGGCCGAGCGACACGACTGTATGTAGTGGAGCGGTATAAAGAACGAGGTAAGGATTAAGAACCTGGTGTTTCGGGCCAAGAAAAACGTTGACTGCGCATTTTTTTCTAGTATCGGGCTACCCGCAACTTTCGAGCTATAACCCAATTTTCTCAAAAAGTATGAAACTTACAACTATGAAAGTTATATCTATAGAAAGTGCGTTTAATGGCAATTTGAATGACTATCAATTTTATTTAAAGTACCGTAAACTCACATAGCAATCAAACAACAAACACAATGCTAACGATTTGCAATGTTTTGACTAGATTTCGCCCTTACCTTTTTTTCTTCTACAGTGAGGGTATAGGATATTTTTTATAATTTCTTTAGTTGTTATTCGTTGCTTTTTAGACGCGTGTATTTTTGCTACTTTTGTCAACCAATAATCAATACGACACCGGAGAAAGCAGCTCAAGTTGTAGCACTACTTCAAACAGGCTTTGCACAACGTCAACGAATCAATCATCATCGATCATCGGTGCAAAGAGTTTGCAGACGATACTTAGAGACTGGAGGATTCGTTCGGCGTCCAGTTACGGGTAGACCTAGGGCTACATCAGCAGCAGATGATCGTTATATCCAACTCAATGTTCTGCGAAATCGCTGCCTCAGCGCAGTTCAAGTCCAACAAAAGCTGCGTGACGAACCCCAAGTGGTTATCAGTTCTTCTACCGTTAGAAGGAAACTTGCTGAGCGGAACCTGACTCCATAGAGAGCTGCAGTAGGTCCAAAATTAACGGCAGCCCACCGTGGAGCACGACTTGAATTCGCTGGAGAGCATAGGGATTGGACGTTAGAAAAGTGGGGTGATGTACTTACCACTGATGAGACCAGGGTGAGTCTATATCAAAGTGGTCGACGTCAAAGAGTATATCGTCGCCCTGGAGATAGTTATTCTCAGTGTGGCATCGTGCAATCTGTCGCTTTCGGAGGAAGATTTGTAATGGTCTGGGCGGATTCTCGCTAACCGGACATACAGCATTAGTTTTCATCGAACCGACCGGCCGTAAACGTGGATTGACTTCACAATACTACATCAATGAAATCCTTGCAGTCCATGTGATATCTTACGCAGATTATATCGGGCATAATATCCAGTTGATGCAGGATAATGCACGGCCTCATGTTGCTCATGTGATGACCCAGTATCTACAGGACGTCGCCATTCGTTCGATGGACTAGCCAGCTCAAAGTTCGGACTCGAATCCAATAGAACACTTATGGGATAAGCTGGAACGTCGGATTCGAGCCGGCGTTCCTGCTCCAACACCGCTTCCAGAGCTGCGAATCGCAATTGAAGAGGAGTGGAATGCAATTTTCCCAAGACTTCATCATCAGGGGAGGGAACACTGAATACTGACCAAATGCTTTATTTTACATTTTTACTTTGTTTTCAGCTTGAATTTGAGATTTTCACTACAAGACCAGAAAACGACTCTTATTTGTAAAATCTTTAATAAACACTTAATAATTTCCAATGTGTTTCCATTCATTTTAATTGGTATAAAATGGACTTCCTGTAGATATAACTTTCATAGTTGTAAGTTTTATACTTTTTGAGAAAATTGGGTTACATTTCGAAGTTGCCGGTGGCCCGATACTTTTGACGTCGAGTTTAGTTCTTCATCCCAAAAAAAAAACGAATGAAGCCTATCAGAGATGATTCATCCCAAAATCGGTAGGAAGTCATCAAAGGGAGTTTTACTCAAGCATATTTCAGCTTTTTAACAATTTGTGCTTTTTTTTATTCTAAATTACTTTTTTATTACTTATTACACATCAAAACGTTCTGAGTATGTTTATACTTAAACATTTCGTTCGTCCTAGAATATCGCTATTCAAGAAACTTATCTAGTGGCCTCCGTTTTGTCATTATTACCCATAATTTATTTTAGTTTAGCACCATGGCACACCGATAAAATTACGGCAAAAAAATCAACTTTTTAAAGGACTGTGTTGACTTCAAGAAAGATGTCAAATCAAAAAGCTATTTTTTAACTCCATCCTAAACACTCAAAATTAGAATAGTTTTCCTCTACGCTCAAATTACACAGCGTATCGAGTTTGCTTACTAGTTTTTGCGCATTTTACCATTTTTACGTATTTGCAAGAGTAACCCCTCTCTTTTTTCTTTTCTTTTTTTTCACGCTCTCCATTCCCCTAGCTATCTTCATAATCAAGTCACTCTAAATGGGGCTCCTCGGTGTCGGTATCAATAGGGATCCTGTAGTAAGTACCCAAGAATATTCTTAGAAAAAATGCTCTTCCGTTGCGAAAAGGTACTTTGTCAATAAGACCGACCCGAGAATAATGAGGTTGTTATATGTGAATGCTTAAGCATAAAAAAGATAAGTCCTATACAATTCTTTTCAAAATTGTATAGGGGTATAAATTTATTCTGACCTATTCTGGGCAGGAGACTACCAGGTTTGTTGAACATTCGAGTTTTTAATGTTGTTCTCCTCAAGATTATTGTTTGGAGCAGTGGTTTCTACTGGGTAACCTTGCCTTATAGTTTTTCATAGTCTCTGCCGTTTTTTTTTAACACTAAAAACAGCCAAGTGTTGCCTAGCCTTCATCGCTTGCAAGAAACATGAAGATTCGGTGCACACCGCTACTACATCATTACTGTTTGGAGCATTTCTGCCAAGTCTTCGTTCACTTTTTTGTTTGCCGATAACGTAAAAATTTTACTAAATTGTTCACTATTCAATTTCTTAAGCAACGCTAAATTATGTTTCAATATGATTTTAAATATTCTTCTTTCTTTTTCCAGTTCATACCGCCTTATACACGTTTGGATTTCCCATTGTCGGATGACGCCTACAAAACAATGCTGGACTTAATGCCAAATGAACATCAACTTGAAGAATCTTCAGCGCAACAACAAGAAACTATTCTCACACAAGTAATGGGAAATGGAACGGCGAATAGCCAACAATTATTATCATCCGATGCAATCTATCCGGAAGCGGATAGTATCGAAGAAAAGAATTTGCACATTAGCTACCAAAAAAATGATTCAAGAGTTTTCAATTTTCTTGGTGGTGCTCAACGTAGTGACAGTCCGATTCCAGGCGATAGCGATACAGATTCGGCCGAATCTGGAAATCAGTACGAGGACCCAGCCGATCCGGAATGGTTTGAGCCTGAGTAAGCCCATACTATTTCGTGCTGAAAGAAGTCCGAGACTGAGTTTATTATTATTAACTAATTTTGATTACATCAACAAAAAATTGTCACTTGAATTATTATGTTAAAAACATCTCCTTTAGTTTTATCTGTTATAAATTTAATATTTTAAAGGATAGTTTCGACAAAATAGATATATCTACGTAAGCTGTGCCCTAGTTATTATTATATTGAATTTGCAGAATGCGTAATTATTCGGCTGGGTTTCTTTTTCATATAAAAATGATTCGCATTGCGGAAATTCGCAGATTTCCTAAAATTATCTCATTTCGACAGAAAGCGAGTCGTATTCAACCTTGGCGAGGAAATATATGTATTTTAAAATTTTAACAAGGTTATGCCTGGGGAATAATTCGTTATGTACATATTTAGTTGTACTTGAAGATATAATTAAAATACAACTAATGCGAACCGAATGTCTTATAAGTTTTCCAGAATAACAGCAACACATTAGATCGTTATAAGATCATTTAATAGTTTTTTTTAAACCCTATGTTTACCTTTCTGTTGTTATTTGTGGATTTATGTTTTAATTGAAACTCAAATAAATGATATGATAACCAATTCATGTTCCTTAGAAAGGGAAATTGTGTAAATTTTCATATGCTATCATATGTGTATAATATATATACATATGTTATATATGTATGTGTATATATCATATAAAATATCCCTGTAGATATCCCCGTGTACATACCGTAGCATTACGTTTTCATTACTTAGTAAAGTTTAAAAAATAAATAAAAGCTAAACAAAATGGAATTAAAAACTACTTGAGTCTGTCGTTTTATTACTACCAAAATAAGACCGGGTGGTGCCAACGATAGGAAGATGAGCTATTCTGACTATGTGCAGATCGCACGGTTTGGTCATCCTAAACACATGGTTTGTGAAAAACGAGAGACACCTGATCATCTTCAGTAGTGGACACGGAGATAGGACACACGAAACGCAGATCGATTACCACCTCTGCTTCGATTTTATGAGAAGGTGGGTAAAAGACTGCAAGGCGATCTTGGGTGAATCTGTCGTTAGTCAACATCGTTTGCTCCTGTCAGAATTTATTTTGAAAGTAGGAGGAGCACGAAATAGAACAGCTGTCGAAAAAAACAAGTGGCACAATCTCACAAACGACAACTTTCAACCTGTAGTAACTCCATTCATTGATAAAATGACGGAGTGGTTTCAAAACAACACATACTGCACCGAGCACAGTCCAACACAAATGCGGAAAAATTTCGCTGAAATGTCAGTAGGTGAGGCGGAAAAGGCACTTGGAGTTTCGAAAGATCCACCCCACACGAAGAAAGAAACATGGTGGTGGAACACCGAAACTAAGGAAGCAGTGCAGGCCAAATCGAACGCATTTAAGGCATGGGCGAAATGTGAGTCAAGCAGTGAAGCCGAACGGGTTCAACTTCGCGAAAATTATATGCAATGCCGGAAGAACGTAAAGCGCTTGGTAGCTCAAGCAAAGGCGAAAGCAGTTGAGAAATTCCAAGAATTAGAAACTCAGACTGCGACCGAAGGACAGTCTTTGCGCGAGAGACCTAAGCACGACGCCAGGATATTTAGGGTCGCAGCCCAAAGGAGAAGGAACGCTCGGGAAATACAGGCGCCAAAGTACGCGGAGGACTCGCAAGGAATGTTGCTGATTGACGATACGGCAATTTGTAGCAGGATGCGAGAGTATTTTGACGAACTTCTAAATGAAGAATTTCCTCGAGCAGCTTTTCAAGATTTGAGCCGAATACCACAAATATTGAAGATATCTCAGAGGAAGAGCTGATGTGTCTTTACTATAGGTCGTGTTACAATAATTGCTTTTCCAATAACTGGCAAATTCGTTGTCATATCCCACTCTATTGATCCTTTCTTTTGCAGTTAGAATTAATCCCCTGATTTTGGGTGGGTTTTCGTTTGCTAAGGGTTACAGTGAGTTGACCGGAAAACGGAAACTTTAAATTGTTACTATTGCCTCGCTGGCTTAGTTCTCAACGTACGTATTCTGTGTTTTTCGCGCCACGTCTAGAGCAGTAACAGAAGACGAGACACAAACCATTGCTTGTTTTTTTAAATTGATTTTGAATATTCAAAAACCAGTTAAATTGGAATTTTCAAACCAGTTGAATTGGAATATAAAAACCACGCAATGGCTTGTGTCTCGGCTTCTGTTTTTCCTTAATTACTCCTGAATCCTTGCGTTCCCAGAACGAACAAAACGTCTGGCTTTCGATTCATACCAAATTTATACCTATCCGACCATATTTACAGATGGCGGGCTAAGTTCACACAACGAATTTTAAAGTTGCTAATATTAAACAATTAGAGACGAACAAACGAAAAAAATTAACGAACATTCACGAACAAACGTAGTCGCCGGCGAACAAACGTAGTCGCCGGCGAACAAACGGCTATGAGCGTAATTTGAGAATGTATGCAGGCTAACTTCACATACACTCCCAGTCACTTGAATAGGGACAAACTTTTCGAGAGTTGTTTATCTCAAAATATCCTTTTCCTTGCAGCGGAGAGCATAACTCAGTATTTGTTTACAAAGGCTATTATGTTGCTCATAGTTTACGAGAAAAAAATGAAATATTTAATAATAACGGTTATGTTTCATCAACATTATGCTGATGCACTAATAAATTCTATGTTCAAAATTGGGTCACTTGAATAGGGACAGTTGCGATTCGGTCGTTATTTCGAAAGTGCTAGCGTCACATCCTAACTGTTTTTGTTTTAATCCTCTCAAATTGAGTTTTGACTTTAATTTTTGTAAGTTTCGGTAATGGGTAGAGGAAAAGCATTAAATACCGCGAAAATGGCTCAAATCGATGTTTTGCGAAATGAACAATACAGTTTACGCGAAATTTCGAAATTAGTAAAAAAAGTAAATCGGTTGTGTTTAACTATTTAAAAATTAAAAGTGGATATGGACGAAACATGAAAGGGCGTACGCGAGGTGCCCAAACCGCCAAAGAGAAAAGGGCAATTCTGCGAGCCGCCTCTAATTTTGCACTATCAGCAGCTATAGTTGGAGCTAAAGTCGGCGTTACAGCTAGTGTATCAACAGTGCAACGTGTAATAAGGAATTCCTCACACCTAAAACGAAAGAAAATTCAGAAAAAAACACCGTTAGACGCAAAGAAAGAAAAGCCATCCTCTGGATTTTGCTCGCCAGTTATGTCATGGCGACAGGGGTGGAACAAGGTAGTTTTTTCGAATGAAAAGGAAGGTCAACCTGGATGGCCGAGATGAGTTCCATTTCTATTTCCACGGTCTACGTAAAAACGAACGGTTTCTGTCAACGCATCATAGCAGAGAAGGTAGCGTCATGGTTTGGGGAGCTGTCTTTGAATTTTTTCTGAATTTTCTTTCGTTTTAGGTGTGAGGAATTCCTTATTACACGTTGCACTGTTGATAAACTAGCTGTAACGCCGACTTTAGCTCCAATTATAGCCGCTGATAGTGCAAAATTAGAGGCGGCTCGCAGAATTGCCCTTTTGTCTTTGGCGGTTTGGGCACCTCGCGTACGCCCTTTCATGTTTCGTCCATATCCACTTTTAATTTTTAAATAGTTAAACACAACCGATTTACTTTTTTTTACTAATTTCGAAATTTCGCGTAAACTGTATTGTTCATTTCGCAAAACATCGATTTGAGCCATTTTCGCGGTATTTAATGCTTTTCCTCTACCCATGATTACCGAAACTTACAAAAATTAAAGTTAAAACACAATTTGAGAGGATTACAACAAAAACAGTTAGGATGTGACGCTAGCACTTTCGAAATAACGACCGAATCGCAACTGTCCCTATTCAAGTGACCAAACTTTGAACATATAATTTATTAGTGCATCAGCATAATGTTGATGAAACATAACTGTTGTTATTAAATGTTTAATTTTTTTTCTCGCAAACTATGAGGAACATAATAGCCTTTGTAAACAAATACTGAGTTATGCTCTCTGCTGCAAGGAAAAGGATATTTTGAGATAAACAACTCTCGAAAAGTTTGTCCCTATTCAAGTGACTGGGAGTGTAAGTGGGATAATGCCAATGTGACTATAGTTAAATAGTTAATAGTTAAATGAACGGGGAATCGAAAAATAATACATAAAATAGCCGAGGCGAAGTATGGAACCGATCTCGGATTGTAGCTTATGGAATTCTCCACCGTTTGTGACATATTCCACGACAGTAAGTATGCATTTTTAGGGTTTTTTAGAAATTTTTTTTTTTCAAAAAACACTTAGGAAATCGATTTTGTCTGTCCGTCCGTCTGTTCACTAAATAACTCGCGAACGGCTCAACCGATTGTCATGAAATTTGGTAGGAACGTGTAGAATGGTTACAGTCTTTGGCACATATACCTTAGAAGTTGGTAGGAAGAAGATAACAGGGTGTCCCGAACGTTTGAAAAAAGTCGACTATTTTAGTTTTTATCGGAGATTGACATATGGGTATTTAAATCAAAGAACTAAACGAGTACATCTCACATCAGTTAAAATTTTCCAGTTTCGAGTAACGGTAAAAAAGTTATTGGCGTTTAAAGTTAAACTTCCTTTTCGAGCTCCGTTTTTCTAAACCGTTATAGGGATCGATATGAAACTTTGCACAGAGATTGGTCAGTATGGCCTTATATACGTTAAATATTAAGACTGTTGACTTTTGCTAAGGAAAAGTAAATAACAGTAAATTTGTAAAATTTGAATTTGATCGTGTGTAGCCCCTTTTAGGTTTCCAAATATGAAAATTCTGCTAGGGATGTTTAGAAAATTACATAAGGAATATGTCTTGGAAGTTTCATTCGAATATCTGTATCCAAACCGGAAATATAGCCAAGTTAGTATTTAGTAAGGGCCTTTCACAATGCAAGGGTAGCCTCTTCAGCATTTCTTCAATGCATATCTTTTAACTTTATGAAACAATGAACATGAAATTTGGTGGATATGCATAGAATGGCAATAGTGTTTGCCACAAATATTTTTGAAGTTTGTAGGACCAAGTTAACAGGGTGTCCCTGAATAGCTGCAAAAGTATACTTGTTCAATACTCATAGGAAAGCTTGCATGGGCTCTTATGTCAGGGGACACAATGGAATCATTTCATATAAGTTGCTTTTCCTTGATTAAAAAAAGAGTAACAGTAGTTTTACAGCCAATAATTCAGTTTGTATAGAAAGCCAAGCCGGCCTTACGTTTGCCTGAGTTTCTTTTTGCTCAAAGGCCATCAGAAATCTTAAATCGAAAAATGCCTGTAGATTTGCCTTGGAGTACCTACTTTTATACAAACTGGGTAAATAGTAAATCTATTTTTGGATTGGTCTAATTAAAGGTGGAACAGAATGAAAGGCGCTAGCCTTTCATTCTGGAACGCGTTTATTTAGACCAATCCAAAAATAGATTTACAGGAAGCATTCTATTAATGCTGTGCACAATTCTTATCTATTGCTTATAAAATATATGTACAAAAAATATTCACTATGCATCAAAATTCTAAAAAACCCTCGTATTGCGGGCGCAGCCTTCTGTACGCCGGTATTTTTATTGATAAAATCGCAGCGGCAAAAATTTCACTCTCGATCTTAATTCAGCCCTTTAGAATGAAAGTGGGATTGCTTGGCATTGATATTCTCCAACTCCACTTTCATTCTTAAGCAGTTAGCTTTATAGTGAACATTATACATATAAACGAAATTAAGTTGATCTGTGTGCTAAAGGGAAATAAGTTACCGAAAACGAATCCAAAAACTAGGAGGCTTCACCCCCTGCTTGCTACGCTCGCCAACCCCCGAGGGAGAGGCTAATTTCGGGCGCGGCCGAAATTTGGATACCCTTCGCTCTCCTTGGGCTAAAAGTTTTTTTTTGACAAAAGTTTTGGGTTTGGTTGAAATAATAGTGGGCAAATAAAAATAATTACTCAGAAAATTTTATTGGGGTTGCGGGAGCATGACCCCACAGTACGATTCCATTCGTTTTGAACTTTTTTCTTGCTTTGGTAAAGACACATTAATTCAAGATTTTGTGAAATTGGTGCAAAAAATGTTTCTTAAAAGAACCAAAATGGGGGTTGGGTTTGTATGGCCACCCCATAACCCCATGGTCAGATTTGATCAATTCTTAGATATGTTTTGTGTCATCAAGAGAAACACATTTGTGTGAAATTTGGTTGAAATTGGTGCACAAGTAAAACAGTTTTTCTTAAAAGAACCTAATATGGGGTTGTTGGGTTTGTATGGCCACCCCACAACCCCATGGTCAGATTTGATCAATTCTTAGATATGTTTTGTGTCATCAAGAGAAACACATTTTTATGAAATTTGGTTGAAATTGGTGCACAAATAAAAACAATTTTCTTAGAAGAACATAAATTGGGGGGCTAGGTTTGTATGGCAGCCCCATGACCCTGTGATTGAAACATACAAACAGCCTGCAGCAATAATAAGCACGTGTACAAAATTTCAGCTCCGTAGCTTTTATAGTGGCCGAGAAAAACGCGCTGCAACAGATGGACAGACAGACGGACATCGTCCAATCGACTCGTCTCGTCATGCTGATCATATATATGCTTCCTTCAATGCGTTACAAACTTCATGACAAAGTTAATATATACCCTTTCACTCTATGAGCGAAGAGTATAAAAAATTTTGTGATGGAAACGGACACCATTCCTTGCCATTATGTATGAGTTTTTACAGGGCTACATTCCTTAATTGTGCCTAGTGTTTTAGTGGGAAACACAATTTGTTTTAAATAGTATAAATTAGGATAACATTCGAAGCCAGTTCAGTAAGTAGATTTACGTTTTGAAATGTGGCGCATGATTGACAATTGATTGAAACATATCTGAAAAAAAAACACGAAAGCTTCTCCTGGGTACATGTTTGCGCTGATGGTTCACTTGAGCTAGTGTTGAAGAGTAAGCGTAAAAATATCTGAAATTACCGTTGTAAATATGGTTGAATCATTCTGAAGTTCTCATACACAAACGCAATTAGGATGCGACAATTTTGGTACAATGTGTCAAAATGGAATGCCGTCAGAGCTACATTCTGCTGATTGATTTAACGTAAAATTCTATGATGTTCACTTCTTATTGGTTTATTCGGGAAGAGTAATTAATTTGAGACACATAGAAAACTTTCATGAAGAAAAAATCCACAATAAACTTACAAACCTCTAATTTATTATACTGTATATGTATTTACATTTGCAATTTGGGAGTTTCATGCACTTAATAAATAAAATATATATATAAAATACGAAAAATCAATAAATACTGCTAAAATTTTAAAATGATAGTTTTTTTCTTCTTCTTCTTCCTTATCATCTTCACCAATTGTCTTCTTATCAAGTCGATTTGCTGCTCCTGTTTTGTGTATGTGAGAGCTATATGGACGTGTCCCGACGGAAGCGCGTGAGTGTCGAGCAGGCAAGCATTTGCTCATTTAATGTTAGTTTAAATATTTTCTGCACTTTCTTGACCTACACGAGCATGGTATCTTATCGTCTTCAAAGGGAAATTTATAATCATATGTTAGCTCCTCTCCTTGCACGATTCGCCTTAAGGCGAATATTATGATGTGTTTATGGCCGAGAATATCTACAACTTTTGAATAGCAGTTTGGCTGAAAGAATTAAAAAAAAAAGAAATTACACGATAGAAAATGTTTATGGTTTTCAAATTAAGTGTTACTTACTTCACACGAATGATTTATGAACCGAGCTGCATTCCCACGCATCGTAGCATCTACTACTAGATTGTCGTCAATTTTAAACATGTAACAGCCAATATTTTTACTGTCGTAATATCGCTCTCTTTTGTCAGTTAGAGTGGATCGGATAAGTTCGCCGGCGTATTCTATGACCATTTCACCTGGAAGTGTACAATAGGTAAATTTTTGTTCAAGCAATATAATATATGTAAAAATAATTTTGGTATTTTTAATTAAAATACATTTTAAGGCACTGTGGAGCCTCTGGAAATATTTGTAAAACATTCTCCACAGCACAATACATTTTATATACAAACAAACACTTTCATTCCCGATCAGGACCTGTTGGATTTGGTGAATAGCGGTAAAAGTGTCCATTAGTTGCTCAGAGATGACCTTAGCAGAAAATTGCCTGGTAGCACAAATCGGACTGTTTGTTGACGGCCAATATTCTCCATTGGTATTTTCTGGTTATCATCGCTTTCGAAGCGCATGATGACTTTAGCTGAGCTTACTTTAGAATAATTAAGGGATCAGCTTGGTGTATGTATACTGCCTACAACTGGCTGACAAGAACCAACTACTATTTGGTACTACGAGATTCGCCCAAAGTCAGTGTCAGGTGGGACGAAATCAAGACAATTATGAGTACGCGAATACTTGTGATATGTTGACAGTTTGGAAAGCTTTGCGACGAAAAGCTGTAACAATAACCTACCAAGTTCAATGAAAAAATTGAGAAACGTTTTGACGAGCAGACAGAAGAAATTGAAGTAGATTTCGACTCTCTTGAAGCTTGGAGAATATGTTATGGAAATTCTAGAACTCGGAACATAAAGGAGGAGTTTATTAGACAACTTGCAGCTATACTATAAAGCAGCGGATAAATTAGCCAGGCACCAAAAGCATCAACTTACTAGTCTGGTTGGTGTTGTGGTTAGTGCGAACTGCGAACACATTTGGTGCACGATCGTGAGTTCCAGTCTTACCGTCAACCAATTTAGTTTTTGGTGTTTTTCGAACTCACGATTCATGTGACTGTTATTCATTTGAAAGCACCAACTTCCATTAAAAAGAAAACTACTGAAGGCAAGCATGGAGAAGCTGGCTATGAAGAACTCCATCAACCATATGTATGGAAAGCTAAGTGCCTTACTCTACGGGCTTACAGCTGTCACCTACAAAGGGGACATCGTGGAAACACTGGAGAAAATCGCGAAAACGGAACAATGCGAACGCCGGAGCAAACGTTGCACACTAATGGGGAAACTGGAAGCGCTAAGGACTGGAACGCCTAACAAGGATCTAAGAGCCCGAGTCGAACGGATTGATAGCTTTGTCATCAACAAGTCGAAGCAAACTTTTACGAAGAGGCAGAAGTCTCTACTCAATATGGGGTTGAACTTCATCCTACAAGAAAATAATCTTCCCATCGAAGAAATCGACATGACGGTACGGCGGAAATTCAAGCCATCTCAGTTCCATCAGGGAGTACTAATATCGAAATTTTTAATATATATGTACCACCTCACTCTAGTTGCCCTTCTGGCTATCGTTTCGATATTGGTCCTCTCCTTTCCGGAGAGCACAGGGTCATCCTTGGCGACTTTAACGCGCACCATGAGCTCTGGCATTCGGACCTCAACAACAATGCCAGGGGTATAGCTATCGCCGAATCACTTGACGCCTCAGAATTCTGTTCACTTAATGAAGACTCGCCGACTAGAGTCGTGGGCACTTGCAGTAGTTCTCCTGACATAACTATTGTCAGTGCCAGTCTAATTGCTGCTTCCCGATGGGAAGTACGTACCACCCTTAAATCAGATCACCTCCCAATCATTATAAAGATTGACAAACCAGCGAACATGACTAAGTCAGAGAAGCGAACGTTTGTCAATCACAAGAAAGCCGATTGGGATGGTTTCAAAGCTTACTCGTCGGCGAAGTTCACCGAGCTAACATCACCTATTACCATTCATGAGGCCGAGAAAAATATTAGGAACGTCATTACCACAGCCGCGGCACGTTTTATTCCGGCAGGACGTATCCCGAAAGTTCGGCCTAACTTTCCCACTAGTGCCGCCAGATTAGCCGATGAACGTGATCAGATCAGAAGCGCTCACCCTGATGATCCCAGAATTCAGGAGCTTAACTCCGAAATTGACCGACAAGTTAAAGACTATAGGAGGGCGAAATGGAATCAGCACCTCGATGAATGTAACCTCAATGAAGGTGTCAGCAAACTATGGTCTACCGTCCGCGCCCTTTCCAATCCTCGGAAAGAAAAGGGCAACAACGCCATTGAATTTGGCAACACTAAAACCTGTGATCCTCTTCAGTGTGCTAGCCTGTTCAATAAACAATTTATTGAACATCCCAAGTCTGACGGCCTCAAGCGCAAAATTAGAAGACGGATTCGCAGCCGGAATGTTGACACCATACCATCTTTTACAGCGGACCAGGTTAAAAAAGTCATCGAGAATGCTAAAAACTCCAAGGCCCTCGGACCAGATGGCATTTCGATGACCATGTTGAAACATCTCGACCTTCCAGCCATTGAGTATCTCACGGCCGCCTTTAACTTGTCGATGTCCACGCTTGCCATCCCTGAAATCTGGAAAACAGGTCGAATTGTTCCCTGTCTCAAGCCAGGGAAGAGCGCAAATCTCGGGGAATCCTACCGCCCCATTACGATACTTTCTCCTGTCGCAAAGACGCTGGAGGCCCTTATTCACCCCACTCTTGTTGCACATGCGAAGCTAGAACCTCACCAGCATGGCTTCAGGAAGATGCATAGTACCACCACTGCCCTCGATGCGATCACTACACGCATTCGTGATGGGCTGAATCAACGCAGTCGTTGTCACAGAACTATTCTGGTGGCAATAGACCTATCAAGTGCATTCGATAAGGTCAATCATTCAATGCTCCTGGCAAACCTGTTGAATATGCATCTTCCTGCACAAGAGATCCGTTGGATTGCCAATTATCTAGCTGGTCGGCACTCCTTCACCGAGTTTCGAGGCAAACGTTCTAAGCTTAGGAAAATCAAATTAGGTGTTCCACAGGGAGGGGTACTCTCCCCCACTCTGTTCAACATCTACATGTCCGGCCTTCCCACACCACCTGAAGGAATCGAGGTGATTTCCTATGCTGACGATTGCACCGTACTCGCCACAGGGAATGATAAGGAAGAAATGCGCCTCCGAATTAATCGCTATCTAGGACGATTACAGGCTTTTTTCCAAAGCCGAAACCTCACCATCTCTGCGTCCAAATCCTCTGCGACTTTTCTAACCACTTGGTGGGAGGACATGAGATGGGAGATGGATATACGTATTGGCAACAATTCTGTTCCTACTGTTAAAAATCCTAAAATTCTCGGGCTTCACCTAGAGAACATGATGACGTCTGCGAATCATGCAGCTTCAGTATGTGAAAAAATGCGCAGTAGGAACAACATCCTAAAAGCTCTAGCTGGTAGCACCTGGGGCAAAGATAAAGAAACCATGCTAGCTACCTATAAAGCGGTGGGTCGAGCGGCCGCTGATTATGCAGCCCCAGTTTGGACACATAGTCTATGTGAAACAAACTGGACCAAAGTTCAGGTCTGCCAAAATGCCGCTCTACGCATCGCGACAGGTTGCCTTCTGATGTCTGCCCAGGATCACTTACATCAGGAGACAAAATTGATGCCAATACGTGATCACAATCTCCTACTCTCTAAACAGTATCTTGTTGGTTGCTACCGTGAGGATCATCCCAATAATCATCTCATGGACCGAATTCCTCCACCACGACATGTCAGGCGTGGTTTACGAGACCTTGAGAGAGAGGTTCAGGGATACAAACGGGACCCTTACGATGAAGTTACATACCGAGCCGCCATTGCAGCGATCCACACTGATGAAGTGAATCGGTCTATCGCGAGTTTAGGTGCGAATAGAGTCCTCTCAGAGCGCCCACCACCAATTTCGCCTGAGGAGATTAGGCTCCCGAGAGCCACCAGAGTAACACTAGCTCAACTTCGGTCGGGCTTTTGTTCACGCCTCAATTCGTACCTTTCTCGCATAAACCCGGACATCCAAAACATCTGTCCAAACTGCAATGGTACTCCTCATGATGTGGGCCATTTGTTTCAATGCCCCGCTGCGCCCACTGATCTTACCCCTATATCACTGTGGGAAAACCCTATCGCAGCAGCTATGTTTCTGTCCTTAGACCTCACGGACACAAACATTGACGAACCATAAATCGTACCCACATAGATGCACAGCGGCTACACACCTTTCTGCACCGCTACAAGAAGAAGAAGAAGAAATCGACATCGACGCTGGTATCCAATTCGAAGAAGTGGGCACCAAGGACGACATACGGAAGGAAGTGGAGGCGGCTGTCGCGAACCAACATCCAATGACATCGAGGCTGGGAGCAGCATAGTCGAAAACCGTGATGGAGATCAAGCAGAAAGAGGTCTTTAATCCGCGAGCGGACAAGGGGAACGCAGTCGTAGTGGTGGATAAGGAGGACTATGATTCAACGAAGCTGGAAAAACTCAATTCAAGAGATTATTTCGAGTTACGCAAGGATCCCCTCCCAGTCTTCATTAAGAGGGCTGAAAAGGTGTTGAAAGATTGCACTTCCATCATCGATTAGCCCTCCAAACTGCAAATGCCAAACTCTGCCTTCAGTCAAATCGGGGCAGCTACCAACTCTCCGACGCAAAACATCGCGAAATGGCTACTCCAGAGGTTCAATTGTCTAGGCGGAAGCGGCTCTACAAGGAGTCTGACGAACAGGAAGGATCTCATCGCCAACCTTAACAATGCAGGCTCCATTTCACCAGACGAACGGTATCGTTGATGGCAAGGCACTGTTCCCAGAATCCCGGTCATGGAAGCTCTACTCTACCTGTAAGAGTGGCTACTTTCGAAGGGTCTTTCATCGCCTGCAAGATGGAGAGACTAGCAAAGGTGTGCATGACAGAGAACTATCTCACCTCCAGGGCAGGTTCTACGAGTACAGGGGCATCAGAGAGGTAGCCATGGGCAATCCACTCTCTCGAGGGGGAACTGAAGGAGAAGGCGAATTACCAAAATTCTGGGTAAGATATGTGGACGACGTGCTAGTGATCAACAATAAAGATGGAGGAGGGACCATTGGCGACGTTAACGGATCCGATCCGATGAGGATTGGAGTAACTGATATCAAGGCAGCTACGGAAAACATTGAAGGGCATGGGTGTGGACATGGTTACGACGACAACACCAATTAGGCTCGACTAAGGACAACAATCTACAAGGTTTCTTGCCCAGATTGCGACAGAACGTACGTGGCACAAACGAAACGACTAGTAGCTGTCAGATAAATTAAACATGCAAAGGAAGCATACATCGCCAATAGGTACAACAAGGACCCCGGCTCGCTAAAATCTAGGGTAGAACGATACATGATAGAGACAGGACACGACACAAAACTACGTGGGAAAGCGTCAACATCATCCACGGAGGAGTTAATTAGCGAAAACTCGATGTCATGGAAAGCCTGGCCATTCTCAAGGAACCGAAATACCGTAGGATGAACGAAGACACCAGCAACATACAATAAATGTTGCTGAAGAAATTGGTCCACATTTCAACCCCCTTGTGCGTAATCGTGTTAGATTAGATTTGTGGAGTGCAATGGTGCACTGCGACCGTTGGTCTATTGTACCATTGCCCATGCTGTAGGTTAGATGAATTCATCTAACCGACTACCTTCGAAAAATCGATTTAGCTGGCCCATAATCAGAGTGGCGATATCTTCTTCTAAAGGGAACGCGATACCAAAGTATTCCAAGCGGCGCCTAGCTAGCCTCTCACACTCACAAAGGATGTGAGAAGCAGTTTCGTCGTCAGCCTCGCAAAAGCGACAGCTCGCGTCGGTAACAATGGGCATGCTCTTTAAATGACCATTTAGACGGCAGTGCCCCGTGAGGAGCCCGCCGACAATCCTGACCATGTTTCTGCTCAGTTTCATTAGACTAAGGGTACGTTCGGGTGAGGGCAACAAAAAGTTTTGACTGCCGAAGCCCTGGAAGAGTTTCCCAGTGTGAGGTGGCTTTGACCTTTTCTCACTCTCTTATTACATTTCTGCATGCACAGAGTGGTAGCCCGCAGTAGGGTTCTGGGCCAAAGAATGGGTTGGCGGATGCTCTCCTTGCAAGCTCGTCGGCCTGCTCATTGCCTTCAACACCCGAATGCCCAAGTACCCAGAAAAGGGTAAGACTGTTAAGAGGGCCTACCTACCTGTTGGAGGATTTCCTGACAAACCCACACGAGCTTCGATGTGACAGTACAGCTCGTCAACGCTTTCATTGCCGCTGGGCTGTCAGTAAATATTGCTCTTTTCTTGTTTATGCAACCTTTTTCAAGGCATAATCTTGCGCACACTTCAATTGCGTGTACTTCTGCCTGAAACACGGTCGAATGTATTCAAATAGGGATAGACAGACTAGTATCTCGGCCATTATTTCCTGCGGCCCAACCGGTATAGGTCTTTGAACCGTCCGCGTAAAATTTAATGGTACTGGGGTGGAGTGATCTGAACCTGCCAGAAGCTATCTCCTGGTTCCACCACGGAACACACTTATTTTCTTTGATAACCCTCAAGGGGCAATTTTCGTCATATGAGGACACAATTGCCCTGGTGGTCTCGTCCACGAGTCTTTCGAAACTGAGCCACCCTGTGACTCTCTTGTCGATTTGCTGTAGATGTTCCCTCAACGTCTCGGTATATCCAGACCAGTTAGTGTTTTCCGAAACTCTACGCTCTATTCTTGCAGCATCTCCATAACTTACGTCGAATCGTTTATGAATATGAGCGGATAAAAAGGGCTCGTCCGATACATGCCAGTTAAGAATTCGTTCCGCTAATAAGTTACTACAAAGAGTTAAATCAAGTACTTCCTGCCTTACTCTGGTTACGAATATAGGCTCACATACTCTGTTGAGGATGCAGAGATCAAGAGAGGTAATTAGTTCTAATAATCGTGTTACCCAAGATATGCGTCACTCCGGCACTGAGCTACAACAATTGCATGCCGCTGTTTGCTCGTTGAGGAGCCCTATCTTCTTTAGGAATCTGCATGGTTGTAGAGTCATTGGCCCCGTTCCCTGAGCATCTGTGTCCTACTTTACAAATTGGCTGCCAGCTATATAGTTATCAATCGAACGAATCAGTGCACAGGAATATGCATATCCTCCGATAGAATTTATCAATATGTATTGCATAAAATTCGGTCACCTATTTTTACAGCTATACAAAATCTGTTGATAGTCGAAATTAGAACGCCTTACGCCTGCCGTCCATTACCTGCTTCGAGCGGCGCGGCGCTCCCGCGTTTAAGGGCTCTCTTCCACTGCAAGCGTAAACTTGAGCGGCGCGGCGCTCCAACGGCAAAGCTTTCACAAAATGTGCGAAAAAAAGCTTTTACTAGTAAAAGGTATAAGCACACACAATATTCAGAAAGCTTTTCCATTGTATTGAATGGAATTTTTGTTTATTTTGCATAGTTACGCCATATTTTGCGTGGTTACGCCATTAAAATTTGGAAAAGCTTTAAACGCGGGAGCGCCGCGCCGCTCGAAGCAGGTAATGGACGGCAGGCGTAAAGCTTTTCCGAATTTTAATGGCGTAACCAAGCAAAATATGGCGTAACTATGCAAAATAAACAAAAATTCCATTCAATACAATGGAAAAGCTTTCCGAATATTGTGTGTGCTTATACCTTTTACTAGTAAAAGCTTTTTTTTCGCACATTTTGTGAAAGCTTTGCCGCTGGAGCGCCGCGCCGCTCAAGTTTACGCTTGCAGTGGAAGAGAGCCCTTATTGTAATTGTTCACGCACTGAAACTGCAATTCTTAAATTACTCGAGTTTTATTTTTGCACTATAACGGCAACGAAAAACAATCAACTGCAGCCCAACTCCAACAGTAACATTGTTTAACTGTAAAAGTAGGTGACTGCAATTTTTTGAAATCCATACACAGAGCCCACATTCGCCAAAGCAAACATCCCAATAAAAACTGCATTATGCAAAACAAATTTCATTGACTTCACTGAAAACATTGCTTGCTTGAGGTTTACTATACCCGTGTGCATCTATATAACGCGCGATTGTTCGGGAATGGCGATGGATTGGCGAACTTCAATCAAATTATAGGTTCAGTTCGACGGTCAGCCAGTACCACTCCCAACGCCCACCCTATAGTGTATTACATTTTTTCTAATTGTTACAATACATACCTGCTTCAATATCTCGTGTACAATAGAGACCGCGTCCGTGAATATGTGAACGGAAAACACCGACATAATCCTTATAAGTTTCCTTCAGGGTTCTATATTTCATCGCCATTGGTAGATTACTTCCAGTGCCTCTTCTGCAAATATGTAGAAACAGCGTTAATAATTTAACCTGCGATAAAAAAACAGTAACAACATACCTTGGCAACAACTCATTATCGGAAGGCTGAATAACCACGTGAACGGGTTGTTTCCGATGTCGCGATGCTAGCCAGCTAAACATATCAAAACTCGATCGTTCCAAAAACGGTTGACAACGAGCGGCACCATAAGGATTTTCACGCAATTCTTCTTGGTCCGATAAATACTCGGCAAAATTGGCTCCTTCATCCCGCTTGTGATATTTTGGAGTATATTTACGACATCGCTGTGCACCGGGCAACTGCTCTATCAGATACCTTAAGGCATTCGTCTTGAGTCCCAACATCTGTGCACCACTCATATCAGCCAGCGGTCCTTCAGGCAATGTGAACAGACCATGTACTTTCCTCGCAATTTGTACAGCTTCGAATATTTTTTCCCATATTTCCGATATTGATGTTGATTTGAACACGAAACCATCTTCACTCTGGATTTCATAGAGTATGTGCGGACCGGAGGGAATCTTCTTTAGCTCAGTCTCAGGTTTATGCGACGAATTTTGTACTTTTCGCATTACCTCCAAATTATCGCGCGGATCAATGTTTTCTTTTTGACATTTCTCCTCGCAAATGTCAAGTTCTTCCTTTTTGCTGAACGTTATACTATCACATTCATCGTCGAGATTTTTCAAGATTTTACTGATTTTCTCTTTGACTTCAGTCACGTTGTTCTCAGACCTATCATCATTGTCAGTGATATCGTCACTAATGGTCTTCATATTGAAATCGCTGTTCATGTTTTCATTGTCATTTTCTATCGGTTTGCATTCAGTCACCTTGGTTGTATACTGTACATCATTTACGGCATTTGATGCAACATTGCTTTCGTCGATGCTATTGGTATCGGTTTTCTCTGGAACATCGGATTTTTCCGGTATGGGGCTGACTATGATTTTCATCTCCTTGTCCGCTACTTCTACTTTTGATCCAGCCTTGATTTCAGCTATTTTTTCTCCGTCAGCATCGTAACTGGGCTTATGGATAGTCTGCATTGGTAAGACTCTATTTGTCGGCCGTAATACGGTATTATTTGACTGATTGTTGGTACTTTGCTGGATAGGATTAACGATATTTGTCGGTATATTGGAAGAATACGGCGAGTTGAATGGCGCCGAGGGGAGTTGTATGCTGTTAGTATGCATGGTCACTGCTTGAGATGTATTTACACTGTTGTTTCCATTATACGCGATATTCGATTGTTGGTACAAGGTATTATTGATATTTGCTGTGTTCTGAGGCAACGATGTGTGAACGGATGCAGGTAGCCCTCCTTTTTCCACAATAGACTGTTGTTGTTGCAAATAATTCAGCTCTGGTACATTATTATCGAGCGATGAAACGTTAAATTTAAGAGATGCTCTCTTATCATGAGTCGCCGCCGTGTTAATATTCGAAAACGTCTTATTTTCCAGTGGATATTTCGGCTTTGGGGCTATTAATGACGGTGTTTGGCTTAACGTTTTAAGCGGAGTATTTACAGGTTTTTGCTTCACAGGCTTGGACATTAGTTTCGGTTTCAATGTTACGGCTGATGATTTGCTTATCGGTCGTATCATATTCAACTTCCGTTGAACTGGTTGAATGTTTATCACAGACGAATTATTCGCGGAAGGTACTGTCACTTTTGGTTTCAAATTGTATTGTTGTGACATTGAGAGTGGTGCCGCTTTAATCACAGGTGGTTTATTCATAGCCACCGGTTGGACTGTTACACTCTGATCTGGTCCAATATTTACGGAGTTCGGTTTGTTGGAAATACTAGAGTTGTCGTTGACAAATTTAGCGGCACTTATAGAAATGTTGGGCATCACCTTATTGACAATTTGTGGTTGAATCTTTGTAACAATCATGGGTGTTTGTTTTCCAGACGGATCTTCTGTCGAATTTTGAATTATATTCGTTTTTTGGGCGGTCTGTGGAACCACGCACCCGGCCTGTTGCGATGTACTGTGATTCGAAATGTTGTAAATCGTGTGTTTGTTCATTTGTTGGGGTGCCACTTGAACTTGCGGTTGGAGCTGCGTAAATGGCTGTTGTAAGACATTTGTGGTCATGATGTTAGACTGTGCGGATGGTTGTTGCATGATTGTGGTCGAATCGACGTTATTTAGTACAACGTATCCACCGGGCACTTCCATAATGGGCTCGATTTTGCTAGCCTGGAAAACCTACGAAAATACAAACAAATTATTTTAAAAAGTTAAATAGACATGGATCTTTGTAAAAGGGATAAGTGAATACGGGTCCTGAACAGAGGTTATATATCTGTAGCATGAGTGTCTGGGGTGTCCAGGAAAGCAATTCCCTCCCCTACGATTGTGGTTCTACAACAAGGATATGAGCAACCAGGAGCAACCAGGAGCAACCAGGAGCAACCAGGAGCCGAGACCCTAGAAGAAACACGTGGTAGGGGGTGATATAAGATTGCTACCTTTACACTGCAAGAGGGGCGTTGATTATCGTCACAAAATTAATCCGACTCTCAAAATCGAGGACAGTCTGGTAAGCCTTCTCGACAGGAACAAACGTTACGACTATCTTGAAATCGTAGCCAATATTTACTGATGTCTAGTTATAATCAGCATATCGTAGCATGGGGTGTAAGAATATGGGCGTCTCTTGCGACGTATCGTAAAAGGTTGTATGGCATCCCCATGGCCCGATTTGATTAAATCTAACGTATGTTTCGTGTCATAAATAGAAATACATTTGTGTGAAAGTTGGTTGAAATTGGTGCACAAATAAAAAAGTTTTTCTTAGAAGAACCTAATTCGAAGAGTTGGGTTTGTATGGTAGCCCCATGACCCCATTGTCCGATTTTACCGATTCAAACATACAAACTGCCTGCAGCAAAAGGAAGCATTTGTGAAAAATTTCAGCTTCATACCTTTTAAATTGGCCGAGTAAAACGTGTCGCAACAGACAGACGGACTGACATCGCCCAATCGACTCTTCTGATCATATATATACATATTTTATGTGGTCGGAGATGCTTCCTTTCCAGCGATGTCCCCAACAAAAATCAATTCGTCAATATTACCAAACAGTCAAACTAGATTTAGATAAGCAAGTTTCGCGAGCTTATAATGAATTTGATTGAGCCCAAGCAGCACGCGTGGAGAAAAATATTAACATCAAGTAGCAAATGTATGGGAAAAGAGACCAAGGGAAGCTCTACTTGCTAAATAATTTCACATCTAGCCACAACTTTCAGCAACCAACCTAATTATAGCGAAAAGTGTTCACCCATACGTGCAAGATCAAACGGATGCTTTTGTATGGTATACAATGTATCCACTGTAAAGTATACGTACACGACCTCGAAACAAGCATGTTGCTAGTGAGTTGTTCTCGCCTATGGTTTCAAGCGACAAGAACATAGCAGCAGCCATGGGGTTATCCCATAGTAGCCTCGGGTTGATGTTGGTAGCTGTTGCGGGACATCGAAAAAGGTTACCTGACCTAAGCTGGGCCAGTGTCGCTCTTGGGGATCTCGGAAGCCTAGTCTAAATAGGCGATATAGGTGATGGGGGCACTGAGATGGCTCTATTACCTCCTTGTTGTTGTAGCGATTCAAGATTTTTTTTTCTCTTAAATGGAAGGTGCTTCGGCAGCTCTTGGCCGTTGTAACTACGGCTAGCTCCGGGACCATTTACATCGAAGAACCGGCTACCGTAGGAGCATTTTTATAAAGATAACACACAACACAAGAACAACACACATCCAAGGTGACGATGGGATACGAGCCCACGCTCCGGTAATTCAGAGTAGAGTGGAGGAAGGGAGGTACTGTTTGTATCCATGGAATATGATCTCTTCTGGTAACATGCTGGTTTCCTGTGTTCCTGAGATGACAAAAAGTAGTAGCGGTGCATGAATCTTGTTCCAGTTCGTATCACATAATTGCCCCAGGGACTGCCGACCAGTACATTCTAGAAGTGTTCCAATCTGCCAAATTGTTAAGCAAGGGAAGAGAGGATACGCTACCCTGTGGAGCTCCCTTCTTGATTTTCCAACACATTTGCCTTGAAACACTGTGTAGGACTGCACAACCCAGGTGAGGTGGAGAATTATACGCTTTTTTTCG
This sequence comes from Microchrysa polita, assembly GCA_949715475.1. Taxonomy (NCBI): domain Eukaryota; kingdom Metazoa; phylum Arthropoda; class Insecta; order Diptera; family Stratiomyidae; genus Microchrysa; species Microchrysa polita. Next base: position 31,788,793 of record OX454420.1, on the reverse strand, counting down.
GATTTGAGGAATGACGACCGTTGATATTGACAAGTTGCAGGGAGGAAGGACGAAGTGTTTGGAGCATGACCATTGAAATGTCATCATGAATTATGTGGGCCTGCGCAGGTTTCTCTTTGGAAAGACTTGATATCTTATTCCCAAAATGATTGAGTGGATGTATGTGATTGATGTTGGTCCGACCACTGTTGGTCCATATACTGCAGTGGAATGGTGGCCTAAGTCTTAAGAACAGTGCACCCTTCGGTTGTTAAAGAAATTGCATTTTACTTGCATTTACAGCGATTGTTATTATTGAAATATTGTTTGAAATTCCCACCTTCTATTGGTATTTGGTCTAATAACAATTTCGATGTACAGTATGGTAATACTATGTATGCACTTGAACGATATTCACTCTCTTCCCTTTCTGACAGTCCATGTACAAAGACGTTTTTTTTTCGAAGCTAATTAATAAAACCCTTTTATCGACAATGGAGATTTCAAGTGAATTGCTCACTAAAGGCAAAGCGATTGGACGCAGTTAAACATGAGCCGGTGGCCAACGAAACGGCCGAACAAAAAGCATGCCGTAAAAGAGCCGAAGCTAAATCCATGTTTGTCATCATCTCATCGATGGAATTCGATCAGATTTGAAACATGTTCAACATCGAAGGAAATCATCGACAAACTCGACGCGATTTAAGACAAGAAGAGTGGCATGTCTAAGATAATGCTATACGAACAATTCTCATCATGCATCGTGTTGACGAGCGTAGCGAGCAGGGGGGGGGGCGAAGCCCCCTAGTTATTCTTATTATACCACTCAGAGTTTAAAATTGTGGTATAACAGACTAACACACGTATGTCAAAAAACTATTCAGACCATGGTGAATAAAAATATTGTAACCGGTGTGCATTTAAACACATGTGAAATTTTTTTCTGTGAGCCCTGTTTATATGCCAAGCAACATGGGTATCCGTTTAAATCAATGTCGGACTCTTTCAAAGAAATGAACGATAATGGATTGTGTAAGATCTATGCTGTATGGAAAAAAATTGCCGAAATATTTGTGGGCTGAAGCTGTACATCCTGAATAGAATCCCTTGGAAAAACAACGCTACTACTCCTTACGAGATCTGGATGAAGAAGAAACAATGTCTGGCGCATTTGAGAACTGAACTTTTGGTTCCACAGCATTTACCCAAGGAGAAGCGGTCGAAGCTATCTCCCAAAAGTAAGAAGCTGATTCTTGTTGGTTATGATGGTCAATCTTCAAACTACAGATTATTTGATCCGAAAACGAGAAGCATATCAGTATCCAGAGATGTTTCATTTAACGAAAGTGGAAATTATGTTCGAATGGAGCGATGCGATGACACTTCGAAAATTCTTCATATGACAGAAAGTTCTACTACTACTAAGTTACCTTAACGCCTTGTGGGGCATAGCGCTTCAAAACGTTTCGTTAGCATAATTAATTTTCAGATGCGCAAGTTGCTGGTATACACATCCTATCCTTTTAGTCGCCTTATACGACAAGCCAGAAACACTGAGGTTTATTCTGCCCCCACACCACAGGGGTTTTACTCGCATAATGGGGTAAAGTAACGCCCCGTGGAGGACATAGGAATTGGCTTGAGCCCCCTCTGCATAGCTAGGGTTTTGCCACAACTGCCAGGGCCTTTCAACCTATATCTCTTCCCTTAAGGGAAGTGAGACATTTAAGCCACCCGAGCGTTTAGAAATAAACTTAACGGAGTTCTCAGCACCCAAATCGTATAAGGATGCATTATCCACACATATACACAGTCAAACACAACCTTCCTGCATCGAACCTTCAGGGCTCCTGCCGGGGCTCTTGCCAGGAAGGCATATTGGCAGCTTTTGGCCGTTTTGCAAAAAACGAGTCTGGTCCGCCCCGTAGAGGCAGTTGCCGTAGCACCACTACGGTCAATACGTGACCACAATCTCCTACTCTCAAATCAGTATCTGGTTGGTTGCTATCGTGAGGATCATCCCAATAATCATCTCATGGACCGAATTCCTCCACCACGACATGTCAGGCGTGGTTTACGAGACCTTGAGAGAGAGGTTCAGGGATACAAACGGGACCCTTACGATGAAGTTACATACCGAGCAGCCATCGCAGCGATCCACACTGAAGAAGTGAATCGGTCTATTGCGAGCTTAGGTGCTAATAGAGTCCTCTCAGAGCGCCCACCACCAATTTCACCTGAGGAGATTAAGCTCCCGAGAGCCACTAGAGTAACACTAGCTCAACTTCGGTCGGGCTTTTGTTCACGCCTTAATTCGTACCTTTCTCGCATAAACCCGGACATCCAAAACATCTGTCCAAACTGTGATGATACTCCTCATGATGTGGGTCATTTCTTTCAATGCCCCGCTGCGCCCACTGATCTTACCCCTATATCGCTGTGGAAAACCCCTATCGCAGCAGCTATGTTTTTGTCCTTAGACCTCACGGACACAAACATTGACGTACCATAAATCGTACCCACATAGATGCACAGAGGTTTCACACCTTTCTGCACCGCTAAAAGAAGAAGAAGAAGGATGCATGATCATCATTCGAATCGGAACATTGGAAACTAGCGATTCAAGAGGAACTAAATGCTCATCGAGAAAACAATACTTGGGATTTAGTTAATGATCCGAAAGGTGTCAAGATTATTGGATGTAAATTGGTTTTTCGCATCAAAAATGACAACGATGCTTTGCGGTTTAAAGCGAGAATATGCGCGAAAGGATTCTCTCAGAAGGCAGGTATCGATTATGAAGAAACCTTTGCACCGACGGTTAGGTACGACTCAATAAGGATTATGTTTTCCGTTGCTGCCCGACACAATTACGCATTGGCGCAGTTTGATATATAAAGACACCGTTCCTTTATGGAGAGCTTAGCGAGGACGTATAATTCATCCCACCTGAAGGCTTGCGTGTTGACTTTAATCTTGTATGTAAACTCAACAAATCCTTGTACGGACTCAAACAATGCTGGAATATTACATTCGACAACGTTCAGAAGTGTGGATTTAAAGCGAGCAGTGCAGATCGATGTGTTTACACAGGATGTGTGAACGGTATTAAGGTCCACTTACTTCTTTATGTCATATCATGATTGCCGTGAGCGTAGTAACCCGGTACCTCAACAACTACAACGACGAGCACTGGATTATCAAATATGTAATTGAAGGCGACTTCCAGTTACGGTCTTCGATAGTCCAATAAAAGCGAATTGATGATCTACTGCGATGCCAACTTTGCAAACGATTTAGACGATCAACGACAGGATACGTTTCAGTGAAAGATGGAGCAGCTAGAATTTGGAACACTCAAAAGCAGCAAACGGTAGCCCTCTCAACTACAGAAACGGAGTACATGGCCGCTTGCGCAGCAACGAAGGAACTACTATGGATCATGCATCTTCTAGAGGATATTGATGAATCCCCAAATAAGAATTAAGAATTGAGATAACCATAGACGCTGCAAGCATATTGATATCAAATATAATTTTATTAGAGAAAACTTTTGTCAAAACGTAATTAACTTGAAATTTGTTGAAAGTAAACATCAATTAGCAGATATTTTTACAAAACCTTTACCGAAGGACAGATATCATGAAATTCTGAATTCGATTGCAATTATTAGTGCAGATTAAGTATAAATACATTAATGAAGTAAATTTTTTATGTAATGAGTTGAAATTTGAAATATGAATGAATATGTTACAATAATTTAAAGAAGGCGTTCATTTAGGGGAATTATTGAAATATTGTTTGAAATTTCCTCCATCGATTGGTCTTCCGTCCAATAACAATTTCAATGTACAGTATGGCAATACTATGTATGCACTTGAACGATGTTCACTCTCTTCCGTTTCAGACAGTCCATGTACAAAAACGTGTTTTTCGAAGCTAATTAATAAAACCTTTTTAACGCAAGCAATCGGGTTATTAATTAGGTCCACTTTATCAGTTGTTACATGACCAACGAAGACTTATCCGATGGGAAACTTTCAGTTTGTATCCCTCGTCGTGAGGAATGGAATGATGATAGTTTAGGAACAGTTGAAGGAGAGCGTGCCGGGGTATTTGGGCCTGACACTAGGATATCAATCGCCAATGGAGATTCACACCATTGGGGTCTACGCGAAGACTCTTGGAGCCGCCCGAAAATCACAGTCGAGGCTATTTTGCCAAGGGCTGTTTCTACAACAATGCCGAGAAGTGTTTCTACAGCAACAAAAGAGTCTTTTGGTTTAGTCCATACAAATCTGACACAACTGGCTCCCGCGTAAGCAGTACCTTTAAAAGCTTTCTCGCATCTACAAAACATCTCAGGGTGCGGACCATGCCTCTTACTGTTGGAGAAGCGACAAGAAAAAAAGTATGATGAATCATTTCTAATATATCAGTAGTCCTTCGCAATCAATTTTTTTTAACTTGTTAAATACTTGCTCAATCAGTAAAAATCAAATAGGAAAATAAGTAGCCAGTTTTCCTTATATTGTCAGCAAGATATTGCAGTTAATTTGCACTGATGGACGTAAGTTAAGATCTCAACAACATATTTTAATCTACCGCCAAACTAATTAAGAATTCCACATAAAATCAAAATCATAAAGACACATGATTTGATATAAACAAAATTTTCACTGCAAATCAATTAAATACAAAAAATTTAATGCTTAGTCAGAAGTCCATTTTGTAATTTAAAAATTTGAAGTACTCACCTGTGTTGTTGTCGCGGAAAAGCTTGCGTTTTGACTCAGAACTCCTTGCATCGCTGTCGAAACGAATTGCTGCGACGACATAACGGTATTCTGCACGATCGTCTCCAGTCCGTAATAAACCGGTTGACTGGCTAGCACCATTGTCGGATTCGTGACCATTTCCAATGATTGCGGTGCCGCACTCAGCATCATTTGTTCTGTCGAAACAACACCACCACCATATTGTACAGTACCAGACTGTGGTTGTATAAGCGTACCAATAACCTGGGGTTGTTGTTGTTGTGCTAATTGAAGCGGAGCCGCGGAGAGCATTTGCAGACCACCCGAAGCATTAGACAAAATAATATTTCCAGCCTGATCGGTTTGCAAAAATGCCCCTTGCATTAGAGACGTAGCAGGCGCGAGAAATGCATTGTGTGTTTGCGGTTTCAGCTCCTGACCGGATGGTACGGTTAAATATTGAACTGGTTGATTGTGGCCGTCCGTGATGTAGGACATGAGATTGTGAGGGGCTTGACCAACTTGTTGTACAAAAAGCGGTTGGGTGTTGGTCGGCTGGAGAATTATGCCGGGCGATTGGACGTTATTGTCGTTTACGACAGCTCGTTGTAGAATTTGTTTCATTTGTATGGGCTTCGAGGTGACTTGTGATGTGATTTTTTGTTTTATTTGTTTGCCGGCCGGGGAGATTTGTATTGTTTTTGACATATTCTGTGTGTTGTCATCGTTCGTTCGATAGAGATTTTGATGGGTAAATGCATTGGAAATTTGTGTGGAATTGGCGGTTTGATTCGGCAAATGATTTTGTTGTGGTGCTATGGTGACCAAATGTTGTCCATTGCCATTTGGGGCGGACATTGTAAACATTTGCGATTGATGATTTTGAACTGTTTGTACGCTCGATATAGGTACGGTTGACATGGATACTGTAGGCACTTGTGTGGTTCCGGATACACTCATAGTTTGTAGCGGGAAGAAATGATTGGCTGAATGATGTCCGTTGCCAAAGATAATATTTGAAACACCTTGATTCAACTGTCCTAAGGGTATGCTGGTGTTTGGTGCGTTTTGAATTTGAAAACTTTGCGGTCCGCTTGTTAGAGGGTTTAGAACAGTCTGACCGGTGTTGAATGTAGACTGATTCAGATTTTGTACAATCGCAACATTTTTATGATGCAAATTTTCATTCATAACAGCTCCGGTTTCAGTTATCAGCATGGTTTGCATTTGTATCGGAGGCGATCGTGCTGATTCCGATTCACTTTCACTGGTTGATAACGGTTCACAGTGGGCCAAGTGCCGGTGATAGGATTCTTGAGTCCGATAGGCACAATTGCATCGATCACACTTCACCGGACAATCGGAATTGCCGGATAGTTCAACATCGCTTAAGTCGTCCATACCGTCAAGTTGGGAAATTTTCAATTTGCCACTGATCTCTCGTGCCTTAATGTTGATCTCTGAGTTCAGATCCATAGATGACGAGGCGTACTTTTTCGCTGCACTCCAATTGAAATTTTTCGTTTTAATATCATCACTCTGAAGCGTTCTGTGTCGCTCCAAAAGCGAACTGTCATCCTTTTTACGACCGATGGAAATCAGAACGCTTTCGGGGATTCTTATGTCCTTGGACAGCTTTCTTCGTTTCGCTGCCGACGAGCCGTCTACCTTACAATTAAAGGCCAATGCAGATGACCGATGCTGGTTTCGGTTACTGCCAAGACTTCTGTTTCGTTTAATGTCGCGATTCGAGCAGGCCGGACGAGATGACGAGAGCAATGCGTCTTCCACTGGATTGAAACCAATATTAATCGACCAGTGCGCGCTAAGGTCTGCACCTTCGGAATCGTCCCGTCGATAGCTATCCACCCCGTTCTCTTCAGACAAACTTTCATCACGAGTACCGTCATTCGACAGATTTGCATCTGCTTTCGAGTCAGCGTTCAGAATATCCTCGTAGATCATTAGCTTCGGGAATATGTCAAGCATTGAAATTCCATCCAGCAGCTCATGGGGAAGATCTTCGAAAATGGCGTCCTTGATTTCTGGCGGAAGTAGGTCAGCATTATTTTGCGGTTCCTCTTCCGTTGCATCGTACGGATTTAAGGATTCCGTAAATTGTTTCATCCCGCGATCCTGCCGAATGATCATCTCGTCGTCATCGTTCGCATTTAAACTTGTATGCCATCGGGAAATTTGCTTTAAGCCAATTTGTACGACGTTTATACTATTCGAATGATCCACAGTAAAATTGTGACCACAATCAGTTGCGTAGCCAATAGATCCGTTTTGAATTGACGTCTTCACCTTATACTCTACGATTTTCCACGGCTCCTTAATGGACCAGTATAATCGTGTGGCAAGGAAGTCTATCGGAATAAGACATTCGCTTGTGTCTGAAAGTTTGGGCAGAATGCCTCCCAGTTGTTTCACAGCTAGCGATCCCATCAGAAACTTCACCTTATCCGGTTCTACCATTTTTTTCTTTTTCCGATCCAGTTCGACATACACAGGCCGTTGAATGTGAAAGTCTTGCTCAATCTCCACATTTTTCTTTTTCGTTTCCGAGACATGTTGCGAACAGTAGACGGTTTTATCCGTCAGAAAATGACAATTCGTTTTCCTGGCACATGGATAGTGGAAGTGTTCGCCGCAGCTCTTGATGTTACATCCAACCGTGGCGCCACGGTTGCCACACAGCGTGCACTTGATAAGTCTTCCCCGCGAGATGGCACTGTGTACGTTTTGAAGTGACCCGTCGATTTCTTCGAAAACCTCGGCCGACCAAAGTGCACAGTTCACATGAACCCACATATTCTGTCCGCAATAAACCAGCCGTGACTCTTCACTAGGCATTCCGTCGCCAACTCCACGGCACATCAGACAACTCCTATCATCTTGCTCAGTGATTTCTTTACAGAAGTAATCTTCAATATCGTCAGGTAAATCAATCACTGGTACTTGTTGGTCACATTCCATTTCGGAATTCGTCGTGAGGTTACACGAATCGTACATGTCTTCTTCCAGAAGATCTGTGCAAGCTTTCGTTTCATTTTGAAACCATGGAAATGTCTCGCTAAGAATTTCTTTGTACGTTATAACTAGGTCATCACAATTTGTGGCGGAAACCACGTTGATCATATCATAATTGAATTCGGCCACCGATACATACTTGCAGCTATTTATTTTACGTTTAATATCAATCAAAGTGGGAGTGTCACTCAAAAGCTCGTCAGCAGGAGTGCAGTAACATTTCCGTTCGGGCGTCTCTTTAAATTCGTAAACATCCTCCTCCACCGATCCACTATCGCTGTTGTGAGATTCTTCTTCCATATTTCTAAAATCACTCATCGTTCCGTCAAACGGAATATTTCGGCTGCACTTTATAGGCTGGCAAGTACAATTGGTCGGCTTCTTTCGCGGGCTCAGCTTAAGCAGGGCGCAAGCTTGTCGACTTTTAGTCAGCAGCTTCACAACACTCAAAAGCCCCGACTTGAACTCTGCGGTGACTGCGTCGCGCCAAACTTTTGACTGACTATTCGTCGACGAACACTTTCGACAAATGAATTCGATATTTTCCGGTAGCGTACTCAGCATGTTGTACTGCTCGTCCGACAGCCCTTCGCATTTGGCATGCACCCATCGTTCGCAATCGCCGCATTCCATCATTTTCAAATCAAAATCGTTATCCTCGTAACACTTTTGACAAAGCGGACAATAATTTCCCTTTTTCCTCAGCTTGAAGCATTGCGAGCACAACGGTAGGTTGCCAACAAATTTCGTTACATTTGCCGTACCACAGCTTTTACATTTCAGACAATTGGCGCAAATGAGCGGACGATCGGCTCCCAGTAATCTTTTGCTGGTCCCCAAACACGTATTATGGTAATACTTTTGACATTTTTGACATTTAACTTTCAAACCAGACGACATATTGCATGTATAGCACACAGTACAACGCGGGCACAACCAATTCAATCGGTTTGTGATAGCATTCAAATTTGTCGCTACATTTATCGATGTGTCAAAAAGACTTGTAATCGTATCATCAAACGAGGAATGCTTCAAATTGTATTCATCTTCAACGCAATACTGATGATACGGCTCGCAACAACATGCACAAAAAATCAACGGATCCTGACCGGCGCTACCGCACAAAAAGCAAAGCGCCCTCACGCATATCTCTTCCGTAATGATCAACCCAAAGCCCGTCTGATTGACCTCTGTCGGATCATAACTTTCCCAAAAATCAACAGATATTGTTCGTGGCTGATTCGTAGTCTGTCCACGTTGTAAAACCTTACGATTGGCAAGTGTTCGTGAAATTTTCCGTGTCAACGGTTTTTGCGTTTCCACCAACACTTTCTTGACAGCCTCTATACTTTCAGGTCTCTCTTCATCGCTAGACGACGATGACGACGACGATGACATCATACAAGATTGACTAGAAGCAATTTGTAAATTTGTTTCAGTTTTACTGCAATTGTCACAATTGTCCAGATCATCTTTTAGCTGATCTGCTGAATCAGACGATGTCGTTTCAGGCGAAACGTTGTCATTTATGAGTTCTGTGAGAATGCTTGCTGGTTCCGGCTCCACGGTATCTTCATTGTCCATCAAGTTTTCTGCTCCTTCTTCTCCTTCTGCTTCCGTTTCAAACGTAGCTATTGGTTGACCGAGCACAACAGATGCGCTTCTACACACGTGTTTGACTCGGGGGCCCTTTAAGTCGATTCTTTGCCGTTTGCCGACTCCTTCGCTACTTGTTGTTGCTGTTGCAGTCATCGTCGACGATACGACTGCCGGTGTTGTTGTTTTCTTAGTTTTGTTGTCCTCTTCTATCAAAGACGACGTCGAAGGTGACTCTTTCGAATCAGTATTAATATTCATCACAGATTTAGTTAATTCAAGCAAATTTTTCGGCGTAGACGTTGTCGTCGTCGTCGCGGTCGTCTCATCACTACTTGGAGTATTTTTCGGCGTCGCAGTAAAAACATGTTTTTCCAAAACTGAATGTCCAATCAACGGACTACTGCCGAATGTTGTATTATTCTCCGTCAGAGCATTTGACGGCAACTGCTGGATTTTTTCAACACCATCCGCCCAATTCGTCAAACTGCCAGACAGATTTGAAAATAGGCCACTGCCTTTCGACGAATTTTCTTTACTACTAGTTGATGCACTTATGCTGCCAAATGTACTGGTGCTGGCGGCAGAGCACGGCGATTCCGATAAGAATGTTGCTGGCAATCGGGCATTTAGAAGCTTCCTCACGCCCGATGAAAGGTTGAATGATTTTAAACACTTTTTCAGCCAGCAAGCATGGCATCGTTCGCGTAAGGTTTTCTTCGACGTTTTGTATTTGTTGCTTTGTACAGGTGAGATTGAGCAGCTCCCTGAAAGAAGAAATATAGAATGTAAAAATTAAATTAATTTACTAACACGAACTTTTTTTTCGTGCTATGTGGTCGTGATCGTTCGGTCGCCACTCTGTGGTATAGAGATTCATAGAGAAACGACTATCCAAACTCGGTATGGGCCGTGACAACTTTATTATTCAGAAGATAATGAAATATTCTTATCGTAATAAAACTAAAAATGCGACTAGGAAGTGGTAATGCTGACAACCGTATCACACTCTGAATTCAGTTGTCGTTGAAACGCACCATGCTCCACTAGGAGTTAAGGCAAATCAAGAAAATACTTTATAAAGAAGCATGCATGCCACATAAAATACTGGTATGTGGGCAGTGCTGTCTGGTTGCGATATGCAACACTATGGGGCAGATTATTGCAACATCTATGCCGTTTTCGTTAACCGTTAGCGATAGGAAATCATGTGACTGTAGTTAAGGTTTAACTGCAGGAACATTTTGTAGAATAATTCCTAAGCCAAATACCATATCACCCTTCGAATAGTGTACCTCGGGGATGTATCTGCATCTGTATTCGCCAAACATTACTCAATAGTAGCCTCCTCCAAATTTTAGCCTCACAAATTTTGACTCGCCAGTCACAGGTTCGTTTTAGTTACCCTCCAGCCATAACGTACTTTTCACTTACGCATGGCCGGCCTCTTCCGTTTACTAGACAGCAATGCCCCTCGGCCCGTGTGGGCATTAACCCGGGAACACTAACCTTAATTTTAGGCGCTTATTACTAACCATGAGTCATTTTGACTCACTACAGAAACTTTGGTATATCAAGGAGAAGAGTATGAAAGGATGCGCCAAAAACCTCGGAATACTTGTTTTATATAGGGATAATAAGAATGTGTGTTTGATGATTGGGTAGACTGTAAAATATCACCCAGAAACCAAGTATGTAAAGTACAAAACATAGGCGGTTATTACTAACGTGCGTCATTTTGACTCACAAAAAAGGTTCCTTTAGTACTAACGACGTCACAGAAAAACACGAATAGCTGCTTACCATAAAATCAGAACCCTCTGCTTCCTTCGACATTCGGTAGGGAACATATTTTTCAAGGAAAACATGGGTAGCGAAACCCGGTTGGGCGCGCCCTTTCTACGAAAAATATAATCTGCGGCGTATGCGTCAAAATGACTCACATTAGTGTTCCCGGGTTAAACGAGGAGGGCCCATCAGGGAAACGCTGCAAGCGTGCTCGCCTTAATTTGACTGACCATCCGAAAGAAGTCAACCATGTTGCCCGTTAAAGGGCATAAGTATCATCTACGGGACTACCGTCAGGGGAGTGCCTAAGCTTTACGCTTTTACCTCCCGGTCCTTCGGATTGTTTGGACCTTCGGCAGTTTATTGACAGAATCTAATTGTCAAATGGGGATTTCTTCGCCTAGTGCATGCACTCACCTTCGGAAGACCAACCCCGGGCCACAACACCAGCTGGTTGACTTGGGTAACAACATCCAGACTCCTCGAGTCCAACACCATGATGGGAAGGAACCATAGTCCCCTGGGCATACCCATCCTCGAGGTGTACCTTTTGCTAAAGACTTCTTAATAGCAGGTGTGATCTTCCTTCGGCACCCTTAAAGGATAAGCCTCACGCTGAATTCAGACTTGCATATCCCAGTGTCATTCTCCCAAACTAGCCCTCTAAGTCTAGGCCGAAATAAGAGGGAGAAAGCCACCCAACATGACTAAAGTGCATCAGGATCATCATTTCCGAAGGTCTTTGTACAGATCCACGTCATGGCGTATGAATCATACTAGGGACCCCTGTGCATAGCCTGGGTGCGTGGTGTCGCAACTTACCAAAAATTTGTGTGTGCAGGCTCCTCTGCGGAAGCCCGTTAAACGGCAGTGCGATAATAAATGGTAGATCCAAGAAGTTGTGCATCTGCGGTAAAAATTCCAAAATGCGCCCGCGTCAAATTCAACGGGCCGCACTGCAGACGATTAAAATCGTAAACAGGTGAAACTTAAAAATAAATAACTGGGGCTACAAGCTATCATTGGACCAGGGCCGCTCAGCAGAGTTATTTATCCTCTACAGAGACCGGATCTACTTACCGGAACGACCTATGATTCACTGGCCAAGAGTTGCTACAACCCCCTTCGGCGTAAGAGGGGAAAAGAAGTGCATGCATCCCCATACTCGTGTAACATCTGAGTGAGATCATAAATCGTCTTGTGGGTCGTGAGTTCGAAAAACACAATAAACTGAATTCGCTCGGTGAAACCCTGTGCACCGAAGGTGAGCGCAGTAACTACTACATCAACCAGCCTACAAGGTGAAATATGATTTTGAGAAAACTTAACGAAGCGGGTTATGTTGTACCTGGAATGACGCCAATTGATATGCTCGTCATCGATACTATCGGGAAAGATCGCAGGAGTAACTAGGTTACACTTGACAGTTCTGTAGATTATAGGTAGAGGTTTCGAGAATCTGGTATACCAACTCTTATCCCCGATATAGCGGGCTGAATAATCCGAAAACATGGCCAGATGAATCACCTTATTCAAAGTTTTTACAGACTCGGGAGAAAATTGACAGAAATCGGCAAGATGATTTTCCACTCACAACTCGAATTGCGATAACATTTATAGGCGTGTGTAACTACTTGTAATTGCAACAAAACCATAATTTCACGAATGAGAATTTGCCAGTTGTGTGTGTCATAGGCTTAACCTGATTCGTAAAATGCATAGCGGACAGCCATCGGGATTTCTCTTCTTATTCTGTGAGTTTTAGCTGCGAGGGTTTAAAAAACATATTTTTTGCAATATGGTTTTGTCAGTATAATGGGTAGTTTTTGTATTGTTCCATATTTCAATACGGTTTAATTAAAGATGAAACAACACGCGCCGTTAAGGTTCAAAAGACTGACCTACCGTTTTATGATACGCTCCGCCATATTTCAACGTGGTTTGCAAAATTTGTGACGTATGAAATAGCCATCGTCGTAGTAGCCGTCGTTATTTTGGAGTCGCTAATAAAAAAAATATGTTGTTCGTGCTCCATTGTATTATGCGCAGTTTATAGGAACCAATAATCATAAACGCTTTCTTAAGCCTGTCGGCTGTCCTCGGCTCCCATGCTACGAAATTTATAATGCTATGGGGAATATTTCACAGTCCCAATGGCACTACTGCAGTAGGATTCTAGTAATCCAGGCTGCAAGCCTATAACTCCAATACGCGGGACGTCATTAACCGAAGGCAGTCTGAGAAACGTAGAGTGCACATTTATTAAACATTAAACGATCTTCCGAAGAAGGTACAACAAATATTTAATGGAGACCAATGCAAGGCGTATTATTACAGAGCCAACAAATTACTGGAGAAAATCGACGAAAGCGACAGTTTTGTCAACGAGGAAAGTCTTACCTTAAACATGACTCACAGTGAGACGGAAATTCGTTCGATAGGTAGTTATAGTCGAACGCAAAGAAGTCATAAGATTATGAAATTGGTACGTCACGTCCAACTGCTCGTTATAGCCGGATTACATAGCTATATCCAAAACACAAAATGTATGCACTCTTTAGGATTTGAAACGAAGAAATCCCTCTGAATCTTTTCATTATAACCCGACTTTTCATAAAGTAGTGCTCAGGCCGACGTGCCAGCAGATTTGACGTCGAGGATTTTTGCTGTTGACACCGATGCGACTCGGCGTCGAGGCATTTATTTCTTACTATACAGGGTGTCCGGAAACTGCCGCATAAACGCATCGGATTTTGATTCCTCATCTGATTTCCAGCAAAAAAGTTGTATTGAACATACCCCCAATTCTTGAATGCACAATCTGGTGCGTTTATGCGGACACCCGTATAAAGGGTAAACGGAAGAAATCATCGTAAAATTCGACATTCCTATAATTACTCTAAGGATGGAAACATTTACATGGGTAAATCGATGATGTTTGGATTGCAGGCATCGCTGGATAGATGAAAAAGGACATATTTCGGAAAACATACAGTACAAATCAATTATCGCGTACCCGAAAAAGAGGCCGGCGTTTGTGCAAATTTACTGACTGTATCAATTGTACAATGAGCTGGAAGTATCGAAAATCGTGAAGCATCAACGTTTGCAATGGGCGGGGCTGTACAACGAATGGACGATATTCGCATGAAGGTGATGAACGCGCAACGAATTAACGGAGCGAAGTTGCGTGGACGACCGAGAACTCGCTGGGAGATCTCTGTAGGTTAAGACGCTAACCAGCTACTAGGCTTCCGGAACTGGAGGACTAGATCACGTAACCGCGACATTTAGAGGTCAGCGATTCAGGCGGCTAAAGCTCGACGTCGGGTTATCATGTCACATTGACGATAATGAGAAGTAAAACTTCGGGGGTAGTACGCCCCAGAAATTTTGGGTTAGGTACTATACGTCGTCCAAGTTTTAATTTCAATTCAATTAAATTCAAATTTATTTTATTCTATTTAATATGAGATTTCGCTTGTGTATAGGAGTTTTGTTACGTGATTGGGATTCTAACCCACGCTCCAGCAAATCGGTTATAGAAAGAGTTCGTACTGAGCTGCACGACAGGCGTTCTATACAATGCAAGTCGCAATTTTGGACAATCTACAATCTCATGGGGATCTGTTATTGCGAAAGGTAATTGCTATACAGAAGTTTAATAAGATATTACCCACAAATAAAAAAACATGTCGGGAACTTTCAGTTTTAGCGCACCCAAAGCTTTCTTGGATATGTGCTAGGCTAGGATGTAACCAATTACAATATGACGAAAATACACGTCCTACGTAAGAATGTAATAATTACTTAAGCATTAGGTTCAATCACTTACCATCGCCTTTTATACATTGCAGAACGTTTCTTGATGAATCCACATTTGTGGAATTTACGAGTTTTTTGATAGTTTTCGTTACGAACTTTCGACATACATCACAAGAAAACGTTTTCAAGTCCGTCATTTTCTGTGAGCTGTTACCGTGACTGCTTCCGCAAACTTCACAAGAACTCGCATTTCCTGTAAGGAGTGAGTGATATTTAAAGATTTGAAAATAAAAAAAAATAATTAACCAAAACTCACCTTGCTCAGCAGCTTCATTATCATTGAATAATTTCTGTTGATTCAATACAAAAGCGGTAAGGCTATGTGTTGTCGTCGTTGGAGTGTCAAATTGTAGACGTGGTTGTCTGAGTATTGATTTTGCACTGGAAATCATATTTCCAAGGATTCTTCTATTAGACAAAATTTTATTGTAGGCAATTTCGCTTTCGTCGTCCGTTGAATCTAAAATAGCAGATAATTGTTATCAAATTTGGAGAGGGGAAAAATATGATAAACAGTAAATGGAAATTTGACAATTTTACATAATATGTATTTCTATTCTGCTATCATAACACATGTACTAAAATTACCTGTATTTGTTGCTTCCAGGATAGATGTTTGTGATGTTTTCACATGTTTTGAAAACGTTGCACTGCTTGCGCTTTCAACAACTGACGTACTATCACTGTTTTGGGGACTTTTATTGTTGCTTCTTCTATAATCAGAACATTCCTTTTCATTATCCGAATTTCGACTTTGAAATTTGGAATCACTTTCGAGTTCTCCATTATTTTCCACTTTACTACTTGCATTCTTGGTCGAATCGGCTGTAATACTTGTTTGCTTTGTGTGCGCCGTCGTCGTATCGTCAAAGAAACGCTTATTAGGCTTGATCACTCTACTGGAGTGAACGCTGCGTTTAGGCAATATAAAGCGTTTATCTTTCGTGCCTGTCGTCTCGCCATGTGATGTTTTCTCCGGTTTCTTTGAACAATTCGAATCGTGTTCGGCACTATGTGATGCTACTGTAGATGATGTTTCCGACAAACTGGGGGCAAAACTCGATTCGGTACGCTCCGATGCAGTAGTTAAGGAAAAAGTCTGTTTCGTTGGAGATGAAGGAGTTTCCTCTTTTGCATTAGATGTCGCATCGCTAATCGACAGACTCTCCACCTTATCTATACTACTTGAATTATTCTTCCAAATTGCAGAAAGCCGTGATGGTCGAACAATGCATTCACTTCGTGTTAGTCGACTGGCACGGCTCAGACATTCCTTTTTAATGATTGACACGAGAGGTGCTTTATTGTCCGGATTATAAACCCTTTTCACAGCACTTGCGTCATCACTGGTTTCGAGAATTGTTTTGAATGTCACAGTTTTCTTTTTAGGTTTATCCTTATCTCCTATACGCCTAAAGCTATGAAAGTCGATGTCACTGTTATTTGTAGATGCTAAATATGCTGATGGATTCGTTTTGCTGGACATGCCGGAATTGAAAGGTTTGTCGATTTTGATGACAGATCGAAATCGACCGCCCCCTCCGCCGTCAGGCGGTTCAGATGGGGGCGGTTTTTCGCTGGATCCTGGTACTGATGTTGTCTAAAAATAGTAGAAAAAAATGTTTTAGTGTCAATATGAATGACAAAACCCTAAATTCTATTTGTTTTTGAAAATCGATTAAATTAAGTTTTTCTAAAAATTGTCTAAAGGTCTAGCAAAATAATTACATAATCCGTACGCGGAAGAAATCGTTAGCAAATGTCAGTAGGGCGAGGGACTAAGACCGACACCCTTCAACCTTGCACTGGATAACGTAATCGGAGCCATGAGTATGGATGTCCTTCGGCATAAATATTTCTTTATTCATGATTCGTTGAGACGAGTACACCAGAAGGCTAATAAACTGTTTTTTATATTTTAAAAATATATACCCACCAAGGGACTGCCCCCTTTGCGAGGTCAGAAGAGTATGACGCCCCCACTGGAAAATTTGTTTAGTCATCTGAGTTTTCGACTTGGTATCACCCGATTCGTTTGAAACTCGTTTTATTTTGTTAGAGTCCGCATACATTAGCCAATCGATTGAACAACCATATCTCATTTCTGTGGAAAAAGCTAATTTTTAGGTTCCACTACGAAATTCGCAAGAGAAAATGAGTTTTCTCCACAGAAATGACCTTTGTTGTTCAATTAATCGCACTGTCTACGGCGCCTCTTAGGAATTTATCGAAGCTGACCAACAATGTCAAACATTTTTACTATTTTGGAATTGTATTTACAGCTGAAGGGTTCTCTTGGATAAATATCAATTTTATAGGCAAACCGTAGATCAAGCTGAATGAGATGCTAGGGTGAGATGGATAAGCTTTGCTCGAGTAGAGTTCAGAAAAAAAACAGATCAAAATGAAAATTTATTATAAATAATTTCTCTCTCTGGTTCCTTTTAACCCCTTGTGGGGCATAGGGCATCAACTACGCCTACTTTCCACCTCGTTCTGTTCTGTGTCATCGTCTTTAGGTCTGGCCACTGTTTGTTTAATGATGCAGCCTCGCTATTAACCGATCTTCTCCACGTGTTTCTTGGTCGTCCAACAAGGCCGACGACTGGCATTGGCTCCCTGCTTTGCAATATTTGTTGGCCTTCTTCGGAGAGTATGACCTATCCATTTCCCCTTTCGCCTTTTGACAGAAGTGCCTATCCAATCCAGGCCTGTGATACTCAGGAGATCATCATTGGAAATAATCGCCGGCCAGCGGATTTGTAGGATGCGCCGTAGGCACTGGTTTACGAAAGTTTGCAGTTTAGTTGTTATCTCGTTGGTCACCTTCCAAGTTGAACAGCCATAAAGAAGCACAGATATTACAATAGAATTGAAGATTCGGATTTTGGTGCGCCTGGAAATGTTGTTATTTTGCCAGAAAGGAGTCAAAGTAAAGAAGGCTGCCCTAGCCTTATTGATACGGGATTGTACATCAGCGTCCGCGCCGCCATCTGCTGTGACTATGCTTCCGAGGTAGCAGAATGCGTCAACTTTTTCGACTGCCTGGCCCGAAACACAAATTCCGCTTTGTCCCATAGGATGGGAGCTCAAGTACTTGGTCTTGGCAGCGTTTATCTTGAGCCCAGCATTACGACTTTCGCAATGCAGAGCATCGGCCATTTGAGCTACATCCTCCTTTTTATTTGAAAGCAGACAAATATCGTCAGCATAGTCCAGGTGTTGCAGGCAATCAAACATTTTCCATCTGATACCTTTCCACTGGTTTTGAAGCGCGCTCACTAGTACATCGTTAATGGCTATGAGGAAAAGAATAGGCGATAAAATGAAACCTTGTCTCACTCCACTGTGTACTTCAAAAGGATCTGAAAGCTTACCCTTGTGCAAAACGTGACATTGGGCTCCTGATAAGATTCCTTGATGATAGAAATTATTTTATCTGGTATTCTCCTCCAACGAAGAGCTCTCCAAATATACTCCCGATCAACACTATCGAACGCCTTCTCGAAATCAATGAACATGAGGTGTAATGGGGATCTCCATTCGGCGGATTGCTCAATAATAATTCGGAGGGTGTTTATATGGTCGCTACATGAAAAACCCTCACGAAAGCCAGCCTGTTCATTGCTTAAAGTGCGATCAACTTCATCCTTGATCCGGTTCAAAATAATTTTAGCCATCAGCTAAAATAGGATACAGCTAGGATACAGCTGGAAGTAGGCAAATACCGCGCCAATTATTACAATCCTTAAGGGTACCCTTCTTGGGAATTTTAATAATAACGCCCTTTTTCCATTCTACTGGAAGAGTTTCGGTTTCCCAACACTCTCTGATGAGGGGAAGCAGAATATCCGCTGTAGCATTCCGCTTTAAATAGTTTGACCGGAATTCCATCTATCCCCGGGGCCTTACCGGCGTCCATTGATTCGATAACCCGCTTTAATTCCGTCTTAGATTGTGGTCTGGAATTAATACTGGCTACTGGAGGGACGTCTTCTTCTGCCGATGAAGATACACTTGCAGGCCCAAAACGGTTTTTAAGGACTTCAAAAAAGTGCTCTTTCCATCTCTGAAGTTGCTGTTCTTCAGTAACAAGCAGTAACCCTTCTTTACCTTTCACAGGATGGTCCGTTGTGAACGATTTACCAATTAGTGGTTTAATTAGCTTAAATAGGGTATCGCTTTCACTACGGTAAGCCGCATCATTTGCCTCCTTCTCTAAAGCGTTGATGTAAGTACGCTTATCACGCCTCACACTTCTCTGCTCTTCATGAGCATGTAGTTTCACTGTCGTAGATATTATGGTCCCTGAATCTAGATAGTAAATATCTGCACTCAAAGTCGTCATTAGAGTTTTTAGTAAGCCTAACAACAGAAGGAACCAATGGATCCAGAAAGTTGCTAGCCGTTGGTGGATCAACAGATTTGTTCGGCACATGGATTGAACCAGAGGTTGATGGAATTTGGAGAGAACCTCGAACGAAGTTATTATGTATATTTCGTAGCTACATTTGGACATTGACATTATTGACAAAGCTAGTAGAGAGAGTTACATTGCCATAGTGTTATTATTGGAAGGGACGATTTAAGTTACAAGGCGGGGTTTATAGGTGGAGCTACCGATTAGTATTGACAAAGTTAGTATTATTGTTAGTCCAGTCAAAATATCCCATTTCAGGCATCCAAATAGAAAAAAATAGAGTAAGGCTATTTTTGTGGTTTTTGAATCAAGGAGCTCCCAGGAACCTAAAACTCATTTTGCTAAAAAAAATTTTGATCGGAAAGGTCCCAAAAAGGATACATTTTAATCCTTGACCGGAGGTCAGCATGTGGGGTATTAAATCAAAGGGGACGTCGAGATCTTTACATATCCGGTGTTTGTTTCTTGTTTCAAGGACCCTCAACGGAATAAATCGAGATTAAATGTAAAATTATTGTGTTTTCCGTGTATCTTTCCAAAGCTATAACTACGAGAATAATTCAAGTTGTCACTACGTTTCTCACTTTTCCGAATCTATAATAGGTTAAGATTCTACCGTTAAATTTGCTAAGAAAAAAATTATCGGAAAGCTCTGAAAAAGGACATTAAAGGACACTAATTACAAACCTTGATCGAACGTGAGCATGCGGGGTGTCCTATCAAAGAGGACGTCCAGTGCATTGCATATCCGGCGTTTGTTTCCTGTTTCAAGGACACTAAATGGAATAATTCGGGCTTAACCGAAAAATTACGGCTTTGGAAAGATACATATACGAGAAACACGAAAATTTTCCATTGGATCCCAATTTTCTCCTGTGAGGGTCCTTGAAACAAGTAATAAACGCCAGGTATGGAATATGCTCGGCGTCCTCTTTGAAATGACACCCCGCATGCCCACGTTCGATCAACAGACTAAACAACAGCTGTCAAAGTCACAACTCACTGTGTTTACCCGTCTCAAAATTCGTTCTTTTTCTTGCTAAATACCCGTTTTTTGCAATATAAAGTGGTTTCGAATTGAACATCTATTGCAATAAGTGATTAGTGAGTGAAGTGCAGTGTCTTCTCTCGCTAGAATATAGTGTTTCCCTGTTTGTGCTTAGACAAAGAACTTCTTAAGAAAACCATAGACACAAACCTGAAATATTCTCTATTGTGAATGCGTTCGAGATTTTCACAGTCTAGTCCGTATAAAAAGTATACGATAATTATTAGCATTGGTGTAGTGAGCGCTTAAACTGACAATTTGTTTTGAATAATCATTAGACTATTTTCTTCGTATATTGAAGTGATTTAAAAAATTTGGAATTGACTATGTCTACATTCAATCAAAAAGACTGTTGCTTTTGTGATAATCCGTTAAAACCTGCGGATGAATTTTATACATGCGCGTATTGTCAGCGGAATGAACACGCAATCTGTGCTGATCTTACAAGGCAACAAACTCTGTCATTGAAATCAACCAATTGCCCATCTTCGTTTGCTTGCACAGTATGCACTGGTAAAAACCAGATCTTTCGATCTCTGAAAAATGTTCTTGCTGAACTCCGAGCTGAATTAGCAGATTTACGCAAAGAAATTTCTGCCTTGAAAACCACAAAAAACAAAACGATCGATATGGAAGACATCATTGGCGAGATAGAAGACCGAAGAAGAAGATCGTTCAACGTTATCATCCACGGTATCGCAGAATGTACTCCAGCTGATGACAACATTAAATCCTTGGACACCATTAAGCAAATTGCACCTCAGCTCAATCTACAGCCAAACGACATAAAAGCTTCCCGCATTGGCAAGCCCAAGTCAGATAAACCGAGACTGATAAAGGTTACAACTGTAAGTCCTTCAGTAGTATTGGATATACTTAAATGTAAAAAAGACCAAACATCTAAGCAATTCCTTAAAACCAACAAAATAAAAATCTTCCCGGACTCGACATTTAAGCAACGAGAGCATTTAAATGCACTACGAACACAACTAGAAGATGTAAAAAAGAACGATCCTGATGCAACTATCAAATACATTAACAATGTACCACGCCTAATTCACGGTCGCACGTCAAAAAACTTGAACTAAGTATGTATTATCAAAATACTCGTGGTCTACGAACCAAACTTTCGGATTTACGAATAGCCTTATCCACAATTGCTTACGATATAATCATCTTTACGGAAACTTGGTTGAATGGCTGTTTTCATTCTTCGGAGCTTGGTCTACCAAATTACAATATCTACCGACAAGATCGAAATTTAAAAACATCCAATAAAATAACAGGCGGTGGAGTCCTCATAGCAGTGAAAAAGTCTATCAAATCTTCCTTGTTAAGCTGTCAATCTGATGAGGTTGAACAACTGATTGTCTGCCTAAACACAAAACCACTCAGAACGATAATTTCTACTGTTTATTTGCCGCCTGATGCTTCACCCGAAATGTATCATAAGCATGCCGAGGAACTACTCAACTATTCAGAGAAATTTCCTACAGCCAACCTTATTGTAACGGGCGACTTCAACTTACCAGGAGTTGACTGGTCTTCCAATACATGGTCTATTAATAACAATAACTCTAAAAGTCTGGAAATAATAGAATCATTTTCATTTTTAAATTTCAAGCAATTTAATTATCAATATAATACATCTAATAATTTACTTGATTTAATTTTTTCGAATTTGAATTGTGTTTCCGTGTCACGAACGAGTTATCCAATAGTTCCTATTGATTGCTACCACCCGCCCTTAGAAATTGATGTAGTCCTTCCCATTTTAAAAAATAATTCAAAACAAGGTGAGTCATCTACTTTTTTAAATTTCAAAACTGCAGATTATGCACAAATTAATACCGCGTTGGATAATATTGATTGGACGCATTTAGATTCTTTACCATTAGATGATGCAGTAGCGTTTTTCCATAATATTATGAGTAATCTAATTAATGAACATATTCCTTGTATTCACCTTAGTAATGATAAATTTCCTAATTGGTTTTCGGTGGAGCTGAAAAATTTGATCAAAGAAAAGAAAATAGCTCATTTGAATTATAAATCTACACATAGTCTTACATTTTACTCAGATTTTTCCAACTTAAGATCCAAATGCAAGGCACAATCTAAAATTGATTTTCACCGCTTTATTTGCAAATTGGAATCGCAAGTTTCCACTGATGTAAAATACTTTTGGAAGTACATAAATTCTCTCAAAACAGAACATGGGCTTCCAAGCAATTTGTCTCTTAACGGTGTCACAAGCTCAGATCATTCCGTAATTGCTAATCTATTCGCACAAAATTTTTCTAAAGTATACAGCTCTCAAGTTGCTCAGTTCCTTCCTCCTTTGATAACATCGAATAACAACCAAATTAATGTATCAAATCTCACCATCAGCTCTGACTCTATTTTTAATAAAATTATTGAATTGGACATTTCTAAAGGCGCCGGTCCAGATGGTATTCCTCCAATATTGTTAAAAAAATGCGCAGAAAAAATAACATATCCACTTTATGTAATTTTTAACAAATCACTTTCTTCTGGGCACTTTCCGAAACAATGGAACTTAAGCTATATAGTCCCTATACATAAAAGTGGCGATAGAGCTGATATTCAAAATTATCGACCAATTAGCATTATTTCATCAATCCCTAAGTTATTTGATAGCCTCGTAACCGAGCGTTTAACCTCCCTCGTTCGACCACTAATAATTTCTAATCAGCACGGTTTTTGCAGAGGCAAATCCACGGCCACAAATCTTATATCTTATGAAAACTATATTTTTAAATCATTCAAAAATCGATCGCAGGTGCACTCGATATACACAGACTTTAGCAAAGCGTTCGATAAAGTCAATTTTGAAATTTTAATAATTAAACTGAAAAACTTTGGATTTGGTGGACCAATCGTTAATTGGATAGATGACTACATAAGAAACCGTTCTCTGATTGTAAACATCAATCAGTCTTACTCAGATAAGTTTTTTCCAACTTCGGGTGTTCCTCAAGGGTCTCATATTGGTCCTCTTTTATTTTTACTTTTTATTAATGATTTAGCTAATGTTTTCGATGATGTTGAATTTTTATTGTTCGCAGACGACTGCAAAATTTTCAAAGAAATTAATAATTTAAATGATATTTCAATTCTTCAAAATAATCTAAACAAATTTTATTCATATTGCGCCAATAATCTTTTAGAACTTAATTTGTCTAAATGCCAATATATTATATTTAATAGAGGCCGAGCTAATCTTGATAACGTGTATTATTTAAATAATATTCCGCTCAATCAAGTGAGTTTGATAAAAGATCTTGGTATTTTATTTGATTCATCCCTAAATTTTAACGAACATATCAAGGAGATTGCAGAACAAGCACGACGTAATTTAGGATTCATAATAAGAAGCTCATCTGAATTTAGTAACATACACGCGCTTAAGTCATTGTATTTTTCGTTAGTACGAAGTAAATTAGAATACTTATCTATAGTTTGGAATCCTTTTTACTATTGCCACAGTAAAACTATTGAAACAATCCAGCATAAATTTCTCAGATATATCGCATATAAGCTTCATATATCCTTTGTTGACATAAATTATTCATATATCCAGAAGCTATTAAATATAAGTTCCCTCGAAACACGTAGAAGTTATTTCGATGCAATCTTTTTACATAACTTAATCAATGGAGCTATTGATGCTCCTAACATCCTGTGCGATATTTCATTTAAAATTCCAACTAAAAATACAAGGAAACACGAGCTATTCTATAAACTTACACTTGGATCTAATTACCTATGTAACTCCCCAATTGAACGAATGAAATCAATCGGAAATTTAATTGCGAATTATTGCGACTTTTTCAATACAAATAAATTTGAATTCAAACAAATAGTTTTTAATGTGTTAGAGTAGATTTAAAAATTTTTTTTTTTTTTTTTTTTTGTTCACCTTATTTTATAGGAACTTTTGAATTACTCGTATTTGCAAATTTTTATTTTTTATTTTATTTTTTTATATGATTGTTATTTTTATTATTTTTTATTAGCAGTAAATTACTTTATATTGAATTATATTCACCGAATTTGATAAGACAGCATAATTGTACAATAATGTAAAAGGACAAATGTCCGTTAAATCATCAATAAATAAATAAATAAATATGGCTTTGGAGAGATACACGGGAAACATAATAATTCTCCATTTAATCTCGATTTATTCCGTTGAGGGTCCTTGTAACATAGAACAAACACCGGATATGTAATGTACTTGACGTCCCCTTTGATTTAATACCCCACATGCCGACCTCCGGTCAATGATTAAAGAGTATCCTTTTTTGTCCCTTTTGGGACCTTTCCGATCAAAATTTTTGTTAGCAAAATGAATTTTAGATTCCTGGGACCGCACTGATTCAAAAACCACAAGAATTAGCCTTACTCTATTTTTTTCTACTTGAAATGCTAATATGACTGCACTATGTTGCGAAGTGTGGTAACATGCTTTTAAGGTGAGTTTGATGTGGTCTCTTTAGGTTGGTAGGATGTCAGGTGACAGGAGGTAGAATTCTGGAAAGACGAGAGGAATTGTATGAGGGGTAATTTACTATGCACGGCTTGTACTTATTATTATTATGAAGTTGTTAATTACTGGATGCGCTCGCTATAGTTGATTTGGTAAAGAATTTGCTCCTCCATATTGAAAATATAATTCCATTCCAAGTGTATGCCCTTTTTTACGAACCGGTAAATTGGACGAACTAATTTTTTAGACCATTTATCAGCGACGATACATGGTCTCTTCAACCCTTCAAGCCCACCTCCACCGGAAGCAGCAAGTCTTCCACAAATGGCCAGATATAATACCAGTGTACCATCCAAGCTGGAATTAATTAAGGCCCTTAAATAAATTGGAAGCTGGTAACGCCCTGGGGGTAGACGGTATCCCCATGGAACGTTTGAAAGCGGATATCAACGGTACATCGGATATTATTCTACCCCCGATCCGAGAGTGTTGGACAACCGAAACTCTTCCTTAAGAATTGAAGAAAGGCGTCATTGTTAAAATCCCTAAGAAAGGAAATCTCAAGGATTGTAATAATTGGTGTGGATTCTGTCTCCTCCCTGCAGTCTCTAAACTGATGGCCAAAATAATCTTGAACCGGATCAAGACAACGGTGACATAAGGGTGAATTGTCCAGTCGTTTTAAAGTGAATAAGGGAGTCAGACAAGGCTGTATTTTATCACCAATGTTGTTCCTTATTACCTTTCTTCTTCTTCCTTGCCTCGTTCTTTATACCGCTCCATGGTTTCGCGTTGCTCGACCTGCGGTGTCGGCACATCACCCGTTTTGGCGGTAATATCTCAGCATATTTCTACAGGCAGCTCTATCTTGGATCGTGTCATCGCCGAGAACAATGCGTTGTTGTTGCTTTTTCATTTGACACATCCAGGTGTTCTTCGGTCGCAGAAAACTTCAGAGTTTTCTCGCCACGACATCCACCCAACCTTTGTGCGATGTTTGATGTCAACATCGCATGTAGCTCCGTTGTTCACCATCGAGCCAAGGTACTTGAACTTGGTACAAGACTTAAGCTGCTCTCCTTTTACGTACATTTCTGGTATCGGTGCATCTGGGTCTGAGAATTGGCAGCATAAGAACTCAGTCTTTGTTATAATTACCCTCAGGCCATGCTCCTCCAGAATGTCACACCATTTTGTAAGTGCAGCTTGCAAGGCAACGATGTTGGGGCTACTGAGGACTATATCATCGGCAAAAAGAAGAGATATTTCTAGGCCGTCGGATTTACGTGTTAATAAGTAGCACATGATGATGTTGAAGAGCAACGGACTCAATACACTGCCCTGGTGTAATCCGACATTCACCGGAAATTCTTCTGATTCACCGGCTGTGCATCTAACCTTAGTCGTAGCTCCATCATACATGTCTCGTATCATCCTGACGTATGCCTCAGGGACATTAAGTGCTCTCAAGGCCAACCATATCAGATCACGAGGTACTCTATCGAATGTCTTTCCAAATCGATGAATACAAAGTGCAAGTTCTTTCGTGCTGCTCTATACTTTTCCATCGCAATACGAATGCACTGAATCGCATCGACTGTAGATCGACCTTCAACAAAGCCGCAATGATTGTCATTCAACCGCACAATCTTTCTCAATCGGTTGCAGACAACTCGCTCGTAGATCTTCAGTGTATGAGGTGTTAACTTTATAGCCCTATAGTTGTTGAGTTTGCGTGAGTCTCCCTTGTTCTCATAGAAAGGAAGAAGAAAACTTTCCCTGAAAGCATCAGGCATCGGTTGCCCACCTTTGATTTTGTTGAAGAGAACTGTGAGCCAACTAAGTCCGACATTTTCCATTTTCAAACTAAATTCCGCGGGGATTTTGTCCATGCATTGCCTCCATCACCTCTTCCTCTGATATATCTTCAATATTTGTGGTATTCGGCCCAACATCTTGAAAAGCTGCTCGAGGAAATTCTTCATTTAGAAGTTCGTCAAAATACTCTCGCATCCTGCTACAAATTGCCGTATCGTCAATCAGCAACATTCCTTGCGAGTCCTTCACGTATTTTGGTGCCTGTATTTCCCGAGCGTTCCTTCTCCTTTGGGCTGCGACCCTAAATATCCTGGCGTCGTGCTTAGGTCTCTCGCGCAATGACGGTCCTTCGGTCGCAGTCTGAGTTTCTAATTCTTGGTTGAATTTCTCAGCTGCCTTCGCCTTTGCTTGAGCTACCAAGCGCTTTACTTTCTTCCGGCATTGCATATAATTTTCGCGAAGTTGAACCCGTTCGGCTTCACTGCTTGACTCACATTTCGTCCATGCCTTAAATACGTTGGATTTGGCTTGCACTGCTTCCTTAGTTTCGGTGTTCCACCACCATGTTTCTTTCTTCGTGTGGAGTGGACCTTTCGAAACTCCAAGTGCCTTTTCCGCCTCACCTACTGGCATTTCAGCGAAACTATTCCACATTTGTGTTGGACTCTGCTCGGTGCAGTTGGTGTTGTTTTGAAACCACTCCGTCATTTTATCAATGAATGGAGTTACTACAGGTTGAAAGTTGTCGTTTGTGAGATTGTGCCACTTGATTTTTGCGACAGGCTTGGAAGTTCTTCTACTTCTTGCTCCTCCTGCTTTCAAAATAAATTCTGACAGGAGCAAACGATGTTGGCTGACGACAGATTCACCCAAGATCACCTTGCAGTCTTTTACCCACCTTCTCATAAAATCGAAGCAGAGGTGATAATCGATCTGCGTTTCGTGATTCCTATCTCCGTGTCCACTACTGTAGGTGATCAGGTGTCTCTCGTTTTTCACAAACCATGTATTAAGGATGACCAAACCATGCGATCTGCACATTGTCAGAATAGCTTCACCTTCGTCATTTCTGACCGTTGAAGGGCTACCCTTTCCACAATGGCAATCCTCGTAATCATAATTTGATTCACCCACATGGCCATTTAAATCTCCTCCCAAGAGCACCAATTCGGTATCTGGAATGGACTGAATCAGGGTGTCAACGTCGTTCCAAAATGCCTCTTTTTCTTCTGGTGGCAGTCCAAGTTGGGGAGCGTAGGCACTTATTACGTTCCACACCCTTCCGCAGATAACCAATTTGATGCTGATCAAGCGATCACTTCTCTTCGCGACACTTATTATGCTGCCAAGTAAAGACGACGCCAGAATAATGCCAACTCCGTTTTTTGGTTTGTAATTCCATAGTAGTACAATTTGTACTTCATGGAATTCGTAAGAAACCGGGCTCTGTCGATATGGGTATTTCGCAACTTCGTCTCTTGCACGCACATAATGTCTATCCCTCTCCGCTTCATGATTTCCTCAATCTCCTCGCTCTTTGACGCCATGGAACCGACATTGCAGCTTGAAACCCTCAGCTTCTCCACAATGTAATTGGACTGCCTTATATTGCTCGTCCCCGGAAACCGTCGAGCTCTGGCGCGAACTAGGTTCGCCCCGGGATCACTCAACCGCATAGCAGAAGTAGTGCCCAGCGGGGTAGTGCTTGTATCTGCGTCAATTTCCATTAGGCCTTCCATTCTTTTACACCTTTTGGAGTAAGGTTGTGTTTTGGCACTAATGTGTGGAAATAAGTAAATTTATGGACTTTCCTTTTACGTCCGCCGGCTATCTCCAGACACGGCAACCCATACACACACACTAACCTATGGGAGGTCTTGTTGATGTTAAAACGTCTGGCTCAAATGACGGATGCTTTGCATCGTGAAAGTCGAAGTGATGCCTTAAAAGTAAATGCCGCTAAGACTAAATACATGAGCTTGTCATCAGGAGGGCAAAACACCATTTCTATCTCCGGCCAAGCGATAGAAAAAGTCAAGAACTTCACTCACTTACCTTCGAAGCATGGTGACATCGGATGGTGGGGCTGATGCCGATGTAGAGTCGCGCATAAATAAAGTCCGAGCAGTATTTTTCAGTTTGACTCCTCTCTAGCAAAACAAAAACATCTCCAGAAATACCAAAGTCCGGATCTTCGAAAGCAATGTAAAATCTGTGCTTTTATATGGGTGTTCCACGTGGAAGGTGACCAGTAACATTACCACCAAACTGCAAACTTTCGTGAATCAGTGCCTACGACGCATCCTACGAATTCGCTGGCCTGAGGTAATATCTAACGATGACCTCCTCAAAATTACTCGCAAAAATAGGATAGGCATCGACATCAAAAGGCGAAAGTGGTCACACACTTCGAAAATAGCCAAAAAACATTGCAAAACAGGCTCTAGATTGGAATCCTCAGGGAACCAATGCTAGCCGTCGTGTAGGACGACCCAAAAATACATGGAGAAGATCTGTTGAGGCAGAGGGGAAATCTATAGGCAAATCGTGGGACCAGCTAAAGGTGATGGCTGCTAATAGGCAGAGGTGGAAAAGAGGCGTAGTCAATGTCCTAAGCCCCACTAGGGGTTAAAAGGAACCAGAGAGAGATTTTTTTAGACGGTTGTTCCATTCTTCACGAGACCAATATGTGCCAAAATAAAAAAAAATGCTTTTCGGGTGGCTTGGGACAGGAGAAGATAGCCGAATAACACTGGGAAGGTTGATTGGTGCAGGGATGACGTTCAAGTTTTCGCATATATGTATCTGTAGGAACATTTTCCTTGATATTGAGTGCCAGGTTGGTCGGAAATGTTTTTTTTTGCCGCAACTGATAAGCAGTCGATCTTATCGATAACAGTGCTAGGACAGTTTTCGACTTTTTCGTTGATTCTGTCGAGAAATTCTGTTGTTGTTGTTGTAGCGGTGCAAGAGAGGGGGGGGGACTTGTATCATCATTCATAAAACGTAGGCATCCTCTCCTCAAGGTCAAGACCTAAGAAGATCGCAACTTCGATGGGGTTCTCCCATAGTGCGATAGGTGTTAGATGCCTAGGTGCGGCAGTGCAGTCAAATTATGATCCACGTTGTGTGGGCTGGCTCCGCATGCTGGACAAATATTTCCAATGCTTTTGTCAATGCGTGACCAAAACGAATTTAGTCTGGAGCAAAATCCAGAACGAAGCTGAGCCAAGGTGGTACGTGTGGTTCTCGGTAGTTGTTGTTCGTCGGCTGAGATGTCGGGTGGTCGAGCGCGAAGGACGCGGTTTACGGATAGCCTATTTGTGGCTTTGGTTACCTCGCTGGTGTGCAGTTGATTAAGGGCCGCCTTGTATGTATATGTTGGAGTTGTCGAGAGGAACTCGTTTAAACCTTTGGACTTCCAGAGAAAAAAATGTTGTATATCCTCCAGTGTTGATCCACGATGAAATGAAAGTCGTATTTTCTTGTTTCGAACCAATATATTTCGGTCAAAAGACCATCATCAGGGTTCTAATTTTATGAAACAATAAATACAAAACTTAATTATACGGTATCCAATTATAATAAAAAAAAGTTAAATAATACCTTTTTTATGTTACAAAAGGGTTACATAATTGAAACAACTATTGTAGGAACAAAGACTGACATTTAGTTTTCATGTCAAGTCGCGAAAATGGCAAAAAATGTAACAGAAAAAAAATATTTAGTACTAGTACAATTAGATGTTGGAATTGTTATTTAGTCCAAATTTTATTATTTCCCTTTCCATGTCCCTTAACGAACGTCTTACATGACGTGGTGGTGGGGTTTTGTCCATTAGATCATGATTTGGGTGAAAGCTTCGATAGCAACCAACAAGATATTGCTTAGCCAGGAGATCATTGTGTGCCTTGAGGTCTAGCAGCTTAGTTTCTTGGTGCAGGTGGTCTTGAGATGACATGCGAACGCATCCAGTAATGGTACGCATGGCTGCATTTTGGCATGTTTGAATCCGTTTCCAGTTGGTTTTGCATAGGTTATTTGTCCATATCGGTGCTGCATAATTTACCACAGAACGACTGACGGCTTTGTAGGTGGTGAGTAAAGTCTCCTTATCTGTGCCCCATTTGCTGCCAGCAAGGGACTTCAAGATCTTGTTTCTGCCCTTCATTTTGTCACTAATGTTGTCGGCATGGGTGTTGAATAGGCCGTAATTATCAATTGTGACGCCAAGAATTTTGGGGTGACGAATAGTGGGAACTTCAGTGTCATTTACTCTGATGTTAAGCCGTTGGTTGAATTCTTTGTTGTATGTGGTAAGGAGGGTGGCATTTGGGCGCTGATAGCATTAGGTTCTTGTTGTTGAAGAAATGGTTGAGCTCTTCCAAGTAACCGTTAATGAGATCGCACATGTCGGGAATTTCGTTGCCAGATGTCATTATGGTGCAGTCGTCAGCATAGGGTACAATGTCGATTCCTTCAGGTGGGGTGGGAAGCCCTGACATGTATAGGTTGAACAAGGCGGGGGAAAGTACTCCGCCTTGTGGTACGCCTTGTTTTATCCTTCTTAGTTTAGATTTCCCATTTCTAAACTCGGTGCTGGATTGACGTCCGGCAAGGTAGTTTGCGATCCATTTGACTATATGCGGCGGTGTGGATGAATTGCGGAGATCCGTCAGTAGGAGCGAGTGGTTCACCGTATCAAACGCTTTCGACAGACCTAAAGCCACAAGAATGCTACGCTTAAACGGCGGGGGCTGGTTGATCCCATTGAAGACCTTAGACATGATTCGGTCTAGTGCAGTGGTGGTGCTATGTGCATTTTTCGGAAGCCGTGTTGGTGATTAGCAAGTTGTATGTGCGTCGCAAGAGTCTTGTGAATCTGCGATTCCAATATTTTCGCCACAGGGGATAAAAGTGTGATTGGTCGGTAGGATTCTCCTAAGGAGTGTTGTTTACCAGGTTTGGTTAACGGTATGATACGGCCTCTCTTCAAAATTTCTGGTATGATGAATTTTCGTAACGAAAGGTTCATCGTGGCTGTGATATACTCTATGACCAAGTGCTTTTGAGTTTTTGGCATTCTTTATGGCCGTTGCAACTTCTGTAGAGGTGATTTGGAGATGTTCATCAACTTTAGTGTTTCGGATGTCTCGTGTGATTTTGCGCTTGAGTTTATCCTTAGTTGGGTGTTCGACGAATTGTTTATTGAATAGGTTTGCGCATTTATTATCGTCGCTCACGGTTAAGTTACCAATAGATATAGAAACCCTCCCTTGAGTTTTAGTGGGGTTCGATAGGTTTCGCACCGTGCTCCAGAGTTTGCTCACACCTGTGTTGGAATTTAGTTTTCTAAGATGTGATTGCTACATGCCTCCCCTGTGGTCGTTGACCTGTTTGACTATGATGTCATTAAGGTCGTTTATCCGTGGGTCACTTGGGTCTGCACTTCTAAGTTGATCGCTAGTTTTTGCCAATTTAGCCGCAGATGTTGGGAAGTTGGGTTTTAGGCTGGGAATGCGGCCTGCTGGAATGTATCTCTTAGCTGCAGTGAGAATAATTCGTCTAATTTGTTTTTCAGCCATACGTACATCACTTGGGGCGGTGAGACTAGCAAAAGCCTCGTTGGTGAACCTTTTAAAGCTGTCCCAGTCAGCTTTGTTGAAGTTGGTGTACGTCTTCTTATTGGGATGGATGAATTTCGACGGCATATCCAGAGTCAGTATAATTGGCAGGTGATCAGATGATGTTGTGAGGATTGGCTCCCATGAGATGTCATTAATAAGTCCAGGGCTGGCGATGGAAATGTCAGGTGAACTTGTGCAGGATCTAGTGATACGGGTCGGTTTTTCGTCATTTAAAGGGCAGAAATCCGAATCATCCAGTTGGTCGGCGATGATGTTACCTCTGCTGTCGTTTTGAAGGTTGGAATGCCATAAATCGTAGTGGGCGTTGAAATCACCAAGTAGGAGGCGATATTGTCCGTTTAATAGAGAGCTGATATTGACTTTGTAACCGGTGGGACAGCTGGAGAAAGGTGGAATATATATGTTGTAGATTTCAAAGTCAATATTTCCTGATTTGACGATTATCGCTTGCTGCTCCAAGGTGTTATCGGCGGAAGTGACATCAACGACGCTGTATGGCAAATTATTGTGGATGAGGAAAGCCAAACCTCCTCCTGCGTTCTCACGGTCTTGTCTGATGACGTTGTAGTTCCCATATGACCTGAGTGAGTGACTAAGAGTTGAGTTTGGTTTCCTGTACTGCCGCTATTTGGATGTGATGTCTGTCCATGAGTGCTGTTAGTTCCGCGATTTTGTGCTGGAGTCCATTACAGTTTAGTTGGACTATCCTCGTGCTGGTGTAATTTACATCGACGATACGTGGAGCTGGGGTCAAATTGGGTGGAGCGGGCCTCACAGCATTTGCAGGGGTGGAAGGTGATGATGGTTGGGAATCTTGGTTAGGCAGCTGGTGACTGGATGAGCTTTGCCGTCTGTTTCCACACCGGATCGCTCTGTAAGATGTTGACCATTGATTGTCGTTGGTGAGTACCGAGCAGTTCTTGAGGTGGACCCATTGTCCGCAGCATGTGCACTCAACTGACGATTGGACATTGGACCAAATTCTGTTGGCGCAAACCGATCACATCCATGGACCAGGATTCATCTCGATGCCGGCACGTATTAGAAGAATGCGGAGCAGCTGGGCCGGCCAGAACTGCTCCACAAATGAAAAAACGGTGAATGAATGATGATACAAAGTATCCGACCCCTTCTTGCGTCGAAGGGGGTCTTTGCGACTCTTGGCCATGCCTCGGGCATGGGTCGTTCCGGGACGTAGACCCGGTCGCAGTAGGAACGAGAAATTCTGTCGTTCGATTAAGCTCTGGTGAATAGTGGTTGTTTGGAAGATAAGTACGAGGGTGGTTCAAATATGATCGAGACAAACGCTGCAGATGGCGCACATGCATGTTTTGAAGGTCGTTGCTTGAGTAAGTATATGATACTTACTTACTGTCCCTTACGAACAGAGTGGCATAGTTTTCGTCGCGAAGGGATATTTTACGACCATGAGTGAACATCAAGTGCCGACCGCCATTGCGCAACGTATTGTCATTCGTTTTTAAGTGAGGGAAGCCGTTAAGAATAAGGAAATTTTTCTGCGTTTGCACAATCCGTTCGGTAGTGAGTGGCTGAGTAGAACTGCTGTGTTTAAATGGGCCAAAGCGGTCAAGGATGGCCGTGAAACCGTCGAGAATGAGCCGCATGATTGTCGACCGCCAACCAGCATCACACCAGACAACATTCGCCGCGTAGAACAACTCATTTCGGAGGACCGTAGGATGAATGTTCGAGACAATTCGGCTGAACTCGGCACTATCATTGGTAGTGTAGAGTCTTTCATCCACGAACACCTTCAATATCGCAAAATAACGGTACGATGAATTCTCTCCAGGATTACGCGCGTCCTCATACCGCGCGTCTTACGCTCGATACCATATCGGAATTGGGGTGGGAGGTACTGGAGCACTCCCCCTACAGTCCGGATGTATTACCCTACGATTACCATATGTTTGGACCTCTGAAAGAAGCCCTCGGAAGTCAAAAAATTTAACACCGACAATGAGGCAGAGGAGTTTGTGCGCACATGGATGTTCAAGATGTCCAAGGAATTTATCGATACCGACATCAAACAGCTTCCGGAGAGGTGGAAAATAGTATGTGTAACTAGTGATGGGAAGTAAAACTGTAAAAATTTTTAATTTTTTTCTATAATAAATAAACGTGTCAGAGGATTTGTCTCGATCATATTTGAACCGCCCTCGTAAAGCGGTGGGTCGAGCGGCCGCTGATTATGCAGCCATAGTTTGAACACATAGTTTATGTGACACAAACTGGTCTAAAATTCAGGTCTGCCAAAATGCCGCTCTACGCATCGCGACAGGTTGCCTTCTGATGTCTGCCCAGGATCACTTACATCAGGAGACAAAATTGATGCCAACACGTGACCACAATCTACTACTTACTCTCAAAACAGTATCTTGTTGGTTGCTATCGTGAGGATTATCCCAATAATCATCTCATGGATCGAATTCCTCCACCAGGACATGTCAGGCGTGGTTTACGAGACCTTGAGAGAGAGAGGTTCAGGGATACAAACGAGACCCTTACGATGAAGTTCCATACCGAGCCGCCATCGCAGCGATCCACACTGAAGAAGTGAATCGGTCTATTGCGAGCTTAGGTGCGAATAGAGTCCTCCCAGAGCGCCCACCACCAATTTCGCCTGAGGAGATTAGATCAACTTCGGTCGGGCTTTTGTTCATGCCCTAATTCGTACCTTTCTCGCATAAACCCGGACATCCAAAACATCTGTCCAAACTGCGATGGTATTCCTCATGATGTGGGTCATTTGTTTCAATGCCCCGCTGCGCCCACTGATCTTACCCCTATATCGCTGTGGGAAAACCCTATCGCAGCAGCATGTTTTTGTCCTTAGACCTCACGGACACAAACATAGACGAACCATAAATCGTACCCACAAAGATGCACGGAGGTTTCACCCCTTTCTGCATCGCTAGAAGAAGAAGAAGAAGAACACTTTAGTCCGGTGAAAGGCTACGTGTTTAGGATAACCTTGCGATACAACAGCAGTGAACAAGGATCTTTTACATGATGTGAGATTAGCAATATAGAGCGAACTCGGAGCCAAATGACAACTTATTTGGAGGACATGGGGACCATTAAACATTCTTTTTTCGCTTAATTCGATAGGAACAATAAAATACGTATACTTGTTGTTGTTGTTGTGGCGGCGCAAGTAAGGGGGGGGGGGGGACTAGTGTCATTCGTAAATGGTTGGCATCCTCTCCTTAAGTTCGAGGCCAAGAAGGTTGCCACCTCAATGGGTGTTTTTCCCAAAGCGCAATGGGTGTTAGATGCGTTGGTGCGGCAGTACAATTGAAAAGGTGGTCCACGTTGTGCGGGCTGGCTCCACATGCTGGACAAATGTCTGCAATGGCGTTGTCGATACGGGACCAATATGAATTGAGTCTGGAGCACCATCCAGAGCGAAGCTGAGCCAAGGTGGTACGTGTGGCTCTAGGTAGCTATAGTTCGTCATTGGAGATATCTGGTGGTCGAGCTCGAAGGACACGTATACTTGTTGTGGGATGCGAGTGATATTTTTTGAATCGGTCAATGCTGATTTAAAAAAAAAAGAGTTCGTATTAACTGTTAAATCTGTGTTAAAATAGTCCTATTTCTCATCCACTGTGACTTTATCTCGACATTGTACTTTGTGTCCCCAATGATTGAAATGCCATTCGGAGTCAGGTTTGTAAAAAAAATCAGGAAATTTAGCTCGTTTTCATGGGTCTACAAACGGTGGGAGTGTCTTGCCCAAATTGTCAACAACCTCAACCACAATTGCAGGGGTCGTACGCATTACACAAAATAAAAATATAGGAGAATATACGAGAAAGTATAGGAGTTATATAGGAGGTACATATTTTGTTTGTAACATATCATCACACATACATATATGGCCAAAAAAATAAGTACACCCCTCTTGTACCATTTTAATCATGATTTTCATTGCATTTATTATATTGTATCGAAATAGATAGTAATTATAATTATAAGAACTCGGATACAACAATGCCAGGGAACCCGAAAAAGAAGATGGCTCTCCCCTATCTTCTTGGTCCCGACCGGTGTGTAACTAACGTCAAATTAAAAACAAAAAATACTTAAAAATGCTTACCAGGCCTATAGAAAATCGAGTGGGGTCCAAAACTGAAATTGCGGTCAAACTATTCTGTCAAACTATTCGCTCAATCATGAAAGGAATCGGCTGATCGTGCATTCAGTTCATAATTCATTAAGAACTAAAGAAAATCAGTCGGAACTACGATAAAATCCATAATATGGCTCTCAAGGATAATTGACAATCACATTATCACTATGGCGAAAAAAGTTCCCTTGGCATTATTGATGCTTATCGCGGGAGTATTGGAAATATTTCATCTCACCGAAAAGTCAATGGAAGACTACAAGAAGTAAAGCAATTTTGGCGAATAGATTCGAAGTTTCCTTCGCCATCGAAAAAAATATAGAAGGTGCGATCAATTATGGAGAGAGATAGTCCTCCTTGGTCGAAACAAAACAAAGAAATATTCAGAATATTTTATTTTAGTGCCGATATCGTAATAAATTTGAATCATAAAAGACTCCTATCGAAATATTCTTTGTCTCAGAGAAAAATAAATTTGATCAACGCTACATTAAAGGACTTTTTCCAACCGGAGCCAAAATATTATGGTCAATGGTTTTTTTTTTGAGTTTGTTGTGATTCAAATCCATCTAGTAACTATTACAGTGAGACAATTCCAGTATAAGAAATGTCTGTTAAGAATCATATCGCATTATGCTAAAGAATCTATGCCAGTTAGGTGACCATTCTAGCAGAATAATAACATTAACCACACCTCATAAGCTGGTGAACGATTAGCTTCATTAACAAGGAGTGTAATTTTTACTTGGTGAAGTCGTTTACCGAACTTTAATTCACTCGAAATATCAGAAAGAATTAAGTTAAAGAATTGGAAAAAGGTATGCCCAAATAAGGACAGAATCATAAAGGTTTTCTTGAAGTTACTTGGTATACGGTACCATTTGAACCATGCCGCCAAATTATCTCCAGAAAGTCAACAAGAACGGATTTTTCTCTGAAGAAAAATGGACAATATGATGAGAAATAATGAAAGACAGTAAGCTCTCGTCGAATTAGAGCATGAAGTTGGAACTAAAGCTAGTTTGAATTAAATTAATTGAAATATACTTATTATTGTTTTATTGCCGTTGTTTTAAATTGTTACTGTTTATATTATTTTATTCCTCTCCAATTAGGTAACAAAAAATTATTAAACGATTTTTATTTTCTTTAATAACCGCTGGGCTACAGGGGGTTAAGAAAAAAATTATTTTACTGTACTTATTTTTTTGGTCATTATGTGTATATTTTTTCACATTTATTTCTTTTTATGGAGCATTTCAATTTCCTTTTCAAATTGTTTTATGTTTCACATATATTGGAATTTTTAAAATTTTTAGCCTTTTTTAGAGAGACAAATGAAAAATATTGGAATATATAGGAATAGGGGCAAAATATAGGAGAATATAGGAGGTGCGATGCAAATATGGGAAATATAGGAAATATAGGAGGAGTACGGACCCTGAGAGCGAAGCTGAGCCAAGGTGGTACGTGTGGCTCTAGGTAGCTATAGTTCGCCATTGGAGATATCTGGTTGTCGAGCTCGAAGGACACGTATACTTGTTGTGGGATGCGAGTGATATTTTTTGAATCGGTCAATGCTGATTTAAAAAAAAAAGAGTTCGTATTAACTGTTAAATCTGTGTTAAAATAGTCCTATTTCTCATCCACTGTGACTTTATCTCGACATTGTACTTTGTGTCCCCAATGATTGAAATGCCATTCGGAGTCAGGTTTGTAAAAAAATCAGGAAATTTAGCTCGTTTTCATGGGTCTATAAACGGTGGGAGTGTCTTGCCCAAATTGTCAACAACCTCAACCACAATTGATTCGCAAATCTTTGCGCGGACCAAAACAAAATGGTCAAACAAAGACAATTCGGTGTTTGCAAATGTTAATAACAACCGACCAAACAAACCCGCGCAATTTATCGATTTGTCCATTTTGCTAAACATCCCTGTTCTCATTTGCGTAATTCTATCCGATTCCGGCAAACATTAATCTCCATATAAATACAAATACTTCCAACTTCCAAATTGGCGCGACGCATGAAGTAAAAAAATGCTTTTATGTGTATTCTCACCTGGAAAGCGCCATCATTACCAAACTTTGCTGTTTCGTTTCGGCTATTCCACAATGATACTTGGTCGCTAGGTAAATAATCGGAATTTTCACCGCCGAAGCTGCTCTGCAAGCCACTTAATTCACTTCCCTGCAGGACACTCACTCGTTTCTTATTTACATGTTTAGATGGCTTGCCGGGGAATTTGGATCTTCCCATTTTAATCACATAAAAACTGATATCCGTGCAAAGCGATGCTGCTGCGGTTCTTCTATTTTTTTCTCTCACTACACCACTATTCACACTCCGCACTTATACACACATTCACATATTTGTGTACACCACCAGCTATGCCAAGAAGCTCCACGGACTCGCGGAATGGAATATGTAAAATTGTTGCTGCATTTATCACTACGAGCAGAGGGAACGCGTTTCTGTACACCACTTGCTGTCAAATGTATCTTGGATGCGCAATTAGCATAAACGCGATACGCGTAATGTCGCGAAAACGAACGTAATATGTAAATCGCACGGCAACTACACGTGACCGTCCATGCAATTATTGAATTGCTCAAACGCAAAAATTAACGCTTTACACATTTTCGGGGAGAGGAAGAAAAAACTTCACGACACTACGATTGAAAATTGAAACTGCACGCACGAAGCACTTTGTATGGAATGGTGGCGTTTATTAAGGAACATGGTGAAAGGAAGAACGAAAATTCCGCGAGGAACGAAGGAACACAAGCACGCACGATTTTTGACGGTTTAGGGATTTCGGAACGCGACCTCATTCTTTGCAAATCTAGAGTGTACACTTATGGGCAAAAGTTTGAACTAAAAACAAGATCGCATAATTATTTGAAAGTGAACAGCATTTAATCCAGCAAATCGTCTACAATTTTTTAGCTTGAAGCCTAAGAATAGGACAAGAAACCGATTGAAGAAAACGTCCAAAATTAACGTTATTTTACCGCTATAACTTCGAGAGGTTATCTGCGGGAAAAGACAAATATCAATTTGGTAAGCTAAGAGAATTTCTCGCGTATTCATATTTTGGTAGCACCGTTATTATTCGGTTTTTACTCAAGAGGATTCTTTTAATTGATTTAGTCATGACTTTTTGACGATATTTTAAGGAAAAGACGTCGTCATTAAATCAAGGCACTGCAGTAATTCCACAAGTCATCATTGGAAGTACGCTTCATTTAGTAGGGTACCGTACGGCTCTTTGTCACAAATTCATCCATACAAAATTCGTAATACTGCATTACAATCCTGTTTAATGTTATGCCACGCATATACCTGGCTCAAACTTGCGAACGAGACCTGTATGCCGTGCCATTTGCCATTAGTCTCTAGCTTGATGTATATGTAGGCCTGTTCGGTACCGAGATTTCAGTACCGGGTTTCAATTTTTTTCAATACGCGGTACCACAAGCGGTTTCCCTGACTCAGGTTTTTTTTTTCAGTACCGACGGTTTTTTTTAACCATAAGCCGGTTTTTTTGAGTACCGAGTTAAAAACCGACTCAGGTTTTTTTCAGTACCGACGGTTTTTTTTAACCATAAGCCGGTTTTTTTGAGTACCGGGTTAATAACCGGTACCAAAAAACCGGCTCATGGTTGAAGTGAATCGTTCTTTTTAACTCGGTACCAAAAAACCGGGATATCGGTACTTCAGAATATCGGGTCCGGTACCAAGTGAACACCGGTTTTGTACCGGGATCCCGGTTTTTGGAACAGGCCTATGTATATGCATGTATATATTGTGTCTGCATTCGAATCGCCGTGTATGTGCGGCTAGTAATTGAAGGGAAGCGTAGATAAACATTTCTAGTAGTGCAAGTAAATAATAGCATTTCTAGTGTTAAGAAGAGGAGTCTGAAAGTTGTTAGGTAAATCAACTAGACTAGAGGGAGCGGCAGCTGCACATCCCTGACGAAAAAGAGACATAAAAAGTAATGCAAAACAGCGGCGAAAGCAGCATCAATGCATTCTACATGGGTAGCCCAAGTAACAATTTTATCCCTATAATACTTCATAGAATATTCGCTTCTAACAATAAAAGGGGCACTTTACAGGGTGTAAATGCTGGCTTCATTTTTCTCTTCAATCGAGGCCCAGCATTCGCCGTCTAACCAATTTCTTCGTCTACGCCGGGCTTTATACCCCACGACCTCCTCTGCGCAACTCATTTGATGCTGTCTTTGAGCTCCTTCTAGACCTCATAAATATGCCTAAATTGCTGATGTTATTAATAATGGGCGACAGTTTTTCCTCAAGTGCGGTAGTATACGCAGCCAACGTGGCATCATCGACCAAATTGTAAACCTTGAAGATCTGGGCAGGGTTGATTCTCGTTGTGTGTATCGAAGAGATTCTGCACCTGTATATGTCGTCTTCACCAAATAGTGATCGGAGTCGCAGTTGGCTCCTCGATAGGATCGAATGTCTAAAGGGCGCCACAAACCTAACGATTTCTCGGCCGATCGATCTGCCGCCCGTACAGCACATACATTAGGCAATTTATCGGGCAATCTGAAATAGACAGTCTCACGGTCCACAAGACACAACACAAAATAGCGAAAATTATACCATTTTTGGCGATGGAAAATGGACATCCATTGCTACTTTGATGGAAACTGACCGCCACAACCACAGCATGAAGAACGACCACAGGTTTATGTAAAAATCAGCAACTGAGAACACATGATTGTCATGACAGCTTGTACGGAAAATTGCATTGGCAATACGTTCCACTTGCACATATGCCAAATCAAAAAATTGAATCCAATGCGGTCCCATATACTTTCCGATTTATCTCGCAATCAAAAAATCTGGAGGGTCTGTGGCGCCTCTAAGACATTCGAAACCCATCTCTTTCTGATAAGTACGTGGTCGATTTGGATCACGGTGTGTTCATCTGGGGATTTGCAGGTCTGTTTATGGATGTGTCGATGAGGGAAACATGAATAAAAATATCAACGCTAATTTTAGCCAGACCGGGAGGGGGGAGATTTCAGTATCTGCGGCGCCAAATTTTGATGATGGCGTTTCATTAATATTGGCCTGAAACGATCGAATATGCAATCCTTTTTCGCGAAATCGTAACGGTTCTCCAGATATTCAATGTCAAAGTTTGAGTTTTCTATGAAGCCATTTAAGTAATTTGTTAAGAAAAGGGGGATATTTCCGCTTTACACATTGGGGAAAGTCGGCCAATTTGATTTCAAAAGTTATTTTAGGTGTAATGCTATTGATTCACATCAAACGGTGGTAAAAACACCGCCAATTTTCCCATTAACGACTGAACTACCCCATAGAAATGTCAAACTTTGACATTGAATATCTGGAAAACCGTTACGATTTCGCAAAAAGGGATTGCAGATTCGATCGTTTCAGGCCAATATTAATGAAATGCCATCATCAAAATTTGGCGCCGCAGATACTGAAATCGTGCCCGGGAGGATATACGAATGAAGGTAAAATGCCCCACTATCGTGTTTCTTTGTCTATCTAGTACATAACAACATAACTTTCCTAGTTTTGGATAAAATTATCTACGAAAAAAATCATGTCGGACTCACAAGGAGTTATCTTATCCTGACACACAGGCAAAGAACATCAAACAATTGTTTTAGAACGTAACTCCATTGAAAATTCAAAGTATAAAAACCAGCGCTTCCCTAGCGTACGACTTATGAGTGTGTCCACCCGTATCGGCCACTCCCTATATCTCAACGGCCCATACTCATGTCAAACGCGTGTCAAAGTCTTGTCAAGTCTCCCGGATCGTGCTCGGAATTGGGCCATTAATTTATTTTCTACCCTTTAATTTAGCGACTTCACATTACAGAACTCCAACTGTAAAATGACCACTAAAACTAGCACAATTGAGAAAAATTTGAATTCCAAAACAGGCGCGACAACATCCGTTTGGGTCCGCTCAATACAACCCAATGCCGATTGGCCGGATAAGGTAAGTGGAATTTCATTTGTTAATTAGTTGCTTTTTTACTACTTTATCAATTAAAAATGCTTTCAGGATGAATTTCTGGACGTTATCTATTGGGCGCGCCAAGTTTTGGGCATTATTTTAGGAATTATCTGGGGCATAGTTCCGTTAAAAGGTTTCATTGCACTCGCATTGTAAGTATAGTTGGAATGTGAAAAAGTTTTTGGTCTAATATCGTTTTTTATAGGTTTGCAGGCATAAGTTGTGGAATCGTATACGTTTATTCGTTGAGTTTTCAATCGGTTGATGAAGAGGCATATGGTGGCGCCTGGGAGTTGGTCAAAGAAGGATTCATGACCTCGTTTGCTGGTTTTCTTGTTACATGGATAATACTGTATACTGGATTACATTTCGATAGTAAAGTTCCTTCATAGAAGAAGCGTTTAAGTTTTTTCATGAATTTTCCATAAATTAAAAGGACGATCTCGCAAAGTACAATCAAGGTGTTTCGTACTTCATCAACATACAACGTTGGTTTTTGCCGGCTGGTCTTTTTCAGAATTATTGCGATCACGTGACCTCGTTCCATAATGTCGTAAGTCACACGACACGACACGAAGATGCAAATGGTGCTGATGATTATTATATTTATTTATTATTATATTATTTTGCGACAACGGTTCAGCTCTACTTAGTTTCTAATTTTTGTGTGTTATATGTATTTCCGACTTATCCATTGTTCCTCCGGACCCGTATCCTCACGCATAGCTAATTACAAAGCGTTTTAAAGGCACTTGGTCGACTGGTCAGGTATTCTATTAGGGGCTTAATTGTAATCTAGCTACGTGTGCACTCTAGACTTGGACGTTTCAGTCATCATTCTGACTTCCTGTTATTTCGTTAAAACATCACTGAGCACTGTCTTAGGGTACGTTGTCCTCGACGCGGCCGCACGACAGCGACTCGCTCATTCCATATAAAAACTCGTTTTTCTCTCATTTTAGAAACGAGATTTTATATGGAATGAGCGAGTCGCTGTCGTGCAGTTGTGTCAAGGAAATTGTACCTTTAGAGATAATGAGAATCAGTTGTTAGCGATCTTCCTGGTCTAGTCCTTCCTCAGTTTCTTATGGTAACCTTACTGCCAACTCCCCTGGTGATATTAGAGAGCTGCATGCTTAATATTTCTCAAATGTTCACCATCAGACTAGCCCTTCTGCGACATCTAATTATAATCCACCAATCTGCTTTTGCTCGCTTTCACCAGTTGACCCTTCCTATGTTGACTCCCTTATTGCTTTCTTGAAACGCAGTACATCTTCATCATATTCCCGCTATAATATTTTACAAAAGTTTTCAGGAGTGTATTTTCCCTTTTCCGTTAGAAATCATCCTATATTGTGCCAATCCCTACTCTTGCCTGCTTTATGCTCGTGACTAAATTATTTTCTAGCGTTCATGACAGGAAGATTGAGCTCTCCAATCTGACGTCCTTAGTTATTCTTATTAGTTATTATTATGATTAGCGCCGTTCTAATAAACTTGAAGTTAACGTCTCTAAATGCAAAGTTATGGTTTACTCTCTTAAGCCAATTCCTTTTTCGTACTTCTTCAAAGTTGACTCCAATGAGTTTGAGATTGTGATTTTGGTGTGACTTTCGACTGCCGTTTCGTTTTAATGATCTTTACTCCCACACCACACTTTTCAGTCATCAGACACAGCCATTTTCCATACAAGTTGACAGATTGTCAGTTAAAACCCTCGAGTAGGCAAGACCGCCTTGAGGCGGGTTTCACTTTGTATCTCCAAAACTAGAAATCAGGATATCAGGATATAATTGAATCGATAGTGTCACATCTTTTGTATGAACGTTGTAAGCGGTCTTGCCGTTCTACTTCATCTTTTCAGCTGGTATTTTAGCTGTTATCTGTTGTGAAAGAAGTATGGCGTTGGGCAAGGAATTTTAAACTTTTACATTTAATTTTAATCTTTTTTGAGTTGGAAAATATGAATTATGCCTAACTTAAATCATTTTTATGTCCGAAGTTGAGCAATTACTATTGGGGTTTCCTTCACCTCAGTAGAAACAGTTGTAGAGAGATCATGATAACGCCAGCGATAGTAATATATAATTATT
Organism: Microchrysa polita; assembly: GCA_949715475.1. Taxonomy (NCBI): domain Eukaryota; kingdom Metazoa; phylum Arthropoda; class Insecta; order Diptera; family Stratiomyidae; genus Microchrysa; species Microchrysa polita. The sequence goes on along the minus strand of OX454420.1, from coordinate 31,744,079 downwards.
ATTGGTAACTAAAACTAAGGGAACTCTTCAATGACTGCACTATCCAAAGACAATCCGAACATGAAGGAAAGTTTAGCAATAGTTCGAAGTCAGATATTATTTTTATTGATCCAGCGGGGTTTGTGTTAGCCTGGAGCTAGGCATTTTGAATCCTACTGCTGGGCCTAATGCAGCTTAATTTTGCTTGCCTATTTACGCGTATGTATATCTAAGGGCAGTAGTATATTTTTCTGTACATTTACATTTACATTAGCTTCCTTCTAAATAAGATAGTTTATCATAAAATTTTAGCATATTATCATGAAATAGTGCTCTGATTCTAGCCATCATAACATTTAAGGAATGTTTGTTATCAACCTCCATAACTAGCGGTTTTATTTCCCGTCCTTCAAAGGTTATAGACTTATGGATACTCGGCGGTATTAAACCGAACTGATATTTTGTTCCCGAAGGAAATGATCTCCAAACTTGTTTGTTGGGGCTATTTTAGGCCTGTCAAATTCGGACTCTGGGTAATGTTGTCGTTCCATTAGCGGAGGCCCACCTCCATCATTCGTGCCAGCCCCCACCTCCATAATTAGACAGCAAGTGAATTCGTGTGCTTTCAAACCGCAATCGGGGTGTAGGAACAAACAGTTTTACAATTCTGCCTTGAGTAGGGTTCAGAGGACAATACTGTCCCAGTCTCACTGACGACTTATGCCATACCGTTAATAATCAACCATACATGTGGAGCATCGAGTTGCAACATCCCAACGCCCAGTGTACCAAGGAGTACAATGGCCACGGTTCCTCCAGAAATCCCTGCTCAATGGTTTGAAAACAGAGGGACATTCGTATAATGTACTTTACTTAGTACAATAATATGAAAAAAATTCATTAAATTTTAAGCATCTAATGCAAAAAAATCAAATTGGCGGATATTTTCGAATGGAATCGCCAAACTATTTTTATACAGCTTTCAAAAGAAAGTGAAAACAATAAAAAAAAACGTGAAAATCATAAGATAGACTGGTTGTGACATTGCTTTCAGTTTTGTTCACGTTAATCGGCAAGACCGCCTCGGGTTTTAATCAAATGACGCCTGACAGGTAAAAACCCACTATAACTAAAAAATTATCTCATTTTCATTTTTCTTGCCCCCAAATTAAGCATATCGCTGCTTTACTTTGATAGTGGCACAACTCCAAATTGGGATTTCCCGTTTTTGGGCTCAAATGATGCCAAATGTGGCAGTTTTTAATTTTAAAAATTTTCCCATTCCAATCTTTACTAGATTTCTTGTAAAATGTACTTGTGCCGTTATCCAACTGTCTCCGGTTTTTCATGGATACTGGCATACAAAAATGTGCCCGTATCCAATTGTAATGAGTTGTTTTAAAATATCTTCAATTTTTCATGAACACTGGCATAAGAATATAAATTTAAATTATGAATAACCGCTTCAGTAGGATATCTTGATTTTTCAGTAGAGTAATTTTAAATTTAAGCCTATTTCTGAACAAATCTTGCAGTTTTTAAGTTCAATACGCAGGTTAACGTTTGAATAGGAATAATAGCTTATGACAAAAAAAAAATTACCAAATGTTCTTTTATTGTAAAGAAAAGTCGACTTTGTTTATTTATTTTGTATAAATTCCAAAACTAAATTCAGAATAAACGAAAATGACTTTCATTAATTTAAGTGTTTTACCATTTGGTAAAAATTAAATTCACCCTCCGTCGGGCGCACCCGGCCTGACAGGACAGCAAAACAGTTTCTGCTCTGCTCCACGCTAGTATAGGGGCCCACGACTTTTTAGGCTGACTGCCTTTCATTAATTTCAATTTTCCTAACGAACAATGGATGTAGTATTTTTCATAAAATTTTCTCTCTTGGTTTTTTCCTGGTAAATCGATAATTTTAAATCTGTTTTATACTGTTTAGTAAATAGGTTTCTTAGTACTATATTTAGTTTAATTACATCCCTTAGATACTAATAACTTAATTTCCGAAAAGTATCTGAAATTTATAGTAACATATTAAGAAAAAAGGACCTCTCAGGCCGAGTGCGCCCAATCTTGTTTTGATTTGAGGTGCGCTCTATGTCATCAAGGCGTATATCTGTGATAGCCCCAATAATTTCCTTAATAATGAACCCAAATTCGTCAATCTTTAACAGCAGGTGACCTTCAATATGGACAACATCTTAATTAATTCAATATGATATGATAGCCCGACGTTGCCTCATTCTTTGGCCGCCTGAATTATTGACCTCCAATTGCGCGGTGACGCTACCTTATGTTCCAGTTTCGGAAGCCCAGCAGCTGGTGGGCGTCCTCACGTAGTGAGTGCTCCCAGCGAGCCCTCGGTCGGCCACGCAATCCTACCTTCTTCGGCATGCGACTATTATCAATTCGTTGTAAATACCCGCCCATCATGGCCTTTGTTTTGGTTTCGTTGATACGTAGTTCAACTTCTTTTGCGGATAGATTATGTAGAAGGCTTTAATCGCTTAATCTTCGAGACATGATATCGATGTCATCGGCGTACACTATTAACTGTGTCGACTGGATGAATGTCGTTCCGCTTTATCCATATTCATGGCACGAGTGCGCGTTTTGGAAAGATCAGTAAGTCTATATTGCACACTGACCTGAGAGATCAATAAGTCATCGTCATCTTTGTCAGCTGCACCAGTTTTGCAGGTATGATTTGTTCTCCGTACGGATTAATTCTCTTTTCCAGAATTTTTAATAAAATCGTATAAGTCATACAAACTGATGAGCTTCTGTAATTCTGTATTTCTCACATTTCAGCTTGACATCCTTTCTTATTACCTCGTGTCGGTCCATATAGTAACACACACATATTGTAAGCGGTCTTGCCGTTCTACTTCATCTTTTCAGCTGGTATTTTAGCTGTTATCTGTTGTGAAAGAAGTATGGCGTTGGGCAAGGAATTTTAAACTTTTACATTTAATTTTAATCTTTTTTGAGTGGGAAAATATGAATTATGCCTAACTTAAATCATTTTTATGTCCGAAGTTGAGCAATTACTATTGGGGTTTCCTTCACCTCAGTAGAAACAGTTGTAGAGAGATCATGATAACGCCAGCGATAGTAATATATAATTATTATTGGTAACTAAAACTAAGGGAACTCTTCAATGACTGCACTATCCAAAGACAATCCGAACATGAAGGAAAGTTTAGCAATAGTTCGAAGTCAGATATTATTTTTATTGATCCAGCGGGGTTTGTGTTAGCCTGGAGCTAGGCATTTTGAATCCTACTGCTGGGCCTAATGCAGCTTAATTTTGCTTGCCTATTTACGCGTATGTATATCTAAGGGCAGTAGTATATTTTTCTGTACATTTACATTTACATTAGCTTCCTTCTAAATAAGATAGTTTATCATAAAATTTTAGCATATTATCATGAAATAGTGCTCTGATTCTAGCCATCATAACATTTAAGGAATGTTTGTTATCAACCTCCATAACTAGCGGTTTTATTTCCCGTCCTTCAAAGGTTATAGACTTATGGATACTCGGCGGTATTAAACCGAACTGATATTTTGTTCCCGAAGGAAATGATCTCCAAACTTGTTTGTTGGGGCTATTTTAGGCCTGTCAAATTCGGACTCTGGGTAATGTTGTCGTTCCATTAGCGGAGGCCCACCTCCATCATTCGTGCCAGCCCCCACCTCCATAATTAGACAGCAAGTGAATTCGTGTGCTTTCAAACCGCAATCGGGGTGTAGGAACAAACAGTTTTACAATTCTGCCTTGAGTAGGGTTCAGAGGACAATACTGTCCCAGTCTCACTGACGACTTATGCCATACCGTTAATAATCAACCATACATGTGGAGCATCGAGTTGCAACATCCCAACGCCCAGTGTACCAAGGAGTACAATGGCCACGGTTCCTCCAGAAATCCCTGCTCAATGGTTTGAAAACAGAGGGACATTCGTATAATGTACTTTACTTAGTACAATAATATGAAAAAAATTCATTAAATTTTAAGCATCTAATGCAAAAAAATCAAATTGGCGGATATTTTCGAATGGAATCGCCAAACTATTTTTATACAGCTTTCAAAAGAAAGTGAAAACAATAAAAAAAAACGTGAAAATCATAAGATAGACTGGTTGTGACATTGCTTTCAGTTTTGTTCACGTTAATCGGCAAGACCGCCTCGGGTTTTAATCAAATGACGCCTGACAGGTAAAAACCCACTATAACTAAAAAATTATCTCATTTTCATTTTTCTTGCCCCCAAATTAAGCATATCGCTGCTTTACTTTGATAGTGGCACAACTCCAAATTGGGATTTCCCGTTTTTGGGCTCAAATGATGCCAAATGTGGCAGTTTTTAATTTTAAAAATTTTCCCATTCCAATCTTTACTAGATTTCTTGTAAAATGTACTTGTGCCGTTATCCAACTGTCTCCGGTTTTTCATGGATACTGGCATACAAAAATGTGCCCGTATCCAATTGTAATGAGTTGTTTTAAAATATCTTCAATTTTTCATGAACACTGGCATAAGAATATAAATTTAAATTATGAATAACCGCTTCAGTAGGATATCTTGATTTTTCAGTAGAGTAATTTTAAATTTAAGCCTATTTCTGAACAAATCTTGCAGTTTTTAAGTTCAATACGCAGGTTAACGTTTGAATAGGAATAATAGCTTATGACAAAAAAAAAATTACCAAATGTTCTTTTATTGTAAAGAAAAGTCGACTTTGTTTATTTATTTTGTATAAATTCCAAAACTAAATTCAGAATAAACGAAAATGACTTTCATTAATTTAAGTGTTTTACCATTTGGTAAAAATTAAATTCACCCTCCGTCGGGCGCACCCGGCCTGACAGGACAGCAAAACAGTTTCTGCTCTGCTCCACGCTAGTATAGGGGCCCACGACTTTTTAGGCTGACTGCCTTTCATTAATTTCAATTTTCCTAACGAACAATGGATGTAGTATTTTTCATAAAATTTTCTCTCTTGGTTTTTTCCTGGTAAATCGATAATTTTAAATCTGTTTTATACTGTTTAGTAAATAGGTTTCTTAGTACTATATTTAGTTTAATTACATCCCTTAGATACTAATAACTTAATTTCCGAAAAGTATCTGAAATTTATAGTAACATATTAAGAAAAAAGGACCTCTCAGGCCGAGTGCGCCCAATCTTGTTTTGATTTGAGGTGCGCTCTATGTCATCAAGGCGTATATCTGTGATAGCCCCAATAATTTCCTTAATAATGAGCCCAAATTCGTCAATCTTTAACAGCAGGTGACCTTCAATATGGACAACATCTTAATTAATTCAATATGATATGATAGCCCGACGTTGCCTCATTCTTTGGCCGCCTGAATTATTGACCTCCAATTGCGCGGTGACGCTACCTTATGTTCCTGTTTCGGAAGCCCAGCAGCTGGTGGGCGTCCTCACGTAGTGAGTGCTCCCAGCGAGCCCTCGGTCGGCCACGCAATCCTACCTTCTTCGGCATGCGACTATTATCAATTCGTTGTAAATACCCGCCCATCATGGCCTTTGTTTTGGTTTCGTTGATACGTAGTTCAACTTCTTTTGCGGATAGATTATGTAGAAGGCTTTAATCGCTTAATCTTCGAGACATGATATCGATGTCATCGGCGTACACTATTAACTGTGTCGACTGGATGAATGTCGTTCCGCTTTATCCATATTCATGGCACGAGTGCGCGTTTTGGAAAGATCAGTAAGTCTATATTGCACACTGACCTGAGAGATCAATAAGTCATCGTCATCTTTGTCAGCTGCACCAGTTTTGCAGGTATGATTTGTTCTCCGTACGGATTAATTCTCTTTTCCAGAATTTTTAATAAAATCGTATAAGTCATACAAACTGATGAGCTTCTGTAATTCTGTATTTCTCACATTTCAGCTTGACATCCTTTCTTATTACCTCGTGTCGGTCCATATAGTGAAATTTCAACAAAGTGGTGATATTAGCGCCTAATTTTTATGATGGCATTTCTCAGAAGCGATAGAATCTGGAATCCTAACGAATCGTAACGGTTCTCTCAAAGTTTTACTTTTAGATGAGGCGAGCTCAGTATTTTTATAGGAAAAGGGAGATATTTTCATAACTGAAAAATACCCCTAATTTAAAATTAAAAACTAAACTACACCAAAAGAAATGTCAAAATTTGATATTTAATATCTGGAGAACCGTTACGGTTTCGCGAAAAAAGGTTTGCAGATTCGGGCTAATATTAATGAAATTGCATCATCAAAATTTGGCGCCACAGATATTGAAATGGTGTCCAATTTCATCTTAAAATAACATAAGCGGTCTTAAATTAACGTAAGCGGTTAACCACCAATTATATCCCGAAATTATATAATTCACTTTATAATAATCTGTAATATTCTGTGTATTATTCACAGGATATTAATTTGTGTACGAAAATAAAACAAACAAAAAACGAGACCGAGACTAATTTCGGGCGCGGCCGAAATTTGGATACCCTTCGCTCCCCTCGGTCTAAAAGTTTTTTCGGGCTTACCTATGACTAGTGTTCAGTCCTCCCCACTTCCATGCTTTTGAATTTTCTCATAAGTGCCGTGGCGAAGATTTATTGGGCGAAGCGGGACGTGGGTTTCTTATAAGAACCAAAAAAAGGGGGAAGGAGGTTGTAGGGCAGCCCTATTGCCTTCCCATCAATTTTTACGTATGTTTGTGGCATAAATTAAAACATATTTGGTTCAGATTGGTGGACAAATCAAAAAGGTTTTCTTCGAAGAACCTTTTTTTGGGTGTTGGGTCTATATGCCAGCCCCATGACCACATGGTCCGATATAATTCATTTTTGCATATGTCTTGTACTATCACTAAAAATACATTTTCATGAGGACATGAGGTTTAGTTGAAATTTGTGTCCAAATAAAAAAGTATTTTTTAGAAGAACCTAATTTTGGGGGTCAAGTTTGTATGGCAGCCCCACGACCCCATAGTCCGACTTCACGTTTGTTATGTGGCATCAATAGAAATATAAGTTTCTGAGGTTTCATTGAATTTGGTGTGCAAATAAAAACGTTTTTCTTAAAAAAATTTGATTTAGGGGGCTAGGTTTGTATGGTAGCCCCATGACCACATGGTTCGACTCCATCTATTTATACATATGTTTTGTGTCATCAATAGAAACACATTTGTGTGAAGTTTGGTTATAATCGGTGTATAAATAAAAAAAAATCTTAGAAGAACTTAATTTGGGGAGCTAGGTTTCTATGACAGCCCCATGACCCCATGATCCGCTTTGGTCCATTTTTACATGTATTTTGTGGTATTACTAGAAACACATTTGTTTGAAATTTGATTGAAATCAATGAGAAAATAAAAAAGTTTTTCTAAGAAGAACATAATTTGGGGGACTAGGTGTGTATGGCAGCCCCACGACCCCATTATCCGATTTGGTCGATTTTTACATATATTGTGTGTTCCCAATTAAAACACATTTGTGTGAAATTTGATCGAAATTGGTGCATAAATAAAAAAGTTTTTCTAAGAAGAGCCTAAATTTGGGGGGTAGGTTTGTATGGCAGCCCCACGACCCCCTTGTCGGATTGTAGCGATTCAAACATACAAACTGCCTGCAACAAAAAGAAGCATGTGTGCAAAATTTCAGCTCCATAGCTCTTAAACTGGCCGAGTAAAACGCGTCGCAACAGACGGACAGACGGACATCGTCCAATCGACTCACCTCGTCACGCTGATCATATACAGGGTGTCCCGCATTGGGTGGTCAATACTGTAAGGGTTGATAGCGCAACTTGTTTCAGCAAGAAAATTCCCAATACAATTGGAATTTTTTTTACCGTTACCTTGTTATCGCTATTTTGTGAAAGTCATCGAAAATCGTGACTTGTCACGCAAAATCGTAATTTGCAGCACTCCTGGTGACTTAATCCAAGATTTAATTTCAGTTTCAGAAACTACATAAAAATTCACAAAAACTGAAGTTTTTCCTGTTGCCAACATTATCGGCACTTTAACGATAGAGTTACTCAAACTTAACAGAAATTTTCAAATAGATTTTTCATCGAAAATTCAAACAGTAATTGCATAACGGTGCTTTATACGTACAACTCTGCAAAGTTGATAAAAGTTGCTTCAACAAGTTGGCTTTCCAACGGTATATCACTTTTCTGATTTACATTGCAGAATTTAAGGTAAACACGCATTGAATGGTAAAAATCATGGCTTCAGTGGAATCGTTAACAATTTTCCCTTGACTCGAAAAAAGACATACAAAGGCAATTATCATTCGGGATAGAATCTCGCTACATTATTTTGACCAGAACTGTAAGATATTTGAAATTTGGTACATTGTTTGGCAAATGCAACGGTACTTATAACGGTTAAAATTTAATATTTGCTATTTATGGCAGATAGACGGGTGCCCGCTCATAATGCGAGACCTATCAAAGAATATTTGGAAAACGAATTTCCCGGAAAGTGGATTGGCTGATTTGGGACAGTTGCGTGGCCTGCGAGAAGTCCCGCCCTTACTCCCCTAGATTTTTATTTATGGGGTAACTTAAAAAGCAATGTCTATTCCGAGCCGATTACCTCCCGGGAACAGCTGCTGCAGCGAGTTAATGATGCTTGTGACAACATTAAGGAAACCCCTCCTGAAATCCTTCGGGACGTTTCTTCCATGCGCCGAAGGTATCGAGTCTGCATACAAAATGGAGGAGGCCAATTCCAGCAGCATTATTCCAATTCATCAAACAGACTCTCTCTCTAGTTCCTGTCAACCCCTTGTGGGGCATAGGGCATTAACCACGCCTACTCTCCACCTCGTTCTGTTTTGCGCCAACGGCGCTAGCTGCGACCATGTAAGATTTAGCGTTTTCGCTTCGCTAGTTACCGATCTTCTCCATGTGTTCCTTGGCCGCCCAACACGGCGTCTTGCTCCGGAGTCCTGTGGATTCCAGTTTAAAGCCTTTTTTGCGACGTTTTTGGGCCCTCTTCGGAAAGTGTGACCTATCCATTGCCACTTAAGTCTTTTGATCGAAGTGCCTATCCTTTCCTGGCCAGTTATAGTAAGGAGATCCTCGTTCGAAATGATCTCCGGCCAACGAATATTTAGGATGCGCCGTAGACACTGATTAACAAAAGTTTGCAACTTATCAGTGATCTCTTTAGTCACCTTCCAGGTTGAACAGCCATATAGCAGAATGGATTTCACATTAGAATTGAAGACACGTATTTTGGTGCGTCTGGAAATATTGTTGTTTAGCCAGAAAGGAGTCAAATTGAAGAAAGCCGCCCTAGCCTTGTTTACCCGTGATTTTACATCAGCATCCGCTCCACCATCTGCTGTAACTACACTTCCGAGATAGCAAAATTCATCAACTTTTTCGACTGCCTGTCCTGAAATACAAATTTCGCTTTGCCCACCTGGATATGTGCTCAAGAACTTAGTCTTGGCAGCATTGATTTTCAGCCCCGCATTACGACTCGCGCAATTTAGAGCTTCTGTCATTTGAGCGACATCATCCGTGTTTGTTGATAGAAGGCAAATGTCGTCAGCGTAGTCAAGATGTTGAAGGTGATCGAACAATTTCCATCTGATACCTTTGTTACGATGTAATTGGAGTGCGGAGCCGAGTACATCACTAATGGCAACAAGGAAGAGAATAGGTGACAAAATGCAGCCTTGCCTCACTCCACTGTGCACCTCAAAAGGATCTGAAAGCTTGCCCTTATGCAGGACGTGACATTGGGCTCCATTGTAGGATTCCTTGATGATGGAGATTATCTTATCTGGGATATTTCGTCTACGCAAGGCATTCCAGATGTAGAGACGATCAACGCTATCGAAGGCTTTCTCAAAATCGATGAACATGAGATGTAATGGGGATCTCCATTCCGCGGATTGCTCGATAATAATACGGAGGGTGTTAATGTGGTCGCTACAGGAAAACCCTTCGCGAAAGCCAGCTTGTTCATCATTCAATGTGTCATCGATTTTGTCCTTGATTCGTCCTAAAACAATCTTAGCCATCAGCTTGGAAACAGCAGGAAGTAGGCAGATCCCACGCCAATTATTGCAATTCTTCAGGTCACCTTTCTTCGGAATCTTAATAATTACGCCCTTTTTCCACTCACTGGGAAGAGTTTCGGTTTCCCAACACTCTTGGATTAAGGGAAGGAGAATATCCGCTGAAGCGATAATATCCGCTTTCAAGAATTCAGACGGAATTCCATCAATCCCAGGGGCTTTACCGGCGTCCATTGATTTAATAGCGTCTATTAGTTCCTTTTTGGATGGTGGACCAGAACTAATGCCGTCTATTCGAGGGACGTCCTCTGCTGGCAATGAAGATGCACTTGCAGGCCCGAAGGTGTTATTAAGGACCTCTAAAAAGTGTTCTCTCCATCTTTGCAGCTGTTGTTCTTCGGTAACGAGCCGAACACCTTCCTTATCTTTCACAGGATGTTCCGTTAGCAAAGATCTGCCAGTTAATGGCTTGATAAGCTTGAAGAGTGTTCCACTGTCACCGCGGATAGCCGCATCCTCTGCCTCCTTCGCAAGCGCGTTGATATTATTGCGCTTATCACGCCTAACACTCCTTTGAACGCCTTTTTGGAGCGAACGGTATTCAGCTCTGTATCTTTCCTTAGCTGAATCGTCAGCAGCTGAGTTGATCTGCTCTTTAACTCTCTTGCGTGCTGAGATAAGAGACCAAGTGGAGTCGCTAATAAATGGTCTCCTACCGCGATCCAATCGTCCTAAAATTTCTTCGCCACACGAAATAAAAGAGTCCTTAGCGACTTTCCATCTATCGTCAATTGTCGGATTCTCATTTAGTGGTGGTGCATTAGCTTTTTCGCGCAAAGCGGTGGAGAACGCACGCTTGGTTGATGGAAGTTTGAGCTTCTGCACATTATATCTAGGGCAAATATTTGCACGGTTAGGACGCTGGATTGCTGCCGTTCGTAAGCGCATTTTTGCGATGACAAGATGGTGGTCACTGCCAATATCAGCACCACGTTTCGCCCTAACGTCTAAGACACAGTTTCTCCACGTTTTGGAAACAGCGATATGGTCAATCTGGTTCTCAGTTCTGCCATTCGGAGAGGTCCAGGTTGATAAGTGGCAATCTTTGTGTTTAAACAGAGTTCCACCAATGACGAGCTGACGAGAGTTACAAAACTCTATAAACATCTCGCCATTCTGGTTTCTGTCGCCTAACCCATGATTTCCCATAAGGTGTTCCAATCCTTGGTTATCTGACTTTAGCGTTGAGATCCCCCATTATGATTTTAATGTCACCTCTGGGAGCCCTATCAAAGGTGTCGCCAAGTCTTTGGTAGAAAACGTCTTTGTCAGCTTGATCAGCTGGTTCGGTCGGTGCGTAACACTGAATTATCGTGATATTTCGTACTCTGGATTTGAATCGGGCGGTGATAATACGGTCGGAAACTGGTTTCCAATCGATAAGGGATCGACGTGCATCCCTAGTCAAGAGGATTCCGACTCCTGCCTGCCGAGGAGCATTTTGGTCATCATTTCCAGAGTACAATAAAACAGTATTAGAGCTTGGTGATAGAGTCGCTCCTGATCCGAGCCATCTTGTTTCGCTCAGTCCTAATATAGCGATGTTATACGCGGTCATTTCCCGTTCGACTTCAGTAAGCCTCATGTTGTTACACTCGCCCCACATCGTTCGAACGTTCCAAAACCCAATCGTGGTCCGTTGTTTATAGCCAAAAGTCGTTGCCGGTGAGTCAGTCCGAGGTATCCGAGGCTCGATTAATGTTTCGAGTGTAAAGAAAGTTTCAAGTACGCAGGTTACAAGCCTACGTACCCTATCCCTCAAGTCGCCTTTTACGACAAGCCGGGAACGCTGTGGCATCAAACAGACTACAGACCCATTTATTCATTAGTTAACATTTTTAGTTTATTGGCTCTTTCTCATATTCAAAACTTTATTTTCATTTTTATTTAACAAATTTGCAAAATTGCGATAGTAAAATATAAAAAATAAATGTATAAAATGTCAGTTTAAATAATTCGATAAGAAAATAATTACCTTGTTTTTTTATATCCAATATATGTAATTCTAAAATCCCGCAATGTAAATATGAAAAGTGATATACCGTTGGAAAGCCAACATGTTGAAGCAACTTTTATCAACTTTGCAGAGTTGTACGTATAAAGCACCGTTATGAAATTACTGTTAGAATTTTCGATGAAAAATCTATTTTAAAATTTCTATTAAGTTTGAGTAACTGTATCTTGAAAGTGCCGATAATGTTGGCAACAGGAAAAACTTCAGTTTTTGCGAAATTTTATGTGGTTTCTGAAACTGAAATCAAATCTTGGATTAAGTTATCAGAAGTGCTGCAAATTACGATTTAGCGTGACAAGTCACGATTTTTTATGACTTTCACAAAAAGAGCGATAACAAGGTAACGGTAAAAAAAATTCCGATTGTATTGGTAATTTTCTTGCTGAAACAAGTTGCGCTATCAACACTTACAGTATTGACCACCCAATGCGGGACACCCTGTATATACATATTTTATATGGTCGGAGATGCTTCCTTCAATGCGTTACAAACTTCATGACAAAGTTAATATACCCTTTACGCTTAATAAGCAAAGGGTATAATGAAATACTTGTTCAGCAATAATGGCTCATTTTAGAAAAATGCGTAAAAAAGCAGGTTAAACTGAATTTGGTCCTAAAATTTAATTATATGTATAATGATTTTAGAGACACGTACACAGATAATAGTAAAAACTGGATTGAATAGGTTGAACGGTTGATCGGATATTAAAAAAAAACATTTTTCGTGAATCTTTAATGGCTTCTACTGAAAAATTGTATTTTCGGAGTTGTGCCACTATCAATATAAATATATATGAATTTTCAGGCTCTAACAAAAATTGGCCTACTCGAGGGTTAATTGATTGGACTGACAATCTGTCAACTAGTATAGAAAATTATTGTGATGACAGAAAAGTGTGGATCGACCTTTAGTCTATATGTCTCACGATATTCTTAGGATTTTCGATCAATTTCTATTTCTGCAAATCTATTTATTTCCTTAGTCCGTAGTATCCTCGGGACTTCACTGCTTCCGATTTCTTACAATTGGTATAACGGATATTTACTCGGTTTTGAATTATCCCTACCTTTCCTATGTCGAGCGTCTTTAATTCCTTAAATTATTATCCCTTTGTAAAATAAATTCTCTTTCAAACAGTTATTCTGACACAAAAAAAGCGGCCAATTGACAAATTGGACATCACAATCACAAGTCCCGTCCCGATAACGGTAGACCTGGAACAGTTGACATAACCCAGAGAAAAGTGACTGTAAATCAGAGCATTCTGTAAGGAGGTAGGCCACAGTCATTTTCATATTTTTGGTACCTTCTAACTCTAATGGTAGAAATAGAATAGAAGCAGTAACAGCAGCAGCGCGAAATGTCATGCACAACGCATTTTAAATGCAAATGCATGCAATGGTGCTGCTGCGTCTATTCTATTTCCAGCATAATACTGGATATATAACGAATGTGAAATTCATACGTAACGCCTAAGGTTACCCTACCCTTTACGATGGCTGGATAGCCATTCCAGGTCCATGATATTGCTGGATTCATCACTAGACGATACCCGAAAATAAAAGTGGCTATCGTCTGTCGCCTATCGCCTAACAGAATGCCCTCTCAGGCGGCCTTGTGATAATGTATTCTAATATACATCTCTGCTGCATTTTTTTTTTGCTGGATCTTGCCATAGAAACAATTAAGCAATTCCAATTGCGTTTAGCACTTTTTATCGGTTGTTGCCTCACTCATAGCACTGAATACATCCACTGAATAGAGGAAACTTGAGACAAAAATACATACTTGTAAGAAGTGTAATCTCCAAACCCCTAGGTCAATATACAACTGTCTTCCAGGCAGAACTTATAGCCATAAACCTTGCAGCAGGGGAGAGTACTCGAAAGGGATATACCAATAAGACCATATATATTCTCTCCGACAGTCAAGCTGCTATAAAAGCAATTGCAAATCCCAAAACAACCTCTAAAATGGTTTGGGATTGCCAACAAAATCTCAAAAACCTAGCAATCCGAAACAAAGTAACTCTGAAATGGGTGAAAGGACATAAGGGGATCGAAGGAAATGAGAAAGCGGATGCCCTTACAAGAGAGGGTTCCGAACTACCCTTAATTGGTCCTGAACCTGCAATCGGGATCAGTAAATCTACTGCCAGAACCGTTGCCATGGATAAATTCCAAGACCGATGGAGACTCGCTGAAGGGCTCAGGCATAGCAAGCGCATGCTGGAATCTAACTGGCATACCAGCTGCACCGAAGCCCTCAGTCTTAGTAAAACGAACCTCAGGGCAGTGACAGGCCTTATAACCGGTCATTGCACCCTACGGAAACATCTGCATATATTAGGGATCTACACACAAGACCCACTATGCCGCCTCTGTAACGAAGATGAGGAATCAGCCTCGCACGTTATTTTCGAATGTCCCGCTCTTATGAGCTGGAGACAAAACTTCTTTGGGGCTCAAACCACCAGTATGGGTGCACCCAAAGTAAACCTGGTTAACTATCTTCTAAGCCTTTTACGTAGGACAGAGCTCATAACCTGAAATTTTCTCGCTTAGATGGGAAATACAATAAGCCAGCAGGCTGCAGTATCGGGCGCAACCAGCCCAACCTATCTCAGCGCCATATCCATCCATCCATCCAAGAAGTGTAATCGCCCAACAAACAGTTTGTCCCAATTGTCACTTTTTAATTATATTTTGGAATTCTTGAAAATAAAAAAAAAAAGTAAAAGTAGAGTAAAACGTTGGTAAAACACTATTGAGATAGTGTTTACTCTTATTTAACACGAGGGTTCCTCAATTTTCAGGTTAACACTGGTAAGTAAGGGTCGATTTTAACACATCAGTCAACAGCAATTGGCAACGCCAGGTTGTTGTTGTTGTAGCGATTCAAGAGATTTTTTTTCTCTTGAATCGAAGGGGGTCTTGGCAGCTCTTGGCCGTTTTTAGGAACGGGTAGCTCCGGGACGATTTACATCGAAGAACCGGCTGCCGTAGGAGCATTTTTTATGGACAACACAAACATCCATGGGTCACAGTGGGATTCGAACCCACGCACCGGCAACTCAGAGATAGACATCTCTGCCACTGAGCTACCGAATGCCCCAGGTCAACGCCAGGTCCTAGCTATCAACTGAATTCAGCGAATATCTGTAAGACACAAAACTCCACCAATTTTTCGGCGTCCGTGGCCATGCTATATAGCGTAGCAACAGGGAGACTCCAAGGACGATTGTGGACTTGCCTTTCCAATTGACAATTTTAATTTTATAAAGCTTCACATAATATTGTCTCCCTATAGATATAGGTAGCGATCACCAACTTGTCATCGCAAAAATTCGCTTGCGGACCGCTGCTATTCGTCGCACACAAAACGAGCGTGTGTTGCCACGATTCAATGTGCAAAAGCTTAAAGAGCCGTCAACCATACGCGCAGTTTCTAGCGCATTGCGCGAGGTAGCTAATGCACAAACACCAGATGCTTCTTCGATCGATGATAGATGGACCATTGTGAAGGAAGCTTTTCTATCGTGTGGCGAAACATTTGTGGGCAGACTACAGCGAGGTAGAAGACCATTTATCAGTGATGATACATGGTCTCTGATAACTGTATGGAAGAGAATTAAAGAGCAAATAAACTCGGCTACTGACAATTCAGTTAAGCAACAACTGAGGACCGAGTACAGTTCTCTTCAAAAAAAGAGTACAGAGGAGCGTTAGACGTGATAATCGCAACAACATCAACGCGTTAGCTTTGGAGGCAGAAGATGCGGCTTACCGTGGTGACAGTGGAACTCTTTACAAGCTCATAAAGCCCCTGACTGGCAAATCTTTTACCAATGAGCATCCTGTAAAAAAAAAACGGGTCTCTGCTAGTCACAGGTGAACAACAACTGCGCCGATGGAGAGAGCATTTCATGGAGGTTCTTAATAACAACTTTAACCCTTCAAGCCCATCTCCACCGGAGGCAGTAAGTCTTCCGCAAGTGGCCAGAATTAACACCGGCGTACCATCCAAGCTGGAAATAACTAAGGCCCTTCAATCATTGGAAGCAGGTAAGGCCCCGGGGGCAGACGGTATCCCGATGGAATTTTTGAAAGCGGACATCAACGCTACAGCGATCCAAGAGTGTTGGACAACCGAGACTCTCCCTCAGGAATGGAAAAAGGGCGTCATTATTAAAATCCCCAAAAAGGAAGTCTCAAGGATTGCAATAATTGGCGTGGAATCTGTCTCATCCCTGCAGTCTCTAAACTGATGGCCAAAATAATCTTAGACCGGATCAAGAAAACGATCGACCGCACTTTGAACAATGAACAAGCTGGTTTTCGTGAGGGTTTTTCATGTAGCGACCATATCAACACCCTCCGAATCATAATTGAACAATCCGCTGAATGGAGATCCCCCTTACATTTATTGTTCATTGACTTCCGAGAAGGCGTTTGACAGCGTTGACCGGGCTTATATCTGGACAGCCTTACATAGGAGAGGAGTCATATAACGGAGAGGAGAGGAGTCATATAACGGAGCCTAATGTCACGTCTTGCACAAGGGCGACTTGTCTAGTCCTTTTGAGGTGAATAATGGAGTTAGACAAGGCTGTATTTTATCACCAATACTGATCCTTATTACCATCAACGATGTAATCTGCAACGCTCTAGGCGACCATAAAAGTAAGGGTATCAGGTGGAAGTTATTTGATTACCTTCAGCACCTGGACTATGCCGACGACATTTGCCTTCTTTCAAACACAGCAGATCATCTGTCTCAAATGACGGATGCTTTGCATCGTGAAAGTCGTAGTGCTGCTTCAAAAATTAATGCCGCTAAGACTAAATATTTGAGCTTGACTTCAGAAAGGCAAAGAAACATTTCTATCTCCGAACAGCCGATAGAAAAAGTCGAGAACTTTACTTAACTTGGGAGCGTAGTAGCAGCGGATGGTGGGGCTGCTGCTGATGTAGAGTCGCGCATAAATAAAGCCCGAGCAGTATTTTTCAGTTTGACTCCTCTCTGGCAAAACAAAAACATCTCCAGAAATACCAAACTCCGGATCTTCGAAAGCAATGTAAAATCTGTGCTTTTATATGGGTGTTCCACTTGGAAGGTGACCAGTGATATTACAACCAAACTACAAACTTTCGTGAATCAGTGCCTTCGACGCATACAAATTCGCTGGCCTGAGGTAATCTCTAACGACGACCTCCTCCAAATTACTGGCCAAAATAGGATAGGCATTGACATCAAACGGCGGAAGTGGCAGTGGATAGGTCACACACTTCGAAAAGAGCCAAAAAACATTGCAAGACAGGCTCTAGATTGGAATCCTTTAGGGAACCGATGCAAGGCGTAGTGTGGGAAGACCCAAAAATACATGGAGAAGATCTGTTGAGGCAGAGGGAAAATCTATAGGCAAATCGTGGGACCAGCTAAAGGCGATGGCTGCAAATAGGCTGAGGTGGAAAAGAGGCGTAGTCAATGCCCTATGCCCCACTAGGGGTTAAAAGAGGAACCAGAGAGAGAGAGAGATAGTAATAGGAGCCCCGGGAGAAGTTAAGTATTTATTTATTTATTTATTTCAATCGTAAACGGACTAGTGTCCTTTAAATACATAGTAATTATAAAGAAAAATTATTTTTGCTGTCTTAAAGTAATAACTAATGAATAAAAAAACAAATTTCAACATCCTCAATAAAAGGAATAACATAGGATAGAACTTTCAACTTCATAAAAAAAAAAATAATAAAAATAAAGTATTCACTAATATAAATGCTACTTATTTGTAATATAACGATAAACTTTAAATTTGAATTACCTGAAACTAGATTTTCAATTGACGACGACGATTGACGAAATAGATAATAACTATATAATATTAAAATTAAATATAAAATAATCATTCCAACAAGTAATAAATAATGCAATTTTCCATACCAATGTAAAACAAGCTTTACCAATAGTTAGATCTTTAACATATGTAATGTTCAAAAGCTTCCAGTTATCAATCAACACATTTTCTATTCAAGAATGTCAACACAACATCAACAACCAACATAAATACAATACTGTAGAATTTTACTCAAACAAATCATATACAAAAGAGCGTAGTTTATCTTTGCTAGTATTGAATAAATCTAAACGATTTGAGACTAGATTACCGATGTTTTTTAATGTCTCTTAAGATAAGCCTCGAATTCGCTCCTTACTGAGCGTAAGCATGGGGAGAATTTGGGGTAATCAACAAGTGTGACCATCCAACGAGTTCTTAGATCTTCTTCTTGTTTGAAACGTTTACGGTTAAATAAAAAAAACAGCCTTAACCGCGCGACATCGCCTACAGCGCCTGGAATTCGTCTCAAGATTCATGAACTGGACATCGCAATGGAGATAGGAAATATTTACGGATGAAAAACGGTTTTGTGTGGACGGTCCAGATGGGTTCTCTTACTATTATCATGATATTAGGAAGGAACCTATGTGCCTGTCACTCCATCACTCCCGAATAGGTTCCGTTATGGAAATCTGAAATCGTGCCGCTGGATACTACACATTTTAAAAGTATATCAAATACTATTACTATACTATGCGTTGCTACCAAATTTCATGTCGATCAGTAGTGCCGATATTCAGTGAACAGACCAAATATAACCTAATGGGGGCTTCACTCGCGCAAAATTTAAATTTCACATCTTTGGTAAAAAAAGAACGCTTGCAAGGCGCTTTTTAAAATTTCTGTCAAGCGCTGAGCAATCTGCGCATATTCAGCCATATTATCATATGCTAAGACTGATAGGGAAATGGTTTGATCCCAAGTCGGTACGGGGCATTTCGAAATTTAAAAGCAGAAATAATTTATAAGCTTATCTGCTTATTTATTCAAAAATTAACACCAAATTTTTCGTTAACAAACTTATAATCACCTGCACCTGTTTGCCGCATATATTCGACGATTTGCTTTAAAGCTACAAAAATAAAAATCGATTTACGAGCTGATTAAATCTCTTTTAAAATATGCAAACCTTCACGATCGCTGTCTGAGAGAAACATAGAAATAATCGGCATCTCTTCATGTTTGCAAATTTCTGCTAACACGGACACGTCCGATTTATCTGCAATGTAATACTGGCTCATGATGGACAAAATTTCTGACATAGTATCCGTATCAAAGCCGGCACCAAGGATCTTCAAAACATTTGTCGAATCAATTTTCTGTAAAAGCGAGCACATTAGACCCAAATTCTAGTTTTTTCTCAAATAGGGCACATACTTTAAAATATTCGTATTTTTGCTCAACAGTTAATTCTTTCCAGGCCGATTCAAATTCTGCGTGGGTCTTTGGACAGTTCGGTACTTCAATGATCTGAAAAAGAATTAAACCATTTTTAGAAAAATCAAGTAAATTTAATACTTAGAAAACAAACCTTTCTTTGGACGGGCATTGTAACAGGTGTGTCCTTTTTGTGGGCTGTACTTTCATCGCAGGTAGCTTTCGTGTTGATTTTCGGTTTTTTGTTTTCTAAATTCGTATCTGGTTTTATGTCTTTTTTACAAACTTCTTTAAATGCACCGCAGTCGTTACTATTGAATAATTTATCAATGACATCCTTGGAAATATCATTTAAGTCTTCTGGCAGAGTATCTTCAATTGGAACTCTTTTCAAATGTTTCTGAATTAAAATTACGGCTTTAGTCTTTATTCTACATAGACAAAAGGTAACAAATTACCTTTGATCGATTTTGCACCGGTTTGAGCGTCACTGGTATCTCTTTCATGTAGCCATCAATTTGTGTCCATGTTGGTTCAGTGACTTTTGATCCATCGCGTATGCCTTGGTAAGATCGCATTAAATTATAATTAAAACTGTTCTTACGCTTCATGATGCGGGTCTGACTATTTTTCGCATCTATATTTCCAGGATCCAACGACAGAACTTGACGACAATCGTTCAACGATTTGTCTACGTCCCCGAGAGATTCATACGCTTTCATGCGACGATAAAATGCCTTTACGCATTTCGGATCCATTTTGATGGCTGTGTTACAATCTTCGATACATTTTTCATATCTGTGTAGTAGAATTTCAGTTTAGTTTTTGCAGTGAGATGGTTGGATGGAATAATATGTACCTTTCAAGGCGAAGGTAGCACAATGCTCGATTTGTATAAAATATTGGGTCTGAGTCGAAGTATTGGATAGCTTTGTCGTAATGGATGATAGCATCTTCAAATTTTCCCAATTTCACCATATTGTTGCCCTTTTCCTTCGAAGCATTGGCCAATTCCTTTTTTGATGGTGCTGGGTTTACTGGAGACTGTTGCCCTTCTTCTTCTCTGGTTCCTGTATGGGGAATTGATTTGTAAAAATAGTTGAGTTGATGGCTGAAAATTGTGGATGAAAGAAGGTGGGACAGCGCCACTTGTAGCTCTAGCGATTTTATGAAGATATTAAAAGGTCCCTTTTAAAAACGATTCGCGGTTTCTTAACGATCAGTGAGGACAATTGGTGTTTTCAACAAAGTTTAGTGAAAATCGAAATAACTGTAATGTTTATAGATTGTAGAGTTATAAAGAAAAAGAGATTAACGGTAACGCGATACTAGGATTAGTATAGAAGGGTTAACAAGAAGTTGGAGCAAGCAGTGATAGGATAGGACCATCCCAAGCGCTGAATATGATGCCATTTGAACGGTGAACTTGTTTGATCAATAAATTGTAATAGGAACAGCTTTAGTTTCAGTAAATATGTATATATGTGCGAAAACTGTTTTTATTGCTTCGCCCGGGATTGTTATTACGAACTTCTATAGCAATTGCTGGCGAGTATATAATGGTTAGATAGAGCCCCCTTTGTTGCGAAATATCTAGAACTCTTTGTATGCAGATATGTACCTGTTTCCAATTTTCCATTCACATGGGGTTCACTGGAGCCGTTTGTTGATTCCACTTGACTTCGAACTGGAGGAATAACCTGCATGTAAAACACATTAGAAACATTTAAAAACATTGGAATGTCACTCGTCAAATATCTAACCTCATCTGCTGCATTCGCTTCTGAATGTTTTTGTTTCTCCTTCATCTCCTTTGTCCATTCGTGTAGATCCTTAAGAGATCGACTAATATCTTCGCTTGCATTACGAATATTGGTTTGCAATTCAAATTGTTTAGAATCCATGCTAAAGTTCAAGGTATCAACGGGAAAATAACTTCTTTATCGGAGTTGAAAACAAAAGTAAGTGCACAGTGTGACAGCAAGTGACAGTTGCGATGTAAGTTGGTGCGTTTATGTTTGGTGGGGGCAGTGGAGCGCTCATTTTACCGTCCTTATACACCTGCGACTTGTTTGCCAACCTAAGTTGGCAATACGCAAAAAAAACGGAAAATAAGTGATTTGTAGGCAGGTTGCAGTACCAGGGGCCGGATTCCGCAAGAATGAATTCTGCGATGCACACTTATTTCGGTGTACACCGACAAATATGCGATTCTGCAAAAGTGCAATGAATTTTCTTCCGCAAATCACAGCTGAATGTCGAAAATGCGATTCTGCAAGTATGCGATGAATTTTTTTGCGGTGTACATCGCAAATTTCGAAATGCAATTCCGTAAAAACGCAGTGCAGTGATATTAAAAATTTTACGATAGAGCTTTCTGAATAGCAAAAGTGGTATTCCGTAAAGGTGTAATGTATTTTTAGCGACGTTTTTTCGTATCGCGGGTAAATCTGACTCAAAAAAAAAAAAACGATCGCGGACCGGTTAAGACCAAACAGCTGACATTTGACAATTTTTACGCATCTTTGATTCACCTTCGTCGGCTTATTTTTTAGATGTGGTGGATTTTATCACAAAAGATGATTATTTCTTTGCAAAATCTTTTCTCGTGATGAGAAAAACTCTCACATTTTGTTTGAAAAAACAAATTCCCCTATGCGCCCGCCATCTACATTTGAGCTCTATCCCGTGTAGGGTAGTTGCACGCGTGAACTTTAACTGGTAAGTGTCATTTTTTTATATAAAGTTCTACGAGTTCTACCCAAACCTGCACGGGATAAACACAATAAAACGTGCCTATTGTTTCAGACTGCACATCAAAGAATGAAATGCGTGCAACAACCACAAAATTGGGAAAAGCCGGGTTAACGATAAAATTAAAATAAAGCCACTAACTCTCTTTGAAGAAAGGGTGTGAAGTTAAATCGCCCCTGCAACTATAAATGGCGACAAAAGTGTGTAGGAGTTCTTCACAAAACGTAAAAAGCATACTCATATTTTAAATTTTACAAATCAAGGCAGACATTTTTTAATGTAGGATCGAACTTCCAATACGGGTGCATGCTTTGTATTTAATGTATACGAGGGTACTCTGATAAGCACCCAGCTTCCCCGCCTGATGGTGTCAGTATCGCGAGAGAAATTTACTATCGTGTAGTACATTCTTCTAGACGGCAACTGTAAAAAATTCAGCCGGATCAGACTCGTAGTTTTGCTTTGGCCGCGTGTAAAAGCTGGAGTGCCCGCCGATTTTAGAAAAATGGAAAAAGAGCAATATCGGTCGGTGATTCGATTCTTGTTTTTGGAAAGGAAATCGCGCAGCGAAATCAAAGAGCGTTTGGATGCTGTGTACGGTGACTCTTCTCCTTCGATGGCGACCGTCAAAAATTGGTTGAACGAGTTTCAACGTGGTCGCAAGTCGGTTTTTGATGAGCCACGTCCAGGTGCCCCGAAAACAGTTAGCACGCAGGATAACGTGACAAAAATCCACGATCTCGTATTGGTTGGCAGACCGCCGATTGAAGGTGCGAGAGATAGCTGAGACAGTAGGCATTTTAAAAGATTGCTTGGGTCATATCCTGCATGAAATTTTGGGCATGAGAAAGCTGTCGGCGCGATAGGTGCTGCGTTTGCTCACTCCGGACAACAAGCAAAGCAGTGTTTGGCGACGTTTAAGCGCAATCCGAAGGAGTTTCTGCGTCGTTTGTAACAGTCGACGAAACACTGGATACACTGGTACACACCAGAGACCAAGGAACAGTCGAAACAGTATGGACTTCACTCGTTTTCTGTGATTCACAAGGTGTGATCTACATCTGCTACCTGCAAAGGGGCAACACGGTCACAGGGCTGTAATATTCCGAATTATTGGGCCGATTCGACGCCGAATTGAAGAAAAATCGGCCCCACTTGGCAAAGAAAAAAATGCTCTTCCACCATGATAACGCACCGGCTTACACCTCCGCCCGCCAACGCAAACTGGTCGAATTGGGCTACGAACTGCTGCCCCATCCACCGTATTCTCCAAAATTTTGTTTTTCTTTTGTGGCTAGGTACTTAACAGACCACCCTCGTATATGCTCATACCATATACAAATAATACATATATGTCCAAATTGGTACAAAATGTTGTTCCTATGAAAATGTATCTGACATTTTCTAGAGCTTTCAAGTGAATCGCATGAGCCTGTGTGCGTGTGAATTTGAGATAACGTTTTCCAGTTCAAGAGAGTCAAGAGACTCTTTTTATAGTATCTTTTAAGAATCACTCATCGCTTGCCATTGCCTGCGACTTCCGTGGTGTGTGATGGATATCTCCGTACTCCGTGACGCATGACAAGTGGACCGAGTGGGTCCGAGGAAGAGAGCAACTTGCCGTTGCGGACAATATGTTATGTTATGAACACAGAAATGATTATGAAATTCATTCACTGCCACGTCCCGCCCGCGTCTTGTGTGGTGTGCGATGTATGGCACCGCGGCGCGGTGCGCGCAAGATAAGTGGACCATTTAAAATTCGTCTGTGGCACGTGCATCTATATTTTGAGGTTCAGATTATCTGAGCCGATGTCAAAATGAAAAGTCTCTATTGGAGACGATAATTAATATAAATGTAGGTGAGTTTTAGGGTCAAAGACATGGAGTTTCTGAAAAAATACCTTCTTTGTTAGTCCCTTCGGGCATTTTACTCACTCCATAACTTGTGACAGAATAAAGGAAGTTCAAATTTTGCACATATTATTTTTGGAAGAAGCTGTTCCTACATGTTGCGACCACTTTATTCAATACCTTTTCTAAATTTGCATTCATGCGATCCCGTCTAGATAGCTCTAGATTTTTCAATTTATAGTATACATAGTATTGTTTCTTGATATGCCGGCCGCAACAAGCATAGCAAGAATTAGCCAAAACGAAAGCCCGTATTTATAAACATACCTTACCTTAAAATAAATGCCATTTCCATTAGTTTTCATTGAAATAATTTATTTTCTCGAGACAATGCATCCTTGACTTAAGGCGATTTCAAGGACACTTTGAAATTTTGCAATAGTCAACCTCACTTGAAGTCAATGTAGCTAGTTACCTACCTTGAGTTATTATTATATTACACTTGTATTAAAAGCTTAAGGTCTCCTTGAGTTTCGCCTTAAATCAAGGATGCATTGACTTCTAAATATAAATTATTTCAATGAAAAACTACTGGAAATGACATCTAATTTTTGAATTTTGGCATACTTGACTAAAGGTCGCCTTGAGTTAAGGGACATACATATGTCTATAAATACGGGCCTAAAAGTATAAATTTCGGTATCAAAACCAATTTTCCGATAGCTTTTTTTTTATTAGTTGTAAGTTAAGAAAATATACAGGGTGCCCAGAAACTGCCGCATAAACGAACCGGATTGTGCTTCCTCTTGTGATTTCCAGCAAAAAAGTTGTACGGAACATACCCTCTTAGCTTAACCCTTTAGCTGCCACAGGCATTTGAAGATTTTTGAAAAAATCATTTTCTTTTACGACTAAAACGTCATTATCTCAAAAGCTAGACTAGGTAGCATAGCAAAATAAGATTATTATTAGGTATAGATGATTATTACCCAAAAAATGAAACTAACCGCACTAAAATCGGATAAGAGGTTTGGTTTTTACGGAACTTCAAAGTCAAATTTTTGTGATCTGACCCAATAACAAAATATATTTACATCTCAATTTTCTCCAACTTCTGCCAAGGTGAGGTGCTTGTACGATTCTTTTAAAAATTGGCGCATAGTCTAAAGATCATTTCTTTCTTACATCATTTTATTTTAACTTTGTTATTTCTAACAGTTTTAATGCCTTGCGGTCCATCTACACTAGCAGCCAAATGGCTGCGCGTCCAAAAACTGGCATCGCGTGCAGCCATTTGGCTGCTCCTTAGCAGCCACACTGTAGCAGCCAAATGGAGACAGGAAATGACATAACCAAAATTTCATTTTGGTGATTTTTTAAAATTTAATTATCAAAATCGGACTCTGCGCGTTTGAATTATTACATGGCCATTCAATAATTATTCAATTTCACACAAAAGATCGAACAAAAGTTGTAAAATTGTCACTTTGAAATTGACAAGCGGTTGGTTGAGTTGCCATATTGAATATCAAAACTGGACGCATAGCCAAATGGCAACTAGCTTGAATGGAATTACAACAGCCATTTGGCTGTACGTGTCGCCATTTGGCGACTAATCTAGATGGACCTTTACGTGCAGAATACTAGGGTTAATTTTAGCTCTATTTCAATTCAATTGAAACTGCCCCTAAAGATCTGCAATTTGGTAAAATTTATTCAAATTATATCAAAATCAATCCAAAATTGAAACTCATATATTCCTTACTCTCCAATAGAGACTTTTGCGTTTTCAGACTTCTGATACAAATTTCGTTAACAAACTTTCATACTAAAGTGGGCATTCTGATTTGTTTCAAACAATTTAATCAATATGATCTTATTATAGCCAAAGAAAAAAAACTTTGGACGTCGAACGACAAAAATCTTACATTGATGGATTTTTGGGGATGGCCTCCTGATTATGGGGAGTCCCAACAGATTATAGGTTTGCAGCCTTGAAAAGGAGGGAGGCGTACTTGCGTTTTCAGAGGTTGGAGGTTTTTAAAAGAGTCTAAAATGAAAATATTCTAATTTATTTTTTAGTCTAGCGACAAATTTTTCACTAAAATCCTAATGTATTACCTATATACAATTGCAAGGGTAATTTTATGTGTTTTTTTTCGTTCTCAGACCATTTTTCTGTATATGTATTTTGTCGGTTTTGAAATGTTTGCTAAAAAGTAAAAAAATACTCCCCTATCCCCTTTTTCCAAGGTTGGAGCCCTCCAATCGTTGGGGAGTTTTTTTTTCATAATCAGGACGCCATCAGCATCACCAACCATCCTGCAAAAATCCAGCGATATACGATTTTTGCCGATCAAATATCGTATTTTTATTTGATCAATACTCAACTCATTCTCGTTCTCATATCCCTCTAATTGAATCGAGTACAGAACCAGACAGAACAACCTGCATACAAATTTTCAGTTGATGTTCTGTATAGAAATATAACTCTTTTCAAATGTGTATGGAAGTTGTGTTACCTTCTCCTGCACTAAATCCACTCACTCTACCGCATGCTACCACCACATTGCATTAACAGCGCGGCATGCAACTTACGAAATGCACTAATGAGGTCAATGAACGCATGGCTACCTGTTCCGCAACCTCAAGAAATGCATTGTGATCAAATCATCTTTCATCTTTTTTCAATACGCAGTTTTCGCAGGCGCAGATACTTTTGCGTAAGCTACCCCGACCCATGGCATGGGACAGTGGAAGAAGATACACTCATGAAGTCGACAAATGCACGAAAACCTGCTCTGGCAGAGTCACCGAGATGAAGGCAGGAGATGTCATACGAAAAATGAGACGGGACAAGTTTGCTTGTTTAATGGGAGAGGAAAACAACGGTACATTAATTGATAAGTGAATCATAAACAAACCGTCGATAACACACTACGTTTGCCTTTTATGACACAAAACAGCGCCTAACAATCACAAATTACCCGAGCAACGTAATATTGTAGTCAATGGGTGAGGTTATAAAACACAACGTTGCGCAACGTTTCGCGCAACGTTTCAAATCAACCGGCCGTTACGGATCAGAAACTTCTCCCTACAAACAGATCCTCTAAGCGCCCCCTTGCGAGGCATAGCTTGATTGATTGACAGAAATTTACAATCTGCCGTCGAACCGTGAATTTCCGCCCTCATTTATTTATTAAACTATTTATAATCAAAATAAAATGTATCTGCATCTCGTTTAAAACTGGAAATTTTAATTTTCGAGCAAAACGTATCAGCTGTGATGTGTCAATTGTCACATTAGTCACTTTCCGAGAGATGGCGATGGGAACACCAAGTCTGATCCGGATCTATGCGTTTACAGAACACAATAGGAAACGTTTCGGAAAACGCGAAACGTTACGCGAACGTTGTGTTTTATAACCTCACCCATTAACGTAACTATTTCGCGCAATCGAATTAAATCAAACGAGATTCGCGGCGAGGATCGTTTTCCGCGTTCACCGAATTTGACAATAGAGAATGCGCGCGTGCTACAGAACTAGCAGAACCGGATGACTTTGTCGGTGTGTGTATTGATGTGAGTGGCTGAACTAGTCGATTTTGTCGCTGTGTGCGGCAAAACTGGTCGCATTTGACGTAAGTGTACCGTGAACCGCTGAACGAGAGAGCCCATGGACAAGATTTTTCGTCCCATGTAGTGTTGTTGTTTTTGTATGTAGTTTCATCATTATGGCGACTCCATAGTATTCTATGGGCAGAGTATCTAAACTCTCTTCAACTTGAACTGTGTAGCAAAAGAGCAAATAGCTTTAATAGCCTGTATACGTGTATCTGTATTGTCGTATTTGTGACATTGGGTGCCGATCGGACTACATGGCCAAAAAAATGTGTACCCGATTTTGAGTGAGCTTTGGACATATATGTATTATTTGTATATGCTCATACGGACCAACCTCTATGCAACCTATAGCGGCTTAGACACGGAGGGGGTATTAATTCAACTTTTACGGCTTTAATGTTACCCGAAATCCCAAAAAAAAGGATCTGATATGAAACTAACTCGTCGTGCCTTTTGTTTTGAGTACGCACAGACTTATCTCTGATAAAAAATTAAAACGTAGACCTTTTCCACCCCTTCGGAGACACCCTGTTAGCTTTTTCCTACCAAGGTAGGTATTCGTGTCGAAGATTGTAACCATTCCTACCAAATCTACCAAAATTTATGTCCTTCGGTTGAGTCGTTCGTGAACAGATGGACGGACGGATGGACGGACACAAATCGATTTTATATGGATTGACTCAATATCGTTTCTTTAATTAAATATACCATTTGTAAGACAAATTGACTTTTTTTACCATAATGTACTATGTATCAAATGTAATTAACGGTTTCGCAAATGAAATTAATGCTTTCAAAAGTTGAATCAACGACTTTGTAAAAGAAGTTGATTTCAACAAGTCAAATTAACGACGCAACAATGAGAAGTGATTTTCTGAAGGATTATTTTGACTTGTAAAACTTTTTTTTTATTTGCAAAACTGTTTATTTCATTTGATTTGCAATTAATTTGTATTGAGAAAAAAAGTGAATTTTTATTGAAAACGATATGAATAAACGTTCTACCACCCGAGTCTTCTTTCGACATAAGCCGAACCGAATGTCGAATGCCTGTTTACACCGCATCTGTCAAAAAAAATTCACTTCGTGACTTTTCTTTCACCCAGGCTATATAAACTTTCACTCTCTGTTCAAAAATCACTAAATTTGCACGGTGTATTTTTGGTCGGTGTACATTCACAAAAATTCATTTTTGCGGAATCCGGCTCCAGGAGTGCGTTCCATTTATACGATCTGAGTGAAAATAGTTACTAACATTGACTTTCCGTTGTTCCAAAACACCCACAGTCACAAATAGCTATCTCTCTGACTCAACTTTTGACGTTTCAAATTTCAAATGGTCCACTGTCGTTGATAGCTATTTCTACTCGCACTCACGAGATGATCCATGGATCCATCGATAGCTATGGAAAATGTCCGTTGGCAGGGTTTCTTAACTAATTAGTGTTTTTTTTTCTGTTAACGCCTTGTGTTTATTGTTTCATAAAAATTAAACCGCGTTCAGTTTTTTAGGGTTTTTTAGAAATTTTTCAAAAAACCCTTATGAAATCGATTTTGTCTGTCCGTCCGTCCGTCCGTCCGTCCGTCCGTCTGTTCACTAAATAACTCGCGAACGGCTCAACCGATTGTCATGAAATTTGGTAGGAATGTGTAGAATGGTTACAGTCTTTAGCACAAATACCTTAGAAGTTGGTAGGAAGAAGATAGCAGGGTGTCCCGAACGTTTGCCTGAGTTTCTTTTTGCTCAAAGGCCATCAGAAATCTTAAATCGAAAAATGGCTGTAGATTTGCCTTCGAGTACTTTTATACAAACTGGGTAAATAGTAAATCTATTTTTGGATTGGTCTAATTAAAGGTGGAGTCATTCTGGAACGCGTTTATTTAGACCAATCCAAAAATAGATTTACAGGAAGCATTTCATTAATGTTGTGCACAATTCTTATTTATTGCTTATAGAATATATGTACAAAAAATATTCACTATGCATTAAAATTCTAAAAAACCCTCGTATTGCGGGCGCAGCCCTCTGTACGCCGGTATTTTTTTTCTTTACACTAAAAAAATAAAAATAAAAGAGAAAAAAAAATAAAAAACGTTTACATCTACGTGTTAAATTATGTATATTGAACCCGGAGGTTTTCAACCGCGCATTCTGGTCCGGAAGATTGTGCCGTGAGAATTCAGCGGAATATCCCGAAAAAAAAAACAAGAGCTAAAACAAAAGACATTTTCCTTGCGTCTCATGGTTCGCAGACGCATTTCCAACCTATTCCGTGTGGTTGATGCACAACGGTGTGCAGAATTGTCCGCAGTTAGCTGTATCATGTAACAGATTCTGTTAAAACTACTGTTGGTTTATTTTCCATTACTATTTCTTTTTTTTTGTATTTTGCTGTTAATTTTGAGCCTAAACGTTTGTTTCTTCTAACATAAATTAAACAGAAATTACCTGTCCTATTTGATATTCTTTTAATTGTTCCCTGTTTTTGTTGTGGAAATTCAGATCTTTTTCTTGTTTTCTTCTATGAACCTCGACATTGTCCTTCCTGGACTTTTCTAATTGTTCTGGGCTGGTTGAAACGTTTCTACCATAAAAAACTTCAAAGGGTTTCCTATCATATTTATTTTCTAAATAGACAGTGCATTGTTTTACTATATGTCCTTAGCTTTAGCACTCATTTTGGGAAAATAGAATTCATTTAGAATCGGTTGAACGTTCTTCAAGATCAAGAATGATTTGAGTTTGGAAACTGTTGATGGGAGCTTCCACAGAAGGGATATAATTATGGGAGGAGCTGTCATCGTTATGGGAGCTGGCCGTCATTGAATTTGAAGGTTTCTTTGGAAGGTGTTCTGTTCTAACTCCTATTTTGTTGACAGATTCAGATGTGTGCTGCTTTAATGAGATTCGTAAGGAGTCAAGGATGATGAAATATTCTCCAGCCGTGTTTATAATCGCTCGTAGTTGTTTTAAGGTGTCATTTCCCATTTCATGGAATGATTTTAAGGAAGGGAGGATGAAAAATGTCATACTTGGTTAATGCAAGAGTGGTGAGTCACCTCAATATTTCCACCAATGGATTTGGCACAGAAAGGATTCTCATTAGGATAGTAAGATTTCACACAGCTTGGTTGGATGTAATTATACCCTATACCCATAAGATGGTATAGGGTATATTGTTTTTGTTACGACGATTTATCTAACACCGGAGGTATGGCAAAGTATATATATAAATGATCAGGGTCGTTCCCTGATTCAAATAAGCCATGTCCGTCTGTCTGTCTGTCCGTCCGTGTGTCTGTCAGTTCGCACGATAACTCCCGAAATAATGAAGCTAGCGTTTTGAAATTTAGGTCAGATGATTGTTTTGATAAAAGCTTGAATGGTATTGAAAATGGGCCAAAACCAAGGGCTCCCCTACCTCCCGTACAAATGACCCCTCCGTGATAGTTTAATTCGACAATATTTTTCAACAGAATATCGCTAGCGACCTGAAATTTTCATCAATACCTAATTGTGACATATGCTTGAAGTTGGTGCAAAGTGGAGAACGTCCGACTACCCCTACCTCCCCTACAAAGTTATATTCAGCCATATCTTTTGCTAGAATGTCGCGGAAAACTTCTAATTAGTATCAAATGGTAGCCTTGATATAATATTAAATATATGCCAGGTCCATCTACCTCTCCCTCCCCTACAAAAAAGACGAAATTGATTTTTTGGGTTTTGCGTGCCTTCTAGGTCTGTACATGGGTATATAGGGTATACACTCATCGTGCTATTCGCACGATTAGAACTCGGTCTGGTTTTTATTTGAACCTGTGTCTATCAAAATTTTCATTATACTTCCGCTCTTCGTCCTATATTCGAAATACGGGAGCGAAGAGCACGTTAATCTAAAAAATTAACATCCTGGAAGTCGGTGGCTTCGCTAGGATCAATATATTCCTGTATCTCAGGTTCCCATTCTGTATAATACTCGCGACCGGGTTCTGAAGACTGAATATAATCGATTAAGGACTGGTCATGCTGTTGGTCTTCAGGTTTCATTGCTTCCTGATACTTCGATGATGCAGTCATCCAGTGGCGGCTCGTGGAGTACAGAGCCGGGTGGGCAGATTTATCATTATGAAAAAAATACTATACATGCATATCTACATTGTTTTTTAATGCATTAAAATTGTGCTCTTTGTTAGTCAGTCCATTTTAATGTTTTTGCGCTTGTTGCCTCTACGTATGTAGATGAATTATTTAAAGGTTTTTTTTTAACTATGAATATACATACAGATAGCTACAATAAGCTATATTGCTTCCATTTTTTGGCAGAGAACGGTCGCAATGTGGAAAAATAATCCAGTATTTTCCTTTCAAAGGGACAAGCAATAGTCGCGATAATATTTCAATAAAATTATAAGTAAATAAGTAAATATTAAGCACTGATTATTGTATTAATTTATTAAATTTTGCTTAGAAATTATTCCACATTTTCTGCACAAATCTTTCTGAAGAAATAATTTATAAAAGGCAACTCCTGCCAAATTTATATGGAAATTAGGTTACTCTTTCAAGTTCAAGCAAAATTTAAAAGCCTCTACAATGCACCATGCAAAATTTAAATACAAAACGGCCGTTATTATTGTATTCATGCACTACGCGCTATGCTACGAGTATCTAACTACTAGAACAGCTCCACGCGCTCGCGAACGTTGCACAAGTTCATATGGATACCTACTATACTAGTGTGTAGTAAAGGGCATGCCCTTAAGTGAAGTTCAGATACTTTCAATGCGCATGCGTTGAACGTATAAGAAGATTCATCGTGTCTCTATGTGCTATGGAATAGCTATAGAATAGATTGATGGTACATGTGGGCAGAAAGACATTCTGCCCCAGGTTGAGATGATGATGTTGATATGAAGAGCAGATACATGACGGAAGTATGAATGGGCGCAATGCAATGTACATAATGGTTGGTGATTCACGTTAGATATAGGTACCGAAGTGAATCAATTATGTTCTAAAAAATAATTCATATTTTTATTTTTAGCTAGCATTTTGTAGGGTGGGCAGTGCCCTACCTGCCCACTTAGACCAGCCGCCCCTGCAGTCATCATGATTTCCTTGTGTGAAATGCATGCGCTGTAATTTAGCAGAGTGGTAGATTGGTTGATTACTATCTCTCTTTTGGGAACATTGTTGCCTAGGTTGAGGCCGATTTTGATAATAATTAATATTCATTGAATGGATCGATCTATCCACTCCTGATAGAATCCTTGAATGCTGTTTGTACCCTGTACCAGTGAGCTTATCTGGTATTCAGGGGTGTAAATATATCTTTTATCAGAGTAATGAAGAGTCAAACAGCGACGGATTCGGTCCCAATTTAGCGGGGTGGGGTTCTATACAAAATCCACAAAGTCAAAATCCACAAGTCAAAATCCAAAAGTCATAATCCATAAAGACAAAATCCATAAAGTCAAAATCCACAAAGTCAAAATCCATCAAGACAAAATCCATAATTTTTGTATGAAGAGAGCTATAATGCTTATTGCGTGGGCACTAGACAATTATTAAACCCCGGAGCATATGCGCTTTACCTGAAGACACGGAGAAGGATGCACCCGGAGCATATGCGCCTTAGGTGTCTCTGTCTTTACCTGAAGCGCTTATGGTCCGGTGCATTTCTCTCCGTGTCATCGGCCAAATCGTATATGCCACGGATGAATCCTTTTCCGTGTCTTCAGGTAAAGCGCATATGCTCCGGGATTTGGTAATTGTCTAGTTAACGTAATAACGTACATAAATATTCTCAATATTCAATTGTGATAAGCAAACTGATGTAAATTTGTATTTATGGATTTCGTCTTTTTGGATTTTGACTTTGTGAATTATGACTTTATGGATTTTGTCTTTGTGAATTTTGTCTTTGTGGATTTTGACTTTGTGAATTTTTAATTTTTTTTTGGATTTTGTCTTTTTGGATTTTGTATAGAACCCCCCATCAAATGAAATTTAAATCGGAATGACCTTTAACTATTATTGTTCTACAAATTTCACTTTTCAAAACGAAAGATTCCGATCAACATTTACAAAAATTTCTTTAGCAAAATTATAAATTCTGATCAACAATAACACAAAAATTTACGTTTTTCGTCAAGAAAAAGTTGATGATGTGTACGTAATTGAAGCTAAAGTGTTTTCTCTGGGGAAATGCCCCTTCATATTTCTTTTCACAGTGGAATGAAGTGACGCGTTTCAGATAGAATCTTTGGGGGTCCTTAATACATGGTCAGGACCATTGGTTGGTGTTCGGGTATCGATGACCAAACTCCTTCCATCTGGGCTTTAAACGGGGTCAATTGTTAGTGACGTTCGTTTTGCGTTTTTTTTTTCTGGCTATCGTTTACTTTGGTTTTTTCCTTTGACCGCGAAGTATGCTGTTTTTTATTATTACTAGGTGTGTTTTTTTGGTTATCCCGTACAGGTTTGGGTAACGAAACTTCATATAAAAAAAATGACAGGTGCGTCAGCTGTCATTTTTTTTAAATGGAGTTTCGTTACCCAAACCTGCACGAGATAACCAAAAAAACACACCTATTATTTATTTATTTTATTATTATTATTTATTATATTATTGGTGATTTTTTTTTTATAAATGGCCTCGCGCCTCCGAATGGCAGAAGAACCACCCCATCCTACCGAACTGGCTACGACAAGCGCGTACCGCCGCCATTCTGTGCACAAAACGGTTCACAAAATGTATCATGTGCAGCCATTATAGTTGAAATAGATTGGATGCGCCAGCATCAGCATCGGCAGAGGCATCGGCATCAGCAGAAAAATTTCAATTTAGAACACACGCATTTGCCTTTGATGACCCACAATGACAGCAGCGGCAGAAGCAGAAAAATGCTTCTGCCGGTGTGTTCTAAATTGAAATTTTTCTGCTGATGCCGATGCCTCTGCCGATGCTGATGCTGACGCATCCAATCTATTTCAACTATTACACTATACAAATTTCTCCATAGTTTGATCCAGTGGTTCTTAACCTTTTGCGCATGAGGGACCACTTGATAAAACTCGTTAGTTGTTGCGGACCAAGAAATTGCAAATGTGATAAGAACGATTCAAATCATGAAATCTTGTACCGAAGACTACTTCTGGCGGTGACCGTACTGCACCTTGGTAATATCAATAGGGAAACTACATAAAGGTCCATCTAGATTAGTCGCCAAATGGCTGTTGTCATTCCATCCAAACTTGTTGCCATTTGGCTGTGCGTCCAGTTTTGATATTCAATATGGCAACTCGACCAACCGCTTTGACAACCGCTTGTCAAATTCAAAGTGACAATTTTCCAACTTTTGTTCTTTCTTTTGTGTGAAATTGAATAATTCCTGAATGGCAGTATAATAAATTATCGCCAAAACGGGCGATGTGCCTACACCGCAGGTCGAGCAACGCGGAACCATGGAGCGGTATAAAGAACGAGGCAAGGAAGAAGAAGAAGGCAGTATAATAATTCAAACGCGCAGAGTCCGATTTCGATAATTGAATTTAAAAAATCACCAAAATGAAATTTTGGTTATGTCATTTTCTGTCTCCATTTGGCTGCTAAGTAGCAGCCAAATGGCTGCACGCGATGCCAGTTTGTGGACGCGCAGCCATTTGACCACTAATTTAGAGGGACCTTAATATAACTAATTCAATTAACCTTTAGGACACAACTTATTGTTGTCTTGTCAGTTGACGTTTTCGATTAGAAAAATGTGGAAATAACGCTAAACGGATATTGCTGCTTTTAAGAAATTCATCCTGAAAAAGTCGACTAACAGAGATCGTCTTTCAAAGGACTCTGGGTGTAATTTTGTAAAGTCTGAATTTCAAAATCTTCATTAATTTTCGTAAAGGGTATTCCCCAATATTTCGGTTTGTTTCATCCAGAGATGGCTCATAATTTTTAAATCCAGTTTTGTTTATCAAATTATAAAGCCCTTTCTCACAGTTCTTACTGGAAGAACAACAATTTTTACATTAACTCCTATAAATATGGCATTGCTGGTTCATGTTGTAGGTCGGAACCCTATTTATAAGTGCCACCGAAGATCAATAATAACTCAATTATCTTAATTCAGCAATGTAAATTGCCATTATGGTCTGGCCGGAAAAGAAAAGATTTTCCAAATATTCATCGTCTTAAACAACTGAATCGTTTACCTACAATTATGGCGACACTCAAGTCTATGGAGACACGTATACTCCACATAATGTAACCATTCCTATCAAGCTCTCGGCCGTCATCGTTTTCTTGCACGATTAGTGTTAATTTAATAAAAAAGACGCAAAAAAAACAAATTTTGACGGTATTACATTTCATCGTAATAAGCGACACTCATCAATACAATAAAATACACTAAATATCTTACACAGTCTACAACGATCAAAATCTCAATGAAAATAGTTTGTCCTGCTCAGTCAAAAACGGACTTCGGACTCCCATATTCGCTTCCAACATTGAGCTACGTGAAATTCGACAATTTATTGTCGTATCGGATTATGAGGGAACCACAGCAAAGGCTTCGCGGACCACCTAGGGTTGCCGCAGGGACCACTAGTGGTCCGCGGACCACCGGTTAAGAACCGTTGGTTTGATCGATAAAGTCGTCGATTCCTTAGTAGACGGTCTTCTATTCATTATCGATGAATCATCGATACCCATAACTGGGTATGTACATATTTTGTAAAGCAAGTACAAAATTGGAATTTCACGTATAATTCAATAAATATTCAGTGTAAAAGATATTTCCATTTCCATGGGAAATTTTTGTCTGATATTTCCATGCGAAAGATATGCAACGTGTTTGGAAACTACCGCAGAAACACTGCCGAAAATAAAGCTAAAATTAACCCTGGTTTTCTGCATTAAAAATGTTAACAATAATGTAGCTGGAATAAAATGATCTAAGAGAGATACGAGAGTGGCAAAAGACTGCTTGCATGGTCCTCATCTCAGGCGTCACATAGTAACGGTATTGGCTAAGTAACACTTTTAATGGCTAATAAAGGCAAATCACTTGTGATGCGAAACTTGGAAGAAGCACATTGTGCCTCTGAATGCTGTATTAATATCTCCAGCGTCTCAGGTTACTGTCACTAGAAAACATTTGATCAAACACGGAAGCAGACTCTCCGAGGCACCCCCCCCCCATGACCATCCTTCAACGGTTAACCGGTTACGACTCATTCTTATAAGAAAAACTTAAAGTCAAGAAACGTGAAACAAATCCTCGGATTGTACGCAAAAAACACAACGACGAAATGGCAAATTAACAACTGAACACAAGCGAGATTTTGGCGGACGAACATATTTCAAAAACAACATTTTTTTCGAGTGGTAAAGAGAAGGGCAACAAGGAGTTCGGGAGTGTTAACCTCCCCCCGACACTGGTCCAATTCAGGTCTGCCAAAATGCTGCTCTACGCACAGCCACAGGTTGTCTACTGATGTCTGCCCAGGATCACTTACATAAAGAGACAAAATTAATGCCAATACGTGGCCACAATCTCCTACTCTCTAAGCAGTATCTTGTTGGTTGCTACCGTGAGGATCATTCGAAACACAGTCTCATGGACCGAATTCCTCCACCACGACATGTCAGGAGTGGTTTACGACACCCAGAGAGAGAGGTCCAGGGATACAAGCGGGACCCTTACGATGAAGATGCATACTGAGCTGCCATCGCAGAGTTTCGCACTGCAGAAGTGCGTCCACCACATATCTCGCCTGAGGAGATTAGGCTCACGGACGAAAGCATCGACGAACCCATAGCTCGAGTACACATAGGTGCACAGCGGTTCCACACCTTTCCGCACCATTAAAAGAAGAAGAGGGATTAACAGCCGTCTCTAATTTTATGCCTCAAGCCAGGAAAAAGCTTTAAACTCGGTACACCCTCTAGACCGATAACTATACTGTCATCTGCCGCAAAGACGCTGGAGGCACTTATTCACCCCACTCTTGTTTCACATGCTAAGCTAGAACCCCAACAGCTTGGCTTCAGGAAAAAGCATCCGGTCAAATGCGTTTGATAAGGTCAACACATCATGTTATTAGCAAACCTGTTGAATATGCATATTCCTGCACAAAAGATTCGTTGGATTCGGTTGGTCGGCATTCCTTCACTGAGTTTCGTGGCAAACGTTCCATGCTGAGGAAAATCAAATTAGGAGTTGCACAGGGTAGGGTACTCTTCCCCACCCTGCACAATATCTACATGTTCGGGCTTCCTACTCCACCGGAAGGAATAGAAGTGATTTCCTACGCGGGCGATAGCATCTTTCTCACCCCACCGGGGAGGCCAAGAGCTGCCATGACCCCCTTCGATTCAAGAGAAAAAAATGTCTTGAATCGCTACAACAACATTACAGGCATTTTCGAATTTGCTCTAAGCACAGCAGCGAGTTTGTCTCCCCAGGATCACTTACATCAGGACACACAAGAGTTGTCAGGCGTGGTTTACGATACCTAGCGAGAGAGAGGTCCAGGGATATAAACGGGACCCTTCCGATGAAGAGACATACCGGGCTGCCATTGCAACACCGAAGAAGTGAGTCGGCCTATTGCGAGTTTAGATACGAAGAGTCCCCTTAGCGCTTCCTCCACATATCTCGCCTGAGGAGATTGGGCTCCCGAGAGCTCCCAGAGTGACATTAGCACAACTTCGGTCTGGCTTCTATTCACGCCTTATATTGACACCTCGTATAGACATCCAAAACATCTGTCTTAACTGCGCTAGCCCGCCTCATGATGTGGGTCATTTCATTTGTTCCAATGCACAGCTGCGCCCACTGATCTTACACCCCTTTTTTACTGCAGGAAAACCCTATCGCAGCAGCTATGCGTTTGTGTGGGTTGTTGCACCATGACCCCATGGTCCGATTTGATCTGCGATGGTAGTCCAGCCTGAAAGGTGTTCTGACGGTTCCCCATCTCCACTCTGCATGTGTTTCTTGTACCATTTTTTGAATACTTTTGGTAGAAAGCCGTTATAACAAAAATTTACATCCATCAAACAAAACTTTATTATAAATGAGGCTTCCGGCCAAACACGCAGAGGGAAGGCCAAATACATACAGCCGCCCCAATCAAATGTATAATTATCATATAAGATAAGAAATTGACTGTAAGATGATATTGTAAAGGCTCAATAAAACTCCTCAGTCTTCTATCAGCTCCCATCCTGGTCGGATGGCGAGACGGAGACTCATATCGTATTAAATTGATGAAGTGATAATTGAAAATTAGTAATAACAAAAGTGATGTTAATCAAATTATAAAACGAAATATACGCGAATTAATATATCTAATTTAAATGATAGATAAAAACTCAAAACGTGAAATTTATACATAATTTATAATCATGATAATTTAAAATGTGATTCATAACAGTTAACATTAACTGTTCTCGTAACGGTACTGTGTAACAAGTATTTTATAAAATGATTTAGACAAAGAAATTTCATAACCACATGTTTAAAAGGTTATCTCTAACCTAAAAATTTCGGTACTTATTTAATGCGACTAAAATTTTAAAGTTACAATGATTTGTGCTTTTAACAAATATATTTCAAAAACTAAATGAACACCGCCAAATGGCCAATCTTACCTGTCAATACAAGCTTCCATGCTTAGACAACCGACTGTTAAGTCAAGGAGAAAGAAGAAGAAGAAGAATAAAACTCCTTACATTCCCAACAACTTTATTATAAATAATAAATTAAATTCTAATAGAGGTACACTCCAAACACTGTACAAATGCAAAACAGCGTGGCATTTGTAAAGACATCCGAAATCTGATTATCACACTCGGCATCCCATCGACACCTGGCTATGTAGCGACATCCCGATCCGAGCTGTTGCCCCATCGTCACTTGCACTACGTGCTTGTATCGCCGCATATTCAAATCCCGCACTTGACCACTCACCTGATCGGCAATCTGCCGTGAAATCTCCCCGGCGTCATGTTTGTTGTACGTCTTTCCTGTAAAAGATGAAACAAATTAAATGGATGGTAAATGACTCCTTTAGTTTATGAATTATTTCATACCTTGCAGTGTCTGTGTCAGGACATTATTTATGATTTCCTTTACTTTGTTCGCACGAAAAGTTTCTGAGAGGCTCGGTCGTATTTGATATGTGCTGGGCGGTAGATTTTGTTGAGTCGCTGATACAGATTCGGCTGATTTTGCGGACATTGGATATTCAGGATTATTTCGGACGTTGTCTTTTGCGAATGCGGCCATTTGGAGGAGCTGCTTTTTGAGAAAAAATCATTTGTTTTGTTTACTAAACATTGACGTTTGTTTCCATAGCGACAGTTGCCGCCAAACTCAGTATAGGCTTTTTCAGAACATCTCCATAGAATAATTCACAATAGTGTAGTGTTGCCACAGTGACCTTGCAAAGTTTCACCAATAAAATTTCTTCGTGAAAAAAATGGCATCTTCTGTCAATTGTGTGTCATCATATCTGGCAACTTGTATCCGCCATATTGAAGAGAAGTCGCGATTTTATAGTCCGTATGCTGCTGGCAAGCCGTTTTCATTAAGATTTCAAGTAAACACACATCGTGTAATAACCGCGCGAAATATATCCACGTTCTTGCAGCAGCAACACCAAATAAAAAAGTCTTGCTGGTGAAGTGGTGTTTTGAAAACAATTCGCTGTCATTGGTCACACACTAGGATTCCGCTGGACGAGCCGCCGGACAAGTGATTTTTGGGATTGGGCAGATTTGTTTTAGAATTCTTCGGCGAAATGGAAATCAGCATGGAGTGGAACGCGATATGTCGTGTGTGCTTACAGGAAGGTCAACTGCAGTCGTTCTACGATAAGGACGAGAAAGACATGCCAATTTATGAGAAAATTTTGAAATGTTCGAATATTACGGTGAGTACATGCAGTGGTCTGTCCAAATGAATGTTCTGTTCGTCACAGCACTTGCAGAATATGTCACTTCTCAGTCAGATGGGTGTATGTATAGATTTCCATTGTATTGTATTGTATCATCCAATCCTCCCGATATACCTTGCTGGGACGTATAACATCCACATGTCCATATTGCTATCTCGCCGTCTTTATGTGCAATTTACGGACTTGTCCTCGAGCCCCCGAAGCATTTCCCCACCATATAATGGGCCTTTTCACCTACTGATCGCTTCCATCAAGCGTTGCGAGTTCACCACTTTTTTGGGCATGCGATCGTCTCATCCTTTGTACATGTCTTGGCCATTGCCGTCGCTGCAATTTCAAGATTTTTGAGACATGTCTCTCTGACATGCGAGACGTTATTATTCATCGCCATGGACGAGTACCTGGTTCGATCAATTTCCTCACCCAACTAACAATTTTGCTCTTATAACAGTCTACAAGACTCTTATAAGAGCCAACATCAAGACATCAACTCTTGAAATTTAACTCTTGAAGAGTACTATAAGAATCTTATAAGAGTCTTATAAGTATTAAATGAACCACTTTACAAGAGTTAAATTGATCTTATAGCTAAACTACAACTCTGTTTATAAGAATTACACATGTCTTATAAGAAGATTTTAAGGCTTCTTATCAGAGTAAGAGTCTACTCTTGTAAGAGTCTCATAAAGGGTTACAAGCTCTCATTATAAGTGAAGCTAGAAAGAGTGAATGTGATATTGAAACA
The DNA here is from genome assembly GCA_949715475.1 of Microchrysa polita. Classification (NCBI taxonomy): domain Eukaryota; kingdom Metazoa; phylum Arthropoda; class Insecta; order Diptera; family Stratiomyidae; genus Microchrysa; species Microchrysa polita. Next base: position 31,702,729 of record OX454420.1, on the reverse strand, counting down.
TACGCTGTCTTTGTTTGTCAAATGTAAATATACGACCTTACGAGAACTTCTGTTTTCGTGTGTTATTATTTCGACAACAACTTAGACAACATTTTTGAATGAGGGATATATTAACTTGTCAAACGATGATTTTCCCACAAATATGAGTCAACATTTTAATGCGATCAAAATTTTATTGTTGAATATAACTATTTTGCTTCGAAAAATTACAAAGCCCTCTGAAAATAATCTATTTTTAATTTTTTTATAAGTTTTTCTGGAAATATAATTATTATCTAACGATGATATCTTGTATAAAACTTAATTGAATAACATTCGTCAGTTTAAAAAATCACAATCCTTTCAATTTGGTATATGCAATAACACATAATCACTGATAAATTCAAATTTAATTTTCCCCTAATGCAATTTTGTCTGAAAAAAAGATGGCATCTATCCATTAAATCTTCATACAAAGCCAGAACTCTGATAACAGGAGGGCGGCTCTTTTTACTATAACTAAATTCTTCATATTAGTCTAAATCTCTTATTTCAAGAGGATGGCTCTTTTTATAATAACTAAAGTCTCACTATGAGAATTAAGCTCTATTCAATAAAATTAAACTCTCCTTATGAAACTTAAAGTCTCACAATAAGGATTCTATTCTCCATAAGAGAGCATAAGTTTCAGTATGAGCGTAAATTTGACGTTTATTTATTATTTCTGTGCGTCGCATAAGTGCGTGTTCCATATTTAACAAAACTAACAGAAAGTGGTAATTACTATATCCAGCGGAGAAGGATTCAGTGGCAGGTAATTCTTATAGCATTTTTAGTGTTTTTCCATGGTTTTTCCAGTGAATTTTGTTACGCTCATTGAGTCGACTATATTATTCCGTCCATTTTCTTCGTCGAAAAAAAGTTGCTATATATAATCCGGGTCGGTTATGCTGCGTTAAATTTCTTGTGTGATTATAGTGACAGATTGCTTAGCTTCTATGAAATCAATCGTGCACTCACAACACTCTTCTTATAGGTGTTCTTACAAAAGTATTGTAATAAGATGTTAAAGACTAAAGCATTTATAAAGCTCTCATTATAAGACTCATAAGAATAAACCTCTTGTAAGAACATTTTTATAAGAGTTTAAGTCCTGAAGAGTTAAACTCTCACTACAAAGACTCTATGAGAGTCCAAGGCAACAAAATATGAACTTGTAACAAGAATACGACTCTCCAAGAGTAATAATCTTATAATAAATGTACTTAAAGAGTTTATTTGAAACTTGCTACTAGATCTACATTATAAGAGTTGTAAGAGCCTTACTAGAGTCTTATGAGAGCTTATTCCACTTCCCAAGAGCCAAGCTCTCAAGAGTTTGTTAGTTGGGCAGCAACTCTGATTGTATGTTGTTGGTATCATGGTTCATCCTACGGTGTTCAGGTTCCTTGAGAATGGCCATGCTTTCTAAGGCATCGAGTCTCTTGTCTATATCGTGTGTCTTGCTACCATCGATTTTAGCGAGCCGGGGTCCTTGTTCCTCTTGGCGATGTCTGCTTCCTTGCATGTTCACTCCATCTGACAGTTACTAGTTGCTGGTGTTGTAGTGGTGCAGAAGGGTGTAAGTCTCTGTGGATGTGCTCGAAGTTTCGTCGTCGTTCTCGCCTATTGTCTCAAGCGACAAGCTTACGCTGTGTGGCGCTAGGTGATCCTCTCGATAGCAACCGACCAGATATTGTAAAGACAGGAGGTGATTGTGATCACGCACTGGTAACATGCTGGTTTCTTGATGAAGATGATCCTGGGACGACATAAGGTGGCAACCTGTAGCGATACGTAGAGCAGCGTTCTGGCATGCCTGGATCTTATTCCAGTTTGTGACACAAACGGTTTGTGACCACACCGGTGCTGCCTAGCTAGGAATTGCTCTACCTATCGCTTTGTAGGGGAGCAACATAGTCTCCGTGTTCTTGCCCCAGAAGCTCCGCCAGTCGTCAGCATGCTTACCAGTACGGATCCTAAGCTCCTCCGATTCCTGGGTCCAGGCGGTGAGATGTGCAGTGCATTGTGACGGCGATATGACTAGGTTACGGATATTGAAGAACTCCACTAGTTTCTCAATATAGTCATTCTATCGAGCACACATGCCATTTAAATCATTCCCCGTGGTTAGTACGGTGCAATTGTCCGCATAGGAAATTAGTTCGATACCTTCCGGGGGTGTTAAAAGGCTCGGCAGGTAGATGTTGAACAATGTAGGAGAAAGTACGCTACCCTGTGGAACTCCCTGCTTAATTTTCCTATGCTTTGAACAACTGCCCCGAAACTCTGTGAAGGATTGCCTCCCAGCTAGATAGTTGGCAATCCACCTAACCTCTTGTGCAGGAATATGCATATTTAGGAGATCGGTCAACAACGCAGAGTTAATGACCGTGTCGAAGGCTTTCGACAGGTCAAGAGGCACTAAGACGGTTCTGTCACAGGGCTGTTTCTGGTTGAGGCCATTATGGATGTGATGGGTGATGAGATCCAGGGATGTGATGATTCGCCCCTTTTTTCATAATTCAGGGATAACAAGCGTGGATATCGACAAGTTAAAAGCCATCGCTAGATGTTCGATGGCCGGAAGATCTAAGTGTTTCAGCATGACCATTGAAATGCCATCTGGTCCAATGGCCTTTGATTTTTTTGCATTCTTGATTGCTGCTGAAACTTGGTCCGCTGTATAGGTGGAGATGATGTCAACTGTGCGGTTGAAAATCCTTCTTTTTATCTTGCAGTTGAGCATTTTGGTCGTGGGGTGTTCAATAAATTGCTTAGTAAACAGGCTCGCGCAGAGTGTTGGATTTGCAGTGGTTTTCTTACCGAATCTGATGGCTACACTGCCCTTGTCTTTGGTTGGATGAGACAGGGCGCGGACCGTAGCCCATAGTTTGCTGATACCTTTCGGGAGATCGCAGCTTTCCAGATGCTCATTCCATTTCTCTTTTTTGAAGGTGTTGACCGGATTTTCGCGTCTTCGTCTGCTAACCGTGCGGCAGTAGTTAGGAAATATGGCCGAACTCTGGGGATACGTCCTGCCGAAATGAAGCGAGCTGCCGCTTTGACAATGACGTGCCTTGTATTATTTTCGGCTTCCCTGGCGTTTGGAATAGGTGGCGCGGCGAACTTCATTGTAGTGAACGCAGTGAAACCCTCCCAATTTGCCTTTTTGTGGTTGATAAACGTACGCCGTTCTGACGTCGTCAGTTCGGCTGGTTTATCTATATTCATCAAAATGGGGAGGTGATCAGATTGGATAGACGTGGTTGTCTCCCATCGGGTTTCACTTATAAAACGGGCGCGGCGCTCACAATAGTTATGTCAGGAGAACTATGGCAGGCGCCAGCGACGCGTGTAGACGAAACTCCATTGAGTTCCCAGAAGCCTGATGGGTCTAATTTGGTCGCGATATCTATACCTCTGGCATCATTTCCGAGGAGAGAATGCCAGAGTTCGTGATGGGCGTTAAAGTCGCCAAGTAGGATCCTACCCTGCTAGCCATAATCGGTGAACGATAAATCCAAAGAGACGGGGGAATGCGAAAATTGTCGTAGTATTCGTGAACACTCTCTCGTCCACACGCGTTGGCTTATGTACTTCGACTGAGTCTCCATCCCCCGATGACTGTCTCGATGAAGAATCGGTGCCAATTCATCGAGAGACATTTTTTTAGGGTTTCGGTAAGTTTCGTTCCGCTTTCAAATTTGCTCAAATATACTATTCAATATTGTATATATTTTTGTATCGCGGACCATTTTTGACTTGAAAGTCGACCTTAGCAGTATGTGCCTCTGCGTCGAGTAATTTGTCCGTGTCAAAATTTGATCGTGTGTATTTCCAGGTGCATAGAACTAGTAAGTTGACACCCTGATTCAGACCATTCCAGATACCGAATTGGTGTTCTTGGGAGGAGATTTAAATGGCCATGTTGGTGAATCAAATTGTGATTACGAGGATTGCCATGGTGGAAAGGGTAGCCCTTCAACGGTCAGAAATGACGAAGGTGAAGCTATTCCGACCATGTGCAGATCGCATGGTTTGGTCATCCTAATTACATGGTTTGTGAAAAACGAGAGACACCTGACCACCTACAGTAGTGGACACGGAAATAGGAAATACGAAACGCAGATCGATTATCACCTCTGCTTCGATTTTATGAGAAGGTGGGTAAACGACTGCAAGGTGACCTTGGGTGAATCTGTCGTCAGCCAACATCGTTTGCTCCTGTCAGAAATTATTTTGAAAGTAGGAGGAGAACGAAATAGAACAGCTCCCAAGCCAGTCGAGAAAATCAAGTGGCACAATCTCACAAACGACAACTTTGAACCGGTAGTAACTCCATTCATTGATAAAATGACGGAGTGGTTTCAAAACAACACCAACTGCACCGAGTACAGTCCAACACAAATGTGGAATAGTTTCGCTGAAATATCAGTACGTCAGGCGGAAAAGGCACTCGAAAGGTCCACTCCACACGAAGAAAGAAACATGGTGGTGGAACACCGAAACTAAGGAAGCAGTGCAAGCCAAATCGAACGCATTTAAGGCATGGATGAAATGTGAGTCAAGCAGTGAAGCCGAACGGGTTCAACTTCGCGGTAATTATATGATATGCAATGGCGGAAGAACGTAAAGCGCTTGGTAGCTCATGCAAAGGCGAAGGCCGCTGAGAAATTCTGCCAAGAATTAGAAACTCAGACTGCGACCGAAGGACCGTCTTTTCGCGAGAGATGTAAGCACGACGCCAGGATACTTAGGGTCGCAGCCCAAAGGAGTAGGAACGCTCGGGAAATACAGGCGCCAAAGTACGTGGAGGACTCGCAAGGAATGTTGCTGATTGACGATACGGCAATTTGTAGCAGGATGCGAGAGTATTTTGACGAACTTCTAAATGAAGAATTTCCTCGAGCAGCTTTTCAAGATGTTGAGCCGAATACCACAAATATTGAAGATATCTCAGAGGAAGAGGTGATGGAGGCAATGCATGGCTTAGTTGGCTCACAGTTCTCTTCAACAAAATCAAAGGTGGGCAACCGAGGCCTGATGCTTTCAGGGAAAGTTTTCTTCTTCCTTTCTATAAGAACAAGGGAGACTCACGCAAACTCAACAACTATAGGGCTATAAAGTTAACATCTCATACACTGAAGATCTACGAGCGAGTTGTCTGCAACCGATTAAGAAAGATTGTGCGGTTGAATGACAATCAATGCGGCTTTGTTGAAGGTCGATCTACAGTCGATGCGATTCAGTGCATTCGTATTGCGATGGAAAAGTAGAGAGCAGCACGAAAGAACTTGCACTTTGTATTCATCGATTTAGAAAAGGCATTCGTGATCTGATATGGTTGGCCTTGAGAGCACTTAATGTCCCTGAGGCATACGTCAGGATGATGCGAGACATGTATGATGGAGCTACGACTAAGGTTAGATGCACAGCCGGTGAATCAGAAGAATTTCCGGTGAATGTCGGAGTACACCAGGGTAGTGTATTGAGTCCGTTGCTCTTCAACATCATCATGTGCTACTTATTAACACGTATCTCCGACGGCCTAGAAATATCTCTTCTTTTCGCCGATGATATAGTCCTCCTATAGCCCAAACATCGTTGCCTTGCAAGCTGCACTTACAAAATGGTGTGACATTCTGGAGGAGCATGGACTGGGTTTACGTGATCACAATCTCCTACTCTCTAAACAGTATCTTGTTGGTTGCTACCGTGAGGATCATCCCAATAATCATCTCATGGACCGAATTCCTCCACCACGACATGTCAGGCGTGGTTTACGAGACCTTGAGAGAGAGGTTCAGGGATACAAACGGGACCCTTACGATGAAGTTACATACCGAGCTGCCATTGCAGCGATCCACACTGAAGAAGTGAATCGGTCTATCGCGAGTTTAGGTGCGAATAGAGTCCTCTCAGAGCGCCCACCACCAATTTCGCCTGAGGAGATTAGGCTCCCGAGAGCCACCAGAGTAACACTAGCTCAACTTCGGTCGGGCTTTTGTTCACGCCTTAATTCGTACCTTTCTCGCATAAACCCGGACATCCAAAACATCTGTCCAAACTGCAATGGCACTCCTCATGATGTGGGCCATTTGTTTCAATGCCCCGCTGCGCCCACTGATCTTACCCCTATATCACTGTGGGAAAACCCTATAGCTACAGTCACATTTGGCGAGCTACTAGTACTAGTAAAGTTGCATTCGAGAAATCACCATAGGCGACGACATGTAATAAACAACGAAAACGGTGTCATGTAAATGGGTGACTATGCGTTGTTACGACGTCGTCACCGAAAGTGTGATGCAACTAGACGCGCAACTAGTCACCCTATATACAGGAGTTAGTTGCAAACGAGAAATTACTACGGTGACGACGTCGTAAACAATCAACAAACTGTTGTGCAATTTTACTAGTAGCTAGTCAATAGACACATTTCCTAGATACTAGTGGAATAGGACATGTTCAATTCGACTAGCACCCAGCCAGCGAGTGACGCTAAAATTATTTTTCGGTGGATTTCGAATTAACTGCTCAACCGATCGACACGAAATTCAGTGTCAATGTGTAAAATGGTAGGGTATTTGCTACGAATGCCTTCGAGATTACGAAATGGTAACAGGGTGTCCGAGACGAGGTGCGAAAGTCGATTATTCTATTTGTCATCGGAAAAGGGTGTATCGGCTCGTATATCGACATGAAATTCAGTGTAAATTTGCAGAATGGTAGGCTATTTGCTACAAACACCTTTGAGATTACGAAATATCAACAGGGTGTCCTAACAAAGGTGCAAAAGCTGATTATAATCGGGAATAAATTTAGTATGAATGTGTAGAATGGTAGGATATTTGCTACGAATACCTTTGTAGTCGGGAAATGTTATTAGGGTCTCTCAAACGAGGTGCAAAAGTGGTTGTCATAATCAGCATATCAAACAAACAATGGCTAACAACAGAATACAAAAATTCGAAAAACCTGCGGTTACAGAAAACATTCACAAAAAGTGACTGTTTGCTGTGCATTTTCGTCGAAGGGTCGCTGCTACCCCTATTTTTTCTATAGTCTGTATCTGCGACTAGTGTCATTTTAGCATTTCAAATAGAAAAGGCAGAGCCAGGCTACTTTTAGTGTTTTGGAATCAGTAGAGGGCCAGGTGTCTAAAAGCTGTTTTTGGTAAAAAAAAGATGTTTATCATATTTATTTATAATTGTGACTGGCATATAAAGAAGAAGACATTTAAAAAGAGATAAAATACATTGCATATTAATTACTCGTTTCTTGTTTAAAACAACCACAGAGGATGTGAGAAAGACTTGCTCTATCTTTACTATTTGAAATGGTAAAATGAGACAAGTGGGGAAAAATTATAGAAAAATCCCAGATTTGATATATGTAATTTAATCCAATCGAAACCTACCAAAACACTAAAAGTAGCCTGGCTCTGCCTTTTCTATTTGAAATGCTAAAATGACACTAGTCGCAGATACAGACTATAGAAAAAATAGGGGTAGCAGCGACCCTTCGACGAAAATGCACAGCAAACAGTCACTTTTTGTGAATGTTTTCTGTAACCGCAGGTTTTTCGAATTTTTGTATTCTGTTGTTAGCCATTGTTTGTTTGATATGCTGATTATGACAACCACTTTTGCACCTCGTTTGAGAGACCCTAATAACATTTCCCGACTACAAAGGTATTCGTAGCAAATATCCTACCATTCTACACATTCATACTAAATTTATTGCTGATTATTATCTACATTTGCACCTCGTCTCGGACACCCTGTTATCATTTCGTAATCTCGAAGGTATTCGTAGCAAATACCCTACCATTCTACACATTCAAACAAAAATTATTCCCGATTATAATCAGCTTTTGCACCTTTTTTAGGACACCCTGTTGATATTTCGTAATCTCAAAAGTGTTTGTAGCAAATAGCCTACCATTCTACATATTTTACACTGAATTTCATGTCGATATACGTGCCGATACACCCTTTTCCGATGACAAATAAAATAATCGACTTTCGCACCTCGTCTCGGACACCGTGTTACCATTTCGTAATCTCGAAGGCATTCGTAGCAAATACCCTACCATTCTACACATTCAAACAAAATTTATATTTATTATAATTTTTAATTTTAATAATTTTAATATAATAATTTTAATTTAATAATTTAATAATTTTAATAATTTTTAAATTTATATTTATTATAATCAGCTTTTGCACCTTTGTTAGGACACCCTGTTGATATTTCGTAATCTCAAAGGTGTTTGTAGCAAATAGCCTACCATTCTACAAATTTACACTGAATTTCATGTCGATATACACCCTTTTCCGATGACAAATAAAATGATCTACTTTTGCACCTCCTTTGGGACACCCTGTTAACATTTTCCTACTTCAAAGGTATTCGTAGCAAATACCCTACCATTATACACATTCCCACTGAATTTCGTGTGGATCCGTTGAGTCGTTAATTCGAAATCCACCTAGAAATAATTGTAGTGTATATTCACTTCCCAGTAGAATAATTGAACATGTCCTATTCCACTATACACTTTACTACTTACTAGTAAAATTGCATAACACTTTTTTGATTGTTTACGACGTCGCGTCGTCACCGTGGTAATTTCGCGCATACAACTAATTCCTAGGTAGATAGGGTGACTATTCACGCGTCTAGTTGCACACACTCTCGGTAACGAACGTCGTAACAACGCGTAGTCACCCATTTATATGACACTGTTTCGTTGTTGACGTCGTCGTCACCGTGGAGATTTCTTGTATGCATGCACTAGTAGCTAGTACTAGCACGGTCTGACTGTAGCTTATCGCAGCAGCTATGTTTTTGTCCTTAGACCTCACGGACACAAACATTGACGAACCATAAATCGTACCCACATAGATGCACAGAGGTTACACACCTTTCTGCACCGCTACAAGAAGAAGAAGCATGGACTGGGGGTAAGTACTCGTATAACAAAGACTGAGTTCTTATGCTGCCCATTCTCAGACCCAGATGCACCGATACCAGATATGTACGTCAAAGGAGAGATGCTTAAGTCTTGTACCAAGTTCAAGTACCTTGGCTCGATGGTGAACAACGGAGCTACATGTGATGATGACATCAAACATCGCACAAAGGTTGGGTGGATGAAGTGCCGAGAAAACTCTGGAGTTTTCTGCGATAAGAAAATGCCACTTAATCTAAAGGGCAAGTTGTACAAAACGGTTATACGTCCCGCACTCATGTATGGATCAGAATGCTGGACCATGTATGAAGGTTACGCGAAAGAAATGACACCGACTGAAATGAAAATGTTACGCATGTCAGTTGGTGTAACGAAAAGGGACCACATCAAGAGTAGCTATATCCGAGGCAGCTTAACCATAGACCAACCAATCACCGAAAATCTCGAAGACCGACAAATGGATTGGTATTGCCACGTTCAAAGGCGTCCGCCTGAGAACCCCGCAAAGCAAGCGATATCAATGGACGTTCCACTTGATGGACCCAAGGCCAGAGGCAGACCGAAGAACACCTGGATGTGTCAAATGAAAAAGCAACAACAACGCATTGGTCTCGGCGATGACACGATCCAAGATAGAGCTGCCTGTAGAAATATGCTGAGATATTACCGCCAAAACGGGCGATGTGCCTACACCGCAGGTCGAGCAACGCGAAACCATGGAGCGGTATAAAGAACGAGGCAAGGAAGAAGAAGAACTAGTTAGTTTTGGATCGTTCCTGATGTTCCTCAGCTAGTTAGGGCTAATGAATAAATTACTAATACAATAATTAATGAAAATAATCGACCTTTTCATACGTTGTTCCTTTAAGAACACATGAGTGAAATTCAACGATTACTTCATTAGGGCGAACTTGATGAACTACTACATAAGCCAACGCGTGTGGATGAGAGAGTGTTCAAGAATACTACGACAATTTTTGCATTCCCCCGTCACTTTGGATTTATCGTTCACCGATTATGGCTAGCAGGGTTATAAGTTCGATATTGGTATTGCCGGACGGCAATAGCTTGCATTTCCGCAGTGCCGTCGTTGAAACGAATAATACACTGTATTGCACGATTCTGTGTATTAGGAATGCAAGCCGTTCTCCTGGATTAGGAGCCTGCCTGCCGACTCTTATCGCGCCTCAGAAGTATCTAATCGCCGCGGATGTTAAATTCGGGAGTTGAAGATTGAGCTTTGTCTCCTGAAATGCCGCTATCAGAATTCTGCGTGTACTAATGAAACGGACGATCTCGTTGATCTTTTGACGGATGCCATTGCAGTTAAACTGCACTGCTGCAGGGGGTGCAGGTGTTAAACATGAGCGATTATGCCTTGTTGTATTGTTGACTACGGGTGGCGGTGGTGGAGGATTGATTTGAGAGCTGGGGCCAGGAATGGCCGTAGATGGTGGTGGACCAGTAGCTTTTGAGATGGGGCCAGGGGTGGCTGGGGGTGATTCGCGTTCAGACACCCTGGAGCAACAAAAGACAGCTTGTCATACTGTCACATTTTTCTTAAGCCTGAGCAACAAAAATGACACCACCATTCTCTGCAGCAGGTACACCTCAAAGTCCTGGCATTCCCGAAGATGCGTCGTTCTTCTCATTTGGCGGTCACCTAATTTCATATTCTATCAGTCAGATGCAGAAAATCCGTTACTTTTGCAGTTTTACTTCTTCTTTATCTTCGGGTTGGAGTAGTAGATATTTTTATACCCTATACCCATAAGATGGTATAGGGTATATTGTTTTTGTTACGACGATATATGTAACACCTCAAAGGAGCCACCGGAGGTATGGCAAAGTATATATATAAATGATCAGGGTCGGTCCCTGATTCGAATAAGCCATGTCCGTCTGTCTGTCTGTCTGTCTGTCTGTCCGTCCGTGTGTCTGTCAGTTCGCACGATAACTCCCGAAATAATGGAGCTAGCGTTTTGAAATTTGGGTCAGATGATTGCTTTGACAAAAGCTTAGATGGTATTGAAAATGGGCCAAATCGGCCCAAGGGTTCCCCTACCTCCCATACAAATGACCCCTCCGTGATAGTGTGATTCGGCCATATTTTTCGACAGAATGTCGCTAGGGACCTGAAATTTTCATCAATGCCTTATTGTGACATATGCTTGAAGTTAGTGGAAAGCGGAGAAGGTCTGACTTCCCCTACCCCTACATCCCTTACAAAGCAATATTCCGCCATGTCTTTTGATAGAATGTCCCAAAAACTTGAAATTTATCGCAAATGATAGCTGCTCGATGCCGTTATAAGATATTAAAGATGTGCGAGATTCAGCCCATCTACCCCTCCCCGTTAAAAAAATTAAAATGAATATTTTCGGTTTTACGCGCATTCTAGGTCTGTACATGGGTATAGGGTATACACTCATCGTGCTATTCGCACGATTAGAACTCGGTCTCGTTTTTGGTTGGTTCTGCCGTAAGCTCTGGTTTAGTAGAACTTCGTTTCATATCAGCCCCTGATCGAGCGTTAATATACAGTGTGCACGGTCATCAGGAGGCTCCGGCATCATTTTCGACATTTTCTAGGGTGAATGTTTTTAGTTTTCTCTGGTTTTGTTGTCTCTCATTTGGCTATGTATAGTAAAAACTTAATTTCTCCTTGCTCTCTAGTGTCACGGGTTTTGGATGCTGTGGCGTAGGAATTGTCTACTCAGACTTCGAGTTCGCAATGTTTCTTTGCAGTTGCGAGAGGCAAGAATGGAGTTCTCTCTGTAAACGGCTCTCGTCAATTTAAAGTTTCGCCTTTTCTTTTTTCTTAGCTCATCTTTATTAGCTGCTGGTTAAATACCTTTCCCAAGCAGTTTTAGTGAATGCCGGGATCTTCGTTTTTGTTCTCGAGGTCTACTTAGATAATTGTTATTCTGATTTTCATATTTTTTGTTTTTTATTGTTTTTGTTGTATTGAACAAAAAACTGTAGTGCAATACAATTAACCAGGGCCGGATTTACCCTCTATTGCGCCCCTGGTACTTCGTCAACCATTGCATCCTTGTGTATAATGGGGCTTAAAGAAACCATGAACAATCTGTCCGGCATTTCTCCGTGATTCTGTAAATACTAATATGTTATCAATTGCTGATTTCAACTAGCTTTACTTTAATAATTTTCAGATAAAGCGTGGCATGAATTTGCCCGAGCAAATATGCGACAAATGCCTTGGCGATTTGGAGGTGGCGTATCGATTTCGAACGAATTGCGAAAGTTCGGATGCAATTCTCCAGTCACTGATCGAAGGCAATGTAGTGACCGATCTTGTCATGTCATCGGAAACGGGCGAAGTGTACAAATACAAACCTCCTTCAGGCCTTAAAGTAAAGCGCATACGTCCCCTCCCGCTGAAAGTGGAGGCTACGAGTGATATTGATGACAATCAAATCGAAAACACCATCATCGAGGATAATGGAATTTCGGACCACGAGGCAATGCCAACGGAAGTAGGTTTTCGATCACAGTTTATTGTAGGATAAGAATATTGAAAGTAAATTTGTATTTCAGGAATATACAGTTGAGAAAGAAGGCGCCGCATATGATCAGGGAGATGGTGACGGCATTGTAAGTTGTTTTCTTGAACTAAAATAACAGGCACAGCAGTACAGCATTCGACCTTGACCACAGATGTGTTCTTGACATCCAATTTCCAAGATCTTAACTGCATTTTTTGTATAGGTGTTGAGATCAGCAGTAAACCCTGCTGAGTTATTTATCCCCATAAATGCGTACTCGTTTAATATCTGAATGGGATCATGGGTCGTGAATTCGAAAACCATCGTAAATGCTCACAGTACGATTCGAACCCAGGGCCCTGTGTTTCGTAAGCGAGTGCACTAACCACTACGCCAACTTGACTCTTCTTGATGTCCATATATTTTCGTTTGCAATCATACACTTTTCTCTATGCAGGTTGACAATCTCGACCTCTACGAAGACATCATTGTTATGCGACCGACAAAACCGTATAAGACTCGTTCTGAACACTTGACAGTTAATGTGGAAGACATCATCGTGCGACCGGTGAAAACGAATAAAGCACGTTCCGAAAAATTGTCAAACACTGCAGCCTCCGCAGAAGGAAATACATCGAAAGCCGAAGGCTCGGGAACAAAACGTAATCGTAAACTTGCAGACGGCGTCGATAAAAATTTGAAAATTTGCGAAATATGCGGCAATACGTACAAGTACAAACATGCACTGGAAAGTCATATGAGACGGCATCGAAACGAGAAACCTTTCGCTTGCGAGTAAGCTTTATGTCGACCCCACACTGTCCGGGGTTTGCCAAATCGTGCGGTACAAAAGATCAGAGTTGTGGACAACATACACTTAGAACAGACATAGGGGGGAATTCAATAAAAAATAACGTTTGTTGAATTCCCCCATCGCCTCTATCTCTGCCTTGCGTATGTTGTTTACAACGTTCATCTCTTGTACCGCGTGATTTTGCAAACTCCGGACAGTGTGGTTGCGGCCTGACGTTGCTAATGCACGTATTTCGTGGAAAAACTTAACAATTTTGTTTTGGTGTTTCAGAATTTGTGGCCGAGCATTTGTCATTAATTTTGAATTGCGTCGTCACATGAGAACGCATACCGGTCAAAAACCGTATGAATGCCGATATTGTGGACGGAAATATTCCGACTTCGGGAGTCGAAGTAAACACGAAAGGTGAGATTGTCCGTATGTCTGCCGTTAAACGTATATATTTAACTTCTTTCTAAATTTTACAGAACCCATACCGGAGAGCGACCATACGTGTGCGAAACATGCGGCAGAGCATTTGCATATTCCCATGTTCTTTCCAGTCACATTCTAACTCATACCGGCGAGAAGAGATATGCGTAAGGATCTAGTTTTTTCCCAATTAAAACTGATATTCCTGATATGTGATTTCATACATTATTTCAGTTGTACGGTATGCAGTAAACGCTTTACCAAAGCTCATCATCTGAAAGCCCACATGAATACACATACGAAAAATTCCACAAAACTAATTGTTGACTACAACTATTGTGATCCATCTGCTACGAGCACTGCCAATCAGGAAAATGTCGAGACGACCGAAACTCAAGTAATCTACGAGACGGAACAAAACGATCAGCGCACGTATGGCGAAGTGTTGGCCGTTTTGAATGAACAACCGAAAATTGATGAATTTGTTGATGAGGTTGAGATGAAGGTGATTATTTCGGAAGAAGAACATCGTCAAGCGGTCGATTCGATTAATATGCAAGCATAAAGAGGAAACGTTGTTTTTCTATTGTTATTTAGTTCTCACTATGTGTTGAACAGCTTAGGAGGATTATGCCATGGTCATATTTTAATTCGTTTGGATTTAAGTTTTCAACCGAAGGCGCATTGTAATTAGTGTATTATAGTTAGAATAAAAGGAAATTTCCATTATTTCAGTAGAAATTATTTTCATACGTTGTCGGCTTCGATGAATTTTGTTGTTGCGCTGGCAGAAAGGCGTGAATCGCGGTGCATGTGTGCGGATGTGTTCCTAAGTTTCGTCGCCGTTCTCGCTTGTTTGAAACTACAAAAACGTAGCAGCTGGAATCGATATCCGTGCAATTAGGGCATATATTTTGTATGCTCGGGTCCATACGAGACAGATACGAATTATGACTTCTGCTCACTTCTGACTTCTGACCAAAGTTGGGCTAACGTCACTCTGGTGGCTCTCGGGAGCCTAATCTCCTCAGGCGAAATTGGTGGTGGGAGCGCTGAGAGGACTCTATTCTTCTTCTTCTTGTAGCGGTGCAGAAAGGTGTGAAACCTCTGTGCATCTATGTGGGTACGATTTATGGTTCTTCAATGTTTGTGTCCGTGAGGTCTATGGACAAAAACATAGCTGCTGCGGATAGGGTTTTCCCACAGCGATATAGGGGTAAGATCAGTGGGCGCAGATATCTGTGTTAGCTAATCTACATGCATACAAGTGAAGCGCCCACGGCCCACCGTACACATCGAAGACAGAATATGAACATGAACTGAAGTAATCACACGTTTCGCCCCCTCAGCGTTGAAACAATTCCCCTCTATACAGATACCCGTGTGTCCTTACACACCGACCTTTCTCTGGACCGATACACCACTGTCCATATGCTCTTGCGACGTGCGTAGCGGTAGTGTGCCTGAATGAGAAACTTGTAACCCGGTACAGAAACATGCATTCTTCGCGCACGAGTACGATTTTCCTATCCTCTCTGCACCGGTCCACTGTCAACTGCGGTCCATATACTCGTGCGACGTGCCTGAATGAGAACCCGCAACAGAAATATGCATGCTTCGCGCACGAGTACAATTTTCTTCTCTTTTTTTGTTCCCAGACCCTACTCTTTGCGACCACAATCTTGGTTAACACTTGACCTAGTCTCAACATAATTTTTTGAGACTAAGAGTAGGTACTAACATCGTCAGTTCACGTGAAATCCATGCAAATCCTGTCAAAATTGTGATGATCGTGAAGTCGAATTCGCTTGGTGGTACTCACTTCACATGAAAGTCTCCACACCGGTTTTTGACATTTCGCCAGTGAAAATAATGCAGTTGCACTTTATTTTACATTGAAAAGGTGTAATTGACAATCAATCAGACCACGAGTGCACCATTTATCTTCAATTTAGTGAAAAAAGGGCATGTCTCCATGGCACATTTTTCACGAGAGTTTTTCGCTCGGTGAACTCAGCACATACCTTAACGGTAGACATTTTACTAATTTTATGGATTGTGTTGCTGCTCAAACAAATTGCCTTATAAATCCTTTCAGTAATGACAACCCAATGCGGAACATCCTGTATATGATTTCAATTACCAAACATGAATGATATCCAGTAATAGCAAAAAATGGAAGTCTATTTTCCATTTACATTTTAAAAACAACGTGCTCAAAATGGTAAATTTTAAATAACTTTATATTCTTTTTAAAATAAAAAAGCTAATTAATCCAATCTAGAAATTTCTTCCTTGAGAATAGCCTGTCCTATGACCGTTCTCTTCTTAATACCCGGCTCCACCAAAGATATGTATGACATAAAGTAACTTCCACGCCTATAGAAGAATTTGAGCGGATATATTTCTATATCCGCTGTAATATTTCTGGCTGTAATATTGCGCGGTAAAATCGGACATATCAGTGGCTCATCGTGTAGAAGATGTTCGTAAACATACTTAACAAATCGACTGGTATAGTGTTTGGACCAATCGTTTGGCGATGTACAAAGATTGAAACTTCCACTGTATAGTTTGGTTCGCATACGCTTTGAAAATATTTGATAGGTATTAATGACGAGCGTGACTTCTTTTATTATGCGTTTAGTTTGAATGAAAACATCAACTGACGTTTGATTGTTGACTCTGCATGTAACTTCGCCATAGAGTATGTTTCGCGTGCAATTCAATTCTACTGGATGCAAATAGTAACGCTGTAAGAAAAAGGAAACACTTCATTAAATTACGTCTCTGTTGAATAATATATTTTGTGTTTCACTTCTGATAGTGAGTGGGCTACAAGTAGTAAAAATATAGTCGAAATTAACAGCATTTTGGTCATCGAATATATTAGTAACTAAACAAAAAATAAAAAGAATTTTGCATTATCCATTTTTGCTATACTAAGACCACTATTACATGATTGTATGACTGCATTAATAATTATTATTATTTTTTAATTTAGTTGAACATAAATTAAAAATGAATTTATAAAGTGAATATTTATTGTTAGTAACACATGCGTAACGGTTTTCTCATAATAATTTATGCCAGATGGTATCGGCACTTATTATTTGGTGCGATTATAGTACTCAATAGTTCCGTCTGTTCCGCAAACTGCTTTCTATTCTGTTCCCTTTAAACATGGTTTCAGCTGTGACCTGTGAGCTCTTAAATTCCATGACGATCAAAGGAGCCACAGTATACAGGGTGTCCCGCATTGGGTGGTCAATACTGTAAGGGTTGATAGCGCAACTTGTTTCAGGAAGAAAATTACCAATACAATCGGATTTTTTTTACCGTTACCTTGTTATCGCTCTTTTTGTGAAAGTCATCAAAAATCGTGACGTGTCACGCAAAATCGTAATTTGCAGCACTCCCGATGAATTAATCCAAGATTTGATTTCAGTTTCAGAAACTACATAAAATTTCACAAAAACTGTTGCCAACATTATCGGCACTTTCAAGATACAGTTACTCAAACTTAATAGAAATTTTAAAATAGATTTTTCATCGAAAATTCAAACAGTAATTACATAACGGTGCTTTATACGTACAACTCTGCTTCCTTGCCTCGTTCTTTATACCGCTCCATGGTTCCGCGTTGCTCCACCTGCGGTGTAGGCACATCGCCCGTTTTGGCGATAATTTCTCAGCATATTTCTACAGGCAGCTCTATCTTGGATCGTGTCATCGCCGAGACCAATGCGTTGTTGTTGCTTTTTCATTTGACACATCCAGGTGTTCTTTAGTCTGCCTCTGGCCTTGGGTCCATCAAGTGGAACTTCCATTGATATCGCTCTCTTTGCGGGGTTCTCAGGCGGACGCCTTTGAACATGGCAATACCAATCCATTCGTCGGTCTTCGAGCTTTTCGGTGATTGGTTGGTCTATGGACAAGCTGCCTCGGATGTAGCTACTCTTGATGTGGTCCCTTTTGGTTACACCAACTGACATGCGTATCATTTTCATTTCAGTCGCTGTCATTTCTTTCGCGTAACCTTCATACATGGTCCAGCATTCTGATTCATACATGAGTGCGGGACGTACAACCGTTTTGTACAACTTGTCCTTTAGCTTCAGTGGCATTTTCTTATCGCAGAAAACTCCAGAGTTTTCTCGCCACCTCATCCACCCAACCTTTGTGCGATGTTTGATGTCATCATCGCATGTAGCTCCGCTGTTCACCATCGAGCCAAGGTACTTGAACTTGGTACAAGACTTAAGCTGCTCTCCTTTGACGTACATTTCAGGTATCGGTGCATTTGGGTCTGAGAATTGGCGGCATAAGAACTCAGTCTTTGTTATACTTACCCTCAGTCCATGCTCCTCCAGAATGTCACACCATTTTGTAAGCGCAGCTTGCAAGGCAACGATGTTTGGGCTATTGAGGACTATATCATCAGCAAAAAGAAGCTCCATCATACATGTCTCGTATCATCCTGACGTATGCCCCGGGGACATTAAGTGCTCTCAAGGCCAACCATATCAGATCACGAGGTACTCTATCGAATGCCTTCTCCAAATCGATGAACACAAAGTACAAGTCCTTTCGTGCTGCTCTATACTTTTCCATCGCAATACGAATGCACTGAATCGCATCGACTGTAGATCGACCTTCAACAAAGCCGCATTGATTGTCATTCAACCGCACAATCTTTCTCAATCGGTTGCAGACAACTCGGTCGTATATCTTTAGTGTATGAGGTGTTAACTTTATAGCCCTATAGTTGTTGAGTTTGCGTGAGTCTCCCTTGTTCTTATAGAAAGGAAGAAGAAAACTTTCCCTGAAAGCATCAGGCATCGGTTGCCCACCTTTGATTTTGTTGAAGAGAACTGTGAGCCAACTAAGCCCGACATTTTCCATTTTCAACCAAAATTCCGCGGGGATTTTGTCCGGGCCGGCTGCCTTTCAGCGTTTCATCTGATGCATTGCCTCCATCACCTCTTCCTCTGAGATATATTCAATATTTGTGGTATTTGGCTCAACATATTGAAAAGCTGCTCGAGGAAATTCTTCATTTAGAAGTTCGTCAAAATATTCTCGCACCCTGCTACAAATTGCCGTATCGTCAATCAGCAACATTCCTTGCGAGTCCTCCACGTACTTTGGCGCCTGTATTTCCCGAGCGTTCCTTCTCTGCAAAGTTGATAAAAGTTGCTTCAACATGTTGGCTTTCTAACGGTATATCACTTTTCATATTTACATTGCGGGATTTTAGAATTACACATATTGGATATAAAAAAAAACAAGGTAAATATTTTCTTATCGGATTATTTAAACTGCAATTTTATTCATTTATTTTTTATATTTTACTATCGCAATTTGGAAAATTTGTTAAATAAAAATGAAAATAAAGTTTTGAATAGGAGAAAGAACCAATAAACTAAAAATATTAACTAATGATTAAATGGGTCTGTTTGATGAATTGGAATAATACTGCAGGAATTGGCCTCCTCCATTTTGTATGCAGAGTCGACACCTTCGGCGCATGGAAAATACATCCCGAAGGATTTCAGGAGGGGTTTCCTTAATGTTGTCACAAGCATCATTAATTCGCTGCAGCAGCTGTTCCCGGGAGGTAATCGGCTCGGAATAGACATTGCTTTTTAAGTTACCCCATAAATAAAAATCTAGGGGAGTAAGGTCGGGACTTGTCGCAGGCCACGCAACTGTCCCAAATCTGTCAATCCACTTTACGGGAAATTCGTTTTCCAAATATTCTTTGAAAGGTCTCGCATTATAAGCGGGCACCCGTCTATCTGCCATAAATAGCAAATATGTATTAAAATTTAACCGTTATAAGTACCGTTGCATTTACCAAACAATGTACCAAATTTCAAATATCTTACAGTTCTGGTCAAAATAATGTAGCGAGATTCTATCCCGAATTATGATTGCCTTTGTATGTCTTTTTTCGAGTCATGGGAAAATTGTTAACGATTCCACTGAAGCCATGATTTTTACCATTCAATGCGTGTTTACCTAAAATACTTCAATGTAAGTAAGAAAAGTGATATACCGTTATGGAAAGCAAACATGTTGAAGCAACTTTTATCAACTTTGCAGAGTTGTACATATAAAGCACCGTTATGCAATTACTGTTTGTTGGCAACAGGAAAAACTTCAGTTTTTTCTGTTGCTAACATTATCGCCACTTTCAAGATACAGTTACTCAAACTAAAGAAAAACTTTAAAATAGATTTTTCATCGAAAATTCAAAGAGTAATTTCATAACGGTGCTTTATACGTACAACTCTGCAAAGTTGATAAAAGTTGCTTCAACATGTTGGCTTTCCAGCGGTATATCACTTTTCATATTTAAAAGTAGGTACTAACATCGTCAGTTCACGTGAAATCCATGCAAATACTGTCAAAATTTTGATGATCGTGAAATCGAATTCGCTTGGTGGTACTCACTTCATATGAAAGTCTCCACACCGGTTTTTGACATTTCGCCAGCGAAAATAATGCAGTTGCACTTTATTTCACAGTGAAAAGATGTCATCGACAATCAATCAGAACGCGAGTGAACATTTATCTTAAATTTAGTGAATAAAAAGCAAGTCTCCACGGCACCGTTTTCACGGGAGACATATATGCAAGTTTTTCGCGCGGTGAACTCAGTACATACCTTAATGCTTTAGCAGCTCCATTATTCCCAACAACAAAATTCCTTGCCTTCCCCGACCCTCTTTAGCAAAACCACAACCAATTTTTTGGATATTGAAACCATTCCTATCAATCCTAGTTAATGTGTTAATTTTGGCAACATTTTTCAGCCACCTGACCTGCCACACTTCTTTGTTTAAATTGCTGAATGTTGCATGTCTACTTATATTCAAGTTTTGCAACAATTTTTCGTCGATAAACGTAGTCAAATCTAAGCCGAATTCTCCAACTCGAACAGCACAGTGTGAGTCGCTGTGCATGTCTGTGGATGTGCTCCAAGTCGTTCTCGCCTATTGTCTCAAGCGACAAGAACGTAGCAGCTGCAATAGGGTCGTCCCATAATGCCCTCGGAGTGAGGTTGGTGGGTGCAGCGGGGGATCGAAACAGGTGGTCCACATCGTGTGGCGCACCACCGCAGCTCGGACAAATGTTCTGGATGTCCGGGTCTATTCGAGATAGGTACGAATTGAGGCCTGAACAAAAACCCGACCTAAGCTGGGCTAGTGTCACTCTTGTGGCTCTCGGGAGCCTAGTCTTCTCAGGCGATATGGGCGGAGGGGGCACTGAGAGGACTCTATTCGGACCTAAACTCCCTATTGACCGATTCACAACGGTTGTGTGAATATCTGCGTTGGCCGCATGGTATGCTGTATTATCGAATAAATCGGGAGGTACCCGTTTGTATCTCTGGACGTCTCTCTCGAGATCTCTGAGTCCACTCCTGATATGTCGTGGAGGGGGAGTGTTGTCCATGAGATGATGGTTTGGGTGATCCTCTCGGTAGCAACCGACCAGATATTGTAAAGACAAGAGGTGATTATGATCGCGCACTGATAACATGCTGGTTTCTTGATGAAGCTGATCCTGGGACGACATGAGATGGCAACCTGTAGCGATACGTAGAGCAGCGTTCTGGCATGCCTGGATCTTATTCCAATTTGTGTCACAAACGGTTTGCGACCACACCGGTGCTGCATAGCTAGGTTTTGCCCTACCTATCGCTTTGTAGGTGACCAACATAGTTTCTTTGTCCTTGCCCCAGGAACTCCCGGCTAGTGCCTTTAGGACGTTGTTTCTACTGTGCATTCTGTCGACTACGTTCTCGACGTGATCTTTCGACTTCATCATGGTATCTAGATAGACACCTAGGATCTTGGGGTTGGTAACAGTAGGAACAACGTCTTCAGCATGCTTACCAGACGGATCCCAAGCACCTCCGAAAATTCCTGCGTCCAGGTGGTAAGAAGAGTTGCACATGCCGTTTAAATCATTCCCCGAGGTGAGTACGGTGCAATCGTCCGCATAGGAAATTAGTTCGATACCTTCCGGCGGTGTTGGAAGGCTCGACAGGTAGATGTTGAACAATGTAGGAGAGAGTACGCTACCCTGTGGAACTCCCTGCTTAATTTTTCTATGCTTTGAACAACTGCCTCGAAACTCTGTGAAGGATTGCCTTACAACTAGATAGTTGGCAATCCACCTAACCACTTGTGCAGGGATATGCATATTTAGGAGATCGGCCAACAACGCAGAGTGAATGACCGCGTCGAAGGCTTTCGACAGGTCAAGGGCTACTAGGACGGTTCTGTCACAGGGCGGTTTCTGGTTGAGGCCATTTTGGATGTGATGAGTGATCATATCCAGAGCTGTTGTGGTGCTATGCATCTTCCTGAAGCCATGCTGGTGAGAAGCTAGCTCAGCATGCGATACAAGGGTGGGGTGGATGAGTGCTTCGAGCGTCTTTGCAACTGGTGATAAAATTGTGATTGGACGGTAGGATTCGGCGAGTTTCGTGCTTTTACCGGGTTTGAGAAGGGGGATGATTCGTCCCTTTTTTCATAATTCAGGGATAACAAGCGTGGATATCGACAAGTTGAAAGCCATCGCTAGATGTTCGATGGCCGGAAGATCTAAGTGTTTCAGCATGACCATTGAAATGCCATCTGGTCCAATGGCCTTTGAATTTTTTGCATTCTTGATTGCTGCTGAAACTTGGTCCGCTGTATAGGTGGAGATGATGTCAACTGTGCGGTTGCAAATCCTTCTTTTTATCTTGCAGTTGAGCATTTTGGTCGTGGGGTGTTCAATAAATTGCTTACTAAACAGGCTCGCGCAGAGTGTTGGATTTGCAGTGGTTTTCTTACCGAATCTGATGGCTACACTGCCCTTGTCTTTGGTTGGATGAGACAGGGCGCGGACCGTAGCCCATAGTTTGCTGATACCTTTCGGGAGATCGCAGCTTTCCAGATGCTCATTCCATTTCTCTTTTTTGATGGTGTTGACCGGATTTTCGCGTCTTCGTCGGCTAACCGTGCGGCAGTAGTTAGGAAATATGGCCGAACTCTGGGGATAGTGGTCCTACGTGCAACCATTCCCGGTGGCAGCTCGCTGCCACACGGGTTTTTCAAGCCTCTCCGGGGCGGACCACACCCGTTTCATCCAAAATCGAAACGGCCAAGAGTTGCCAAAAGACCCCTCCATGGCAAGAACCATGAAGGTTCGATGCAGGAGGGATGTGTATGGCTGTGTATGTGTGTGGACGTGTTCTATGTGTTTTTTCGTCAAATTGGGAGCATTTCATCTCAGCGCGGTTGCACTGAATTCTTTTAATCCGCACCGGCATCGAGACCAATCCAGGTCCCGAAATCTACATCTGCTGTGTATGCAACCGACGTATCTTCGGGAACGCCTTGAGGTGTACCTGCTGCGGAGAATGGTGTCACTTCTACTGCTCAGGCTTAAGAAAAATTAGACATTATGACAAGTTGTCTTTTGTTGCTCCAGGGTGTCTGCACGCGGGTCGGCCCCCAGCCACCCCAGGCCCTAGCTCACAAGCTAATGGTCCACCACCGTCTCCGGCCAATCCTGGCCCCAGCACCTAAAATCCTCCACCACCGATACTCGTAGCCAACAATACAACAAGACATAATCGTTCAAGTCTAACACCTGCACCCCCCGCCACAGTGTACACCCCACTCTCCATATTGCAGTTTAACTGCAATGGCATCCGTCTGAAGATCGACGAGATAGTCCGTTTCATGATTACGCGCAGAATTCTGATAGCGGCATTTCAGGAGACAAAGCTCCAACCATCAACTCCCGATTTTAACATCCGCGGCGATTACATACTTTTAAGGCGTGATAGAGTCGGCAGGCAGGGTCCTAACCCAGGAGGAGGGCTTGCATTCCTAATACACACACAGAACCGTGCAATACAGTGTATTAGATTTTCGTTTCAACGACTGCACGGCGGAAATGCAAGCTATTGCCGTTAAATCCGGCAATACCAATATCGAACTTATAAACATCTATGTTCCACCAGCTTCTAGCTGTGGCTCTGGCTATAAGTTCGATATTGGTCCACTCCTCATAGGACAGCATAGGATCCTACTTGGCGACTTTAACGCGCATCACGAACTCTGGCACTCGCACCTCGAAAATGATGCCAGAGGTATAGATATCGCGTCCAAACTAGACCCATCAGACTTCTGCGCTATCAATGGAATTTCGTCTACACGTGTCGCTGGCGCTTGTCATAGTTCTCCTGACATAACTATTGTGAGCGCCAGTTTGATAAGTGAAACCCGATGGGAGACAACAACATCTCTCCAATCCGATCACCTCCCCATATTAATAAACATAGATAAACCAGCCGAACTAACGACATCAGAACGGCGTACGTTTATCAACCATAAAAAGGCAAATTGGGAGGGTTTCACTGCGTTCACAACGACGAAGTTCGCCGCGCTACCTACTCCTACGAACACACGGGAAGCCGAAAAGAACATAAGGAACGTCATTGTCAAAGCGGCAGCTCGCTACATTCCGGCAGGACGTATCCCCAAAGTTCGGCCATATTTCCCAACTACTGCCGCAAGGTTAGCCGACAAATGGGACGATTTAAGACGCGCAAATCCGGCAGACCCCAGAATTCATGAGCTAAACTTAGAAATAAATCGACAAGTCAACACCTACAAAAAAGAGAAATGGAACGAGCATCTAGATAGCTGCGACCTCTCACAAGGTGTCAGCAAACTATGGGCTACAGTCCGCGCCCTGTCTCACTCAACAAAAGACAAGGGCAGTGTAGCCATCAGATTCGGTAAGAAAACCACTGCCAATCCAAAACTCTACGCGAGCCTGTTCAATAAGCAATTTATTGAACACTCCAAGACCAAGATGCTCAATTGGAAGATAAGAAGAAGGATTCGCAACCGTACAGTTGACATCATTCCCACCTTTACAGCGGACCAAGTTACAGCAGCAATCAAGAATGCAAAAAAATCAAAGGCCATTGGACCAAATGGCATTTCAATGGTCATGCTAAAACACCTCAATCTTCCGGCCATCGAATACCTAACGATGGCTTTCAACTTGTCGATATTCACGCTTGTCATCCCCGAATTCTGGAAAAAGGGGCGGATTATCCCCCTTCTCAAACCCGGTAAAAGCGCGAAACTCGCCGAATCCTGCCGTCCAATCACAATTCTATCACCCGTTGCGAAGACGCTCGAAGCACTCATCCACCCCACCCTTGTATCAAATGCTGAGCTAGCTTCTCACCAGCATGGCTTCAGGAAGATGCATAGTACTACAACAGCTCTGGATCTGATCACCCATCACATCAATCAGAAACCGCCCTGTGACAGAACTGTCCTAGTAGCACTTGACCTGTCGAAAGCCTTCGACACGGTTATCCATTCTGCGCTGTTGGCCGATCTCCTCAATATGCATATTCCTGCACAAGTGGTTAGGTGGATTGCCAACTATCTAACTGGAAGGCAATCCTTCACAGATTGTATTAGTTATTGTTCGCTGGTTATCCATGAATTAAGACCATAAGAATGCCATGGCTGGATTGCAGAAAAGAAAAATTCTTATGGTCTTAATCCTTCACAGAGTTTCGGGGCAGTCGTTCAAAGCATAACAAAATTAAGCAGGGAGTTCCACATGGTAGTGTACTCTCTCCTACACTGTTTAACATCTATCTGTCGAGCCTTCCAACTCCCCCGTAAGGTATCGAGCTAATTTCTTATGCGGACGACTGCACCGTACTCACCTCGGGGAATGATTTAAATGGCATGTGTGCTCGACTAAATGACTATATTGAGAAACTGGTGGAGTTTTTCAATATCCGCAATCTTGTCATTTCACCATCTAAATGTACCGCAACACTTCTTACCACCTGGACGCAGGAATTTTCGGAGGTGCTTGGGATCCGTACTGGTAAGCATGCTGATGACGTTGTTCCTACTGTAACCCCAAGATCCTTGGTGTCTATTTAGACACCATGATGAAGTCGAAAAATCACGTCACAAACGTAGTCGATAGAATGCACAGTAGAAATAACGTCCTAAAGGCGTTAGCCGGGAGTTCCTGGGGAAAGGACAAAAAAACTATGTTGGTCACCTACAAGCAATCCCTACCTATGCAGCACCGGTGTGGTCACAAACCGTCTGTGACACAAACTGGAATAAGATCCAGGTATGCCAGAACGCTGCTCTACGTATCGCCACAGGTTGCCATCTCATGTCGTCCCAGGAGCATCTTCATCAAGAAACCAGCATGTTATCAGTGCGTGATCACAATCACCTCTTGTCTCTTCAATATCTGGTCGGTTGCTATCGAGAGGATCACCCAAATCATCATCTCATGGACAATACTCCCCCTCCACGACATGTCAGGAGTGGAGTCAGAGATCTCGAGAGAGACGTCCGGAGATACAAACGGGTACCTCCCGATATATTTGATGACACAGCATACCATGCGGCCATCACAGATATTCACACAACCGTTGTGAATAGGTCAATAGGGAGATTAGGTCCGACTAGAGTCCTCTCAGTGCCCCCACCACCCATATCGCCTGAGGAGACTAGGCTCCCGAGAGCCACAAGAGTGACACTAGCCCAACTCAGGTCGGGTTTTTGTTCACGTCTCAATTCCTACCTATCTCGAATAGACCCGGACATCCAGAACATTTGTCCGAGCTGCGGCGGTACGCCACACGATGTGGACCACCTGTTTCGATGCCCCGCTGCACCCACTAACCTCACTCCGAGGTCGTTATGGGGCAACCCCATTGCAGCTGCTACGTTCTTGTCGCTTGAGACAATAGGCGAGAACGACGACGAAACTTAGAACATGTCCACAGACATGCACAGCGACTCACACCCTTCTGCACCGCTACAACAACAACAACTCTGGGGATACGTCCTGCCGAAATGAAGCGAGCTGCCGCTTTGACAATGACGTTCCTTATATTATTTTCGGCTTCCCTGGCGTTTGGAATAGGTGGCGCGGCGAACTTCAAAGTCCTGGCATTTCCGAAGATGCGTCGTTCTTCTCATTTGGCGGTCACCTAATTTCATATTCTATCAGTCAGATGCAGAAAATCCGTTACTTTTGCAGTTTTACTTCTTCTTTCTCTTCGGGTTGGAGTAGTAGATATTTTTTTTGGTTGGTTCTGCCGTAAGCTCTGGTTTAGTAGAACTTCGTTTCATATCAGCCCCTGATCGAGCGTTAATATAACAGTGTGCACGGTCATCAGGAGGCTCCGGCATCATTTTCGACATTTTCTAGGGTGAATGTTTTAGTTTTCTCTGGTTTTGTTGTCTCTCATTTGGCTATGTATAGTAAAAACTTAATTTCTCCTTGCTCTCTAGTGTCACGGGTTTTGGATGCTGTGGCGTAGGAATTGTCTACTCAGACTTCGAGTTCGCAATGTTTCTTTGCAGTTGCGAGAGGCAAGAATGGAGTTCTCTCTGTAAACGGCTCTCGTCAATTTAAAGTTTCGCCTTTTCTTTTTTTTAGCTCATCTTTATTAGCTGCTGGTTAAATACCTTTCCCAAGCAGTTTTAGTGAATGCCGGGATCTTCGTTTTTGTTCTCGAGGTCTACTTAGATAATTGTCATTCTGATTTTCATATTTTTTGTTTTTTATTGTTTTTGTTGTATTGAACAAAAAACTGTAGTGCAATACATTTAACCAGGGCCGGATTTACCCTCTATTGCGCCCCTGGTACTTCGTCAACCATTGCATCCTTGTGTATAATGGGGCTCCAAGAAACCATGAACAATCTGTCCGGCATTTATCCGTTATTCTGTAAATACTAATATGTTGTCAATTGCTGATTTCAACTAGCTTTACTTTAATAATTTTCAGATAAAGCGTGGCATGAATTTGCCCGAGCAAATATGCGACAAATGCCTTGGCGATTTGGAGGTGGCGTATCGATTTCGAACGAATTGCGAAAGTTCAGATGCAATTCTCCAGTCACTGATGGAAGGCAATGTAGTGACCGATCTTGTCATGTCATCGGAATCGGGCGAAGTGTACAAATACAAACCTCCTTCAGGCCTTAAAGTAAAGCGCATACGTCCCATCCCGCTGAAAGTGGAGGCTACGAGTGATATTGATGACAATCAAATCGAAAACACCATCATCGAGGATAATGGAATTTCGGACCACGAGGCAATGCCAACGGAAGTAGGTTTTCGATCACAGTTTATTGTAGGATAAGAATATTGAAAGTAAATTTGTATTTCAGGAATATACAGTTGAGAAAGAAGGCGCCGCATATGATCAGGGAGATGGTGACGGCATTGTAAGTTGTTTTCTTGAACTAAAATAACAGGCACGGCAGTACAGCATTCGACCTTGACCACAGATGTGTTATTGACATCCAATTTCCAAGATCTTAACTGCATTTTTTGTATAGGTGTTGAGATCAGCAGTACACCCTGCCGAGTTATTTATCCCCATAAATGCGTACTCGTTTAACATCTGAATGGGATCATGGGTCGTGAATTCGAAAACCATCGTAAATGCTCACAGTTCGATTCGAACCCAGGGCCCTGTGTTTCATAAGCGAGTGCACTAACTACTACGCCAACTTGACTCTTCTTGATGTCCATATATTTTCGTTTGCAATCATACACTTTTCTCTATGCAGGTTGACAATCTCGACCTCTACGAAGACATCATTGTTATGCGACCGACAAAACCGTATAAGACTCGTTCTGAACACTTGACAGTTAATGTGGAAGACATCATCGTGCGACCGGTGAAAACGAATAAAGCACGTTCCGAAAAATTGTCAAACACTGCAGCCTCCGCAGAAGGAAACACATCGAAAGCCGAAGGCTCGGGAACAAAACGTAATCGTAAACTTGCAGACGGCGTCGATAAAAATTTGAAAATTTGCGAAATATGCGGCAATACGTACAAGTACAAACATGCACTGGAAAGTCATATGCGACGGCATCGAAACGAGAAACCTTTCGCTTGCGAGTAAGCTTTATGTCGACCCCACACTGTCCGGGGTTTGCCAAATCGTGCGGTACAAAAGATCAGAGTTGTGGACAACATACACTTAGAACAGACATAGGGGGGAATTCAATAAAAAATAACGTTTGTTGAATTCCCCCATCGTCTCTATCTCTGCCTTGCGTATGTTGTTTACAACGTTCATCTCTTGTACCGCTTGATTTGGCAAACTCCGGACAGTGTGGTTGCGGCCTGACGTTGCTAATGCACGTATTTCGTGGAAAAACATAACAATTATGTTTTGGTGTTTCAGAATTTGTGGCCGAGCATTTGTCATTAATTTTGAATTGCGTCGTCACATGAGAACGCATACCGGTCAAAAACCGTATGAATGCCGATATTGTGGACGGAAATATTCCGACTTCGGGAGTCGAAGTAAACACGAAAGGTGAGATTGTCCGTATGTCTGCCGTTAAACGTATATATTTAACTTCTTTCTAAATTTTACAGAACCCATACCGGAGAGCGACCATACGTGTGCGAAACATGCGGCAGAGCATTTGCATATTCCCATGTTCTTTCCAGTCACATTCTAACTCATACCGGCGAGAAGAGATATGCGTAAGGATCTAGTTTTTTCCCAATTAAAACTGATATTCCTGATATGTGATTTCATACATTATTTCAGTTGTACGGTATGCAGTAAACGCTTTACCAAAGCTCATCATCTGAAAGCCCACATGAATACACATACGAAAAATTCCACAAAACTAATTGTTGACTACAACTATTGTGATCCATCTGCTACGAGCACTGCCAATCAGGAAAATGTCGAGACGACCGAAACTCAAGTAATCTACGAGACGGAACAAAACGATCAGCGCACGTATGGCGAAGTGTTGGCCGTTTTGAATGAACAACCGAAAATTGATGAATTTGTCGATGAGGTTGAGATGAAGGTGATTATTTCGGAAGAAGAACATCGTCAAGCGGTCGATTTGATTAATATGCAAGCATAAAGAGGAAACGTCGTTTTTCTATTGTTATTTAGTTCTCACTATGTGTTGAACAGCTTAGGAGGATTATGCCATGGTCATATTTTAATTCGTTTGGATTTAAGTCTTCAACCGAAGGCGCATTGTAATTAGTGTATTATAGTTAGAATAAAATGAAATTTCCATTATTTCAGTAGAAATTATTTTCATACGTTTTCGGCTTCGATGAATTTTGTTGTTGCGCTGGCAGAAAGGCGTGAATCGCGGTGCATGTGTGCGGATGTGTTCCTAAGTTTCGTCGCCGTTCTTGCTTGTTTGAAGCTACAAAAACGTAGCAGCTGGAATCGATATCCGTACAATTAGGGCATATATTTTGTATGCTCGGGTCCATACGAGACAGATACGAATTATGACTTCTGCTCACTTCTGACTTCTGACCAAAGTTGGGCTAACGTCACTCTGGTGGCTCTCGGGAGCCTAATCTCCTCAGGCGAAATTGGTGGTGGGAGCGCTGAGAGGACTCTATTCTTCTTCTTCTTGTAGCGGTGCAGAAAGGTGTGAAACCTCTGTGCATCTATGTGGGTACGATTTATGGTTCGTCAATGTTTGTGTCCGTGAGGTCTAAGGACAAAAACATAGCTGCTGCGGATAGGGTTTTCCCACAGCGATATAGGGGTAAGATCAGTGGGCGCAGCGGGGCATTGAAACAAGTGACCCACATCATGAGGAGTACCATTGCAGTTTGGACAGATGTTTTGAATGTCCGGGTTTATGCGAGAAAGGTACGAATTAAGGCGTGAACAAAAGCCCGACCAAAGTTGAGCTAGTGTTACTCTAGTATGGCTCTCGGGAGCCTAATCTCCTCAGGCGAAATTGGTGGTGGGCGGTCTGAGAGGACTCTATTCGCACCTAAACTCGCGATAGACCGATTCACTTCTTCAGTGTGGATCGCTGCAATGGCGGCTCGGTATGTAACTTCATCGTAAGGGTCCTGTTTGTATCCCTGAACCTCTCTCTCAAGGTCTCGTAAACCACGCCTGACATGTCGTGGTGGAGGAATTCGGTCCATGAGATGATTATTGGGATGATCCTCACGGTAGCAACCAACAAGATACTGTTTTGAGAGTAGGAGATTGTGATCACGTATTGGCATCAATTTTGTCTCCTGATGTAAGTGATCCTGGGCAGACATCAGAAGGCAACCTGTCGCGATGCGTAGAGCGGCATTTTGGCAGACCTGAACTTTGGACCAGTTTGTGTCACATAGACTATGTGTCGAAACTGGGGCTGCATAATCAGCGGCCGCTCGACCCGCCGCTTTATAAGTAGCTAGCATGGTTTCTTTATCTTTGCCCCAGGTGCTACCAGCTAGAGCTTTTAGGATGTTGTTCCTACTGCGCATTTTTTCACAGACTGAAGCTGCATGATTCGCAGACGTCATCATGTTCTCTAGGTGAAGCCCGAGAATTTTGGGGTTTTTAACAGTAGGAACAGGATTGTTGCCAACACGTATATCCATCTCCCATCTGATGTCCTCCCACCAAGTGGTTGGAAAAGTCGCAGAGGATTTGGACGCAGAGATGGTGAGGTTTCGGCTTTGGAAAAATGCCTGTAGTCATCCTAGATACCGATTAATTCGGAGGCGCATTTCATCCTTATCATTCCCTGTGGCGAGTACGGTGCAATCGTCAGCATAGGAAATCACCTCGATTCCTTCAGGTGGTGTGGGAAGGCCGGACATGTAGAAGTTGAACAGAGTGGGGGAGAGTATCCCTCCCTGTGGAACAGCTAATTTGATTTTCCTAAGGTTAGAACGTTTGCCTCGAAACTCGGTGAAGGAGTGCCGACCAGCTAGATAATTGGCAATCCAACGGATCTCTTGTGCAGGAAGATGCATATTCAACAGGTTTGCTAAGAGCATTGAATGATTGACCTTACTCTATTCGTACCTAAACTCACAATAGACCGACTCGCTTCGATGTTGTTGTTGTTGTAGCGATTCAAGAGATTTTTTTTTTCTCTTGAATCGAAGGGGGTCTTGGCAGCTCTTGGCCGTTTTTTTTTAACAACGGGTAGCTCCGGGACGATTTACATCGAAGAACCGGCTGCCGTAGGAGCATTTTATGGACAACACAAACATCCATGGGCCACAGTGGGATTCGAACCCACGCACCGGCAACTCAGAGATAGAGTGACATCTCCGCCACTGAGCCACCGAATGCTCGCTTCGTCGGTGTGAATCATTGCAATGGCAACCCGGTATGATTCTTCATCGAAAGGATCCCGTCTGTAACCCTGTACCTCTCTTTCAAGGTCTCGTTTGATGTGGCGTGGCGGAGAAATTCGGTCCATGAGATCACGATTGGGTTGACCCTCTCGATAGCATCCAACAAAGATACTGTTCTGAAAGTGGTTGTTGTTGTTGTAGCGGCGCAAGTGAGGGGGGGGGGACTAGTATCGTCATTCATAGATAGTTGGCATCCTCTCCTCAAGTTCTAGACCCAAGAAAGTTGCCACCTCAATGGGTGTCGGCAAACGTAATTTATATTATTGTTATATGATTTCTGGTCAACTTAGCCTTGAAAATAATGTATTGTTATATTATTTCTGGTCATTTGGAATCTGACGGTCGTGGAGAAAAGACTAGGAGTAAGTAATCAAATTTAATTTTAAATATCTTAATGTTACATGTTTAACTCCTATAGAAAATAAATTCGCTCATTTGTCAGTCAGGCGAGCGTATTCTATTTTTTGAAAACTTCACGCCCGTCTCACGTTTTGCCGTGACAATGGGGTTCTCTCTCTCTTTTTTTCTTTCTGGTTCCTTTTAACCACTAGTGGGGCATAGGGCATTGACTACGTCTCCTTTCCACCTCTGCCTATTTGCAGCCATCGCCTTTAGCTGGTCCCATGATTTGCCTATAGATTTTACATTGCTTTCGAAGATCCGGAGTTTGGAATTTCTGGAGATGGGGTTCTCCCATAGTGTAATCGGTGTAAGTTGCGTAGGTGCGGCAACGAAATCGAAGAGATGGTCCACATTATGTGGGCTGGCTTCACATGCTGGACAAATATCTGCAATGGCGTTGTCGATGCGAGACCAGAACGAGTTAAGGCTGGAGCACCATCCAGAGCGAAGTTGAGCCAAGGTGGTACGTGTGGCTCTGGGTAGTTGTTGTTCATCGGTGGAGATATCGACACGGTTTGCGGATAGGTCATTCCTGGCTTTGGTTACCTCATTGGTGTGTAATTAAGGGCGGTCCTAGCCTTACATTTTGGAGGGGGTCACCGCTATGGGCTTAAAGTTTTTTTATCGGACCAATACAAAGTCCTAACCTAAAAACTCAGATTGATCAATGGCTATGTCCACACATGTGCGCTATGGTCTTCAAGCTCCGTATCCACTTTCAACATTGAACATGTCATTGTGCCTGTCTAGACAATTTCAATTTTTGTTTGTCTTCATCATTTTGACAATTGAAACTTGAGATGTATGCGCTATTGAAGAAACGCATTCATTCTTGAACGCAATTGCCAATGTTAAATATTAACAACACATCATCTATTCATACAATTCATGAAATAATTTATCATTTACCCGTCCTGACCAAAGCCGTGACACATATTTAACGATAAATAATGAACAGATCTGGATAGAATGAGACATTGATCTCTTCTGTTCACTTGACGCAATCAATGACATGTTCAATGTTGAAAGTGGATACGGAGCTTGAAGACGATAGGGAAGACGAAAGCGCAAATGTATGGACATAGCCAATTACTGATCAGGTTTTCAATCCTCCAGGTTAAAATTAAAAGAACCATTAAATAGTAAATAAATTTTTTAATATGTCAAATAAAAACGAAAATTACAATACAAACTCTAATTTAGTCTTGGACCCTTTGAAAACCTTGTAATCACAGCATCCACATCAACATCAATCATCAATGTCCCTGTGAATGTTCAGGATAGCGAGACCGACAAGGCGTTCTTCTCCCATGGATGCTCGGAGCCAACTTTTAACACGGCGCGGCGCAGAGTTGAAAAGCTCCGTTCTCCAGTGGCAACACTTACTGGCAATGTCGCGAGAATCCGAAGCAGGCAGTTTATGGCTGGGTACGAGTCATGATCACATTCTTTAATTATTTGCATCAGACAAGTAGGAACGGCTTGTTTTGGGGCAGATTGTGACAGTCGCTTCCACTTAGCTAACCACAATTGATATTCTGCAACAACATACCAAACTGGTAACTCCCAAAAGTCCACTGTAAGCATCTGCTACCTCTCGTAGAACTTGTATTTCGTCATCACTGTTCGTGGCAAGAGTATATTCAAATTGAAAACTTTCATAATGCCTGGAGACAGGCGATCTTTCAAATCAACTATGACAGTGTCTAACAATAGCATATACGTCACTCTGCGGAAGTAATCCTTGGTAGAGTCAGCCGGGATATTTGCACGCTGCATTTGACGAGATACTGTTCTCGGCATCTTAATAACACTCTCCAATTCTGATGCTATCTCAGTAATATCTTTATAAAGTTGACTAAATATTCTCTTTGCATTTAGCCTCTTGCCTTCCAGCACAGCCAATGTATCCTGAATATAGCCGGTAGCTTTCATCAGGTCAACTGCCGGAGACTGAAGGAATCTGCTCAGAGACACAGTAGTACCTGAAAAAATATATTTAAGATAAGAACGATTACATTATATGAGACTGCGTATTCGTAGTTACCAAGAACGCCAAAAAGACAAACTGAAGATACAATGAAGTCAGAACTGCGCAGGGCTTGATGCAAGCAGTTTGCTTCTGAGGAAGTCTTGCTATCATTCCATTCAGACATATTTAGGAGAGCGTTGCAAACTTTAATAAGGCAAACTTTAATAAGCATATCCTTGAAATTGAAGATGTCCATCATGTCTTCAACCCAACGAGTTTCACATAAGCCTTAGAGTGTGCCCTTTAACTCTTCTTTGAAAACAAGCTGTCTCTTTGCCGAAGCGTTCGCAAAAGCGATGACCTTTTTCATTATTGTAGGGGGTAATGAACCCCTTGACCCCCTCTGGGACCGTCCTTGTGTGTAATTGCTTTAAGGCCGCCTTGTATGTATTTGTGTTATCGAGAGGAACTCTTTTAAATCTTTGGACTTCCCTTTCCTTGTCACATAAAGAACGTCTTACACGACGTGGTGGTGGGGTTTTGTCCATAAGGTCATGATTCGGGTGTTCACTACGTAGTACAGTAATCGGGTATATTTTACTTAAAAAAAATACGTAATGGCTGAAATTTGGTGGAGATGTTAAGCAACATGCCCCAAGTCTAAATCTGAGTTTTCGTATTTGTGGGAGTGGGGGAAGTGATAGTAATTTGCCTACTTATAGGGGAATTTTGCGTTTTTCTTTAATATCATTCTTCCTGGTGTTCCTACAGTAAAGTGATGTATAGAAGTTTTGTTTCGAATCGAATTGTCTATTCAACGGTACGTAAGCCAATGTCGTAGGCCAAATAGTTCCGTTATAATTACCGGTTAAAGGGCAAAATAGTACTAATAATGAGAATATTTTGCTTAAGTAAAACACGTAATGACTGAAATTTGGTGGAGATGTTAAGGGATACGTCCTAAATCTATATCTGAGTCTGCGTATTTATGGGAGAGGGTTGTTATAGTAAATTGCCTACTTATAGGTTAAATTTGCGTTTTTGCTTAATATCATTCTTATTGTTGACCCTACAGTAAAATCAAATAATCTATTCACCGGTATTCAAGGTTTTGTATGACTGTGTATATGTATGGATGCGATATATGTATATGTTTTTTCGTCATATTGGGAGCATCACTTCTCGGCGCGGCTGCTCTCAATTCTTCTTCTACGCGCCGGCATTGAAGCAAATCCAGGCCCAGTTATGGTATGGATGTG
Source organism: Microchrysa polita (assembly GCA_949715475.1). NCBI lineage: Eukaryota > Metazoa > Arthropoda > Insecta > Diptera > Stratiomyidae > Microchrysa > Microchrysa polita. The sequence goes on along the minus strand of OX454420.1, from coordinate 31,667,106 downwards.
TAGTGTCTGCACCCGACGTATCGGTTCTAATGCCAGGTCACTTCAGTGTAGTTGCTGTCCGGAGTGGGTGCATTTCAGATGCTCCGGTTTGCGAAGGATGAGTCACATAGAAGGTACATTTGTTGCACCAGGCTGTAGGTTTACTGGGCAGCCTCGGGTAATACCAGACCCCTCCCCAACACCAATGCCCCCTACTCCCCCCAATAATGCTGCCTTGAATGTAAGACACAGTTTAACTCCTGCCCCTCCGCCAGCAACTTTTACACCTATGTCCATACTGCAGTTCAACTGTAATGGCATCCTAGGGGAAATTTCTGAAATCACAAGCTTCTTGAGAAAGTACAGAATTCTGATTGCAGCCATCAAAGAGACTAAGCTCCACGCGAATTCATCTTTCAACACTGACGGTGAATATATCATCATACGCAAGGACAGAGAAGGCGCCACGAATGATTCTCACCCTGGAGGTGGACTTGCCTTCCTAATACACAGGTCCGTACATTACAGTGTATTAGATGTAGTTTCAGACGGTACGGCGGAGTTGCAAGCCATCTCAATTTCATCAGGGAGCACCAATATTAAAATTTTTAGTATCTACATACCACCACATTCTAGTTGTACAAACTACCATTTCAATATTGGTCCTCTTCTTAATGGAGAGCACAGGATCATTCTTGGCGACTTCAATGCCCATCATGAACTCTGGCATTCCGCGCTTCACAACGATACCAGGGGTCAAGCTATCGCTGAATCTCTGGACGCATCAGATTTCTGTATCCTCAATGAAAACTCGCCAACCCGTGCTGCAAACAATTGTATTAGTTGTACCCGGCCGTGATATTGCGTGACGTCAGAGTAACACGGCCTCATGGCCTAACATGTCGTTCTTGACAGCGACTACGTTCGGTCTGGGACATAATTATTATGCCTATCTAAATAGCTGTTGTAACTACGATTTGTTCAGTTCGGTCGCGGTGCACTGACGTGTCTCGTCACCACCACGATTTCGGCATTTGCACGCCGGACAGGAACGTGTCCACATCCGCGAGTAAGTGTGTGAGGTGATAAGTCCTACGCAAAAGGTACTTCCAATTCATAGGTGTTTCGGCCAGCAGATTTTGCCCGCCAACTATAAATTGTGAGGTTATAAATAGGAAACAATTCCTAGACCACAAGAACTTCTGATTCATAGGTGTTTTGGCCAGCAGCATTTGCGCGGAACGTGTGCATAGGTGAACGTAAAGTCAGGTTATGTACAGCCATAAATTGTAAAATAGAACCGTTTTTGTTATGTGTAGTTTAATTTAACCAAGAATATACAATCAGTTTATAATAAGTACAAAAATAATAATGGTAATTATGAATATATCATAATGCAAGTCTATGTCGTACTTGTCTCGTAGCGGCCGTTCGTGTTAAGTAGGTCTAGAAAGAAAAAAAAAGAAACGAATTAATCAGATAACAAAATTAATTGATAGAAACAGAAATTGTTGCTACTGATTTATATGATAGTCATAATTGTACAACTGTAGTAATAGATTCGCGATGTAAAAGTATAAGATGTATAAGTATTACATGTATTGTAGGAATACAATTTCAAATTTAAATTTTGATCAACCCTGTAAATAGACAATATGCCCATCCCTACAGTTTCTTGTATTTTCTTGTATATATCTTCACTTCGAATAAAGTGCTTGAAGTGGATACGTGTGTTTTAATTTACTCCTGGCAACATCAGAAGTGGGATCTCATAGGTGTTTCCCAGTGTGCAGACGTGCAAAAGTGAAAAATGGAAAACATGTCGGTGAAGCACCTAAAAAACAAGCTAAAATTTTTGGGTTTATCCACAGAAGGCAAAAAGTGCGACTTAAAAAAATGTTTGTGTGACGCCAATATGGCTGAAACTGAAAACTACTCTCATAGTGTGCGTGCCGAACACGAAGAACAAACCAATGCGCGTGAAAGAGATAGACATGTGCGTGACGATAGTTCTCGGTATAGTGAATGTGCGACTTTAGAGTCTCTACAAAGAAACTTAGACATAATGAGCCGAGAATTAAATTTATTGCGCCGCGAAAACGAAATGGCGAAGCAAGTGCGTGAAATGACTGTTGATGAAAAGTTATTATATCCTACCGAAGCGGAAAAGCTACGGGTCATCAAGTCAGTTCATTTTCAAGATGGAGAATTTCGCAAGGATATACAGTTGGAAGAATGACACCCTCCTGCATTATACAAATTTGAGGTTAAAAGGGACCGCAAAATTGTGGAGAGGTTGTAATATGGGGCATCCATTCGGGTGCACTCAAACGAATTCTACTTGCAGGGGGTCTTGTACATAAACGATGAGCAGCAACAGTTGCTGCCTGGCTATTTATCGCCGGCATCAGAAACATAACATGACACGCCACCTATTATCGGACACCCACCGAGGCAAATAAATTTCCGCTGAGAGCACACGAATGGATGTACGATAATACAACGCAGGTATCTGCGCACATATGCAGCATGACAAGTGTGTCTCACTCACGCGGCCATATCCAGGCCATCTGCTCTTCGCGCATGCCGTTCCACACACTGGCATTCTCTTATGAGAAATTCTTTCCGGTGCACACACACCACCAAAAATGAGCAAATGTGTGTCCGTGAACGACCCGCTCGAGGAGAAAAAGGGAGATAGCAGAACAGACTTCCGGGAAGGTGGAGTGTTGGTACGCAGTACGGGCGTGTTTTTTTTTGTCCAAAGCGTGCACAATAAAGACTTTGATGCGATTTTGTGTAAATTGCTACATAACTACGTGGTGTGACGAGTCTAGTTCCCCGGTCGGTGGTGCTCCGCTAGTCGTTTTGCCCCTTCTTGTGTTCGCGTGGATAAAAACGTGTAATCGCTGTACAAATTGCTGGCATCGTGGGTGATTTTTTTTTCTTGTGCACGGCCAAGGTGGCGGAGCCCTAATAGCGGCGTATGTCGCTGGGTCGTCTAGTCGGCACTGTCGAGAAAGTGCACGAGAGCGATAAACATTTAACCCCAGGCGACGGGCGAAAATTCGCAAACAAAACAACAAAAAGAAAAAGGAAAACCGCAAAGGTGGGCCTGCGTGTGTGATACACATTTGGTTATATATATTATACTAGCTGAGAGAGCTCGCTTCGCTCGCTCTCTTATCTAGTGCTCGCTACGCTCGCGTTGTTCGCTTCGCTCACAACTTGACACTAATTTAACCTTATGAGCGATTTTGAATGCCAATCAACCTGTTAATTATAATTTATTGTAATCAACGTATCGATGATGAAACTAAAGTGGATATGTAAACAAAGCGATAAATAATTTGCGTCGCGCCACTACTTCTTTAGGGGTCAAGGCAACAACATCATACTCAACCCCCTGACTGACTGATCAGACTGCACTTGCCCTTCAAAAATATTGGGAGTGTTATTATTAGCGTGAGTTATTTCGAAAATCATTAATTAATATAACTGATTCCAAGATAGTAAATGAAAGAAATACTCGATGCTGATCGACCGATAGATTGTCGTCTAAATTTAGATTATATATTTCAGTTTAATGTGAAGAATTAAGCACACATCACACGTTTCTATTGCTATAGTCACGAAGCACGCTCATTTACTCACTTTTCACCAAGCTTACTAAAATGTGCGCGCGTCACCTATCGAAAACTGTTAATACTAACCCAGAAACCATCATACATCCAGGTTGACGGTTATCGTTGACCACCCTCTGTAATGTTCGGAGAAAAGGGTCAGATAACCCTTTAGACAATTTTGTGGCAAGTCCGGCGACACCTCAATCGTGTCACTCCGCCAAAGGATTGCGGAGATATCGTCGGATTTCTGAAGTAGTACGAAGTTGATTGTGAAATTGCTGTGACAACATATAGGATGTATGTACGTAAAAACGTAGTCACCTTGAATGCAATTTATCGGAAATATCGACGGACTTCCGACCACCCTGTGCTCTAATTGGGGAAGAGGGTTCAATTACTCTTTAGGCAATTTTGTGGCGAGTCCGGCGACACCTCAATAGTGTCGCTCCGCCAAAGGATTGCGGAGATGGCCAACATCCAGGTTGAAGGTTATCTCTGAACACCCTGTGCACTTATCGGAGAAGAGGTTCCGATAACCCAATAGGCAATTTTGTGGCGAGTCCGGCGACACCTCAATCGTGTCACTCCGCCAAAGGATTGCGAAGATATCGACGGATTTCCGAAGTAGTACGAAGTTGATTGTGAAATGGCTGTGACAATATCCAGGATGTATGTATGTAAAACGTAGTCACCTATCACCTTGAATACAAATTATCGGAGATATCGACGGATTTCCGACCACCCTGTGCTCTAATTGGGGAAGAGGGTCCAATTATCCTTTAGACATTACTTATATATATATAGATAGAAGATAGATATATAGAAGATTATGGCTCCATTATACTACGTCATATCATCATATTTCAATCATATCCTTAAGCCGGTTCGATTTCATTTAGTACACGTATAAAAATTTAAAGCGAATGAATCGAGTAGGTTTAATCACTTCTGTACAAAATAGTAAAATAACAATAAAAAGAAGAGGAGGGCACTTCGGGGCTTGGAATATAGTTTACGACCTATTACCATACCTAGCAAGGATATATACAAAATTTCATAAAAATCGGTCCAGCCGTTTCGAAAAGATCGTATCCTTAAGCCGGTCGCAAAAGGATTGCGGAGATGGTCAGCATCCAGGTTGACGGTTATCTCTGACCACCCTGTGCACTGATCGGAGAAGACGATGACCGATGACCCTTTAGACAATTTTGTGGCGAGTCCGGCGACACCTCAATCGTGTCACTCAGCCAAAGGATTGCGGAGATATCGACGGATTTTCGAAGTAGTACGAAGTTGATTGTGAAATTGCTGTGACAACATCCAGGATGTGTGTACGTAAAAACGTAGTCACCTTGAATGCAATTTATCGGAGATATCGACGGATTTTTGACCACTCTGTGCTCTAATTGAAAAAGAAGGTCCAATTAACGTTTAGACAATTTGGTGGTGAGTCCGACGACACCTCAATAATGTCGCTCCGCCAAAGAATTGCGGAGATGGCCAACATCCAAGTTGACGGTTATCTCTAACCACCCTGTGCACTGATTGGAGAAGAGGGTCCAATGATCCTATATGCAATTTTGTGGCGAGTCTAGCGATACCTCAATCGTGTCACTCCGCCAAAGGATTGCGGAGATATCGACGGATTTCCGCAGTAGTAGGAAGTTTATTCTGAAATCCCTGTAACCAATATCCAGGATGTATGTACGTAAAAACGCAGCCATCTTGAATAAGATTTTTCGGAGCGACACTGTAGTTGATCCAATGACAACTAAATACATATTTAGTGAATTTAAATGTTGTCAATGAAAACTTGATTACAACAGGTGACTCTCATACAAAATGGAATTTCGATATTTACCACCACTTCCTTTGATATTTTCAAAAAAATTTGGTCCATAAACCTTCTCCAATGTAAGACGGATAAAACAAAAAAAGAATCATCCAAATCGGTCCAGTGGTTTAGAAGTTTACTGGCAACAGACAGAAATACACGTCCATTTTTATATATATAGATGTACATATTTTCTTTTTGCAGCCGCCGCCACCGCAACGAATTTTTGCGAGTTCTGGCAGGGCGGCGTCCAGCAAAACAGCGAAAACAAACGACGGGAAAAATTTTCAATTGGGGCGATCTTGGGCGCGGAACATCACTTCGCGCAACCGGAAATTCGGCGCTGACAGGAGTGTGCGGGTGATGTCGATTGGCCTTTTTGTTGTTCGGGAGAACACCCCGCACGTCAGGTGTGGCTGGAACGAGGCGGTATGTAGCCCCACATTGATTAATTTAAAATGCCCGATGAACGTTAAGTGATGATAAAAGGAAAGAATTTTAATATGACATAATTCGGAAAAATTTAGAAGGTATAATATTCATTGATTAATTTAAAATGCCCGATGAACGTTAAGTGATGTAAATAGTTTTTTTTTTGTGAATTATGTACATACATATGTACTTTGATAACAAGTAAATTTTAGGATAAAAGGAAGGAATTTTAATATGATGTAATTCGGAAAAATTTAGAAGGTATAATATTGAAACTCGGACGTATAATTGGACGAAGACGACTTCCCCGACATAGCAGGACGGTGACTGTAAAATAAGGAGAAAACAAAAGAAAAAAAATATATATAAACGAATATACCTCCACTATACCTAATTAGGAATGATTTTGATTTTTTTTAAGCAACAACGAATGGTTGGCATATAAATGTTAATAGTTTTTTTTTATTCAGTAGAGCATCAAATGGATTTGTGCGTAACTTTACTACGTAATGAAACTTATATACAGGGTGTCCCGCATTGGGTGGTCAGTACTGTAAGGGTTGATAGCGCAATTTGTTTCAGGAAGAAAATTAGCAACACAATCGGAAATTTTTTTACCGTTACCTTATTATCGCTCTTTTTGTGAAAGTCATCGAAAATCGTGACTTGTCATGGAAAATCATAATTTGCAGCCCTCCTAATGACTTAATCCAAGTTTTGATTTCAGTTTCAGAAACTACATAAAATTTCACAAAAACTCAAGTTTTTCCTGTTGCCAACATTATCGCGACTTCCAAGATACAGTAACTCAAACTTAATAGAAATTTTAAAATAGATTTTTCATCAAAAATTCAAACAGTAATTTCATAACGGTGCTTTATACGTACAACTCTGCAAAGTTGATAAAAGTTGCTTCAACATGTTGACTTTCCAACGGTATATTACGTTTCATATTTACATTGCGGAATTTTGGAATTACACATATTGGATGTAAAAAAAGCAAGGTAATTATTTTCTTGTCGGATTATTCAAACTGAAATTTTATTAATTTATTATACCCTTCACTCGTAGAGTAAAGGGTATATTAACTTTGTCATGAAGTTTGTAACGCATTGAAGGAAGCATCTCCGACCATATAAAATATATATATATATATGATCAGCATGACGAGCTGAGTCGATTGGGCGATGTCCGTCTGTCTGTGTGTTCGTCTGTCCGTCTGTTGCTACGCGTTTTACTCGGCCAGTTTAAAAGCTATCGAGCTGAAATTTTGCACACATGCTTCTTTTCATTGCAGGCAGTTTGTATGTTCGAATCGCTAAAATCGGACCGTGGGGTCATGGGGCTGCCATACAAACCTAACCCCCCAATTTGGTTTTTCTAAGAAAAACTTTTTCATGCGTGCAAAAATTTCAACCATATTTCACACAAAAGTGTTTCTATTGATAAGACAAAACATATGTAAGAATGGATCAAATCGGACTATGGGGTCATGGGGCTGCCATACAAACTTAACCCCCCAAATTAGGTTCTTCTAAGAAAAACTTTTTCATTTGTGTACCTATTTCAACCAAATTTCATACAAATGTGTTTCTGTTGATGCCACAAAACATATGTGAGAATGGTAGGAATCGGACTGTGGGGTCATGGGGCTGTCATACAAACCCAACCCCCCAAAATGATTTTTTCTAAGAAAAACTTTTTGATTTGTGCACCAATTTCAATCAAACCTCATAAAAGTGCATTTCAATTGATGCCACAAAACATATGTAAATGGGGTCATGGGGCTGTTATACAAACCCAACCCCCCCAAATTGAGTTCTTCTACGAAAAACTTTTTTATTTGCGCATCACTTTCAACCAAAACTCGTAAAAGTGCATCTCTATTGATGCCATAAGACATGTGTAAAAATGAATGGAATCGGTCTATGGGGTCATGGGGCTACCATACAAACCCAACCCCCCATTTTAGATCTTCTAAGAAACGTTTTTTCCACACCAATTTCAAAAAAACTTAGTGCGTCCTTGTCAAAAAAAAAATTAAAACGAATGGAATCATACTATGGGACCATGCTCCCGCATCCCCCCAATAAAGTTTTCTGAGTAAGTATTTTTATTTTCCCACTTAACCAAAAACACACAAATATTGTTTTATCGGCGCCACAGAAGGAAACGAATGGGGAAGGATTGAACACAAGTCATTCGCCCAAAAAAACTTTTAGCCCGAGGAGAGTGACGGGTATTCAAACTTCGACCGCGCCCGAAATTAGCCTCGGTCTCGTTTTAAATATGAGAAAGAACCAATAAACTAAAAAATATTAACTAATGCTTAAATGGGTCTGTGTGATGAATTTGAATAATGCTGCTGGAATCGGTCTCCTCCATTTTGTATGCAGACTCGACACCTTCGGAAACGGAAACGTTCCGAAGGATTTCAGGAGGGGTTTCCTTTATGTTGTCACAAGCGTCATTAATTCGCTGTAACAGGGAACGGGGAACAGCTGCTCCCGGGAGGTAATCGGCTCGGAATAGATATTGCTTTTTTTTTAAGTTACCCCATAAATAAAAATATAGGCGAATAAAGTCAGGACTTCTCGCAGGCCACGCAACTGTCCCAAATCTGCCAATCCACTTTCCGGGAAATTCGTATTCCAAATATTCTTTGATAGATCTCGCATTATGAGCGAGGCACCCATCTATCTGCCATAAATAGCAAAGATTAAATTTTAACTGTTATAAGTACCGTTGCATTTGCCAAAACATGTAAAAAATTTCAAATATCTTACAGTTCTGGTAAAAATAATGTAGCGAGATTCTACCCGAATTATGATAGCCTTTGTTTGTCTTTTTTCGAGTAAAGGGAAAACTGTTAGCGATTCCACCGAAGCCTTGTTTTTTACCATTTAATGCGTGTTTCCCTAAAGTTCTGCAATGTAAATATAAAAAGTGATATACCGTTGGAAAGCCAACATATTGAAGCAACTTTTATCAACTTTGCAGAGTTGTACGTATAAAGCACCGTTATGAAATTACTGTTTAAATTTTCGATAAAAAATCTATTTTAAAATTTCTATTAAGTTTGAGTAACTGTATCTTGGAAGTCGCGATAATGTTGGCAACAGGAAAAACTTCAGTTTTTGTGAAATTTTATGTAGTTTCTGAAACTGAAATCAAAAATTTGAATTAAGTCATCAGGAGGGCTGCAAATTATGATTTGGCATGATAAGTCACGATTTTCGATGACTTTCACAAAAAGAGCGATAACAAGGTAACGGTAAAAAAATTTCCGATTGTATTGCTCATTTTCTTCCTGAAACAAATTGCGCTATCAACCCTTACAGTATTGACCACCCAATGCGGGACACCCTGTATACTAGAAATATTTCTGATACTTTTGAAGTGATTCTTTAATGATTCGGTTATGTGGTTTTTATGATACCTTTAGTTTTTTTTGCTGAAACGAATTTGTTTTCTATTAAGTTTTTACAAGTTTCTTTTGTATTCTCATCATTACACTTAGATGTAAATAAACGTCTATATATACCCATATATATCTCTTAAATATAAATAATCATGTATGTATATGAAACTCCTTTTTTTATAAGTGGCTACACAAAAGTATAAACAGAAAAGAAGACAAACAACAACAAACAAACAAAGAATTTTGGGATAAGAGTAACGCGTGTGTTTTGCGCTTCATAGTATGTACATCTATTTTTGTTCAAATACAAAACCATGAATTCAACTTAAATCACATTCTTTTTGCTTTTCCCTCCTTTTCCCGATGGCCCGTCCCGTTTCTTGATTTCGAGGAGTGAATTTTTCAGTTTGTATCAGTTTGACGCGTGATTTTTTTTTGTGACGAAAAGAGGCAACGTGACCGCACAGGAACCCAACCCACATTCCCGGTAGCTGAGCTCGGGCACCGGCACGCGTGGCGGTCCTTTTAACCTGGGCAGAAGCTGTCAGGCTTTTGCTTTAGTAAGACATGAAGAATAGTTACAAGGTGTTTAAGCCGAGCGATGCAATACCTGGGAAGGTTTTAAGACCGAATTTTTGATTGCATTCCCCGCTGTACCAGATGATGCCGATATACACGCTAGTCTTGCGAATCGCAAAATGAAAATTGGCGAGACGCATGAGGAGTACTTCTATTCGATGACGAGCACTGCCCGAAGCCGCATAAGTGAAAGATCAATGATCAAATACATAATAGCTGGATTAAATGATCCAAGTGTTCGACAAATATTATCGTTGCAAACATTTTCATCGGCTTTCGATCTACTGAACCAATTAAAGCAGTATGCAGATTCTAAATGCAAATTTCGGCGATCAACAACGAACACGGAGGTGTCACAGACAGTTGTCGACACTACAGGGAAGCAGCGACTTTTAAAATGTTTCAATTGCAACCGCATGGGTCACATTTCCCGTGAATGCACCAAGCCGCAACGAACGAAAGGCTCATGTTTTAAGTATGGTTCAATGGCGCATTTAGCGAAAGGGTGCACGAGCAAAACAGTTAACCAGGTAAACGCTAAAGTTAGTAGTTTAAATAGTAATAACTTTAATGTAATTTGCATTTTGAAATTGAATGTGTTAGAACTGGGCCTTCAATTTGATTTGAAAGTAGAAGCTCATGTAGATACAGGTAGTGCAGTAAGTTTGTTAAAAAAAAAGTATTTTACCTGAAATTATAAAAATTGAATCTTGCGAAGACGACGTGGTGATTACAGGAATTAATGGCAGTAGATTAGATATTGTTGGAATTTTGCACACAAATATTTTTGTAAATGAAATAGAGTAGCAAATAAGATCCTTTATTGTTCCAGATGACTGCATGAGTTCTTGTTCGTTGTTAGGCCGAGATTTTCTTAATGTTAGCAAAGCCGAATTAAAGATTGGTAACGATGTTTTAAACGACCAAGGGACTTCGGGATTTTTGCATGAAATTTTGAAATTAGAGGTAGACCAAACGAATTCTTGCTCCGAACTAAATTTAAATGACAGGTTGCCTTATGAAGTAAAAGAAAAAATTAAAGAAATCATGTGTGACAATTATTTCCAAAGAACGATTGATAAAGCCAATAATAATAATAAAGTTGAATATGAGATGTCATTGAATGTTTCAAGTGAAAAACCCATTTGTAGTTCCCCTCGACGATTATCTTTTTATGAGAAGGAACAGGTACAGAAGTTAATTGATGATCTCTTGCGACGTGTTATAATTAGACATAGTAACTCACCATATAGCAGTCCGATAGTATTGGTGCAGAAACGGAATAAAGAGATAAGAATGTGTGTTGATTACCGCGCATTAAAAAGGTAACATTAAAGGACAATTATCCCCTGCCACTAATCGAGGATCTGGTCGATGAACTGAGGGATAATCGTTTTTTTACTTGTCTCGACTTGAAAAATACGTTTTACCACGTTTCAATGGAAGAAAATTCGATCAAGTACACCAGCTTTATTACTCCTATGGGTCAATACGAATTTTTAGAAATGCCTTTTGGGTTGAAAAACTCACCATCCGTTTTCAACGATATGTGCATAAAGTTTTTCAGAAGTTGATATCTGAAAATAAGATACAAATATACATATTTAGACGATATTCTTATCGCTACTAGGGGCATTGAAGAACATCTTGAGATTTTAGGAGAAGTTTTGGAATTAATGAGAGAAAACGTTATTTAATGTAAATAGATTTTTTTTTGATTATGGATTTACATACTTTGAAGATTTACTAGGAAATCGAAATTGATTAAATTGAATGCAAGATGAACGTTATTTAATGTAAATATATTTTTTTTTGTTTATTGATGTACATAGGTACTTTGAAGATTACTAGAGAATCGAAATTGATTCGATCAAATGCATTTTAAAACCTCATTTTAAATAGCTCTATGAGATTAACAAAACAAAAAAAAAAAGGAAAAGAAAAACAGTTTATTTTCTTTCTCAATTGTTTATTCCTCGTATAAATAATAAGTAAATTTTAGAAAAAAAGAAAATAATTTTAATATGAGATTCAGAAGTTTAGAAGGTATAATATTGAAACTCGGACGTATATTTGGACAAAGACGACTTTCCAGGCATAACAGGACTGTGACTGTAAAATAAAGAGAGAAAAAAAATATCTCGATACCTTAAAGCACAAAAGTGTTAAGTCCACTTTTTTCGATTTTGAGATTTTTGCATCGTATTATTCCTTGTCAAGTTCTCCATCGATTACTTAATCTTGAAACAAAATTTATCAGCTAAATTCAAGGAAATTAACATTTACAAGAAGCGCTATGTCCTAGGTTGATCCAAAAAAAATGCACAAAAGTGCTGAGTCCAGTTATAGTGCTATTTTGTGCTAAGTCCATACTTGCAACAATTAGGAAGTTAAATTTGTGGTAATAACTGCCAAAAACCAAATGTATATTCATTATGAGACATAAACAGGAATAGCCAGGGTTGCTTCCCGATTAATATAAGGCGGGTTTGTTTGCGGGATTGCAGGATAACTCTAGATGGGATGAATTGTCTGTAAAATGTTTACATGGGGGTATTCTTTCTTTGAATTGTATTGAAATGGGTAAAAGCCGATTGATCGTCTAACTCCGATGCAAAGGCTCAATTGAGCACTCGTGTTCAAGTTTTGGATCAACCTAGGACATAGCGCTTCTTGTAAATGTTAATTTCCTTGAATTTAGCTGAGTAAATTTTGTTTCAAGATTAAGTAATCGATGGAGAACTTGACAAGGAATAATACGATGAAAAAATCTCAAAATCGAAAAAAGTGGACTTAACACTTTTGTGCTTTAAGGTAAGCCCTCACATTTAATGGCTTAATTTGAATTCTCTATTTTCTCTTCAAAATGAAACCTTCATAACATACATTGGGGCTTGTGTAAATGCCAGCTTACATTGAATTTTGTGTAAGGCCATCCCTCTCCAAAATCTACAGTTCAGCTTGACACCTGGCATTCGCATATGTTCAACGCGTTGTAACGACATATTTTTATCAGCTATACTCACCCACTGTGCTCCAAAAGATATACTTTCCAAAAGACCCGTTGAAAACAGATTGATCATACTACGAAAAATTAAAAATTGTTTTAGGCCAAAGAATTACTTACTATGTCCACATAAAATGTTTGGAAGCTCTTTATCGTGCAGTCTGAAACACGGGTAATTCGGGTATTACCAAAACCAAACAATAAACTTGCATTTAAAACAACCAGAAAAGGACGATTGTACTAAATATACGCAAATTGGATTTTAACAGAGTTTAACAGTGGTTGGTGCAGTGAATAGTGTACTCGCCTTCAAAGCGCAGGGCCGTAGTTTATGATAGTTTCCAATTCATGATCCAAGTGGCGGAATATGGTCTCATTCAGATGTTAAACAAGTGCCCAATTATGGGGAAAAAAACCTCTGCAGAGCGAGCTGTTGATCTAAGCAGTTTAAATCTTAGGGATTAGATGCGAAGGGCAGCTATTTATTTACTTATGACTTGATCGACATATTTTGAGAGTAAATTGAAGCTGACTCAAATAAAAGACTACTTTGAAAAAGATCTGCCAAATTAGAAAAAGTAAATGTATAACTATTTATATACATCCTTAATCGTAATGAGTGTCTGGCGTTTGTATTCCACCAGCTAATGCATGCAGAGACTAGACAGAGACTAGATAATATTCGAGTCGAAGCTACACCCAAAACTTCATTCAAAAGAAAGGGGATGTCGTTTAGGACCGAGTTATGGGATGTATGTATGGATTTCTTTCTAAAAGTCCGGCGAAGTTACCCCTAGCCCAAATAGACCAGAGACAGGTCCGAATAATACATTTATTAATCAGTTGTTTGAAAAGATGTCATTCTGGCAATCTTATTTAACTTACATCTCTAAATTCGCTGTTCCACTGCAGGAATTTTGGGGCAACATCTTTGACCATAACATGATGGTCACATAGCCATCGCACTGGGAAAACGCGATTCGACAATTAGGAGGTCGTCCTATGCCTCTTTCGTCAATATGTTGCACTGGGTGACTTGAGTTTAACTAAAAAAACTATATCTTATATTGAAGGAGTTTAACCCTCGGATGGTTCAGTGGGGTCTGACAGACCCCAGAGAAATTTAAATCTTAAAATTTTCATAGAAAAACTTGTTGAATGGTATTATGATGCATATGTAATTTAAGTATGTGTCACATACGTTCATTTAAGCATGAATTTGTTCGAATTTGTGATTTTGTTAATAAGTTATAGCAGTTTGAAAGTGCTCTGGGGTCTGTCAGACCCCACGGACCATTTACGTATGTCTTTTTTACAAAAGTAAATTTTCCGTTTTGTGGGAAATTTTCAAAGCATGTTATTTGGAAAACGATAAAATGTAATAATAATAGTCGGGAAGGGTTGAAACTTTGTAATTAGAGTACATTTGGGAAATAAGAAATGTTAATTTTGAAAGAAATGGAAAATTTAGGGTGTTTTGAATTAGGGGTTTTTAAATTTTTTGCTCAATTCATTCAAAATTATGCCGTTTTTTACCTGGTTTTCATTTATGAGGATCTCCTTTCACTATTGTGTCATTGCTTTATGACTTTTAAGTCAAGACATAAATTAATGACTTTTATGAGCGTAATAATTAGGTGGGTATTTTACATAATACATAAAGCTTTCTCAGCAAACTTGGCTATACACTTGTCAAACCTCTTCTAAGAAGGCGGAAATCAACGGGCAATATTCGCCCAAGCACAGTGCAAAATATTGAAGACATTTTGTGCATTGTTCAGCTTGCCCCCTCCCCCTATTTGGGGGCTGATGCCCCAGGTCCCCCAATGTGGTCAGATGGTCCCCCATAGAGGGAAAAATGTTTTCTATGCCCACGAGCAAATGATCGGAAGACAAAATACAATTGCAACTAGTGCAAAAAGCCAATCTGCGAAGACCAGACCAGGAAAAAGCTGTGAAGAAGAATGCTCTAAATATTAACTAACTTCGGATCCCGATTTAAGAAAAAATATTAACCTTAGCTAAAAAATGTTGATGTACTTATCTTTGTTAATTAGTATTAAATACGTTTTGACTAATACAAATAACATTTTGTTAAAATTTTAGTTTTTATCTTGATTTATTTGTGATAAGTTCAAATTACCCTCAAATTTGACACCACCTAATTTTTTCTTCCACATACTAAAAGGTGCTGTCCGAATTCCACTTTTTTTATATACCACTTAATCAAAAGGCTTCACAGTTACTTCTAGTTCAAAGAAATGTGCCAAAAAAGCAAAAATGTAAGTTTTAGAGCGATTTTTGCCTTGGGGTCTGTCAGACCCCACTGAACCATTTACGTATGTAAAATTTAGCTGAACCATCCGAGGGTTAAAATTTGTCGTCGTTGACAAAGAGGCAACGTATCTTGTGGCATTGGCTTCGCCCAATGGAATGACGACTTAAGATCATCCGTGTCATAAAAGTATGGCTGGTGCCGAGCAACGACAGAGCAGGTACATCTCCCTCTCTTTATCCTCACAACTTCTGCAGTAGTAATTTTGTGACGAAGTTGAGTATAATGCTAGAAATAGAATAGACGCAGCAACAGCAGCAGCATTGCTTTGCTGACAAATATGCTGAATAGCAACGACAGCTGTTCAGCATTTTTGCCTGCAATTTAAAATGCATTGTGCTTGACATTTCGCGCTGGTGCTGTTGCTGTTGTTGCTTCTACTCTATTTCTACCATAAGTATCCTGGCGAGCTTCATAATAGGACCACCATGTCCTGTTATGACCCTCATAACACTACAAATTAGCTTCCTGGTCAATGACAGTAGTGGGATAGAAAGGACGACGTCGAGTTTTGACCAGATCATCTTTTGGTCATCTCGCGATCATTACCACTTTCGAAAAGCATAAACTGATGAGACACATTTGCTTCATGGATACGAACTGGTGGAAACTCAACGAATTGGTTGCATCTCATGGTATGTACATATTAAAAATATTATCACTACATCCACATTTTACAATATTGTAACGACAATACGAACATTTCTCCGTCAAGTCCATGGTTGGTATAAAATTAAGTGCTCAATAGTGCCAAGTCCGTACTTTCCTCTTTTTTTCTCGATTTTTCTTTGAAATTGTGACGATTGCTTTCCAGATTTTAATACAATTATCCTTTTGACAGTGTAACCTGCTTGAAAAGCTAAAACAATTTGCAAAGTTATCGGAGATGGGAACAAGGTTTGAAATGTTATTTTCGCGTTTTCTCCAAATGTTGAAAAATGGACTTAGCACTATTGTGCTTTATGGTATCGATCTATAAAGAACATACATCAACTCTACATAATTAAGGAATGATTTGGATTTTTTTAAACAACAACAAATTGTTGCTACATATATTGTAATGTAACTGCACGGAAGGCTGAAGGTGACGTCGGAGGACTCTGTTCGGAATGAGAGATACATTCATATTGTTAATACTCCCATACAATTATACCGCTGTGAAGTAATATTGTTCTGTTCGGTGATTGTGCGAAGACGTCACTTTCCGCCTCGTGGCTCGGTCATTTCATCAGAGAAGTGACCCGAGGAGGACGTCTGACACCCCGCTACCGGAAAGTGCTCGAATGAAGTGCTTGCGTATTGTGGGCGCTGCTACCGCCACATTTGCTACGACTTACGACCGAACCTCACCGGAAAGTGCTCGGTGAAGTGCTTGCGAGTTGTGGGCGCTGCCACCGGCACATTTGCCACATTTCGGCCTACGACCGAACCTCACAGGAAAGTGTTCATCGAAGTCCTTGCGAGTTGTGGGTGCTGCCACCGCCACATTTGCCACATTTCGGCCTACGACCGAACCTCACAGGAAAGTGCTCGGCGAAGTGCTTGCGAGTTGTGGGCGCTGCCACCGCCACATTTGCCACATTTCGGGCTACGACCGAACCTCACAGGAAAGTGTTTATTGTAGTGCATGCGAGTTGTGGGCGCTGCCACCGCCACATTTGCTACGGCTTACGACCGAACCTCACAGGAAAGTGCTCGTCGAAGTGCATGCCCAATCTTGCGCGCTGCCACCGCCACATTTGCATCGGCCTGCGACCGAAGCCACCATCCTCACAGGAAAGTGGCCGTGGAATCCAAGGATCAGCCCTCAGGTCTATATGTGTAGTCGTGTGTTTAGCAATTATGTTATGTGTCTCTTTATTAATTTAAATCTCGAAAAAAAGAAAACAACATAATAATTAAATAGTTCGAAATGTATATATATATAAATCGGTGTCGTGCATGAAATTTCCTTGTATCATAGTTAATTTGTGCGTCCACGTCCTGTAACGGCCGTTTCAGCGTAGATTCCTTTTTCCGAAAAAAAATATAAAACAAAATTTTAACTCGTGCACGTAGCCAATATCAAATAAATACATACAATTCATAGTTCCCCGATATAGTTAAATTTTTGATGTCGATCCATAATTAGAAAGAAATAAATGTACGAATTGTCGTTAATGTTCTCGGAATCCTGTTAGTTATCTTGTAAAGATGTGGCCTTAAGAAAGTTTGTTTGAGGGGTGTCTTCGCTCCATTCTGGGTAGTTTTTGGTATTAATTTCGTCTCGCGCACCTGTAAATTAAAAATAAAATGTAATGACGGCCTATCATAATGATCCCACGACCAATCCAACCCGGGGAACCTCTACCGCTGAGCAGACCGGCAACAGGTGCAGGTAGGAGGCCTACTCCCCATCAGGGAGCAACTTTCATTACAATATGTTGACAGTTTTTTGTTTATTCAGTAGAGCATCAAATTGATTTGTGCGTAACTTTACTACTTAATTAAAACTATATATACTAGAAATATTTCTGATATTTTTTGAAGTTGTTCTTTAATGATTCTTTTATGTGGTTTTTATGATACATTTAGTTTTTTTTGCTAAAACTAACTAAATAGCTGTCAAAATTGTGGAACGTGTGCATCAAGGAAAATTTTCCTGTCTAGTGATTTGCGCCGAAGGAAAAAAAATCTCTAATGAACAATAAAGTTCCAATTAGAGTGCTGTTTGCAAATTAAAAGTGTGTCGTCGACATCCGAAATTTGTGCTGTGCATTTTTTTTGTATTCCAAAGTATCTAGCGTGTGTATTCGCTCCACGACACTTGAATGCAATACAAATAGCACTGTGTGATTATATAGCACGTGGCGAAATCTTCCCGAGTAGAGAAAGTAGCGTACGTCGTACCGCCAGAAAACAGAAAACGAAGACGATAGTCAGTGTGGCATGTGTTGGACGGTGTGCTTGTAGTGTTTTCGAGTTCTGTTTTATCATTTTTAGCGCAACGACATCAACTGAACACCATCGGAGCGCCTAGGTGTGCGCGTCCTCAACGAAACGAAAGCGAAGCGCCTGTGTATTCCCGAAGACAGGGATTAGCGTAACGACATCAACTGAACGCCAGCAGAGCGCCCAGGTGTGCGCGTCCCCAACGAAACGAAAGCGAAGAACCTGTGTATTTGCGAAGACAGGAATTCGTACAACGACATCAATTAAACGCCATCAAAGCTCCTGAGTGTGCGCGACCAGAACGCCAGTGAAGCGTATGTGTGTTTCCAAAGATTCGGTAAGAGAAAAGGCAGAGCGAAAAAGGTAATTGAAGACAATAATAACTTTCGATATACTTTTTTATTAACTTCAAAAATGGCATAAAGTGGTAGTGGTATTTCCTCAAAAAAATTTCGTTGGTAAAAAGTGCATTTGCTATATTTTTTGATGTCAGACGATTCGGTTGAGTCCATAGAATCTATGGAATCCGTAGAGTTTGTTGAGTATGTGAATCATATCGAAGTTGCTGGATCCGTTTCACCCCTCGTTCCTACGTGTTCAACCGACCACAAGGTCGAAATCGTAACTAACGATAAAATGTGTTCCGTAACTGAACTATTCAAGTTTATCCCAGTTTTCTCGGGTAAATCCGAAGAGGCTTTTGGGTTCTTGAACTCCTGCACACAAGCCATGGAATTGGCTTCTGTGTCTCAGCCACAAACTTTATTCAGGTTTATCAAAATCCAAATTAGGGGTGATGCCCAGCTTACGTTAATCAATAAAGAACTAAGTAATTGGGACGAGCTAAAAAAGGAGATAGGTACAGTTTACAAAGAACCACATAGTCTGCTCCAACTGCATCGGGAGCTTACGAGCATTAGGCAGGGATTCTCCGAATCTGTTGTGTCATATACACAAAGGGTGCAAACTCTGCAAAGGAGAATATTGGAGTCTTGAAGTAATCATGTAAAAATTGAACATAAAGAGGGCGAAATTAATTACATTAATGAACAAACGTTGACAATCTTTATTAATGGATTTCGACAAAACCTGTGCACTTATGTAATAACCCAACGTCCAAAAGCAATAGATGAGGCTAGTCGATTAGCTCAGGAGGAGGAGCAACGGCTAACGGCAGTTAAAGCCAATAGTCGGTATTTCTACAGTAGGTCTCCACATGTGAGTCTTGTTAAAACAACAAAGAAATGTTACAATTGTGACAAAATTGGACATTTTGCTAGGGATTGTCGAAATTAACGCAGAAATTCTTTGCACAACAATAGCAACAGCTCTCATAATCCTCAAGCCTCGACCAGTAGGGCTCAATTTTCGTCTTCTGAATCACAGAACGTTAATAAGAAACCCACACAAGATGAAGCAAATAGTTTTAAGGTGAGAATATTTAGTCCATGTTCAGGAGATCCTAAGGGTAATCCAATTTTTACAGACATTCGCGTTAATAATGAGACTATAAAAGCACTAATCGATACCGGTGCTGACTTAAGTCTGATAAAAATGAACAAGGTTTACGAAGACCAAGTAAACCCCGAAAATAAGATTGACTTTTATGGAATTGGTGGTATCAGGAGGCAAACATTGGCAGTTGTTTTTTGCTATGGTTAATAGGTGGAGAAGAATTTCAAGTTGATTTTCACTCGGTAGAGGCATCCATTCTAGAAGACTTTGATGCAATTTTAGGAATTTTCTAAAACGTCAAAATGCTTTACTTAATATCAAAGAAAATCTGCTTACTTGTGTTGGCAACCCAAAAACAATGATGGCAACCCAAAAATATTACATGTCAAAATATTTAACACCATTTTTGACTCACTCTTGATATAACCTTAAAATAAAGTAGTAGTGTGTATTGTTAAACGTTCGTTCTTATTATACCTCGGATAGAGTTCAAAAGCGAGATTTGAAGTCTACAACCATCTACAACAGTGGCGACGAGGATTTCGGTGCAATGGAGGATTTCCAGAAAACATTGATGGATTTCATCAAGCTCCAACATGAGCAAAATCAATCGCAACAAGAAGCCCTCCTATCACACCTCACAAAAGTGGTTGCACAAAATGGCGGCGGGCAACCAAATCGTCCTGCGGCGGATACTGAATTTCGCATGGAAAGTTTGGGCCAAGGCATAGCTGAGTTCGACTACGACCCAGACAGCGACATAACCTTCGACGCGTGGTATCTTCGGTACGAGGCGGTCTTCACAGAAGACGCGGTCAATCGCCCAGACGCTGCGAAGACTCGGTTGCTGTTGCGTAAGCTGAGCACACGATGCCACAGTTTGTATTTAAATTCAATATTGCCACAAAAGCCTGTCGACATTTCGTTTGCGGATACAGTGAAACACTTGAAAACCAACTTCGGACAACAAGAGTCTCTGTTTAGCACGAGATACAAGTGTCTACAAATTGTCAAGTCAGACCTAGAAGACTTCAGTGCGTACTCTGCAAGAGTGAATAAACAGTGCGAGGACTTTAAGTTGTCGGAACTGACAGCAAATCAGTTTAAATGTTTGATTTTTGTGTGCCGTTGGCAATCTCACCACCAGTACGAGGCAATTCGCATGAAGTTGCTATCATCAATCGATGGGCCAGACGCAGCAGCTGTCACTCTCCAGGGCCTGGTGACCGATTGTCATCGTGTAGCCAGTCTCAAGAAAGACACCGCATTGGTAGAAGTGAGCGCAGTCAATGGATTGCAGCAAAAAAATCACCAGTACACCAGCTCGCCAAGCAAATAGCGCACATCAACGTCACAGATCGAAGAACGATCATAAAACAAACAAAGCCACACCAAAGACTCCTTGCTGGTTTTGCGGTGGTCTTCACTATTCGAGAGATTGCACATTCAAGTCGCACATCTGCGCTCAGTGCAGCAAAAAAGGCCACAAGGAAGGCTACTGTGACGTGAGAAAGAAGAAGAAACAGTCTTCCTCAACAAACACAATCATGCGAGTCATGTATCGTCTTTCAGAATTCCTAAAACAAATTCAACAGGTAAATGAAAACAGTACATAGCATGGTGTCAGGTAATACAAGCCAGACACTACGTTGCATTTTCATTTACCTGTTCAGATATGCATTTTCCCACAAAGTAAATTTTGCTTAACAAACTAATTTTGTATATAAAAATGAAAACGATACATGGCAGAGCCCCCAGTCGATCTTTATTAGTACGTACGGATACAGGTGTCATAAGAATTAACAAAAAGAAAAATAAAGTGTTTTTTATTAAAAGTGAATGATATGCGTTATTAATTAAAACAGTGAGAAGAATTAAATTATTTTTTTTTCCGCTCCCGAGAAAACGACTACAAAACTGGCGCAGTCGGACACGGGTACTGAGAAAGTACAATACCGAGTGAAGTGAAAAAAAAATTGAACAAATTTAAAATCGCGACCGGTAGTTAAGCCGAATAGGCGTATAAAATAAAAAACCGAGTGTAGTGATTAAAAATTGAATAAATTAAAAATCGCGAACGGTTATTAAGCCGAATAGGCATATAAAAAACAAAAAACCAGAGTGACCAATAAAGCCACCTTAGGTCTTTGTCTTTAGTTGAGGCTGACTAGAGAATCTGGTTGTTAAAAAAAAAGAAGAAAAAGAATTGTGCAAAGTATTGTGAAAAACAAAAAGGAGGATGGTCAAAACGGTCGTTTGATGAACAGCAATGAAACGTATGTCAAATGAAAGCCTGGGACGAGTAGATTAACGTTTGTTCTAGCGATATTTAGCTAAACAGTGGGAGATCGGAGATATGGGCTATTTAAGTTTTGACAAAAAATGAAAAATCTTACTGCACTAAATTCACATTTACTGAAAAAATATGTAACTCCGAGACTTGAAGCTAATTTTCTAATACACTTAACAGTTTTCACTATCATTGATGGAAAAAATGATTAAAAAATATTAAGTCGTTTTGAAATTATACACGTTCAAAGTTAAAAGTTTCGAATTTCTAATGTTGTTTTTTGTTACTTTTATCTAATTCTTTCTATATTGCGAAATCATTACATAAAATATATTTTATAAAATGAAATCTTTGTTTTGTAGTGAACAAATCCTCTTTACATATATTTAGTCTATTTTCAAAAGTTGAGACATTAATTGGGCTTAAACGACGTAAAGTCTCGCAAAAAAATACACAATTTTACCAAAATATATCATAACGTTGAACGTGTATGTCGTATAAATCGGACTATCAATGGAAACGGATGAGTAAAAAGTTAAAGGATTCTCGATCGTGGATTTGAGGATAGTTTTGGTATTTTAGAAGCATATGGTTATATAGCTAATGTACCTCCTACAAAGGAAAGGGGAGAAAGCCAATTAACCACGGAACAGGCGAATAGATCAAGACATAAGTAATCATATGCCGGTGGGTAGTAGAAGTTATGAACGGAAAGATGAAGCAATCTTATAAGCTGTTTCGTCAAACCAACTTTAATAGATCTCTTCCCCACATGTTTGACGACTTTAAAATAGGAGCTAGTCTCTTAAACGCCTTTTACAAGGATCATCGTTTGGCTTCTGAAATAATTAATATAAGTAATGAAAACATTGATAAGCCGAATCAATCCATCTTTACAAATATGTAGAGATGATAATTTAAATAGGCATCGAAGTAATTTCGTGGGTATGGAAGCAAACCTCTCATTTTTAGAATACTTTCTTCGATTAACAGATGATTGTTTGATTTTGCACGCTTTAGGCACATATCATATAAAGTTAGCTAGGTCGTATGTTGCAGAGCATTTGCGGGAGGGGATTTACTATGTTGAAATGTGTAGGCATGATACACTTGAAGGTTTAAGCGAATGCAACATTACGTAGACTAATGTATGGTTTTACGGGTTCGACCACATTCGCGGCATGTGAGAGAACGAATTTATTATGTCTATATTTTAATTGACAGAGAACAGCATGGTATACATTCCATTATAGAGCATTACTGCAACTGTCTTACTAGCAGGCGAACAGTGGGAAGCTGCGCCCATATTCTGCCATTGTATGTAGGATTATTCAGATTTGAAGAATTCAATCCTCCAGAGCAGCATTTACTAGATGTAATAATGTAATAATGACCAAATTATCCTTTTGTTACCTAATTTTAATGTTTGGTTTGTTTAAGTGCAATAAACAATGTATGTTTTTCCCATATGTGTGACTAATTTGACGAAGGGATGAGAAAAAATGCGTTTGGGTTTTTATATACTCACATAACAACCCATAACATTAATGAATGCATTTTAAGGAATGGCTTTTTGTAAGGAGGGGGGTCTTAATATTTGTGTTGGCGAGCTCCCACGAAAAGGACATAGCGAGAATGCAATAAGAAGGCAATTTCCAAAAAAACAGCTCAATTGGAGCCTTTTTCGCAGATTTAGAAGCAAAAAATGAATATAGGGGAAAACGGTTTTTGTATCAAAAGTACCCTTTGTTTTAAAGGAATCGTCCTGATTCTTTTACAGTAGCATAGTACTCTAGTAGGGAATAATTTGACCAATTAAGACAATTCTACTGCTATCCGGACGAAAGTTATACCAACAAAATTAAAAAAATTGTAGGAGAGGTAGAGGAAATACTGGTCGCATTGTATTCATACTTTACAAAAAGTAAGATCCTCTAGTAAAAACCACTTGTACAAAATTTCAAGTCTCTAGCTTCATTCTTTCAAAAGTTATAGATCGGCAAAATTGCCCCAAAGGACGAACAAAAGTCGTCCTTTCTCATGAACCCCAGTATTTACGGGCCTAAAATTTATATATAAGTTACCCTCTAATATAGCCCTTTCATTTGACACCAGTTTCATTGCTGTTCACTCAACGACCAACTTTCATACAAAAGTGCCCATCCTCCTTTGTTGGTTACATTGTGGATCGAAAAACGGAGAGAGAAAAGTGCTTCAATTCCAGGAGGAATCTGAAGGACGAGACAATGGACATGGAGCAAGCTATCCTTGAGCTACAAGCCAAGTTGATGGAAAGGGAACAACAGTTGGAGCATATCTCATCCGCCCTACAACAATTAAACGTACAAAGAATATCGAGCGAGCAGCGCGACAAAGTTTTAAGCGAAATAAAACATATGAGCTCTTTTAGTGGAAAGGGCGAGGTAACTTTAAACAGCTTCATTTGCAATATTGAATTTTATTTAAACAGAATTACGAACGAGGATACGAAGAAGGCGGCTGTCCTGGCCATATATCACGAAAAGATCCAGGGGGAGGCCAAGAACTGTATTATCAACATCCCGGATAAAGACGATTGGCAGCAAATAAAGAAGCAACTCAAATTGCGATTCAGACCAGATATCGAACCATCGGAGATATACAGGCGCATAGCGAATTTCCGAGTGAGTACCGTTGAAGAATTAGCAGAAGAAGTACAAAATATCAAATTTAAAACTAATGAATTAATAATTTACCATGACAAAAACCCAATGTTAGACCTTTCAAATGTAAATTCACTTTTGATTAATACTATTAAGGAGATGACTCAAGGAGTCTTATTAGATAAAATTTATCATGAAACTGAAATTGACAATATAATAGAAATTTTAAGAAGTAGAAGATTCGAAAATGAGTGCATTAGGGTAAAATATAGGAAACAAAAATTCGATAATAAACAACAAAATATAAATTATAATCGACAAACAAGACAGTACAGACCAAATGACTATAACCCAAACAGACAAAATAACTATGACCGAAACAGACTAAATAGCTACGACCAGAACAGGCAAAGGCATTACAACGACAACAATCCTAATCAAACCCAAAGTCAACAGTTTAGATCCCAAAATTCAAATCAATTTAGACAAAATAACTCAGGAAGATTTAACAACAATACTAACTTCAATTCCAGAACACAAAATACCACAAATTCAAATCAAGTTAGAAATAATAGAACAGTTCAAACAAATAGAAGTCGACACGTTGAGCCGATGGAAGTCGAAAATATACAATCATCCCAAAATGAAATCAATTCCAATTTTTTTTAAACTAGCCTTGGAAAACACACTACCAATTATAGAGATAACTCTAAACCAACAAAAATATTTGGCGCTCATAGATACTGGTTCCTCTTTTAGCTTAATAGATGACAAAATTAGGGACTTCCCACATACAAAAATTGATCCTCTTTACTTTACAACAATAACGGGGCAGGACGTTATTGAATTTGAAGTACATACACCCGCACCGGCAGAATTCAATTCACCGCCTGGAGCCAAAATCAGGTGGAAATTAAAATCATTTAATAAAATAAAATACGACTTTTTAATAGGTTACGATGTACTAAATGCTGTTGACGCAGTAATCGATTTTGAAACGCAATCCGTCACAATAAACGGAAAGCAAATTAAATTTCTAAATAGCCCATTTTCTAATAATCAAATATTCCAGCTAGAAACCATTTCAAAAAATTATATCCAACATCTCAACTTAAATCATCTAAATCCAGAAGAGCACAAAGAAATAGTCAAACTCGTAAAAACATTTGAACATTTATTCTTTAAGGAGGGGGACTCACTGAGTAGCACTCATGCTATTCAACACGAAATCAAAACAATAACAGAACAGCAGGTAAATTCAAAACTCTACAGATATCCACCTAAACACGAATCCGAAGTTCGCCGACGAATAAGTGAGATGGAAGCGCAAGGAATAATCCAAAAAAGTCATTCCAAATACGCAAGTCCACTTATAGTCATTCCGAAGAAAACGGACAATTCGGGAACACCGAAATTTAGACTGGTTGTAGATTATCGTCGTCTCAACGAAATAACCATCGACGACAAATTCCCATTGCCCAATATAGATTCCCTGTTGGATAAACTCGGAAGGGCACAGTATTTTACAACGATAGACCTGGCAAAGGGCTATCACCAAGTACTGGTTAAAAGGGAAGACCGTCACAAAACCGCATTCATCACTCCTCATGGCCTCTACGAATTCGTAAGGATGCCATTCGGATTGAAGAACGCACCTGCGACGTTCCAACGTCTCATGAATGACGTTCTGCGCGATTATATAAATAAAACATGTGTAATCTATTTAGATGACGTACTTATTTTCAGCACATCCCTGCAAGAACATATTAAAGCCCTGACTGATATTTTCCGTGCATTAGAAGCTAATAAGCTTAAAATTCAGGTCGACAAATACAATTTTCTAAAGAAGGAAACTCCATTTCTCGGCCACATTATAACAAAAGAAGGGTTAAAACCGAATCCAGACAAAGTGAGAGTTATAGAAGAGTTAGAACTTCCGAAGACCGAGAAGCAAATTAAAAGCTTCCTTGGCTTAACTGGATTCTATAGAAAATTTATACGCGACTATGCGAAGGTAGCCCAACCCATCACAAAGTACCTGAAAAAGGGAAATAAAGTGAATAGTAGGTACCCCACATATGGTGATGCTTTTGAAAAATTGAAAGCACTTGTAACATCTCTTCCGATTTTACGATTTCCGGATTTTGAGAAACCATTCCAGCTGACAACCGACGCATCTGCTTATGCCACAGGAAGGACATCCTATCTGTTACGCTTCAAGAACATTGAATGCACATGAACAAAGGTATTCGGCAACAGACAAAGAGTTCCTAGCCATAATGTGGTCAGTGAATTACTTCCGACCATATCTTTACGGTAACAAATTTACCATATTCACGGATCATCAACCGATAAAATATTTGCATGCCAAATACAGGGGAAGAGACATATCTCCAAGGCATCAACGCTGGCTTCTAAAACTTAGAGAATACCAATTTACCATTGAATATATCAAAGGCAAACAAAATCACGTGGCAGACTTTTTAAGCCGCATAAAACAAGGTGAAAACCTGCAACTTCAAATCAGGAATCCGAATCTACAATAGCCGGATTATTCAATATAGAAGATGATGATGCAACCATGGCTACCATTCACTCTGCTAATGAGGAATTGCTAGACCACATACCGATAAAAGAAGAAATAGTCAACAAATACTACACCCTTCTTCTTCTTCTTTCTCCTTTAGCTTTACTTCGAAAGCTAGATTGTCTAACCTCGCAGAGGTTGTATTGACAGCTTAAGTTTTATACTCCTTGGAGTGTTTGATAATGTAGTTAGCATTTATAAATTAATTAATCACTTGATCGTGATATTAAATATCCATACACATTATTATTAAAGTTTTATGGGAAACTCAATTTCAAATACGTTCACACGTATAGAATTGAGCTTATAACTGTTAACTGTGCCCAGCCATGTGGCTTTGGTCTTTTTAGGTTAAATTTTATTACAACTGGTTTTGAGTCTTCCGTCGCTATCGCCCTGAACGCGGGCCACTGCATGTGAAACCACACTACAATCACTCCACTGTGTTGCCACTTTGGCCACAAATCCTCAGCACGGTATTTGCGCTTAATGTGCACGAACAATAGGAGGTTATTGCACAGCAATTTCAGAACACGGACTTCGACACGTCCATTCCGGACGAAAGCTAGCGGAAGACTGCCAAATACTACACCCAAATTATTCTTACGAATAACAAAACTCAAGAGCTTGATATCATTCACAAGAAGCGAATAATATACATAGCTGAATACGACTTCCCTAATCTTAACGATATATTCCGGAGATATATAAACAGGGGAATAACTGGAATTTATTCTGAAATTTCAGATCACCAATATAATGTAGTCCAACAAAAACTTCGTGAAATGTACTCTAATGACCCTAATATTAAATTCATCCGTTGCTCAATTCGAGCTCAAGATATAAAAACCGAAGTTGAAGCTGTAAAGCAAATTTCCTACTATCATGTAAATGAAAGCTTACACTCTGGAATCCAAGAAACATATAACAACTTAAAGAATAAAATATATTTGCCTAAACTACTTGAGTTAATAAATATTGTAATAAACCAATGCGATGTGTGTCAACAAATTAAATACGATAGGAAACCAATTAAACCAAAGTTTCAGTTTTCAGAAACAGCTAAAGATATTAACCAAATCATACATATTGACCTCTATTTTATAATGAAACATGTTTTTATGACAGTCATAGATAAATTTTCGAAATTCGCAGCAGCATATTACATCCAGGATAGAAATCATATAACTTTAATTAATTGTCTCGAAGATCACTTTGCAAAAATAGGGAAACCAAAACAAATAGTAGCAGGAAACGAATTTAATGCAGTCCAACTTAAAGAGTTTCTACAAACTGAAGGAGTTAGGTTGCATATTACAAAAGCACATAGCCAAACAGGTCTTGCAGATATAGAACGACTTCATAATACTATTGCAGAAAAATTTAGAGTACTCATAATCTCTCTCTAGTTCCTGTCAACCCCTTGTGGGGCATAGGGCATTAACTACGCCTACTCTCCACCTCGTTCTGTTTTGCGCCAACGGCGCTAGCTGTGACCATGTAAGATTTAGCGTTTTCGCCTCGCTTGTTACCGATCTTCTCCATGTGTTCCTTGGCCGTCCAACACGGCGTCTTGCTCCGGAATCCTGTGGATTCCAGTTCAGGGCCTTTTTTGCGATGTTATTGGGCCCTCTTCGGAAGGTGTGACCTATCCATTGCCACTTAAGTCTTTTGATCGAAGTGCCTATCCTTTCTTGGCCAGTTATAGTGAGGAGATCGTCGTTCGAAATGATCTCCGGCCAACGAATATGCAGGATGCGCCGTAGACACTGATTTACAAAAGTTTGCAACTTATCAGTAATCTCTTTAGTCACCTTCCAGGTTGAACAGCCATATAGCAGCACGGATTTCACATTGGAATTGAAGACTCGAAGTTTGGTGCGTCTGGAAATATTGTTGTTTAACCAGAAAGGAGTCAAATTGAAGAAAGCCGCCCTAGCCTTGTTTATCCGTGATTTTACATCAGCATCCGCTCCACCATCTGCTGTAACTACGCTCCCGAGATAGCAAAATTCATCAACTTTTTCGACTGCCTGTCCCGAAATACAAATTCCGCTTTGCCCCCCCTGGATATGTGCTCAAGAACTTAGTTTTAGCAGCATTGATTTTCAGCCCCGCATTACGACTTGCGCAATTTAGAGCTTCTGTCATTTGAGCGACATCATCCGTATTAGTTGATAGAAGACAAATGTCGTCAGCGTAGTCAAGATGTTGAAGGTGATCAAACAATTTCCATCTGATACCTTTGTTACGATGTAATTGAAGTGCGGAGCCGAGTACATCACTAATGACAATAAGGAAGAGAATAGGTGACAAAATGCAGCCTTGTCTCACTCCACTGTGCACCTCAAAAGGATCTGAAAGCTTGCCCTTATGCAAGACGTGACATTGGGCTCCATTGTAGGATTCCTTAATGATGGAGATTATCTTATCTGGAATATTTCGTCTTCGTAAGGCATCCCAGATGTACTGACGATCAACACTATCGAAGGCTTTTTCAAAGTCGATGAACATGAGATGTAATGGGGATCTCCACTCCGCGGATTGCTCGATGATAATACGGAGGGTGTTAATGTGGTCGCTACAGGAGAACCCTTCGCGAAAGCCAGCCTGTTCATCGTTCAATGTGCTATCGATTTTTTCCTTGATTCGTCCTAAAACAATCTTAGCCATCAACTTGGAAATTGCAGGAAGTAGGCAGATCCCACGCCAATTATTACAATTCTTCAGGTCACCTTTCTTCGGAATTTTAATAATTAGGCCCTTTTTCCACTCACTGGGAAGAGTTTCAGTTTCCCAACACTCTCGGATTAAGGGAAGAAGAATATCCGCTGTAGCGTTAATATCCGCTTTTAAAAATTCTGTCGGAATTCCATCAATCCCCGGGGCTTTACCGGCGTCCATTGATTTGATAGCGTCTGTTAGTTCCTTTTTGGATGGTGGACCGGAACTAATGCCGTCTATTTGAGGGACGTCTTCTGCTGGCAACGAAGATACACTTGCAGGCCCGAAAGTGTTATTCAGGACCTCTAAGAAGTGTTCTCTCCATCTTTCTAGCTGTTGTTCTTCGGTAACGAGCAGAACACCTTCCTTATCTTTCACAGGATGTTCCGTTAATAAAGATCTGCCAGTTAATGGCTTAATAAGTTTGAAGAGTGTTCCACTGTCACCGCGGAGAGCCGCATCCTCTGCCTCCTTCGCAAGTGCGTTGATATTGTTACGCTTATCACGTCTTACACTCCTCTGAACGCCTTTTTGGAGCGAACGGTATTCAGCTCTGTATCGTTCTTTAGCTGAGTCGTCAGCAGCGGAGTTAATCTGCTCCTTAACTCTCTTGCGTGCTGAGATAAGAGACCAAGTAGAGTCGCTAATAAATGGTCTCCTACCGCGATCCAATCGTCCTAAAATTTCTTCGCCACATGCAATAAATGAATCCTTAGCGACTTTCCATCTATCTTCAATTGTCGGATTCTCATTTGGTGGTGGTGCATTAGCTTTTTCGTGCAAAGCGGTGGAGAACGCACGCTTGATTGATGGAATTTTGAGCTTCTGCACATTATACCTAGGGCAAATATTTGCACGGTTAGGACGCTGGATTGCTGCCGTTCGTAAGCGCATTTTTGCGATGACAAGATGGTGTTCACTGCCAATATCAGCACCACGTTTCGCCCTAACGTCCAGGACACAGTTTCTCCACGTTTTGGAAACAGCAATATGGTCTATCTGGTTCTCAGTTCTGCCATTTGGAGAAGTCCAGGTTGATAAGTGGCAATCTTTGTGTTTAAACAGAGTCCCACCAATGACGAGCTGACGAGAGTTACAAAACTCTATAAACATCTCGCCATTCTGGTTTCTGTCGCCTAACCCATGATTTCCCATAAGATGTTCCAATCCTTGGTTATCTGACCCGACTTTAGCGTTGAGATCCCCCACGACGACGTTTGACGTTTATCATAGCAAACACAAAATTTTTCGCTAATATTAAATTTCTAATTTTTTTATCAAATTCATAAGATTTAATATTAAATTCATAATTTTATGATTCATTTGCTCGTTCACTTCATCTGTAAAAGTGGTTTCGCGGATTGGTGTAGTGATAAATCATAAATTTGTTCGAAAAGTGTTTAGTGGTTTGCATTTTTTACCTGCCGCTACGGTCTTTGTTCTTTGTTTTCATTTGGTCCAGTAGTCATTTCAACTCGGCTTAACTGAGTTATCTGGGCATACATTTTCGTACTAGCAGCGCAGTGGTAGCGTGTACGACTCACGCCCGTGAGGTCCAGTGTTCGAATCCCACATTTTGCAAATTTTTTTTCTTTTTGTTTTTTTTTTTCTCTTTTTATTAATTTATTAGTTTAGTTCTTGTATTAAAATGAATTGTGTTTGCGAGCAATTTTACAAAGTCCAAATTGACGGTCTATCTCAGCTCGTTTCGTCGTTGCAGAGCCAACTTAGCAAGCTGAGATCCCTTATGAAATCTGTAAATTGTTGTGAAAACAATTCCGAAGCATTGCGAGATAAAAATGTAAATTTAAAAAATAAGAAGAGTAATATAGGGAAAGACACTAAGAAAAAAACTAAAAATATTATTTCAATATCTTCTGAGCAATCTTTCGTTAGCCATGAAGCGGGGACTTCCACTGTTATTTCAGATTCATCTTCTACAATTCCTTCCAACGTTGACAAAAATCAATCTCCGATTGATAAATTTGTCACAGTTCGTAAGAAAGGGAAACATATTAAAAAACCTTCTCCTGTTGGTGATGTTATTCCCAAAAAGAGTGATAATAATAATAGGCGACACAAAAGAATCTTCGGTATCGATCAAGCTAATGATTCTCTTCGAAGTGTCCCCAGTTTCAAGGTATTCCATGTTTCTAAGCTGCATGCTTCGGTAAAAGCAGACGATTTAAAGGAATATGTAATGAAAAAGCTTAATTTAACAGATGACAGCTTTCTTTCGGTTTATCCTCTGATAAAAAAAGATTGTGATATTTCCAAATTAGTTTCAATCAGTTTTGGTTTGAAACTTCCTCATGAATATTCTAAGCAAGTGTTTTGTGCCAACTTCTGGCCCAAGGGCGTCAACATATCACCCTTCAAATTTTCAAAAAACGACAAACGCCAAAACAGTGTCCAGCAGAACACATAATTTCCAATTCATTTTTCTCGGTCTATTATCAAAATGTTGGCGGTCTTCGTTCAAGAACAAATGACTTTTACCTTGCAGCTTCACAAGAAGATTATGCTGCCATTTGCTTAACCGAGACTTGGCTTCACACAGACATTACAAATGAAGAACTTTTCATAAGAGACTATGATGTCTATCGTCGCGACCGTTATGAGGCTTCGACTAAGAGAGGAGGTGGTGTTTTGGTAGCTATCAAAACAACATTCCCATCTCATGAAGTTGAGCTTTTTCATAAGGACGTGGAACAGATATGTGTTTCTATCAATGTTTCTCGCAGCGAAAAAGTATATATTTTTAATAGCTATTTACCACCTTTGAGTTCAGTTGATGTTTATAACAAACATGTAGATAATATAGACAAATTGATTGTTGTTGGGGATTTCAATCTTGGTAATATAAGTTGGTACTGGAACGACGACGAGAAAAAAAATCTGCCGCGTGATTTACATCTTGAGTGTGAATCTGTTCTAACAGATTGTTTGTTTGCAATGGATTTGATGCAAGTGAATCTTGTTAAAAATTCGATTGGTAGAATTTTAGATCTAATATTTGTTAGTACTTGCTTGAATGCTTCTGTAATTAAAGTAGATAAACCAATTTTGCCCAATTCAATCCATCACAGTGCTCTTCTTCTTGAGTTTGTTTTTTATGATTACATTGAAGAAGAGCCCGAAGTTATTCCTACTAGAAATTTTCAAAAAGCCCAATTTGAAAAACTAAATTCAACATTTTTTAATATGGATTGGGCTCCAGTTATATCGAATAGTAATCTTATTGAAAGTTATACAATTTTTAATTCAATTTTAAATAAATCTATTCGCAAGTACGTTCCTTTAAAAAAGAATAAAATAAAAGCAAAAAATCCTTGGGCTACCAAAGAATTGTTCAAACTTAAGAGAGCAAAAAATAAGGCCCATAAATTATACAAGAAGTCATCCTCTCTTGCCAATAAAGAAAATTTCTTTAGATTGAGAAGAGAGTATGAATTAATGAATAAAAATCTTTACAAACAGTATATTGCGAGAGCTGAAAATAATATAAAGAATGACAGTAAGACATTTTGGAATTTTATAAACAGCAAGCGTAAGAATACGGGAATCCCAAAAAATTTAGAATTCAATGGCAATTTTTACAAAGATGTTCAATCGGTTTGTGACGGATTTGCTAGATTTTTCAGTTCAGTTTACAAAGTGCCAGACTCCGTTTCATCAGAAATGAATGCTAACATCAATGGAAGTCAGAGTGCATTGGTCCCTCGGATAGCTCAGGAGGACCTTACGAGTGCTCTTGAGATTTCTGAGGATGACCTATTGAATGCTATGCGTGATCTTGATGTTAGTATTCAGGCCGGACCTGATGGCATTCCTAATATATTTTTGAAGAATTGCATGCAATCGTTATGTCGTCCTTTAGCCTTTATTTTTAATTTGTCCTTGACTTCAGGTGTTTTTCTTGATGAATGGAAAGTTTCATACATAACGCCTGTTCACAAAAAGGGTCCGAAGCATCTTATTGATAACTATAGACCCATAGCTAAAATATCTGCAATACCGAAGTTGTTTGAAATGCTTATTAAAAATAAAATAGATGTTTTAATTAGCCGTTTGATATCGCCATGTCAACATGGATTCCTGAAAGGAAAATCAACTTCAACAAATTTGGTATCATTTACTAAATTTGTTGCTGATGGTATTGAGCAGGGAATGCAGGTTGATGTGGTATATACCGATTTTTCGAAGGCTTTTGATAGAGTAGATCATAATATTTTACTTAAAAAACTAGAACATTTAGGAATACAGTCAATTTTTCTAAGCTGGGTGAGATCCTATTTAACGGATAGGACTCAGTTGGTGAAGTTAAATGGCTGTACATCTCGCTCTGTTATAAAGTGTTCATCAGGGGTTCCGCAAGGAAGCCATTTAGGACCACTTTTCTTTTTAGTTTTCATAAACGATATCATCCAAAATTTTAAATTCGTGCGTGTATGGCAGTATGCCGATGATATGAAAATCGCTATGAAAATACGCAACAGTGATGATTGCCTTAAGTTGCAATCCGATTTAGAAAAGCTGCAATTTTGGTGCCGCGATAATAATTTAAATTTAAATGTTAGTAAATGTAAAGTACTTAGCATATATAAATTGAAAACTCCGGTCTTCTTTGAGTACTCCTTAACAGGTAGTGTTCTTGAAAGTGTTGCCGAAATATCAGATCTTGGTGTAATTTTCGACCATGAGCTTTCATTTCGACAACACATTGATTACATTATTTCAAAAGCGAATAGTATGTTAGGATTTGTTAAACGTAATGCGCGCGAATTTAATGATGCTCTTACTTTAAAAATATTGTATGCAGCTTTCGTTCGTTCGCACCTGGAGTATTGTTCTATTGTGTGGAATCCGTTCTATAAGGTGCATATCGAGCGTATAGAAAGAATTCAACACAATTTTACACGGTTTGCCATTTATAAAATTGGCTGGCGTTTCAAGCCAGATTATAAAACTCGCTGTTCCTTATTGGGTTTACAAGCCTTAGATTATAGAAGAACATTTTTAAACGCTATGTTTATAAGAGACCTGTTTTGCTCTCATATTGTTTGTGAAGATATATTCAATAACTTTCAAGTCAGAAATATTCCTCACAATTTGCGGCGGAACAACCTTCTTGTTCAGCCTTATCATAGAGTAAACTATGGGCTTAATGAACCAATTACAAGGTCAATTATTCTTTATAATAGTTTGAAGGACTTAGTTAATTTTAATTGTACTAATAAACTAATGTTTAAAAGAAGTTATTTTGATAAATTTCCTTATTAATATATTTTGTTTTCAGTTTTTTTTTACGATCTGCTAGAGTTTACACTCGATTGATTGATTAGTCACTTACGTACGGATAGTAAGTAAAGTGATGCCGAGAAGCCTAGTCCCGGGACAAAAGTTTCTGTGAGGCAAAAAAAAAAAAAAAAAAAAAAAAATTATGATTTTAATGTCACCTCTGGGAGCCCTATCAAAGGTGTCGCCAAGTCGTTGGTAGAAGACGTCTTTATCAGCTTGATCAGCTGGTTCGGTTGGTGCGTAACACTGAATTATCGTGATATTTCGTACTCTGGATTTGAATCGGGCGGTGATAATACGGTCGGAAACTGGTTTCCAATCGATAAGGGATCGACGTGCATCCCTTGTCAAGAGGATTCCGACGCCTGCCTGCCGAGGAGCATTTGGGTCATCATTTCCAGAGTACAATAAAACAGTATGAGAGCTTGGTGATAAAGTAGCTCCTGATCCGAGCCATCTTGTTTCGCTCAGTCCTAATATAGCGATGTTATACGCGGTCATTTCCCGTTCGACTTCAGTGAGTCTCATGTTGTTGCACTCGCCCCACATCGTTCGAACGTTCCAAAACCCAATCGTGGTCCGTTGTTTATAGCCAAAAGTCGTTGCCGATGAATCAGTCCGAGGTATCCGAGGCTCGTTAAATGTTTCGAGTGTAAAGAAAATTTCAAGTACGCGGGTTACAAGCCTACGTACCCAATATATATCATATATATCAGAGTACTCATAATAGGAAAAAGAAAAGTATCCGCAAGAAGAATGCTTCAACAAGCAATTAGAAATTACAATGATCGCTATCACTCAACGATCAAATATACACCAAATCAAGTCCAACGACATGAAGTAGATATACAAAAGGTTAGGATTAATACAGACAAAGCAAAAGAAACCATTATTAACAAGCTTAACGAAAAAAGGGAAGACTACCAAGAAACTAGAACCACAGGATTTATCAAAAACTACAAGGCTGTTAGGCACAAGCAACACCCGAAATACAGAAAAGCCAAATTAAATAATGTTCACGTCTCTAATATTAAAAGAAAACCTAAATTCTTAGACACATATGAAAACATGGAAACCGAGTCAATTAAACCCAAAATCGAATTAACTGAAAATCAAAAATCCACTATTCATTCAGCACTTAACGGTACAGATCAAGATCAAGTTTTAGCTTCCAAATTTCATTTAGATATAACCAGGAGAGATATCATTACGCTTTCTGATGAAAAATGGTTAAACGATAATATAATCAATTTTTATTTGAACTTAATTATAGAAAAAAGTAAGGAGCAAAATCAAGAAAAAACCTTAAAAATATATACAATGAATACATTCTTTTACTCTCGACTTACTAAATGTGGTTACAAATCAATTCGTAGATGGACAAGGAAGATTGACATTTTCTCTCAGGATATTATTCTGATACCTGTACACGTCAATGAAGTACATTGGAGTTTAGCCGTAATAGACTTTAGAACAAATAAGATTAAATATTTAGACTCTAGGAGCGAATCTAATACACCAGTATTGAACGTATTAGAACAATATTTAAAAGACGAATCAATGGATAAACGTCAAGTTCCACTCAACATGACATTAGCTAAGGAAAACATTCTAAGTGTTCCACAACAAGAAAATAGCAATGACTGTGGAGTATTTACTTGCTTATTTGCAAAATTCATAGCCAATGACGAAAGTTTAAATTTCTCACAAACAGATATTCCGTATTACAGAAAAAGAATTATATTAGAAATATTAGAGGGAAAGATATTAGACTAGATACTACTAATTAGATATATACATCCTATTTCAGGTTAATACAGTAATAATTGTAATACTCTTGGCAGTTTTAACACGTACAACAACAGCTACCTTGACTTTACAACCTATAACAACCAACAATGGATATATGACACTTAATATGGGATAAACAGAAATCATAACAGACTCTAAAACTATATTACATGTGATCAACACCAACGAAATCAGAGAAACATTAAATAATATTCAAAATAACATTTTAACCTTAGGCATTAAAGACTCTATAATCCAAAACGAAATTCACAACATCCGATCAAAATTATCAGCTTTAGAAACAAACAATCGAAGAAAAAGGGGATTACTTAACATTGTAGGAACAGCAAAGAAATGGCTTTTTGGAACTATGGATGATAACGATAGGCAGGAAATTTTAAGTCACATGGATGTTATTGAGAAAAATCAAGATATAGAAACAAACGCCCTTAATAAACAAATTCAAATTAATTCTTACTTCAACGAAACCATGACTAACTTTAAACATATTGTAGAATCCGATAGAAATCGCATAACTAAAACCTTTCAAGAGTTAACCGAAAATGAAAAATACTTACAATCACAACAAATTCGGCTAGATCAGATGCTAAAATTAGAAATGTTCAAAGAAAAACTAAATAAAATTATTGACAACGTTGCTATGGTAAGATTAGGAATTGTGCACCCAAGTATGCTTTCTACTGACGAAATAACAACAACAAAACTGGACTTTTACAAAATAAAGAATATAAGGACAGGACTACTTAAATACGACACGGACACTATTATAATTGCAATAAAAATTCCTGATTCATACAAAATTGTTGACTATAAACTAATTACCCCAATGCCGAATAAACAAAATTTAGAAATTATGCTTGAAGACTATTATGCAATTGAAATAAATAATACTGTATATGAATATAATGGAATAGTTCAATATGAAAACGAGTTGAAAATTATAAATAACTGTATTACCAATAATAATTGTAAATTAGTTCTAAGCCAAAACCCAGTAGTAAGAAAAATCGACGAAAGTACTGTAATATGTAAAAACATGCTAAATGAAGAAATTCAAAATAATTGTGATGATAGAAAGATTACACTTTTTGGAAGTTATGTATATTATAAATATAAATAATTGTTCAATAAAAATTTCAAACATTACAATGAAAAATAACAACATTAAATTTATAGATAGATTCTTTTATAACGATGAAATAGTTCACAATTTTACACAAGAATTAAAATTTGATAACATAAACATACAAAGTTTTGACAATTTAGAAGAAATAAAAATAAAAAAATTTCATAAAAACCTAAATTATATTTCATTAACAAGCATTTTAATATTAATAATTGTAATTTTAATTTTATTCATAATGTCAAAAAGAAACAAAAATATGTTAAAACGATTAAAACAGCAAACTAAGCAAATTTTCAGAATTCAGGAGAATTCTTCTCCAAAGGAGGGAGAAGTCATGTATCGTCTTTCAAAATTCAACAGGTAAATGAAAACAGCGCATAGCATGGTGTCAGGTAACTCAAGCCAGACACTACGTTGCATTTTCATTTACCTGTTCAGACATGCATTTTCCCACACAGTAAATTTTGCTTACTAAACTATTTTTCTATATAAAAATGAAGACGATACATGGCATAGCCCCCCAGTCGATCATAGTTAGTGTATACTGTCGTAATTGTTAACGAAAAGAGTAATAAAGTGTTGTTTATAAAAAAGTGAAATAATTTGCGTTTTTAATAGTGAGAAGATTTATTTATTTTTTTTGTCGCTCCTGAAGGGCCACAACAAAACTCGCGTGCTCATGACCATTCCCTGTTGTAATGTACACGGTTGTCGTTTATTGTGACGTCCAAGTGACAAGGCTTCACGGTTTAACACGCCATTCTTGACAGCGGCTGCGTTCGGTCTGGGACATTATTGTTTTGCCAATTCCCAGGCCAAAATAGCCGCTGTAAATACGAATGGGTCAGTTCGGTCGTGGTGGTCTGACGTGTTGTGTCACCACCACGATTTCGGCCATTTGTACACCAGACTCGAAAGAGTTCACTTCGGCAATCCGTGATTACTTCAGTCGAACTTTTCAATAAGGTAATAATGACTTTCATTTACAACAATTAAAAAATGTGTTAACCTTGTAAATATCCAAAGGGGTTCGTCTACAAAATTGTGCACGCGGTTGACGAAGAGAATTTGCCTACAAGCTTCGAGCCATCCCATACATCGGTGAGGTTAGGTACAGAATCTTTTCCCCAGTCTTCGGGGATTACCTCGGTGAAGGCCCGCCCAAAATCTGCGCGCCTGACCGGAACCATACGTCCGCAACCATACGTCCGCAAAGATTCGGACGGGATTCATAGTAGGACCGAAGTAAAGGTAATAACCTTAATTTACAACAAGTAAAAACGTGTTAACCTTGGACATATCCAAAGGGGTTCGTCTACAAAATTGTACACGCGGTTGACGAAGAGAATTGGCCTACAAGCTTCAAGCCATCCCATACATCGGTGAGGTTAGGTACAGAATCTTTCCCCCAGTCTTCGGGGATTACCTCGGTGAAGGCCCGCCCAAAATCTGCGCGCCTGACCGGAACCATACGTCCGCAAAGATTCGGACGGGATTCATAGTAGGACAGAAGTAAAGGTAATAACCTTAATTTACAACAAGTAAAAACGTGTTAACCTTGGACATATCCAAAGGGGTTCGTCTACAAAATTGTACACGCGGTTGACGAAGAGAATTGGCCTACAAGCTTCAAGCCATCCCATACATCGGTGAGGTTAGGTACAGAATCTTTCCCCCAGTCTTCGGGGATTACCTCGGTGAAGGCCCGCCCAAAATCTGCGCGCCTGACCGGAACCATACGTCCGCAACCGTACGTCCGCAAAGATTCGGACGGGACTCATAGTAGGATCAAAGCAAAGGGGTTCGGCTACAAAATTCTGCGCGTCCGCTATTAATCGCGGAAGTATCGACAAGCAGTTCAACAACCGGAGCCGTTCACCAAAGTCAGGTTATGTAATTGGAGTAGTTAAATATGTAGTAAAGAAAAAAATCGTCCTTTTGTTATGTGTAATTTAATTTAAATTAGTCAGAATATCCAATCCGTTTA
The DNA here is from genome assembly GCA_949715475.1 of Microchrysa polita. Taxonomy (NCBI): domain Eukaryota; kingdom Metazoa; phylum Arthropoda; class Insecta; order Diptera; family Stratiomyidae; genus Microchrysa; species Microchrysa polita. Next base: position 31,627,038 of record OX454420.1, on the reverse strand, counting down.
CAATAATTCCAACTAATAATAATATTGTAATCTTAAATGCATGTCTATGTCGTACTTGTCCCGTAGCGGCCGTTCGGATAAGTAGGTCTAGAACAAAAAGAGAAATAAAAGAAAAATTTAAACGAAATAGTCCTTATGCAGAAAATTTTAATTGAAAAAAAAGAAAAAAAAAGGGAACAAATTGTTGATACGGATTATGATAATCGAAATAGTACCATAATTGTAATAATATGTTTGTGATATGAGAAAAGATTTATAACTATTACATGTATCAGAAAAAAAAAAACAAAAAAAATACTTCTTTGTTTTCGTGCGCGCAATGGAAACTGTTAATATGCAGTAGATAAGTGTTGGCAGGGGTGTCTTCGCCCTATTGGCGGTAGTTGTATTATAAATTTTCCGCGATGCCTGCGAAAAATATCAACTAAATAAATGTGATGAGGCCGTAAGAAAAATATTTAATTTCCCCCACGACCGATCCCCTAGTGGAAACCTCTCGGCGGGAGTTAGTCCTTCGCAGGTGTCGATAGTCGGCCTACTCCCCTTCAGGGAGTTGTTCATTACATTTTATGGCGCCCAACGTGGGGCAACCAAAAGGATACATCCTTTTTGGTATGTTCCACGAAAGTGGTACAAATACTTGCTAAAAATACCAGACTGATCAAAATCTGACAGCAAGATTTGTGCACTATTTAAATGTTTCACAGCTTGTTTAACTTTCATTTTTTCTTGTTGTATTATGACCGGTGGTGGTTATCTGTATATCGTTTCTCGCCAGTGATAGAGTAATCACGCGAGGGAATCTGGTAAATACTTCTGGAATTTCGTACTTAGAGAATAAATTTTCTTTTGCGAACCGAAGTTTAGTTTTCCAGTATCTCCTTGGCGATCGGTATAAGGGCTGTTCACCTAATTTCAGTTGTGCCTATACGCTTGTTAGGTTATTTGACATATTGTAGTCCTGTCACAGTGAATGGTGGAAGTTGGGTGATTTTATCATCCCTTTTCAACCTGTGTCAAGTGATTATAATTTGTTAGATGATGTAATTTTGTAAGTCGTATATTTACTTTCAGTTAATTTTTTTTTGCTTTTCTTCTTGTGTAGAACAAATAACATAACTCAATTACCTTTTTATCAGCGGAAAAAAACACACTACCCCAAAATAAAGTGACGACACCCCAATCAACTAAAGGCAATTGTTTGTCATTAAATATTTGTGCAGAGTTTAATATATTCGTTCATAATAGATATAAAATTGGATAGTTCTTAGGTACATAGTTGTGTTACGTTTGTTATCGTAGAAACTACTTTATATACTATATATACTCAATTTCCCCGCTGCAATTGGCGGCAAATAATCGAATCATGGCTGTAAGACACAGTAATGAAAACTTGGCTATAGTTGATGATGACGATCCAACTCGATGTGTGATCTGCACGTCAGACTTTAAAAATAATGATCAGGCGGTACTGACACATTGTGCTCACGCGTTTCACAAAGAGTGTCTAGCTAACTGGGTTAAGACTGACACTTCTTGTCCATTATGTAGACGTAACGTTCGCATGGAAGCTTTAGACCCTTTTACCATCGAAAAAGACATATTGTTGGAAAAAAAGCGAGCACCGCCTCCTACCAATAAAGGCGCTGTGCCAAAGAGACCAACAACACGTTCCCAAACACGAGACTTAGGTGCTACATCACAGGCACGTTCAATTTCGCTAAACAGAGATAAAACACCGGGGTCCTTAACAGTTCCTCCTGACTCGGAATCTATACCTCCAGCACCTTCAAACGCACCCCCCGAGTTCCTTACAATGGATACCCTTCGAGCACAAATAAGCGCTTTAGTAGCTGAAGCTGTTAGTCAGCAAATAGCGGGTTTAATAACACAAAGTCGGCAGTCTATGTCGACAGTACCTACTCTTCCTTCAAGCAGTATTAGCGCAAACGTGAGTCACAGAAACCAGGTAACACCCGCTCCGCCACCACAACGCAGTGATTACTCGTTTCCACGCACGCCACCTAGAGATAGCTCACCCCAAAAACATCTTTCCGACCTCCTGAGGCAAGCTCAATTGCGCCCTGAGTTCAGGTACACCATACGTCCGCAAAGATTCGGACGGGATTCATAGTAGGACCGAAGTAAAGGTAATAACCTTAATTTACAACAAGTAAAAACGTGTTAACCTTGGACATATCCAAAGGGGTTCGTCTACAAAATTGTACACGCGGTTGACGAAGAGAATTGGCCTACAAGCTTCAAGCCATCCCATACATCGGTGAGGTTAGGTACAGAATCTTTCCCCCAGTCTTCGGGGATTACCTCGGTGAAGGCCCGCCCAAAATCTGCGCGCCTGACCGGAACCATACGTCCGCAACCATACGTCCGCAAAGATTCGGACGGGATTCATAGTAGGACCGAAGTAAAGGTAATAACCTTAATTTACAACAAGTAAAAACGTGTTAACCTTGGACATATCCAAAGGGGTTCGTCTACAAAATTGTACACGCGGTTGACGAAGAGAATTGGCCTACAAGCTTCAAGCCATCCCATACATCGGTGAGGTTAGGTACAGAATCTTTCCCCCAGTCTTCGGGGATTACCTCGGTGAAGGCCCGCCCAAAATCTGCGCGCCTGACCGGAACCATACGTCCGCAACCGTACGTCCGCAAAGATTCGGACGGGACTCATAGTAGGATCAAAGCAAAGGGGTTCGGCTACAAAATTCTGCGCGTCCGCTATTAATCGCGGAAGTATCGACAAGCAGTTCAACAACCGGAGCCGTTCACCAAAGTCAGGTTATGTAATTGGAGTAGTTAAATATGTAGTAAAGAAAAAAATCGTCCTTTTGTTATGTGTAATTTAATTTAAATTAGTCAGAATATCCAATCCGTTTACAATAATTCCAACTAATAATAATATTGTAATCTTAAATGCATGTCTATGTCGTACTTGTCCCGTAGCGGCCGTTCGGATAAGTAGGTCTAGAACAAAAAGAGAAATAAAAGAAAAATTTAAACGAAATAGTCCTTATGCAGAAAATTTTAATTGAAAAAAAAAGAAAAAAAAAGGGAACAAATTGTTGATACGGATTATGATAATCGAAATAGTACCATAATTGTAATAATATGTTTGTGATATGAGAAAAGATTTATAACTATTACATGTATCAGAAAAAAAAAAAACAAAAAAAATACTTCTTTGTTTTCGTGCGCGCAATGGAAACTGTTAATATGCAGTAGATAAGTGTTGGCAGGGGTGTCTTCGCCCTATTGGCGGTAGTTGTATTATAAATTTTCCGCGATGCCTGCGAAAAATATCAACTAAATAAATGTGATGAGGCCGTAAGAAAAATATTTAATTTCCCCCACGACCGATCCCCTAGTGGAAACCTCTCGGCGGGAGTTAGTCCTTCGCATGTGTCGATAGTCGGCCTTGTAATGACAGTTCGAATAAGGTGGCAACAGGGCTTCGGAGCAGCTACCCACCACGAGTGCGCCCATAAAGTGACAGTTCGAAAAGGGAAGCAATGGAAAATTGGAAATTTCCATTATTTTCGAATTGTCATTTTGACAGGTTCCAGAATGGACACCATTTTGGTGACTTCAGTCGGTGGAGACGGCCGTGCGTTGGGTGAATTTTGGGTGGATAAAAGACAGTTGGACATTAGGTAAGAGTTTATTTCTTGTCGTAGCTGCATACTACGGTTAATATCGTGTACTTCCAGATCGGAAAAGAGAAAAAAAAAGTGAATTCAGTCCTTTTTCCTTTTAAACGAAAGGAGAATTCAAGTAAAAGCCGGAGCTCCCACGGCAGCCCACGTGGCATTGGGAAAAAGTGAAAGTATAAGCGGCTCGAGGCGCCGAAGGTACGTGTTATTTTCTTCTTCTCATCAATTGAATTGAAACCAATAAAATTATGTTCGCAGGAACGGTCGATACTTCGACCCGCGCCTCGAGCGTAGTAAAAATAGAATTGTGCCCGTTTATGTGAAGAACCTAACCTAAAAGGTTAGGTCCACTAAAAAGGAAATTTTGTAGCCTCCGATCCTCGAACCCTTTCGTTATAAAGTCAACTATTTTAAGCCTCAGTCATCCAATCGGTCGTGTGATAGGCACCTTGTCACCGCAGACACCTGCCCCAAAGTTATCTTCCATACTTACCGTTCAAATCACGCGTAACTTGGTAAAGCGGAGGAACCGGGAGAAACACACAGTGTAGAGAACACCTGTCGTATATTTGGTGTTTTAACCTGTTAAAGTGTCGGAACCAGGAGAAACACACAGTGTAGCGAATAATTGTTGTATATTTAATGTTTAGATGTAAGTTTTGGATATAGCATTGTACACTCAATTAGTTTTGCACGCATAACATATATACTGTAAGGATATAAGTGCTAGCTGAAGAAGTCGTGAAAGAAAAAGGATAACGTCATTCCGTCGACGAACAGCAATCCCGTAGCGGCCGCCACCGGATCTTCTCTACAAAGAAAAAAAAAAAACGAGTGAGTAATTTGCACTTCTACCTTCTTAACCTAACACTGTATCCATCCTAAAAAAAGAAAAAAAAATTATATACACATATGTATGTCATATCCAATTTTACGTTAAATAAAATGTAATGTTTGTCAGAACTAATATGTGTTAGTGAGGTATTCTGAAGGGGGTGTCTGAGGAGTTAGAAAGGAGGCGCTGATGGCTCTGCGGAGGTGATTCGACATTAAGGGTTCGCACCTGAATTTTTTTTTTATTTTAATGTAAATGTGGTGAGAGGAGGACGGATTGGGTGAGAGCTGTTGTCCCGGATGAATCGTGTTAACCCCGACCCAAAGACCAGACGGAGCTATGATGCAGCAGGTGCGTGTCTGGGATGACAGCACGACAGAAGCGAGGGCTCACCCATCCACCGCCAAAGGGGTTGTTCTCCTCAAGTACATTACATTACTGGCACAGACATTGTCCGTACAAGGAGAAAACCTGCATTGACTGCCAGAAAACTGGCCACAAAGCGGGCTACTGCACTATGAAGCAATCGCGGCCACCTTTCAGACGAGAGAGGTCGAATCCGGAACTTACTCGACGAGTTCAACAAATTAAAAACGTCGACAATGTCGAATGTCATCGCAAATACATTGTCCCGAACGTCAACGGACTGTCCGTCAAACTTCAAATAGACACAGCGTCTGACATTACAATCATCTCTCGCACGAACTGGGCGAAACTCGGCAAACCAGCGTTAAACAGCATATACAAGAAAGCAGGTAGTGCATCTGGCGATTTAATACCTCTTCTAGGAAGTTTTCCCTGCGTAATACAACTAAATGGAAAGGAAGAAATCGGAAAGTGCCATGTCTCTACACTTCAGCTGAATCTTTTCGGAATTGATTGGATTACAAGTTTCGATCTGTGGACCGTTCCCCTCAACACAATTTGTAACAAAATTGAAGCAAACACCGGCAACAGCCTTCTAATGGAAGCCAAAGCAAAATTTCCTATCCTCTTTTCTGAGGGCCTTGGCTGCTGCACCAAAACAAAGGCGTCACTAACGTTGAAAGCTGGAGCGAAGCCTGTTTATCGGAACGCCCGTCCGGTTCCCCATGCAGCGAGACCAACAATCGCAGCTGAGCTTGAACGGCTGCAACACCTCGGCGTGATTTCACCAGATGAATACTCCGAATCAGCAGCACCTATTGTTGTTGTAAAAAAAGGATGGCAGAATACGTATTTGTGCGGACTATTCAACCGGCCTGAACAATAATCTGGAGCCAAATAAGTATCCGCTGCCAACGCCCGATCAAATACACTTACGGTCAAAAGTATCGACTCAACCTAATAGCGCGTGTATTTGTACGTGTTTTTTGGAAAGTATGATAGTTATTCATAAAAGTCGTATGTCGTTTAAAAGTTCGAAACCTTAGCTACCTGTTGGTACCCTTTTTATCAACATTTGCTTTGCACTTTTTAAATTATTGCCACTTGTAACAAAAAACCCAGAAAAATTGAAGTTTCAGGTAAAGGTCAGGTCAGGTAAACTACCCCTATAAAAGCGCCCGTAATCGGTTTCTCATTATCAGTTGCATCAGGAAAGTTAGGTAACTTACCTCTGAAGTAATTTCAATCACTGTTTTCTCATCAATGGATACGACGCCAGATCAGGCGGCACAAGTTGTAGCCCTATTGTCGGAGAATCATAGTCAGCGAACCGTCGCTCGCCGTCTTGGAATGAGTCAGTCTGCTGTCTCGAGAGTTAGCAGGAGATTTCAAGAGACTGGTAGCTTTAATTCGAGACCAAGAACGGGCCGCCCTCGATCCACTTCAGAGAGAGACGACCGTTTCATTGTAACAAGTACGTTACGAAATCGTTTCCTCAAGGGTGTTTCTGCGCAGCGGAACCTGAGGCGTGTTCGCGGAGTAGCTGTTAGTATCTGCACAGTAAGGAGACGATTAAGGGAAGCGAATATTAATCCAATACGGCCTGCCAGGGGCCCCAAATTGACTGCACGACACCGACAAGCGCGCCTCTTATTTGCTCGTAATCATCTTACTTGGAGCGATACGGAATGGAGCTCAGTATTGTTCACTGACGAGTCGAGAATGTGTCTGCATGGCAGTGACAGAAGATGTCGAGTCTACAGGCGTCCAACTGAGCGATTTGCGCAGTGCTGTTTCACTGAAACGGTTGCATACGGGGGCGGTTCCTGTATGATGTGGGCTGGCATTTCATTGGAGGGAAAAACGGGTCTCGTATTCGTGCCCGCAGGAGGCCGAGGAGGAGGACTGACAGCTGAGCGATACGTTACCGATGTTCTCCGTGTCCACGTTGTGCCCTATGCAGCATTTGTTGGCGAGAACTTTACTTTGATGCACGACAATGCCCGGTGTCATGCGTCGCGCCTCACTCGGCAGTTCTTGAATGAAACCAATATGTCGTCACTTAACTGGCCTGCGCGCAGTCCCGACATCAATCCCATTGAACACTTATGGGACGAACTCAAGAGAAGAGTCCGAGCCAGAAATCCAGTCCCTTCGTCCACTGAAGAATTGAAGGCAGCCCTATTAGAGGAGTGGAACGGTATTCCTCAAGATACCATCAGCAACTTGATCAAATCAATGCAGAATCGACTGGAAGCTGTCATTAGAGGAAGAGGAGGAAATACCAAATACTAAAATAATAAATACTTAACTTATTTTCCAACAGTTTTTGTTTTATTTGCAAAAAACCTAACCAAAATCCATTTTCATATTTGCTCATTTTCGCTACGTTTTCGTTCAAAGAGCATCAATTTTAAAAGTGCTCACCAAATATTGGTTAAAATGGTACCAACGTAAAGCTGAGGCCTTAAGCTTTTCAATGACATAGGATTTTTATGGATAACTGCTATACTTTTCGAAAAACACGTACAAATACACGCGCTTTTAGGTTGAGTCGATACTTTTGACCGTAAGTGTATTTGCAAAGCTTGCAGGGAAGACAGTTTTTAGCTCGATTGATCTGTCGGACGCTTTCTTTCAAGTAACACTCGATGAGGAAGCTCAAAAATTGATGACAATTAACACGCATGTAAGATTGTTCAGAGTCAACAGACTACAACAAGGAGTAAAAACAGCTCCTGGCATTTTTTAGCAAATTGTCGACACCATGCTGAGCGGAACGAGCACTTTCGCATTCATAGATGACATGATATGCGCAGGCATTGACCAAAAAGACCACAAAAAAACAACTGTATAATACTCTACAGCGTCTTCAAGACTATGGTTTCAGACTTCACATCGACAAATGCAAGTTCGGAGTCTCCTCGATCGGTATTCAACCTCATCCCGGGAAACTAAATTCCATTCAAGATCTTCCTACACCCACCAACATCCAGCAACTGCGATCATTTCTGGGCTCAGTGAACTATTATGGGAAGTTCGTGAAGGGTATGAAAGATCTTCGAGGCCCATTGGACGATTTACTAAGGAAAGATGTCAGATTCGAGTGGACCCAGCAACACGATAATGCTTTTTTGGAGCTTAAGAAAGCTCTTTCCTCCGAGCTTTGCCTTACTCACTTCGATCCAGAAAAGAAAATTGTTCTTACGACAGACGCCTCAGAATACGGCATGGGCGCTGTTTTAATGCATGAATTTACCGACGGTACACTTCATCCTATTATGCATTTCTCAGCGACATTCAATACCGCCGAACGAAATTACCCTCAAATACACAAAGAAGCTCGAGCACTCGTCTTTGGCTTGAAAAAAATCGCATTACTACCTCGCTGGACGTCGCTTTACTATCCACATCGACCATAAACCACTCCTTGCCATCTTCAATCCCAAATCTGGCATTCCAATGTACACGGCAGCTCGACTTCAGCGCTATGCAATTAACGTTCTCTCGTACGATTTTGACATCCAATATGTCAACACTGATAACTTTGGGTACGCAGATGTCATCTCCAGACTTATGTCCAGCCATACAAAACCGGACGAAGACACCGTCATTGCATCGATTAAGGTTTGTATGGAAGACGATGACACTTTCGACGTGAATTGTTTTGCTGTCGAATCAGCATACCAACTCCCGGTAACTTTTGACAGAATACGGCGCCAAATTTAAGGAGTTCCAGGTCAACGACCCTGTCTATTTCAAGCTTCATTCAACAAACGATAAATGGGAATGGACTGCAGCTACCGTTATCAAAAGGTTAGGCACGGACAACTATGAAATTCGTCTAAGTTCGCCCTCGAATCAGCGCACCGTTAAAGCTCACTCCAATCAACTAAAATTTCGTCACACTCAAAACGAATTCAGCGAGTTCTTTGAAATTCCTGAATGGCCTGAAACGATAGAACCAGTTATCATTCCACAAGCAACTACTCAACAACAGGAAGAAGATCATCCTCCATCTTCCCGTGTGCCTGAAGGGACCGATCCATCAGACGAAGACTTTCAAGATGCCGAGGATCAACCAGTGGTCGATCAACATGGGTCCAGTGAACATTCAGTACCAGAAGTTAGACGTTCATCTCGAGCAACAAGAGGTCAATTACCGCGCTGGCATCGTGACTACCAGCGATTTTAAGGGGGGAGGAATGTGGAGAACTCTGCTTCTCCATCAATGACACTCTAATTTCCACCAGCTGTTCCCTTTCCTTAATTCTCTTAGCGGTTCAACTTTCCTTTTCTCACCAGCGGTTCGCTTCTAACTTCAGTCCACTACGAACCGCCATAAGATTATAACGTGTGTATTAATAAATATCTTATATTATAGTAAACCCTCGACTTTTCATCTTACGGGTATACTTCACTTTGCATCTGCTGTACTCTGCCATCTACTGTTCTGTGTAATCTGCTGTGCGATGGGTGGAGTACACGTTACACAATACACACACATAACACGATTACCTCCACCTTAGCAAATTGAACCACCTTATGTGGTTTAGCTCCACGGGCACTTGATCTGACCATGACGTCATATGTCGTTGTTTTCGCCGTGTTCGTCTACATTGCGGCCATGATATCTCGACGGCCGTGGTAGTGTAAATGTTCCATAACATTCCCAATGATGTGTAGAACTAAGAGAATTGCTCCGTAGACAATTCAGATGGCACAGTTTTTTTTTCAATGACGCGTGACCCTAATATCTATGCTGATGACAGGTGAGGCCAATGGAAAATCTAACCATGTAGTTTGTATGGTATGACAGATGATTTGCTCTTCTTTTGTTATTCTATATTCAAAGAACATTCCTCTCCGTTCCCATCAATACTTCCTCTAAGGAATGTTGGGGTGGTGCAGAGTTCCTCCGCACGAGGCCATTTCTTGTTCTGGCTGCGGGGACGTTGCACGCGAGTGCTGGAGAAGGTGTTTGTGGTGTTGCAAAGCTCCCAGTTGTTTTAGTGTGGAAATCACTGGCGGAGGCTGGTAACCAGACGGTGTTTCTGATTTGGAGGTGAACTAAAATCGCAACGGCCATTTTTGTTCTGGCTGCAGGGACGTTGCACGCGAGTGCAGAATAACGTGTCTGTGCTCCCAGTTGTTTAACGTGGAAATCACTGGCGGAGGCTGGTAATCAGACGGTGTTCTGAGGTCTAGAGAAGATATACAATTTAGACGCCCATTGTTTTAACGTGGAAATCACTGGCGGAGGCTGGTAATCAGACGGTGTTCTGAGGCCTAGAGAAGATATAAAATTTAAACGACCATTGTAGCATTTTTTTTCTGAAAAAACTTCGGGGTACCCGGGCTCTTCGCGAGGCAATTGCAAGCGAGACAACAAAAGCCTACGGGGTGCCAACCGGAATTTCTTTGTCGTCGGAAATGCGAAGCACGGAGTCCGTTCCGTTCCGCTAGGATGAAAATGGCCTACAAATGTAGGGATACAACGGGATACGAAAGAGCAGCTAAGAGTATGGTGTTGTCATTCATGTGTAGTTAGAATATGTGTTTTGTGACATTTTTAAAAAAGGAGCGAAAAAAAAACTAAATTTATAATGTATACATACATATATTTAAAGGAAAGCAAAATTTTCTGGTGATAATTACGAATTCTATTTTCACTAAATAATTTTTTTTGTGATCGGGTTGCACCACATGCCGTATTTCGTTCGCGAATCGCGCTTATTTTTGGGTATGTTAACCCTAGTCCTACCAACAGGGGTACAGGTGTACCTTTTTCACTTTAAATTTAAATATTTCCGATTTGCCAAAACCAAATATGTTGAATCACTCTGACATCTTAAAGTAAAGGGTTTTCGGTTATTTTAACTACTTTTAAGATTTCTGGTTGGATATACTTAAGAGAAAAAAAGAAAAAAATTGTGATTTTGTAGGCCATAAATTTAAATTGAATTTGGCGCCCATGTTTAGAACTAACGCATCCATTATGATAATTATGACCGCACCCATTATTGTAAGTGATGACTTTACTGCACGTGGTGATGAAGTTGAAAAAGTCGTACTGCGTAGTAGTCGTTGGAAGAAGAAGTTGTCAAGCCGGATAAAAATATATTCTTTTTGAAACAATAATACGAGTGTTTATGTTATTTTATGTCCTGACAAAACCCGCTCATAGAAATCAGAAGTGGGATACGCGACGAACAGAGTGACGCGAGTTGTTTTATATTAATTAAGAAGATTGTCCCTGTGTTCAGTGGGATGTGAATCCGGTGCATGGCATGGATCCAAAAACACTTACAGTGAACACGTTGAAGGAGTTGTGTCGTGCTCGTGATTTGCTGGTTACGGGCACAAAAGCCGAACTGATTTTGCGACTTTTGGAGGACGAGAAAAACATTTTTGAGAAGATGTAACGAATCGGTATCTGGCATAATGGCAGCAAATGACAGTTTGACAATCACTGCTGTCACTATGTTTCCGAAATTTCCCTCGAATTCCGCATTCAGCAAAATTCGAGGGCAATTTCGGAATAGGCGGTGACAGCTGTGAACTGTCAAACTGTCATTTCCGTTCCAGCAGCCCGCCACCCGAGACGAGCCAAAAGTGACTTTCGCGTGGTTAGAGAAAATCCGAGGTAAGCACCGGTGCCTTTTCTTGGTTTTGGGAAAGAAATACATTTCTTTCGATCTGCAGGACAACCCGCAATCGCTGGCGCGGAAATTTTTGGGCCACGGCGGCGTTTTTCGTTCCGCCACGGAAAAGGCCATTTCCTTGGACATTCTTCGAATTGGAGCACGGCAATCCACGTAGCACGCTGGACACTGTGCACAATATCAGTGAAATTCGGTATTAACACACTCTGAAATCTCGCGATACTGTGTGAAAGCGAAGAAAATTTGTGTTTCCTCGAAAATTTAGTTTTGAAGTGGTGTCAGTGAGGTGCTGCACTCGGAGTCAACCGAAACATCTTTGCGGGTTGCAGAATGGCTCCGGCTACCAGCGGAAAAGATTTGTGACGCGATACTTGGCTGCGATTTTGCTGGGCTATGCCAATGAATTTTGGTGAAGCTTTCCGTCCACTTGTGCCAAGAAGGTCGTACGATCATCGCCACTGGAAAGCACGTTCATCGTGTTTATTAGCTGAATCAATCTGAATTGGGTGAGAAAAAAAAAAAAAAATGCTATTATTAACGTAGATAGAAGCGAAAGTTTTTTTTTTTTTTTTTAAAATATGACATGGAAGTTCGGGAAGCTGACAAGGTTAATTTTTTTCAGCCGCCCGACGTATTCGCAAGAAACGATTGCAATTCGGTGGCATTGAACTCCCCGATCCAACATTGTACTTTTTACACAAGGGCGGTGTCAGTGCAGGTAGTAGGGACAGCGGGGGCCAAGGAGGTCTTGCATGCGTTTGGCTGTAAAATGCATTGTTCATTTGGCAAGATCTGACGAGTGGGAGTCCCGTGTTCTGGAAGTTTGTTCGCGAGACTGAAACCCGACCGGGGGTGTAAGCGAGGCTGGACGCATTGATGATAGTACCGATTCAACGGGTGCCGCGGTATCGATTGCTTTTGCAACAAGTGCTTTTGCATACGAGGCTGGTGGAGCCGGATTCTGGAATTTTGAAGGAAGCCTTGAAGTTCGGTGTCGCGTTTGTATATCGCGAGGGGGCTGACGACTACGACGGGTGCCGAGCATAGCTGGAACAAAATTGTTGGACAGAAGGTGGGGTAAGTGGCATAAACTCAACTGCACGGGCGATATTCTTTCGGTGTAGGCTACACTCAAGCTCCCATTAAAAGGGACACCACGTTAACTGAAAATGATCTATATAGTCTCGCTCGCGCCCAACAGAACTCAAATCGTTAGTGCAAATGCGCGAGTAACCGGGTGGTCCACCCGCCCAAAAGAATTCGGTTGGGACAAATCGCGCCATACACGCATCGCTTAATGTAATTACACATAACAACATTCGGGTTTAAGATATACGTTTATTTTAGTTTGCATTCGTTTTTTTTTTCAAACAAATAGAATTTAATACTTTGCCGAACATAGCACATAAAAGCAAAATGAATTTTATATCTTCGGTGAAAGATGAATGGTGCGAATCGAAGGCTGTGCCGGCAATAACACACTTCGTGTTGTATACTTAATTATATACCCAGTATAGTATAAAACAGAAAAATGCCGAAAAATTATTGAAATCGATTCACTATTCGTAACGAAATAAGAAGACGCTATATATATAACTGTTAACAAATTTTGCATGTAAGAACATTTTATATTATACTATCTCAGTATAAAGCTTAACGTTAAGAATGGACCTGAGCAAGATTTCGAGGCTCAGCTCCGGTCTCCTCTTCTCTTCTTCGTATACCGCGTTGTATACGTTGTCCTCCCCATGTAGATGCGCATCTCTTTAGGGTTTGAAGGTTAAATCTCGCGTCTGAAAACAGAATAAGAAAAGAAGAGGGAATGAAGGCCAAATCTCTTCAGCAGTTATGTTTTAGGTTAGATATATAAAAACAGATTCCGCATCTAAGAATTAAGTTTATTCAATAGTTACTAACTATATATAGATATTTAACAACATAAAACTAGTATAATAATTACACAAACACAATAGTGTCCGAATATATAAGAAGATATCGCGGTCAAATTTCCAGATTCCGTTCAATTAGATTTTTTTTTGTTTTTTTTTGTTCTCCTATACTGGGGTATGTCGTATTTTAGAGGAATACGCAAAAGATATACGATAATTTTGCTTAACGTCTAGTTGTATTTTGAGCTTGTCTCCATATCGAAACATTGTACTTCGGGATATGAAAAGTGAGACGAATTATAACGTTATGAATTTTGTTTAAAATTACCGTGTTTGCTTTCCTGCCTCCTCCTCAAATGGATCTTCCTAGTTCGCCCATGAAGCCGTCTCATTAGCGGCTCTTCCCCGTTTCAGGAATGCCTCGTTGGTTGATCGTCGTAGCCCTTTTTCTCCTCGTTTCTTTTTCAGCATCTGTTCAGGTTGTCACTCTCCTGGCAGTTAACCGCGTGCACAATTCAATGACTGTAACACCGCCGTTCGCTAGACCCCCTTTCTTTTAGGAACCCACCCCAACAAGCCACGGTAGCTGAGCTACGGGCATCGGCACGCGAAGGGGTCACCAGCTGTCATTCGTTGTCACCACCTGAAGGATGACAGATGAAAAATTATTGTGAAATACGGTTATGGTTACAAAATGGCGCCCAACGTGGGGCCTACGAGTTCTTCGGTTGACTTTGTTCAACCAAGGGAACTCACTTCACTGAGAGTTCCCTTCGTTACGCCCCACGGCCGAACTTGTCAGCTGTCGAGGTTAAGCCTCAATAAAGTACTTCACGTACCAGGGAACCAACAAGTTCGGCCCAAATTTTTTTTTTCCTAACCCCTGTTAGATTCCGTCCTAGTTAGAGTAGCTTATCCTATCTCCTCCTATCCCAGACAGGCAGTGTCTACCTCGTTTCGTGAGATGCTTTTGCATAGTGACTAAACCGTCGGCAAGAAGAAATGCCTGGAACTGCTGAGATAGGGATTTATCCCTATGTTCAGACCGGATTTCTTGGGCGGTTTACCACCTTTTTGTTTGTAGACACTGACCTTTTTTTAAACAAACCTCCAACAAGTCTGAGAAACGGAATTGTCCATGCTCTGAGCGTCGCAGAGTAAAGGGGATGGTGTGGTCGAGAACTGCGGGTGTACGGTGTTTACGCTGTACTTCGACTCTCACATTCTGAACCGATACTCAACGATTGACGGAGTATGGACGAGGACATTTCTCAGTACTATTCCCTTGTATTTGATCAGTTTTTTTTTAAAAGCGACCTTCAAACAACGAGACATTCCTGAAAGGGAAAACTAAAACACATTTTTGTTTGTATGCAACATCTGTGCGAACACTAAGGAAAAGACCAGAGGCAGGAAAACGGAAAGCAAAATCATATCGAAAATTAAATTTACGTTCTCTTTTAACAATTAAAAAAATTAAGGATCGTAAAATATGCCGCTAAGGCACTCGCCACCGGCGAACACGTCGAATCAAAACATGTCGAATCAAGGGGCGGTCCCCAAGGACTTTATCCGGGTGACTCGCTCGACGGCCCACCTCAATCCAAACGCGCTGGAGTATGAGAACCCGGGGCCAAGTGCAGCGCCACCACAGCAACCAGATGCTGCTGGAGGGTTACAGCAGTTCTCCCCTCCACCAGGCGCGCAACAGGACGAGGCGCAGTTCGAAGAGCGCCTCGATCAAGGTGCGGCCAGCATGGAGTTTGCAGCCCAAAGGGCTGAAAACCTGCAATCAGGACATCAAGCCATACAACGGCAGGACGGTCGACACTCATACCCCGGTTGGGGTCTGCCGCCTCCAAATATGGGGTGGCGACAGCCGCAACAACATCAGCCCAGGCCCCCGTGGCAGGGACATCCACCTCCTCCATGGTGGGGCCAACAACCACCGGCGTGGTGGGGCGAACAGCCGCCTGAGGGATGGCGTCCGCAACGACAGCCGCCCCCAAATCAACAGCAAATTACGCCGCGCCCAGATGAGGTACGAGCTGCGACCTCCCGATCAGCAACACCGAATGGTAACCAAGTTCAGCCAGAACCACCCGCTTTAGGAAACGAATTGCCACAGGGACTAGACGAAGTGGTACAGCGTGCGGTTGAAGCGGAATGTGCGAGACGTCTAGCTGCCTTAGGTGCAGCAGAGACCCCGCGTGCATCGATTCCGCGAACTGACTCAGAGCCACCTCGAAGCCGCTCTGTTGTATCATCCGCGATAGTTCAACCACACCAAGTCCATCGGGCCATTTCCGAATGGGGGCTGAAATTTAGTGGAACTGCCGTCGATTCCTTCATCCGGCAGGTTGAATTATTTACGGACAGAACTCTTGGAGGCAATTATGATTATGTCTGCTTATACGCCCACCTGTTCTTCGCGGGTGATACTGCAGAGTGGTTTAGAGAGTTCGCGGCCAGTTCGCGGAATCAATATACGTGGCGGACTCTGAAGGAGGCACTTCGGCGCCAGTACATGGATCCATATGATGATGACGACTTGATGGATATGATGAGGAGGCATCTCCAGAAGGAGGGGCAACCCTTCGATGTCTTTCTTAAAGAGATGCGTCAGTTAAACAACAGAATGCAAGACCCTCTCTCGGACAGAGAATTGACGAGAATGGTGAAGAGGAACCTGAGGGAAGACCTCAGCCGTCCGATTCACCGGGATCGGTTCGTCAATCTGTTAGACCTCCGAGAGGCAGTTCGCGAAATTGAACATTTTGACGAGAGGATGAAATCCTGAGGATCCTCTTCTCATTCTCGTCAATTCTCGCGATCGAGAGTTTCAGAAGTCGAGCATACGTCCACAAGTGTATCGATGGATCAGACAGAGTTAGCAGCACTCAACAGCAATTCCAACTGCTGGAACTGCAAGAAGCCCGGCCACTCATACGCCGACTGTCGGGAGACATTGCGTGTCTTCTGCTTTGGATGTGGAGCATCCGGAGTGGTGAAGCCGCAATGCGAGCGCTGCAATCGCTCAAAAAACGATCCACGAAGGAGGCCTCAACAACAACAGAGGTTCTCCCAGGGGGTACAGACCGACCCTCTTCCACCACAGTAGCCACACCGGATCCCTCACATTCAAAGCAGCAGGCTCCAATGCCTCCGCGACAGTTGGTTGTTAACCATGGTGGACCCGCAATCTACTCGAATGTGACCGATAATCCGAACTTGTCTTATTCACCGGATGTGTCTTCTACACCTGATTTGTCTTCTACACCGGATGTGACTTCTACACCTGACCTACCGCTTTCCTCGGATTTGTCTTTTACCTCGGACTTACCTTTTTCACCGGATTTGTCTCACGCACCGGACGTACCTATATCACCGAATGTGTCGAAAACACCTGACTTACCTTCTTCAACGGATTTGTCTTATACACCTGCACGTTCGTATAAACAGGATACCTCATTGGGTTCACGCTCAGAGGTTGCACCCGCATGTAAAGCGACCGACTCGTCCTCAAAGGGGGACTGAGACCGTGCAAATCTTAAAGCCTAGTCCTATTTCCACACAGCAAACTACTCTCACCACTGGCTTACGATCGCCACATTCCATGCACTATAGCCTGACACCCTTGCACGAGCGAGTGCGCAAGTATAATGAAGCTCGCCAGCGCTTATTCGCTGTAAGTGCAATACAATCCCGTAGAGCGAAGCGTGCCACGCTCCGTTACAGGTGCTTCTGGAGGAAAGTGCGTGAGAGTCGGCGAAAGTTTTGTGAAGTCCAGCTATCGGACATACCAAAAGGAGACCTTAGGCCTTATGCGGGCGTTACCCTGTTGGGCCACACAGTCACCGGACTGGTAGATACTGGGGCCTCGTGTAGCGTGATTGCTTCCGACTTGGCAGAGTCGGTTCTGAAGGATCATCGCTACCCATGTGAAAAATTCAGACTGAGAGTGACAACTGCCGACAACACCGGCCATCTCACTGAGGGGAAAATCCGAGCAGAAGTCACGTTTCGTGGTCGAACCGAAAACATAGACCTGCTCATAATTCCCACGCTCAGTCAGAACCTGTACTTAGGCGTTGATTTTGTCCGAAGTTTCGAACTAGCTTCCGACTTATTTACGTCTTCTCAACGTTTATCGGCAATTACTAGTGATCTAGCGGAGCTGACCAGCCGTCACTCCCTGACAGCTGAACAGCAACGGCGCCTCAACGCCACCATTGCAAGCTTCCCGTCTTTCGCCAAAGAGGGCTTAGGACGTACTAAAGTAATCTCACACGTCATCGACGTCGGTAACAATAAGCCTATAAAGCAAAGGCATTACCCCGTCTCTCCTGCCGTCGAGAAGCTGCTTTATAAGGAAGTAGACCGGATGCTTGCAATGGGGGTGATTGAGGAGTCACAAGGTGCGTGGTCATCACCAGTCACCTTGGTGGTAAAACCGAATAAAGTGCGCATGTGCTTAGACGCACGTAAAGTGAACGCAGTGACTGTGAAGGATGCTTATCCTTTGCCGCTCATTGACGGGATTCTGAGCCGGCTCCCCAAAGCGGAGTATATAACGAGCCTAGATCTCAAAGACGCTTTCTGGCAGATTCCCCTCGACGAAGCGTCAAAGGATAAGACAGCCTTCACAGTCCCTGGTCGGCCGTTGTATCAGTTTGTGACCATGCCCTTTGGGCTTTGTAATGCGCCACAAACTATGCAACGGCTGATGGATCGCGTAGTCCCTCCGCACCTGCAGAACCAAGTCTTCGTATACCTGGATGACTTGTTGCTGATCACGACCACCTTTGACGAGCATTTGATGCTGCTGCAGGAAGTGGCTCTGTGTCTTCGTAAGGCAGGCTTAACAATAAACGTTGAGAAGAGTAAGTTCGTCATGACGCACGTTCGTTACTTGGGACATATCATCGGAAACGGTACCATCAGAACCGACTCTGACAAGGTGGAAGCAATCGCGAGTTTCCCGCAACCATCGACGGTAAAGCAGCTCCGTCGCTTTTTAGGGATGTGTGGTTGGTACCAGCGTTTTGTCCCCAACTATGCTACGGTCGCGTCGCCGCTGACCGACATGCTGCGTAAAGGACGTAGTTTCGTCTGGACTGAGGAAGGCGTCCTGGCCTTTAAAGCAATGAAGGATTGTTTGTCTACAGCCCCTGTATTACACAGCCCTGATTTTACGCGCCCATTTGCCATACAATGTGACGCAAGTCAACATGGCATCGGCGCAGTGTTAACACAGACAGTTGACGACGGGCAAGAGGTCCCCATTGCTTTCATGTCCAGGAAACTTAACTCAGCCCAGCGAAACTACTCCGTTACCGAACAAGAATGTTTGGCAGCGGTGACCGCAGTCAAGAAATTTAGGGCCTACGTCGAGGGGCAAGACTTTAGTATCATTACCGACCATGCATCCCTGAAATGGCTGATGAGTCAATCCGACTTGCAGGGTAGATTGGCTCGTTGGGCATTGAAGTTGCAGGGATTCCGATTTTCCATCACTCACCGTAAGGGGAGCCAACATGTGGTTCCCGACACTCTGTCCCGAGTCTACTGCTCAGAGTCTCTGTCGGTATCGGATCCATTTGAGAGTTCTGCGGAAATCGACTTGAATTCCACTCATTTTAAATCGGCAGAATACAAGGAGTTGGTGGATCGCGTTGACGCTAACCGAAATGTGTTCCCTGATCTCAAAACCACGGACGGATACGTCTATAGGCGCTGCGAACACGCGACCGGGAACGAAGCTCAAGAGCAGCAGGCGTGGAAGCTTTGGGTGCCGAGTTTGCTTACACCCGATTTGATACGTCGTGCACACGAGCACCCACTGTGTGCTCATGGAGGTACAGCCAAAACCTTGCAACGCCTAAGGGTGTTGTTTTTCTGGCCTAACATGGCTAAAGACGTTAGCGAACATTTGTATCCTCCTGCGTCGTGTGTAAGCAAACTAAGGCGCCGAATCAAACTCTCCGCCCGCCTCTTGAGAACAGGTTCGTTTCCGATCGGGTGTTCCAACATCTATACATGGATCTGTTGGGTCCGTTTCCGAGATCTAAGGCGGGTAACATCGGAGCCATCGTGTTAGTCGACCACCTCTCGAAATACTGCTTCGTGGAACCAATCCGGAAATTTACCGCGGAGATTCTGACCAGTTGGCTCGAGACGAGAGTGTTTCACGTGTTTGGTGTACCGGAGTCCATACTGACTGACAATGGACAACAATTTAAGGCACATGTTTTCAATGCAATGCTTGAACGGTACGGAGTGCAACATTTGTACACGGCTGTATACTCACCCCAGGCCAACGCATCCGAACGGGTGAATCGTTCAATAGTAGCCGCTATCCGTGCGTACGTGCATCCAACACAAAACAATTGGGATGCAAAGTTGTCGCACATCAACTGTGCACTCCGTTCCGCTCAGCATGCGTCGATAAAGATGTCGCCTTACTTTGTTGTCTTTGGTCAGTCGATGGTCACCAATGGCAACACATACTCCCTGTTACGAAACCTGCAACTTCTAGGTGAGAACACTCAGGTCATGGACCCTCTTGACAAATTCGACCTGTTAAGACAAGAGGTCCAAAAGAACATACAGCTGGCCTACGACAAAAATGCCGCACAATATAACTTGCGCTCTAGGCAAATTGAATTCCAGCCTGGAGATGAAGTGTTTCGGCGGAACTTTGCGCAAAGCAACGCTGCCGAACACTACAACTCCAAGCTGGACTTCAAATTTGTCAAGAGCCGAGTTGTAAAAAAGGTAGGAAACCACCGGTACCTTATGTCAGACCTGCAAGGCAAGCCTGTGGGAATATTCCACGCAAAAGACCTCCGGCGATAACAATAGGCCCCTGTGGCATACGGTTCTTAGCTCCTTTTCGTGGGCTAAACCCCAACGATAAGGACCTATGTTGTAACGAATCGGTATCTGGCATAATGGCAGCAAATGACAGTTTGACAATCACTGCTGTCACTATGTTTCCGAAATTTCCCTCGAATTCCGCATTCAGCAAAATTCGAGGGCAATTTCGGAATAGGCGGTGACAGCTGTGAACTGTCAAACTGTCATTTCCGTTCCAGCAGCCCGCCACCCGAGACGAGCCAAAAGTGACTTTCGCGTGGTTAGAGAAAATCCGAGGTAAGCACCGGTGCCTTTTCTTGGTTTTGGGAAAGAAATACATTTCTTTCGATCTGCAGGACAACCCGCAATCGCTGGCGCGGAAATTTTTGGGCCACGGCGGCGTTTTTCGTTCCGCCACGGAAAAGGCCATTTCCTTGGACATTCTTCGAATTGGAGCACGGCAATCCACGTAGCACGCTGGACACTGTGCACAATATCAGTGAAATTCGGTATTAACACACTCTGAAATCTCGCGATACTGTGTGAAAGCGAAGAAAATTTGTGTTTCCTCGAAAATTTAGTTTTGAAGTGGTGTCAGTGAGGTGCTGCACTCGGAGTCAACCGAAACATCTTTGCGGGTTGCAGAATGGCTCCGGCTACCAGCGGAAAAGATTTGTGACGCGATACTTGGCTGCGATTTTGCTGGGCTATGCCAATGAATTTTGGTGAAGCTTTCCGTCCACTTGTGCCAAGAAGGTCGTACGATCATCGCCACTGGAAAGCACGTTCATCGTGTTTATTAGCTGAATCAATCTGAATTGGGTGAGAAAAAAAAAAAAATGCTATTATTAACGTAGATAGAAGCGAAAGTTTTTTTTTTTTTTTTAAAATATGACATGGAAGTTCGGGAAGCTGACAAGGTTAATTTTTTTCAGCCGCCCGACGTATTCGCAAGAAACGATTGCAATTCGGTGGCATTGAACTCCCCGATCCAACATTGTACTTTTTACACAAGGGCGGTGTCAGTGCAGGTAGTAGGGACAGCGGGGGCCAAGGAGGTCTTGCATGCGTTTGGCTGTAAAATGCATTGTTCATTTGGCAAGATCTGACGAGTGGGAGTCCCGTGTTCTGGAAGTTTGTTCGCGAGACTGAAACCCGACCGGGGGTGTAAGCGAGGCTGGACGCATTGATGATAGTACCGATTCAACGGGTGCCGCGGTATCGATTGCTTTTGCAACAAGTGCTTTTGCATACGAGGCTGGTGGAGCCGGATTCTGGAATTTTGAAGGAAGCCTTGAAGTTCGGTGTCGCGTTTGTATATCGCGAGGGGGCTGACGACTACGACGGGTGCCGAGCATAGCTGGAACAAAATTGTTGGACAGAAGGTGGGGTAAGTGGCATCAACTCAACTGCACGGGCGATATTCTTTCGGTGTAGGCTACACTCAAGCTCCCATTAAAAGGGACACCACGTTAACTGAAAATGATCTATATAGTCTCGCTCGCGCCCAACAGAACTCAAATCGTTAGTGCAAATGCGCGAGTAACCGGGTGGTCCACCCGCCCAAAAGAATTCGGTTGGGACAAATCGCGCCATACACGCATCGCTTAATGTAATTACACATAACAACATTCGGGTTTAAGATATACGTTTATTTTAGTTTGCATTCGTTTTTTTTTTTCAAACAAATAGAATTTAATACTTTGCCGAACATAGCACATAAAAGCAAAATGAATTTTATATCTTCGGTGAAAGATGAATGGTGCGAATCGAAGGCTGTGCCGGCAATAACACACTTCGTGTTGTATACTTAATTATATACCCAGTATAGTATAAAACAGAAAAATGCCGAAAAATTATTGAAATCGATTCACTATTCGTAACGAAATAAGAAGACGCTATATATATAACTGTTAACAAATTTTGCATGTAAGAACATTTTATATTATACTATCTCAGTATAAAGCTTAACGTTAAGAATGGACCTGAGCAAGATTTCGAGGCTCAGCTCCGGTCTCCTCTTCTCTTCTTCGTATACCGCGTTGTATACGTTGTCCTCCCCATGTAGATGCGCATCTCTTTAGGGTTTGAAGGTTAAATCTCGCGTCTGAAAACAGAATAAGAAAAGAAGAGGGAATGAAGGCCAAATCTCTTCAGCAGTTATGTTTTAGGTTAGATATATAAAAACAGATTCCGCATCTAAGAATTAAGTTTATTCAATAGTTACTAACTATATATAGATATTTAACAACATAAAACTAGTATAATAATTACACAAACACAATAGTGTCCGAATATATAAGAAGATATCGCGGTCAAATTTCCAGATTCCGTTCAATTAGATTTTTTTTTTGTTCTTTTTTGTTCTCCTATACTGGGGTATGTCGTATTTTAGAGGAATACGCAAAAGATATACGATAATTTTGCTTAACGTCTAGTTGTATTTTGAGCTTGTCTCCATATCGAAACATTGTACTTCGGGATATGAAAAGTGAGACGAATTATAACGTTATGAATTTTGTTTAAAATTACCGTGTTTGCTTTCCTGCCTCCTCCTCAAATGGATCTTCCTAGTTCGCCCATGAAGCCGTCTCATTAGCGGCTCTTCCCCGTTTCAGGAATGCCTCGTTGGTTGATCGTCGTAGCCCTTTTTCTCCTCGTTTCTTTTTCAGCATCTGTTCAGGTTGTCACTCTCCTGGCAGTTAACCGCGTGCACAATTCAATGACTGTAACACCGCCGTTCGCTAGACCCCCTTTCTTTTAGGAACCCACCCCAACAAGCCACGGTAGCTGAGCTACGGGCATCGGCACGCGAAGGGGTCACCAGCTGTCATTCGTTGTCACCACCTGAAGGATGACAGATGAAAAATTAATGTGAAATACGGTTATGGTTACAAAGATGGAGTTATGTGAGGGTGCCACCACAGGAGAAGGGGCTTCGAGCCCCGAAGTGTCGGCTTCGGGCCCCGAAGTGACGGCTTCGAGCCCCAAAGTGTCAGCTTCGAGCCCCGAAGTGCCGGTTAGTCTTTTGGAGAGAGAGAGAGACTGAGCTTTTAAGAAGAGAACGCGATATACTTGCGCGCGAATTGAATCTTTTACGGCGCGAGTGTGGAGCCAGTGGAATGAGTGCTGGCAGTGGAACGTCCACTGCCAATTTGCGCAATTTGGAGGGACTGCTGTCCGATTTTGACAGCGGCGCTGGCCAACGGACGTATTCTGCATGGATTGGCCAGTTTTTGGCCATACGTTCGACATACAGTTTAAGTGACGAACAGTCGACAATATTACTTAGTTGGAAACTGAAGGGTAAGGCCTTGCAATGGTTTCATTCGAAACCAGATTACGTGTGTATGCCATTTCCCGCGCTGCAAGAGGAATTGAGAATCATGTTTGACAAGAAGGCAAGCACGTTGACAACGAGAAGACGATTTGAGCAACGCTCATGGAAAAGTGGCGAATCATTCAGCACGTATGTTCATGAGAAAATTAGGTATATTACGCTTTTAGGTCCCCAAGGGAAATTTTTCTTGTTCTTCTTATCGACACTAGCGACACCGTCCGCCATAAAGCTATGTGTCCGCTTTATGGCGGAAAATATCGGAAACATCAAAAATTTCCTTTGGGGACCTGAAAGCGTAATGTACCGAAAATTATTCTTGGCAACCAAGCGCGTATTGCCACCGAGGAAATGGTTGAATATGTAATAGAGGGAATTCCTGATCCCCAAATTCGGAGGCAAGCATACCTGTCGCGAATCAAGAAGGTGCAGACGTTAACAGAGGCATTCGAAAATATCAATCTGTCGGCCTCCAGTATTAGTTCGAAGCCCATTGCACGTTCAGCCGGGTGCGGTGTTCCGGGACGGTCGGAGCAGCGATGTTTTAACTGCAACCGTATCGGGCATCGGGTGGCAGAATGTAAGAGGCCAAAACGGGAGCGCGGCTCTTGTTTCGGATGCGGCGCGTTAAGTCATAAGTGGAAAGATTGCCCAGCGAAAACCAAAAATGTAAGTCAAGTAAATTTAATAGATCCGTATATTTTGCCGGTGCAGATCGAGTTGGTGGATTCGGAGAAAAATTTAGTCAAAATTGAAATTGAGGCCGTAGTTGACTCGGGTTCGCCAATTAGTTTTGTAAAAAATAAATATGTTCCAAATTTTGTTACGCTGAAGCCAGTCGATTGTGGAGTTTCATTTTACGGTATTAATGGTGTACGGCTCGAGATAGTCGGAGTTCTCGAGGCAAAGTTTAAAATTGGGAATACCCCGGTGGAGTCTACTACAGTGTACGTCGTTAGTGACAAAACAATGGGTCACGCTTGTCTGCTAGGAAGGGATATTGTAACAGCTCCCGACCATAGAAAACAATCCCAACAACAGAGTGCGAGCGAGTCGCATTTCGAACGCACCCTCTGTCACGAACTATGACACGAGAGGGCGCTCGCAAAAGTCAAATGTCAAACGTCAAACCGCCTCGTGGGCGAGACAAAGAGATTTCCGGGTTAGTTCTTGCGGTGAGGTTGCGGATAAGCGCGCACTGTCGGTGCAGTATTAATGGTATTTATCTAGAAACTCTTGTGTGCTTCCAACCTAAAAAAATTGCTTGAAACGAACAAAAAGTGAATCGCGATTACATCCGCTTCGATAAGCGCGCAATTTTGCCAATCTATCTATCTACTGTCCTTCCATCTTGATTCTTGTGATAGTTGTTGCTTGCTCTGGGTGTCTCCCTGTTTGTGCAAAAAAGACCAAGTCGTCCGCCCAGGTGGTGGCGAGGAGTCGGTCTTCCGGGAGATTCCGGGCATGCTAGTTCTGGTGGTGTTGATTCACATTTGCCTTCGGAATTCCCTTTCCTGATTGGGACCTTGCCATCTAGTGAAAACGCGGGTAAGTCGCCAACCAATTGTTACGTCTCGCCAAACTAATTCTTGAATTAATTGCAATTTCTTTGCAAATCCATTAGCACGAGAGTCGACGGTGCGACAACGTCGACCGTGTCGCGGTCTATAAAAATTCGAGTCGCGGTTTCCACAGGAGCGGGCTATTGGGAAAATACGCAGTGTCCGGCCCATCGAGACTACCCCACATCCCCCCCGAGGAAGACCGATCCAATCGTTTTAGTCTGGCACGAAGGAT
This sequence comes from Microchrysa polita, assembly GCA_949715475.1. Lineage (NCBI taxonomy): Eukaryota > Metazoa > Arthropoda > Insecta > Diptera > Stratiomyidae > Microchrysa > Microchrysa polita. The sequence goes on along the minus strand of OX454420.1, from coordinate 31,601,618 downwards.
GACCATCGGCAACGCGGGTAAGAGGCTTGTGTAAACCCTCCCCGCGCGAGACCCTCAAAGAGAAAAAAAAAAAAAACTACGCGGGACGAACAAGGTATGTGCGTGAATAATATATATAACTGGAAAAAGGGGCGAATACCGACGAGTGACAGAGTAGGGGCGTGAAGTCGCTGAACGTTTTTTCTGTCTCTCAGTGGTGAGAGTTTTTTTTTTGGTCGTCCTGACGTCGCGTCGTACGGAAGGAATGTGCTCTAGTCGTCACAAGCGTATATCGGAATTTGGCAAACGATCAGTCCCAGGACGGCAGTCGAGAGGGAAAAGATGGCCGCCACTTGTTGGCTGTAGAATTGTTGTATTTTCGGGTTTTAGACCAAAAATCAAGCGATACGCTTTATTAAATCGCTTCAATTGAATTAAATACGCTACGGGCCTAAATGCTGCCATCGTTTACGGAACTCAGCCCCCTGAACGAGACAGTGAAATTGCAAGATTTTAACGTAATTGTGCAGTGGTCGGACGGACGACAACGACGACCATGTGTAAAATAATAACCCATGAAAAAGGGGTGTTTTTGTTGTAAAAGAATTCTTTTTATTTTCCTTTTCTTTTTATAAAAAAAAAAATATGCACTAACGCGGATATTAAGCAAATAACATTCGTGAAATTATATGTTGGCCTTAAGCTTGGATACATCCCGAATTAAATTAGCTATTTAGGTTAATGGATAAGTTTAGTGATAATCCTAGGTATCGCTTCGGTCTCCTTTTCTCTACGCTTGACATCATTAAGGCTCATCGTGTCCCTCCCCTCTCCGGTGCGCACCCTAGGGTTTGAAGGTTAGATCTCACACTGTAAATAAAAGAAGAAAAGTAGACCTGAGTGTTGACTAAATATAGCAATACTATGTATTAATAGATATATGTTAAGAACTAAAAGACATGTCAACATATAATTATACCCCCAACTTGAAAAGTTATGCAATTATAACGTCATGAATTCCACATAAACTTACCGTGTTTGCTTTCCTGCTTCCTCCCCAGATGGATCATCCTCGTTCGCCAATGAAGCCGCCTCATTAGCGGCTTTTTGCTTGTTTCAGGAATGCTTCGTTGGTTGATTGTCGAAGTCGCTTTTCTCTCCATTTTTCTTTTCAGCTTCTGTTCAGGTTGTTACTGGCCTGGCAGATACCCGCGTGCAACAATTTTCTTACTGTAACACCGCCGATAGCTAGACCCCTCTTCTTTCATGGAACCCGACCCACATTCCCGGGCACCGGCACGCGACGGGGTCACTGGATGTCACCAACTGTCTCCACCTGTCATGGAGGACAAGAAAAATTCTTTTTGTGAAAAATACGGAAATGGTTACAATATGTTATCACTTGCCGGTATTCAGTTGACGACAGGTCAGCCGGGTGGTTGTGAAACTTTGACACCTGAAGCCGGCATTGGGAATGAATTAGAGAGCTCAGCCGTGGATGGTGAGAATTATGAACCTTATGACAGTTATGATGAGCAGGAAATTATGAATATTAATTATGGATTAAGCCGGGGGCCTGGGTTGCGAATAGGCGATATTGTTACGTTTCAGACACGGAAAGAGGTGGAGGAGATGTTTGAGAATTATGCGCTTGAGAGCGAAACTGGGAAACCAGAGACTGAATGGGAGATGTCAATTAGGTTATGACTAGAACAACCCATAAGCTCCCCTCCCCGTCGGTTAGCCTACTCAGATCGCGAAAAATTAAGAATTATGCTCGATAAATTGAAGGATGAGGGAATTGTTAGAGAGAGCACGTCTCCGTACGCAAGTCCGATAGTGTTAGTGAGGAAAAAGACTGGTGAGATAAGACTTTGCGTGGATTATCGTCGACTGATTAAAATTACTATTAAGGATAATTTCCCGACACCTTTTTATTGAGGATCAGTTAGACAGGCTTAGAGGCAAGAATTTCTTTAGTAGTCTAGATTTAAGAAATGGTTTTCATCATATTAAGATGAGCGAAAACTCTATTAAGTACACATCATTCGTTACACCATTTGGCCAGTTTGAATATTTACGTATGCCATTTGGTTTGGCGAACGCGCCTCGTGAATTTCAGCGTTATATATAGCATATTCGATCCTTTAGTTAGGCAGGGCAAAATACTTTTGTATTTAGATGACATTTTGATTGCTAGTGAGACTCTGGAAGAGCATTTAGAAATATTAAGAGAGGTTTTTGTAATCGCAGGTAGAAATCATTTGAAGTTTCGATTAGATAAGTGTAAATTCCTTTATGATGAAATCACTTACTTAGGATATCTGATTGATAGTAGAGGCATACGCCCTAGTCCTCAGAACGTAGAGGCAATATTGAATTATCCGGTACCGCGATGCGCTAAGGAAGTTCATCGATTTTTAGGTTTAGCAAGTTTCTTCCGTAAGTTTATACCCAATTTTGCGAGAGTGGCAAAACCACTTTATGATTTGATAAGGAAGGACTCAGATTTTCGATTTAGATCAACTGAATTAGATATTTTTAACAAGTTAAGAAATTATTTGGCTACTGGTCCGCTATTAGCAATCTATTCGCCCGAGTTAGAAACCGAACTGCATTGTGATGCCAGTTCTAGCGGATTTGGTGCAATTCTTTTGCAGAAGCAAAAGGATGGCGTTTTGAAACCAGTACTTTATTTCAGTAAGCGTACAACGCCAGCAGAAGCTAAGTATCATAGTTTCGAGTTGGAATGTTTAGCCTGCGTTTACGCAATTCAGAGGTTTAATGTGTATCTTTATGGAATTAAGCTTAAGATCGTCACTGATTGTGATAGTTTTCGATTGACTTTAAGTAAACAAATTATTAATCACCGAATATCGCGATGGGCAATGTTCTTGCAGGGATATGATTACGAAATTGTGCATAGACCCATGTTGACGCTTTAAGTAGGTGCCATTTTGTGTTAACATTAGAAGCTAACTCTATGGATTTAACTTTGTCTATTGCCCAAAATCGAGATGGAATTATTAAAGATTTAAGGGACAAACTAGAAAAGTCGGACGATAAGTTTTATGAATTAAGAAACGGTTTAGTTTACAGGAAGTATAAGGAAAAGTTGTTATTTTATGTTCCGACTAGTTTTGAAAACAATATTATTAGGAACTGTCATGATGAGTTAGGTCATGTCGGATTAGATAAAGTTATGAGTCGTATTTTGCAAATTTATTGGTTTCCGTCTACGAGGGAGAAAGTTAAGACTTATATTGCGAATTGTCTGAAGTGTATTACTTATTCACCTTTAAGTGGAAAAAAGGAAGGATTTATGCATATGTTGGAAAAGGATAAACTACCCTTTCAAACAATACATTTAGACCATTACGGCCCCCTAGAAAAGTCTTCTCGTGGATATAAGTATATCCTTGCTGTAATATTTAATTGGGATAAATCACTTGAGGAAATTGAATTTGCAATAAACAACTGTTTTCGTCGTTCAACTGGAGAGACCCCCAGTAATCTTCTATTTGGCATTAGTCAAAGTGGTCTAGTTAAGGATAATATAAGGCTATTTTTAGAATCACAAATGCTCATCGAGAGAGATATGGAGAAACAAAGGGGTGAGGCGGCTTGTAATGTTAGGAAATTGCAGAATGAAAATAAGGAACATTATGATAGGAAGCGTAAACGTGTGACAACCTATAAGGTGGGCGATTATGTTATGGTCACTAACGTAGACACGACTCCCGGGGTTAATAAAAAATTGATACCCAAATTTAGAGGACCTTATGAAGTAAAGAAAGTTCTTGATTTTGATAGATATTTGATATCTGATATTGACGGTTTCCAAATATCCCAAAGGCACTATGAAGCCGTAGTCGCACCTGACCAAATGAAGCTTTATATGGCGTAATTAAGAAAAAAATCAATTATCATGAATTCCAATTTTATTAAATAATAAAGTATATATATTCGCTATTAGTAAGAGAAAACAAGGATTGAAATGTAATGAATATAAAGTTTTAGTTTTATAATTGATGTTCAGTATTTTTGTCGGTAATTAAATTTGATTATGTTAAAAGATTATGAATATTATAGTGAGTTCTTGTCATGTTATGTTCTGAAATGAAAAGAAAATTAAAAGTATGGTTATGTAGCTGAAGAAAAATTGCGAAATAATATCATTTGAATTTTATGTAAGTAATGGATTTTTGAAATTATGAATTATGGAATTATGAATTATGAAATTACGAATTATGGAATTTTGAAATTATGAAATTATGAATTCAAGAAAGTTATGACTTATGAATTATGCATTACGAATTACGATTAATGAATTACGAATAATGAATTGCGAATAATGAATTGCGAATAATGAATTACGAATAATTAATAACGATTTTGAATTACGAATTATGAATTATGAATGTTATGTATTTATGTCATAAAGAAAGCTATTTAGTTAGATAATGACCGGGACGGTCATTTGTCAGGAATGGCCGAGCTGTAGGCCATAAATTTAAATTTAATTTGGCGCCCATGTTTAGAACTAACGCATCCATTATGATAATTATGAACGCTCCCATTATTGTAAGTGGTGACTTTACTGCGCGTGGTGGTGAAGTTAAAAAGTCGTACTGCGTAGTAGTCGTTGGAAGAAGAAGTTGTTAAGCCGGATAAAAATATATTCTTTTTGAAACAATAATACGAGTGTTTATGTTATTTTATGTCCTGACAAAACCCGCCCATATAAGTTAATATTTTGTTTCGTGAACATGTAAAGTAATAAATTTATAAAAAGCTCGAAATAGGTGACTTTAGTTGGGCTATATTTTGTAAATTTTTTTCAAGATATCATTAGAAAAATGAGAGGGCATTATTTTTTTCGAGCTATAATATCCACTTCCACAGTGAGATTCGCTTCGCAAGAACTTTTATGGCCCAAACGATTTTGCAAGTGATTAAATAAGTAATTACTGCATTCAATCCTTTCAGATCATATTATTTTATTGTCGGAACCGTGCTACAAACACAACTTTATTAAATGTGTGTACATATACTAATGTACACTTAAATCCATTCAAATATGTTTGCTTAAATTTAGTTCGCTTATACATACACATATTCACACATTCATTCCCCATATTAGTGGTGTTTTGGTGAACAAAAGGGTTCCTATTACGGAACGATTGACAGTAGCTGCTACTCTTACAGAGAACATTGGGGTGGCGACTACGTTTTCGCTACTAAAAATGCTAGTTGGGATTGGACAGAACAAAAATCCATTAAAATTCATGAATTCCACATATTCTCATAAATCTACTTGTTTTTTTTCGCGAAAATTGCCGCTTTAAATTCACGCCAGAATTGTTATTTTCCGCCACTTGCACTCTGCCCTACAGAAATTACTGGAGGGTCTTCCCGAGTTTTTATTTTAATCTTATTTTCTTCTAGAAGATTTTTTAAATATGCTTCAAAGAAATTGACCGTTGCAATTTTATTCATCGCGATTTGAACAGAACAGACGTATGCGACACAACCTTTCTTCTTTTAGAATTTAGCTCATACGATTTACAAGACGCTGTGCACAACAACTTTGTGCACAAGCTCTAGTGTAAATTTTGCACTACCCCCTTGCCCCGGAATCCGCGAAGATTGTAATGTGTCTGGCCGTCGGCTCACGTGACGTCAGAGCCACACGGCCGGATCGAATGAGACATACATACTTGACAGCTGGCTGCGTTCGGTATTTAAATAACAACTATGTCTATTTCCATACCAAGAGTAGCCGCTGTAAAGTAGAAAAGTTCGGTTCGGTCGTCTACTCTGACGTTCCGTCTCGTCAGCATGGATTCAGCCACTTTGGTGACATCCGAGTTGGGAGACGGTTGGACGAAAGGGAGCGCACGGGTGAGTAATTCTTGCCAGTCTTTGGTAGTGGCTACAATAGCCTTTTTCTTAGATAATCGGCGACGGTTCTGGGTTACGAAATTTCACCTCGCTTTGAACGCTTCTGAGAACCATTTGCATACGTCTTACAGCAGACGAGTTATCGAGGGACATAACCTCGCTTTCGAATCTCGGTGCACTATATGCAGACGCCTTACATCGGACGATTGAGCGAAGTCAACGTTTATTGTGTGGTAGGATTATGAAGTACAGAATATCTGAAAAATTAATTTATTGTGTGTAATTTATTTCAGTCACCGCCCCCTTAGGGCCACACGACTCATTTCAACCTAAGTGCTCTAGGACAGAGCTTAGGTTGAAACGTTATTTTTAAGCGCTCGTCAAGTGATGTACCAAAATATATACAACATAACCTCGCTTTCATAGCTCCGGGTAGGGAGTTCGGGCTAGTTAACAAAGGAAGCCCACCTCGTTTTCGCCTCCGGGGGATTCGAACGCTTTCGCAAAGGACTCATCGCTTGCGACTTCCGGACCATTAAATCTTCAGTATACCCGAGAACCAGGTTCTTATATGTTTAGTGTGTGTAGTGTAGTGTAATCGATATATGAAAAAAAAGAGAGTAAAAACGTGACTTAAGCAAAAGAATTAAATTATAAGTTTCAATTCTAATCACTATTTATTGAATTTGTGTAAATTTTGTTAAATTTAGAATTGAGCGATGCTCGTGCAACTTAAACAATAATAATTTTGAAAAACAAAAAGATTATATGTCAGTAAAGTAAACGCAAATTTAAATTCCACATTAAAGTGCTCCTGCATGAGGGAAGTCGTGCCTCTTTTGTGGTGATACGCAGTATCCCCAAAGAATAATTATACCTAGAAATGGAACTCCATATAAACAATTTTTCTAAACAAAAAAACTGCAAGAAAGTGACGACTATTTTGTAAGTAGCAAATCGCACAACAGGGACAGCAAATCTTCGCTTGCCGACGGGTTTCTTTGTATTTGTGCGCCTTTTCGAAATTTTTTCATGTATGCGTTCATATTATCTCTCTTTTTGCTATGCATGTGTGAATTTTATTCTCTCCTTGGGGGCTGCCAGCATTGCTCATAAATTAATTTTAATAATCATCCGGCAACCCTTCTTAACGATAAAATATTGTTTCGTTAAAAGCTTCGTTTAGCGCGAAATTCAAATTTCAACTAATCTAACGATCGTTTTGAAACAAATAAAAATGTTTGCAAAGATGTCTTGTGTTATTTGCGTGTAACACGGCATCCCGAACACCTCAGGCCTGCATGGCGGCATTACACGGCACCACAACGATCTAGCCCGTAAACCGTCTGACGCCCACACAACACCGGCCTCCGAATACGTGCTAGTCGCTGTTCGCTGCTATGGTTGTGTTCATGGCGTCACATGACAGGTCTGATGTCTGAAGTTGGCGGCGCTCTGGCTGACAGCTCCGAAATGGAACGGGCCGCTACACTGCCGCGTGTTGAGTGGTGCGTGGCTTCCGTTTCATTTTGAGGGAAAAAGTCATTTCGCCCGCCGCTTATAAAAGTCTTCTCGTGTCCGTGATTTCACACGTAAGTGAAAATTTCAAATTTTCGAACCACAACTGTTGCGAGTGCTGAACAAACGCGACTGGATATTCGAGCCTCTGAGTGTAGACAAAACAAGTGAAAGCGGGTGAAAATCTTTTTGTTCCGTGGGCTAGCGCACCGAGTGTGCGAAGCCGCATTCGGGTAAGTCAAGTGCTAAAAGCAAAATTAATTTCCGCGAGCCAGACCAGCGCCATTTATTGCATTCGCTTCGTTTTCTCTTTGTAGTTCTACATAACCCCCGCAGTGTGTCGCCCATTTCTGCGTTGAGCGCAGCAGCACCCCTACCAGTGGTAGGCGGGTGGAAAATCTTTTTGTTCCGTGGGCTAGCGCACCGAGTGTGCGAAGCGGCATTCGGTGCTTCGATACCGACTCTGTGGCTCTGCTAGTCTTGTCGCCAATTTGCTGAATTGAGCGTAGCAGCATTCCTACCTGGAGTCGTAGGAAGATTACATCGAGAGGCGCCCTACGCTAAGCGTAGACCCATCTAAGCGGGATTATATAAAGACGGAGGAGAAGGCTGCTGAATAAGAAGTTTTCAAGTTTTACGGACGTCTTTTGGAGATTTTCTTATAACTTTGATGCAGTGAATTATTTTTTTTGGAAAAGTACCCTATCGTTTAGGGTATGTATTTACATTTGGATTTTGAATTACATAGTTTTTAATTTGTTTATTGGCCGATGCCATATTTTTTTTTTTGAGGTTCATTCGCGCTACTTTCGCTTCGCATCCAGTAAAGTACAGGATAACTTCACTTCCATACAACATTTGACAGCTGTTAAATTTGTATGAAAGTTAGATTATTCTGTCCTCCACTATGGGAGACGAAAGAAACGCAACGCTATTATTAGTAATAGAGTAACAAACAATATGCCATCCAAAGATTCGTTCAAAACATAGAAATACATACATATTTACAAATGAAAGAAAAAAAAAAAAAAAAAACGAAGATATGCATATAGTTTATAACAAATGTTGTTGAGACGTAAGTAAGAGAATATTATTAAGGTATAATACCATCGCATTAAAGAGTTACGCAATTATAACGTCATGAATTACGCATAAGCTAACCGTGTTTGCTTTCCTGCTTCCTCCTCCCGAATGGCCCTCCACAGTTCGCCCATGATGCCGTATCTTAAGCGGCTCCGTTACTCATTTCAGGAATGCCTCGTGGATTGTATGTCGGTGTCGCTCGTTTTTTTGTTTCCTTTTTTTAGCTTTCAGCATCACGCGTGCGAACAAAATGGTAACGCTGCGGATCTACCGGCCCATCTTTATGAATCCACCCCAACAAGCCACGGTAGCTGAGCTACGGGCCCAGTCACGCGTCAGGGTCACTTTCAGATCGTAGGCAGCAGGTTACATGCGGTTCAGCTGAAAGACGGCGACTTTTTAAGTTTCCGCAGGATCCATTGTTGTAAGTACTCATTGAATAGCAAAGAGTAAACTATTATTACTGAAAGTTCAGGTCGGTTTGTTGTTTTGTACCCCAAATGGTGCTGGGACAATGGCACTTACATACATGAATACAGGGTGGCCTATGTAAAAGTGGGCAATTTGAACCACAACTTTTTTAAATTTTATGGTAATGTACTGCAGACATGGGAAATATGTTAATAATATGGGAATTGCATATAAATATCTTCTATACATATTTAAGCAAAATGGTTGTGGTTACATACTCCTAAGGCATCCAATCCACCTGAAAGTCAAAAAGATTCAATAATCGATTGGATAGGCTTTGTGAGCATAAGAAAGTGTGAGATAAAAAGAAAACGATTGCATTTTAAATTAGTGCGATAAAGTTTAATTATAATCTTTTTGAACCATTTCAGACTGTACGAAAACGACCGTACGATCAAGCTTTTACAAAAACAATAAATGTACGTAGAAATTGTTTTTCGGTCATATGACGCGTACAACCTACTGTTTTGCATGCTTAATTAAACGGTCGTTTTCGTACAGTCTGAAATGACCCATCGACTGGTTAGTCTTATCGCGTAGAGAAGACACACATTTTTCAGAAAGTTTTTCACAATGCCGAATCGCATTTTTATTTTTTTTTTATATAGCTACGTCATATTTTGCTTGGTTACGCCACCATCATCGATTGAAAAAATCATTGCACAATTGCATACAACGGCGTAAGTAAGGAGAAGATAACATGATTCGTCAAGTGTGGTGATAATACTAATCTCATCTGGCAACAGTTGAACCACTTTGAATATTGAATGAACACGACGGACACGTCGGTCGCTGAATTTGAATCTGTAACACAAATCACTTATAATATGAATAAAACTTCTAACATAAAGCACTTATAAGGTTAAATTAATTAACCATAATCACCACTTTCACCTGTAACCATAATTCACGGCTTGAAAATTTCACATCAGCTGCTCGCGTCCGCACGAAACAATTGAACAAGTGCATTGAATGTTGCACTTTTGTACGACCGATTGCAAAATTGATACGATAATCTCAACTAGTAATTTATGACATAAAAAGTACATATACTATACATATACACATCACTTTTAAGGTTTGAAATGCACTTATTTGCACCCACGATCGAAACTCGAAATAAATTCAACGTCAATTTTAACTTAACAATAGAACTTGACCGATCGATTACGAAGTGGACTTTCAGATTCTTTGCAAAAAATTTTACATGTGGCGGTGTGGGACCACTCGCGGCAGTTGAATGCGGATTGAATAGATTTCGACCGACCATGTAGCCGCCGCTGAATTTCACGTTGTTTTATATAACACAAAATGTTCAAATTCACGCTTACTTTATTATTCAAACAATAGTAAAAACGTTAGCGAGCACAATAATTTGCAAAAAATAAGCACTTTTGTTCATAAATCTTATACTTTTGTTACTATATTTCTTGATTAATATATTTTATTATTATAGTAACATATTATTTAATTATAATTTGTTTATTATTTTATATTTATATAAACATTTTTAAATAATAAAATCATATTATTATTTTTTTTATAATAAGTGCTATCGTTTTGAATGCTTTACAAAAACATAAATTTATTTTTTTTTTTCAAATTGACTTATTAAAAAAATCAGTGATAGAATTGATTTTTTTAAATTTTGCAATTTTCACAAAGTGAAACTAGATAGAGACGCCACACTTTAAACCAAACTTTGCAGCTAGATATCGGATACATGCGTGTTAGTTGAACATGTTGAACGTAAATTGAGCAAACAATTTTCCCGAGCAATGGCGAAGTGGTCACTAAATTTGACTACGTAATTTGTAACATAAAAAGTGTGAATGTGAACATAAAAATGGTTTTGGTTTCACCTAATTACATCTACAAGACAGTAAATCCGATTGAAACCGCACTTTTTACTCTGAATCTTCTATTTTTTGAACAGTAAAATTTGACAGATGATGATTCGGGTACGATCGTGCAGTGTAAATTCTAAAGAGAGAATTTGGGAGAACGTGGATGATACGATGATAACCGAATCATCATATGTCCAAATTTACATTTAAAAAATAGAAAATTTAAAGTGAAAGGTGTGGTTTCCTTCCAACTTAATTTGTTGGAGTTGGAATTAGGTAAATCGCAAATGGTCTGTTTGCTTGTATTTAATCTTTTTATGTTAGAAATAACGTAGTTGAATTCTGTGGCCACTTCGTAATTGTTCGGGGACAAATTCAGTTCAATCTACTTTCAACTAACGCGAGCGGAGTGGATTTCGTTAAGTTCTCAATTATCATTGTCCTGCTTTTTCACATGCGCTTAGTTGCTATCGCATAGGTTAAGCTTTAATGTATCATGTACAATACGTGGGAGCAAATACAAGACACAGACATTTTTTGGCGTAGGAAAATTTTCTATGAAGTTATACATCTAGTTGTATGTGATCTGTGGTATCACTTTGTCACTCTCATTGTTGCTTAAACTATAGTTGTCACGTCAGTAGCGGCCGTTATTTTTGTGATTGTTCCTATTGAAAAAAATAATAGAAAAACAGAAACAAATTAGTAAAAGTACAACATAAAGTAAAATGAAGAAGCTTATTCGTGCAGGAAGCACTTCGAATTAAAACAAAGTACAATAATATATAAAAATCAAAGAAAAAAAAATAATGGCTGTTAATACAATGGGATATGGTGGTTATTCATAGTGAATAAAGTCATGTTTATATTATAAATGAAAATCATGTGTGTTTACTAGAAAAAAAAAACGAGAGGGGGAAGGGGGTATTTTGTCTAAAAGGAATATGGGCTACCTGTAATCTTAGGAACACCTTATTTCTTTTGAATTTTTTTTTGTAATGAAGGCCAACCACGAAATTAACCCACGACCAAGACGGCGAAACCTCTCCGGCTGAGCTGCCAGACATTGGTGTTCCGACAGGCCTACCTAGAGTGAATCATTACAAGATATCCATAACTAGAGCGTGTGCTCCACTTTCCAGATTTTGCAACCATCGTGATTGTGTAGTAAAGTACCCAGTAGACATATGACGCGACGTCAGAGTAGCACGGCCTCTTGATTTAACATCTGCTTAGTGACAGCGGCTACGTTCGGTATAGGACATACTTATTATGCCTATTCCCATACCTAAGTAGCCGCTGTATCTAAGAATGGTTCAGTTCGGTCGTGGTGATCTGACGTGTCTCGTCACCACCACGTTTTCGCTCACTTGTTCGCCAGACATTAACGTGTTCACACCACTTGTGCAGGGTAATAAAAGGAACTTCTGATTTAGAGGTAAATGTGAATTAATCTACAGTGAAACTTACGCGATAATGGTGTTATTAATTTAGGGGCATTTTAACAAGCCATTTAAGTGCGCCCACTATAAGCAGTGAGGAAAATTCTCCTACACAATTGGGATTTTGGGGGACTTGTCTTTTCGCGCTGGACCGAAACCCGTTCACGTCCACGAGGTTATAATTCCCCACAAGGAAGAAATTTCCAATCATATAGGTAATCTTTACCTTAATCTACAGTGAAACTTACGCGATAATGGTGTAATTAATTTAGGGGCATTTCAACAAGCCATTTAAGTGCGCCCACTATAAGCAGTGACCTACACAATTGGGATTTTGGGGGACTTGTCTTTTCGCGCTGGACCGAAACCCGTTCACGTCCACGAGGTCAGTTCCTGCTACTAAGACAGCGACAGCGTTTCAACAATCGGAACCGTTCACCAAAGGAAACTCAAAGTCAGGTTGTGTATAGTATGAGTAGTTAAATAGTAAAGAAAAATCGTCTTTTGTTATGTGTAATTTATTTAAGGTAAACAATTAATAATTTATAATCCGTTTCTGATAAGTATAAAAATGATAATAATTATTCTAAATGCATGCTATGCCGTACTTGTCCCGTAGCGGCCGTTTCGTGATAAGTAGGTATAGAAGAAGAAAGAAAAACGAGAAAAAAAAACAAATTTTTTTGAAATTAAAATAGTCCATTTACGGAAAAATTTTAGTTGCTTAAACAACTTCTGATACGGATTAAATGTGAATCGAAATTGTACAATTTTAATATGTAATATGTTAGCGATCAGAAAAGATATATAATCATTACATTTATCAAGAGAAAAAAAATAATTGTTTGTTTCCGTTTTCGTGCGTGAATAAAAGATAATAATATGTATTAAAGAAGACTGGACGGGGTGTCTTCGCCCTAATGGTGGTAGAACTACAACTTGTCCGCGACGCCTGCGAGAACACAAGTTATTAAATGTGATGACGGCCGCTAGAAAAATGATAAATCCTACCCACGACCGATCCCTTTGGGGAAACCTCTCGGATGGAGCTAGTCCTCTGCAGGCGTTGACATTCGGCCTCCTCTCCTTCAGAGAGTAGTTCATTACAATTGCAGGTTGTTGGTCGCAGTGTCGTGACCATGTCGTATGTGCAGTGAGCAGTCGGCAGTATATGTATGTAGTATGTACATTTATGTCTATGGGCATAGATTCAGTAGATGGAATGTAGGTTTATCTATAAATCGAATAAAAGGACACGATGCGGGCTAGATGTGCGATTTGAGATAACAGATTTGAAGAAGTGAATTACGTACTCTTAGGATTTTTTTCTCAGGGGGTGCACGTGCACTTGTGCACATATGGGCGAGCCGCCACTGTGTACCGCATAAACTAACGGAGGTTACACAGAATAGAAGAGGTCCAAGTCTTAACTTAAACAACCATAAAATAAAACTTAACAATTTGTTGTGAGGTTATTTATTTTTCCTGGACTTAAGCATTTATAATGTGTAATCATTTCCCTTATCATAATATTGATTGCTGGTTTACATTTCAATTTCAGTATTTTGCATTCAAAAAGAATCGTACAGTAAGCATTTTCTCGTATTACAAATGTATCTATGTATTAAATTCTCCATTGCTTGCATTAATTTTGGAACATTATAATGCTTGAAATAGATTAGACGCGTCAGCAGAAGCATCAGAATCGCGAAACGTCAAGCCCAATGCATTTTACATTGCTGATAAAAATGTTGAGCAGAAGACTTGGCATTCGTCATGTTTGTCAGCTATGAAATTCTGCCGATGCTGCTGCTGACGCGTGAAATCTATTTCAACTATAACACGAAATTAAATAGAATATTTTCATTTATAAAAACAAAAACCTGAGATTGCAAATAAAGTCCTTTGACTTTGATTTAACTTCAACTCTAACTCGTCACAAGCCCTCCAACCGAGTTGTTTTATTCGCTTACGCCATAATAACAACAACAAAGCAAAGTATTTTAACAGTTTTGTTTGGATTAGATTTTTTTCCTAATTTTAATTTTGCAGGCTATTCCATCATAAAAACAACTGGTCCTTAATTTGTTTATCTTTTTTATTTCATCGACAATTAAGTCCTGTAATACTGACTAACTCAAGTACACGTAAAACATTAAGAGCATGCAAAACGGTAGTATCATTACTTTCTGCAATCTGCTACGCCCAGTGGATTTCAGCTTACCCTCCCTTGTGATTCAGTCAACGAGCTACCATACGATGGCATACAACTTACTGGCCTGGTCAAACCATTCTCGTTGCGCATAGCCGACTAGTCTGCCATACGATGGCCAAGTTCCGGAAGCCGGTTATCCACTTTTTGGGTAGCAAAACTGCAGAGCCGTTATTTTTAAGATCTCCACCGGTAAAAAAATGCTTTCGTGTCTAACTTCTTGATTTACCAATCCAAAATAAGTATGCAGTTATTGTGTGGCTTAACGGTCAGATAAATAAATTCGACAAAAAAATGCTGGACAATTTTCATCTAGCCATATAGAAGCTTATCGAAACAGATAGATACTTAATCCTTTAAACTGCTAAAATGCGTTCCAATGTGAAACTCCGACAACAATAGTTGATAGTGCTCAATTTAAAATTAACAAATTTCCAGCAATCCGAGGATTTTGTAAAAAATCAATGCGTAAATAATATTTTTGCAAAATAAATAAGTTTTTAACAACTATTAACTTCGATACTGTTTAATTAAATCCTGCAGGAAAAATACTTCAACTGAAATATAAACAGCAACGGGAAATTATAGAAATGTACAAAAAAAAAAAACTTTAAAAAAGAATCATGTTGGATGACGCGCCGTTCAAACATAAAATAAACATATCTTCTATTTGTATGAGCAACGACTATGATTTGCTAGCTAGAGTAGTGGAGTATGGATACATTGCTCCAAAAACCACGGACTAAAAATCAATGCCATCTCAGCTTAATCGGATCAAAATGAAGAGTACCTCCAATTTTAATATTAAATTTGAAATTTGTTGTTGCCAACATAATGCAACTCAAAAGATAGGTATTTGGAAGAATAAACCAACAAGCACTCCACCCGCCTCTTTAATAGACTTAGTAGTGAAAGACGTTGAACTTGATCAATCCTATTCCGTTGTGATGAAATTTCGAAGGAGGAGCTATAGCCACTCCTTTGATTTTTGCTCAGTGGTGTCCATCTTCGCCCATGTCTTCCGTCACCGCCACCTAAATAGTCCGGGTCGCAGCCCAGCTGGTTTTTGATAGTTAAATCTGTGGATAGTGATTACGTGGTAGTACGGTTTGTGACGAATTTCACTTAAAAGCGTCACGTAATTTTCATGGCACTCATTGCTTTTTATAAATACAATTAGTGTGGGGGATTATAAGTGCAAACAGCTTTTATTTTCATTATTTTAAAATTGTGACGTCACACCTATCCGAAAAATAGCCGGCTGTCGACCAGCTGAGTTGCGGTTATGATTTGTCTAGGTGGCGTTGTTTCCGTCTTGGTTCAATTCAGTTGAAATCTCCGTGTTTTCTCTACGTCATACTCTCCGTTTGTGTTCTACGTCCTCAAACGGATTTTGGGGTCGAGACAAACGTCAAATGCACGAGGTCATTTCGTGTTGAGCTGCCAGGGAAGACGGAGAGATCACGTGGAGCACTTGGACGGAAAATTTTGGTGAGTAGCAGGTGTTTCTCACTAAAAGCTGTAGTGACCTAATCGGCATATTGGGGGTTCGTGTCTTAGGCCCTGGTTGAATTTTTATAGCGGAAATCATAATTCGAGAGGTCTGCTATCCTAAAAAGATCCCATATTAACAGGCGAGCTCAGCTCACAGGAAATACTCGCTGAAGGAGTCCGCGACTATAATCTTTCGCCATACCTGTAGGGTAAGTACCCTTGTCTTTTCCTTGGTGAGCGTTTCTCACAGCCTTTTCTTTTTGTTTCTCCTTAGTGGGGCCAGAGGTGGCATTAAATTAATTAAAAGGGATAAAACTCGGAATTTCCTCACCCCACGTTCACGTTTTCCAAGGCAGCAACATGGGACGGTTCCGTTCTTTTTTTTGCCAACACGTTTTTCAAGGCATTTTTGGACGTTAACGATTCCGTTTTCTTTGCCAACACGATTTTTTTACGGCAGTGGAGAAGCTAGCGTGCGGCATTACATGTTACGGTCCCGTTTTGCCAACAGGATTTTTTTACGGCAGTGGAGAAGCTAGCGTGCGGCATTACATGTTACGGTCCCGTTTTGCCTACACGATTTTTTTTTCACGGCAGTGGAGAAGCTAGCGTGCGGCATTACATGGTCTCGTTTTGCCATCACGTTCACAAAAGGACAAAAATGCAGATAAGCGTAAATGTATTGTTTGTAATATGTGTGTATATTTAGCTATATGTAAGGTGTTGTGAGAATATCGGACGTACAAGCAAACCATCTACAGGTATACCGTCAGGGGAGCACCTAGCCTTTCGGCCTTTATCTCCCGGTCCCGCTCAATGTTTGGACCTTCGGCTTTTTACTGACAAGGTGTTGTTGTCAGATGGGGATTTCTCCGTCCGGCGCATGCACACACCATCAGGAACCCAACCCCGGGGTTGCATCACTAGCTGGATGACTTGGGTAACAACCTCCAGCCACTACGAGTCCAACACCTTGACGGGCAAGGACCATGGTCCCCTGGGCACACCCATCCCCGTAGTTCACTATTCGCTAAAGACTTCTCTATAGCAGGTGTGATCCTCCTTCGGCCCCCTATTGGTTAAGCCTTACGTCGAATTCGGACATGCACATCCCAGGCTCGTTGGACCTGTGACTACGAGCCTGTGTAGACACATAGCGCTGCTTTTCACATCCAGGTGGCCCCTTTAGTTTACTAGTCAGCAATGCGACTCGGGCAGTGTGGTCATCAATCCACAAACTAGTTAGATCTGCGCGTAGGCATTTTCCACCAAGGCCGTTCTCCCTAACTAGCCCCTTCAGGACTCGGGTCATGCGAAGCCGTCAACTCCGAAGCTCACACGATTTCCATAAGATGCACTCCCCCACCAGAGGACACCACAATCGTGCTTGGCCTTTAGTGCTTTTCTCCCGCAAACTAAGGGGGTAGGTAGGCACGCCAAGAGCCACCCGTACATAACGCAGGAGCACGGGAACGTTACCGCCCGAATGGTCTTTGTACAGATCCTCGCCATGGCGGTATCAACTGTACCAGGGGCCCCCTTGCGCTACTAGGTCCGTGGTGGCGTAACTCACCAAAGATCTTTGTCCCACTACAAACAGCCTTCCTTGACTGAGTGTCACAAGGACACCGACCCACCTTCGGGGAATATCGGACGTACATGTCAAAAAAAAAAAAAACTCGGTATATGATCTAAATTCCCCGTTAACCAAAGAATGTTTTACGGTTGTAATCAGGTTGCACCGCCGATAGTCAGCCCTCCGCGAATCGAGTGTGCATGTTTTGCTCTTGCCCGCGTTCTTACTCCTTAGCGGCCGCCCAGGACTAGTCCATTAACTTCCCGACCTTCGTTGAATGCGTTACGCGTGTGCGATTTGAGATTAGTAAAATACAAAAGATATAATTTAATTTGTCAAGAGTTAAGATGAAAATGCGTGTTAGAATAGTGTAAATGGGGAAATCACCCATATTGAACGAAACGAAAACAAGGGAAAACGAGAAAACGAAATGTTGCTTGTCTTAAATAAAATTTTTATTGTACTCTAAGACTATGTGTCGTGAATAGAGATTCATTGCAGAAGGGGGGGAGGGGGTTCTACGTTAAGATGATGCGAGGGGACTTGTTGATAGGGGAATAGAGTGTCAATTCCGGTTAGGAATAGCACCTGAATTTTAGGTAATAATCAACAGCTTTCGAAACCGAGGGACAAGACGACCAGGCGGACCTATATTAGGAACCACGACCACACCACCGAACTGAGTAGGGTTATTAACAGGTGCCGATCCGTAAGCCTACGTTCCGCGAGGTAATACAAGAGAATGGTTCTCGAAGATAGTTATTGATTTATTACACCGTTTAATAATTTCCACCAAACCTCCTTGACATGTTGTGGATGTTCGGCTAATGGGTTAGGATCCATGCTTCGTAGCCATAGCATAGCACAGGTCGAATGATCGTTTTATACGCGTGGAGCTTCGTGTTCCTGCGCACCAGCTTCGATTTAGCGTATTATTTATTTTTAACATGTACAGGGTGGCCCATTAAAAGTGAACTAGTGTAAAACATGAATAACTTTCTTATTTCTGAACGGTTTTTGTTTTTTAAATTTTCTCATAAAAAATAGACACTTAGGAGATATGTGTACACTATATTCGAAAAATTATATCCTTTAGATGGCCGCCCGGAGCGGCTTCGCAAAAACGGGATCGTTCTACGGTATGTTCCATAACCTTTCGCAATATTTCAGGCTGCAAACCTCGGATCTCCGCTACAATATTTTGCTTCAATTCCTAAATTGTCCTTGGTTTATTATTGTAGACTCTCTCCTTAAGGTATTCCCACAGAAAAAATCTAGTGGCGTTAAGTCTGGAGATCTAGCCGGCCAATTAACTGCAGATCCTCTGGAAATGACTCTTTTGCCGAAAACGTCCGTCAAAATCTCCATTGTGGCTGCAGCGGTATGGGAAGGCGCTCCACCTGGCTGAAACCACATATCTGGTCGGTTTTGGACAAAACGACGAATAACATTGTTGAGCATCTCACGATGTCCCCAATTGAAACGACCTTCTTCAGGTTGATGTTGTTGGAACTGATTCGACGCTGGCTTCCATCCGCTCAATGATTTCGTCCGTCTTCGCACTCCGGGCTCGTCGAGAGCTATTAACGGTTCCTTGTTCTCGAAAACGGCGAACAATTCTGCGAATCGTTGATCTCGAGGGAGCCACTTTTATGGGAGCGTTCGTCGATACTTGCGCTGTGGCTCTACAATCGAATTATTATTCCGCGTGTAAATTTGTATTATTTGAACTCGTTGCTCAACCGTATATCTTTCCATGTTGTTTTTTTTTCAGTTCTAGCGCAAATGGATCCTTTCCATTTTATTTTATCAATGTAATTTTATGAAAACTTGATAAATTTGAGCAACGAGACAAGCATTCATTACCATTCATAAATTTTTTGTTATTATGGTGTCATTACCTGACACAATTTTACCACTTAATTTCAAAATAAACTGTCTAATAATGGCAGTAATTACTTTTTAAACATTGAGTTAATGAATCTTCATCAAGTTCCATTGTACCTGGCCGCATACGTACTTTTTGGGAATGAAATGGTTCGAAAATAAACTCTTTTAGAAACCCTACCTAAATCGACCCTTCCGCAATGCGAACCTATCTGGAAAGTAGTGTAAACATACCTCCCATGTGTCTAGTTTAATCGTACCAAATTTCATAAAAAAAATTAAAAAATAAAAAGTTATGCATGGTTTAGACTAGTTCACTTTTAATGGGCCACCCTGTAGTTTTAAGACCCATCTGGCAACATCTGTCATTGTGAAATAGAAGTGAGACTCGAGCGCACACTCTTGATCTGTCTCTCGTCCAAACACAGTTATGTCAACAATCTCACCACATCCTCCATTAGCTATTTCAGATAATCGTAGCATATTTTAAGCTACAAATATAAATAGATTAGTTTATAAAACTTAATTAGTCACGTCAACACCTATCGAATTTCCATTAATGACATCTTTTAAACAATGATTTATTCAACATATCATTCATCATTTGCTTTTAAACAATATATAAATATGATGTGAACTCAATTTACATTTCGCTGGCATAAACAGAATTGCATTTTTGCAGAATACACAAATATCACTGAAGAAAAAATACGTAGATTTCTTGGTAGGTAGGTTAAGTTAGAATAGTCAGTCGTCGTTGTGAACTTAAAGGAATAACAATAGGAAAATAAAACGATAATTTAATTAAAAGATTTTCTTTATTATTTATTTGTAATGACGCTGTGCCTCACGCCAAAATGGCGCTATTTCCGTCCGATGGTGGCCAACTTCACCTCTTGGGACGGACGGAAATACCACCAGAGGGCGTGAGCACAGTGTCATGTGTGAACAACTTCACCTCATTTAGCGGCTGTCAAATTGACCACCACATGGTCGGCCATTTAGTTGTCAGCCACCGGTGCCTACGGACGTCGCCAAAAAGAAAAAAAAGGTAATTTTTCTTCGGGATTTATACCAAGGAAATCCATTCGCTTATAAATCTTACTTGCCCTGTAGGGTACCGTGCCCCGCCGAGCAATTGAGCTTGAGCGGTAACATTACAATCTTGTATGTAAAATTCTGGAAGGATTTAGCTCCAAGGGTGGCTGCCAACGTACCGTTTGATTTCTATAAGACTTAGCTCCAGCTTTTGTCAACAGTGTGCGGTTAATATCTGGAAGCAGGAACTATTTCAAGCGGTGGTTAGCGGGAAAAAAAAGGTAAGAAAAGAAAACAAGAAGAAAAAAAAAAAGAGAACCACCCATCATTTACGCTTGGGTTTTTCTTTTTTTAGCTGGCACCCATTCGAATCCTCAGCCCCTTGCAAAGCAAGGAGATTTAGAAGGAAACACTCGAGGCAGGCCGCTTCACCCACTTGTAAAGCAAGTGGGCTTGGAAGTCGGCACAAAAGTTGCCCTGCAAGAGATTGAGGTTAGGACGTAGTGTTAAACGAATTGATACAAACAATCTGCTTATTATGGGTGACGTTAATGCTAGAGTTGGTAACGAGCAGCCAATGGCAAATCACATGGAGAAGTCCGTAAGGAAATCGAAGGATGGTACACTAAATGCATGCGGACGAAAGATGTTGGACTTAATGGACTCATTTGGCTTGAAGCTATTTAATGGATCGTCGCGTAGTGATCCTGAAGGCGAGTGTACTTTTATAGGAGCTCAAGGACATACTGTTATCGATATGTGCCTGGCCGGACGGGACTGGTTGCCCCTCGTGGCGGACTTCATGGTGGAAAATAAGCTGTACTCCGATCATCTCCCAATTATAGCAACGATTGGGTTAGACTGCATCGGTAGTACTAGCGCTAAATCAATGGAACTATTACCCAAGCTTGTATGGAGAGAAGATTATGCTCTACAATATACAATCAATTTGGACCAAAATCTAGCACAAATGACGGATGTGAACATGAGTAATCTAGCGAAAGTCATCACAATGAGTGCTAAAAGGACAGACGGATACCGAAAAATATCTAAGCAGCCATGGTATGACACCGAATGTGAAAGGTTAAGAAAGGCGTCCTTTGCTTGGTTGAATATATTCCGAAATAATTCCAACTCTTTTGCACGTGAACTGTATATCCAGGCAAACCGTATGTTCAAGCATCTGTGCAGATGGAAAAAGCGACAGTTCTATCAGGAACAGGCAGCAAAATTGGCCACGTGCACTAATTCTAAGGAATTTTGGCAAACAGCGAGATGATTAAATGGTGTTGAAAGTTATACTGTTGGAAATGGAATCGATGTTGGCATGCTGGAAGTTCATTTCAAAAGGAGCTTACAAAGTTGTAACGAGGATAATGCAGTACTCTATGCGAGACCCAAGTGGAAAGACGCGCTCTTGGATGCGATGATATCCAAAGAGGAGGTGCAGCTAGCTATGCAAAAGTGCAAGGATCGAAAGGCACCAGGGAACGACAGGATACCCGTCGAATTTTATAAATACGGCACTGATCTACTGCTTAACGTATTATGTGGGGAGTTCAATCGGGAATGTCCCAAAGGAATTTCGAGAGGCGGTAATTTTCCCCTTATTCAAGAAGGGGTACATGAATGATCCTGCAGCGTATCGATGTATCTCCTTCTTGAATGCATCGGGGAAAATATTCACTTCGATTTTGCAAGAACAATTTGCTAAGTGGCTGGCCGTAGGAAGGATCATATCAGAAAATCAAGCAGGTTTTCGTCCAGGCTATTCGACGAATGACAATATTTTTGTTCTGTACAATTTGGCCCAGCTATATAGGAAGAAGAAGCGAAAATTGTATGCCGTGTTTGTGGATTTCAAGTCTGCCTTTGACACAATAGACCGTCGATCTCTTTTTTTTATAAACAATACAATAAGGGAATGTCGTCGAAATTCGGATATGTTTTTGAGCAATTGTACGAGGAAACCAAGGCGCAAGTGTGGAATGGATCTCAGTTGTCATCGACATTTTGTACAAATACTGGAGTACGTCAAGGTTGCAAAATTAGTCCGGATGCGTTTGCCGCCTATGTGAACGACATATTGGATGACATGCCCGGTGGAGTAGACGATTTGGGAATTATGATAAAGGGCTTGCTCTACGCGGACGACATGGTCTTCTTTGCGAAGTCACCAGGGGAGTTACAAGCGATGTTAAATCATATAGAGGTGTACTGTAATCAATGGAAGCTTAGCGTAAATTTGGACAAATCGAAAGTAATGGTTTTTAAAAAGCGTAATCGGCTAGCACAAAACGTGAAATGGACATTTGAAGGGAAGGAAATCCAAACAGTTGCGTAATATAAATACTTAGGCATTAATATCACCAGCAATCTGAACATGAAGTATCATCTGACACTGAAGCTCCAGGAGTCCAAATGGGCAATGAATTCCGTGTGGAAGAAATGTTTTAATAATCCGGAACTATCCCATACGGCAAAATACAAGATTTACCAAGCAGTTTCCAAATCAATTCTCATGTATGGTGCACAAGTTTGGGGTGGAAAAAGGAACGAGGAAGTTAAGAAGTTGCAGCGGTATTATTTGAAGCGCACATTCCATCTACCAGCGACAACCCCAAATTACATGCTTCTACGGGAAACTGGCCTGACTACACTTTTCCTGGAAACACTTAAGGTCCACATTAACTATATCACCAAGGTAGCAGTTATGGACGACTACAGGATGCCAAAGATTATGCTGCGTTGTTGTATTGCAAACAATTGTGGATTCTATGCAGATTTGCAGAAACTGGCGAGTAAAACCGGCGTCCATTTAAACTGGAATGGTAATAGTGATGAATGTAATTTGCTCCAAAAACTGTTGTCAGAGGTTAGACAGTCGGAATTGCGAACAACCAAGGAAGAAGCAAGAGCGTCGCAACATCGAGAAATTTATGTAACGCTAAACCACGATCTTCAGCAGAATACCTATTTCATGAATTCAAATAGTGTTAATAAAATCTCGAACATATTTAAAGCTAGAGGAGAGTTGTTGCCCTTAAATTATGTCCCACATCGAAATGACTTGCCTATCATCATCATCATCAATGTGGCACGATAGCCCGACGTCGGGCCTTGGCCGCCTGAATCGTTGTCCTCCAATTGTCGCGGTTACGTGACCTCGTCCTCCAGTTTCGGAAGCCCAGCAGCTGGTGGGCGTCTTCACCTACGGAGTTCTGCCAGCGAGCTCTCGGTCGTCCACGCAACCTCGCTCCGTCAATTCGTTGTGCGTTCATCACTTTCTTTGGCATGCGATTATCGTCCATCCGTTGTACATGCCCCGCCCATTGCAGACGTTGAAGCTTCACGATTTTCGATACTTCCAGCTCATCGTACAATTGATACAACTCATGGTTGTATCGGATACGCCATTGGTCTCGCTCGCGTAAGGCCCCGAAAATTCGCCAAAGGACCTTTCGTTCGAATCGGTCTAGCAAAATTTCGGAGGCTTGGGTGAGGGTCCATGTTTCGCAGCCATAACATAGCACGGGTCGGATGATCGTTTTGTACACGCGGAGCTTCGTGTTCCTGTGCGCAAGTTTCGAATTAATTATAGGGAGGACCGAGAAATATGTCTTATTGGCTAGTTGTATCCGTCGCTTAATTTCGTCGGTTTCGTTGGCGTCCTTTGATAAGTTACAACCCAGATAGTTGAAGTTGTCTACATACTCGATATTAAGGTCCCCCACTGTGATGCTTGAATTTGCTGGCGTCCTTGTTTTCGATTGCATCATGGCCTTTGTTTTGCTTTCGTTGATATGTAGTCCAACTTCCTTTGCGGCGTTATTGAGGTTATGCAGAAGGCTTTCTGCATCACCCACCCTTCGAGACATGATGTTGATATCGTCGGCGTACGCTACTAATTGAGTCGACTTGATGAGAAGCGTTCCGCTGCTGTCCATATTCATGGCTCGAATTACATACTCCAAAGCAAGGTTGAAGAGCGTCGGCGCCAGCCCGTCGCCCTGCTTGAGTCCAGTACGAGTTTCAAATAGGTCAGTGAGTCGATTCTGCACTCTGACCTGCGAGACGGTATTAGTCATCGTCATCCTTGTGAGTCGCACTAACTTTGCCGGTATACCAAAATTCAGCATAATGTTGTACAGTACACTTCGATCGATACTGTCGTATGCCTGCTTGAAGTCGACAAAGATTTGGTATACGTCGATGTTATATTCCCAGCACTTTTGGAGTAGTAGCTTCACTGTGAAAAGCTGATCGGTCGTTGATCGACCAGGTCTGAAGCCGCCTTGATACTCGCCAATGATTCGTTCTGCGTACGGATTAATTCTCTTTTCAAGAATTTTAGATAATATCTTATAGGCCGTACAAACTAATGACATGCCCCTGTAATTCTCACACTTCAGCTTGTCACCCTTTTTGTGGATTGGGCAGATTATGCTTTTGCGCCAATCTTCGGGGATTTCCTCGTCGTTCCATATTTTCAGCAGTAGCACATGTATAGCGTTGGTCAGGCACGTTCCACCATGCTTCAGCAGTTCTGCTGGAATCTCGTCAGCGCCGGGCGCTTTATTATTTTGAAGCGACTGTATGGCAAGACTCACCTCCTCTACTGTTGGGGGTAGAACGGGAGGGCCTGGTTCGGCTAACTGCTCAAGAGCTGGCTCCGCGGGGGATGTTGAGGGTGCATTGAGGAGCTCTTCAAAATGCGAGGCCCATCGTTTGTTGACGCTTTCGATGTCGCTGATGATGTTACCATCCTTGTCCTTACATAGGCTTGTCCTGGGGTGATATCCGTTCTTAACATTATTTATGAGTTTGTACGCCTGTCTAATGTTCTTACTGGCTAATCTTTGGTTTATTTGCTGTAACTGCTCGTCAAAATGTTTGCGTTTCTTACGTGTAATTAACTTATTAGATACTCGCCGAAGCTCGTTATATCTTTCTTTCTTGGCTCGGGATGCGCGTTGTGTGTATTGGCGATAGGCTTCATTTTTTACCTCAATCGAGGCCCTGCATTCGTCGTCGAACCAGTCTGCTCGTCTGCGCCGGCCTTTATAGCCCACGACCTCTTCTGCGACCCCCTTGATGCTGTCTTTGAGCTCCTCCCAGAACTCATGGATGCCTAAATTGTTGATGTCATCAAGCATGGGCGACAGTTTTTCCTCTAGTGCTGTTGTATACGCAGCCGCCGTGGCATCATCAATCAAATTGTCAACCTCGAAGATCTTGGCAGGGTTGATTCTCGTTAGGTGTACCGAAGAGATTCTGCACCTGTAGGTTGTCTTCACCAAATAGTGATCGGTGTCGCAGTTGGCTCCTCGATAGGATCGAACATCTAGGACATTAGAAGCCCATCTCTTGCTGATAAGTACGTGGTCGATCTGGTTCACGGTGTATTCATCTGGAGACTTCCAGGTCTGCTTGTGGATTCGTCGATGAGGGAAGCATGTAGAGCTTATTACCAGGTTTCTGCCGCTCGCGAAGTCGATAAGTCGCTGACCGTTGTTGTTGTTTTCGTCGTGGAGGCTATGACCTCCAGTAGTTCTCCTATGCCAGCTTTCATTTCCGATTTTGGCGTTAAAGTCTCCTAGCAGCAGCTTGACGTCGTTTGATGGAAGTGAGTCGAAGAGTGTTTCTAGGTCGTTGTAGAACTCGTCCTTAATCGCGTCTTCTTTTACTTCTGTAGGGGCATGCGCATTAATGAGCCAGAGATTAGCGAAACGGGTCTTAATGCGGATCGCACATGCTCGTTGATGGGTTTGAAGCCGATAACGTGGTCCTTGAGCTGCTTATTCACGATGAAAGCTACTCCAAACTCCTTGTTGCCCGCCTCTTTACCACTCGTAAAAATAGTGTGCGAATTGAGGTCGTTAATCTCGCTTTTGAGCCATTTAGTTTCCTGGATTGCAACTATGCTCAGCTTGTATTGTTCTACCTGATCCAGGAGGGCCCTTAAGGCCCCCGGTCTATTCAGGGAGCGTACATTCCAGGATCCGAAAGAGTAATCAGTTGTTCGTTTGCGGGGTCGTCGTTGTTTTGTATCCGTCCAATCCGAGGCTTTTGTTTCAGGTTTCTTGACTTGAAGTTTTTCTTAGGATGAGTTGTCGGCCCATCGCTAAACCATGATAGGGTTTAATCGTTGAGTAAAGGCCATCATGGGCATGCCTCGAAGATGCTGCGTTAGTGGTTGGCTTAAATGTTTTCTGTCACCTATCACGTTAAGTAACCTGAGACGCCGCAGATGTTAATGCAGCACTCAGGCGCAGCGGTTACTCGGATAATGCGGGAAAGTAACGCCCCGTAGAGAGACATAGGAATTGGCCGAAGTCCTTTTCCTATGAAACTCCTCCTGCATAGCTAAGGGTCCGCAGTTATGCCACAACTGAAGAAGATATAGGAATTAGCCGAAGCCTTTCAACCTTTATCTTCCCCCTTACGGGGAAATGACTTGCCTATAATATGCGATATATGCAACATGAATACCAGAAAAGACACTCGCCATTTTATAGGAATCTGTCCAGTCCTAAGAGAAACTAGAAGAACATGCTTTGGGAAGGATTACTTGGATGAAACAGAAGTAGAAGACTTGTTAAATGGATCCAACTGGGACAAACTCAACGAATATTGTAACATAGCGCTTAAATATCAGTATCGAATACGAAATGAATACATGTTAACAAATCTAATAATCCATTCAATATAAAAAGCTGCAGCATATAATGTATAATAATAAAAATCTAATAACCAAAAAAATATTTAATAATTTGAAATAATATTTATAAATAAAATATAATGATATTAAAATAATATTAAATTATACCAGCATAAATATATTGAATCGCGTGTGTTCAGAGATTTTAATCCACAAGCAAGGAGGGGCAACAGCACTATATTTCGGCAATGCAGTTTATATGTCAAAACATAGGCGTTCTTCACGTGTGAACATTTAACAAAATGATACAGCCAATTTGCGTGACATTTAGCGGCAATATTTAACAAAACATTCGTGCGGGACATTTAACGGTAATATTTTACAAAAACTTCGTGCCGAAAATGTCGGAATTAAACAAATCACGCAGAGAATAACATCGAAACAATGACTGCAATTGAATTGCAAGTTCGTTTGGACATACTGGAGGCCAAATATACGGAATTCCTCGATTTACAATCAAAACTTGAGGACGCGTTAGAGGAAGCCGAGGGCGACGTGGCACCAGAAGAAGCGTTGAGCGATACAACCGAGCAAACCTATATGGCAGCCGGTTCTGTGATGAATTTTCAGAAGAAGAGCAATAGCCACTCCTTAAATATTATCTCAATGGCATTCCTCTTCGGCCATGCTTTCCGTCACCGCCACCTAAATAGCCATAGCCGCAACTCAGCTGGTTTTGACAGCAAATTCTGCGGATAGTGGTTACGTGGTAGTACGGTTTGTGAAGAATTTCACTTAAAAGTGTCACATAATTTTCAATTGCACTCATTGCTTTTTATAAATACAAATTAGCGTGGGTGATTAGAAAGGCAAATAGCTTTATTTTCATTATTTTTGTGACGTCACACCTATCCACAAAATAGCCAGCTGTTGACCAGCTGAATTGCGGCTATGATTGTCTAAGTGGCGTTGCTTCCGTCTTAGTCCGATGGCGTACCTCTCCGCATTTTCTCTTCGGCATGCTCGCCGTTTTTTTTTCTATGACGTTCTCGACGGGATTTTGGGGTCGAACCAAACGTCATCTGCACGAGGTCATTTCTTGTCGAGCTGCCGAGGAGGAAGTACGTGGAGGTGTGCGAACGGAAATTTTTGGTTCTCTGGTTGGATTTCCGTGAGGGAAATATTATTCTAGAGGCCGCTGGCCTATAGGTCCCATTTGACAAGTGAGCTCAGCTCCCAGGACGATTCCTTCAGCGAATATAATCGTTTGCAGTAAGTATCTTTTTCTTTTTGCTGGGGAGAGTTCCTCATAGCTTTTTTTCTCCTTAGGGGGCCCGAGGTGGCCTTATAGTAGTGATTATGTCATAAAGCTTGTGATTTTCCCCTCCCCGCGTTCTTTCTCTTCGAGGCAGCGGCGAAGCCGGGGTGAACCACGTGAAGGTTAACGGTTCCGCTTGGGCCATTCAGTTATTCAAGGCAGCGGCGAGAAACCGTATAACTGTGATCTAGAACATATGCGTTTACATTCCTACGATCTCGTATGCCAGTGTTTGTAATGAAGGTACAATAGTACCATAAGTTGTCGGCACGAGTGTCATTACTTGTCAATAGATGGCCGCCACTTGTAGCTAATGTGTGGCGACTTTGGTCACACTTCTCACCACAGCGCGGCGCTATCATCGTCTTTCGGGCTTTTCATTCAAGTCATCGGTTCCGACGCCATATTGATTATTCATCCATCCACCGGAGTAGTCAGTCAGTCGCGACGCGAACGAGAATTAACACGTTTCTTTTCGAACACATTAACTGTTGAATTTTGCTATTAAGTTTTGACTTTTAATAAATTGTTTAATCGAACATTGATCGTTTTGACTTATTTAACATACAAACTATTGTTGGCGCTAGCTCACGTAGACACGCCGTGAGAAACTAGTGGCCATAATTGGTGACCCCGACGTGATCTAAATTCCCCGCAGTTTTTTCTAAATTATCTCGTCTCGGTATCGCGTTTTTCTGATCCGCGCGGTCATTCTTAACCCAGTGCATCGGTTAAATTTTCGCGACGGCGAACGTTTTGCTAACAAACAACCGCACGACTACAAACGGTGTGTGAAAACCCCTTTAGTGACACCATTGGGACTCCGCCACTTTGGGGTACAACAACGGCATTTACCACATCATCGCAACAACCAGGTGACGCCACACGCATACCAGTGCAACGAACGTGGTCACGCCACATCTACACTTACGTAGACGTCAACTGTGTTCACATACGACAACCCGGCAACATACACACACATACAACCGTATCAGTACGTGTATCTACGAGCAGTCACTTGACATTCGACCAGTATGTCTGACGACGAGCAACCGCGCACGCTCAACATGCCGATACAACACACACCGACGACCCATCGCAAAACGAACAACACACTCCTCGACACATTAGCTGAACCTGCCGCAACAGTCTTCGGTACACCGAAACTCACCATGTCAACAGAATCAGCACACACCAGTGACGTTTCACTTGAGCGAGAAGTGAAACTACCAACATTCTGGCGACACGACCCAACATTGTGGTTTATACAGGCCGAATCCCTGTTTTTCACAAACAAGGTTGTGTCAGACAACGCGCGCTACTACACAGTGATCGCTTCGCTGGATGTGGGCTGTTTACAACAAATATCGGACATAATTCGTTCACCACCACCATCCAACAAATACTCTTCGTTTAAAAACCATCTAATCTCGCGGTTTTCGGACTCGAAGGAACGTCAGCTCAATCGCTTGCTGACGGGGATGGAACTGGACGACAAACATCCATCGCAACTTTTACGGGAGATGCGAAATTTGGCACCATCCGACCTCACGGACGACATCCTTAAAACCTTATGGATGAAGCGCTTGCCAGTAAACGTCAAATGTGTATTAGCAGCTAGTGAATCGATGGAACTCAGCAGACTCGCAGAGATTGCTGACCGCGTATGGGAAAACAGTGCTCCGACATATCTTCTGTCAACTGCGCTTAACCAACAATCCAACAGCGACGATCAGATCTGTGTTATTAACCAGCGACTCGAAACAATCGAACGTCGACTATCAGATCTGTCAACACAACTAAAACAGCTGACATCTACAACAGTCAACAGTCAGACCAACAGTAAATCCACCAACAACAGTACCAACAAGGCGAAAGTGTACAAAACGCCACGCACACAGGTAATTTGTTACTATCACAATAAATTCGGTGCGGACGCGAAACGGTGTTTAGAACCATGTTCTTACCAACAACCGTCGGAAAACTGAACAAGTTGTCTTCTACATCCGGAGTGGGAGACGGCTGCACTAGCGTTCCGGAGCTTCGCTTACACATTTTCGACCCATCAACCCAAATAAAATTTTTAATTGACTCGGGCTCCTCAGTTTCTATTTTACCACGCCGTTTTTGCCAACAATCGCAGCCACAAACCTTAACACTTTACGCTGCAAACAATACAGTAATTTCCACTTTTGGCACTCGAAAATTACAAATACAACTTGGTCTTAAACGTTCATTCAATTGGAATTTTACGGTGGCTAACGTGACAACAGCAATCATCGGTGCTGATTTTCTTACTAATTTTGGTCTGCTGATTGATTTGAAAAACAAACAATTAATTGATACACAATCGTCGCATTCAAAAACTGGACAATTATTCCATACCACAATCTTTGGAATATCACTTGTCAGTCCACGTTTATCAAACCTGGACCACAAGGTGCGAGCCTTCAACGACAACAAGTCATCGGAGCACCACACTGTTACATCAGCAAACACATATACAGTAGAGCACCACATATCCACAACAGGACAACCGGTGACACAACGTCCTCGCCGTCTCACAGGAGACAAACTAGCAGCAGCACGAGCAGAATTTGATCAGATGCTCAAATCCGGCATTTGCCGCCCATCAAACAGTCCTTGGTCCAGTCCCATTCATTTAGTATCCAAAAAAACGGAGGTTGGCGAGTTTGCGGTGACTATCGCAAACTAAACGCCCAAACCATACCCGATCGTTATCCCATTGCACACATCAACGACGTCGCCGATAGACTTCACGGGAAAACAATTTTCACCAAACTGGATCTGGAACGGGCATACCATCAGATTCCGATGGCAGAGTCCGACATCAAAAAGACAGCCGTTACAACACCATTCGGCCTTTTTGAATATCTGTTTATGCCGTTCGGTCTTCGGAATGCTACCCAGACATTTCAACGACAACGAACAACAAATCGACGTTCCACTGAGGACTTACAGCCGAAAGCCCCAACAAGTTACAACATCATCGTAACGTCATCACTGGGAAGGGGGTGACTGTGGCGACTTTGGTCACACTTCTCACCACAGCGCGGCGCTATCATCGTCTTTCGGGCTTTTCATTCAAGTCATCGGTTCCGACGCCATATTGATTATTCATCCATCCACCGGAGTAGTCAGTCAGTCGCGACGCGAACGAGAATTAACACGTTTCTTTTCGAACACATTAACTGTTGAATTTTGCTATTAAGTTTTGACTTTTAATAAATTGTTTAATCGAACATTGATCGTTTTGACTTATTTAACATACAAACTATTGTTGGCGCTAGCTCACGTAGACACGCCGTGAGAAACTAGTGGCCATAAATGTAGTACAATCAGGCAACATTCTACAACTTGCCACCAGAGTTGCTAATGTTGCTAAGAAGATATTCGAAAACCTATAAATTTGAATGAAGCATTTTGTATTGAGCTCATTGTTGTGTAGTCGTCCGGTGATTCAAACATATTTCTTTTGTTAAAAATGAATTGTTAAAGTTGTGCACAGTATTTTAATAGTGACTTTTAATCAACTAGCACAGGAACATAGCGCTACATAATTGGTGACCCCGGCTCTTGGAAACCGCGAAACATTAAGTAAAATCGAGTCACTCGTCGCCATCGCAACAAATTTGTTCGTGCATCAGCATCGAAGTTTGTGGAAAGTGCACGTGCATCCAGCAAACTACGCATCAGCATCGAAATTTGTGGAAAGTGCACGGGCATCCAGCAAACTACGCATCAGCATCGAAATTTGTGGAAAGTGCACGGGCATCCAGCAAACTACGCATCAACATCGAGATTTCTAGAAAGTGCACGAGTAGCCAGCAAAAAGCGCAACAGCATCGAAATTTGTGGAAGGTTCGCGTGCATCCAGCGAATTGCGCATCCAAAAATTGTACAATTCAACACTCAACAAGCCAGCGTCCAGCGGAGCATCTTGCAACAGCAGCACGTGGAGAATTTATAACAGCAAGTATTAAGAACAATTATCAACATTGATCAAGGTAAAAAATTTCCAATTTGTTAAATTTTTGTTAAAACGAATTCGCGTCTATACCAATACCCATAAAAACATTTAAAATGTCTGAGCCCTCTACTACGCAAAATACTGACCCGCCGCCAGCATCAACAGGCAGCGCTACTCCTCGTCAGCTCTTGCCACCATCTTCCTCACAAATTACCGGTACGCAGTCGCGAGTTCCAGCAAGCCCTCTAAGTGCGCGCGACTTTTCGTCCTTTTCGATTCAAGTGCAATTAGACTCCGTGAGCCACATGAAACTGCCACCGTTTTGGCAACGGCGTCCCGCACTATGGTTCGCGCAAGTTGAGGCGCAATTTGCTAGGAATAGGGTAGTTTCCGACAGCAGTAAATTTAATGCGGTTGTCGCGTCTTTGGACTCTAATGTCCTCGACCACGTGGCCGACGTTGTGGAGAGACCACCCCTCACCGATCGCTATATCGAGCTTAAAAAGCAACTCATTTCGCGTTTTGCCGATTCAAGCGAAAGCAAATTAACGAAAGTACTCACGGAACTTGAGTTGGGGGACAAGAAGCCCTCGTTTTTGCTGCGTGAGATGAAATCGTTGGCCGGGGATCAACTCTCGAACGACGCAATTAAATCCCTTTGGCTGCGCAGGCTGCCTGCACGTGTCCGTGCCATCCTTACAGTAACAGACAAAGTGGAGGCTACAATATTAGCTGAATTAGCAGATCGAATAATTGTTGAATGCGACTCGTGGTCAAGAGTAGCTGAAGTAACCGAACATATCCAACCGAAATCATGTGAACCGAGTGCCATTGAAGCGCTCACAGCTCGTTTCGACAGACTGGAGCGAAGCTTACGAAACAGAAATCGTAGCCGTTCGCAGTCGAGAAATCGTTCGATTCGGAAAGGCCAAAAAGGCGGTAAAACTAATCTATGTTTTTATCACAATCGCTTTGGGGATAAGGCCAGGAAATGCCAGTCCCCATGTAACTTCCAATCGGGAAACTAGATTCGTCGTCGTCCAATGGTGCGATGGAAGACGACGTTACAGAGCCGCACCGTCTTGTTGTTAGATGTCGAAGTACAGGAATAAACTTTTTGGTTGACACGGGAGCTGGAGTGTCTGTTTTGCCGCGTTCATCATCCGGTAAACAGTGCCAACCTTCAGATTTTAAGTTATTTGCCGCCAACAATGCAATAATACACACATACGGTGAAAAATTGTTAACGTTAGATTTGGGATTACGCCGCAATATGCCATGGTACATGGACAGAAGGTGGGGTAAGTGGCATCAACTCAACTGCACGGGCGATATTCTTTCGGTGTAGGCTACACTCAAGCTCCCATTAAAAGGGACACCACGTTAACTGAAAATGATCTATATAGTCTCGCTCGCGCCCAACAGAACTCAAATCGTTAGTGCAAATGCGCGAGTAACCGGGTGGTCCACCCGCCCAAAAGAATTCGGTTGGGACAAATCGCGCCATACACGCATCGCTTAATGTAATTACACATAACAACATTCGGGTTTAAGATATACGTTTATTTTAGTTTGCATTCGTTTTTTTTTCAAACAAATAGAATTTAATACTTTGCCGAACATAGCACATAAAAGCAAAATGAATTTTATATCTTCGGTGAAAGATGAATGGTGCGAATCGAAGGCTGTGCCGGCAATAACACACTTCGTGTTGTATACTTAATTATATACCCAGTATAGTATAAAATACAGTAGAGCGTCGATTATCCGAACGTCGATTATCCGAACATTCGATTAACCGAACCGGGGATCTAGCTATTTTCATATGAAATGCTTCGAATCAAATGAAAAAATCGAGTGCCTCAAGGAAGAAAATTCTCACCAACACCACTTAATTCCTTGTGGTCACAGTGCTATTCGTTTCGCACATTTCCAAGCTGTCGCTTATATTAACTTTTAGGCAATCCTCCAGTGTTTCTATGAAAACTCGATTAACCGAACTTTCGGTTATCCGAACCACCCCTTGTCGACATTAGTTCGGATAATGGACGCTCTACTGTAGAAAAATGCCGAAAAATTATTGAAATCGATTCACTATTCGTAACGAAATAAGAAGACGCTATATATATAACTGTTAACAAATTTTGCATGTAAGAACATTTTATATTATACTATCTCAGTATAAAGCTTAACGTTAAGAATGGACCTGAGCAAGATTTCGAGGCTCAGCTCCGGTCTCCTCTTCTCTTCTTCGTATACCGCGTTGTATACGTTGTCCTCCCCATGTAGATGCGCATCTCTTTAGGGTTTGAAGGTTAAATCTCGCGTCTGAAAACAGAATAAGAAAAGAAGAGGGAATGAAGGCCAAATCTCTTCAGCAGTTATGTTTTAGGTTAGATATATAAAAACAGATTCCGCATCTAAAAATTAAGTTTATTCAATAGTTACTAACTATATATAGATATTTAACAACATAAAACTAGTATAATAATTACACAAACACAATAGTGTCCGAATATATAAGAAGATATCGCGGTCAAATTTCCAGATTCCGTTCAATTAGATTTTTTTTTGTTTTTTTCGTTCTCCTATACTGGGGTATGTCGTATTTTAGAGGAATACGCAAAAGATATACGATAATTTTGCTTAACGTCTAGTTGTATTTTGAGCTTGTCTCCATATCGAAACATTGTACTTCGGGATATGAAAAGTGAGACGAATTATAACGTTATGAATTTTGTTTAAAATTACCGTGTTTGCTTTCCTGCCTCCTCCTCAAATGGATCTTCCTAGTTCGCCCATGAAGCCGTCTCATTAGCGGCTCTTCCCCGTTTCAGGAATGCCTCGTTGGTTGATCGTCGTAGCCCTTTTTCTCCTCGTTTCTTTTTCAGCATCTGTTCAGGTTGTCACTCTCCTGGCAGATAACCGCGTGCACAATTCAATGACTGTAACACCGCCGTTCGCTAGACCCCCTTTTCTTTTAGGAACCCACCCCAACAAGCCACGGTAGCTGAGCTACGGGCATCGGCACGCGAAGGGGTCACCAGCTGTCATTCGTTGTCACCACCTGAAGGATGACAGATGAAAAATTAATGTGAAATACGGTTATGGTTTACAAAAATGGCCCCATAATGTATGTCATCGAATTGTCACTACTGGTCCTCCAGTTTACGAACGATCAAGACGTCTTTCTACGGAAAAGTATGCCATAGCGAAGCGTGAATTCGAATATATGGTGGAGAAAGGAATTTGCAAACCCTCAGACAGTCCGTGGTCAAGCCCTTTACATTTAGTGCCAAAGAAAAATGGCGAGTGGAGACCGTGCGGTGACTACCGCCGCTTAAATGCAGTAACTGTGCCGGATCGTTATCCGATAGCACATATTCAGGACTTCACACACATACTGTACGGAAAACGAGTGTTCAGTACGCTAGACTTAGAACGAGCATATCACCAAATCCCTATTCACAAAGACGATATTCCTAAAACAGCTGTAAACACACCGTTTGGTTCGTTTGAATTCAATCGCATGACATTTGGACTTTCTAACGCTGCGCAAACGTTCCAGCGTTTCATTGATACCGTACTGCGTGGTCTCAATTTTTGTTATGCATATTTAGATGATATTTTGGTCGCATCATCTACGGAGGACGAACATTTAGAGCATCTCCGACAAATCTTCGACAGACTGCAATCGTTTGGCATAAAAATCAACGCATCAAAATGCGTTTTCGGAGTTCCGGAGGTAAAATATCTGGGATACCTTATTGATCACAGGGGATCCAGGCCTTTACCTGAACGCGTTGAGCCCATCAAAAATTTCAAGCGTCCAACGAATATCGCTGAGCTTCGTCGCTACCTTGGCATCATCAATTTTTACCGTCGTTTCCTCAACAATGCCGCTAGCGTACTTGCACCCTTGAACGCTTTTCTTAAAGGAAGCAAAAAGCGCGATAAAACACCGATTGTTTGGGATAAGGAAGCAGAAAGCGCATTTGAAAATAGTAAATCCTTGATTGAAAATGCCGCATTGCTTGCACATCCGTTAGCTGATGCGCCTTTGAAACTTTCCACCGACGCATCAAGTACAGCGATTGGAGCTGTGTTGGAACAATTGCAGAATGGAGATTGGAGACCTTTAAGTTTCTTTTCTAGAAAGCTTAACGTCGCACAACTCAAATACAGTACCTATGACCGGGAACTATTGGCCATCTACGAGTCTATTAAACACTTCCGTTACATCATGGAAGGCCGGCAGTTCGTCATACACACAGACCACAAGCCGCTCATATACGCCTTTCAAAAACGATCCGATAAGGCGTTACCTCGACAAATTCGACAGCTAGAGTTTATATCGCAGTTTTCAACAAATATCGTTCATGTTGATGGATCCCGAAATATTATCGCCGACGCATTGTCTCGTGTGGAAGACATTTCTCCAATCAACACATCAATCAACATTTCTTCAATCAACACACCAATCAACATTTCACCGACCGAGATTTCCGATGCACAACACAACGACGACGAGTTGGAAAAAACTTTTACAAGGAGACACCTCTCTGCGTTTGCATCCTGTGATAATCGACAATAATAAAACCCTATATTGCGATATTTCTACCGGGCAATCGAGACCTTACATTCCCTTAATATATCGTAAGAAAATTTTTGATCAATTTCACAATTTATCTCATTTCAGTGGTCGAGCTACCAGTCGAATCATTAGGCAAAAATTCGTTTGGCCCAGCATTTCGAAGGACGTAGCGAGGTGGGCAAAGAATTGTATTGCATGTCAGTCGAAAGTGAGTCGGCATGTTAAAAATACACCGCAACACTTCGTAGCTCCTGATACCCGTTTTCATCACGTGCATCTCGACCTGGTAGGACCTCTTCCTACTTCAAACGGATTCAGCTATGCCCTCACAATAATCGACCGGTTCACTCGCTGGCCTGAAGTCATCCCATTGGTCGACGCTACTGCAGAAACGATAACCACAATGTTTTATACACATTGGGTTAGTCGTTTTGGCGCACCCGCTATAATAACGACAGACCGTGGTTCTCAGCTGGAATCATCTCTGATGAAATCGATGTTGAATTTGGTCGGTTGTACACGCGCAAGGACAACCGCCTACCACCCAGCAGCGAACGGCATGGTAGAGCGTTTGCATCGAACGCTTAAGGCAGCTTTGATGTGTCACAATAGGAAGCAATGGACAGAGGCACTACCCACGGTGCTTCTAGGTCTGCGAACGATGGTTAAGGAAGACTTAAACTGTTCACCCGCCGAGCTGGTATATGGCACACCTTTACGTATACCCGGCGAGTTTTTCGTTAACGATGATGACATCCCAATGGAATCGCACATTGTAGTCGAACAACTCAGGGAACGGATGCAGCAACTTCGACCAACTCCAATTAATCATCATCGTACGGACTCGTCATTTGTTTTCAAGGAC
This sequence comes from Microchrysa polita, assembly GCA_949715475.1. NCBI lineage: Eukaryota > Metazoa > Arthropoda > Insecta > Diptera > Stratiomyidae > Microchrysa > Microchrysa polita. The sequence continues at coordinate 31,563,738 of OX454420.1, read as the reverse complement.
TTATTTTCATGTTCGCATGTCTTTGTGCGGCAGGAATGTAAAAAGTCTTTACAACGTCCATACACGGGTCCGTATAAAGTCATCGAGCGAATCAACGACCGCGTCTTCAGAATCAGCATAGCCGGAAAAGATTTAACAATTTCAACTGAACGCCTCAAGCCAGCGCATTTCAGCAATCCCGATCTACCACACGATATCGATTCTACAATAATGTTCAACCGAGACTCAACAACTTCTGCGACAAACGAAACTCTCAGGACATATTCCGGTCCGCGGATGAAAGCTACTTCCCGCAAATCAGTGTCATTCGATACTACGGTTGACACTTAGGGGGGAGTATTGTAGTACAATCAGGCAACATCGTTGATTCTACAACTTGCCACCAGAGTTGCTAATGTTGCTAAGAAGATATTCGAAAACCTATAAATTTTAAAGTTGTGCACAGTATTTTAATAGTGACTTTTAATCAACTAGCACAGGAACATAGCGCTACACTAACTTCTTGTAGCAGCAGACACTCGCGCCTCACTTCATGCCATAAATGAAATGCAATTTGGCATGTCATTCTGGCACTTTTCTCGTGGTGACGGTCCGTAGTGGTTGGTTTTTGTGAACGGCTCGGGACAAAGCCGCAACCTTTAACTGCTCGAAACGAGTAGAAGAGAAAAAAAAAACGTAGGAAAGCTAAAGGTAAATCTTTTTTTTTATATAAGCTTGTGTATAATGAGTAATCCGCCCCAAGGGTAACTCGTGGTGACGACCCGTAGTGGTTGATTTTGTTAACGGCTTGAGACGAAGCCGCCTCTGTAACGGCTCGGGACAAAGCCACAACATTGAACTGCTCGAAACGAGTAGAAGAGGAAAAAAAACGTAGGAAAGTTAAAGGTAAATCCTTTTTTTCTTATATAAGCTTGTGAATAATGAGTAATCCGCCCCAAGGGTAAATCGTGTGACGGCCCGTAGTGGTTACTTTTTGGTTAACGGCTTGAGACGAAGCCGCATCTTGTAACGGCTCGTGAGAAAGCCGCACCATTTAAGGGCTCGAATCGAGGCCGCAATCTAGGTTGGCTGGAAGAGTCCGTGGATATTGGCTATCGCATTGTCATTTGCAAGCGGCACCATTTGCAATCGCTAAAAAACGAAGTCACGATTCAATTTGGCGGGAGGACGGAACTTCTCCACGAAAAATATTTAATGTTCCACGAGAAAAAGAAAACAGGAAAAGAAGCAGATAAGCCTATGTGTTTTGTGTTGTAGTGTCCTGTGAAATTGATGTACGTGAAAAAACAAAGAAACAAAATAACAAAAAAAAATATAATTTATGTAATATACTAGCTGAGAGAGCTCGCTACGCTCACAACTTGACACCAATTTAACCTTATGTTATGACCGATTTTGAATGCCAATCAACCTTTTAATTATAATTTATTGTAATCAACGTATCGGTGATGAAACTAAAGTGAATATGTAAACAAAGCGACAAATAATTTGCGTCGCGCCACTACTTCTTTAGGGGTCAAGGCAACATCATCATACTCAACCCCCTGACTGACTGATCAGATTGCACTTGCCCTTCAAAAATATTCGGAGTGTTATTAATAGCGTGAGTTATTTCGAAAATCATTAATTAGTATTACTGATTCCAAAATAGTAAATGAAATAAATACTCGATGCTGATTGAACGATAGATTGTCGTTTGGGAGGCATAATCAAAAACTAAATTTAAATTATATACTTCAGTTTAATGTGAAGAACTAAGCACACATCACACGTTTTTATTGCTATAATCACGAAGCACGCTCATTTACTCACTTTTCACCAAGCTTACTTACTAAAATCTGCGCGCGCCACCTATCGAAAACTGTTCATACTAACCCCTGCTTATATGAGCATAGTTTATAAGAAATTGATATGTACACTAATAATCTAATGCTGAGTTTTACGGAATAAGTTGAAAATTGCCTGAAGTAATTGAATTAAAACCTAGATCACTAGACATCCCCTCTCATACACGCACTTCATATGCATACGTACGAAAGCTCGAAACATTTAGTTCATATTTTAAAATATAATAACTGTATTTTTTGAAACGCGTTATACTGTATACAAATATATAAAAAAAAAGAAATTTTCATTATAAAAGTAATCAAATTGAAGTGAAACAAGTAAGGTATTAAAATCAGCAGTTAAACATAAAAATTATCTGTACATGTTGTTGAATAAAAAAAAATGATCGAGTAGAAATCGCGTTTTGCTTCCGGCTTCCCCACAGGTTTCCACTCCAGGGTTCTCGCGTTTTTTTGTAGGGGACCAATAAAATATGGCCCGTTGGTCCGCGGTTCGTGGAGGGAGCAAGAGTCCTCACACCTGAGACTCCCTTGTCGGATGAGAAGATGGCGGCGGCGATGGCGCGCGTCAATTTGTCACTGACTGAGGAGGCTTCGACACTTGTGTCACTAATCAGTCTTCACGACTGAGTCCTCGGCCTCCGTCCTCTTTTGGGCTTCGGTTCCAACCCACTAATCGTAACACCGTTTAGTTACTAGACACGGTTCAGACAATAGAACGGCAAAAATAATTGCTGGTTGGAAACTCCATTTTTCTGGAGAAGATCCGAATTTGTCGGTTTCAAAGTTCTTATATCAGCTTCGAACCTTAACTTTCGCTCACCTTAATGGAGATTTGGAGCTAGTAACGCGTTATCTCCATATTATTCTTGTGGGAAAAGCAGCTAATTGGTATTGTCGTTTTCAAAGTCTATCAGGCTATGTCAATTGGCACACTTTTTGTGAAGCACTGTGCGCTCGATTCAGGGAACGGCTATCAGACTACGATCTCATGGAGTTCATTCGTAGTAGGAAGCAAGGCCCTTCCGAAAAGTTCGGTTCTTTTCTTGACAGCGTGATGGGCTCAGTGGACCGCTTGTCTAGACCCCTTCCCGAGTGGGAATTAGTCGAAATTCTAAAAAAGAACGTACTACTTGAGTTTCGACGTGGTCTTGTTGTCGTTCCAGTAAACTCCGTGCATCAGCTGTGCCAGCTAGTTTACAATTGGGAAAACTTAGAGGCTGAGGCGTCCGTCAGTTTACCGAGTCGAGTGCCAACAGGCAAACGCCATATTGCTGAATTGTCCATTATGGGTACCTCACCTAGCGCGGATATAGTAGCCGTAGAAGCGATTGACCGTACTACTTTGACTACTTGCTGGAATTGCAAGGAAAATGGCCATTGTTATAAAGATTGTCGGATACCTCTCAAAGTGTTTTGCTTTGGTTATGTGGCCCCAGACACTTACCGGCCAGATTGTGAAAAATGTAAGCAAAAGTCAAAAAACTGGAAAAGACCGGAGCAGAGCTCCCCTCATCAACCTCAACACTAACACTAAAGAATCGCACTTCAGATACCATCACTGTCCCTCAAAAACTTGCTCATTACAGCTTCCGTCCCTTACATCTGCCCCGGAGAGCATACCAAGAAGCTCGAAATCGAATTTTCTCTGAAGATCCGCAGTTCTTTTTTACACCCAAATGTTCGACGCTGCGACTCCGCAAATTTTTGAGGAATGTCAAACAGAATCGACAGCTTCTGTGCTCAGCAATCTTTCCTAATTCACTCGGAGGCGATATTAGGCCGTACGCCGAAGTTTTTCTTCTCGGGGAAAACATCTCAGGGTTAGTAGATACTGGAGCATCAGTGAGTTGTTTAGCGTCCAGTTTTGCGGAAAAATTTATAAGAGAAAATAAAGCTCCTTGGCAAACGTTTTTCCATGACCTAAAAGATGCCTTTTGGCGAATTCCTCTGGACGAGGTTTCTAAGGACAAAACCGCCTTCACTGTACCGGGGAGGCCATTGTACCAGTTCGTCACCATGCCATTCGGACGGTGCAACGCGCCTCAAACCATGCAGCGATTAATGGACAAAGTGATCCCGGCACACCTCAAGAATCAAGAATTTGTCTACCTAGACGATTTATTGCTTATAACTGAAAGCTTTAAAGAGCATCTGGTCCTTCTTCAGGAAGTAGCGCTGTGCATCAGGAAAGCCGGACTCACCATCAATGTCCAAAAGAGTAAGTTCTTGGTGAAAGAAGTGCGTTATCTTGGACATTTGATAGGAGATGGTACCATCCGCACCGATCCCGACAACGTGCAAGGCATTACAGAATTTCCACTGCCCAAGACCATAAAGCAAATGCGTCGCTTTTTGGGAATGTGCGGGTGGTATCGTCGATTCGTGAGCAACTACACATCCCTATCAGCCCCACTCACGGACATGTCAAGAAAACGTTCCTTCGCATGGACGGATGATGGCATCAAAGCCTTTACCCTAAAAGAGGCTCTGACCTCCGCCCCTGTTCTTCAGAGCCCCGATTTCAAGCGCCCCTTTTCCATTCTCTGTGACGCCTGTCACACTGGCGTTGGTGCGGTCTTGGTGCAAACAACGGACGAGGGTATAAAACTTCCGGTGGCGGACATGTAAAAAAAATTGAATCAAGCTCAGCGCAACTATTCAGTGTCAGATCAAGAGTGCTTGTCTGCAGTTTTGGCAGAAAAGAAGTTTAGAGCTTACATCGAGGGTCATCAATTCGAAATTATTACTGACCATGCTTCTTTAAAATGGCTCATGTCACAGCGATATCTTAATGTCAGACTTGCCAGATGGGCCCTAAAGCTTCAAGGATTCTCCTTCTCAATTAAACATCGCAAAGGCAGTCAGCATGTTGTCCCTGACACTTTGTCGCGTATGCACTCGTCCGAAGCCATAGAATCGCTGTAAGTTCACGACTCAACCATGGAAGTAGACCTGACATCCGAACATTTTAGATCTGACTCCAGTGGCGTGCACTCCATATATGCCAATAAGCAGTGCATACCCTTTCATTTAAAAACATTTTCTTCATACAAGTTCATGAAAATAATTACTGATTTCACTGTTAATTCTTTCCTCAATAAATGTACCAGCGCCATTTTTATATAAATAGTGTAGGTTCCACTGACCTCGTTTTTTCGCCGACACTAGCGTATGCTCGATAAGCACCGTTTCGCTGTGCTTGTAATCTTCATACGAATTGAACAATTTCAACTGCAACAATGTTGCAGGTTTATATGGTGAAGAGAAGCACGCCTGCCTTGGCGTTGGCGAACAAAGTTGACGGGCGAACGATAACTATAGCACAACAAACAACAACAAACAGAAACAAATTATAAGGGACATTTTTGTACGGGGTTGGTTGCATAGCTATGTATGCATTTTGTTAGTCACACTGTGTTATGTACATACATATTACAAAAGAAGGTTTGTATGCCTACAGTGTACACATTTAAAAAAATCAATAAATTTTACAATGCGAATGTTTGTATTTGTTTGATTGATTTAAATAATTTTCAAGCACTCTTTTGTTAACGTTACAAAGTTTTTTTTTATTATACTTATTTTAGTGCTTTCTAAAATAAATTAGGCGGTTTTTCCTCATTTTTAGCTATCCTGAGATTACTCAATTATAGTCGAACTTCCCTAAACGGACACTTCTAATAACCGGACATTTCTTATAAACGGACACTTTTATTTTCCCCAACGTACCCATACCCATACCGATCCTGAACAAGCGAGTCTCTAATAAACGGACAGTTCCAAGAAAAAAAACACAAATTCTTACATTGCAGAATTGTATTTAGGGCAAAGAGTCTTGCGATTACCAGAAAATGGATCTTACGCGTATTAGAAAGACCCAATGTACGGGTAATTTGAAATGATATGTAATAAACACCATTCTGTTTAACTTGACGTTACCCTCCTATTGTTTTTCACTCAATGGGTTGAAAGTATCAACCTCAAAGGAGTGCGTTCAACAACTTTGAAATGTTGCTTGCGTTTATTTGTTTGAAATATTTCAAGATTGTTGAACGCATCCAAAGAGAGTGATTTTGGTTTCTTTAAGTTGTGCCCCTGCCATCCGTGTCATGCACAAGAAAGTTTTCTCGTCATGGTCTCGTCCATTTGGATGACGACCACGGCGTGACACGGACACGCACAGAACTCCCGGCACCAGATAAGACTGTTAAAAAAAAAAAAAACCGAAACATTTAATTCGGCTCGTGTTTTTTTTTAGGACCTAGTGCTGCTTGTGGAAGTTATATTGTAAAAGTCGCTCAGCTTATGGTTAGCGGTCGATCGCTCTCATCGCGTTTTTTTCTTTTCAATTCAGTAGAGTAATTTTTTTTTATTGCACCTGAGTTTTCCTTCGTAATGACGTCAACGTCGGAGCCATTCCATTCACTGAAATCCACGGCCACGTTCCCTCTTCGAACAGAGCTACCGGCAATCAGGTGCTGCTCCGCCCGTCGCGTGACGTTTTCATTACAAATATGGCGCCCAACGCAGGGGGCTAAATTAGGAGTTATTTGAAAGGACCTCCGTATTAATTGTGCCCTGCAAATTCGATGTTAATTTGGCTAAAATACCAAACGTCTTTGATTTGAAATAAGACACTAGTGATATCGATATACTTTAACATTTCCCATTTCAAATTTTTACATTCAATGAACAATAAACAGTATGTTTGTTTTTTTTTTCTTCTCAATGAATTTAAGTAAATAATTTTACGAAAGAAGAAAAAGTACATCCCAAATTAATTAAAATATATAGAGGTACTACGCTTCTTAAAATAGATATCCCTTAAGGGTATACACCCAGCAATGAAAAACCTGATTCAAAATATTGTAAACAAACTAAAAAGTGAAAAAGACAGAGAATTTGTGAAAAACTTCGTGAACGAAGTAATAAAATCACTTAAAAATCCAAGTGACCAACTAACAAAAGCAAAGGAATTGCAGCAGCAGTTATTCTCATAATGGAAGTATTCCGATTTTTAATATACCTTCTTAGTATAATTTCAGTTAATACCCAACTAATCGAAGTTCAGCCTATCGACAATTCTAAGGGCTATGCCATGATCAAATGGAGGGATGTTCACATTATTAAGTCGTACGTAACTGTTTACCACATAATCGAGCCTAAAGCTATTGAAACCACCTATAAGAATATAGTCGACACTATCGTCAACCGATCTACGAGAGGATTTATGAACCAACTTTCACCGAAACTCAATCAAATTGAACGTGAAATTAATGTTATTAAACACTTGAACAATGCCAATCATATAGGTAAACGCAGTATATGGCACATAGGAGTGTTCCCAGTCATTGGAACTATATCAAAACACTTGTTCGGAACAATGGGATATGAAGACAAGATTGAAATTGATGCCCATATTCCGGCTATTGAGGAAAACCAGCAAGCATTTCTCAAGCATATAAACGAGCAAATCCAGATCAACGTGGACGTAAAAAAAACAAACGTTGGCTCTCAATAGGATTATTTCTGCTAAAATGTCAGCTATCGCATCATCAGCTTAATACTACAAATCAACACACTTCAGGACGAAATCGAGAAAATTATGGTCAACAATCCAATCTGCATGAGTAGGCAAAATGGCAAGAAGCATGTTAACAACAGCAGAACTTCCCAGTTTGCAACTAACCGTCGAGCAGCTGTAATGAAGGTACAATGGTACCAATGTATCACGAGTGTGACAGCCCTCACCAATAGATGGCCTGTGCCACCAATGTCAACTTCACGCAGTACGTTCACTACGCGCGCCACACTTCACTTCAAAAAAAAAAAAAAAACTTGTCATTCTTGCTTGCTTCTTCAGAGAAGAAGGTGGTCGAAGAGTTTTGTGTGGAAGTGCTGCTGCGTGAATTCGGCAAATTTATGAACAGGTAATTTGTAAAAAAAGGGAAAATTATAGAAAAAAAAGAAACCTTCTACCCCCACAGCACACTCCTGGCAAAAAAAAGAGAATATAAAGCATAGAGGCCACGCATTTAGGAGCAGCCGTTAGGAATCCGTGCGGATAGCGGTAAGAAAAAAAAGTGATCCGATACATTGTGTGTGACCGCGTGGTGTGTTTTTTTGTAGTGTAGTTTCGCGAGAGCAAAACACGAACGCAAACGTAGGGGTATTTCTTCCCTGAACCACGTTCCCTAAAACGCTTCCAAAGCGAAGAACAAAGAGGTGCATGATCCGTCGCCGGTGTATGATCCGTCCGTTATTCCGAGGGAACACACCATTCGTTCAGCACGGAATTCCACAGGCGCCTACGTGGAGCCGTAAAGGATTCGGCAGCCAACAAGCTTTGAAGCACATCGTGCCGGTGAAGTGCGTGAGTGCCACTCCGCTTCCCACCAAAGATCACGGCTCGGAGGAGCAGTTGAGGTTATGTACCTTTTCTTTAAGAAAAAAATGTAGGTGTTTTCTTTTTTGTTTCTGTGTCAAATATCTTAAAAAAATCTTGTTGTCGTGCATGAATTTTAGCAAACTTAAAATTTTTGTAATAAATTGATGTTATGAGTAGTTGTTCTTGTCCGTAGCGGCCGTTAGGAGAAGGAAAGTAGAAAAAGAAAGAATTATAAATATATAAATAGTGCAGACAACAAGCTTTAAAAAAAAGTTAAAATAGTGTCGCACAAACTAGTCGAATGGAATGCATGCACAGTAAAAAAAAGACGGTGTAAAAATTCATCATGCTTGGATAAGTAACATTTTAACATTAGTTGGTGTTTTTTCATTAAAAAATATTATCCTCTATGTGGGGTTGTACAAAACGGTTGTACGTCCCGCACTCATGTATCGATCAGAATGCTGGACCATGTATGAAAGTTACGCGAAAGAAATGACAGCGACTGAAATGAAAATGTTACGCATGTCAGTTGGTGTAACGAAAAGGGACCACATCAAGAGTAGCTACATCCGAGGCAGCTTGTCCATAGACCAACCAATCACCGAAAAGCTCGAAGAAAGACAAATGGATTGGTATTGCCATGTTCAACGGCGTCCGCCTGAGAACCCAGCAAAGAAAGCGATATCAATGGAAGTTCTACTTGATGGACCCAAGGCCAGAGGCAGACCGAAGAACACCTGGATGTGTGAAATGAAAAAGCAACAACAACGCATTGGTCTCGGCGATGACACGATCCAAGATAGAGCTGCCTGTAGAAATATGCTGAGATATTATCGCCAAAACGGGCGATGTGCCTACACTGCAGGTCGAGCAACGCGAAACCATGGAGCGGTATAAAGAACGAGGCAAGGAAGAAGAAGATGGATGATATTACTATTGCTACCGAAGAATTGGAAACTCATCTTATAGTACTCAAAGAGGTTATGCATCGATTAGCGGTATGTGGTCTAAAGATAAATTTCAACAAGTGCAGGTTTGCATATGAAGATGTGGAATTTTTGGAACATTTTGCTAGCAAGAACGGAATACGTCGTAGTGATGCGAACATACGATCGATGAGAGGTTATCCGATGCCGCAGACTTATAAGCAATTGCGGTCCTGTTTAGGGTTATTTTCGGTTTTTCGAAGGTTTATACCGAACTATGCTAAAATTGCTCATCCATTACAAAGACTAATGAGGGAAAATGTGAAGTTTGAGATAGATGATACTTGCCGTCAAGCTTTTAACGAATTAAGAGAAAAGTATATGTCCCCGCCGGTTCTAGCTATCTTTAATCCATGCCGGGAAACTGAGTTGCATACTTATGCATGCAGTATAGGATATGGAGCGATGTTAATACAAAGACAAGAAGATGGGCGATTTCATCCGATATATTATTATTCGAAGGCAACTTCACCCGATGAATCGCGGATGCATAGTTATGAATTGGAAACCCTAGCAATTTTATATGCTGTACGGAAATTCCGCAGTTATTTACACGGTATTACTTTTAAAATAGTTACGGATTGCAGTGCATTGTCGCTGACATTTGATAAGAAAAATATGTGTCCGAAGATTGCGAGATGGGCCTTGGAGTTACAGCATTTTAACTTTACTATGCAACACCTGTAAAGACCCATCCCGTTTATTACTTCTATGGAGACCCATCCCGTTTATTACTTCTATAGAAACACATTCCGTATACAGCTTCTACTCTCACGTATATTGTCTGTATGGGTGAGTCTCCTGTGTTTAGCTCTATGGCAGTCACTATTTCGTGGGAGAAGTGACAGCTCGATAAGCATGGCACTACGTAAAAGTGGGACGTAGCCGTGCTTCGCGAGAAGTCACTTTTCCAGACCAGGAGGAAGTGGCAGTTCCAAAAGACACGAGCTGGAGGCAGGTCACATAATTGGGTGTGTGATTAAACTTAAAGTGAATTTCTTTTTTTTTTGGGAAAAGAGGATCATTGGTTTTTTTTTAGGGATTGCGTGTGCCTAGCGTATTGTGTCCGCATTGTGTTTTAATACGCAAAGAATAATTTCTGCGTTTTGGAAGGCGTAACCGCCAGAAGAGCGGGCTCTGCCGCGTTGCAGCTTACGTGCGAGGGAGCAAAAGGAGTTTGTAGTGCTTCTGCGGTGTGCTGTGGCTTTAATTACCAGAAATTCTGTAATCACATGAAAAAAAAAGCAGGCGCGTCGCGCTGCAGCTTCTGTGTGAAGAACAATTGAAGATCGTGTCTGCTGCTCCTTTGTTAGCGAAGCCCAGGTGCCCCAAAAGTGCTCCGTCTTTCTTCCGTGAGTTGGGAAAAACGGAACGGGGGTACGGGCTAGTGTGGAATTTCGACGGGCGTGACAGTATTAGAAACGTCAGGCGAATAAACGGTTTAAGCATATACCGTTCGTTAGAAAACTAGGGATTGCTGAGGAGGACCGCTAGTCGTAACGGGTCCGCAAATTCGAATCCGCGTACTCGCTGGAACCTTCGAGCAGGTATTAATAGAAGGAGGGGCAACATCGCTTAAAAAGTGTGCCGAAAGCGCAAATTCATGGGAGAGAAAAATACAATAACAACACTGTTGAAGCAAAGCGATTTGACACAAGTAAAGTAACAGTACATTTCGATTCAAACAAAGTTCCATGCTTTGACAACCCACTTTTAAAGACAAAGAGAATGAAGAAGAAGAAGAATTCAACCAAGCGCGCACGAATTTTTGACACAATTACTACTTTACTGTTAGATGCTTGCTCTCCCATGTATTAGATTCTCGGCACATTTTTGAGCTGTCACTTTGTATGGAATTCGTAACTTTCGCCCCCTCCTTATATATTAATACCTGCTCTAAGGCTGGAACAGATCGGCGAGCCCGGCGCCCGATCACCACATAGTAGTTGCTGTGGGAATGCCTGTATGGTAACCTGGAAAAGGAAGAATCGTTGCATGAGGGACACTCCCCAACAAAAGAAAAAGAAAACAAGATAAGATTTATGCGTAGTTAGTTTTGTGTCGTGTTAGAATTAAGTGACATTCATACATAAAACCTCGATAAAAAAATGTAAAATTTATTATTTTTATTTTTGTATGGTTTAAATGTGGCAATAATTAACTTGTGTATGAAAGGATGAGAAACGTATTTTAAAATTTTCTTCTAACCCCTTTTCAATGAAGCCAAGGTTCGTCGCGATTCCCATGTCGATGTGAATAATGATTTACGCCATCCGTCGGCACGCACCTGCAGCCGTAATGGGGGCAAGGCGGAGTTTTTTTTTCTATACCCAGACCATCACGGGTCCGTCCGTTTCCCTCTCCGGCTTAACTTCCGAGCAGTCAGGTGCTGCTCCGCCTCGGGCAGTTGTCCCTCCTATTACACGCCGTAGAGGAGTATTGATGGGTCATATAGACGCCTTAAGCCGATGTTATAAACCGCAGATCGGAGAACCGAAGGACTATCAAGCGGATATCATGAGTAGAATGGTAGCAGTAGGGATGTCGAAGCAGAGGATACGACCAAGCACACCGCGGAACAGTGAGATTGAAGACAGTGAAGAAGATCTGTGTACCGAAGATATCACCGATGACGAGGTTTATAACAGAATACCCTGCAAGGTAACCAACGTGGGTAACCCGATGGAATTAGACTTTATGATTCAGGCTACTCAAAACCGAGATGAGAAAATATTAGCTCTAAGGGACCGATTGGAGGAAGAGAGAGTAGAGGGATATAGTATGAAAGACGGAATAGTGTTTAGTGTGATAAACAGGGTAGGCTACTATTATGCGTACCGCAAGAAATGGAGGAAAACGTCATTAGGATGATACATGAAAAATTATGTCATTTAGGAATTGACAAAACTTATGAACAGATCCGAAAAAAACTATTGGTTTGACTATATGAAAACGAAGGTCGAGAGGTTTAAAAAAATTGTATTAGATGCATCATGTATTCACCTCCGGCGCTAATCAACGAACGGAATTTACATAGTATACCGAAGAAGCCCGTCCCGTTTGATACTCTACATATAGTCCATTTTGGGCCGTTGCCATCGATCAAAGGTATCAGAAAACATATTTTGCTCGTAGTGGATAGTTTTAGAAAGTTCACGAAGTTATTCGCTGTGAAGTATACAGGAACCAAAGAGGTAGAAACATGTTTAGGGAAATATTTTGCTATGTACAGTAGACCGCGACGTATCATAAGTGATAGAGGCACCAGTTTTACTTCATTAAGATTTCAGAAATATCTCTTGGACTGAAATATAGAACATGTCAAAATCGCAGTTGCTTCACCGCAAGCCAACGGTCAGGTAGAGCGAGTAAATAGGGTCATAACCGCCATGCTAAGTAAGGTTGCGGAGCCATTAGAACATTCAAATTGGGCAGGAATGTTAGAGCAGGTAGAGTTCGCATTAACCAACGCAGTTCATCGTTCGACAAATAAAACGATCAGAGGGGAGAAGTAGTAGATTTTCTTACCGAATTCCTTCAGGAAAAAAGTAGCAATAGCAAGGGACAGGAATTGGAAGATAAACGAAAAGAAGCGGAAGACGCATTACTAAAAGCACAGGAGAATAACGAAAATTATTTTGCGGCTAAACATACGGCACCTAAGAAGTTTTTACCGGGTGACTTTGTAGTTATTTGACATATTGACACAACCCCGGGCCCAAACAAGAAACTGAATGAAAAATATCGGGGACCGTATATTGTTCATAAGGTGCTGCCGCACGATAGATATTGTTCGAAATCCATATATAACACCTGTTCGAAATCCATATATAACACCATGTAAAACCTTCCACCCATATTTTGCATTCCTAATAATACATGTGCCAACGATATTATCACCATGGCGAGTAATAAGCTGACGGTAGACACATGTGTGTGTTACCTGAGCGGTGATAAGATCGTTGACACCAGCACGCGCACTTAATCGCGAGTAACCAATTTTGTTGAATAAGCTTTTATTATGTAAAAAAGATGGAAATAAAATATAGACATGATGAGTCTTATCATCGACATCGACTTACAATCTAGTCTTTCATTCTCAGGAGGAACAAAAGAGTTCCTCCATCTTCAAACAGATATGTTATTAGAGATGTTCCTAATTGTCAGATTACTCAGTTACCATACGAAGGAGTGGTAGAATCTTGCCGAATAAGGAAGTGGGTGGACCGAGGGGTGGAGGCTTCCATCGCTGGTGGTACAGAGCAACACTAACCGCTAGGATGTAGAAAAAAAAGAGAAAAATGTAATATGTATGTATTTGTAATATCGTAGTTGTGATTGAGGGCAATCAAGGTTGTCAAGCAAACCATCTACGAGGTATACCGTCAGGGGAGCACCTAGCCTTTCGGCCTTTATCTCCCGGTCCCGCTAAATGTTTGGACCTTCGGCTTTTTACTGATAAGGTGTTATTGTCAGATGGGGATTTCTCCATACGGCGCAATCACACACCATCAGGAACCCAACCCCGGGGTTGCATCACTAGCTGGATGACTTGGGTAACAACCTCCAGCCACTACGAAGCCAACGCCTTGATGGGTAAGGACCATGGTCCCCTGGGCACGCCCATCCCCGTAGTTCACTATTCGCTATAGACTTCTCCATAGCAGGTGTGATCCTCCTTCGGCCCCCTATTGGTTAAGCCTCACGTCGAATTCAGACATGCACATCCCAGGCTCGTTGGACCTGTGACTACGAGCCTGTGTAGAGACGTAGCGCTGCTTTTCACATCCAGGTGGCCCCTTCAGTTTACTAGTCAGCAATGCGACTCGGGCAGTGTGGTCATCAATTCACAAACTAGTTAGATATAGGCGCGTAGGCATTTACCACCAAGGCCGTTCTCCCTAACTATCCCCTTCAGGAGTCGGGTCATGCGAAGCCATCAACTCCGAAGCTCACACGATTTCCATACGATGCACTCCCCCACCAGAGGACACCATAATCGTACTTGGCCTTTAGTGACTTCCCTCCCGTAATCTATGGGAGGAGGTAGGTCACGCCAAGAGCCACCCGTACATAACTCAGGAGCACGGGAACGTTACCGCCCGAATGGTCTTTGTACAGATCCTCGCCATGGCGTATCAACTGGACCAGGGGCCCCCTTGCGCTGCTAGGTCCGTGGTGTCGCAACTCACCAAAGATCTTTGTCCCACTACATCCAGCCTTCCTTGGCTGGTGTCACCAGGACACGGACCCCCCTGCGGGGAATCAGGGTTGTCAGGACGGCCGAGCTGTAGTAGATTACATTATCACTTTCAAACCTTAATAGCTGTTAAATTAATTGTAAATTGAATAACTAGGTGGCGCTAGCCGATAAGGAGAGAGTAGATTGTAATTGTTTGGAGACAGGTTCATTCTGGAAAAAACGAACGCGCAGTACAGATCGCAGTACGGATCGCAAATAAATAAAACTTTTAAATATTAACCGTCTGTGTATTTTTATTAACGATTTGATCGGCCACTAAAAAATGCACAAATGAACCCATCGTAAATTTTTAGTCATAACGCCAACCATATGTCCATAGCGAACTATGAACATTCCCACACCACATATCCTTCTCCAGACAATGTCCAATGTCCACAATGGGTAATAGAATTGAATATGCATTTTCATAGTGGGTTCCTTGCATATACATAACCCATGTAGGAATAAGAGAAATGTAAGTGAATACTATGTAATGTAGCATTGTAAACACATTTTTGAAAATAACGGACAATGCCACACGCACTCTCGTGGCTAACATTAGAATTAAGTAATAGCGTTAAGTGTTGGCACTTGTAATCCGACGGCCAGCGTGAAGAGACGTTTAAATAAAGAAAACTTGTAAAAATTGAAATTAATAGTGTGTTCCACAATATTACAACTTCAGAAGTGGGATGCCCGCGTATTTTAGCTGTTCTATAGAAAATTGCGCTGATTTTAGTAACGATCAAAGTGATTTGCTAAGATTTTCCGCGACACGTGCCAGCGGCCACATCTCCGTTTTCCGACACACACACTCGTCCTAGTTTTCCGTTCAAATGTTCCGTTCGTTCCGATAATTAATTCCGTCCGATATGGAACAACTGAACAAGGCTGAATTGACCGACTTTTTATTGGCGAAAGGGATCGATTTTCCACGGACCGCTACGGTGGCCTAATTAAGAAAATTATATACCGACCTCGTGGCAGGCGGAAATCAACCTGCAAGCGATAATCAACCCACTTCCGCACGAGGCCATTTTTGCTCGAGCTGCCGCGGACGACGGATTGGAGTGCGTGGAGGAGGTGCGTAAATTAACTTTTTGTTGGTGAGTAGCACTTGTTGAGTTGGAATTACATATATTTTGACTAACGTTATATCTTTGGGGGAGTGTATTACAGTGCTCTGCGTTGAATTTTCGAGTAAAACTCACTTGGGGAGGCCAGCTATCTCACAGTGGTAAATGATCGAAATTACAGGAGAAATCAATTTTAAGCGGTCACCTTGTCTCAATAAACTTAGGGAGAGTAACCTTGTTCTTTTCGCCCCTTTTTATCGAAGAATAGTGCTCACGGGATCCTTTTCTGTAGGGGGCCAGAGTCAGTGTATATCGTTAGAGCACGTAAATTTCCCTCCGCGTGTTCTTCACGTCGCAAGGCAGCGGAAATTACGGATAATAGACCTACTTAAGGCTAGCGGTCCCACATTTGACCGTTGTTCCAATACATATAGACCTTAGCGCCTGCATAACGAGGTTATGGTCAGGAGGCATGTGACTGAGATTTGGACGGAGTGCAAATAGCAAATCCACGATTTTCATAGGTCACCGGTAAGGGCGAATCACGGAGCCGTTCCATCTCTACGAGAGGATTTGTCACCGCTTTAAGACCAGCAGTTTCGAGCCTTTAATGGATACTAAATGAGCAGATAAGGAAAAAGAATCATGATATTCATTACTGTAGAACGAGTAAAATAACCCTTTAAAGAAAAAAAGAAAAAAAAACGTTCGCTGTTAATAAATATAAGTAGCATTGTATTCTAAAAATTAAGGGTTGTAAATAGTGGCTTAGTGCAGAGAGGGGTGTCTACGATAAGATGGGGCATTTCATCTAAGTCCTTACCGGTAAAATGGACAAGGTTAGTAGGGAAATAGAATGGCATTTTTTTTGTGTTGTGACATGAGCACCTGAATTTTCGAGTAGTAAAACAATATCCTCTAAAGCAAGGGAAAGAATGACGGCTGACCGGACTTTGAGTATAACTCACGACCAACACCTACCGAACTGAGCAGGGTAAGTGACAGGTACTGGTCCATAAAGCCTACGTCCCACAAAAAAAAAAAAAAAAAAAAAAAAAAAAAAAATATGCTAAAATGGTCAAGAGGATAGGTACACTACAAACTATTGCCGACGCCGAAGCCATGGTCGAATTGGTATACAACCAGTTGGTCGAAATGGCCGAGACGAATACACCCCCTTCCGCAGAAAATCTTCCGTCCGAAGAAGCCGCATTGGATGCAGAATTACGAGTTCTGGAGAAGCGTCAGCGCATCATCAGGCTTATGGCCGACATCGAGGCTGTCTCTGCCCTAAGTTGACAGCAGACCCGTCAACTAAGTTTCGATGAGGTCAAAGAATCGATCCAGCCGTTTAGCAACTCGGAGGACTAGGACGGGACGGCTTGGATCAACCATTACGAAAGTCTTTGCGCATCGTTGGGTGTCTTCGGAGACTTCAAATTAAGAGTTGTCCGTCGCTTAATGAAGCCCGGCAGTGAGGCCGAGCTTTTTCTTCGTACGGAACATTCACGTTCGTATGAAGAGTTCCGGACAAATTTTCTGTCGAACTTTGGACACAGTTATTCCGTTCCGAAGGTACTGGAAAAAATTCGAACAACAATCTTCCGTTCCAGCGAGGTTAGCTTCTTTGGCTACATTCTACGAATGCAGGAGCTGGCCTCACGAGCAAACATCAGCGAAGTGGTTACGATTCAATTCATTCTGGATGGTCTGTGCGATCGCACCTCGGACATTTCTATCCTGTATTCCGCAACGACGATCAAGAGGCTAAAGGAATTAGCCCCTAAGTACATACGACTGCACGATCGGCGAGCAAGTCAGGCTATACTACGAGCGCTCGTTCGAAAGCGTGCGCTTCCGGGAGCACCCCTCCTTCCGGCAACACTTCCGCGACAAGGGTTTCGTCTTCAGATGCTGTTCGATGTTTCAATTATTCCGGGTATGGGCATATTTCCGCAAAGTGCCCGGAGCCAAAACGAGCCATTGGTTCCTGCTTCCGTTGTGGCTCTAGTAACCACACATTGCGTTCCTGCCCTCAACCTCCTCCGAATCCGGCCAACAAAGTGGCATTGATCGACGACTTCCGAAAACGACAGCAGACCACGAGTTCCGATGATAACTTAGTCAACAATAACTCAGATATGTAAAATCATTTCCGAAACTAACATGGTGAGTGTTGTCTTTCCTGTGTCATTCAGCTCCGCGTCGCCTTTCCTATGCTGATAGAGTCATAGTAGATAATATCATCCAAGATCTACTCTCTCGAGGTCACATACGTCCTAGTCATTCTCCTTATGCCTCACCGATAGTCTTAGGCCCGTATTTATGAACATTCCTTAACTCAAGGAGACTTTTTTTCTATGATAAAGCATGGGAAATGACATTTAATTTATTGAATTTCGGCATCCTTTACCCAAGGTCTCCTTGACCTGTGGACTTTCGCATAGCGGCGGTGACATCAGGAAGAAAGCACAACCCTGGTCAAAGGAGACAAAAAAGTCTCCTTGAGTTATGGAATGTTCATAAATACGGGCCTTAGTATCCAAAAAGAATGGTGAAAAACGTATGTGTGTAGACTTCCGTGGAATTAATAAAATTACAATAAGAGACAATTACCCGTTACCTTTAATCGATGATTGTTTAGAAAGGATGGAGGGGATGAAGTATTTCTCTATTTAAGAATGGCTTCCACCAAGTCAAAGTTTCCGACGATTCTGTTCCGATAACATAATTTGTAACGCCCAGCGGTCAATTTGAGTACCTCCGAATGCCTTTTGGCTTACGTAATGCACCAGCTGTATTTCAACGGTTTGTTAATTTTGTTCTGGAACCATTTCTGAAAGAAGGTTCAGTTATTGCGTATATGGATGACATTGCGGTTGCTACCCGATCCGTCCCAGAACACATTGATCTGTTGAAGCGTGTTTTGCGACGCGTTGCAGAATTCCGACTTGAACTTAATTTTAGGAAATGTAAGTTTTCTTATGAAGAAATAGATCTGTTGGGCTTTAAGCACGGGTTACGGCCCAACGGAAAACATATAGAAAGCATTCGTAATCTTCCGATTCCGTCAAACATTCCCGAACTACAAAGAGTTCTTGGGCTATTTTCGTACTTCCGTCGATTTATTCCGGGTTTTTCCAGTATCGCGTCTCCGTTGAGGAACTTGCTCAAACCAGGCACGCAATTCCAGTTTGATGAGAAGTGCTTTACGGCTTTTGAAACATTACATTATATACATAATTGAGATCCCAGTGCTAGCACTTTATAGTCCTCACCGTGAAACCGAAGTACATTGTGATGCAAGTTCCATTGGCTTTGGAGGTATACTCCTCCAGAAACAAAACGATAATAAATTTCATCCCATTGCATATTTCTCGAAACGGGCTTCCGTGGCTGAGTCGCGTTATCATAGTTACGAATTGGAAACATTAGCCATTATTTATACTTTACGTAAATTCTGTATTTATTTGGAAGGTATTCCATTTAAAATATTTACTGATTGTCAGGCATTGACGTTGGCCCTTCAGAATCCAAATTTAAATCCACGGCTTGCTAGATGGGCACTTGAATTAGAGCAGTATAATTTTACGCCACACTATGGAAGTAGTGATTATATGGCACATGTCGACGCATTGAGCCGGTGCCAACCAATTGCAAATTCTGTGGGGAGGTTGAAACCAACTCCCGCAACTACTTCAGTTGATTCAACTTCTGTTGGTGGTTCTGAATCAGTGAATAAGATTGATCAAGTGATTTCCGTCATCGACTCCGATCATATAGATTTGCATATTCAAATAGCGCAAAACATGTAATCGTGCGATTTCCTACGCCATAGTTGCTGCTGCTCTGCGGCTTCGAACGCGCCCATAATGATGGTTCCGAATGTCAAGTGACAGCCTGACCGGAAACGTCATTCCGACACGACAACGCGACAAAGAGGCACGCGGAGCAGAGCAGCAGCAGCATTTAAGCGAGGATAAAAATCGGGGCGGAGCAGCCGCAGCATCTTTGGACGAGGATAGAAAAACGGTGCGGGTAGCGAAACAAGACACCGACATCGCTGGTGGCTCGTGACCATTACCATCGCTGGGGGCTCGTGACGACGAGGCAGGCGCTCCGGACTGCAACGAGGAAAACACACAAAAAAATAAAGGTATTTAGTACTAAATCAGCGGGATAATCGGTACCCCGTAGTGGAACGCTACGACCGATTACTCCCCAGTAACGGAGCGGATGTCTCGTCGTCACGAGCATCCAGCACATAACCCAAAAATAAATCGAAGCGAAAAAAAAAACTAATTTGTTTGATCAGATTGAAAGCGTGAGACAAGGGTCCCCGTCGCCGAGCCCAATGAGTTGCCCGCGCGCGGTTTAAATTTGAATTGGCGCCGTCGCGAACTTCGGAAAATAACATCCATTTGAAAACTATTTTCATCTTCGCATGGGCGCGAGAATGATGCAAACATATAGATATACATAGTATAAAGTACGATTGATTCGTTCCTTTTTTTCTGTTCCTGGCTTTGATAAAATTAAAACGAAGGTTCATGCGTGATAAGATTCTTGTAAATAAAATGTACAGTTTTTGCTCTTTCGGCATACAATACATATAAAAAAAATAAAACGAATAAATTTTATGGATATGTTTGAGAACGGGGAAGTTTCAAGTCAATCGACGTTATTTATATATACATTTTAGTGTTAAAATTTCTTATGAAGCAGATATGGAAGAGTTCTTTTCTAGAAATGAAAACAAAACATGTATGTTGTAAAATTTAAGTTTATTATTACATTAGCCTTATGGAAATTATGTAAAGGAAGTATTAATAAGTTTGCAGAACGCGTTTATGAAGAACAGCATAGTCCAGGAATTACCCAAGGTAGCTGAGCTAGATACCAGGCGCGCGTCAATTTGTCACTGACTGAGGAGGCTTCGACACTTGTGTCACTAATCAGTCTTCACGACTGAGTCTTCGGCCTCCGTCCTCTTCTGGGCTTCGGTCCAAACACACAAATCGTTACAAACAGAGACGCGAATAGTATGTCCTTACGTGATAAACTTTAGAAAGAGTCAGTAGATCCTTATGATTTAAAGGGTGGACTAGTCTTCCGAAAGATAAATGGACGCTTGTTGTTATACGTCCCTCATAAGATGGAGGTAAATGTTATACGGACAATACATGAAAAATATGTCACATGGGTGTCACAAGATGTGTTGATCAGATAAGAATGCATTATTGGTTTCCGAAAATCCAAGATAAAGTACAACATTTTATTCAAAATTGCCTTTAATGTATTACGTACTCCGACGCAGTCGTACATTGCATTCTATTCCGAAACGGCCTGAACCTTTTGATACGACACATGTCGACCAAGCGTAAGCACATTTTTCTTGTGGTAGATGCTTTTACGAAACTAGTAAAGCTGTATCCGGTTAATTCTACAAACACAAAAGAAGTGTGCGCATGTTTGGACAAATACGCTGAGTACTATAGTCGCCCTCGTGTTCTGATAAGTGATCGGGCTTCTTGTTTCATTAGTTTTGAGTTTAATGAGTATTTGTTAAAAAACAACATTCAATTTGGGTAGCCACTGTATCTCCTCAGGCTAATCGCCAGGTGGAGCGCATAATTCGCGTAGTTAAGCCTATGTCGGCCAAATTGTCTGAGCCCCTTCAGCATTCCGATTGGGCTAAGTTTTTAGTTAGAGTAGAGCGGGCTATAAATAATTCTGTACACTCTGTTACCCGTGAAACTCCCTCTAGGTTGTTGTTTGGTGTCAACCAGAGATTCTGTGAAGCGGATTCGCTCTCAAAATTCCTTGCAACAAGCAGGATGTTCCTGATAGGGATTTAGTCGAATTACGATCTTCCGCTTATGACCGGATTTAATTAAGTAATAGCTTTAAGTGTTGGCAATGCTGTATGGTCGAGTGACATTCCTGACACTTGTAGTCCGACGGCCAGCGTGAAGAGACGTTTAAATAAAGAAAACTTGTAAAAATTGAAAATAATAGTGTGTTCGACAATATAACATTAGATAAATTGAATATAAACTATAAATTAGACGAGGACAAACCTATAGATTATAAGCCGGAAAATAACAAGAGATTTATTCTCGAAAATTTTTTATGTAAAAGAAACAGAAATGATACAATTTACCTCAGAACAAAAAACGTAGATCATTTTTTGGTGTGTTATGATAAAATCGAAAATTGTTATTCCTTTTTAGTTCAATTTATTTACAGACAAAGATTTTGAGAAGCAAAATGAAATTCAGTGAATAGAATGAAACATGAAAACTTACGTTTGGGTTGATCCTTCGCCGACGATCGATCGAGGACTCGGATGTCGCCTTGACAATAAATTCTAAAAGAAAAGTTTAAATTTTATGTTAACACCCCTCGCGAAATCCAAAATAAACACATTAACCAATTCAATATACGTTTCAATTGCCGCTGCCTCGAAATCCAAAATAAAATGCCATAAATCCAAAAATCAATCCAATCGGTCATCTTTGTCCACTGGTACGGTTCGGCTGCAATGCTGTGCGATGAGGCTTGTGAGACGTGTGAAAATGGTGGCACAAAATGGGCGAACAAAGGTGAATCAAAATTACGTAACAGGGGGATTTTGATGTTGCGCCATCCGCCAATTCACAAAATCACCTCCCCGACAATTTCACAAAAAAACAGCCGCCTTGACCAGTCGAAAAACTCACAGCACGAAAATCAATTCAATCAAAATCCAATCTCCAAAATAAAATAATCCAAAAATAATAATCCACGATGCTGAAAAACGCACCGACAGCCGGACCAACAATCCTCAACCGACTCTCTCCAAGCAACCAACAAAATCCTCCCAAAAAAAACCGTAGTCCCGCCAAAACCTAAACCCGCTATCCACACATACTATCAGTATGTATCACTCCCAACACCCACCAGCTGACCATCAAATCGATTGCTCGCTCTCGGACATCAATACATTTGCTTTTGATGTTCGCCGACAATGCGAATTGCATTGGTGCATGAGAGCAGATAAAAAAGAAAACAACAAAAAAGTTGTCGCTCACCTGTCTCGATGCTCGAACGCAATCCCCATTGTCGGAGATATCATCTTGTGTAATATCCAAAGCCACCTTAATTTAGAAAGCCGGGAAGCAGCAATAAATGCACACAAAGCGAGCCTATGAATATGTCGTATATACGTTGCACGATGCACTAACACAAGCACAGCGCATGTAAAAAAACCGGGTCTGCTCTGATAAAAATCGCGAAAACACGTGGAAAATTCACTTTTTATCGGGATTTGTTTCTTTCACTGCATTATAAACATTCAATTCACGACACATTGCACTTTTCGCGACGAAAATCGACCGGGAACCAATACTTTTTGTGTAAAGTTTGCCGCGACCCAACCCAATTTGCCTTTACCGCAATATAAATTTTCGATCTGAACAGGCCTATGAATTGTCGTTTCAGTATATGTCTGTCTGCTTCCGGGCTTTGTAATAAAGGTACAATGGTACCAGCAGTTGGCGGCACGAGTGGCAGTGCTTGCCGATAGATGGCTACCACTTGTAACCAACTTCAGGTAGCAGCAGACACTCGCACCTGACTACATGCCACAAATGGACTGAGAATTTGACGTGTCATCTTGGCACTTCACTTTTCCATTGTTCGTCGTCCCGAGAGGGAGTGTATCGGGTTTCGTGTGCGCCATTAAAAACCATTGTGGTTATAGGAGCAGAGAACGTAGTGGAAGGTATAATTAAATCTTTTCTTTATTATATATAACCTGATATATGATTAATCCATCCAAAGAGAAATCTTGTGGACGGCACATAGTGGCTGAACGTGGGTGGTAGGCCGCAACGTTTAACTGTTCCCGAACGAGGCCGCAACGTTTAACGGGTCCAGAAGGAGCCGTATGATTTAACAGCTCGAGACGAGCAGAGAGAAAAAAAAGAGAAACGTGTTGATAGGTAAAAATAAAATCTTCTCTTATATAATAACTTGTTATGTATAATCCGCCCGATAGGTGAAAACGTAGCGGTTGAGCCTTTTTGCGAGTCCAAAACGAAGCCTGAAGCCTGCACGTTAGTTGCCGCCCCGCACAATTTGAGACGGCCCAACACGAAGTAACGAGCTGGATTGGTGGGAACAACGCGTACACGTGGGTTACCACTTCACGCAATTTTTAAGAGCCAACCCGCAACAGGGATCTGAACTCTTGAGGGAACGTTTTTTTTTGGACGCATCGCCTTAGAGAGCCGCACCGTCTGCGTAACCCGATACAATATCTGAAGCTGGGAATTTATGGTTCAGATTGGACCCAGAAACATAAGGTTATGTACAGTAGTCGTTATAGCCAGTGAACAAAAGGAAAATATGTGTTTTTTTGTGTCGTGTTTATTGTAAAAGTGAATTACATTTGATGAAAAACCAATAAAAAAAAAGACTTTAGCTACATTGGTGACTCCGAGTGCGGTTGAAACATTGTAAAACAAAACGATAAATACTCGCTCGTAAAATACTGTAATGTGTCTAGGATACGTCAACCCAAATTGGCCCCAGATGGCGCTAGTATCACTAGCGAGACAACTTACTGGCCGAAGTTTCCAGAACATCGAAAATGGGTATATAAGGGCGTCGACTAGAGTCAGTCAGTCAGTCTAGTTTTAGCCGTGAATAATGTCGAGTCAATAATTAGTGAAGTAATTAGTAGAAATTGTAAACCGTGTATATCCGTGTGGTTGTTATAAATAGTGTTACAGTAAAGCGAGTGTTATTTATTATCGTGTACGCGAAAATCTATCGAACCCACTGGAACGTCTAGAAAAGACGAGAAAAATATAACAATTGGTGTCAGAAGTGGGATTTTCAAGTACGGTGAAGTGTGACTCGTGCGCGGAATATACGACGTGAAACTGCGAGTGCCGAGTGAATTTGTGAATTTTCGAGAGCTCTTCGAGAATCATCGGTATAGTTCCCGTTGGAAAGTTCTGAATTGTGAACTTACGCGGTCGTGTTGAACTAGTGTGGACAGATCCAGTGCGTGAAACTGTGTGTCGAGTGCAGTTCGGGAATATTTGAGAATTATACGAGAATTTTCTGCGAAATTCGCGACAGAAAATTCTAGAAAGTGAACGCAAGCGTGTCGGATTAGTGTAAAGAGATCCGGTAAACGTGAAATTGCGTGTGTTAGTGAACATTCGAGAACTCGACGAGAATTTTCGGGAAAGTTCGTGACGGAAAGTTCTAGAAAGTGAACTTACGAACTTCGGGTCGGACTATTGTGGACAGAAAAACTTCTCGAAAGTGAATTAGCGCCGTAACGTGTAGAATTCGAAAACATTCTAGAAAGTTCGATTCGTGTAAAATTGAACTGTGGACAGTTTATAGTCGAGAAACAAAATACCGCGTAATATCTCGCAACTAACAACGGCCGAATTGAAGCGTGAGCTGGTATTAAAGAACGATCTGGAACGCTTGAAAACAGCCAATATCAACCAACACCCGCAGAGTGCAGTAGTAATGGAAACAATCCAGAATTCGAATAGTGACTGCGAAACATCGACAAAAAGTGAAATATTTAAAGCCGACTCGAATATTTAAAGTCTAAAAGCGCCGACTTTCGATGGACAAATGTCTTGGAACATCTACAAGACACAATTTGAGGCTGCTGCGGTGGTAAATGGTTGGTCGGACAGTGAGCGTGACTCTTGTTCTAGCATTGAGAGGACCTGCTGTTGAAATTCTACAATCGATTCCTGCTCCACTGCAGACATCTTATATGGAGCTTGTGAAGGCGTTGGATGGGCGATACGGTGACGAGCACATGAAGCAAATTTATCGATCACAGTTTCGTAACCGGACACAGAAGCCAGGAGAAACTCTTCAGCAATTGGCGCAAGATATTGAACGACTGGCTCTTTTGTCATACCCGACCTCGGAGCCAGAACATCGGAACGAAACAGCAGTCGATGAGTTCGCTACAGCTCTCCTGGATCGTGAACTTCAACAGGCGTTACGGCTAGCTGATAAGCGGACGATCAAGGACGCCCTTGCATACAGCTTAACATTTGAAGCTGTGAAACAAACCGCCCGTTACTGTGTGCGAGTGCGAGATGTATTGGAGGATTGTGTCTGCCAGCGAATAGATACATCAAGGCAAGACACCAACAGTTCAATTCGATGCTGGAACTGCGGCGAACAGGGTCATGTGCGAAGGAATTGTCAACAGCCGAGGAAGACACAAACATTCTGCAAAAGGTGTGCCCAACAGGCAAGACAAGCGAGTCTGCCAAGCGCGAATCAACCCACCCCCGCTACCAGGCAGGCGGGAAACATGTAAAAGCCAATCTCAAGGGGCAGAGTCTGGCTTGTGGAAATGGTGCCCCCAGAACTACCATCACCGTTTCACGTGTTCACCGAGGCGAAGACGATCTATGTCTAGTCGGCTGGATAGGAAACAAGCAGTGTATCATCACCATCGATACTGGCGCAACAAAATCAATATTAAGACCGGACATCGTGAAAGGAATGAAGCTTGTGAACGACAGAAAATTCGTGCTTCGAACAGCGACCATAGGAGAAATGGGTGTGCATGGCGAGGTTAACAAACGAATACGACTTGGAGATGTTACGTTCAGCCACAAGTTTTTAGTTGCCGATATCGCTGACGAATGCATCCTGGGAATGGACTTCCTGAACACAAACGGATTCATGTTGGACTTGGGACGAAGGACACTGAGATGGCGCAACATCGAGATTGTCGCACAAGTACCACGAATGGAAACGCCGGCCCTCCGAGTATTGGTAGCGGAGGATATGGATATACCGAAGAGTTCGGAATGCGTAATGCGAGCGAGACTGGATGGGAGTCCTGGAGGCCATCATTTCTATGTAGTGGAGCCAACGAAGCTACCAGCGCTCAAGAACTTGATGGTAGCGCGAAGTTTGGTGAGGATTGATGAGGAGCAGCATGTGCCGATAAGAATTATGAATGTGTCGGAACGCGATGTAAAGGTGAAAGAAGGGACGATATTAGGAAACTGTCAACCAGTTTTGTCAGTAACAGCAATAGATGTCCCGGACGAATCTAAGCCCCGTGAAATCAGAAAACGCGGAATTCGTGCCGATACAATTATAAAGAACAACATCTTGTCACCCGAACAACGATTGCTCGCTATGCAATTGATCAACGAGTACGAAGACGTTTTCTCGACGAACGACGAAGATCAAGGCCGAACTAATAAGGTTACACACCGCATGGATACCCAAAGCGCTAAACCCATCCGACAGGCTCCCAGGCGTGTACTGTCCCCCATCCATTCCTCCGATAATCGCCAGCGCTCGGATAAAATTACCTCGACATTTGTTCTGAGCGTACCGCGTTCGGCCCGCCAAGCGAAAAGAAAAATGTTGCGAACCACAGAACGTTTTTCGTAGCTGCACAGCAACAGCGACAAATCTCGAGGTAATCGGTCCGAGCACTGGAATTAACAGTTACCGGATCGAATGATGCCTGGCGTGTTGTTTGCTGATTGGTCGGCGGTCGACAAGAAGCTGTGGAGATAAGCCAACCTGCTACACACGAGGCAGTCGATTGTTTGATCTCAAACGAGACGGGAGTGTGCAAAGACCGTGTAAAAGTAAAAATACTATTCCTTCGCAAAATTTCTAGGAAAAAGCAACGACGACGACATCGATCATATCATTTGAAAAATCCGTCGCGTTATTGTGAGTTAGCTAATAATTTTAAACGACAACAACGTGTGAAGTGCGGGGAAATACACTTATTCCAGGAACAAGTGCGCGCGTGCTTTCGGAAAATTTGTTAATTTCACGTTTGGTGTGCACTTTCGGTCGGCGGCGTGTGTTTTTGCGACCAGATGATAGTTTCAGGGCACAACCGACAAGAAATACTTCGCATCCAGTGAATATTTACACCTGTTTGCCACCAATATGAGTGAGTAAACCTCCTCAATTTCTTCCCCTCTCCCTCCGAAAATGAAGTGTTGATGAATAATCAATTAGGGGGATTTCATTTTTTTTGCGCCCAAGAAGTCCCAATTGGAGGGTGGGTAGAGACTGGCGCGGGCCCACATCACCTCAATGGCCCACACTACAGCCGTTAGACACCTGTAGGCTGAATGCCTAAGGGAAAGAAAGGATCCGCCTCGATAGGGCGGTTTTCCCATGTCATTAATTATTTCGGCTTTAGGCCATTTTTTCTCATATTTGCTTTAGAAGCCCTTTTGTCCTTCCTCGGGACGTTTTACCGTTTCCGGGTTCGGGAGTTTGACGTCAGTCGTCACCGTAGGTTTTTCGTCGTTTTACCTTTTAGGTACTTTTTTCTTCTTTTTTGTAAATGTTTTATTTTTTTATGGGCAGGCGTGCGATTTTTCTTTCCTTTGCTAACGGAGGAGGCTGGCGGCCCTAATGAACCCCCCACTACTCCCGACAGCTGAGTTGGTTTGCCACCGCACGTCGCTAGTGGTCGCCAGTTAGGGTTTTGATTTTTCTTTTCTAGGTTCCAGGACTTAGTAGTCAATCCGCTTCTCTTCATCTACAATCCGTTACAGGCGACTACCAAACGTGATGAAGCACATAAGATGATCCAAGAGATGGAAAAACAAGGTGTCATCGAACCGTCAAATAGTCCGTGGACATCGCCAGTAGTCCTTGTTAAGAAGAAGGACGGCAGTACACGATTTTGTGTTGACTACAGGCAGCTCAACAGCGTGACGAATAAGGACAACTATCCAGCTATCGACGACATCATGAACACATTGGCAGAAGCGAAATGGTTTTCGACATTGGATTTGAAAAGTAGTTATTGGAAAGTGGAAATCGAAAAGAGCGATCGAGAGAAAACAGCGTTTTCTATTGGATCCGGCTTGTGGCAATTTGTAGTGATGCCATTTGGATTGTGCAATGCGCCGGCTACATTTGAGCGTCTGATGGAGTATGTGCTTCATGGATTAAGCTGGAAGACCTGTCTCGTATATCTGGACGATATAATTGTGATCGGAAAGAAGTTCGAAGAACACCTGCGCAATCCGAAGGAGGTCTTAGCGAGGCTACGTGCATCCAACTTGAAGCTTAGTCCAAAGAAGTTAGTGTACGTTCTTCAGCAACGAAGTTGATTATTTGGGACACATTGTCTCTGCTGAAGGAATACGAACAGATCCAGACAAAACGGAAGAAGTGAGACAATGGCCAGTCCCGAAAGATAAAGATCAGCTGCGTAGTTTTCTGGGTTTGGCCACCTATTATCGGCAATTTGTCAAGGATTTCGCGAAAATTGCACTCTTTGGTCGAAAAGAATCTGTAATAGAACTTCCACCGCGCCATCTAGTTGATTTTGCTTTTGACATTTGAGTACTCTACTCAATGGTCCCTCTCCACGAATGTCTTTTATTGAAGACATAAATGAAGCAGCGCTGCTAGAAAGGAGAAGAGACCTCACTTATGGAATGGGACGAGAAATAAAATTTGGCACCTTGCTACCATACTATCTCTCAATTGTGTTATCTTATTTCCATATTTCTTGAAATTCCTCGGAATATTTTGGAAAATTTGACACTTGTCACCACCTACTGTTGCACTCTCCCTCAAATGTGTTTCCTTGCTCTCTCATCTCTTGACATTTTTTTTTCTTGTTTATCTGTCAATTCGTATTAGACTTCAATTTATCGCCTCTCCACTTTACTGGGTGCTCAATGGTTGTTTCGGCCAATCCGCCTAGTCTAAGCTCATAGGATCCAGATGTGATCTGACCTGGGAATAGAAATAGAGAGCAAATGCCCTTGTGCCGAGATTTTTGACTAGGAATTCTTTTATCTCTCGCAAACCCGTTTAAACATGCGAGAAAGAGAGAGACAAGGCTACATTTTGACAATGTAGTGCTGGGCGTTTCGGGTGGACAGGGGAAGAGGGATTGTAAGTTTTTTAGTCACTTGTTGTTGATGTTTTAACCTGGTGCAACGTTTCCTAAGATTTTTCTATTCCTAGGATCTGGCAGTGTTGGTCCGCTCCTCATTTTTTTGTCATTGTCGTGAACCTCCTGCGATTTGGCGGGATGTTCGGTCCATTTGGACGTCAACCATCGCCCGGTTAGGATCACGACGAGGAAAGGACAGAAAAAGGTAATTATCAATGGCTACTCATTGCGCCTCATTAGTGCCTCTTTTAACTATAGCCTACGAAAAGATGTCTGTTTTAGGGGATAGAGCGATATCGGCAATTGAGGAGAAATTCGGCCTTGTTCGCTAATTTTTTTGGATTTGGTGCAATTAACCTAAATTTTGGTGGCACTCGGAGTGATAGCAGTGGAGTGATAGTCAGGGCTCAGGCCATAATCATAGTCCCAACAATCATCAAGTTACAGGTATTGGTCAATCATCTTGAATTAGTCCAAACTATGGAAGCCAAAGTCAAATTCCAATCAAATTACAGCCAAAAATCAAGCCGCTGAAAGTAGCAGTATAGTGATTGTAGGGGACTATTTCGAAGTGCTGTGTTGTTGCGCCGTCGTGTCGTGACGCCGCGTGCTCCTTCGCCTTCGTGTTCTTCAACCCCAATCTGCGTGTCGCCCCTTCCAACGCAGCACCAGCCATCCCGCTGCTCGAGCGAAGATTTGCGCTAGCAGCCCCCATTTTAAGGCATCAAGCACCTGCACAGGTAATGGAGCTACGCGGAGTTCGTTTTTTTTAGTTACCCCGGCCACTTGTGTAAAAAAAATTTCCCTCTCTGGCTGAGCCGTTCGGCAGACAGGTGCTGCTCCGCCAGGGGTTCGACTTTCATTACAAATCGTCCGTTTATATGGAGTCAAGAATGCCAAAACGCATTTGAGGCATTAAAGGCAGAACTTTGTCAAGCACCCGTGTTGGCGTATCCGAAAGCTGGAGCCACATTTATTCTTGACACGGACGCGAGCAACACCGGAATTGGTGCGGTACTATTGCAAAGCGTTGACGGCGAAGAGAAAGTGGTGTCCTTTTTTAGTCGCGTGTTGTCGAAGAGTGAGCAAAACTATTGCGTGACAAGAAGAGAGCTGCTAGCAGTTATCGAGGCGACGAAACACTTCCACAAATACCTTCTTGGCCAGAAATTTATACTGCAAACGGATCATGCTGCGTTAAGGTGGCTGTTAAACTTCAAAAATCCGGAAGGTCAAGTTGCTAGATGGATCGAACGGTTGCAGACATACGAATTCGATATGGTCCATAGAAGTGGAAAAGTGCACAGTAATGCTGATGCTCTCTCACGCCGTCCATGCCCCCTTGGATCCAAACACTGCGCTCGAGTGGAAGAGAAAATACACGAAGGCTGACATTGTTGCCTATGGAAGGCTGGAGTCCGGAGGAAATACGCAAATCCCAGCTGAACGACCAGGATATCGGTTTGATTCTCGTGTGGAAGGAGTCCGGAGAAAGGCCCAGTTGGAACGAGGTGTCAACCTTTGGGTCAACCACGAAAAGTTATTGGGCTCAGTGGAATTCTCTTCACATTGAGGATGGCATGCTGAAACGGAAATGGGAATCAGCGGACGGGACGTCGAGCATAATGCAGCTGATACTTCCACGGAGCAAGGTCGACGAAGTGCTGCGAGAGATGCACGAAGGAACATCGGGAGGGCATCTTGGTGTCAACAAAACCTTGGCGAAAGTGCGTGAACGATTCTACTGGGTGCATGCTCGAAGTGACGTTGAAGAGTGGTGCCGCAGGTGTACCAGTTGTGCAGCGGTTAAAGGACCAGCAAGGAAGCTGAAAGGAGCTATGAGGACATATGTTGTCGGTGCACCCTTTGAAAGAGTCGCTGTGGATATTGCGGGACCATTTCCAGAAACCGATCGTGGAAACCGGTACACATTGGTAGTGGCTGATTATTTTAGTAAGTGGACGGAAGTATACGCAATACCCAATCAGGAAGCGATCACGGTGGCAGATCAGCTCGTCGAAAATTGGGTCTGTCGATATGGTGTACCTTGTGAGCTACATTCTGATCAAGGGCGAAACTTCGAATTTGGAGTGCGAGATGTGCCGGCTATTGGAAATACGGAAAACTAGGACTACGCCTCTACACCCTCAGTCCGATGGAATGGTCGAACGTTTCAACAAGACATTGAACGAGCACTTAGCCAAAGTAGTGTCGAACAATCCGCGAACATGGGATCAACACCTACAGCTATTCCTGATGGCAACGTTTGAATAATGTGCATAAGTTTGTGCGAACACGAATACGATTCAATGCGGATCGTATGAAAAGGAGATACGACTTAAGGGCTAACACTGCCGGGTTCAACGAAGGAGATCTCGTTTGGTTATACAACCCTCGTTGCAGAAAAGGAGTATGTCCGAAGCTTCAGCAGAACTGGGAAGGACCGTACGAAATTATCACCCGTCTTAATCATGTCGTATATCGTATTCGAGAGCATCGGAAGCCGAGAGCGAAAATGAAGATCAAACATGTGGATCGACTGGCACCCTATCGATGCAACGATACGGAAGAGACCGAAGCGTGTTCTGTTCGGGACGAACAGGTTTAAGGAGGGGGTAATGTTGGGTGTCTAGGATACGTCAACCCAAATTATATTCCCTACTTGGCATCAGATGGCGCTAGTGTCACTAGCGAGACAACTTACTGGCCGAAGTTTCCAGAACACTGATAATGGGTATATAAGGGCGTCGACTAGAGTCAGTCAGTCAGTCTAGTTTTAGCCGTGAATAATGTCGAGTCAATAATTAGTGAAGTAATTAGTAGAAATTGTAAACCGTGTATATTCGTGTGGTTGTAATAAATAGTGTTACAGTAAAGCGAGTGTTATTCATTATCGTGTACGCGAAAATCTGTCGAACCCACTGGAACGTCTAGAAAATACGAGAAATATGTAACAATATTTTATACATACAATTGTGTCCTGCATGAATAACTTAAAAAAATAGTAAACAAAATTTTTGTCACGTCTGTAGCGGCCGTTTTAGACTGTGTTGTCCCCTAGAAAACAAAAAAAAAATACATTTAAAAAATTTGAATTGAATTTAAGTTCGTGCAGGAAGCAAACAAAAATAAAAAGAAGAAAAATTTTGATAATCAGTATACATATAAAAAAATATGTCGCGTTCTGATAAATTTACTATAAAATAACCTAATTTGTTTGTAATAAAATGTTAGTTTGTGTCATCAAATTTTGAAAAATCTTTCAACGAAGCGCTAGAAGGTTATTGAGAGGAGAGAAGGGCTAATTGCCGAAAAGAGTGGTTAATCCGTCTTTTTTTCAATTTTTTGTATAAACCCCTAATTATCGTGATGAAGGCCAAATTAAAGACTTGCACGACCATCTGGAGCGACCTCGCCGACTGAGCCGAGCAGGAAGGGGTTTAGTACAGGCCGGCACTCTATCACGGGGTAGCTTTTCATTACAATTATGAGTCATTTTTATGTGAATTTATTCGTAGCAAAAGTATCCTGAAGAGATTTATGCTCGAGGGTATCCTGAAGGGATTTATGTTGAAAAGGGATTTGCTCTATACCTATTACTTGCACACATTCGCGTGCCTTCAAAACCATTTTTTTTCGTTTGCGAGTGTGTTGGGTCCCAAACAGAAAAAATATTGGTTATGAGGAAGACCGATTTACAATCGAGTAACAGTCGCCTAGAAACTTGTACTGAAAAATAACACTCAGTCGGACACACACACATAAGGAAAAGTTTCTGCACGAGCAGGGTATTTCCGCCAGCCACCGTCATCCAGAAAAGACCAGTGACTGAAGTGATGATATTCTTATGTAGAATGTAAGAAATTTGAATTTTAAATTTAATTTAAATTATTAAATGTAGATAGCGCTGTCAATATGAATTTGTGGCGACTTGATACACCACACTGACCACTTAGCGGCGCTGCAAACGATTTCAGGAAGATTCTAAACAGCGGTTTTCAACATTGATTTGTCTCGCTCTTGCACGACGGTTGATGAAGTTTGTTTCTGGAAATCATTCTGTCACAACAGGCAAGCAGCCAACATCTCTTCAGTTTTATAAAATTTGTATTTGAAGTGTTTATTTTATTTTTGTTGACAATAAATTTGTTATTTTGTGGAAGTGCTAATCTTTGTCAACGCAGGCAGTTCGGTACACTAACGCCGAAGCAGCCTCATTGGTGACCCCGACGATTTTTGCACCGTGCAAAATTTCAACACAACCGTAAAGCCGCGTGCTCGCGAACTTTTTCTCTCTCGTTAATAACGAGCAGATCGTCGATAAAAGTTAATTTTTCAAGGACCACTAATACCTGCAACGAAGGACACCGGATTGTATGCATCAACAGATACCTAGTCATTTTTTTCAATGGCTGCAGATGGTGAAAAGCATGGCGTGCCTCTGCAGAGAACGCCACCGCCAACCAGGCTCCAGGGCAACCCCCTGCTCGAGTCTATTATTGAGCCAGATGCGGGATTGTTAAACTCTCCGCGAATTTTCAGACCGGCCGAACCGAAATGTGATCCGGTAACAGAAACCGATGTCACCAGTGAAACTTTTCAAACTGCCACCATTTTTGAGAACTGATCCAGCTTTGTGGTTCATTCAAGTGGACGCGCAGTTTTATACTAATAAAATCAATTCTGATAACGCCAAATATTATCCCAGCCCTGGACATCGACGTTCTGCAACAGGTGTCGGACGTCATTCGTCCGCCAGCAGCCACGGATAAATACCAGTTCCTTCAACGACAACTTCAGATGTCAACGTCAGCTGTTTGCGATAACTTAAATCCGACCTGAAATCTGGGAAGGGGGTTGACTGTGACTTGATACACCACACCACTTAGCGGCGCTGCAAACGATTTGAGGAAGATTCTAATCAGCTTTTTTCAACATTGATTTGTCTCGCTCTCGCACGACGGTTGATTAACGTTTTTTTTCTGGAAATCATTCGTGTCACAACAGGCAAGCAGGCGACATCTCTTTAGTTTTATAAAATTTGTATTTGAAGTGTTTATTTTATTTTTGTTGACAATAAATTTGTTATTTTTGTGAAAGTGCAATCTTTGTCAACGCAGGCAGTTCGGTACACTAACGCCGAAGCAGCCTCAAATTCTTTGTTTCGTAAGCCGAATTAAAGCAATTGGTGCACCAGCTTGTTGTTCTGTAATGTGGCCATACGGAGGCTGGACTTAATCTTATCGGCTCAGCTAAGTTACTCTGACGTCTTGTGTAGCCACCACGAGCTCAGCCCATTTGGTGGCTGTTCTCGAGCGAGTCTTCAGCGTGTGTCGACTCAAGATAAGTGCGATAAAAAGGAAATTCCTAATATCATGTCAGTATGGCATTAATTGTTGGGATGGGGTTTTTTTTTATTTTTGCAGCAGTGACTTTCCATAATTTTGGCCGTGGAGGTAAAAATAGAAAATTCAATTCCTATGGAGATTTTCACTTTTGTGTCCAAACCTTGCATGCAGCAAAAAGGTCCAGGGTGCTTTTTGTGGACGCTGCCCTCAGCACGTGGCGCGGGTCGTTACCCGGAACATAAGGGAGCAAGGTGCCTTTTGTGGACGCCGGCCCACAGCACATGGTTAGCCGGAACAAAAGGGAGCAAGGTGCTTTTTGTGGACGCTGCCCCTCAGCACGTGGCGTAGGTCGTTACCCGGAACAAAAGGGAGCAAGGTGTTTTTTGTGGACGCCTCCTCTTAGCACGTGGCGCAAATCGTTACCCGGAACAAAAGGGTCCAGGGTGCTTTTTGTGGCCGCCGGCCCCGGTAAATACTACCAAAGGAAAAAAACTACTTCCAGGTTTTTCTAAATTGTTTATTGTAGTAAATGTGAAAATTAGACAAAATAACCCTAACCTTATGTGATGAATTTTCAAAAGTTCAACACGCCGTCGAGTCATGAGTAGGCTTCATGTCATAGCCTACTAAGATAATTCCTTTCCCTGCTATATCATAGGCAATCGGCAATGGCCGTTCCTTTCCTTCTGTCTCCATGGCAGGCACTATGGCAGTTGAGTTGAGCTGTCGATTCGGGTGCCACGAGGTCGCCATTTCCGCTCGAGACTGGGACTAGTGAAGGAGGAAAGAACCTGCCGGTCGAATTGAATCAATTTCCTCAGTTAGTGGTACCGTTGTATTTGGGGGGGGAGGGGAATTAACGTGGAATGCAGGCACACCTGAAGAAAAGGAAGTTCTCCTCAGTTCGTTTACTGAAAGAAAAATCAGATTGAACAGCATATATTCCTCTCGGAACCGCGTGGGTGAGTAACCTTTTTCCTTCTTTGTGTAATGGAACCTTCTTTTAGGCAAAACGATTCTTACGAAAAAAATCGTGATCCGAGTGAAATAAATAAAATAATAGCGAAAACTGGTGTCGCGGTTTCATCCACGGGGAACCGCGCGGGTGTGCCTAGGGGTTTGTTTATGATAACTACAACTAAGAGTCCTGTTTAAACTTGGCCGGCATACACACTTGCCGGGCCGTTGAAATTGGCAGCCCCAATCATGTCAGTTGAGGAATTAAACCGCTCCACAAGCTCATTCGTTCGAAAACGGGATGTCAATCATTGTTACAGTTTGAAGGAATTACTAGTATTTTTTGTGTAAGAATGTGGTACGAGTGAGTCTTTTTTTGGAAGGGGTGTCTTCGCTCCTTTCAGGGTAGTTTGGTTAGTATTCCGCGAGATGCACCTGCATTTTGAAGAGTAAAAAAATGTAATGATTGCCTCCGATAAAGATGGTCCCACGACCAATCCGACCTGGGGAACCTCGACAACTGCGCTGCCCGGCAACAGGTGCAGGTGGCAGGCCTACTCCCCATCAGGGAGAACAATCATTACAGTTCAAGGAGGAACGCGCGGTGTTTCAAAGTCGGAAACGGGTGTTGAGACGACAAGTGCCGCCATGTTAAACAATAATGAGCGTGATTGTTCCAAACGTGAAGAAAGTGATGATAAACGGGAAAATAATTTGTCATGGAACACATTTCATGTTGGGGATATTATCGACATTTTGCCCGTTTTTGATCCGAACGTAATGAACGCGAAGGTGTTCGTGGAAAGAACAAGTCATTAGCAGCTTGTTATGGTTGGAACGAGTTCGCTTTAATGTATTCTGTTCAGACGCGCATGAAGGGGAACGCGAAGACAAGGGTCGATCGTTTTCTGGAGCCTTTTACAAGTTGGACTGCGTTTGCGGAAAAGTTGATGGCTGATTTTCCGTCTTACACGAACGAGGCGGACATTCACATCGAAATGATGAGTTCTAGACGTGCGATATCGGAAAGTTATGAAGAGTATTTCCATCGAATGTGATCGCTGGGTCGAAGAGGCCGACTGCCCGATGTTGTCAATATCAGGTATATTTTGAATGGCATCAATAACCAATCTTTTAAACCTACATATTTTAGCGGTTATTGAGCTTCAATCGACCAACGACTTGCTTTTGGCAATCAGGCGATATAGCAGCAAAATAAATGACAATCGCGATAAACAGTAATCTAGTGCGAAAAACGTTCCGGGTTCCACTAAGCGTGAGAAACGAGCCGACATCATATCTTATAACTGCAACAAACCAGGCCACATTGTAATAAACACCTTCCCGTCTAATTTGACGTCCATTTAAAAACTTTAAAAACAATATTATATAGTCCTTAGCGGCCGCCCAGGAGTATTCGCGTTTCGCTTTAAAATATCTACCCGTATGCCTGTCACGAGTGCGATTTAGAAAAGAAAAGATTTGTTATTATAATATAGTGTGATAGGTTACGGGCGTCATACCAAAAGAGAGAGAAAAAGTTAGAGAGCGAGAAAAAGAGGGTTGAACGGATTTTTTGATGAGCGCTCATTGGTAGGCACCTTTTGCCGGAATAGTTGCTACGCAAATAGTTTTTGCGTCGCTTAACGTCGGTAATTTTGCCTAATTATGGCTAGCAGTCGACTCTGCTGGATCCTTTACACAATAAAACAAGGCAGCCTAAGATTTCGGGGTATGTTCTAGGTGCAAATGATTTATTTCCATAATTTACTTAGACTATTTGTACTAAAATTAACTTATGCTAGGTAAGCATTCACATATTCTCATTTCGCTGAAAAAAACCCACGACCACGTTTCCTCACCGAACAGAGCTACCGGCAACCAGGTGCTGCTCCGCCCGTCGCGTGACGTTCTCATTACAACTGTCATATGTAAGTAGAATATGAGGATGCTAAAAATAGATTTGTAGATAAATAGCACACTAGTCACTTGGGCGGGTGAGTGATGCATGTGTACGCCACTCAAGAATAGGAAAAGGATCAAAGATATTCCTGCACTGATCCTTTGTTGGTTTAAGGTTTCAGTGTAGCGTGTGAGTGGGCGACGGGATTCGGTTCCCATACACGTGCGCGCCACTTGTGTGTGGGTAGATTAGAATTCATCACTGGACTTAGGACTTAAATACTTGATCAGTTTCAAGTGAATCCTTGGGTCAGATAGTTGTGTGGTAAAAGTGATCTGTGTACTTGTGAATTGATAGATTTATAATCTGGTGAATAGGATACGTATGTATGTAGATTATTTATTAGAATAGTGTTAGCATAGTTAGAATAGCATATGATTGAATGTGAAGTGCGAGAATATGGGATGTGCTCCCTGTAGGGGATTCGTTCCCCACGACATGTGTGTTTGTGAGGGGTTTGTCCCCAATCAGATGTGGTCCCTCCCGCTCGGGGTTTGTCCCCACTGAGGGATTTGTTCTCTCGCGGGTAAGTCAGGGATTTGTTCTATTATGGGATTTGTTCCCTTGTGGAGTGATGTGAGTGCGTGTGTGAAATCTCACTGGGCTATGTGCTCATACTCCGTCTATATTTTATACTTACAGGTGCCGAATCAAGCGAGGAATGCGGATCCAACGGGGGCCAACGGCAGTGAATAACTATGTAATTCCGATTTGTGCAAAATAAAGGGGGCAACCCATTTAAGAAAGATGCCATCCTTCT
Organism: Microchrysa polita; assembly: GCA_949715475.1. Taxonomy (NCBI): domain Eukaryota; kingdom Metazoa; phylum Arthropoda; class Insecta; order Diptera; family Stratiomyidae; genus Microchrysa; species Microchrysa polita. The sequence goes on along the minus strand of OX454420.1, from coordinate 31,525,214 downwards.
TGTAAATTTTATCCTATCACAACATTTGAACGAGGTGGACAGAACCTCAGAAACAGAAAAAGGAACAAGTTTGGGCATCATCGTTCAGATACATGTGCTATTAGATATGTAATGGCCAGGAAGTCGTCAGTCCAAGTGAGTAATCGCATAGTAAACCATGATGGACACAATCAACATCATCATACGGGAAGCCCGAACAATTTATTGAAAGTCAGAAAGATAAACTGCTGAACTTCAATTCACTTTTTTCGTGATTTTTTTTTCAAATTCAATTCGTGCAAATTGCGTTTTATTAATTTGTATTGTATTAATGTTTTAGTGTTGGGGCTCAAATTTCATTTTCAACGAGCGCGTCCGTTCAGAGTGACCTCAAGTACGCGTTTTCCGGATATGGAAATGGCAGCAAAACAGAGGCCTAATGTTATTTAAATTGAATGGTGAGGCTGCCATTCAATCTTGCCTAATAAAACACAAAATCCAATAAAACAGTGTGAATAGTGAAGTGTGAATGCTAAGAAAAGCAAAACGAAGTGAAACATATAACAAAAGAAGAAATATTGATTCAACAATGAAGGAAATGCGCCAAATGCAACAACAAGTCCTCGAAAGGGACCAGCACATTGAGCAACTGGGTGCTGCCCTTCAGCAACCTTAATTAGCAAATCAGCAAAGAGGATACAAGATACATTTTGAGAGAAATCAGATAAATGGGTAATTTTACGGGAAGAGGAGAAATAACAATAAATTCTTTTATCTCAAGTGTGGAATAATATCTCAATACAATTGACGGCGAAAATACGAACAAAGAAGCCGTTCGGATAATTTATTGTGAGAAAATACAAGGCGAGACAAAGAAAGTCATCATTAACTTACAGGAGATCGACAATTGGGAGGCTATCAAGGAATCGTTGAAGCTACGTTACAAACCGGACATGAAACCAGGGGAACTGTACAGGCGAACAAGTAATCAAGGAAGCGGTCATGTTTCATGTCTATCAAGATATATATGTGACGAATTTGTGGACATAATGGCTAGAAAACTTAAGGCTGAAATTGTTCAGCAAATTAAATGCTAAACATTTCAGTCTTATTTTTGACTCCACGCCCGATATTTCACATGTAGACCAGTTGTCTGTAGTTTTCATGTCTATCAAGATATATATGTGACGAATTTGTGGACATAATGGCTAGAAAACTTAAGGCTGAAATTGTTCAGCAAATTAAATGCTAAACATTTCAGTCTTATTTTTGACTCCACGCCCGATATTTCACATGTAGACCAGTTGTCTGTAGTTTTCAGATACTGTGATAACGGTCATGTTGAAGAACGGTTCTTTTGTTTTTTTTTAACCGACAAATAGCCACACAGGGGCCTTATTAAGTGAAACTGTTCAGAAGCAAGCTAGTTATTAATTCTTTCAAAAATACATATTCGCATTGCCAATTTTTAATATTTGAATATTTTGAATTAAAGGCCAACACGGCAACCCTGTTGCAAACAAGTTTAATTACAATTCTACCTGTGTACTAAAATTGCAGCATGTTATTTGAATATTGGAATGTAATTTAACTTTCTTCTTGATAAGACTGTTGCACCGGTAACATCAATTATTGTAAGCATCGAAGTAGTCAAATATGTACAACTTATCATTTGCAAGTATTTTTATGTTGCTATCGTACCAACAGAAACTATACTGGAGCTCCTTAATGAAAGTGAACTAAATATTCTGAACTGCCGCGCAGAAACGTATGACAATGCCAGCAATATGTGTGGTAAATATTCCGGGCTGCAAGCTCGAATTAAGGAAATTAATCCTCTGGCATGTTATGTAGCGTGTGAGGCACATTCTTTAAATTTAGTGGCTGAATGTAGTGTGGATACATGTACAGTACGTTGCCATATCATTAGGGACAGTACGCAAAAACATTTATTTTCCCATGGGAAGTCCCTAGTCATATAACACACCACATGTGCGACCATAAAATCAATACACATTGGTTAAGGGCCATAAAATCCCTTACCCAATGTTTGTAAATTGAGAAAGGTCATAAAAATATTTTTGGAAGACGAAAAGATCGCCCACCTAGATAGTAAAATCAATGTATGTATATGTAAGTGAGGATCATAAAATTGTCCTTTTATATAGAATACACAAATTATATATAAGTACTGATAAGTTAGACCTAGGTCAGTTGTAATAACCGAGACATTGGAATAAAACCATTTATATCCGCCACGATCAGAGTTTTTCATTCAAGGAAAAATATTAATGGCGCAGTCGGTAGGATCGCGGAGTTTTTTTTTAAATAAAAGAGTTAAAGTGAACAAAACATTAAACATTTAGACTTTGTTCTTTTCAAATTGATTGAAAGTTAAACTAAATTAGTGAGATTCACGCTAAAACACGGGACTTTTGTGCTTTTCAAATTGATTGAAAGCTTAAAAAATAAACTCGAATCCGCCTCTTAAAACTTAGTTTAATTTCGCTTCCGAAATAATACTGCAAACTAAGTGCTTTGTGCTAATACCCATTGTGCAGAGTGAGTGATTTAAATTGGACAGGATATTAAGACGACTCTCGGATCGGTACGATCGGTATCGCTTTCTAATTGATGAAATTCAGGATCGAAACATGGCTGACAACGTAGCCTGGAGTCTGCTGAAGGAAAGGTTGCAGCATTTACCACCATTAAGGGAAGGTAAGGATTATATCCGATTTGTAAGTGACGTAAATGAAATACTAGCTGGGGTACATCAACTGGATCAAATGTATCACCTAGCAACGTTTTCAATCATCAAAACAAAAATCCAACTAGACGACATTGACACCAATGTAGGAACATGGCGCGAACTACAAGACGAGTTGAAATTAAGTTTAGACAACGGTTTAAGTTATGAGCACATTTTAAGCAAAATCAAAAAAATCCCATACGATAATGATGAGGATTATTTTACCAAATTATTAGAGGAATTAGCTATATTTAAGTCCATTATTCGAATGAGACTAGAAAATAATGAGTTGTACAATGCAAAATATGAGCATTATTGCGAAGAAGTAGGACAGCACGCCATAAACCAATTAAGTATTGAGAAACGGGCTAGACTTTATTGTTTAGGCAGTTATGATTTAAAAAAATTATTATGGAACTAAAAAAATCTAATTTGTGGAATAATTTAACTGAAAAAAGAAATGTTGATGATAGGAGAAATCGAAATAGATTCCCCAGTAATCAAAATGCTAATCAACCACGAAATAATTTTATTCAAAAATATCAAACGAGTTTCAATCCCCATTATACACAAAATCCCAATAGTAATTTCAATCAAAGTAATTTTCGAAGTCTTATAGTGGACAGACCCGGCAAACTTTTTTTAACAATTCACGTAGAAACCCAGATTTTAATCAACAAAGAAATATAGTTCCAAATGCTCAAAATAATTCAAGAGTCTTAGATCAAAGTAGAAACTACAACACTAACAATAGAATTGAACCAATGGACACTATATCAGCATCATACGCAAGGCAAATCAACAATAGAAATTATATGGTAGAGGATACAGAAACAGAAAATAACGATTTAGAAAATTTTCGGTTACCGGCCTTGGAAAGAAACTCCCTTATGTAATTTTATCAATAGGCACAAAAACGTTTAAGGCTTTAATAGATACAGGATCTCAGGTTTCACTTATTAATACTCACTTAGTAGGCCCCACTAGAATAAAAACTATGGAAACTCCTAGAAATTTCAGGACAATTGGAGGCGACTTCAGAATTTCACAGACAACTACTAATAATTTTGTTAACGAGTTTAATTCACGAGCCCCCTTTACCTATCATTTGTGGGAATGGTCAACAAATTATGATGTTCTTTTAGGAATGAATATCCTAGGGCCTCTCAAGACTATAATTGATTTTGAAAATAGTTTGATTTACTTTAATGGCAACCCCGTAAATTTAATATTTGATCAGGATAATCAACCAACCCATGAAGAAATTCTACAGATAAGTAATCTCTTTCCACAAAAGAAAGAAAAATTTAGAACAGATCATTTGAATAAAGAAGAATCCAATCTTTTAGATGTAATAATTAATTAATACGGAGATCTCATGTTTAACGAGGAGGAAGAGAAGTTGAGTTTTACAAATAAAATCAAACACAAAATTAGAACTAAGGATAACGATCCCGTATACATAAAAGCCTACAGAACTACAGGGAAACACAAACAAATCATAGATGAAACAATTCAAACATATTTAGAGCAAGGTATAATTCGAGAAAGTCAAAGTCCTTACAACGCACCCGTTTGGGCAGTACCCAAGAAATTGGATGCATCAGGCAAAGAAAAGTGGAGAGTAGTAATCGATTTTAGAAAATTAAATGAAAAAACGAATATAAACACCCAATACCTAACATTGAGGATATTCTTGATAAATTAGGACGGTCAATGTATTTTACAACCCTAGATTTAGCTCAGGGATTTCATCAAATTGAAATTGATGAAGACGATATAGAAAAAACTGCATTCAGCACAACTCACGGACATTACGAATTTCTACGTATGCCCTTTGGTTTAAAAAATGCTCCAGCTACTTTTCAATATCTCATGAATTCCGTCCTTAAAGAACATATTAATACAATTTGTTTTGTATATCTCGATGATATAGTTATTTTCAGTACAAGTCTCAATGAACATATTCTATCTCTCAAGAAAATATTTCAAACACTAAGGGAAGCTAACTTAAAGCTATCACTCGACAAGTGTGAATTCATGAGACGCGAAACCGAGTTCCTAGGACATATAATTAGCACAGACGGGGTGAAACCCAACCCAAAAAAAATCGAAGCTCTTCAAAAATATCCAGAAAGAGAAATCAAATCGTTCCTTGGACTAGCAGGATATTATAGGAAATTTATAAAGGATTTCGCTAAAATAGCTAAGCCCATGACGAAATATTTAAAAAAAGATCAAAAAATTAATCATACAGACCCTGAGTATATTAGAAGTTATATGACTTTTAAAAATTTATTAACAAACGATCCCATTATAATATACCCTGATTTTGAAAAAAAAATTTGTAGTTACAACAGATGCCAGTCAGTACGCCATAGGAGCAGTATTGTCTCAGGAAGGAAAGGCAGTATGCTTTGCCAGCCGTACATTGAACGAGCATGAAATAAATTATAGTGTCACCGAAAAAGAGTTTCTAGCCATAGTATGGGCAGTAAAATATTTCAGGCCTTATTTATATGGTAGAAGGTTTACTATTCGCAGCGATCACCGTGCTCTCAAGTGGATACATAATTTAGATGAACAAAACACAAAATATACAAGGTGGAAGATAAGACTTTCTGAATATACCTACGATATAGAATACATAGAAGGTGTAACAAAAAGAGTGAGTATTAATAAATGCTCTTTACTGTAGTTGTAGTTATAATTTTGCCCTGTAGTGTAACTGTCATCACAGTTTAGTTGGTGACGGAAAGTATAGCTAGGCGGTTGAGGTGACTACCGGTGCGGTAAGTCTTTTTACTAAGTATACGTGTGTTTTCGTGTATGAATTTCAGTTTGCTATAGTGAGTAGTGACCAATGGCCTTTTGGAATGTGTGTTAAGTGTTCGGTATTGTATCGGTTATAACGAGCCCCTATGTAGGGTGATCCTCCCTAGGTGGGTAGCAGTGGCTAGCGGTTAACCTACCACTATTGCGCGCATGAGTATCCATATGCGGGATGGCGAACCTCCCCATATTGGCATGCATATAATGTAACAGGGCTAGTGACGGGACAGCCTCCTATACCCTTAAAAGTACCAAGTTCCGCGTATCAATAAGATATAATTATGTTGAGCCACATTCCATAGGTCATGGTCATCCAGAGGGAAAAAATGCATGTATACTTATTTGTTGCTATATTTATATAATTACAGAACCACCAGCCAACTGAAAGCCCACCCCAGCCAGCAGCAGTCCACAGTGCTCGTAATTGCAAATTATAATGTTCTGTTCCTATGAAAAAGAAAATGTATGTGTCATAGCGAGTGAAAATAAAAATTTCTTGTTATATTCTCTTATATTCTTACATATCAGAAGTGGGATTCACATGGCTCATGCTGCTGTCTGCTGTGTGTTTTTGGTCGCTGGTCGGAGTATATAATATACTGTATATACGTTTTAGAGTGCATGCGAAAATTCATTTGTTTTCACTGCGTAATTTATACACGCGGCTTGCCACAGAGCACAGAGATAATTCTGTTCTCCGTGCTGTGTATATATATTCTTATGTATCAGACATGTACCGGTCTCTCGAGAGTTTTGATGTTCTCTGTCGTTTATGACGCCTGTTGTTGTTGCAGCTACTTATGGTTGCATGTTTAGACTGGCACGAGGTGAGTGAGGAAATAGTTTATGTATTAAGCACATATACATACCGTTTTGTTTACGAGCGTCGTGCGTAGAAGCCACATTCGTTCTATAGTGGCCGCCGGTGCAAGTTTAGTTTCAAAATCAGTTGTGCTTATTAGTTTGCAAAATCAAAAACATAACTATTTGGGATAGCAAAAATTTTGTGTTGTGAATTGTGTGTGTAGGAGAAATACATCATCGGTAAGAATTCAGGCAATAATATTTTGTAGTATGATGTATTGGCACTTTCGTGTTGTGCGTCTTAGAAACATGTATCTTTGAAACTATTGTGCGCATTTTGGTTGTCTGTCGGACCAGTTGTAACAAAAATTTTTGTTTGTCTGATGGGCAGGTTTACCGCAATAAAACTGTACACGATGGGCCGGTCAACTACCCGTAAAAGAACACGACACCATCGCCGTCATCGAGAAGATCGTTTGCGGTCTATTAGTTCTTCCGAGTCAGATCGAGAGTACCACAGAAAAAGACGTTCTTCTGTTTCTCCTCATGCGGCGGGGCCAAAAGAAAGTTCGGGCAGGAGATTTAGTCGTGAGTCTCAAGCCACGATAGAATCGATTAATAGATTCACAGATGCCATAACGGCAGTGCTTGAGAAAAATGCTGCGTCTCAGCACACTACTAATATTGGGGGCGATACTTGTCCAATATTCAATCCGGAAGATCGTAATCAATCAGCGGAATCGTGGTGCTGAAAAATCGACGAGTTGCGCAATATCTTCGGATGGTCTGAAGAAGCGACAATCTATATGGCATTGGCCAAGTTAAAAGGGCTGGGAGAGTCCTGGTATCGCAGTTTGGGCTCAGTCAATTTCACTTGGGCGGAATGGAAACACAAACTCCAGCGAGCGTTTCCATCTACTGGTGATTTTCATGAGCAGTTGGTGGAAATGATTGGGCGCCGAAAACGTTGGGACGAAACATACTTGCGCTATTATTATGCGAAACTGGCCTTATTAAACACCTGCCAAATCAGCGGCCAAAAAGCAATATCGTGCTTAATTGGGGGATTGACTGACCATGTAGTCAAAACAAGTGCCCGAGCGGGAAACTATAATTCACCTGAAGAACTACTACATTATCTGAGTCAATTGTCGGATGCTCAATCATCCTTTTCATCGTCTTCGAAATCGTACACTAATAAGCAAACCGTTAAAACGAAAGAAACTTACCTCAAAAATGATAGGAGCCGGAAGGAACGTTCAACACAAAATCTAACTTGCTATAAATGTGGCAAACCGGGCCACTTTGCAAATAAATGTCTATTTGAAAAAGACCGGTGTAAAATTTGCCGAAGTTGGTCGCATGTGGAAAATGCCTGCCCACGTAAACCAGGCGAATTGAATAAAACCGTCGCGTTACTTGAGGTTTCGGTCAAAGATGCGAAAAACCAAAAATTTTTTAAAGTTGTTACTGTCAATCAACTTATTACAAAGGCGTATGTCGATTTTGGCAGCGAATGTACGTTAATAACGTTAAGTGAATGCCAACGGTTGGGTTTGGTTGTCAACTCCTTAGAAAAAATTGCGTTGCGCGGTTACGGCAGTGGATGTACCACCAGCATTGGCAGTACTAAATTTAAACTAAGTGTAGATGATGTCGAGGACGAAGTACAGGCAGTGGTCGTCCGGAATTGCGAGCAGAATATTCCCATTATTATCGGCCGATCATTCACGGAACTGCCCACCATATTGGTAGTTAAGGATAGTGCCAGACTAAATTTCATAAGGAATGATATTGCTACGATTGAGCCCGACCCATTGGTACGAAAAATTGCACTCAAAGTTTCGGAAAATGCGTTGATACCACCTAATCACATAGGGTTTATAAAAGCTCACGCCGATATATTTTCGGGAGATCTGCGTTGTTGTGGTTCGTGGCTGGCCTTGCGACGAAAATCCTAATTCCATTTTGAATGAAGCCAGTACACTTCGAGTCGAGCAAGGTGCAGTAGGGGAAATCAAAATGCAAGATGTGGTCGTGGGTAATGTTCCTGATGAACATAAAAACCAGCTTGAATGTCTGTTAAATGAGTACAGGGATTGTATTTCGTTGACACCAAACGAACTGGGTTGCGTCAAATCGACGGAAATTGAAATTAAACTACAGCAGGATCAGCCGTTTTACTGTCGCCCGTACAAAATGGCCCGCATGGAGCAGGAAACGTTGAAAAACATCTTAAACGAGTTGTTGGAGAGTGATATAGTCCGTGAGTCCAATTCCGACTATGCTTCTCCAGTGGTCTTAGTAAAAAAGAAAAACGGCGATGCAAGGATGTGCATTGACTTTCGCAAGTTAAACGCACTTACCGTGCGAGACAACTATCCGCTTCCTCGAATAGAAGACCAAATTGCGAGACTTCAGCCAGGGAAATATTTTTCGAGTTTCGATTTCAAATCCGGTTATCACCAAATCCCAGTAGCGGAAAATTCTAAACGATTCACTTCTTTCGTAACACCGAACGGGCAATATGAATTCAACAGAATGCCCTTTGGGTTGACAAACGCGCCAAGGACTTTCCAAAGGTTTATGAATAAAATCATAAGTCCCATCTGTGATATAGCCGCCGTATATCTGGATGATGTGCTATTGCGTGCTACAAGTATTCCGGATGCCATGGACGGCTTACGAAAAGCCTTTGAGATATTTCGCTCTGAGGGCGTAACTATAAATTTGCAAAAATGTTCATTCCTGATGACAACCGTGACTTACTTAGGCTTTGAAATAGGCAATGGAATGATTAAACCGGGAAAAGATAAAATATCTGCAGTCGAGAACTTTCCAACACCGAAAAATGTACACAACGTTCGACAGTTCATTGGTCTTACTTCTTACTTCCGGCAATTTGTGAAGGATTATGCAGTGATTGCGAAACCACTGACGACATTATTGAAGAAATCAGTATCCTGGAAATGGGAACAAACGGAAGAACAGGCTTTCAGTAGATTAAAGAAAATTTTGGGTGAAAAACCTGTATTGGCTCTTTATAATCCGGAAGCAGTGACCGAAGTACACACGGACGCCAGTGCGTTAGGATTGGCAGGCATCCTTCTTCAAAAACAATCTGATGGAAGACTTCATCCAGTGGCGTATTTTAGTCGGCAGACAAAAGGGCCCGAAGCAAATTACCATTCATATGAGCTAGAAACCTTAGCAGTAGTCGACTCGCTTAAAAAATTTCGATCCTATCTCTTAGGAATTGAATTTACCGTAGTTACCGACTGCAACGCCTTGAAGGCCACAAAGGAAAAGAAAGAAATTATTCCTCGAATCGCTCGTTGGTGGCTCCAAATGCTGGAATTTACGTTTAAAATCGAGTATCGTCCAGGGAATCGAATGCACCACGTCGATGCCTTAAGTAGAAATCCTGAAAGCGAGAGCATTGTCATGAATATACAACAAGCCGATTGGGTTCTAGCTGGACAACTGACAGATAATAAAATTGAATTTATTCGCAAAATTTTGTCAAAGCCACCTATGACAGATCATGAAAAACAAATATATAAGGATTATTGTTTGCGAGACGGGCGTGTTTATCGCATCACAGCTCGAGGAATCCAATGGGTTGTGCCTCGTGAAATGCGGCAGCAGGTGGTGAGAGCAGCACATGATGACGTTGGGCATTTTGCGGTGGAGAAAACACTATATCGTCTCTGCGATCATTATTGGTTTCCTCGTATGAGGCAATACGTCGAGAATTATTTGTCTTGTTGTATCCGTTGCCTGTTTAATAAGCGATATGGTGGTAAAAAAGAAGGATATTTACACCCTATTTGGAAAGGATCCGAGCCAATGAGGGTGTTACACATTGATCATTTGGGACCATTTCCCTTATCTAAAAAGAAGAATGCGTATTTAATTGTCATTATTGATGCATTCACTAAATTTTGTTTCTTGAGAGCGGTTCGATCAACGAAGAGCAATGTCGTGCTTCAGCATCTAAAAGACATCCTTTCAACATTTGGAATTCCAATGAACATAATATCGGATCAGGGTACTGCATTTATGTCAAGGAAATTTAAGGAATTTTGTGTTCAAAATAATATACGTCATATTAAGAATGCGGTTGCTACTCCGAGAGCCAACGGGCAAGTTGAGCGATTGAATAGGTCAATTTTAAGTGCGCTCAAGACTACTGCGGTTGACGAAGAATGTTGGGATGATTGTGTTCCGAAAATACAGTTTGCTCTGAACAACCACGTTAATAAAACAATCGGAAAGACCCCTTGTGAGCTGCTGTTTGGTTACCGAGCAAGAGGTGGAGCAGATTCTTTACTCGTCGATGAGATTCAACAATCGTCAGGACTGATTGCAGACATAACAGCAGCCAGAGACGAAGCATTACAACGAACTGTAGCCGCTCAAGAAACACAAAAGCAGCATTTCGATCGGCGTAGGAAGAAACCGAGAAGGTACGTGGAAGGCGATATGGTTCTGATAGAGAAGAACGAACAAGCTGTTAATACTAGTCGGAAGTTGTTATCACCATTTAGCGGTCCAATGGTTGTCAAATCGGTACTACCGAATGATCGGTATATTGTCGCAGATATGCATGGAACTCATCGCACATCTAGGAAGGGTTCTTATCAACGTACGGTGGCTGTAGATCGCATGAGACCATGGTGTCCACCAGGAGGACTATCGGATGATACTGCAAGCGACAGTGGTGAGGATGGAGTCGTTCTCTCCAGCGACTTGGAGGAAGAGGAACGCTAACTCGAGGCAAGTCAAATGCAGGACGGCCGAATGTAACAAAAAGAGTGAGTATTAATAAATGCTCTTTACTGTAGTTGTAGTTATAATTTTGCCCTGTAGTGTAACTGTCATCACAGTTTAGTTGGTGACGGAAAGTATAGCTAGGCGGTTGAGGTGACTACCGGTGCGGTAAGTCTTTTTACTAAGTATACGTGTGTTTTCGTGTATGAATTTCAGTTTGCTATAGTGAGTAGTGACCAATGGCCTTTTGGAATGTGTGTTAAGTGTTCGGTATTGTATCGGTTATAACGAGCCCCTATGTAGGGTGATCCTCCCTAGGTGGGTAGCAGTGGCTAGCGGTTAACCTACCACTATTACGCGCATGAGTATCCATATGCGGGATGGCGAACCTCCCCATATTGGCATGCATATAATGTAACAGGGCTAGTGACGGGACAGCCTCCTATACCCTTAAAAGTACCAAGTTCCGCGTATCAATAAGATATAATTATGTTGAGCCACATTCCATAGGTCATGGTCATCCAGAGGGAAAAAATGCATGTATACTTATTTGTTGCTATATTTATATAATTACAGAACCACCAGCCAACTGAAAGCCCACCCCAGCCAGCAGCAGTCCACAGTGCTCGTAATTGCAAATTATAATGTTCTGTTCCTATGAAAAAGAAAATGTATGTGTCATAGCGAGTGAAAATAAAAATTTCTTGTTATATTCTCTTATATTCTTACAAAGGAAAGGAGAACCATGTAGCAGATGCCCTATCAAGAATACAAATTAATAGTACCGAAGAAATAGAGGAAGCAGAAGATTCAGATGAGTTGGTTGACCTCACAACGAACGCCACTATACATAGTGCGACCGAAGATGGAGCCAGATACATAGAAATAACAGAAAATCCAATTAACCTGTACAATACACAGTGGATAGTAGAGAGGGATACAATTGACGAATGTTTGGTCGGTAAACCTTTCGGAATCGAAAAACATTCAAAATAACAGAGCCACTAAGCGTAAAGCAGGCAGAAGAAATTCTCAAAGAACTACCGAATAAAGGAGTAGTCGGAGTAAAATGCGATAACATTGAAGACTGGTCGCTTTTTCAGACTACTTACCTCAAGTTTATATCAAAGCATTGTAAAACGAAAATCTTAAAATGCAAAATCAAATTAAAAGATTTAGACGTAAAAGGAGAAATCGAAGAAGAAATATTAAAGGAGCATCGCAAAAATAATCACAGAGGAATAAATAACGTTTACAATATAATGAAAAAGAAATTTTACTACCCAGCGTTAGAGAAAAAAATTGCTAACATAATAAATAATTGTGAGACATGTAAATTAGCTAAATACGAAAGAAAACCAATCAAAACTCCATATGAACAATTACCTCCCGCAGAAAAGCCCTGTGATATAGTTACTACTGACCTATGGACACCAAATGGGAAAGAATATTACATGACAAGTGTAGATAGACATAGCAAATATGCAATAATACATCAATTACCCAATAGAACATGGGAAGCATTTAGAGATGGACTACATCACTTAATTGCAACAATAGGAAAACCAAAACATTTAATAATGGATAAGGATCAATGCATGACATCAAAGGCAATTGAAGATTTTTTAGAAAAAGAGCATATTGATTATCATTTTATGGGCCATTTTTTCGTACATTTTATAGGCTGGTTAGTCTTATTGCCTAGAGAAGACACAAACAATATTTAGAAAGCTTTTCCATTTTATTGAATGAAATTTTTGTTTATTTTGCATAGTTCTGCCATATTTTGCTCGGTTACACCATCATCTTAGATTAAAAAAATCATTGCACGGTTTCATGCAACAGCGTAAATAAGCAAAAGATAACATAACTATGCAAAATAAACAAAAATGTCATTCAGTACAATGGAAAAGCTTTCTAAATATGGTGTGTGTCTTCTCTAGGCAATAAGACTAACCAGCCTATAAAATGTACGAAAAAATGGCCCTATATCTACCAAAACCGGAGGAGCAGATATTAATAAATTTCAAGCAACGTTGAATGAACACCTAAGGATAATAAGAATTAAACCAGAGAAAATATCTCGAAATGAAATAATTGAAGCCTTACGACACTATAATAATACATTACACTCAATAACTGAAGCCAAACCTACAGAAATTTTAACAGGGGTAAAGATTTCCGAAGAAAACTTGGATGAGAAGAGAATAAAACTAGACAAATTAAACGAAAATAGAAAAAACGAAGAAATAGATAAACAATTTATAAAACAAGGTAACGACAGAGCAAAGAAATTGAGCCCTAAATATAAGAAGATAAAAATAGCCTTCAACACTAAACGTAACAGATATAAAATTAAGAATAAACATAACAAATTTGAATAAGTAAGGACAGATTCCACAAGAAGAATAAACAATATGATCTTCCTAATTACAGCCTGCTAATAATACTGATGATAGTCCGATTGAATAACGCCCAACAAATAGATATCACGGACTTAGATAGAGGACCTGGATATGTAATCACGCGGGGTGAACCTGAACACTTAATTGCAAGTTATTCTCAAAAAGTATATATTTTCAACATGAGTGAATATGAAGACAATATTAACCACATAAAACATATATATTATAATAACCCAATATATCAGAATGACCCTTACAAAAGAAAATTACAGAACCTTAATAGAAAAATACTATACCTTAATAAACGTGAAAAGCGAGGACTCATTAATATCATAGGGACAGGATACAAGTATCTTTTCGGTACCATGGACGACAATGACCGACAAGAAATTCAAACGACAATAAGTACTCTTCATGCGAACCAACATAACCTTATTAGTACAGTAAATGAAGAAATTTCCCAAATTACTAACTTGAATGATCAAATCCATAACATAACCGGTAGTATTATTGAACAAAATGATATCATTCGCAAAACAAAAAAATCTTATAACAAAAATTTCGAAAACCTTAATAAAGTCATTACTCAACATTTCTTTTTACAACAATTAAGTGACATTGATAATGAATTAAAGGAAATAGAACAAGCAATACTCCTTGCCGGAAAAGGCATCCCGGACAGTAAATTAATCGAAAATAACTTAGAATTAGAGCAATTTACAGCCCTTAAGATAGCAGTCATTCTTCACAATAATGTGCTTCACTACATAGTCAAAATTCCCATATTTAGCGCAAAAAGATACACCAAAATCAATATATACCCAGTTTCTGATTCAAAAGGATACAAACTCAAAATAAACAATCATCAATATATCGAATATAACCAATTTCTGTTTGAAAAGACCAATCAAGAAACTAATCTACAAGAAACCAAAGACGATTGCATTATAGGAGTAACCCAAAATAAAAACAATACTTGTCAATACGAGTTAGATAATAATCAGTATATAGAACCAATAAATGAAAATATGGTTATCACTCAAAATTTAACACAACAAAAATTAATTCAGAATTGTAACAATTTTTATAGAGAATTATATATATCCGGAAGCAACCTCATTAGATTCGTTAATTGTACAATAAAAATTGGAAGCAGTGAATTTCAAAGTAAGCCAACTATCCATCACTTTTTACTAAACTTACAAGATTCAAATATTTTAAAAAATTTTGAAACACCTCAAATAAATTTAGAAAATCAAGTACTCAAGCATATCGAAAAAATTAGAGAACTAGAATTACGAACACATTATAATACATATACGTATGGAGGCGCATCAACTTTTATCGTAATTATCATTTCCATTTTAATGATCTACATTTACATCAAATGTTGTAAACGAAATAATAATGTCAAAGTAAACATTCAACAGCAACCCGAACCAATTGTAAAATATTACCCTACTGAGCAGAATTCAGATAAAACATATAATGAACATTTAAATTATTTCCCGACGACGAGAAACCACACTCAGTTGGGGGGAGTCATATAACACACCACATGTGCGACCATAAAATCAATACACATTGGTTAAGGGCCATAAAATCCCTTACCCAATGTTTGTAAATTGAGATAGGTCATAAAAATATTTTTGAAAGACGAAAAGATCGCCCACATAGATAGTAAAATCAATGTATGTATATGTAAGTGAGGATCATAAAATTGTCCTTTTATATAGAATACACAAATTATATATAAGTACTGATAAGTTAGACCTAGGTCAGTTGTAATAACCGAGACATTGGAATAAAACCATTTATATCCGCCACGATCAGAGTTTTTCATTCAAGGAAAAATATTAATCCCTTTTTTAGCAAACAAACCGGTTTTGATAGGTTCAACTGATTTTATTTGGCTCTAGGCACGATTATTTATATATTGGACAAGTGGTAACCCAGACACCCAAATGAGATTAGTGTACATTTGGCAGTCGTTCGTTTGAAAAGTACAGTTCAGAGACTTCCTACAAAAGCCATTTAAATTGTTTCAAAACGTGAGTAATATCTCTTCTTGAATGACTTTCGTCAAGTTCTATGAGATTATTCCTTCTTTTTGTGGGTCGTTATCAAAACCGTTACTTTTTAGTATGGGCAAGACGTCCGACATTTCGCCACGCAAATGTCGCGAAATTCAGACACTATTATTACACTTCACACATTCCCAGCGCGAGATAGCAAAAATAACGGGTGTTTCAAAGTCTGTTGTCAACAGAATGAAGATGAAATTGGAGCAGAACAAGCCCATGGAGGATCGCATAGGGAAATGTGGCCGCAAAAGGATCACTACTCCACGCACCGACCGAAAAATTAGAGAAATTTGTCTGGGAAATCGCAAAGCTAGCGCCATCTGACTTCGATAATAAACAACGAAGGAATTGAAATATCGAAAAGGACGTTCCAAAGACGATTGGCCGAAGAAAATTTAATCGGTCATCGGCCTATGAAAAAACCTCGACTTACGGAAGCCATGATAAAGAAACGGCTCCAGTGGGCTAAAGAACACAGGGATATGACTGTCGCAGACTGGAGTCGAGAAAATTCATATTTTGTAATTTGTAATTTTTTTTTGTGTTATTGTAATATTTTATAGGCATGCTTCTCAGATGAGACAACCTTCCAGATTTTGGTCGACAAGAGTTCTTTTGTTCGTCGACACCCTGGCGAGTAGTTTCATCCAGACTGTCTTGTAGAGAGGGTTAAACATCCAGTTAGTGTGATGGTGTGGTCTGTGATTTCAGCGAATGGCATGGGGCATCTGTACATCGTAGAGGGAATCATGAGACAGGACCAATACAAGCGGGTCCTAGAAACCCGACTAGTACCACAACTTAAGGAATGGTTCGGTAGCAAAAAAAAATGTGTTTTTATGCACGATTCAGCTCCGTGCCATAAAGCTAGCGAATGTCGTCGGTGACAGATCGAGCAGCGGAAGTTCGAATGAGAATTCGAACAAGTGACGGGAGACAGAGTGGCCGTGGTGCAGTGCGAAGGACAAGAAAAATCAACTAGATGGCAAGAGATAAAGTTGGGAAAAGGAGATTATTAAAAGAATCACTTTTAGGTTATGAGCGCGTGCGGTTGCGCCGCGGCCACACCGTTGGGAGAAAAACATCCGTACAGTGCATTGACCACATTGGTGGAGCATTACCAGGACGAGTCACGATATCGACCAAGTTGTGTCGTCATTTGGTCAGCATGAGGAGTTATTCTTGCCGAGGGCCGGAAGGATTTGGAAGTGGATTTGCACTTTGTACACAACCGCATGAGGTGCTGAAAGCGTACTTTTTCGCCGTGTCGATTTGCACTTTGTACACGACCGCATGAGGTGCTGAAAGCGTACTTTTTCGCCGTGTCGATTTGCACTTTGTACACGACCGTATGAGGTGCTGAAAGCGTACTTTTCGCGTGTTTTATTTGCAAGATAGGTCGCAGCTAAAAGACACTGGGAGGTGCAAGAGAAGGGACGGAATTTTTGAGCATGGCGCAGAATGAAGGATGGTGTGCATCAAGACATCTTCTGAACGCCGGCGAATAGCGGATAGATTGGAAAGTATGAAAAGCAACTTCAAACAGTAAGTACTCTTGCTCTTATCCTCTTCCCATTTTCCGATGACAACAACTTAAGGTTAAACCAAACTAGAAAAAAAATCGCGATTAAGGATGAGAGTCCACGAATAAATATTTTTTTTGCATTTTTGCAATTGGTGCGTGGATATAGATAGGTTATAAAGAGCTATGCAAATTATATAGTTAAAATTAAAGAAATATTAGCTCTACAGACTGCTGTGCATAAGTAGACAATAAAAACAAATTTAAAACGAATTCGCGATGTGACCCGTAATGGTCCGGCAGGCGACACACAAATGAAACATACTCTTTTTTTTCTTTACCTTTCGGGAACTGAAACAAAAAAAAAAACAAAACGATGCTTTGCTTTAAACGTTAGTTGTTATAATGCAACAAACATAAGAAAAATAAGCATAAGACAAAAACGTTGAAAAAAAAATTAAAGTAAGCGAGGTTGATGGAACATAATGAATTGTAAGCGCACAGTACTGAAAGAAAGAAAAGAAGGAAACACTTAAGTATTACGATTTTTTTTTGTATTCGTAAATTAGAAAAAAATAAGCAATACAGAAGGATAAAAATCCGACAAATTGACTGAATTTTGGAAAGCGGGAATTTTCCCAGCTCTTGATTAGTTCGTAAAACGCACTGTGAGAAGTTGTGAGAATTAATTTTTGAATTTGAATTTTTGAATCTATCTTGACTAACGGACACAAGATGTCACTCGCTATGCCATCCGAAACAGCTGTCAACATTGTCAATTTTTGTAAATACGTTTGAGCAGTTTGAATAAAGCACTCGTCCACGCAACATCGATCGTTTTACTAAGCTAAAGTGTACAACTCAGAAGTGGGATATTCGACTCACTCACTCATACGCGAGTGTATACGAGTTGCCGACAATAGGCTGTATAGTGTTTTTTTTCGAGAAATCACGTCGCGCATACGGGCGTTGTGCTAGTTTTCTTGGAAAATAGGAACATTTTGCTAGTTTTATGCCGCAGTTTTCGCGTGATCAAAATACATACTTATGTATGTTGCGCATAGGTGCCAGTTCGTGATACGTGATTCCGTGGACATTTTTGAAAAGTTTTTTTCCCGAGAAATTACGTCGCACATACGAGTGCTAGTTTTTCTCGTGGAATTGAGAACACATTGCGTTGAGCATAAGGGATCTAGTTTTGAGGTGGATTTGTTTTCCGAGAAATTGCGTCGTACATGCGGGTACCGGTTTTTCTCAGAAGTAGGAACGTGTTGTGTCGTGCATGAGCACGCTAGTTTGATGGCGGTGTTTGTTCGTGAACAAAACACGCGTGTACTCTGTCGCGCATAGGTGCGCCAGTTTTCTGATACGTGGCTTCTAATTTCTTAAAAAAATTTAGAAGTGGAAAATGTCCGTAAGAGAGTTGAAAGCCAAGTTGAAATCGTTGGGCTTGTCAACAGACGGTAAAAAATCGGTTTTGCAGAAACGTTTCGATAAAGCCATGGCGAATTTATATATTGAAAGTGTGCGTGTTGGTGGCCTTGTTGTTGGTGACGATATATCCTCCACTGGGAGTGAACGAGACAAAAGTGGTGCATATAAGGCTGATAGTCACCCAGCCGGTGGAAGTGACTATGCGAATCTTCGTTCTGTGAAAAAACATATGGACTTGTTGGATCGCGAACTTGATGTTTTACGTCGCGAAAACGAGTTGTTGAAACCATCTCGCGATACCGTTTGCGAGGAAAAACTATTATACCCAACTGAGGCAGACCAACTGTTGCCCCTTTTTGAACCTGGTCATGAGATTCACGGATCCTTTGTTCAGTTCATGAGGAAGATGGAGAATTTTGGAAGAATGTATAGCTGGCGAGATGACACGCTTCTTCATTACACAAATCTTCGACTCCGAGGTACGGCGAAAATATGGCGATCCTGCCAGGAGGAAACTTGCGACTCGTGGGCTGTCTTCAAAGACCGATTCATGCTAGCATTTCCGGACGTTGGTGACGATGCAGATATTCATTGCAATTTGTCAAATCGCAGAATGAAAGCAGGCGAAACGTAAGAGGAGTATGTGTACTCCATACAAAGTATTTCTCGAGGCAGGGTCAACGAAAAGTCGCTGATTAAATACATAATAGGTGGGTTGCACGATAACAATGTTCGGCAAATCCTTTCATTACAGATGTTCTCATCAACGTTTGAACTCTTGAACCAACTTAAGCAGTACGCCGAGTGTAGGTCCAAACAACGTTCCCAAACAGCACCGTCCGCCAATCGTGTTGGGATCCAATCAACATCAACGACAGCGACACCC
The DNA here is from genome assembly GCA_949715475.1 of Microchrysa polita. NCBI lineage: Eukaryota > Metazoa > Arthropoda > Insecta > Diptera > Stratiomyidae > Microchrysa > Microchrysa polita. The sequence goes on along the minus strand of OX454420.1, from coordinate 31,505,743 downwards.
AGCGAAGTCTTCAGTAACGCCGAAGTGTTATAATTGTAAAAAGATAGGACACATATCCCGGGAGTGCAGTCAACCGAAAAGGCAGCGCGGTTCAGCCTCAATATTGAAGTGTCTATTTTGTCGAAATGCAGTTACGGCTCCTAGTGTACAGCGAAGTCCATTATCGTACTTGCAAGGAAAGAAGTGTACGACAGCGAAATTCACTATTGTATTTGCAAGGCTGCAAGGAGTGTACGACAAGCAAAGCCAGAATTGTGAAACGTTACGGATCCTCAGTATACGGCAGTGGAACATTACTCAACGTGCAAGGTTATAAGCGAACGACAATTACATGTTTCGATGGTTGTTAGCCAGCAGACACGCAGAGCAGTTGGGACACATAAATAACGGTTTCGAGAATGACTTCAGGCGTTGATGGTCGTTAGCCAGAAGACTTTTAATTTGTTAACTGTAAACGATATTTGGAATCAACCACGACTCCACGTGTTTCTGGTCTATAGCGAGCAGGCACACAGTGAAAATTTGGTAACTGTAAACGATATTTGGAATCATCGACGACTCCAAGTGTTTCTGGTCTATAGCGAGCAGGCCTACAAGGAAATTTGGTAACTGTAAACGATATTTTTTATCAACGACGACTCGACGTGTTTCTGGTCTATAGCGAGCAGGCATACAAGGAAATTTGGTAACGGTAAACGGTAAATATCTAAATTAAGATAAAATTTGCTAATTTTTATTGAGTCAAAATAATTATATATAATATATAATAATCTTAACTAAAGAACCCGAACGATAAAAATTTGTGAATCTAAACTTTTGGTTATGGGAAAAAAAATATTGTTACACCCTCGAGGCGGACGAGGAGCGAGGCGGCCACACTAGACACACATCGCATTGCAGGCGAGAGCGATTCGGTGTGTATCGGGTTCGGGCGGGCGATGGCGAGGTGGTTGGTAGTTGAGCATATACCACCAATACGACCGGTCGTGTATAATCATAGTGGCGACTTCATTAATCTTTTTGTACGGTAGACTGGCGAATAATTTAATAAAGGCGTATGTTGTTGAAACGCGGTGTGTTTTATTAGTGTGCTCAATTTTAGATCGTAACAATTCAGAAGCGGGATAACCCACGCGTGGTGAAAAGGAAAAGTTCGACGGGCGATTTACGTCGCAAAAAGTGTATCGTTGTGCAAGACAAGAAAAGAAAGGAATTGTGGCCGGCACAGAGTGGTGTGTGCGCGGTGCGACGGGCGATAGACTTTGTTGGTGTTCTTGCACTAGTGATATTGGCGGTAGCGCGGTGCGACGGGCGATAGACTTTGTTAGTGTTCTTGCACTAGTGATATTGGCGGTAGCGTGTTGTGACGGGTGATAGACTTTGTTAGTGTTTGCACTAGTTACTGGCGGTGTTGTGTGAAGGTGACGGGCGATACATTTTGGTGACGGGCAATAGACTTTGTTAGTGTTTGCACTAGTTACTGGCGGTGTTGCGTGAAGGTGACGGGCGATATATTTTGGTGTTGTTGTTGTTCAAACGGGTGCTTTCGTTTTGTGTCGGGCGAAAAAGAACGGACATAGTGAAAATGGCAGACGAACATCTGTACTATGATAGTGACGAGACGCTAAAAGGAATCAGTGATGACGAAGTCGAAATGTCAGAGGCGGGCGAAGGTGCGGGTGGCGAGGCACCGACAGGCGCGAATCAAGGGGGGAGGGTGACTGGCGAAAATCATGAAAAATTGACAGCGGGCGATTATGAAAGTCTGGCGAGACGTTTGTTGGAGAGTGGATTGGCGGAACAAATTCGGCAAACGGTACAGAAAACAAGGGCGAGATATGACAAAAGGCGAAAGGTTGCAACCGAATATAAGAAAGGCGATTTGGTGTTATGGCGACAGGCGGCTACAAATGATACTGATAGTGGGGTAAATAGGAAGTTAGGAAATAGATTTGATGGGCCGTTTAGGATTAATAGGAGTTTAGGAAAAGACAGGTATCAGATTGAGGCAATAAAAGGCGTGCGAGGTTATAGGCGATTTAAGGCGGTGGTAGCAGTAGATGCATTAAGGCGATATGTGAGTGCAAATCCAGGCGATGTGTTTGAGTCTGGCGATGATGTGGATAATGATGAAATATCCCGACTGGATCTGCTTGATCTGTTGGAAAGTTAGGCGATTGGCGAATCACGTAGGTGAAAGTGACAAGTGGCGTTAATAAGGCGGGCGATTAGCACATGGCGAAGCTATTGGCAAGTAGGCGATTGGCGAATCACGTAGGCGAAAATGATGACTGGCGTTATTAAGGCGGGCGGTCACCACTTGGCGGAATATTGTGGTTGATGTTTGGCGATGTTGGCATAGGCGTTACCTTGTTTTGACAAATTGATTAATGCGAACATTAATTTTTCAGGATGGCCGATTGTTAAACCCTCGAGGCGGACGAGGAGCGAGGCGGCCACACTAGACACACATCGCATTGCAGGCGAGAGCGATTCGGTGTGTATCGGGCGGGTGATGGCGAGATGGTTGGTAGTTGAGCATATACCACCAATACGACCGGGCGTGTATAATCATAGTGGCGACTTCATTAATCTTTTTGTACGGTAGACTGGCGAATAATTTAATAAAGGCGTATGTTGTTGAAACGCGGTGTGTTTTATTAGTGTGCTCAATTTTAGATCGTAACAATATAAAAAAGGTCCTGATGACATCGCCTCACAAGAGCGAATATAAAGTCAAAGTTGGGGACGATACCGAAATCCTTTTAGAAGAAACTGAAATAATTGATAGATCGCACGAAGAAAATCTACTTATCGAATTCGAAGGTTCATATATCACGTATAAAAGTTTCATTGAAAGAAAATATTTAGAATTTCTCAATTCGAGTGTTGAAAGTGTTGAAATCAGTGTTCAAAGTGCCATAATGTCTGTAATTTTCGCGGATCTGAAAGCATTCATACCCATTTTTGATGGCCGGAGTGAGGATGCTCGTAATTTTTTTTTGGGTGCTTGCAAGCATACGAATTAGCGTCTAATGACCTAAAACCCATAGTTTTCAAGTACATCCTAACGCAGATACGCGGAAACGCACAAGTTATAACTTTAAATAAAAATTTTACGAAATGGAGTGATTTAAAAACGAAATTAGAGGAAGTTTATAAGGAGACACACTCTGCCTTACAACTTAATCGCGAACTTATTTGTCTTCGACAAGAACAGTCGGAAACGGTTTCATCGTTTGTACAGCGACTCGAAACTTTGCACCGTAGAATTTTAACGTCTAGAGACAGCGTCGTATCTACAGTGCATCAAGCGGGTGAAAATGCATATATCGCGGAACAAGCCCTAATGGTGTTTATAAATGGGCTGCGTGCTAATCTTTCGCAATATGTTATTTCACAAAAGCCGAAAACTTTGGCGGAAGCAAGTCGATTTGCTCAAGAAGAAGAGCATCAACAAATGAGCCTCAAACCTATCGGTAATCGAAATTTTAGTTTCCCACGTATTAATCAAGTCGTAGGGGACCGTAAATGTTACATTTGTGTAAAAGCGGGACACCTACAGCGCAATTGCAGGCTAAACAAACGGTTTGATAAAAATCGTGACTTGGAGCATCGAAGGCTGCAACCGGGATTGTCGGCGAGCGCAACAATAAAATTTGAATCGTATTTCCCGCCTTGTCTCCGTACCCGCTTGTACACGCCATCTATACAACCTGGCAATGATGTGGCATTGCAGTACCGCCAACCGCGATGTCAGTTTATAGGACGACGGAGAAGGCGGACACGAGTAAGGAGGAGATTTAGACTATACGAATTTACTGTAAACAATGTTTTTCTTATTATTTCAGAAATAATAAACTCGCACTTATCGAAATATTTGTGTAACGAGTTTAATTATTGAAGCCAACCGTCGTCGCCAAGTCGCAGGGAGCGACATCTTTATTATTTTCGTCTGCTCGGAGGCGTGCCGAGACGTCTTTGTGATTTTCTGTGGTCTCATCAGCGCTTTGCTCGACATTATCAATCGGCGCTTGTAATCTCAACGACTATTGGTGTTTGCAACAATCCGAATAACCGCGTGGAAGGACATAACCTCGAACGGATGCAAAGACTTGTGCATACGCCTTGTAAGCGGAACGGAACATCGATTTCGCCGAACATCTTGCGGCGAAGTAATCGCATTGGTAGCAAAATGTCAAATCTCGAGAGTGTCAATCCTAACAAGGTGACGAGTCCAGAAATGCCGCCCGCAGACAAGGTGCATTCAGCGACAGAATCGCAGGACCCACAGAACAGTATTATGGACCAGTTGGCCATACTACTTGACGGCCTCCGTGGGCTTCAAGTGGATATGACAGCGGAACGTGAGGCACGACGAGATTTGGAACGCCGCGTATTTACGACTCCGAACACAGTGGTCGAAAGGCCGGTTGCCGCACAAGTGCATCCTGCCCCCACAACAGTCAACACGTTAGCATCAGCACAACAGCGCAAACAAATGGCCGCCCACAGAGTGGCAGCCACGGTATCAAAGTCGGAGAATGCAACCTGTGCCAAGCCAACCCGTGCTCGCTCAAAAGTTGTATGCGCTTCCACGATTCTCCGGACAGCTCGATCAGTGGCCAGTGTTTGCTGCAGCTTACCGTCAGTCCACGGAAGCCTTCGGCTACACGCAACTGCAGAATTTGTTCAGGTTGCAAAACAGCCTAGACGGTGAAGCCCGGGAGACAGTCCATTGTTTGCTGATGGATCCGGTAAACGTCGACGAAATCATGGAAACGCTGAAATTTATGTACGGACGTCCCGAACTACTTATTCGTGACCAGCTCGCACAAGTTCGAGCAATGCCGGCACTTCAGGAGCGCAGCAGCGAAAAGTTGGTGACAATGGCCACTCGGGTGCGCAACATGGTAGCACTATTAAGTACAGAGGCGAGCTGTCATGTTTTGGGTGACACAACTCTGCTGTCAGAACTAGTGTCAAAATTACCGCACTCAAAAATGGAAGCTTGGGCAGAATACGCGGCACGAATTCAACCTCGCGCAACAGTGACACACTTTTCGGCCTGGCTCACGGAGCGTGCAAGATGTTTAATTACACTCGACATCAAACAAACATCCAGTGCGATGCCAGCAGTGAAACAATCTACATCATCACCATCGTTCAAACCGAAAGTGTTGAAGCAGGAGAGGCACGTCCTCCACAGTGCCGAGCAAGTGACCCAGTCGCCGAGAATGAATACTGCGACAAAGTACGGCTCATGTGTACTGTGTGCCGGTGCACATAGAGTGATCGCGTGTCCTCGTTATATCCAAATGTCTGTGACGGACCGATGGAAGGTAGCAAGGAAGCAACGTCTGTGCTTCGGATGCCTGAGGAGCAATCACTCGTTTAAGGAGTGCCGGTCGAAGCAACAATGTCCGCAACGCGGTTGCACGTACTGGCACGACGACAGTCTCCACACAACACCTGTGCAAAGTGGAACGAATACAGGTGCGAGCGACGTGAGGCCGCACGCACCGCATGCTAACACCGGGGCTTCAAAGACATGTAGTGAACAACGCGAGGAGGTCTACAGCTGCCGCGAAAGTCCAGGTAATTCGCCAATCCTTTTCCGGGTAGCACCCGTCACCCTACACGGTCGGAAGGGACGCGTGGACACATTCGCGCTCATTGACGAGGGGTCGTCCTTTACGGCAATAGATGCCGAGCTAGCGGAAAACATTGGTCTGCGGGGTCCGGTGTCTCCCCTGAACATGCAGTTCATCGGACACAATGGCGCGACCGAAAATTCCCAGGAAGTGGAGTTCGAAATAAACGGGCAGCACGAGCCTCGAAGGCTATTCCGAATTCAACGCGCACGAACCGTACGGAACCTGAACTTGCCGATCCAATCGCTTACCGTCGATTTAACGGAACATAAGCATAAGTTCCTCCGGAATATACCAGTGCTGGATTACCAGAACGCGAGACCTAAACTACTAATCGGCCTTGACAACTGCCAACTGGGTGTAGGCACCGTAACGAAGGTCAGCGAAGAAAGAGATCTCATTGCTGCGAAGACACCACTCGGCTGGATTGTCTACGGTTCCCAAAGCGAACACAGTAAAGTTGGTTCCAGTTACCACTGTAATCATTCCAACGACTTGTCTGAACTGGAAAGACAAGTGAGCGAGTACTACACAACAGAAAGTTTCGGCGTGAGAAACACAGGCGTGGTGCTCGAGTCGAACGAGGATCTTAGAGCACGTAAAATCATGGCTGCTACTACCAAACGTGTAGGCGAGCGGTTCCAAACCGGTCTACTGTGGCGATCGGACCATCAACAGTTGCCATGTAATCGAGACACGGCGTCGCAACGTCTCGAATCGATGTTGCGTAAGTTACGAAGGGATGCTGAATACATTCGGCTGTACGAGGAACAGCTGAACAGCTACATTCAGAAGGGATACGCGAGAAAGTTAGAGCCAGAAGAAGCGAATGCTAGAGACGAGCGAACATGGTACCTACCACATTTCGCAGTTCGCTCCGCTAACAAACCCGAAAAACTACGTCTTGTATTTGATTCCGCTGCCGGCGTAAGAGGAGTATCATTAAACTCTGCTCTTCTCAAGGGGCCCGACCTCAACCAGCCCCTCATCAAAATACTGCATCGTTTTCGCATTGGACGTATAGGGGTCAGCGCCGACATAGCGGAAATGTTTCACCAAGTGGAAATCCGGCCCGAGGACCGCAGTTCACAGCGATTCCTATGGAAACAATGTAACACCAATGGACCACCCGACGAATATGAGATGCGCGTCATGACATTCGGTGCCTGCTGTTCACCAACATCCGCACAGTATGTAAAAAACGTCAACGCCATACACCACGAGATCGAATTTCCCGAGGCCGCGAGAGCAATACAGCAAGATCATTACGTCGATGATTATGTGGCTAGTTTTGAGACGTCAGCACAGGCGCTCCGTGTGACACAAGAGGTGGTGGAAGTCCACAAGCGAGGTGGGTTTCTGCTCCGTGGATTCGTATCGAATTGTCATGCACTTATCGAGGGGCTCGACGGAGAGAAACACAATCAGACTGTAGACATGGAACTCGGCGGTGCTAGCAATCGGAAAATACTGGGTATGCGTTGGGACACTCAACACGATCAATTCATCTTCATGCTTCGATTCGATAAAGTTCCATCCGACGTTGTTTCAGGGGACAGACTCCCTACGAAACGAGAAGTACTGAGCGCAACCATGTCCATATTCGACCCATTCGGCTTCCTGGCAAACTTCACCATTGGATCGAAGCTTCTCATACAGGAGCTCTGGCGCACGGGAGTTACATGGGACGAATACATTCCCACAAAACTCGCATCAAAATGGCTTGCCTGGTTTCGAGAGGTGAGCAATATCAGGACATTCAACGTACCTAGATGTTATTCCCCGCATTTTTCTTCTGGTGGAAAGGTACAATTACACATCTTCGCCGACGCTAGTGAGTCGGCATTCGCAGCGGTAGCGTATTGGCTAGTTGAATACGCGGGAGAGCGCACACTTTCGTTTATAATTGGGAAATCGAGGTGTGCTCCAATTAAACAACTGACGGTCCCACGGTTGGAGCTGCAGGCTGCAGTTCTGGCAACGCGACTATATACACACATCTTGGATTGTCATGACATTAAAATCGACCGTCTCGTTATGTGGACGGATTCTCGAATTGTTTTGCACTGGATAAAGTCAACGGAACGACGTTTCAAAATTTTCGTATCACATCGAATCGGCTAGATTCTGGATGCTACGGAAGCTGCAGCTTGGAATTGGGTGCCAACACATTTGAATGTGGCAGACGATGCTACGCGTGGTTGTGACCAACAAAAATTTGATTCTGACTGCCGTTGGATACGGGGTCCGGAATTCCTTCTTCGCGACGAGAGTGAATGGCCAACCTTTTCTTGCACCGACGTCGACGATTCCGGTCAAATAACGAAACAAACGGACGAGGAATGTGTCCGATTCGCTGGGCTTATGACACATGAGCAATTAATTGACATGCATCGATTTTCCTCGTTTACTAGATTGCGACGTACTGCTGCACTGGTACTACGTTTTATACAAAATGTACGTGCACACAGAAAGGATAGGCGAATCGGAGTTCTGACCGTTTCAGAACTTAACGCAGGCACAAGGCTTCTTTGGACTATTTTGGGCCCATACAAGTTGCAGTCGGGCGGCAACGTGAGAAGCGATGGATTGCGCTCTTCACATGCCTCACCACCAGGGCTATTCACATGGAAGTAGCAGAAGACCTATCGACAGACGCATGCTTGATGGTGATCAAGAACTTTGCCAATATTCGAGGTACACCTGCTCGCATCAGATCTGATTGTGGTACAAATTTCGTTGGCGCTGATGGCGAAATTCGGAGAACATCTGACTTTTTTGATATGAGTGCGATTCAGCGGGATTTAGCCACTAATGGAATTGAATGGCTTTTTAACTGTCCTGCAAACCCGGAAGCAGGCGGATCTTGGGAGCGATTAGTGCAGAGTACGAAGCGAATACTTGCGAACACGTTGAAAGAGGTTGCTCCTCGAATTGAGACATTGCGGAGTCTGATTATCGAGGCGGCTAACATTCTGAATTCGCGGCCACTGACGGACATTCCAGTCAGCCCGAACGAGCTAGAACCATTGACACCAAATCATTTCCTTTTGGGAAGAGCTAATTCTACAACGACAGTAGGACCAGAGGAACCGAGGCAACTGTTCAACCGACGTCAATGGGTCGTTTGTCAACAATTGGTACGCACATTCTGGCGTAGATGGATTAGAGAATACCTGCCGGTATTGACGAGACGGTCGAAGGAGTACGCAGACGTGCAACCGATACGTGAAGGAGATCTTGTTTTGATCTGCGATGGCAATCAACCCCGAGGTACATGGCTGCGTGGCCGTGTTGAGAGAACGATCACCGGAACTGATGGGATTGCCCGACTGGCCGAAGTTTTCACCAGTAAGGGCAAGTTACGTCGACCGATGTCTAAGCTCGCGAGATTGGACGTTGTTAGTGAGACGGAGTCTCACGGGGTCCGGGATGTCGGCGAGCGCAACAATAAAATTTGAATCGTATTTCCCGCCTTGTCTCCGTACCCGCTTGTACACGCCATCTATACAACCTGGCAATGATGTGGCATTGCAGTACCGCCAACCGCGATGTCAGTTTATAGGACGACGGAGAAGGCGGACACGAGTAAGGAGGAGATTTAGACTATACGAATTTACTGTAAACAATGTTTTTCTTATTATTTCAGAAATAATAAACTCGCACTTATCGAAATATTTGTGTAACGAGTTTAATTATTGAAGCCAACCGTCGTCGCCAAGTCGCAGGGAGCGACAGGGATCTTCTGGGGCAATTGCGAATCCTAATGAAATGAGTTCTAAAGACAATTTCAAAGGGTCAGATGCAAAGAATGAATTTCGTGTGAATATAGTGGAAGTGGAAGATAGTCCATATATGTTTACTTTCAGAATGACGGCAGGAAATTAAAATTTTTGGTAGACACGGGAAGCTCTATAAATCTTGTGGGAACTCGAAATGTTTTTGAAAAAGATATAAACCAAAATTATACAATTTAATTCAAGGGACTTAACAGTATTGACAATAAGTCATATGGGTCGACTAAATTAAATCTGCGAAATATTGATATAGATTATTATTTGACTGAGTTTCAGGTCGCTAAGAATTGCGTAATCAAAGATTGTGATGGGATATTGGGAATTTATGAAAAAATTCAAAGCAGAAATCAATTTTGTTACTGACGAATTTATTTGTAATGGGAATAGGATACGCTTATCAAGGAATAAGATAAATGTTCCTGCTAGAAGCGTAGTCACCAAGTTTATTCCAACAAGCCAAGAGCAAGATAAGGAAGTTTTCGTTAATAGATTCCATGCAGATGATGTTTCGATTCCCAATATTTTTGCAAAAGTAAATCGTTATGGTGAAATTCCTATTACTGTATGTAATAGCTCTGATAATAACAAACATATTTTCGTTAACAACATTCAGGTTTTTGATGTTGACACTGAAACATTACAGGAATTAAGAAAAGAAATTTGCATTAGGGACGAACATCTAAATGATGAAGAGAAATCAGCTCTTCACTCAATTCTTGGAGAATACACGGAGCTTTTTGGAGAAATAGATCCGAATAACCTAACGAAGGCAGCTGAACATTCTATTAATTTAGTGCCAAATGCAAATCCTGTACATGTTAAATTATATCGGTACCCGAAAGTACATATAGAAGAGGTAAACTCGCAAATAAAGAAGTTACTGAAGGACGGTACCATTAAATGTAGTAATTCGCCGTGGAACTCACCTCTTTGGGTTGTCCCAAAGAAGGCAGATGCGTCAGGTGCAGTAAAGTGGAGGATGGTGGTTGACTATAGACGTCTAAATGAGTTAACTATCACTGAAAACTATCCACTCCCGAATATTAGCGAGATTTTAGATCAATTAGGAAGGGCCAAGTATTTTTCAATAATTGATCTTCGTTCTGGGTTTCATCAGATTCCTGTGAAAGAGTCTGATCGTCCGAAAACAGCATTTTCAACTCCGAACGGATATTCAGTTTAATAGGATGCCCTTCGGATTGAAAAAATGCTCCAAGTTGTTTTCAGCGTATGATGAATAATGTGCTATCGGGATTACAAGGATCTCGATGCTTCGTTTACCTCGACGACATCGTTATTCATGGAAATTCTTTGGAAGATCATAACAAAAAGTTAAAAGAAGTTCTTGAAAGACTTCGTGTTAATAATTTAAGAATTCAACCAGATGAATGTCAATTTTTAAGAAAAGAGTTCATGTATTTGGGTCATGTTATTAATGAAAAGGGAGTTAACATGGATCCCAGAAAAGTAAAGGCTATAGATGGAATTTCTCGTCCAACTAATGCGGCATTTATCGATTTAAAAAAGAAACTGAAAGAGGATATCACATTAATATATCCTGACTATGAAAAAGAATTTATACTTACAACAGACACTAGTAATATTGGTTTAGGTAGCGTTCTGTCACAGTTGAATGAAAATGGTTTTGAGAGACCGGTGTTCTTTTTAAGTAGATTGCACAATAAAGCAGAAAGGAACTACTCGACTACAGAAAAAGAGTGCCTTGCTATATTCTGGAGCATTAAACAATGTAGGCCATATCTCTATGGAAAGAGCTTCACTGTGCGAACTGACCACAAACCACTAACGTGGCCTTTCAATGTAAAAGACCCCGGCAGTAAGCTCGTAAGATGTAAGATGTGTGTATTTTATATGGCTATCACTTTCAAGGCGACAGTCACTTTCATGAAAAATTCACGAAAAGTTTAATACGAACTCTTGTTGAAACATCAATACTGTTGCAATACAGCAATAGGACACGGTGGAACCAATAATTAACACCAAAACCTTTCTTTAAAATGTAAATTTCCTTCAAATAAGCAAAGCGACAGTGCAATGAAAGTGATAGGTATCACCCTTTGGAATTATGTAAATATATCACTTTGTCTTCAGACAGAAAACAAATCGGACATTGTGTAGCCCACTGTAATGGCGATACGATAAACGTCATTTGTCAGCTGACACTCTTTTCGCTAATGTCATTTCGCCGGTCTTTTGTTTATTTTGTGTTTTATCAAATTGGAAATCTTCGCGTAGAATAGCGTACATACGTGTGTGACTAGGAATGTTTGCCCTCATCTTCAGCACCACCTTTCAAGCAATCCACAAGATGGTCGGCCGATGGCTGGGCTGTCGTCTGTCGACCGTGTAGTTGTCAACCAATTTGCGGGAAGTGAATGTGGGTGCACGAAATTGTTTGCGCGTGTGAATTATCGTGTTTCACATAGTGTTTTGTTAGAATTTCAATAAATCAGTGTGAACCGTACTCCGGCGAAATGGTTTTAATTAAAAAAAAGGTGCTAAATAAGTTTTCTTTTCCAGAATGTTAGATGTATTGTTGTCGGGTGCTCCAGCGGTGAACGTAAATACAATAAGTGTTTCTTTTCATTGGTAATCGCGTGTGTACCTATAGTTTAGTAGTGATATTTGAATTTCGGTTTCAAAAATATAGTTTATCGCGGTTTTAATTCATGTTTTCAGTAAAACAAGGGCGCGAGTGTTGTGGCTGACAGCTTATGGCGACTAGGCGTGTTTCGTTCGTAAGCATTCGCATCTCGTTCGTTAACGTTCTGTGTTAAGCCGTATTGCTACAATTTATAGTATTTGTTGTGTTTTGAAAAGGCACATCGTCTTAATTCCGCCGAAGCCGGTCCCAAGCCCGGTTATAAAAGAAAGAGGGAGGCGATTGATATAAATAATAATATAATAAAATACATGCATAAGTATATTTCCCTTGTAGGAAATTTATGTAATGGTGAACAACTTCCATACAAAATTCACAGGAGATGTTCTATATATACAAGCAAGAATTTCGATTTATTAATTAAATTATAGTATGTGTTTTTGTGATTGTGTTATAAAAACCTAGACAAAATTCCCCTTCAGTGTCACACAAAGACTTTATCTTCAACCACTCGAAGATGTTACCATGAACGGTCACAAATGCTGTCAGGATTTTGCTTTGACATAAGTATTTTTGCCTATTTTAGTCCCGAACAACGGCGCAACGGCGGTCAGCAGAATATGGTATAGTAATACTATGTCAGCATGACATGGTTTGCCGGTTGGTAGTTCCCTGGAGGAACCTATAATGCTTGAAACACTAGAGGAGGAAATATTAGAGCCGGGACCATCTGCAGGCAGCAATATTACAATTAACACGGAGGGTAATCCCCGGCCGGCGGCGTTCAACACAAAAACAGTCAAAAGATGCACTATTGTTGCGGCAAACAAAATCGATGGAGGAATTTCAAGAGAAATTATTCCTAGTGTTAAAAGAAAAAAATCAACTATTAATGAAGCAAATTAGTCTTGTAAAAGAAAGTAATGAATTAAAAAAAATGCAACTAGACATTTTAAAAGCGTCGCACTCAAACCGCATTTGAGCTATCGATTAGCATTTTATGCTTTCATGCTCGAAGCACAATGACAGCGAAGATAATGCAGCACAATATATTATAAATGTGTGACGTCATTTTGGCATATCCTATTACCCAGTGTTCAACAAATCGTCAATTATTTAAAGTTTATTGTGCTGCTTTAATCCTCTCTGTTATGCTGCTGGTTTGAAGTATAAGGCTTGATATGGAGCACCGGCAGCAAGAGCAGCAGCATTGCATGGCTGAATATGGTGAACAGCAAAATGCTCAGCATTTTTGTCAGCAATATCAAATGAATTGTGCTTGACATTTCGCGCTGCTGCTGTTGCTGCCAGTATTCTATTTCAAGCCTAAGACTATTTTGTGATATAACAATTCATTTTTTTCTTTTAATGCAGCAATAATTTTTCTTTCATTCTATTTTTTCTGTATAAGAGCTCCATTGTACAGTCATATTTCTATAAGTCCATCTAGACTGATCGCCAAATGATTGCACGTACAACCAACTGGCAGTTGTCATTGCATCCAAACTGATTGCCATTAGGGTGTGCATCCAGTTTTGATATTCAACATGACAGCTCAACCAACCGCTTGTCAAATTCAAAGTGACAATTTTGCTACTTTTGTTCATTTTTTTGTGAAATTGAATAATTCTTGAATAACCGTGTAATAATTCAAAAGCGCAGAGTCCGATTTTGATAATTAAATTGAAAAAAATCACCAAAATGAATTTTTGGTTATGTCATTTTCTGTCTCCATTTGGTTGCCAGTGTAGATGCTAAGTAGGAACCGTAGCAACTGTTGGTGATGCTTAATTGATTTCGTTTGAACCGAATGAATTGAGTAGGCTTAAGGATATGACATGATATGCACATGATAATAGAAATATGACTGTGTAATGGAACCCTAAAAAAACACAATTTACTTTTCACTGACTGCTGCCTAGAATCCTCATGTCACACTCTTATGTATGTATATGTTTGATATTTATAATAGTTTATGAATTTTTTTATGTTTGTTGTTGTTAAAAAAATATATATCTTATTTAATACAAAGTAGCCCGAAACTACCGAACTGTCTCAGGCATTTGAAAATTTTAAAAAATCTTTTTCTCCCACGATCTAAACCACAATATTTCCAAACTTGGACAAACTAAAAGTACCAAAATATTAAGTTCTTCTACCATCCCGAATTTTCACTATTATTTCAATGTCACTATTTTGATGATTCATACACAATACCAATATTTAAATTGAGAATATTTGACTATTTATAAGTCCATTTCTGATATTTTGTCGGAATTTCCTATGAAAGCGACAGTAACGATGCTGTCGCCAGAAACTCATCGCTATTGGCGACAGTCATGGGCGATTATCCCCTTAGATAATCCCTAAGAAATTGCGAATGGCGCCTGTCGACCACCAGTCGCAAGCTGTCTCTTTCATACACACATAACATATCATTACTACAGTGGGTTACATTATCGCCTATCACCTTACATGATTCCAAATGGCGAAACGATCACTTTCGATTATCGCCATTGGCGATGGCGATAATCCCCTTACAGAATTCACACTCTGATCAATCCTATTCCGTCTAACAATTTCCACCAAGCCTCCTCGACATGTTGGGGATGTTCGGCAAATGGGTTAGGATCCCTGCTTCGTAGCCATAGCATAGCACAGGTCGAATGATCGTTTTATACACGTGCAGCTTCGTGTTCCTGCGCACCAGTTTTTAGATTTATCATATTATTTAGTTTTTATATAAAATGGATAGCATTGTTTGTAGACCAATTCCAATGCGATCGCAACGACTATTTGATCTACCAAAAGATGTGGACGCCTAAGATATTTATTTCTTTTCTTAAGCATTTTATTTTTGTTAGGATATTTTTAAATACAGGTTTTAAACATTATCTCTAGAGCATCCATTTATTTATCAATATCATTAGTTTGAAATTGTAATGTGGCCATACGGAGGCTGGACATGACGTCAGAGAGGCACGGGCTTGCTAATGAAAATGCACTTGACAGCGGCTTACTTTAACGGGGGGAAGTATTTATTGTGAATACTCTCTTACAGTAACGCCGCTGTAAAGTAATTTTATCGGCTCAGCTGTGTCACTCTGACGTCTTCTGTCGCCACCATGAGCTCAGCCATTTTGGTGTCTGTTCTTGAGCGAGACGGCAGCGTGGAGCGTGTGTCGACTCAAAATAAGTAGATCAAAAAAGAAATCCTGGGTAAGTCTTCCTAATATCGTGTCAGTATGGCACTAATTGTTGGGATGGGTTTTTTTTTTAATTTTTTGCAGCAGTGTCTCCATAATTTTGGCCGTTTGTGTCATAACCCTGCATTCAGCATAAAAGGTCCAAGGTGCTTTTGTGGACACAGTCCCTCAGCACACGGAAAGACCGTTAGCTGGATCATACGTGATGAAGGTGCTTTTGTGGACACAGCCGGAAAGACCGTTAGCCGTAAGATAAGTGAGTAAGGTGCTTTTGTGGACACAGCCCCTCAGCACATGGAAAGACAATTAGCCGGAACATAAGGAGCAAGGTGCTTTTTTTTTGGGTGGACACCGTCCCGCAGCACATGGAAAGACCGTTAGCCGGAAGATAACTGAGCAAGGTGCTTTTGTGGCCGCCGGCCCCGGTAAAGGCTACAAGAGGAAAAAAGGAGATTGCCAGGTTTTTTAAAATTGTGTATTGTAGTAGTATTGTGAAACTTAGACCAATAACCTTAGCCTATAAATATTGTATGTATTTAGAACAATTATTTAAAACTAAAAAAAAGCTAAATGCAACATAAAAAAAACTAAATGCATAACAAAATGCAATGCAATGAATAAAAAAAAAAACAGTTACATATCCCTTCTTTTAAATAACTTGTTTATTTAAAATAATTATAAAAAAATCATATTAATAATCAAACATAAACTGTAGTTAGATAACATTGGCGTCGTGCATAAAAAAACAAATTTCTAAAGATGGTATGTAATTTTTGTGCGTCCACGACAGCCCGACTATGTCGGGCAATTTACGACCGACATTCGCCATATTCCAGGCCCTGCAAATGTGACAGCCGACTTACTGTCACAAATCGAATCGATCGCCCAGGTAATCGACTACACACAGATTGCCGATGCTCAACGACACGAGCCAGAGCTTCTACAGCTGCTTGAGGCTATGCGAAACGGAAAATCATTGACGAAACCACGTCTTTTCACGATTCCAGGCAGTACGACAGAATTATACTGTAACGCTTCTACAAGCCGAATCCGCCCCTACATCCCACCAAGGTTCCGCAAGCAAGTATTTTCAAATATTCACGATTTATCTCATCCAGGCACCCGGGCCACGACCAAGTTGATGACGGACCGATTCATTTGGTCGGGTATTCGCCGAGACTCCGCTGATTTTGTACCGACCTGCATAGCGTGCCAACAAGCGAAAGTCACGAGACACACTAAGTCAGCCCCCGAGAAGTACGCCGCACCGCAACATCGATTCAGTCACATCATCATCGACATCGTCGGCCCATTCCCACCGTGTCGAGGTAACCAATATTGCCTCACAATTATCGACCGCTTCACTCGCTGGCCAGAACCCATTTCGATGCCGGACAAATCAGCCGAATCTGTCGCTCAAGCTCTTCTGGACGGATGGATTTCGCGTTTTG
This sequence comes from Microchrysa polita, assembly GCA_949715475.1. Classification (NCBI taxonomy): domain Eukaryota; kingdom Metazoa; phylum Arthropoda; class Insecta; order Diptera; family Stratiomyidae; genus Microchrysa; species Microchrysa polita. The sequence goes on along the minus strand of OX454420.1, from coordinate 31,489,012 downwards.
GCGTTCCACGGTCAATCACATCCGACAAGGGACGGCAATTCGAGTGTGCCGTTTTCTCCGAATTGTTGGTACTCACCGGCGACCACTTCAAAACGATGCCGTACCACCCCCAGTCTAATGGCATCATCGAGCGATGGCACCGCACCTTCAAAGCTGCCATTCTGTGCCGCGAACCATCGAAATGGGCTTACAACTTACCAACGATCCTGCTCGGCTTGCGGGTAGCATTCAAACCCGACATTGGTGCCTCGCCCGCTGAGTTGGTCTACGGATCAACACTCACGATTCCAGGTGAGTTCTTCGCTAACAGCTCTCCTGCACCGATCGAAAGCGATGCGATAAAGCGTTTCCGAGAATCAATGAGAGCGCTACGACCAACGACTACTGCACATCACGCTCAGCCGAAGACGTTCGAAAGCAAGGAGCTATCGACCTGCACGCCCGTCTTCGTACGAAACGATTCGGTCCGTCCAACATTGTCGCAGCCGTATGATGGCCCATATCAGATCATCCGTCGCAACACTAAATTCTTCACGATCGACATCCGAGGCCGTCATGTCAACATTAGCATCGACCGATTGAAGCCGGCTTTCATTGCTAACGATGCGCCGACTGGATTCACCCCCATAAACTCGCCCCACTACCAAACAGTCCGCCGAACATTCCGAGAACGATACTCAAACTACCGAATCGACCGTTATCGCTCCATCCATCGCCGAATCATTCGTCAACAACAGCTACTCGATCCGGTCAACGGGTCATAATCCCGAAGCGTTTTATGATCTCTGCGGGGGGAGTACTGTGGCAACCCTACCTCTTCGGACTTCGAAACTTCGATGGCGTCCGGACGAGCTTTTGGCAGTAAAAGTTTGGACACGAAACGACGCGCACGTTCGACCTATTCATTAATTTTTCTTGTACTTTAAGTTGAAAGAATAAATCATATACATTCGATCGGTTTTTTAAAATTAGCTACTGTCCGCTCCAAACTAGCTAAAGATACATACCTGGAGATGACGAAAGCATATCGCTCTATGGCAACCCTTGAAGCCACAACAAATTGTCACACATACTTTGATTTTCCAGTATTCGTAGACGGAAATTTTGTTCTCCTCTCTTACGTCACGGTCAAAAATTGCGACTATAACACTAGCTCTCAACATTTTTTCTCAACTGAGTTTTTTCGGAAGAAATCGTTGAACATTTATATCTCATTTAACGTTGATTCCGCAATTTTTCTCTTTTGCACATTTTTCCTGGATTATTAAAGCTATCACTTAGTTGGAATTATAATGTAACTTATTTTAAGTACAAAAAAATCGCATTATCAAAATCTGATTTCAAAACTCATTTCCATTAAATGTTGAGAAACGCAGGAAAATAGCGGGAAATTCGTTCGTTCCGTTTCGTTCCAACTTCTGACATGACTGACAAGTTCCCGTCTGTTTTCAAATCGTTAAGAATTGTATTCCCGGATAACTTTAAAATTTAAAATTTTTAGTGAGTTTCATTAATTCAAATCCCTTAAGAAATCAAACAATTTGAATTTTTCCCAAAAGATAATTCGACCATAGGGTCAAATGTTCTTTTTGGTACATAATACATAGATAGTACTCTTTAGATGATAAGAAATTATTGTAACGCATCGAGTATAAAAGATACGTCCGATGCATAGTTTAAGTTAGTTCTATAGAAACAGTTAAATAAATCTTGTTTACTACTAAATTCTGTTTGTTTCAAAACTGGCGCAGTCGGTAGGATTGCGTCCAACTTAAATTAAAAGCATAGTGTATAAAAATTAAAGGCAGTGTTACTTTTAAATATATTTACATACAAAGTGCAATTTAGGTGGAGTTTTTTTAAACTGAAGACGCAATTAGCTACAAATTATTCGAAATAAGCATAACAGAAATGGCTGAATTACGGGATATATTGGCGGAAGCAAGATCTATACCCATCTTTACGGGCTCTGGATCGTATGCACTGGATGCGTATATTGAAGACGCGGAGTCAATTATGGAGCTGATATCGGAACTCACCGTTGCACAAAAGGCTTACGTTACAAGAATAATCATTTCAAAAGTTCAAGGTGAAGCACGAGAGGAATTACGACACTTAGAGGATCAGAATGACTGGCTCAATGTGAAGACGATGCTAATTAAAGGTTTTGGGATCAAGGAAAAGTATCTAGATTTGATTAATCAGGTAAATATGGTGACATATTCCAAAAACGTTAGTGAAATTTATAATAAACTAAAATCAGTGTTAAACAAACTAAATTTAAAATATAAATTAGACAGTTCAAAACCTAGTGACTATAAACCTTTCCGGAACGAAAATTTTGTGTTAGAAAAATTTAAGGGGTGTTTACCGGAATATAAAGGTATTCTAATTACAATGAAAAATTGTGCAACATTAAGAGAGGCATATGAACTTTTAGAATCTTGCAATTATTCAAAAGATAGAGGACATAGTAAAAGTAATACATCTTTTGCCTCTGGTAGTAAAGTTAGCCAAAATCAAAATTATCAAGTGCAAAATTATCAATCAAGACCACTCACTGAATATTGGACTAATTTTTCCTCTTTAATTTAATTTCAGACAATACCACGCGTACAAGCGCTCAAAAATAATAAAAGTTGAATTTTCTTTCAAGTGTGAATTTCCTGGTGTTTTTATTAAATTAAACATTGTTGTCGAAAAATATATGTGTTTTAATACATTAATAGATACTGGATCTTCAGTATGTCTGTTAGATAAAAAATTGTTTCCCGAAAAAAATAAAATTCAAGTGAATATACCTGTCAAAGCATTTAATAATCGCTATATTACAGAAGATTAAATGGTTACTGAAATACCAAGTGAATTTAATGAACCTTCCATAATGACTTGGAATTCTTTCTCAGAGCAAATTCAAGGCACTTATAGGACAAAATATTCTAAAACCGATAAATGCTGTTCTTAATATGGGTAAGGGATCTATGTTAATTAATAATAATGAAATAAAATTCACTCATGCATGTCAGTACGATGAAATACACATGCTGGAATTAGATCACATGTGTAGGCAATAGCGCGGGCGGGCACCCCGTATCCACCCGGCAACAACAGGCTCACATAGTTACCCATGTATGTATATAGAACTGTTCCACTGTATTGTGTTCGGAAAATAAACGAGAGAGTCAGTCTTGTCCTGACCTTTATACGAACTGGATCGTTTTATTTCTATTCCGCTACAATCTCAGAAGTGGGATTAGCAATCTACATATTTCGTGTGTGCGGAAATACTATATTTTTTTTTTCTTCCCGTTTGGATTGTTCGTCCGCGGCAATCTCGATCTGTGAGTTTTTTTTTGCTTATCCGAGCACGCGACTGCCATCACAGCCGAGGAGATGAGTGAAACGGGAAAAGCGAGTTCATTCACGGCTGCAGAACTGCGCGCGTGGCTGCAGGCGTTGCATCTCCCCACAAACGGGACAAAGAACACGTTAGCATCGCGTTTGAACGAGGTGCATGCGTCGGTAAGAGGAGAGTGTCCCGTCCTCGGTGATAACGAAAAAGACGAGAGTGGCGAAGAAGAAGCCGGCGAACAATGTGAACAGAGTGTGCGCGAGAGAAACACGGTGACGCTAAGAGAGTACGAACTTCTCCGGAGAGAAGTCGAAGTGTTAAACAAAGAAAAAGAAGTAATAAAAAGAGAAAGGGACTTGTTGCTGAAAGAAAAAGAATTCTTCGAAAAACAATTGGGTGCCCAAGCGGGGGAAACAAAAAAGAAAAACGATAATGTTAACGGTGAAAATGAAGAAGATTATAGATGTGACACTAATGTGTGTTACCGTAACAGACTAGCTGATAAAATAAAAAATTTACCGAAAATGATGGTGGCGGTATTGGTAAAAACGAGTGCAACAAAAACAATGAAAACGATGAATGTGACATTAGTAATAAAAACGGTTGTCATAACAGGTACGAAGAAACTAATAAAAACACCAATAAAATAAAGCAGTGCGATGACGAAAATGCCCGTCGTGGTGGAAGTGGTCGTCGCGACGAAAGAGTACCGTTTGCGGTTTTGAGAGAACTGTTACCCGAATACGATGGCACCATGTCGCCGAAAATCTTCGCGGCACAGATTCGAAGCCTTGTCGACCTTGTATTCCCTGGACGCCAGCACCGTAAAAGCGCTTCTCATGGCGAAGGCGAAAGGCAAGGTGCAATCCTGGTTACATTCGAGAAGAAACTTTGTTCAAGAGGATCTAGACGTGCTGCTCAACGAGATGATCGACCTATTCGGCGACCGCGACACAAGTTTTATGTTTCGCCAATGATTCGAAGCCCGAAAATGGCAGGCTAGCGAAGATTTCCTCGCTTATTACAACGATAAAATGATTTTGGCTACCCGACTCGAACTACGGGATGAGGAGTTAGTCGACTATCTCATCGATGGAATCCCAACGAGAGATCTCCAGGACCACGCCAAACTGCAATACTTCGAGACCAGGTCACAACTTGCCGCGGCGTTCTCGAAAATAAAACTTGAAGACCTTAAAGACGGAAACAAGAAACAACCAACACGGTGCTATAATTGCAACTCCGTAGGACATTTCGCCAGCGATTGCCGAAAATCAAAACGAGATCAGGTGATCTCGCTTGTCAGGATGGCCGAATTGTAGGCAATAGCGCGGGCGGGCATCCCATATCCACCCGGCAACAAGAGGCTCACATAGTTACCCATGTATGTATATAGAACTGTTCCACTGTATTGTGTTCGGAAAATAAACGAGAGAGTCAGTCTTGTCCTGACCTTTATACGAACTGGATCGTTTTATTTCTATTCCGCTACACATGAGTCTATCGTACGATCATTTGAATACTGAGGAAAAAATAAACATTATTAAACTTTTGAAAAAATGGGAGATATTTTTCAAAGAACATACTACATTGACTAGTACCACTCAAGTTCAACATGAAATTGTCACATCGACAGATAAACCAATTTTTTCAAGAATATACAGATTTCCGAAAGTTCACGAAAGAGAGGTGGGTGAACAAATAATGGAAATGTTAAACCAAAATATTATCCGACATTCGAATTCTCCATATAATTCACCTATATGGATTGTACCGAAAAAAATGGATAACAGTGGAAGAAAAAAGTGGCGGATAGTGATCGATTATCGAAAATTAAATGAAATAACAATAGATGATAAATTCCCTATCCCAAATATAGAAAGTATATTTGATAAATGAGGTAATGCTAATTACTTTTCTACTTTGGACTTAGCCAAAGGCTTCCACCAGATAATGGTTAGAGAAGAAGATCGGGCATTTTCCACTCATAATGGTCATTATGAGTTTATTAGAATGCCGTTTGGGTTAAAAAATGCCCCAGCGACATTTCAAAGAATGATGAACTTCGTACTGAGACAACATATTAACAGAATATGTGTTGTGTACTTGGATGACGTTCTAGTTTTTAGCACTTCTTTACGAGAACATATTCAAAGCTTAAAAATTATTTTTGAAGAATTCGAAAAATATAATCACAAAGTTCAAAGAGACAAATGCAAATTCCTGTGTAAACAAACAGAATTTTTAGCTCATATAATTACAGAACACGGCATTAAACCAAATCCTGAGAAAATAAAAACTATAAACCAAATCGAAATTCCAAAAACGGTAAAACAAATAAAAAGTTTCCTTGGAATAACTGGTTACTATAGGCGATTTATTAAGGATTATGCTAAAATAGCTAAATTCGAAATGAGTTGAAAACTATTAGACCTTCACGAAATAAAAGAGGACTAATCTATATTATCGGAAAAGGTTTCAAATATCTTTTTGGCGTATTAGACGATGATGATAAACACGAAATTATGGATCAATTAAAAATTAAAAGTCAAACTAATCACAATTTAATTATCAGTCAAAATAAACAAGTAACTATAACAAGGTCGCGTGACCGCGACAATTTGAGGTTTTCAATCCAGGCCCGACGTCGGGCTATCGTGCCATAAAGAAGAAGAAGAAGATATGCAAATAACTAATATGGTAAACGTGATTCAAGAATATATAGAAAAATTGCAAGATAATTTAAGCTCAGCCAAATTAGGAATTATGGCTAGATCAGTCCTAAATAGCTATGAAATCGAGAAATATGATATTTCTTTAGAAAAATTAGAACATATTAAAATGGCAGCCATGTATGATTCTGATATTGTTGTTTTTGTCATACTTTTACCAATTTTTTCAAAAGACAACTTCAACAAATTTTTATTATTTCCACTATCTAATAAAAATAACGAAGAATTAAATATGTTGCAGCAAGAAGTTGTAATTATGAATAATACTTTATATAAAATGAATACAATTAATACAAAAAACCTCCATCCTATAGATCAGTGTATACAAAATACTTTCCAACATAAAATTAACAGTGAATGTAAATATAAAATTAACTCTAATTTAGAAATAATTGAAATCAGCAAATTAAAAATATTACTAAGAAATTTCGATGGAAAAATACAGCATAATTGTAACGAAAATAAGTACATCCTGCAGGGAAATTATTACATCACATTTGACAATTGCATTGTAACAATACTGAACAAAACATTCTCTAATACAGAAGAAGTTGTGCATGACCATATAATTGTTCCAAATTATAGTAATTTAACATTTGCAACAAAAGAAATAACATATGAGGAAATAACGTTAAAACATATTGAAAATATAAAACGCATAGAAGAATTATATAAAAAAGTCCATTTACAAACATTAACCTTTTCTATCTCTGGGATAATAATATTGTTCATTATCATCATTATGTTTTTGTACAAAAATTGTAAGACAAATTGTTATAAAACACGAGTTCAGGAAAACTCGACTTTAAAGGGCGGTCGAGTTATGTTATATCTTAACGACCCAAAGTTAAATGAAAAGAAATCAAACAATTTGAATTTTTCCCAAAAGATAATTCGACCATAGGGTCAAATGTTCTTTTTGGTACATAATACATAGATAGTACTCTTTAGATGATAAGAAATTATTGTAACGCATCGAGTATAAAAGATACGTCCGATGCATAGTTTAAGTTAGTTCTATAGATACAGTTCAATGAATCTGGTTTACTTCTGTTTGTTTCAAAACTTATGTACCTTCTTATAGGTGGTACTATCAGTGCCATAAATGTTTTCGGTGAAAAGACTATTTCGGTGAACTTTCCCTTGTGTGGCACGGATTTCTATGTATTTTTCATGATGCTTACCAGTGAATCTCGTAACAGGCTCTATTAATCCGAAAAACTGAATTAGTGGCGGTGAAAATGAAATATCTGAAAATGATTGTAGTTGCATATTTCATAGATAAAAAGTGATTTTTTCTCGGAAAATGTGTCTAGTATGTATTTTCTCGTTCTTTTGCTCCAAACGTTCCAATTTTACCTTCACCTCAAACCTTTTTTGGTGATTGTTTATGATAGAAATATGGCGCGAAAGATTCGAATTGTGAACTAATTAGAATATTTCAGACGTTCGCTAAAACGTAAACTAGACTAAATTTAATCGAAATTAAGTCTTAGAATGTTCATAGAACTTGCTGTTAGCTACTCATCATCGTCATTTGAATGTTTATACTTATTACCTTAAAATTGTGTCGTTGTTTTGTCTTCGCATAATGATAATGTGTATCATTTAGAGAGTGGTTTCGAAGTATCTGTTTAATTAACCGGATTCCGATTTCGAGCTACTAGGCGCTGAAAACATATGGAGCAATACAATTCAGGTAAAATGCTGATAAAAACTAATGTTGTTTTTGTCATCAATCACAGTCATTGTAAAAAAATTGTGAGGTTACGAAACAAAACAGTTGTGTTTGCCGTTCTGATTCCCTAACTACAATTTTGCGGATCAGAAATAATCTCCGGTTCTATACGTTAGTCTGTCTAATATAAAAGCATTTGCAAGAGTTAACTTGTTCCAAATTGGAATACTCAATGTAAAATAAAGTCGTTGATCGTTTTTTACAGGTTAGTCCATATCAGTCCTACCCTCAATTGCAAAAGTTTTCGAGAAATCACTGAAATTTAGATTAGTGAAATTTCTCAATGAGAATAACATAATATCTGAGCAGCAGTTTGGCTTTCGTGAAGGTCTTAGCACCGAAGATGCTGTACTAAGTGTTACGCACTTTATATATGACGAGTTAGATAGAGATCGTAAACCATTAGCGGTATTCATGGATTTGTCGAAAGCTTTTGATACCATAGTGTGCGAAAAACTTATAAATAAATTAAAAAGCATTGGAATTCAAAGCATGCCATTACGGTTATTCAGCTCGTATCTCTTCAATAGGCAACAAAGGGTATCAGTAAATGGTTACATGAGTGAGTGGCAATATAATAATGATATAAGACTTCCTCAAGGAACAGTCTTGTCTCCAATACTTTACACAATCTACGTTAACGATTTATGCAACTTTAAACAACAAAATTGGAAAATAGTGGCTTTCGCAGATGACACTGCATTATTATGCTCCACTCCTTCTTGGGAACTCACCTTGAATACAGTAAAATTTGTGATGCAGAAGCTTCAATAGTGGCTATTTAAACATAGGTTGAAACTTAATATCCAAAAAACCAAAGCCATTGCTTTTACTGCAAATGTAACAACTATTTAACCATTTGATGAAATCAATTTACATGATGAAAACTGCGTTAATCAGAGTAATTGTCACAAAGACTGCGAGAATATAATACTAGTTTATTCCACAACATATCTTGGAGTTATAATAGATAAACACCTAAAGTGGAACTTGCATATCCAACATATTAAGAAAAAGGTTAGGCAGAGTTTGTTTGTACTAAACACTCTCATACAAATTGTCACAGTAGACCAACTAAAAATAATTTATTTCGCCATGGTACAATGTGGCTTACAGTATTGTATATCGGCATGGGGAGGCACATTTAACGTTTATCTTGATTCTCTCGTAGTTACCCAAAAATGCATTTAAAAAAAATCTTATCACTACCAAGGCTTTACCGAACGGCAAAAATACTCAGTGTCAAACAGCTCTACATAAAATCAGCTCTATATTAAACCTTTAAGAAACACATTATCACATCGATCCATAATCGAAATACGCGATTCAATAAAGAAGATTGTATATTCCCTCTCATCGAAAAACACTTGCTCAGAGATACATTTCATTCATCGGTCTAAGCAGCTTTAATGTTCTACCATTAGAAATACGTAACATTTAAGTATAAGGTTAAAAAATGGCTTTTTCGATCACTATTCATAAATCGTAGATCGAAACTCATAAAATGATATTTGTCAACATCCTATATTTCTTTTACTACCGTGTCCTCAACACGAGTCATATAACACGCTACATTTATATGTAGAGACATAATGTTCTGACCATATATTCAATATATGTACATACATTTGTGAAGGGTCATAAAATCCCTTGTTTGTAAATTGAGATAGGTCATAAAATAAGGATCCTAATTTCAGAAAAAAAACCCATATGTTTAAAAGATGTAAGAAATGTAATGTTATGTAAGAAAACCATAAAGAAATGAAATAGGATATAAGAAGTGGTAGAAGATAAGAATAGTTAGTTGTAAAGATACGATACGATAATAAAGATCCTTTTCCGCCACGATCTTGATTTTTCATTTAAGGAAAATTTGAATCACGTATTGAATTTTTAATTGTTTTGTGTACACGTGAAGTATACGTACGCATCCTACCGTCTTTGATTTTATGACTGCACCTTTCCTGTGCATATATATAGATGACGAGATATCTTTTCATACATGAACATGCATGGAAGGATATTCATCTTTTCTCACGCGCGTTACGTGTAAATTTATGTGTGGATCGTAAAAGATCTATTTCCCCTCAGTTTCTTATAAATTATTAACCTTTGTTATTTCAAAATGTTGACATTTCATTTTTATGTCTTTACTTTTTGTGCGTGATCTTAATCACTAATGAAGGTTTTCTATTGTAAGATTTTTGTATAAAAGAACTTGTATTTTAGTTTAGACCTTAGATTGAATAAAAGATTTGACATGAAAAGATCTCTTTTTATTGTCTGTTTTTTAGAAAGCTTTTATTTAAGGATATCTGCCTAAATCTCATCGTCCACTTATTTCAGGATATTTGGTCGATTCCCCGTTCATGGCTCCTTAGTTTGAAATATGAAGAATTCTTCGCAATATTTTATTTCGTTTAAAAAAAAATATCTTTTTTATCTTAGAAGTGTAAGTAAAATTCTAATGTAAATCACTAGTCAGTAAGCAAAAATAGATTGTATACCTATAGAATTATCATAGTTTATTTCCCAACACAAGCAATATGCTTATAGGGAAAGAAAGAAAATACATATCAATGAAGAAGAAAAAGAAGGAAACGAAATATCTGAAAATAAAGGGGACAATTTGATTTTTTTCATAGCTAGCAGTGGCGTTGGAAATTTAGTGTTTGGGGCTGGTATGGTTTAATACTTTTTGTCTTTTTCATTGGCTGGAGTATTCAACCGCAATGCACTGGAATACACACTATTTAAAATTGTGTATTTAAACGAATTTACACCACGCAACGCTTTGCAATCCCATTAAAATGTACTTTTTCCAATAGTGTAAATTTTAATGCTGTTGGTATACAGTTATGCAACAGGAACGTTGCTGATTAATTATTTTAAGCACCTAATAATTTTGAAATTTCGTATTCATTGCCCCCATTTTTCCGAAGCCCCTACTACGAACTTACAGCATTAAGCTGCGCATGTGCATGATTTTGTTTGTTGTTTTTGTTTTCCATATAAAATTCGTATGAGAAATGCCATCGAAGTTACAAAATCAAGTTACCATAGAAATATTTTGGTCCCGAAAAAAAAGTCGCATATCTAGTGTATTTTGCGGTATTTGCATTTCCTTTTCACATTTCCTTATTCATTGGTATATGTATATATATATGTATTCATGTAAAATAATTAGATATTTAGTGTAAATGAATAAATGAATTGAATTGAATTGAGTATATATTTCAAATTTCAACCAGAAAACTCAGCAAGGCTTAAATTTACATTAAAGGTATGTACTGAGTTCACCGAGCGAAAAACTTGCATTTATGTCTCCCGTGAAAAATGTTCCGTTGAGACTTGCTTTTTGTTTAGTCAATTTAAGATAAACGTTCACTCGCGTTTTGATTGAATGTCGACCACATCTTTTCCTGTGAAACAAAGAGAGACTGCATTGTTTCGCTGCCGACATGTCAAACACCGGTGTGGAGAATTTCATGTGAAGTGGGTACCACCAAGCGAATTGGATTTCACGTGGAGTTGTTACATTCCTAGAGGATAACTTCGCTATTACATAATAATATATCAAATTGTCTTTTAAGTAACAAAAATCTAAATGTTTGACTTACGTTATGTGTAAACACATTACACAGCTTTATTCAACGTGTTGTATCAAAAATGTATAATTCAAATCTTCCCGCTTTATTGAATTCGACAACTTATGTTTACACACACAATTATACCATTATGTACATATTTACGATTTGAAATAAAAGTTCAGTTCAGTGACCATCAACCAGCTCGTGTCTTAGTTGCACCATTGTCACATTCCAGTCCGTGAAAAAGTTATAACGCAACGCATTATTTGAATTAATATTTATTTCCCTCATTTGAAATACTTGTGCGTTTCGGCATAAATTAAAACCCATCCAAAATCAATTTAAAAAGTGTTGGAGTCAAAATATTTAGTAGTCTGGCCTGTGCGCGCCTTCGTTACACAGGATCATGGGTTCGAAATTTACCGTGAGCAAATTCAGTGTATGCATGGTGTTTTTCCAACTCATGACCCATGTGATCATCTATAATCTCACTCAGATGTTAAACGTGTTCCCATTTATGAGGATAAATTATACTGGTGAGCGTGCTCTTGATTTCAATACCTCAACAAAAAAGCAGCAAAATCTTGGAAATTGGATGTCACACATCTGCGGCGTTCGTCCAATGTCGGACAGTCATGCCTGTTATTTATTTATAATAAATTTAAGAAGCAGGCTCGTTTTATTGCTATACATCCCGTGTAGTTTTGGGCAGCGTTGCTAAACACGATCGTGAGTTTGTTATGCCGAGAGGCATTTCGTAGAAAATGTAAAATAAACAAATAAATCATTCATCTTTGAAATCTAAATCGTATTACACTTTGTATACGATTTCTTCGAAACTCATCCATAGGTCGTATTACCATCCTGTTAATACTGTACAATCTTTGCATACGTCCATGCACTTTCGTATGTGGGCATATGCATAGATTGTTTATATAAACAAAAAGATACTCTGACCATGTCGCGACGATTGTCGCGTATCTAAAGTATGACCACATGTATGCATGTGCGAGATAACGTATGTATATGATATGAGTACGTATGATAGGAATACGATGCCATAGCCAATGTGTTTGGCATAAAGTTCTTAATTTATTTGTGTAAACATATTTTGTTCGAATCAGCAATCCGAGGCGTAGTTTTAAGTAGTTTTAGTCACGGAGGATTACTCGTCTTCCAGTCTTCTAATTGTAAAGATCAAACCTTTAACCTTTTTTAAATATATATATTTTTCAATCAATTAAAACCAGTGGTATTAAAACCAAGTGCTTTTTCTTTACACTGTGATAAAAAGTTGATTGATATTCATTTGTGGCCCGAGGGCATAACAAAAATTGGTGGCAGCGGTGGGATACTATATTCCCAAAAAGTGTTAACAGTTTTCTCTACCAGGATCACGGAGGGCGAGTCCCGCTGACATAGCGGACCAGCGGTTATCACGTTGATTGATTTCACTCATCTACACACATACACATTGGAGCACGTTTGTGACAATATATTTCAACTTTACACTTTACACACTTGTTGGCGATTTCAACTTTGCGGATTGTTTGGCAACTTTACACCCTACACTTTACACACTTGTTGGCGATTTCAACTTTGCGGATTGTTTGGCAACTTTACACTCTACACTTTACACACTTGTTGGCGATTTCAACCTTGCGGATTGTTTGACAACTTTACACTTTATACACTTGTTGGCGATTTCGGGAGAATATGCTTGCAGCGAATATGTGGACTGCGATTCAAATATTACTTTTGATCAAGTAGGTGTAAACCTTTTCACTCTAATAACGATTGATTTTTTTTGCAGATTTTTACTTATATATATATCTATATTCATATATGTATTATAAAACTGAAAAATTTATTGTGTGCACTGTTGTTTTTACCACACTGTTTTAATACCTTTTTACCACACCGTCTTTAACACCTTTTTAACCGCGATTTTCGGTCGTAATTGTGCGTTTTTGAATTGTGCGTTTTTAAATTGTGCGTTCGTTATTTTCTCTTTCGTTGTATTCCTTGTGTCGGTCCATGGTGGTTATAAAAGACTTCGTTGGCAAAGAGTACGAGGTCGATCGGGATTGGGTCGTCTCTAACGACGGCAATTATATTGTTTACTTCGCCGATCAGTGGATATCCAGGGAGGAATACCTCGGTCTGACCACAAATTTGCCAGACGAAGAATCTAAACCTAAACCTGAACCCAATAACGTGTTAGTTTCTGATTCTAATAAAGTGTTAACAAATTCAGTTCCGGACTCCGAAATGTCCGAGATACCGTATACAACACTGTTCGCTTTCGTTCCCACTTTCGAATCAAAAAGTGAGGAGGTGTTCTCGTTTATCGAGTCGTGCGATCATGCTAACGAGTTAGCCTCTGATGCACAAAAGCCCGTCCTCTTTAGGTTTATTCAAACCAGAATTCGAGGGAACGCTGTGACAATCCTTATGAACCGGGAACTTAAGGATTGGGCAGCTTTAAAAGTTGAACTCCTTAAAGTGTTTCGTGAACCCCATAGTTCGCTGCAACTGCATCGCGAACTAATTAGTACGAAACAGGAGCGAGGTGAATCTGTGATTCAATTCACGCAACGTGTAGAAACTCTGCATAGAAGGCTTCTGCAGAGTAAGGTGGGTGTTACGAAGAAGGAACACGAAGCTGGCCAGAAAGCTTACCTGGAAGAGGAAGCTTTGACTGTATTCATAAACGGGCTCAGCGAAAAACTATCTCAATATGTAGTGACTCAGAAGGCGACTTCCTTAGCCGAGGCAAGTAAGTACGCCGCTGAGGAGGAGCAAAGGCTGAATCTTTTTAAGACAAGGATCGAGAAAGATTATTCAAATCGGAATCTCCCACGGATTAATAAAGTAGAGATTAAATGCTTTAATTGTGGTAGAACAGGCCACATAAAGCGATTTTGTAGGATGCCATTAAAAAATAATGGTCATCATAGTGAAAAGTTCAAGCGACCTGCGGAACAACGGACCGTAAATATTTCCGACAGTCCGTTTGTCATTTTAAACATAAATGGTGAACCGTGCAAAATTTTGATCGACACGGGAGCCGAAGTTAATATGATAAAGGCGTCAGCTGTGTACGAAGCTGATGTAAATAAGCAGCGGCGACTGAAATATCAGGGAATTTCAGGAAAACAGGAAGAGTCGATTGGCGAAACATTGGTGGATATTACCATGGTGGGAAAAAATGGTCGTGAAGACACATTGCGTACAAAGTTTCATGTCGTTCGTAATAATATGTTGGGAAACTTTGCAGGACTTTTAGGAAGTCAATTTTTCAGAGAACACCGATACGACGTACTGTATTCTGAGGAGGTGTTAAAAGGAAAAGACAATGAAATTGGGTTACGGTATGAGAACGAACAAAAATTTGTAAAAGGTCGTTCGGAAGCCTTCAGAGTCGTTAGACTGGAAGGTGGAACTTCCGATGGTGATATAGTGGTAGAATCACAAGAAATTGACGGATTGTTCGTTCCAAGTTGTGTGACGAGAAGTGTAAAAGGACAAGCATTAGTGTCTATCCTTAACACTTCGACCGAACGAAAACCCGTCACGGATTTGAAAATAAAGAGTAGACGTTTGGAACATTTTGAGTTTGGTAAACCGTCGGAACTGAGAAAGAAAACTGTTCTGGAAAATGTTCGAACATCTCACATGAACAGTTTAGAAAAAAGTGAAATTGAAAAAATTGTTTTAAAGTATAGTGACCTTTTCAATGTTGGAGATCAGAAGTTAACAGCAACAAGTGTTGTTAAACACAAAATTCCCTTGTTACCGGGAACTTCTCCACAATTTTCGAAAATTTACAGGTATCCCAAGTGTCACGAGTCAGAAGTTCGGGAACAAATAAATAAATTAAAGTCTGATGGTATTATTCGCGATAGCGAATCACCGTGGAATAGCCCAGTCTGGATAGTCCCGAAAAAGGCAGACGCTAACGGAAATAAAAGGTGGAGAATGGTGGTCGACTTTCGTAAAGTCAATGACGTTACAGTTTCAGATAACTATCCAATTCCGAATATATCCGAGATATTAGATCAGCTCGGAAAAGCCAAATACTTTTCCATATTGGATATGGCTTCCGGGTTTCATCAGATCCCTCTTGAAGAAGAGGATATCCCGAAGACAGCATTCAGCACACCATATGGGCACTTTGAATTCACCCGTATGCCATTTGGCTTAAAAAATGCGCCGGCGTGTTTTCAACGGCTCATGAATACTGTACTTTCAGGGTTACAGGGAGTCAAATGTTTTGTATATCTTGACGATATTGTAGTTTATGGGTCCACTTTGGAGGAACATAATGGAAAACTATGTGACGTTTTTGAGCAGCTTAAAAAGGCGAATTTAAAGTTGCAGCCAGATAAGTGTGAATTCCTGCGAAAAGAGGTAATTTACCTCGGACATGTAATAACTAGCGATGGCGTTCGACCGGATCCTAAAAAAGTTGAGAGTATCCATAAACTTGATAGACCACGGGATACTAAGGGAGTGATGTCTTTTTTAGGAATGGCAGGGTACTATAGGAAATTCATCAAAAACTATAGTACGATTGCAGAGCCGTTAAATAGGTTATTGAGAAAAGATACTCCTTTTACTTGGACGGAAGAACAAGAAGTGAGTTTCCAGAAGTTGAAAGGAAAACTTATGGAACAACCAATTCTTCAATACCCAGACTTTTCTCAAAAATTTATTATTACTACGGATGCTTCGAATCATGGCATCGGTGCTGTTCTTAGTCAGAAGAACAGTGACCAGCAAATCGATTTACCCATCCAGTACGTTAGTCGAACCTTGAACAAAGCCGAGAGAAACTATAGCACAACCGAAAAGGAATGTTTGGCCATAGTATGGGCAATAAAACAATTTCGTCCATATGTATATGGAACTAGATTTTTGATTAGAACTGATCATAAACCCCTCTTGTGGCTTTTTAAAGTGAAAGATCCTGGCAGTAAATTGGTCAGATGGAAGTTGAAATTGGAAGAGTATGAGTATGACACTGAATACGTTCGTGGGAAAGATAATGCTGTTGCAGATGAATTATCCCGAAACGTGAGAGTAATGGAACGTGTTGATGCAACAGACGATATCATCGCTGATTACGAATACAGAGTAGAAGAGCTTCAGAGTCAGGGCCTCATCCCTAGGGATGACGGTACCTCAGCTGAAGGGGGAGAGAATGGTGCAGAAAACCCTACTGCACACGATAATCATGTAGATCAAAGGAAGAAAGTTGAGGAAGTTTTGGATGTGGAGCGTCAAAGAAAAATTTTAAAGGAATACCATACGGGTTTGATGGGAGGACATCTGGGACAAAAGGCTATGTATTCTAAAATTCGAAATCTTTATTTTTGGAAAAATATCAAAAGTGATGTGGAAAAATTTGTAAATGAATGTATTAATTGCCAAACGAGCAAAGTTAATAGGAAACCCCACAGGAATCCTATGAAAATTACAACATCTTGTGACGAAGCAATGGAAAAGGTTTCGCTTGACCTCGTTGGGCCTTTCGATGTAACCATCGACGGGAATAAATTTGGCTTGTCAATTCAGGATGAGGTGACTAGATATATCCGTTTTATACCTATTCCCGATAAAACAGCTGAAACCGTTGCAAAAGCATTCATGAATCATTGGATTACTTATTTTGGCACACCTAAAATAATTCTTTCTGATAATGGGTCTGAATTTTGTAATAAATTAATGGAATCATTCTGCAAAATATTGAGAATTCGATCGATCACAACAACGGCTGCTCATCCTCAATCAAATGGCAGAATAGAAAGGGCACATTGTAAACTATGGGAGTTTCTCAGATCTACGAAAGATGAGTGTATCAACGAAATGCGATGTTGGGATAAGCGAATGATGTTCGCAGCTATGAGCTATAATCATGCTGTTCACAACACAACTGGTTATAGTCCTCACGAAATGTTGTTTGGTACAATTCCTCGAAATTTTAATGGTGTCGATAAAATCAAATTGGCGACGTATTTTGATTACATAGATGACTTGAAAGCGCGTTTGATAGAGATTCGTGAAGTTGCACGAGAAAGGGAATTAAAAAGTAAGGAATCTTCCAAGAGAAGATATGATCAGAATATTGGTAAAGTTCCAAACTTTAAGAAAGGTGACCAGGTATTGGTTAAAAACTCTTTGCGGTTGGAAAAAGAGGCACCTCTTTACAAGGGTCCTTACGTAGTAGATCAAGTTCTTGACGATCATGTTATAGTTAAGATTAAAAATCGTAAAAAGAAATACAATAAGGCTAACGTAAAGCTTTATCTTACAGCACGTCGTTCGCAATCGCCAGTGGCGGGTCCTTCAAAATTGACGAGTTAAATAGTGGAACAGGAATTTACTTCAAACACCTGGAATGGATTAGGGAAATAGACTATAAAGTAACTTTAGTTAGTTCGTTGGATTTGGGGGAAATAACAAGTTCTGTCGATCAAGTTAACACCTTGATTAATGGTATACACGATGTTTGCTTGTCGTCTCTTCCAAAATGTGTCACGTATCAGCAGAAAACAAAATTAGAATTATCCGGTTTGAACCACAAAATTGAATTAATTCACCAGTTGTTGGGTAATGGTAAAACAAAGCGTTTTCGTAGAGGGTTAGTAAATTTGATTGGATCGGGTTTGAAATTCCTGATTGGAACCATGGATCAAGAAGATGCTAAATACTATAATAATATCATAGATACTATCGAGGGAAATGAGAAAAGTATTAAAGACGGTATAGTAGAAAATTTGAGTCTTATGAATACTTTAAATAAACAAGTTTTAAATGTAGCGAAAAGTGCAAACCAAACTAAAGAAAAAATTAACGACATTATCGAACAAATAAATAAACTCCAAGTTAATAATAATAACGTCAATAGAGAAAATAAAATTGAATTGTATTTAGAAGAATTAATGATCAAAATTAACCACAAATTAGAGTCTATTCATTTGGAAATCGAACAACTTTTTGATAGTATTTTATTTTTACAACTTGGACAATTGCATCCGAATCTGATTGAACCAGAAGAATTGATCAATTGGTTAAAACCATATTACGAAAATGATAAATTTATTATTAAACCCTGTATTGAAAATTATTTGGATATTTTAAAATTAATTGAACTCAAGGCATTTTGCAAAAACGGAAAATTAATTATACTATTGTCAATAAATTTAGTTCGGAAGGAAACATATAATGTATACGAAATGATATCAATCCCCAAAATAATAACAAATGGTCTGGCAGTCATCCAATTAGAAAATAGCATACTGATTGTACGAGATGATAAAGAAAAATATACTTTGGCAAAAAATTTGGAGAACTGTTTAAAATTAAGTGACATACATATATGTAAACCTTTTGTATTAAGAGAAAGTAGTTTAGACTCGGATTGCGAAATCAATGTTTATTTGAGACAAACACACAGAAATTGTAATTTAAAGGGATTAAATATCAATGTAGAAATATACCATAAACTAGATGATTTTAGATATCTTTATGCTGTTTTCCCAAGAGCTGATGGTAAATGTACTTGTAATCAAACAGAAAAAATTTCATTCGAAGGCGTTGGCATCGTCACTTTAAAACCAAATTGTAAAATCGAAACGTATGACGCGACTATTCATAGTCAGGGATCGGAAACTAAATTAGAAGTAAATTTGAAAGATAAATTTTTTGTAATCAACGATTGTTGCGAAAAAATTAAATTGGATGAGATGAGTTTTGAAGGGAAGTCAATAACGAAATTAAAGAATACTGGATTAAATGACCTTAGCGATCTCGGTAGTGAAATCCAAAGAACGAAGTATTTTTGGGAAAAAGCTTTAGAGCCTATCCCAAAAGATACTAGAACATTGATTGGTGGCTTATTTGCAACGGTAGTCGTGGTGTTGGTTTTGTACGTAGGTTGGAAATGTTCGTGCTATTCTGGCTGTGGAAAGTTAACCATAACCTTGTTCAACAGGTGTTGGAACTCGAGTTCCAAGATAAACAACAGACCAGTGGCCGAACCAATCGAAGCAGGCCATGACCTTCAACGTTCTTTGGGATTAAGACCTTTGTCTGGTGACTTGCGTTCTAGGTACCCGTGAGATCTTAAGGGGGGAGGTGTTATGCCGAGAGGCATTTCGTAGAAAATGTAAAATAAACAAATAAATCATTCATCTTTGAAATCTAAATCGTATTACACTTTGTATACGATTTCTTCGAAACTCATCCATAGGTCGTATTACCATCCTGTTAATACTGTACAATCTTTGCATACGTCCATGCACTTTCGTATGTGGGCATATGCATAGACTGTTTATATAAACAAAAAGATACTCTGACCATGTCGCGACGATTGTCGCGTATCTAAAGTATGACCACATGTATGCATGTGCGAGATAACGTATGTATATGATATGAGTACGTATGATAGGAATACGATGCCATAGCCAATGTGTTTGGCATAAAGTTCTTAATTTATTTGTGTAAACATATTTTGTTCGAATCAGCAATCCGAGGCGTAGTTTTAAGTAGTTTTAGTCACGGAGGATTACTCGTCTTCCAGTCTTCTAATTGTAAAGATCAAACCTTTAACCTTTTTTAAATATATATATTTTTCAATCAATTAAAACCAGTGGTATTAAAACCAAGTGCTTTTTCTTTACACTGTGATAAAAAGTTGATTGATATTCATTTGTGGCCCGAGGGCATAACAGGTTTTGAGTCAGAGTAAAGGTACATTTTCCTCGACACGACTGCACGACAGCGACTCGCTCATTCCATATAAAAACTTGTTTTTAAAATGAGAGAGAAACGAGTTTTTATATGGAATGAGCGAGTCGCTGTCGTGCGGCCGCGCCGAGGACAACGTACCTTAAACCTCGATACCAAAAAACGTAACTAGTGTTGGCATCAAATGTTTAAATATTGCTTAAATAAAACAGCAACTATCGATTTTCCCCCTTTCAAAAAATCATAATGCAAGATCATCTAATATGTTAATTTTCCATTTCAAACATAATACAACATAAAACCGAAACTTTAAATAAAGGTAAGTACTATGTTCACCCATCGAAAAACTTGCATTTACGCCTGCCGTGAAAAAAAAGTGCGATGGAGATTTGCCTTTTACTCACTAAATTTAAGATAAATGTGCACTCACGGCCTGATTGATTGCCATTCACACCGTTTCCACGTGAAATAAAGTGCAACAGCATTGTTTTAATAACATCGTCAGTTCATGTGAAATCCATGCAAATACTGTAAAAATTTCCATGATCGTGAAATCGAATTCGCTTGCTTGTACTGACTTCACACGAAAATCTCCATACCGAATTTTGACATGCCGCCTGCTAAAACAATGCAGTTGCACTTTAGTTCACAGTAATGCTATCGACAATCAATCAGACCGCGAGTACACATTTTTTTAAATTTATGTAATTTAGCACGGCACATTTTCATGGGATACAAAAATACATTTTGCTCGCTCGGTGAATATAGTACTTAGCTTAAATACAAGTTAGGGTTTGAATCAACAATAATTGTCAGTGCTTCTCAAACTTCTGATTTTGTATTTTTTTTGCGATGTCACGCATACATATTCGTGGGTCGCGTGAAAATGCTTCAGGGCTCTCGTCCACTGCAAGCGTAAACTTGAGCGGCGCGGCGCTCCAGCGGCAAAGCTTTCACAAAATGTGCGGAAAAGCTTTTACAAATAAGCACATCTTCCACTAGAAGAGTTATTTAGTCGCTTGTAATCTCGCTTGTTGCTCGGATATGCAGACTAGCGATTAGTATTGCAAAAATTAATATTATATTATAACACATTTGGGCCGGGTTTCTGATAGTCTATATTCAGTACCTGACGGCTGGTTAGTCTTATCGCATAAAGACGACACACACAATATTCAGAAAGCTTTTCCATTATATTGAATGGAATTTTTGTTTATTTTACATAGTTACGCCATATTTTGCTTGGTTACGCCATTATCTTAGATTGAAAAAATCGTTGCGCACTTTCATCCAACAGCGTAAATAAGCAAATGATAACATAACTATGCAAAATTAACAAAAATTCAATTCGATATAATGGAAATTATCAAGGTAAATACTAGCCCGGCGGCCCGGCTATCCCGCATATCCCATAGTGGGGAATGCTCATGAACGACATTTATTAATTTCTCATTATCTATATCCATTGTTAGATATAAAATACTAATACACCTGATTTGAAAAGTAGCAACTCTCAACGCCTGCCGCACGAACGGCAATAAGCGTCAAATCCAACACTTTTTGATACAATCGCACGAGTCGCGCGAAGCTATAGGCATGACGACTTGTGTTTTGCTTTTGTTAGAAGGCAGTTTATAAAGAGAGTTCGTATGTACTCTCGACTCACGAATTTGCTGTGTGCATGTGCTACTCCTGCTGTGCGTGTAGTCAAAAGCCCTATTCGACTGAAGCGGACATTGATCCTGTCCAAGTCGAATGAAATCGGATCAAAATTTCCCAATTGGGTAACAGCTGACTATCGTGTCATCTGGCCGCAACGCGATATTCTGAACTATAAAATGCATTTGTAATTAAGCACCGTGCGAGATACAATTAAAAGGATAAGTAGCAAGAAATATTAAAATGATTAACTCTGAATAAAGTTTACAAACCAAAAATACTGAATAACAAAATGACATACGGGAAATTTTAGGGAAATTGTTCGCGGAGACATCTAGGGGATTAGTTTGGCAGATGATCCAAGTCATACCCTGGATCAACTTCCAGGATTATCATTTTGTATGGGATTTCCAATAAATCTGGAAATGATCCAGTGAGTCGAATAGGGCTAAAGTAAAGCAAATTCCAGTTGTGAGAGTTGGAATGCACTCTCGGTAAAATTCGGAAAAGCTTTAAATGCGGGAGCGCCGCGCCGCTCAAAGCTGGTAATGAACGGCAGGCGTAAACGTTTTAAGCATAATGTCTTGTCCATGTAAGGCGTATTTCATTTGGAGTGTCGTAGTTTTCCGATAGGGTTTCTCGTGTCTCACGCATCGTGATTAGGTACTGACAATTATCGTTTTTGACATCTCTAATGTCAACCATTTAACCATGGAAAACTACACGGTTCAACAACGTTTACAAATAATTCAATTATTTTACCAAAACTCGCGGTCGATCGCGGCTACTTTACGTGCGTTGACTCCAATTTTCGGTCGTTATAATCGTCCCACTAGACGAACCATTAAGCGTTTAGTGAAAAAATTTGAGTCGTCATACTCATAATGTTACCGTGCCAGTGAGACAAAGAAAAGCTAGGAGTGAAGAGAATATTGCGGCTGTACGCGAGTCGGTAAGTCAAGACCGAAATGAATCGATTTCTCGCCGATCTTAGGAATTGGGCATCTCTCAAACGTCGCCGTGGCGTATTTTGCGAAAAGATTTGGCTATGCGTCCATATAAGATCGTACTGACGCAACAACTAAAGCCTCAAGACCATGGTGCGCGTAGAATCTTTTCCGATTGGGCTTTAGCGAAGTTGGCCGAAGATGGTAATTTTCACAAAAAAATCATCCTCAGTGACGAAGCGCATTTTTGGCTCAACGATACAGTGGCAGCCGAGGCATATCCCGCGGAACTAAAAAAAATATCGATGAAAAATTTTATACGGCTATCAAAATCGAAAAAGCAGAAAGCAATAAATACAAAAAAGATATAGAGGCTTTTGAAAAGTTTTGCAAAGGCAAATCAAATGAAATTTACAACAGTTTCGTGTTTCACTCACGAATCCAGAAGGAAGCGGAGCCATTTGACGCTTTTTTCATAGACTTAAAGCAGTTAAGTTAAAATTGTAACTTCAACGAACCCGATCGGATGGTGAGGGATAGAATTATCTTGAGAACGGCGGATAAACGTCTACAGAAGAGGTGTTTGGAGGCCGAGGACTTGGACTTACAGAAGACCATTGAAATGGCACGAGCGGCCGAAGCAACAACAAAACAATTAGCAGAAATGACGAGCACGGTCAGAAGAGCGGACGAAATCAAGATAGGTAACAAAATTCAATATAGAACTAAAAATAATGTAAAAACATTTACGAATCATAAGGAGATGAAAATAGATTGTAGAAGATGTATGAGGAAACACCATGTAAAAGATTGCCCAGCCTACGGGAAAGAATGTCGAAAATGTAACAAACTTAATCATTTTGCCATAGCATGCTCAACAAAGAAAGTGAACGAAATTACGGAAAAATCGACTGAGATTTCTTCTCCTTTGAGAGAACTATTGTAAAAGAATATTGAGTTTGATTGGCATCAAACGCACGATACTTGCCTATCTAAAATTAAAAAACTTATAGAAGAGGCTCCAGTGCTAAAGCCGTTCAATGCTCAAGAAAAAATAGTTTTGCAAACAGATGCATCGCAAAATAGTTTAGGGTGTTGTTTTATACAAAACAATAAACCCGTTTGCTTCGCATCATGCAGTTTAAGCGACACGGAGAAAAATTATTCTCAAATTGAGAAAGAGCTGCTAGCTATTGTCTTTCCCTGTAACAAATGGCATGCACTTATATATGGAAGGAGAATTGAGATCCAAACAGATCACAAACCCCTAATTGGATTAATTGGGAAGGAATATAATAAGATTCCGTCACCTAGACTTCAAAGAATGAAACTTAGATTAGAAAAATATAATTTAGATTTGAAATTTGTTCCTGGAAAATTTTTATATTTAGCGGATTGTCTATCTAGGAATATACGTAATCCGGCTTCTAAAGAAGAAATTGTAGAAGGAATCAATGAATTAGTACTGTTGGAGCCAAAAGCAACGAGGTAGAACTGAAACAGGAAGAGTGCTAGTTAAAATCTCTCAACGACAAACCATATCACTAACCTTCACAATCACTGATGTCGATCCTACCTCCTGCCCACGATCCGCTGCTAATTGGCGTCCAGCACACATACCTTGCCCGTCCTGGATGTCCTCTGAAATACGGCGAAATCATATATTATTTGATGCCGATCCAAATCATCATAGTTGCAACACTTTACATCACCAAACGTAAACAAACACGAAACAACACAGCACAGATGACAGCACGATCAGCTGATCATACAACATCATTGAACATATGTAACACAACTTGCAACATGCTGCTGTTCAACATGCACTCAGATGCATTGTTGCAACAGCATTTTTAGAATATAAGATGGTTGACCGTAAACTTGAATGATGTTATATATTTTCATGGGAAGTAACTAGTATATAACGCGGCACTTCGATTAGAGAAGCGGTTGAGTGCACTTGAGTTTGAATACCTTTTAACATTTACGATTAGAATTGACTAGACCCTTTGCTTGATTTATGACTTTGATTTAGATTAACGAATTGGATTAATTGCATATGTATTAGCTTCTAAACTGTGTTAACGCAACCTAAATATAGATTTAATTTTAACTACAACGTGTGTGTTGTGATATTTATTTCTCCTGCATCGGGAGTGGTCCGTCGAGCAAGACCACACACATTGCGCCCCACAAGTACATACAATTAACGTCAGTGACCAAAGAAAACAAGAATTACAGGATGAAACCTCAAAAGATCCTAAATTGAAGTTATTAAGGGTGGCCAAAGGAAAAAAGGCATCTTCAAGAAGGAATTAAATATTACTGGATATTTAGAAATGAACTATACATAAGTGATAATATTTTATTTTTCGGGGATAGAATATTAGTCCCTAAAGGTCTTCGTCATCATCCTTCTTCCTCCCCGGAACCTAATGTCTTAGGGGCGTGCTAGATACTCGTATTGGTACTTTGGATTCCTAAGGTATAAGACATGTTGTCTTATTTAGTGTTCGTACAGAACCTGCTGGTAATTATAATTTCACCCATCCAACAGTTAAAGTCTCATGTTCCCTTTAGTCGGATTAGAGGCTTAGTCTGAGAGATGGATTAGTGATAACCTACCCTATCATTTCCTCTTTTTGCACGTTTAGTGTCCTTCATCCTACCTATTTTGTTATCAAGACGTGGTGTTAGAGGAAATTATGTGTGTGTATGATTACGAATGATCCGACTGCTCCATAAGTGTCCTCTACAAAGCAGTCATTGAGCGTAATCACTACACTATTAAGGCCTATGACTCTATTGCCGCTATATTTTTCTTATTTGCTAGCTAAGCATATTAGAGTCTTTTTTGTTTTTCTATTTAATATTTCTATGTTTTTATATTTTCTAGCTGAGTTCTTTGTTGAGACCTGTCTACTAATGTCTGTCCTTTTCATTTTGTAGCTAATTTCTTTGCCGAATTTCCATTGGAGCTATATTACCTGATTGGACGGTCGACTCCGTTGGATGAACAAATTTTATCGGTAAGTAATATGAAATATAAAAATTAAAACTGAAATTGTTATACAAAGTCAAACCATGCTTAGTTCGTTTTGTTTATGGTTTCTTTGTATAACTGTTATATGTAATGTTCAAAATTGATCCGTAATATACATTTAAATATTATTTTCATTAATTTCTCAAAAATGGGCACCTATACGCGTTTCATCCTCGCCCAAGAGGAATCATCAGTAGGTTTTCTTAATGTGATGTGAACAAATTTATAATTTTGAATGATACACTATAAGTAATTGTTCCACTTACCTTGTTCATCCATCGTGTGTTTTCCATCCATATCCTATTCCCTCTCCATTTTTACTTTTTCTAACTTCTCAGTTTTCAGTTAAACACACTATAGGTAGTCTGCTTATGTCTTCCTATCACTATCCTCGTGTCACTACACTCTCTTGTCACTCTACTCTGCTCTTCACTCCAACTTCCTTCCTTTTCCTAACACTGTTTCCATTCTACCTTCCTTAATCTTCTATTCATTTTTATACTTTTATCCTCACTATTTCATTCCACCTCACTTTTCCTATTCTCTTCACACTTCATTATTTTCGTCTACTATCCCTGTCGGCACATTACGTGTGCCTTTCTGCCACTTCACCCGCGCCTAACAATCCCGACACTTCACCAGCGCCTAACCATCCCGACACTACTTCCTCACTTCGACACGACCATCCGACCGCGCAATGTCGACCGCATTGTATCTGACATTTCTTCTTTTTCTCGCGCCTGCAATTCTCGCTCTCACCTCTCTATCCCAAATTCACTTTTTTCTCTTTCTTATTTTCGCGCCTGCCATCTTCCTTTCAGATTATATTACTTTCTTCTAACTTCTAAAATCACTATGTACACCTTGCGTGTGTCTTCCCGCCATTTCACGCGTATCTAGCCATCCCGGCACTGCCCACACCAATTAACACTTCCGACTATCTGACCGCGCCAATTAATACTTCCTACTACCTGTCCGCGCAATGCATACTGCATTGTATCTGATTTTTTTCTATGATGTGCGTACAGGTCGTGTTGTGTTTTGTTTTTCTTCTTGTAGGATTGAGTGACCATATTCCAGTTATCTCTAGTCAGTGTTCCGGTTATCTCTAGTCAGTGTTGTTAGTTTTCTGTTTTTCTTGACGTGGTGAGTGACCATTTCTCGGTTATCTCCTGTTGTTGTCTTGTAAGTCATTTAGTTGATTTTATTGTCATAGAGTGGCCTTTCTCGGCTATCTCTTGTTAATTTCGATAGTTTTATTGTCATAGAGTGGCCTTTTTCGGCTATCTTTTAAATTTTTTACATAAGTCACATTTGGGCATTGAGAAGACCAAACAAAGAGCTCGCACGCTTGTGTTTTGGCCTTCGATGAATTCAGATATTAAAGATTTAAAAAATCAAATGTAGTGTTTGAGATTGGCGAGCTGACACGACATAAAAAAAATGAATTCACAAAGCATCACCACCTAATGTATGAACAAGGATACTTATCTGATCCGCACCGCCAATATCGCCACTTGCATCACATTCCAGCTCTGCTCATCGCTTCCCAGCACATGTTGGCGCAATCTCTTCTTTCTGCGTCTTGCTCATCGTCCACGCATCCTCGAACATCGTCATCCTAAAAAAAGAATATTTTAATTTAAATTATTGTATAGATTTGATTGAAATTGAAATTTATTGATATTGTTTACTTACCTTGCTTATGACCACTATTCACATTACATACACTAAAACAGCTGATGAATACATAGAGTATGATGTAATTGAAGAAACTAGTTCATCGAATTTCGGAGCAGGCGACGATACTCGATATCAGCTGTGCAAAACTTCTGTTTATTTATGATTAAACTCTCAAATAGACAGTTCTTAATCGATTCCGGAGCAGATTATTCCATATTAACACCAACTAAGGCGATGAAAGCAAATTCGAAAGTGGACGATCAGGACGATGTGTGTGTGCGATATTTTGCTGCTAATGGGTCGCAAATCAGAACGTACGGATCGAAAGTCATCGAATGTAGCCTAAATTTGCGTCAAAATTTTGTGTGGCGCTGCACTGTCGCCGACGTCACAACTTCAATTATTGGCGCTGATTTTCTGCACGAATATGGACTACTTGTCGACATCAGAGGAAAGCAGCTAATTGACAGCCGTACTGGTTTAACCCTAGTTTACTGTTTGGGGTGCAAATGCACCCCAGCGCATGTTTCACTTAATATAACTTCGAAATTTTTCAAGTTTTCATTATAAATTTTTCAATAGCTTAACAAAATTTAGTTTTGTTTCAGTTTTTAATGTTTGTACAATTGTAGCTACACAAATTCATTTTTTACGAATTTGTTGTGGAAATAAGGCATTGGTTCTGTCGTGGGGTGCATTTGCACCCCAGATAATTTATTTGAGTTTCAGACCTTTTTATTTTGATTTGAAACTGATATTTATTTTAAAATAAGAATAAGAATATCTAAACTTTAATCTGGGATTATAAAGAAACTTTAAAAATGTTAATAATAGTACGAAATATTGTTTCTTCGGAATGACCTTTGGGACATCAAATGTGACTGTGTTTCAGACACGATTTAAATTTGAAACTGTTTCATATTTCTCTAAATTTCATAAATAAACAACAGAAACATAGTCAAATGATCAGAGATACTAATTGGAGAAAAGTTTGCTAACTAAGATTTCGAAAAAGAGCTGCATTACGGAATTTATGAACAAAACTCCACTTCGAGCCCATTAGTCTCGGCCTGCTATTCTTATTTATGTGAAGCGATTTCACTTTTATAACTGAACTAATAAGTTCTGCTGAAATCGTCAAATGATGTGGAACCCGAAACGATGCATAACACTCGCAAAATCAGTGAATGGAATGCATACCATACGGAAATTTCATGAACATCTCCCTTGTTTGAGTGTATCATGTCATTTATATGAATATCAGTATGCCTGTCGTCTACCCAAACTCAACATGTATGCCTCCCGCATTTCTGAATTCGCACTCACTATCTCACTTTTGTTTTTCCTATTTAATTAACATAAAACACGATCAAAATGAATCAAATTAAAAAAATTTGGAAGTCAGTTAATGCAGAAATATAGACATACATACTGTGGGGTGCATTTGCACCCCATAACATGAAACTAGTAAGAAAATGGTTGCGGTAAACTAGGGTTAACATCGAGAGGGACAGTTCGAGCAACTTGCATTCCCAAGGTATCACTTTACAGTATATCCGATAAATTTGCTTTTCGTTTCGAGGAGTTTAAAGAACTTCTAGACGACAAACCATCGTATAAGATTAAACATCATGCCCAAGTGACACTTCACATCGAGACAACAGGCCCTCCAGCGACAGCTCGAGCTCGACGATTGCCTCCTAATAAGTTAGCGGCAGGAAAGGCAGAGTTTAATGAACTTTTGAAGTTGGGGATTTGTTGACCCTCAAGGAGTAATTATTCGTCACCTCTTCACATGGTACGGAAATCAAATGTTAAGTGGTGATTTTCGGTATTTAAACGCTCAAACCATTCCCGATAATTATCCAGTACCACACATACGAGATTTTCAAAACAATCTTCACGGAATGAAATATTTTTCACGCATCGACCTCCGAAGAGCATTTCATCAAATCCCTATGGAAGAAAAAGACATACCCAAAACAGCGATTATAACTCCATTCGGATTATACGAATTTGTTTTCATGACGTTTGGATTATGAAATGCTGCTGAGACTTTTCAGAGGCTAATTGATGAAGTTTTACGAGGCCTGGATTTTGCGTTCCCATACATTGATGATATTTTCACCGCATCTCATTCCATGGACGAGCACATTCAGCATATACGAAGCGTGTTGACAAAATTGAGTGAGTATGGATTACGTATCAACCCTCAAAAATGTGAGACGGCGAAAAACGAAATTCAATTCTTGGGTCCATTGGTGCTTCCAGAAGGGATCAAGCCGTTACCAGAAAAAGTAGATGCCATCACATTTCCCGAAACCAACCATGGTATGCGAGTTACGGAAGTTTCTGGCCATGATCAACTTTTATCGTCGATTTTTGCTGAATGCAGCGTGCATCCAGAATCGATTGCAATAACTGATTCCCGGAAACAAGAAGAACGATAAATCGAAGATTGTTTGGACGACAGACACGACTTTAGCATTCGAGGAGTATAAACGTATGCTAGTAAACGTTACTATACTAGTTCATCATCATCATCATCAATGTGGCACGATAGCCCGACGTCGGGCCTTGGCCGCCTGAATCGTTGACCTCCAATTGTCGCGGTTACGTGACCTTATCCTCCAGTTTCGGAAGCCCAGCAGCTGGTGGGCGTCTTAACCTACGGAGTTCTGCCAGCGAGCTCTCGGTCGTCCACGCAACCTCGCTCCGTCAATTCGTTGTGCGTTCATCACTTTCTTTGGCATGCGATTGTCGTCCATCCGTTGTACATGCCCCGCCCATTGCAGACGTTGAAGCTTCACAATTTTCGATACTTGCAGCTCATCGTACAATTGATACAACTCATGGTTGTACCGGGTACGCCATTGGTCTCGCTCGCGAACGGCCCCGAAAATTCGCCGAAGGACCTTTCGTTCGAATCGGTCTAGCAAAATTTCGGAGGCTTGGGTAGGGGTCCATGTTTCGCAGCCATAACATAGCACGGGTCGGATTATCGTTTTGTACACGCGGAGCTTCGTGTTCCTGTGCGCAAGTTTCGAATTAATTATAGGGAGGACCGAGAAATATGTCTTATTGGCTAGTTGTATCCGTCGCTTAATTTCGTCGGTTTCGTTGGCGTCCTTTGATAAGTTACAACCCAGATAGTTGAAGTTGTCTACATACTCGATATTAAGGTCCCCCACTGTGATGCTTGAGTTTGCTGGCGTCCTTGTTTTCGATTGCATCATGGCCTTTGTTTTGCTTTTGTTGATATGTAGTCCAACTTCCTTTGCGGCGTTATTGAGGTTATGCAGAGGAAGAGAAGAGAAGAGATTTCAAAGTATACTGCGATCATAAGCCGTTAGCATATGCGTTCACAAAGAAGCCGCAGAAGGAAATACCTCGACGCATGGAACAACTTTACTTTATAAGCCAGTATACAACGAATATCGTCCATGTACTTGGAAAGGAGAACTTGATTGCTGACATCCTCTCGAGAATTGATCAAATCGACGTGAAAGGGATCGACTACCACAAATTAGCAGGAGCCCAGAAAGCTGACGAGGAACTCAACAACCTGATGTCTGGAACTAGACCAACAGCGCTAGTTCTGAAATCAGTCACGTTGCCAAACAGCAAAATCACACTTATCTGCGATGTTTCAGGTAGGAGTATTCGACCTTACATAACTAACGAATTTCGTTTCGTCGTTATAGAGCTGATGCATCACCTAAATCATCCCGGCGTTAGTGGCACCACCAACCTTGTTAAGGAGCGTTACGTTTGGCCGAACATGAGGAAGTCATGCCAGCAATTCGTTAAATATTGCATCGCTTGTCAAAGGACGAAAGTTCATCGCCATTCGAAAGCACCACTGACACGCTATAGTACGGAATGCGAACGGTTCGATCATATAAATGTGGATATCGTTGGACCCTTGCCCGATTCACGTGGGTATTCGTACTTGTTAACAATCGTCGACCGCAGTACTCGTTGGCCAGAAGCGATTCCGCTGACCGCCCGTTTCGGAATTCCACACCGCATCACAACCGATCGAGGCAGGCAATTTGAGAGTCAACTTTTCAACCAGCTCAACGCCTTATTGGGAATTAGTCATCTCAGGACTACATCATACCATCCCCAAGCAAATGGTATGGTCGAGCGATGGCACCGCACCCTGAAGACAGCCTTAAAAGCGAAGTTTTCGAACAACTGGATCGATGAATTACCTTTGGTCTTACTAGGACTTCGTGCAACAGTGAAGGACGATATCAACGCGTCACCAGCAGAAATAACGCATGGAAAGCCGCTAACGTTACCAGGCCAGTTTTTCAACGAATCATGCAAGAATCCTGTAGACACGGAATTTTTAAGTAAATTCAAGCAGCGCATGGATGAGATACGACCACGCGAGCCGAAATATCACGACAAACCTAAATTCTTCATTCATCATTAAAAGATGTACAATATGTTTTCGTGCGAGACAACTCTCACAGGACCCCATTACAACCTCCGTACAAGGGACCCTACAAGGTTATTCGAAATGGAGAGAAAGTTTTCAAGATCGAGATAGCAGGAAAGTCGGACACAGTAAGCATCGATCGACTGAAGCCAGCCTTCCTCCAGAGTGACGACAACACCACGACACTGAAGCCAAACCCGATCCGGACGAAAGGTACGCTTTTCAAAACGATTCCTTCATTAGAGGGGGAGTACTGTGGCAATACTTTATACTGTGGCCATACTTTTGGAAAATGACACAACGAGAAATGCGAGTTCAGTGGTTCGACCGAACTACTTCCGTCGTCTTTCTTCTACGTCGAGACGTCAACGCGCGCGGATCACACGAGAATTATTTTGTATCAATTTTATAACTCGGACTTTATTTCTCAATAAATGTATTTTAACATAGTTAAAGGAACCCGCGTTTAACTATAATTCAAACCTTTTAGAACTTACATTTGAATTTGCTGAATATGTTCTAAATACTAGAATACTACTCTTATCATTTATATACATTGACTCCATTCGGATTATACGAATTTGTTTTCATGACGTTTGGATTACGAAATGCTGCTGAGACTTTTCAGAGGCTAATTGATGAAGTTTTACGAGGCCTGGATTTTGCGTTCCCATACATTGATGATATTTTCACCGCATCTCATTCCATGGACGAGCACATTCAGCATATACGAAGCGTGTTGACAAAATTGAGTGAGTATGGATTACGTATCAACCCTCAAAAATGTGAGACGGCGAAAAACGAAATTCAATTCTTGGGTCCATTGGTGCTTCCAGAAGGGATCAAGCCGTTACCAGAAAAAGTAGATGCCATCACATTTCCCGAAACCAACCATGGTATGCGAGTTACGGAAGTTTCTGGCCATGATCAACTTTTATCGTCGATTTTTGCTGAATGCAGCGTGCATCCAGAATCGATTGCAATAACTGATTCCCGGAAACAAGAAGAACGATAAATCGAAGATTGTTTGGACGACAGACACGACTTTAGCATTCGAGGAGTATAAACGTATGCTAGTAAACGTTACTATACTAGTTCATCATCATCATCATCAATGTGGCACGATAGCCCGACGTCGGGCCTTGGCCGCCTGAATCGTTGACCTCCAATTGTCGCGGTTACGTGACCTTATCCTCCAGTTTCGGAAGCCCAGCAGCTGGTGGGCGTCTTAACCTACGGAGTTCTGCCAGCGAGCTCTCGGTCGTCCACGCAACCTCGCTCCGTCAATTCGTTGTGCGTTCATCACTTTCTTTGGCATGCGATTGTCGTCCATCCGTTGTACATGCCCCGCCCATTGCAGACGTTGAAGCTTCACAATTTTCGATACTTGCAGCTCATCGTACAATTGATACAACTCATGGTTGTACCGGGTACGCCATTGGTCTCGCTCGCGAACGGCCCCGAAAATTCGCCGAAGGACCTTTCGTTCGAATCGGTCTAGCAAAATTTCGGAGGCTTGGGTAGGGGTCCATGTTTCGCAGCCATAACATAGCACGGGTCGGATTATCGTTTTGTACACGCGGAGCTTCGTGTTCCTGTGCGCAAGTTTCGAATTAATTATAGGGAGGACCGAGAAATATGTCTTATTGGCTAGTTGTATCCGTCGCTTAATTTCGTCGGTTTCGTTGGCGTCCTTTGATAAGTTACAACCCAGATAGTTGAAGTTGTCTACATACTCGATATTAAGGTCCCCCACTGTGATGCTTGAGTTTGCTGGCGTCCTTGTTTTCGATTGCATCATGGCCTTTGTTTTGCTTTCGTTGATATGTAGTCCAACTTCCTTTGCGGCGTTATTGAGGTTATGCAGAGGAAGAGAAGAGAAGAGATTTCAAAGTATACTGCGATCATAAGCCGTTAGCATATGCGTTCACAAAGAAGCCGCAGAAGGAAATACCTCGACGCATGGAACAACTTTACTTTAAAAGCCAGTATACAACGAATATCGTCCATGTACTTGGAAAGGAGAACTTGATTGCTGACATCCTCTCGAGAATTGATCAAATCGACGTGAAAGGGATCGACTACCACAAATTAGCAGGAGCCCAGAAAGCTGACGAGGAACTCAACAACCTGATGTCTGGAACTAGACCAACAGCGCTAGTTCTGAAATCAGTCACGTTGCCAAACAGCAAAATCACACTTATCTGCGATGTTTCAGGTAGGAGTATTCGACCTTACATAACTAACGAATTTCGTTTCGTCGTTATAGAGCTGATGCATCACCTAAATCATCCCGGCGTTAGTGGCACCACCAACCTTGTTAAGGAGCGTTACGTTTGGCCGAACATGAGGAAGTCATGCCAGCAATTCGTTAAATATTGCATCGCTTGTCAAAGGACGAAAGTTCATCGCCATTCGAAAGCACCACTGACACGCTATAGTACGGAATGCGAACGGTTCGATCATATAAATGTGGATATCGTTGGACCCTTGCCCGATTCACGTGGGTATTCGTACTTGTTAACAATCGTCGACCGCAGTACTCGTTGGCCAGAAGCGATTCCGCTGACCGCCCGTTTCGGAATTCCACACCGCATCACAACCGATCGAGGCAGGCAATTTGAGAGTCAACTTTTCAACCAGCTCAACGCCTTATTGGGAATTAGTCATCTCAGGACTACATCATACCATCCCCAAGCAAATGGTATGGTCGAGCGATGGCACCGCACCCTGAAGACAGCCTTAAAAGCGAAGTTTTCGAACAACTGGATCGATGAATTACCTTTGGTCTTACTAGGACTTCGTGCAACAGTGAAGGACGATATCAACGCGTCACCAGCAGAAATAACGCATGGAAAGCCGCTAACGTTACCAGGCCAGTTTTTCAACGAATCATGCAAGAATCCTGTAGACACGGAATTTTTAAGTAAATTCAAGCAGCGCATGGATGAGATACGACCACGCGAGCCGAAATATCACGACAAACCTAAATTCTTCATTCATCATTAAAAGATGTACAATATGTTTTCGTGCGAGACGACTCTCACAGGACCCCATTACAACCTCCGTACAAGGGACCCTACAAGGTTATTCGAAATGGAGAGAAAGTTTTCAAGATCGAGATAGCAGGAAAGTCGGACACAGTAAGCATCGATCGACTGAAGCCAGCCTTCCTCCAGAGTGACGACAACACCACGACACTGAAGCCAAACCCGATCCGGACGAAAGGTACGCTTTTCAAAACGATTCCTTCATTAGAGGGGGAGTACTGTGGCAATACTTTATACTGTGGCCATACTTTTGGAAAATGACACAACGAGAAATGCGAGTTCAGTGGTTCGACCGAACTACTTCCGTCGTCTTTCTTCTACGTCGAGACGTCAACGCGCGCGGATCACACGAGAATTATTTTGTATCAATTTTATAACTCGGACTTTATTTCTCAATAAATGTATTTTAACATAGTTAAAGGAACCCGCGTTTAACTATAATTCAAACCTTTTAGAACTTACATTTGAATTTGCTGAATATGTTCTAAATACTAGAATACTACTCTTATCATTTATATACATTGACATTGCCAACATCAAGATCACTGTAGCTTAGTGGTAGAAGTGTGGGCTCTCAGCCCGTAGTCCGTGGTTCGATTCCTCATGTAAGCAAAGTTATTTTTTTCTCTTTTTATCCTGTATCCTGATTGAATAGAATAGAGGGACTAAAAGTTCTTTGAACCCATGGTAGCTCGGTAGTTCCTTGAAATCGTGAGCCGTTCGAAACGTTATGGGAACCGTATCCAAAATTACATGTGGAATCGAATCACAGGACAACTCACTTGATTTATCGAGCTCGAACTGTGTACGTCGCTTTTATTGAATTTGAATATATATTGTTATCATTAATTTGCAAGTGTTATAATTTGAAATTTGAAGGTCCGTCAAGTGTCAGAGTTTTGAACATTGTTTTTCGAACATGTAGCATTTGTCAAAAATACAGAAATTCGAATATCAAAGAGCCAATGTTAAACTACGATATTCCAGAAGCACCCTATCAAGAATTAGGTGTAGATATTATGGAAATTGGTGGAAATAATTATCTTATTGCGGTCGACTATTTGTCAAAATATCTTGACATTCTCCCAATGACAAGAAAAACTGCTCAAGCAGTAATTAATAAACTGGAAATTATATTTTCAATTCATGGAATCCCAAAAACAGTGGAAGCCGATAATAACCTGCCATTTAATTCTTACGATTTTAAAATGGGTTAGCTGAGAAATATATATATATATATGAACGTAGCTAACAATTTAATTCGTAAAAGTAAAGAGACAGGAAATAGTTTATGGATAGCCTTACTGGAGTACCGTAATACTCCAATTAAAGGATCAACTTTGTCACCAGTATCTCATACTGATGGATAGGCAAACTAGAACATTAGTCCCGGGTAATATATAGTAAATATAGGGTTAACGATAAATATAAAAGTATAGTCCCTATAATTAGAAAGAACAATAAAGCTAAAAAAAAACAGATATGATAGAACCACAAGAAAACGTAAGCCTTTCAGTGAAGGGGAAAAAGTGTGGATACAGGAAGATAGGAATTGGAAACCTGAAATGATTAAACGTAAATTGAAAGAACCTCGTTCATATTTGGTTGAGTTCAGCAATGGAAAAATTGTACATAGAAATTCATTTTATTTAAGAAATCGATTATAAATGGCTGATATATCTTCATTGTAACATATAAAATTTTAGTGAATGAATTATACAATGAAAAAATGATATATCTTAATCATAACATATTAAATTTTAATGTACAAACTAAGATAAATGAAATGTAACAATGAATTATACAATTAGAAAAAAAAATTAAAAAGGGAGATGTATTATAAGTAAATAATAATATCAATAAATATGAGTTATGTATTATATGTAAATATTAACATCCATAAGTAAGAAATACTGTACTAGATGTAAGTGTTAAATATCAGATATTAAATAAACAGTTCTAACATAATACAGGGGGATACTTGCCACAACAAATTTTAATGTGGATGAGACGGCATTATTTTGGAAAAAATGCTTCAGAGTCTTCATTTCAAAGGAAGAAAAAACGATGCCAGGATTTAAAGCCGCCAAAGATAGGTTGACCCTTTTGCTGGGTGCCAAGCCAACGCACCTGGCAATATGAAGTTAAAACCGATGATGAGTTACCATTCCGAAAATCATAGGGCACTAAAAAATTACCTAAAAGTAAGCTTACCACTGCACTACCGGTGGAACTCAAAGGCATGGATGTCGGCCGAATTATTCCAACAATGGTTTACGGAGTCATTCAAACCAAGTGTGGAAATTTTTTGTAGGGAGCAAAAAATCCCGTTCAAAGTCTTACTATTAATGGATAATGCTCCCTGCCACCCGAAACACTTAAGTGATTTATATGAAGAGATCAAAATGGTTTTCCGTCCGCCAAACACGTCATCCATATTGCAGCCAATGGACCAGAACGTAATTGCAACCTTCAAATCTTATTATCTACGGCGGATTTTTTTCAAACCGATAGCCGCGAAAGACAACGATAGTTCTGATGTGCCAAAACACAACAAACTGAAATCTTTTTGGAAACTCATACATTAATAAATTTTATATGTTAAAGGCGCTTGGAAAAAAACTACAGTTGATATCAGCCCGCATAGAAGCTGATATGCATGTATACCCAACCGCTTCTTATGTTCCAAAAATCGCGATGCATTTTATATCTCGAATCGGTTGACAGAGATCGTCACTCTGCCTTCCGGCTTCCTTCCTGTTCTGACCGGCAACGTGAACCGGTTTCCTATCTTTCCCTAAAATTGTAAACACATTTATTGAAATATGTACATACATCTTATTTTCTATGTACAATCCGCCATCTCTTAAAAACATAATATTGGCGACGAGGATGGTTTTTTTTTTAATTTTTGTATGGAAAACCATTTGTCCCTTGTACGGATTATCAGGCCATTAAAGAAATTTTTAACCCAAGTAAGAGCACACCTGCAGTCGCAGCCGCCAGGTTGCAAAGGTAGGCAGTGAAATTGTCTAGGTTTCAGTACAAAATTAAGTATCGGTCGGCCACTAAAATGAAAAATGTAGATGCCTTATCACGTTTTCCACTGAAGGACTCTTCAGACATTAAACGCATTTCCATATGTGAAAATAGTATGTCAGAAACTTTTATGTCCGTAACTAAAATTAGGTGAGAGTTACATCAAGATGAAATTTTATCGAAAGTCAGGGAATATGTGTATAATGGATGGCCAAATCAAGTAGATTTAAGCGTCAATCCTTTTAAAATGGTTCGTAATAGTTTGAGTATTGAGAATGGCAATCTTTATTTCGGTAGCCGTATTATCATTCCAAAACCATTACAGCGTGTAGTTTTAACAAAATTACACGATGAAAATAATCACGTAGGAATAGTCATTATGAACAAGACTGCTAGGTCATATGTATGATGGCCAGGAATAGATCGTGCTATATTCATCAGCAAACTAAAAATTGGCCTCGTGAAGTAGTCAAAACACATTGGCCTCAAACGACGTATCCTTTTGAGCGAATCAATTTAGATTTTAGTGGGGATCCTGTAAACGAAGCAACATCTGACGTTGCAATGATGGTGAGACAGTAGGATTTAGAGGTGGATTCATTGAGACAATGACCGTCTTCTGCTTACGGGCTTGTAGTATACACAAATACTGGGTAATATTACAAATGAGATATCTTCAATCAAAAATTATCTAACTCCCTGTTTTAATATACATATGTATTTAAAAGATTGGCTTATATTATAAAGAAGAGAACCAATAGGGAATGTGGGTGTAAGGTTCACATAATGCGAGCGTTACAGTAGTTATCTTAACTGTAGAGTTACTAGTTGTGACCCGCACACACGGAACTTATCTATATTAGATTATATGTATCTGAATTACT
Organism: Microchrysa polita; assembly: GCA_949715475.1. Lineage (NCBI taxonomy): Eukaryota > Metazoa > Arthropoda > Insecta > Diptera > Stratiomyidae > Microchrysa > Microchrysa polita. The sequence continues at coordinate 31,450,091 of OX454420.1, read as the reverse complement.
TGTTGTCTGTGTGCAACATGCTGCACTAGTGTGTAAGATTTATCGATCATTGTATGTATCTATTTATAACTTAGTGTGTACAGCTTGTTGCGCGAATTAAGAATTTTCTTTTATTATTAGCCAAAATAAAGCAGAGTAAAAGATTGGCTTAAAAGACTTCTTTTATTTCACTTATAACAATATACATATCTTCGGTCTTACAATCGAACTGACTTATGCCTACGAGAGCATTGATATTTATTCATCTTTGACTTTATCATTATCCTCCCAGCGAACATTCTGAATTCATACTGAAGTCAAAGTGAATTCATTTCATGAACGTGAATTCACTTGAGCTTCATTTAGGCTTCAGTTTGATATCACATCGGATTCACCTACGTATGAAAATTTTTACGCCGAAATGAAATCATTTCGTGGATTCAGAATGAATTCAGGAGATGAATCCCAACTGAAACCATAGGGTGGTTTCGAAACGAATTCAGAATATGAGTCCTAAATGAAATCATTAGGTGGCTTCAGAGTGAGTTCAGTAGATGAAAGACAAGTGAAATCATTAGGTGGTTTCAGTAAGAATTCAGTACATGAGTTCAAAGTGAAATCACTGGGTGTTTTCAGAACGGATTCAGTAGATGATTTTAAATTGAAATTAATTGTAAGCTATCAAAAGGCTAGTTTTTAGTGCATCATTGGGTTGGGCACTGCTGCCATACACGATCCTAAATATAAATTAATTTTTAAAAATTTATGTTTGGCATTTTTTAAGTAGACAAAGTCCAATCAAATGAGGTCCTAACCACTTTTGTAAGTCAAATATTGACTGAGTTTCAGGGTGTCAAAAATAAGGTATTTTCCACAAAAATAACGTAGTGTAGTCCAAAAAACTAGAGAAAAAACGGTAGTATTCCATTTATTCCGAGGTAAATGTCGAATATGGCTGGCCTAGATTAGACACTTTACCTTTTTTAAAGTTGCTTTTAGTAAAAGTCTTCAAAATTACTTTAAGTTTAACTTCATTTCACATGTGAAGCACAGCTAATTATACTCAATTGACACTTTTATAAAAATTATTAAAAGTTTTCAATATAGCATTCCAACGATTGCTACGGGTATTATTATAGGTTTCAGTATGGGTTTCAGTTGCCTTTCGCTTCATGAAGCCTAAGCGAGATCATTTCCTGAAAGAAATCTGAATACATTCAGTAACTATTCAGCTGCTGAAAATTAAGTGAATGCATTCACCTAGCTTTCATTTCCTGAAAGAAAAGTGAATACGTTCATAAATTGTTCACTAGGTGAAGCTCAAGTGAAGTGTACATTCAAAATGTGATTTCAGTTCGGTTTCACCTAGTGAATGTTCACTAAAATGTTGGCTGGGCTGTTTATCTCTTATATTTCGTTCTTACATTCTATGTGTGTTTTATGATAAGCAGTCATAAATGTGTAAATATCGATGAGCGAGTATACATCTTATCAATTCCATTTAAAATTCTTAGCTTTTAATTTATGGCAATGATAATGAAAATAGAAAAGGATAGAACATAATCGTGTATGTGACTGTACGTGTAGGTAACCGGTTTTTTTTCTTTTTTTTTTACAAAAAATCAGCTGTTTCTACCTCAATGACAGTTCTAGTTGTCGTCGCCGCGTTGTGTGTGTAAACCAATTCGTGTCGGACTATATTTTGTGAAAATTTTTCGTAAAATAACCGGTAATTGTGAACAAATAGCTGATTTTACTCGTGTTTATTAATGTTTACTACCTCGCGTAGAAAAAATTATAAAATAAGTACGTTTTGTGCGTGATTTTTTACAGAAATGGAGTGCGCGATGCAATGTTGCAAGAACAGGAAGATTTCCGTGCGTAAAGGAATATCTTTTTACAGGTAACCATAAATGTATCATGACCATTAAGAACCGCTTTGAGTATACGTGAGAGATTTTAACAGAGCGTATATTCGGAAAGTGAAATTTTAGTGATTTATTTTGTTGTGTTCATCGCCATTGTATCAATTCGTGCTGACCTTGAACGAAAGCATATGCTCAAATGACATTTTACCCATCGGCCAGTGGCGTATCACCAAACATTAAATGCAGGGATAAACATTTGAAATTAGTGCATTCTGTTCGTGTATTTTTGTGTTTCAAAATTTTATGTGCAATATTAGTGTTGTTTATTTTGAAAAAATTGTTAAAATTTATTGTAATAATTGGTTTGTTGTGTTTTTATTTTATTTTTCGCTCAACGTTTCATCTATGTGGCATCTTCAGGGTTTTTTTTCTGTTTCAGGTATATGTTTCTTACAAAAAATAAGGTACGCAGAATCTTTACGTTACAGTAAAAATGGATAAATTATTAAAAAAAGACAATTACCGTGAAGATGCTGCATATGCGAAACGTTGGGCAAATAAAATAAAAATTCTATAAAAACAGTTTGTCTCTGATAATAGCAGGGCAAAATGTCACGCACAATGCATTGCTGAAAAAAATGCTGACTACTACCGTAACTACGCCAAAGCCGGTCCCAAGCCCGGTTGAGAAAGGAGGAGGGGGTAGATTTATGATTAAGGCTTCCTTTTGTGATTTTTTGGACATATAAAATTTCGCTGATGTTTCATAGTTTGCCCTATTTAGATGTTTCATATTTTTCGTGGGAAACACCAATATGTACTTTCCTCCCGATATGATATAATGAGTACAGGAACGCCATGAGACATTTTACTTGTCAAGTTATCATATACCCTGCACCAATTTTTGTTGACCCTACTGAAAAAAATATGTGTCACGCCACTGGTAGATTACGATAGTAGTGGTAGGTGAGATAATATTGAACAAATGGTTACAAAAATTTTCAGTTATGCGTCTTCCTTTTCTTCTTCTTATTCATTGATTTATGGTTCCTACGTGTTTCCACATTATCTTTTATCTGTGGTTCATTACATTTTGGAATCACATGAGCAATGTGCGAGTCATGATTGCAGGATGTAACTCGCGTCGCAAATAAAACGTTGTTTCAATAGGTTATGGGCCCAGGCACTGTCACTGTCACCGTAATAACACCAGCGGAGGTAGCGGGGAGTCGCACCGCGCACACTACCTCAACGCTCACGCGTGATCAACTTACCGCAGTTGCAAATCGGATACACAAGCGAAGAAAGGGGGCGCACGAAAAATGAACTACACGTGTAGTACGTCTGCTTAGTCCGGCTGCTCGAATGCAACTGAAGGGAGAGGCTCCAGGGGCTTTTTCGCACATGGGAGGCTGATTTTTTTTCCAAAGGCCTGTCAAACATGACGTCACTAAAACAGCCATAGCTCCACTCGCGGGCCACGTAGGCTGACGGTTGAGACGTTGTTTGAAAGCGTAGACCTTGGGCTTTGTTAGTGCCAAGTTTCATCGAGAAAGAATTTTTTACATCTCATATCAGTTAAAATTTTCCAGTTTCGAGTAACGGTAAAAAAGTTATTGGCGTTTAAAGTTAAACTTCCTTTTCGAGCTCCGTTTTTCTAAACCGTTATAAGGATCAATATGAAACTTTGCACAAAGATTGGTCAGTATGGCCTTATATACGTTAAATATTAAGACTGTCGACTTTTGCTAAGGAAAAGTAGATATAACAGTAAAATTGTGAAATTTCAATTTGTTCGTGTGTAGCCCCTCTTATGTTTCCAAATATGAAAATTCTGCTAAGGGTTTTTAGAAAATTACATAGGAAAAATGTCTACGATTTTTCATTCGAATAACTGTATCCAAACCGGAAATATAGCCAAGTAAGTATTTAGTAAGAGCCGTTCACAATGCAAGGGAAGCCTCTTAAGCATTTTTTAAATGCATATCTTTTAGCTTGATGAAACAATGAACATGAAATTTGGGGGAAATGCAGAGAATGGTAATAGTGTTTGCCACAAATATTTTGGAAGGACCAAGTTAACAGGGTGTCCCTGAATAGCAAAAATATACTTGTTCAATACGCAAAGGAAAGCTTGCGTGGGCTCTTATGTCAGGGGACACAATGGAATCATTTCATATAACTTGCTTTTCCTTGATTAAAAAAACAGTAACAGTAGATTTACAGCTAATAATTCAGTTCATACACATAAGCCAAGCCATCCTTACGTTTGCCTGAGTTTCTTTTTGCTCAAAGGCCATCAGAAATCTTAAATCGAAAAATGCCCGTAGATTTGCCTTGGGGTACTTTTATACAAACCTTCGTGACCTTTAATGTCCAACGGACAAGATTTGAAAGAAAGCAATTAGTACCAATGTAAAATTTGAATTTTCCAACTAGCGGTGATGCACCGTTCGAGTAAACTGATAAAAGGCCGAGGATGATAACAGGATACCCTCTTTCAAATTTTGTCCGTTGGACATTAAAGGTCACGAAGGTCATTGCGACAGAGTCAGGAAACCCGGAGGTTTCAGTTGAGAGCGTAACATTTTTGTGGATAGCTTGATGGAAACGTCGAGAGTTGAGGAGGTCAGCGAGTAAAGAAGTCGACGAGCTAGTTAGCCCCGATCAACGAGAACACAGCGACGACGAGAACGATTTGTTGTATGGAAAGACGGCGACGACGAGAACGATTTGTTGTACGAAAAGACGGCGACGACGACGATAAGTAGGACATAGATTAGAGTGGTAGTTTTCAATTGCCGCCCCTCAGATCAGTTTGTAGTTTTAGTTTCTATTTATTGATAAGGAATAAATGCGCGATAGGTTTTATAAGTGAAGTGATCGATCATATAGTGTCGTAAAATTATTGAAATATTTGAATTAAATGTTTTGAATTGTGAATCCGTCGTGTTATTCAATCAGTTATCAAAAAGCATAAAGGGGTGATCCAAAACCTTCCCATTCGCGCGTGGCGAAGGACCTCCCAGGATCACGAACGCGGCGGTTAAAATGTTAAGCGCGTGGCGTCCCGCGGCCCTCGCTCCGCAGCGAGCCGGCATCGCCCGTTCCCCAGGTAGAATTGTGCTTCAGCAAAAGAGACTGTTATAAATTGGCGCCTAACGTAAATTCGGCACACAGAAAAAAAAATTGAAAATTGAATTTCGTGCGCAAGCAGAACATTTTTCATGTAGTGTACTTACTGTGTAAACTTTTGTGTATTGAACATACGAGATAAAAAGCGCACGTGCTGTTGCTAGAAAACTAAGTTCTAGTTAGTTCTTTTCGAACTTGGGGTGCGGGTCAATGGCACGGGCTTGATTCTCAAAATCACTATTGTGAGTTACGCACCTCGTTCGGCGAATTTCCATTCCCATTGTGAATACTTCTCGTTCATGTGAACGCACTCATCGTCTGGCGTTAACTAACATATCGATTGACATATGTAATTGTCTTTTCCAGGTAAACAATAATAGTGATTCGGGCAGTCGAATTGGAAATTGTGTAATTTGTAAATTTCGATAGGACGGGTATTGTACAGTCGTGTGATGTTCCCGAAGGACGAAGCAGATAAGTATAAATTCCTTCGCCCATTACGATCATGATCCTTTGTTGTCCATTTCTTGATTTCAGGTGTTAGCAGGGAGTAATGGCGCCAGCAACAACAATGCATTGATCTCGACGATGATACAGTCCAGGACGTAAGTTTATCCTAAATTTACTCTCTTGCCCTAAGCCGCCATTAACAATCTGTACGGCCGCCCCACTCCTAACGATCCGCCGTGTATATAAAAACCGTCCGTAACAATTTATCGAGTGAAAGTAATGATTCCTATATTTTGAAAGTAATCAGATTTTTCCTATTGACTAAATATAACGGTACAAAATGATTAGTTTAATGGGATTTCCCATTGAAATTTTTCTGAGTGTGCTTATTTGCGAAATCGATCCGAAACTTCGACACTACCCGGTGTGACACCATTGGAAGAAACCAAATGAGCCACATTTACGAATATTTGGTGCAAAAGTCATAACATTGAACAAGACACATAGCAGAAAGTTTTCACCGAAGGGCGAAGAACATAATACGGGTTGGCTATTCGAAAACGGCTAAGGCATATCGGTTATTTAATCCTAATAATCGAAAAATCATTGAAGCTCGTGACGTTATATTCATCGAACGTGATTTACCTACGGATTACATCAATGGCAGTGGTGACAATCCACCGAGTGAACTTGATATTCAACTTCTGGTGCCTGAGTCGGTGGCATGTGTGGTTGATTTTGAGGAGCCGAATGATGAGCATCGAGTAAGCGTTGAAACTTGTGTCGATCAGCAAACGGAAGTTGAAATGGCCGAGTGCGGTAACGATGGTGTTAATCAGCGAGGTGAGAGAAGAGTTCCTGGGAGGCAAAAGAAAGTGTATACAGGCCAACGAGGGCGACCACGTTATCAGTACAACGTTTTGAACGTAATTGGTACTGAAGATGTTGCTGTACCTCAAAGCGTCGAAGTAGCGTTGCGTACGGAACATGCGAATGAATTGAGAGTTTTGATGCAGAAGAAGATTGATTCTTTGTGTGTGAATAAGACATGGTCGTTGGTTGATCTACCTGCCGGAGAAAAGGTCATCGGTTGCAAATGGGTGTTTGCCGTGAAACGTGACAAGCTTGGTCAAATTGAACGTTTCAAGTCACGTTTGGTAGCAAAGGGATATGCTCAGCGGTAAGGAGTCAACTACAGGGAAACATTTTCCCCTGTAGCCAGGTACGCATCCATAAGACTAGTTATAGCGTTAGCGGTCGAGCACGGTATTTATATGCATCAAATTGATGTATCATCAGCATATGTACTTAAATAGCGAATCGCATGATGTGGTGTACATGCGTCAACCCGAAGGATTTATTGACGAGCAGCATCCTGAACGTGTTCTGAAGCTACATGAATCACTATACGGCTTGAAGTAAAGTAACCGTGAATGGAACGCTAAATTGAACGAGGTACTCATAAAGATAAGATTTGCAGCATGCGATAGTGAGCCATTCGTGTATACTCGACGAAAAGGTAGTAAAACCAATTTTATTGTGGTATATGTAGATGATCTCATTTTAGCAAACTCGAGCAAAGAAGAACTCGACGAAATCAAGGCACTTATTGCGAACGAATTCGACATCGTTGACGGCGGGCCACTCAAACATTTTCTAGGTATTGAAATTGAGCGAGACGGAGAGACAGGTAGTGTCACTGACGGTCATAAGCATTATGTCGAAGGTTTATTACGTCAATATGGCATGGAAGGTTGTAAGCCAACGAGTACACCGCTTGAGGCTGGATTTCAAGTGAAATGTGACGACGGGAGCTGTAGACGGGTGAATCAAGGTAACTATCAATCCTTAATAGGAGGAGAAGCTAAAAATCCACATTTCATCTAAGATTATAGAGGTACGGAAATTTCGTTTTTACGAAATACCCGTAGATGCGAATTTCGGCGAAAATTGCTCTTTTATGCGAAATGTTCTAATTTGGACTTTTTCCACAAAAAAGTTTATTTTTGTCCAAACAAGTAAATTATTGGAGATAATCTTCCATCTCAGATTTTTTTACAGACGTTTTTCGTTAATAAGAATAGGGAAATTGTTTAATGTAGAGAGTTCGCTGAATTACGAGCACGATGGGTTGCCGAACACCAAGCAAGCACTTTACTTGGAGGTTTGATGAATGAACTTTGTTTTCTGCAATACGATTTTTTTGGGGGCGTTTTTCTCGGGGTTCGGCGGGCCCCAAAATTGAAATGAACTGTACAAAAGCGTAACGATATTAGCGGCATATGCCTCAGCAGTTTCTCGTTTCACCATTACCGTAACTCCTTGAGGAGTGGTCTTGTCGGCTGTATCCATGTGTGTTGTCTGAATTCGGAGTATGATGCAGTTGGCAGATACACTTCATACTGAATAATAAACCCGCGAAGTTTTTTTTTTGCAACGCGAGTTTTTTTGAACAATCGTTTAACTGTGAATCTACAGAATTTCTAGAGTTATAGAAAACTAAAATAACAACAAGAAAATTGACAAAATTAGGTTTTTATGCGAATTTCAGCGAAATTTCCAATATCCAAAATTAGTTTATGTGAAATTCCTGTTTTTTATTTGCGAAATTTCCGTACCTCTAAAGATTATTAATAAAATTGATCAAAATAAAATTAAATAAAAATCATAAAAATCAAATAAAGTTACATACATATAAAATTACATATATCCTACTCACCTTTCCATTTGTCTCAGTGCCATGGCCATCCATGGACCTATCGTCAGCACTATCACCGACACTATCACTAAATCACTTTATTATTTACAGGGGCCACTAATAAAGGAAATTCAGTAGAGGATCAAGGGTGTAACACGCACCATATATTTTGTGGAACAGAATAGAAAGCGATACGATACACATTACACCATTACACACAGCACTTGGGCACGAAAATAAACAACACCGTGATACGTTCGTTTGACAACAACTGTCACCGAAATATCAGAGACCAGCTGTCTGAATTGCGTTCCACATTTGGAGAGATCGGCACTACGTGATCGACATAAGGGTGGCAAATGGGATGGCGGGAATTTGAAAAGGGATTTTCATAATAGAATACTATACAGGGTGTCCGGAAACTGCCGCATAAACGCACTGGATTATGATTCCTCAGTTGATTTCCAGCAAAAAAGTTGTACGCAACATACACCCTCAGCTTAACCCTTTAGGTGCCACAGGCATTTAAAGATTTTTGCAAAAATCATTTTTTTGCACGCCTTAAAGCTCAATATCTCCAAAGCTAGACAAGCTAGGGAAGCGAAACAAAATGATTACTACAGCCAGTGGCGGCTCTTCAGGTGAAGTAGGTGAAGAGCCCCTTCACTACAAAATACATATACTTGAAAATTTCCTCTAATACTATTATTTTAAAAATATTAAAAACTAGCTTCTAACAATAAACACTCCTCAATAAATCATCAATGAAAAACCATAGTCAAAATGTACATAAAATACATATTTTGTATATCACAAACCGAAATCTTTCTACTTCAAATTCTGTGCCCTTGCACAGCAAAATTTCTCCTATCCATAGAATGATTAACAAGTGAAGAGGTAATCGTGTCACAGCTCACCCTCTTCACTTCAGATACACGATTCTACTGCAACAATGTATTCAGCGCGAAATGTGTACACTGGATTTTCTTAGCAAGTGAATAGCTTTTTGGCTGGTATGCACCTCATCTTCACTTCCGTATCGTATGAGGTGATTCTTTGCGATTTCTCTTGTGTTTTTAGTTGATGCAGAATTTCATTTGTGGATAATTTGGAAATTGATAAATTGTTTTGGATGTACAAATTTTTTCGGTTGAGTTATGCAAGTCTATGAAATGACAAAGATAGTATTTTGCCTTTGTAAAACAAAAGGTTTAAGAAAATCATTTACATTATATCGATCCTTGTTTTTAATGGTCACTTCCCTACTTTTGGAGCCACGAGCCGCCACTGATTACAGCCAACAAATTTACCTATAAATTAAAACTAACCATTCTAAAATCGGATAAGAAGTTTGGTTTCTACTGAGCTTCAAAATCAAATTTGTGTGATTTTACCCAAAAACAATCTATTTTGCCATCTCAATTTTCTCCAACTTCTGCCAAAGTGAGGTGCTTGTACGATTCTTTTAAAAATGGGCGCATGGTCTTACGATCATATCATTTTTACATCATTTTATTCTAGCTCCATTATTTCTAGCAGTTTAAGTACCTTGTGTGCAGAAAACTAGGGTTAATTTTGGCTTGATTTCGACATAAATTGAATATATTTTACCAATTGCAGATCTTTAGGGGCAGTCTGAATTGAATTGTATTGAATTCGAGGTAAAATTAACCCCAGTTTTCTCAGTTTTCTACACTTAACGTATAAAAACTGTTAGAAATAATGGAGCTAAAATAAAATGATGTAAGAAAGATATGATCGTAAGACTACGCGCCAATTTTTAAAAGAATCGTACAAGCATCTCACTTTGGCAGAAGTTGGAGAAAATTGAGATGGAAAAATTGATTGTTTTTGGGTGAAATCACACAAATTTGAATTTGAAGCTCTGTAAAAACCAAACTTCTTATCTGATTTTAGTGTGGTTGGTTTTATTTCATAGGTTAATTTGGTGGCTGTAATAATCATTTTGTTTCGCTTCTCTGGCTGGTCTAGTTTTGGAGATATTTAGCTATAAGTCGTGCAAACAAATGATTTTTGCAAAAATCTTTAAATGCCTGTGGCACCTAAAGGGTTAAGGTGAGAGGGTATGTTCCGTACAACTTTTTTGCTGGAAATCAACTGAGGAATCATAAACCGGTGCGTTTATGCGGCAGTTTCCGGACACCCTGTATACCACTCACCTTTCCATTTGTCTCAGTACCATCCATGGACCTATCGTCAGCACTATCACCGACACTATCACTAAATCACTTTATTATTTACAGGGGCCACTAATAAGGGAAATTCAGTAGAGGATCAAGGGTGTAACACGCACCGTATATTTTGTGGAACAGAATAGAAAGCGATACAATGCACATTACACTATTACACTATGACAAACAGCACTTGGGCACAAAAATTAACAACACCGTGATACGTTCGTTTGACAACAACTGTCACCGTAATGTCAGAGACCAGCTGTCTGAATTGCGTTCCACATTTGGAGAGATCGGGACTACGTGATTGACATAAGGGTGGAAATTGGGATGGCGGGAATTTGAAAAGGGATGTACATAATAGAATACTATATACCCGAGAGGTAATCCATGAAAATAACGGCTCGGCCTATTGTTCTGACCGCCATCCATCCACCACATTTTCGCCAGCGACATCTCAAGTTGAAACGACGAGCGCAACGATTGAGAAGATACGAAAAAAGAAGACTACGCCAACGACAGCGAGAACGGGAGAAGTAGAGTATAGGGTAAAGTCGCCACAAATAGTGTAAGTCTTTTTAAAATTATTATTAGATATTGTGAATTTAGTAAAAAGAATAGATAAATTGAAAAGTGTAGCGGTGACCTTTTCTGGTTTAGTGATTAGAGAAAGCGAAGAACGTTGGCAGCAACGGGTACCGGACAAAAGCAGATATCTTCCCGCTTCGAAACTGCTGCGGTCGGGAATTTCCCTGAAGTACGTGGCGCCGACGACCCATCTTCTGAGCGAGGCTGGCCGACCATTGTCCGCCTAATCCCTACGTTTAAACGTAATAATCTTACACAACATATTATATTCGCGAAAGGATATTCAGAAATTTTTTAGACACTAACAACACAGCATACTATATACACTCAACTATTTGAATGCCCTATCTGGCCACCCACGCGATATATTGTACATACATATATGCAAAAAGATACTCAAAAGAGTCTCACGTGAGACCCTTCCGCAATGAACGCGCACGAGGACTAACTGGGTTGTGTGCCAGGTAGATCGCAGTAGATCGTGCGTGGTGACGATTGGAAATCTCAATTGACCTTTATATGTATGTGTAGGCACATCCATAGTGCTAGCTGGTAGCATATGTTTTTGGTGCAAGATATGCATTGAAGATATGAGTTGTGCGGTGTGGTGTCAGATGTATGAAAGATACCATAAACTTACCCTCATGGGTGATTTCTATGGAGCTATGAATTTTAGGACATTTTGAATTTATTCCGTATTAGGCCAGTCAATAAACCGAAAAATAAGGCGTTAGGTCGCAAAAAATTGCTCGGCTCTGGTTTTTTGGGATATTGTTAGGATAGATACCAGAAGTGTACCACCAAGTTTGCAACTTCGAAAAACCTGTGCTAACCCCATGACCCTCAAAAAACCTCAAAATTTTCGGACTTTTTTCATATTTTTGTTTGTGATTTCTAAAAGGTGCTTCCTACAAGTAAGTTGTCCACTGCACTGTTAACCCTTTACGGCTCAAAATTACGAAAATTAATTTTATAGTTGAAAATCGACGAATCATGTCAGATAGAGTGATGGAAAAATAGTAAAAAAAATCTGGCTTAAGGATTTGTTGTGTAAGGGCCAAAATTTGCTATGTTGCATATCTGCAACATTATGCTAATCGGCAAGATTTCTTCCCGTTCCAAGTGAATAATGTATTAAATAAAATAATATGTTTATTCAACAAATTTAAAGAAATAATTCATCGTTTAACTAAAATATGGAAGAACTAAATATCAAATAATATATTTATTTATAATATAGTTTAATATCTTTCGAAAATTGACGAAACTGCCGGATTTAATGTGTTTTAAAATATAGATAGTATTTAATCCAGCAAAAAGCTGGATTTTATTCCAAGTGGTGTTTAGGCGGAGAATTTCATATGGTATTCATACAAAGTAACAAACAGGTAATAGGTTTTGGGCATGTTCTTTCATTTTTATTATTATTTTATTAACCTGCGCAGCAAATATGGGAGACATGCTTGCTTTATTCTTATTCTTCCAAAAGTAGCTAAATATCAATAATGTTTAGAGTGAGAACTTTTTTTTCGGATCAGCTACGCATTTCTTTGATCATCGATGCCATCATGACGTTTACATTTGCGCCTTTTGCAAAAATAGGCAAAAATACCCTATTTTGCTGATTTCTTCAAAGTAAACCAAGATGGTGTGGCATGATTGGAGCTCCAAACGGATAGTTTTGATCGCCAACATTTTATTGTTTGTAAACTTGGAACAGCTGCTTTAACTCTTGGAATATATATTTTTTTATGCCACTAGTAAGCTGCTAGCAAACCTAATGATCCGACGAAGCTGGCTGAAAGAGGTACTACCAGGCGTTCCTATTCTGACTATAAGTTTTGTAATTGTGGAAAGACGTGGGAATTACTCAAAACTCTCAAAATAGGTTTAAACCAAAGAAAAGAGTGAATTCAATCGACCCTTCTCTGTATTTAGAAATTCTGGCAAAAGGATGACGGCATACTAAGCCTAAGTACCTGAATGCTAATGGTTTGCCGTAAAACCGTGGAATTTCATCTAAAGCTTTCGTGTTAAACATCCAAATGCAATCTCCTGGATATTGATATGTGCAATTTGCCAAATCTACAGTTATATATTCATGGTATGATCAAATAATGATACAAATCGTAAGGACATCTTGTTTTTTTATAGAAATCGGTGTTCGGACCCATATTTTTATTATTAGTTTTTGTGTCTTTTTTTTGTACCGAATTGTCAATTACGCACCCACATCACTAAAAAGCATAATATTATTCTTCCTAATGCCCTAAAATACAAAAATCCTCGAATTTGCTTGACCAATAACATAATAAAATAATAACAAATGTCTTCAAAATTTAATCGATTTTAGTACGTCATTTACATAATGTTGCAGATATGCAACAAACACAATTAGATTGAGAACTCCTCCGACATATATCAAATTTGTGAAATCACTTCGGAAAAATAAAATAGACCATTTTATCTAACGTTTATGTATCTCCCACAGAATATTTCCGAAAATAATTAGGAAAACTATTCAAATGAAAATTGCATAACAATGCAGAATGTTGTTGTAACGATCCGTAATTATAAATTATTAAAAATTAATGATCAAATGCAAATAATCTTTTCAAATAAAAATCAAAACTGCTCCTCACTTGTTGCCGAAGGAGAATAACGCATTTAAAATCATCAAATTCTAATAATATACTTTCTAAGAAGGATTTAACGGTATGTTGCAGATATGCAACACTAAGCCGTAAAGGGTTAAAGCTAAGAAAATCTTCTTTAATTTGAGTGTAACCCCAGCTTTGTAGGCGCAAAGGATCCCAAGATACAGCACTTTAAACATGGTTTTTTGAAAAAAAGTTCGAAATTGTAATTTCAGTCATGTTCCAAGCTGAATATCGGCTTAAATGCGCATTTTACAGAGAAAGTCATGTGACAAGAAGTTATAAACCAGTTCCTTAGCTGTATATATGTCGGAACGAATGGAATCAGACCATGGGGTCATAGGGCTGCCCCTGAAAATTAGGTTATTCTAAGAAAAACTTTTTTCTTTATGTTCCAATACTAACCAAACTTCACCCAAGTATGTTGCTGGTTAAGCCTAAAAAAATATCTAGGAACGGATGAAATCGGAACACTACGTTATAGGGCTGTCATGCAAACCAACCTCTGGAAATTAGGTTCTTCTAAGAAAAACTTTTTTCTTTATGAACCAATCTTAAGCACCCTTCCCCCAAATGTGTTTCTTAGTAAAGCTTCAAAACATATCTAGAGAACGGATGAAATCGGAACACTAGGTCATAGGGCTGTCATACAAACCAACCCCTGATAATCAGGTTCTTCTAAGAAAAACTTTTTTCTTTATGAACCAATCTTAACCAAACCTCACCCAAATGTGTTCATAGTAAAGCCTCAAAACATATCTAGGAATGGATGGAATCGGAACATTACGTCATAGGGCTGTCACACAAACCTCCTAAAATACAATTTCGGACTTTTTTACAAAAAAGCACATTTTTTAAAGTGCTGTATCTTGGGATCCTTTGCACCTACAAAGCTGGAGTTACACTCAAATTAAAGAAGATTTTCTTAGCTTTAGAAGTGCAGTGGACGACTTACTTGTAGGAAGCACCTTTTAGAAATTACAAACAAAAATATGAAAAAAGTCCGAAAATTTTGAGGTTTTTTGAGGGTCACTGGATTAGCACAGGTTTTTCGAAGTTGCATACTTAGTCGTACACTTCTGGTATCTATCCTAACAATATCCCAAAAAACCAGACCCGAGCAATTTTTTGCGACCTAAAATCGGTTATTGACTGGCCTATATTTATTATTTTAAGGTAAGGTAAGTTTGTCAAGTTTGATTATTTTATTCATATCGGGTGTATATTATGGAGTTTTTGTGTTGTGATAATAAGTTTCTTTGTCAAAATTCTTGGTGTGTCCTTATGTCTTTTATGTGCTAGGGAATATTTGGATGGATATAGGTTATTTTTCTGTTCTGGTCTTTGTGACAAATCCTTGTCAATTTCTGCAAATTGCAAGTGTTAACATCAATCCAAGGAGTATTGGAGTTAACATTTTCGGGAGTCATATGAGTAGGATCTCCTAGTCGCCCAGTCAGCAAATGTAATGTCGCTTTCATGTGGAGGTGAGGCTAAACGTAGTCAACTCCAGCTCAATACCTCTCAGCACGAAAATCAACAGGGGTTCCTAACGGATTGAATCGTTCAAATTGTATTAGTCATTTTGGGGTAGTCCGTTGTACGTGATAGGAAATTTGGGTTTCGTTATGATTATATCTTATTCTGTATTTGTTGCTATTGTCCTATTGTTTCAATCTTTTTGAGGATAAGATAAAGAATGAGTAGTAGTTCGGCACACTGTCTCAAGGAAGAGGGAGGGTTATTTTAATGATTGAAGGATTCTATTATGTCATTTTTCAGTTAATTTTAGACGGAAAATAGGCCTACTGGAGATACCGACCATCATAAAAAACGGTAACGCATCATTGTAGTACCTCATAGGTGATGTGGAAATCCATTTTTTGGTAAAATTGGTTGTGAACTAACTGAACTATAATAATAAAAAGAATTGAAATTATTATAGGAAAGCTTCTCCTTCACAGTACCGCATATCCCCATGTGGGCCATGGTGCGTCAACTCAGCCGTTTATAGGCAATTTCGAGTCAACGTTACATTGCAAATCATTTCGAAGTGTATATAATGTTGCAAGCACTATACAGGGTGTCCCGCATTGGGTGGTCATTACTGTAAGGGTTAATAGCGCAACTTGTTTCAGCAAGAAAATTACCAATACAGTCGGAATTTTTTTTACCGTTACCTTGTTATCGCTCATTTTGTGAAAGTCATCGAAAATTGTCATGCAAAATCATGATTTGCAGCCCTCCTGATGACTTAATCCAAGATTTGATTTCAGTTTCAGAAACTAGATAAAATTTTATAAAAACTGAAGTTTTTCCTGTTGCCAACATTATCGCCACTTTCAAGATACAGTTACTCAAACTTAATAGAGATTTTAAAATAGATTTTTCATCGAAAATTCAAACAGTAATTTCATAACGGTGCTTTATACGTACACTGAAAAAAATGGTTTAGACTTTTTATCTAAAGTGAAGTAGTTGACTTAAATTTAGATAGTTTTACCAAAGAAATAGCTGATTTCTCTAATCTTCGTAGCTGAAAATACTATTAAATTCGTTCATTTAACCACGCAAGATTAGAAGAAAAAGTTTAGTCAATTCTTCCACAAAAGTTGTTGATTGTACTATTCAAATATCAAATTTAACTACAAACAATCGTTCTTATTTCTTCAACACAATTTAGCTATCGAACATTTAACAATTTATAGATAATGAATAGCTGTCTTTACAAATGAATTAATTGAATTTGCAAATATAGTAGATGTTTCAACTAATGACGAATAGAAAAATTATCCATATCTTCGTAACTGTTTCAACTACATAGAATCATATGCTGAAAATCAACGCGAACTTTAGATGAATTCGACTATTTCTTTAGATAACCATTCTAATTTTTTTTCTCTGTGTAGAACTTTGCAAAGTTGATAAAAGTTGCTTCAACATGTTGGCTTTCCAACGGTATATCACTTTTCATATTTACATTGCAGAATTTTAGAGAAACGTGCATTTAATGGTAAAAATCAAGGCTTCAGTGGAATCGCTAACAATTTTCCCTTTACTCGAAAAAAGATAAACAAAGGCTATTATAATTCGGGATAGAGTCTCGCTACATTATTTTGACCAGAACTGTAATATATTTGAAAATTGTACATTTTTTGGCAAATGCAACGGTACTTATAACAGTTAAAATTAATAATTTCCTATTTATAATCGAAGAGCTGTTATTCTTTCTTATGTTTTCACTTCGCAAGCGTGATTGTGTTGTTACTTCTTGGCGGTTGGAAAATTCAGGTATAATTTTGTTAATAATACAATTTGTTTTTCGAATATAGCCCTCATTTTTAGACCAATTAAATAAAATCGCGATGGTGGAAAACCAATTCTCCGATATAGAGTATGCGGATATGGTGTATGTGGTAGCAGGAGGAAATGGACTTGAAGCAGTTCGAGAGTATAGTCGGCGATTCCCACAGCGACGATAGACGTACCTTCCAAAGAACGTATCGGCTTCTTGGAGAGACAGGTCGAACACCAAACCACACCGCAAGAGAAGGAGTTCGCGGTACTAGCGTTGGACGAGAAGAATAGATTCTTAATCTCTTCGATACTAACCCAAAATTGAGCACGCGTAGAGCATCACTTCAGCTGGATGTTCCTCGGATGACGATCCAAAGGACTCTTCACTCGGACAACCGGTATCCGTACCACCTTATGCAAGTTTAGGAATTATTACCGAGCGACTGTCAGAGGAGGATAACATTTTTCAATTGGTTTCTTCAAAAAATCCGGGAACAGCAGCTGCAGCGAATTAATGATGCTAGTGACAACATAAAGGAAAACCCTTCTGAAATCCTTCGGACCGTTTCTTCCATGCGCCGAAGGTGTCGAGTCTGCATACAAAATGGAGGAGGCCAATTCCAGCAGCATTATTCCAATTCATCAAACAGACCCATTTAATCATTAGTTAATGTTTTTAGTTTATTGGTTCTTTCTCAGTTTTTAAAACTTTATTTCCATTTTTATTTAACAAATTTTCAAAATTGCGATACTAAAATATAAAAAATAAATGAATAAAATTTCAGTTTGAATAATCCGATAAGAAAATAATTACCTTGATTTTTACCATTCAATGCGTGTTTCTCTATAATTCTGCAATGTAAATATGAAAAGTGATATACCGTTGGAAAGCGAACATGTTGAAGCAGCTTTTATCAACTTTGCAGAGTTGTACGTATAAAGCACCGTTATGAAATTACTGTTTGAATTTTCGATGAAAAACTTTTTTAAAATTTCTATTAAGTTTGAGTAACTGTATTTTGAAAGTGGCTATAATGTTGGCAACAGGAAAAACTTAAGTTTTTGTAAAAATTTATGTAGTTTCTGAAACTGAAATCAAATCTTGGATTAAGTTATCAGGGAGGCTGCAAATAATGATTTTGCAGGACAAGTCACGGTTTTCGATGACTTTCACAAAAAGAGCGATAACAAGGTAACGGTAAAAAAAATTCCGATTGTATTGGTAATTTGCTTGCTGAAACAAGTTGCGCTATTAACCCTTACAGTATTGACCACCTAATGCTGGACACCCTGTATATTTCCTTTGCGCAGATAAGAAATTTTGGACCACGCTGAGATTCGATCTCCGGACCTCTAGATTACTAGTATCGTAAAGTGCGACTCAACCAAGTGAGCCACAGAGCGGGCCGTAGGAAAGCTAAAACATGCTAAATTACGAAAAGGGAGAATGAAAACTCTAATAAATCCCGCGATCTCCAGAGCTCACTGTTAATATAAGACTCGAGGACTTTGTTGGATGTGATATCTTTATTGCGATCCATCTATCCATTTGATCACGGCAAATCCATGTAAATCAACTTAACCATTTCCAACCTCGACCTCAAAAACTGTCGGCGACCCCCACCGCTACAACCACTGCCATCTAGATAGACAGGCCGAACTGCAGAAATTTGTTCGTCCACGAGTGGACAAAGTGCGTTCGTGACCAGTGACAGTTGACATTTCTAGAGCTCACAAACTCCAGTGCTTCGGAAGCCAAAAGTTTAAATGTGCCGAGCTTTTATTGCGAAACAAAGGTTATGGTTTGCTTTCGTGTGTTTTTGATGTGCAAGTGGTAAAATAGTATACATCAACATCGTACTTACCATATTTATCTCAAAAATCATCGCACTGGCATGTGTATATCATAGCAAGTCACACGAAATGACAGGCTGACAGCCGTTGATATTTGGATTGTGGACAATTTGTGGATTGTACCGAGCGGTACTTTGGCAGTACTAAGCGCGGACCATGACTCACCATGGCAGTACTTGTGTTGCATGACGACTGACAGATCAGCTGATAATCCGGCCTGTCTATCTAGATGGCAGTGCTACAACCACAACATGAAGAATGGTCACTGATTTTTATGAAAATCAACAAGTGACAATAAATTATTGTCAATCCCCTGCAAACCATGTCATGCTGACATAGTATACTACGTACTGCTGAGTCGCGGGCTGACTGTACTGCTGACCGTTGTTCGGCGTTCGGGACTAAAGTAGCAGCTTATGTCAAAGAAAAATCCTGACAGCGTTTAGGACAGCACACGTACATGACAGGCTACCGTACATGGTAACATCATCGAGTGGTTTTAGATAAGGTACACGACGACTGTCAGCGAGGAGATATTCGAATTGTAGTAGATTAAATATGCGACCAGTGTCAGTATGTACTTTCAAATAGCGGGGTGCGGTGCGGAGTTAGGGGTTCTCTTGCCATGAACGACGTGCAGGGTGTGCTGTCGTCCATTTGCAAAACAAGTAAAAGCAGTAATAGCGAAAACCACAAAAACAGAATGGATTTAGCACATTTAATTAACTAACAAGTAGGAATACAAAAATCCATTTGTTTCGGCTAATTTTCAATAAACTTTCTTCCTTGACATGTGTACACAAAATTCAAAGTGCTTTAAGGCTCTAACACGATCGTCAAAATTTGTTATAGATAAAATGATATTATCACTATATTCAGAATAAAACCACAATTTGAACACTCACGCGTTAAGTCCATAGCATCCAAATTGGAAATGTCTTTCTATGTTGAAACCTGTTGAAAGTGAAAAGAATAAAACCACAATTTGAACACTCACGCGTTAAGTCCATAGCATCCAAATTGGAAATGTCTTTCTATGTTGAAACCTGTTGAAAGATTCAAGTCCATGTTGTCGCCGTGCCACGCCGTCGGATTCCCACGATTTGTGGCGTGTTGATGTATAGTACCCATTCCTAAACTTACTATTAGCTCTAAGATCTAGAATAGTACTAGACTCTAATCTAGTACCTTACTAACTGTTAGCACTAAGCCATATTAGAATTGAACAGTTGTCACTTAGCACTGAATAAAGACACACTCAATATACAGAAAACCTGCTTATCAATATCGTATACCACATGGCGCAGCCGCAGCCGGATTAAAATAGGAAAATTAAAAAATAATCACAATAGTGAAATAAAAATAGAAAGTTCGGTTTACGTGAGTGTTAAATAGGGAATTGAAAAAAATAATTAATTAGTAAAACTACGTTTATGGGAGTTGCAAAAAATCAGAGGAAAAGCTCCCACTCCCAAAACCCCGTGGAAAACCGCCAAAAGGATTTCGCTACATAACTAAAATCCAAGCAAACATGGATTATGTGAAAAAAGTGGAGCCGCTCAACACAAGTGCGAGCAACATGGCGGAAAGTTGGCGCATGTTTTGGCAACATTTTCAAATATTTGCCACCGCCGCCATAGTTGATTCAAAACCCGACAAAGTGAAAGTGGCAATTTTTTTAAACGCCATCGGGCCGGGGACAATTGAAATTTTCAACACATTTAACCTGACGACCGAACAAGCAGCAAATTACGAGTCAGTTACAAAAGCATTCTGTGACTTCTGCAAACCGAAAAAAAAACATAGTATATGAAAGCTACAAATTCCATAAACGAGACCAGGCGTTTGGTGAACCATTTGACGGTTTTTACATGGATCTTAAAAAACTTGTCAAAACATGTGAATTCGGGGACCAGGAACAACGAATGTTAAGGGACAGAATTGTCCTGGGCACTGCCGACAAAAATCTCCAAAAAAAGTTTATGGATGTGGAAAATCTGACCATGGAAAAAGTCGTGGATATGACAAGAACAGCGGAGACGTCCATGGAACAAATTAGGAACCTGCAACTATTGCACAAATCACATATGGGTATAGAAAAAACAAAACGTAGAGCCAGAGGGTTAGTTTACTGGCCTAGAATTGATCAGACTATCGAAAACATGATAGCTACATGCCATACTTGCCAAAAGTATCGTAGCAATAACATTAAAAAGCCTTATTTAACCCATAATATACCAGATCTACCGTTTACTAAAATTGGTATAGATATATGTGAAATTGGAAAAGATCTGTATTTAGTAGCAAATGATTATTTTTCTAAATACCTAGAGATACTACCCATTAAAAATAAATCAGTTACAGAGTTAATAGCTAAACTAAAAAACTTGTTCTCTACACACGGACTACCGAAGACAATTATAGCGGATAATAATCCTTGCAATTCATATGAATTTAGAACATTCTGTGTAGCTCACGACATTGAAATAGTAACAACTAGCCCTAACTACCCTCAATCAAATGGATTAGCTGAAAGACCAGTGCAAAGAGCAAAAATATGATAATCAAAGCTAAAGATGCAAAAGAAGAGCTTTGGCTATCTTTACTTGAATTTCGTAACACTCCGATAAAGGGATGTGACAAGTCCCTAGCTGATGGGCAGAAAACAGCGCACGTTATTACCATTAAGAACGAAAGCGTTTAAAAAAGAGATAAGATACTGTCATAAACATGACAAACTGATAAAACACGTTCAAACAACATAAGTAATTCTCTCTATCAACGGAATGCCACCTATTAGCAGGACTACTAATACAAGTGCCAAACAAGGATTCAAACCATAGTAGAAGTATCTGGATTGAATATGGAAAACTTCAGGAATAATCTACACAGAACAGAACCGAATAGTATGACTATACATGACCGACCGTATTTGTATGAGTGTTCAGTTTAGAATTGGAATGCGATAGTGTTACAACGAAATATAAAGACGCGAGTGAATTTCATCGGCGATAGTACGCGAGATTAATTATTGTTAGCCACATATAAAATCAAATAAAGTGTGTAATTAGAAATTAAATTTGTTTTAACTGATCCACGAACCCTAGCATACTACAATACTTTCCATAAAAAATTATTAAATAACAACTCGTATAATGAAAATTACAATAATAAAACAACTAGATTTAGGGACGACTTGGAAATAGGGGAGGAAATATGGGTCAAATGTGGAAAAATATGGAAGAAAGGAGTAGTTAACGATAAACATTCCACTCCAAGATCGTATGTTGTCAAATTAGAAGACGGTACAATTTTACGACGGAATTCATATTTTTTACGTTCATCTACAAAACCAAAAAATACCAATGTATAATAACAATAAAATTAATTAAAATAATATATTTACCATTAATGAGTATTAGTGATTATTGGACAGTTGCTGCTACAATATGTATTAATTGAACTAATGAGTTCCAAAATATTTTGCTAAAAAAAAAAATAGAAATAAAAATTAATTATTAGCATTTAACAATTTAAAAAAAAATCAAACGTTAAAATTAAAGATATAAGCATGAAATGTATAACAATAAAGTAGAATGTATAAAATTTAATGAAATAAAATGTACTAAATAACAAACTAAATGTAAATTTGAAAATAATTAATTTAATAACAATGTATTAACCAAAACCATCTACATATACAGCCAGGCTGTACAACGAAAACTTATACACATACAAGGCACTAAAGTCCAGAGTCAGTCGAAAATTTACACGGGATTGTATGGACGGAATACGGTCGGTCGTCCTTTTTTTACGCGAAAAATACGGGATATTATGTGTTTTAGACAGTGAAATTCGAGTATGTTGTGGCCTAATATGTTTTCAAAGTTATGTAATAAAAATTTGATCCATATCGTTAATTTTCGCCGAGAAAAAACCAGTTTTTTAGATGATGGATTCTCGCAATGTTTACATCGATCTGCGCGTGTGAAAAATTGAGAGTGCGTGAATGTCACCGTGTCGGAATTTTATATTGTTATGCTTATTTTAAAGATTTTAAAGCATGCAATTGCTGGGGTATTAAACTAGTAGTGAATGCCAAGTGAAAGTTAATATTTCCATTTTCATTTCAAGGAAATATTCATAAAAAAGTGTTTGCCGGTTTTAACATAACCTCAATGGCTTATGTTTTGTGTGCAGTTTTCAATTGCTCATTGTTTTTTTTCTTACAAAATTAAGTGACTGTGACGTAAATTACTCGGTAAGTGTTGTCCTTAAATGTAAACAGCTCGCATTCCCAAATTATTCGTGACGCCCGTCGCCGGGACTCCGCCATCACGTACGTCCACATTTAAGTGGTTCCTTTCGCGCGCGAGTGTGTACACAAAAGCGAAATTTGCTTGCATGCATATTGTTACGGGTTACTCGTATATCGGATTCAACTCTGCTACGTCGCGACACGGGGAGAATATCCGAAGGTGGGCCGGCTCAACGGAGACGGGCGTGGGCGCCACACGTTTCTAATACTTATACACCGCGGCCAGAAACGCGAAAATGCCGCCACGGATATACTCCTCGCGACACAACGAATCGATTGATGGATGATCACACCACGGTTCCTAGTGCTGTGAAAATAAAATGCGCGAACACTCCCAAAACTCCACTTCCTTCACAAATAAAAGATTTTTGATTAAAACAATATACAGGTTTTATATTTTTTTATGATTTCAAATTACGTATAGGTACCTTTTTGCCACACCCGGTCGGACGTTGGGGGCCCCACTCGTGGAGTTCGACTTCCGATGATTCGGCAGGACGTGGCTGAATGATGTGATCCGTGGAAATTGGGGGCTCGCAAGCGCAAGGCGAATATTTGGGAATTCGGGCTCGTAAATGCCAGGCGCCAGGTGGTACGATTCGCAGGCTTCGGGCTCTCAAAACGCAGGGCGGTTTACAATGTTCTCGGCACGATTCGTAAAATTCTCGTTCGAAGACGCAGGGCGACTCGAATCTCTAGCGGCCGCAGGACGATCCGTTCCCTTGTCGTTGCTCAGAACCAACCTCGCTCGACCCTGACCAAGAGAAAAAGAGCCCGATCCCTCGTTCGCGGGTTCCCTTTTCGGCTTCGTTCCACGTGTTGTTGCGAACGCGACCGCGACGGAGTAGTTCTCTCCTCTACTGTGGTGGCGCGGTCGATTAGTTCTCTCCTCTACTGTGGTGGCGCTCGTCATCCGCCATTATCGTTGAAAATGCACATATACGGACCGGGTGGCAATATTAAATGCAGTGGCAAATATAATACAGGGTGGTAAGATAACATTTCATGATATACAAACAAAATTTAATTATTAATTATAGTGTCGTGGAGATTGGTAACAATATTAACATTGATATGTGAAGTCTGCGTTTCTATTTTAGATATTCACGTTTCCATTATTCGGACCGAAAGATATTTGGAAGTGCAAGTGGAATGGCATAATTAATCTATGTTTAAGCATTGTTCCACTGAATAATAATCGATTCGAAGTATCGGGCATGTCATTTTGATGATTTTAATAATAATTAATCACAAAATGGATATGCTTGAAAAACTTCGTTTTGAAATACATACATCATTATCATCGCAGTATTAAAACATTTCAAGTTCTTTATAAACATCCAATAAAAATATATTTTGAAAATAGTATAACATTATATTATACAGTATATATGGTATTTTCCTGCAAAGTTCTTTATTTACACATATGTTATGGAAATTTATTTAAAAAATAATAAAACATTTCTTTTTTCTATTTCAGTGATAAATTGGTTTGAGGAAAATGCTGTTGATTGTGATATGAATGTGCTAATGACAAAGAAACAACAACATATCGAGGCGATGATCCACCTGTAAAAAGAATACAAAATTATTGGAATTATGAAATCAAATATTTTTTAATTTAATAAGTTATATAACGTTAGTTGATGATCTGCAAAACACAAAATCTTTTAAAATGCAGAATGACAATATTTTAAAATTTTCAAATAAAACGAAAAATTTACAAATAAATTATATATTATATCGGCTTTCCGAAAATACTTACTTCTCTTTTACAATCGCCAGCTGGAGTGCGCTATCCTATGTTGATGATCTGTAAAACACAAAATTTTATTCAAATGTAGAATGAAAATATTTTCTAACAAACGTACCTTTTAACTTCACCGCCAATTCGAAAGTGTAAATGACAAAAGCAGTCAGATTCTCTCATCGTAATTCTCTCACATGCTCACAATTCTGTTAGTTATGCGGCTGCGCTCTCCCATGGTGGAATTGTGAAACGTGCATGAAAGTCAAAGCCAACTACGTACCGACAGAATAAATATAAATATTAATCCCAAAAGGGGGAGATGATGTATAGTAGCCATTCCTATACTTACTATTAGCTCTAAGATCTAGAATAGTACTAGACTCTAATCTAGTACCTTACTAACTGTTAGCACTAAGCCATATTAGAATTAAATAGTTGTCACTTAGCACTAAAAGACACACTCAATATACAGAAAACCTGCTTATCAATATCGTATACCACACATTTTTTGCAAATATACAACAATATAACTATATTCATGTTATTTATTACCTTCAAAATAAATTTGCAAACTTACCAGATAAATCGACAATTGTATCACTGCACATCACCACGTTTGTTGCACCTAATCCTTTTTGTACGCCATCGTAAAGAAACAAATCTTTTGAAATGTCGAAATAGAAAAAAAAACAAAAGGCCGCGAACAGCTGTTGGATAACATTTTCCGTATGTCAGCGTGTGCATAGGCATACTCACATCATCGCAAATTTTTCTACCCCCTTTCTTCTCAACCCTGGACTGCTGATCGATTGCTTGCATGGTCATTGTACGAAATTTGTATGAACATTATTGTCCAATACAATAGAGTGATTATCTCTTAGGTTTGTCATACACATTCCAATTTATTGTATGTACAATCGATTGAAAAATCGATTGCACACAATCGATCTGACACCCGTAAGGCATATACATACATACATTATAGGTACATGCTATCGTACAATCAAAAATGAAAGTCCCACGATCCACCGACACAACACAACAAAGCGAAAATTATATATTTTGTGGCGATGGATGATGAACGGACATCCCCAGCAAGAAAGCTTCTGGTTAAATTACTAATGTTTATCTAGTTAAAATCCGTTTAATTTTCTGGGTACCGTGCATAGGCCGTCGGGAAAAAATTGACCTATATACTTCACACAGCACTCGTACGTGAGAGTTCCCCTACAATGTTATATAGTGAAAAGGCAACAATCTTTGAGTTATTTCCAACCAAACTGTCCGGTATTTTTGCGTTAAATACCATAGATTTATTGGTTATTTTATCCACTTAATCACTCGGTAACCTTGTAAGTAATATACTAGTAATATTACCGGTATTTTCCGTGACATTTACTATAAAACTATCAGGTAAATTAGCTGGTAGTACTATAGTAAATATCATGGAAAATACCAGTAAAATTACTACTTCTTTAACCATTATTTTAATGCAAATTAGCGGCTATTAAGCTGGTAGTAATCCTTGTATTATAATGATATATTACCGATAAAATCTGACCAAAATACGATAGATTTATTGGTATTTTTATCCATTTAATTGCCCGGTAACATTGTAAATATTATACTGGTAATATTTCTGGTATTTTCCGTGATATTTACCATAAAACTACCAGGTAAATTAGCTGGTAGTCCTATGGCACAGATCATGGAAAATACTAGTAATATTACTACTACGTTAGCCACTATTTTAGATCAAATCAGCGGCTTTAAAGTTGCTAGTAACCCTAGTATTGCAGCAGAGTAAACGAACGTCATTTTATGGGATTTTTGGTAATATTGTTGAGGACGGTGCCTTGATTATGACAAAAAAATTCTGACCCATAGGGGGACCGGGAGTTGGAAAAAGGGGGAAATGGGGGTAATTTTTCGGTTTTAGCGATTATTTCGAAAGCGGCGATAGTTACAAAAAAATGTTCTAAGAACGAAAAAAAACTACATCAAATTACCTTTAGGAAGTACCGTTTTTTGAAAAACTCTATGCTAGCTTGGAAAAAACCTCGCATATTAAAGTTCATTGGTTAACTCACGTTTTTGGGGAGTTATCGAGCATTTTCTCAAAGCATAACATTTTCAAATAAAGATCCGTCGTATTATTGCAAAGGTAATTTTATTCAGTTTATTCCGTTCTCAGTACATTTTTTTTGTAGCTATCACCGTTTTCGAAATAATCGCTAAAACTTCACACTTTCACCAAGGATCGCTGAATACTGACGAAAAATTAAAATGTGTCCGTCTGTCTGAAGAAAAAAAGTACCGTTCTCTTGCTTTATACCGAGAAATGACATTGCACATGGAACAATTCCTGCTGCTTATAGATTTAAAGAAAAGTCCTCATATAAATTACCCACTGTTGTGTGGTAAAACATTGTTAATAAAATAGTAATATGACCTGGCATTTACTATAAATCTTACGAGTTAATTAAGTGGTTAAATAACTAGTAATTTTACTGGCTATTTTTCTTATTATTAAATAGTTATATTTATTGGATTTAACAGATAATATACCTCAATTTTAAGGGGTAAAAATAATATGACAAACTTACCGATATTTTATTGGGTATTTAACGTGTTTATTTCCCATAAATACTTGATATTTTGGTTGAAATATACCTAATAATTATGAACTTTTTCACCAGGGGAAATAATGCTATGGGGAATATATAGGTTATTTATGGCCCAATCGTATACGTGCGTTAACTAGTCAATTACAGTGAGCCTTTTTTAGATATTTAACTAGTCATTTGACCAGGTTTGCTCTTGCAAACTCTGAAGGCGAAAGCAAAAAATCTGTAAAGTATTTGTCTGTGTGAGTTTTCGCTGATAAAAGTTTGTATGTAGTAGTAGTTTCGGTTAGCGATTTCTTGCAGGGTCCATTGCTACACAATTACATACATAGGAAATGTGTTTGTATTAAACTCTTTTTGATAATAACCAACTTTTGTATGAGCTAGTAAAATCTTTGTGTAAAGCGCCTTATAAAAATCTCAAAACTTTGAATTTTTTTCTGTTTTTATCATATGGGCGTCGATTCTTGATAATTCGAAGCCCAAGAGACAACGAAAAAATTCCGAATTATCGAAAAAAGGGACTATGTAAATAAAATAATTTATTTCACAGTTCAGCAAAGCTCCTCCAACCGGAAATTTTTTTCGCAACACTGCCTCAACCATTTTAAAGGCTTTCCTTCAATAGTGTGCTTTCACCTGTAATTAAAATTTGTTCCAACATAAAGCGAAAACTATTTCTCAGCACTAGGTAGAGCCTAAAAGTATCATGGGATTAAATAGTCAAACTAAAGTTAATTTATGAAAAAATATCGAAACAATTCTTGTCCTTATTTTGTGCCTCTAATTTGTTGTGAATTAGTTGTGAAAAAATTAATTTTGTCGCTCTTCATTTTCACTGAGAACTTTCAAGGATCAAGTCGGGACTTGTACTGTTCTCTTCCGCTATTTCGTTGTGAATTAGTTGTGAAAAAAAAATTTTGTCGCTCTTCATTTTCACTGAGAAAATAGGTGTTCCGCTAACTTGACGTCAAGTTAGCGGAACAACTTCCACGGATCAAGTCGGAACTTATACCGTTCCCTTCCGCTATTTTGTTGTGAATTAGTTGTGAAAGAAAAAAATTTGTCGCTCTTCACCATCAGCGGGAAATTGCAGTTTCCTGTTTGTGACGTCACTATGGAACAGCCCCACTTTACCCGGTCGAATCAAGTCGCGGAGTATGTCACAATTTGCTGCAAGGATAATACGAATGAGATGTTAAAATAACGATTTTGTCGCTCCTCGCCATTAACGGTAAAATGCACTTTTCCATATTATGGTGACGTCACTATCTCAAACAACCTACTTTTCCTGATCGCACCGTGTCGGGGAATATGTCAAAATTTGTCTCTTGGCTAATTACAATTAGCTGTGAAAAGAATGATTTTGTCGCTCTCTTTTATACGCGGGAAAACGCGGTTTTCCAAATTATGACGTCACTATGGGAGAAAACCCACTAATCCTGATGGGATCGACTTGGGGAGTATGGCATAATTTGCCGCTTGGCTGATACGAATTAGTTGTGAAAAGAATGATTTTGTCGCTCCCTTCCATCCGCGGGAAAACGCGGTTTTCCATATTATGACGTCACTATGGGAGAAAACCCACTTTTCCTGATCCGATCGACTTGGCGAGTATGTCATAATTTGCCGCTTGGCTACTACGAATTAGTTGTGAAAAGAATGATTTTGTTGCTCCCTTCTATCCGAGGGAAAACACGGTTTTTCATTTTATGACGTCACTATGGGAGAAAACCCATTTTTCCTGATCCGATCGACTTGGCGAGTATGTCATAATTTTCCGCTTGGCTAATACGAATTAGTTGCGGAAAGAATGAATTTGCTGCTCCCTTCTATCCGCGGGAAAACGCGGTTTTCCATTTTATGACGTCACTATGGGAGAAAACCTACTTTTCCTGATCGACTTGGCGAGTATGGCATAATTTGCCGCTTGGCTACTACAAATTAGTTGTGAAAAGAATGATTTTGTTGCTCTTCGCTATTGGCGAGAAAACGCGGTTTTCGATATTATGACGTCACTATGGGAGAAAACCCACTTTTTCTGATAGGATCGACTTGGCGAGTATGTCATAATGCCACACGCGGCTTTCCATTTTATGACGTTACAATGGGAGAAAACCCACATTTCCTGATCCGATGGACTTGGCGAGTATGTCATAATTTGCCGCTTGGCTACTACGAATTAGTTGTGAAATAGAATGATTTTGTCGCTCTTCGCTATTGGCGAGAAAACGCGGTTTTCGATATTATGACGTCACTATGGGAGAAACCCCACTTTTTCTGATAGGATCGACTTGGCGAGTATGTCATAATGCCACACTCCCCAAGTCGATCCCATCCCCATAGTGACGTCATAATATCGAAAACCGCGTTTTCCCGCTGATAGCGAAAAGCGAAAAAATCATTCTTTTCACAACTAATTCGCATAAGCAAAGCCGCAAATTACGACGTACTCACCTAGTCGATCCGATCAGGAAATGTGGGTTTTCTCTCATCGTGACGTCATGATATGGAAAACCGCGTTTTCTTGCCGATAGCGAAGAGCGAAAAAATCATTCTTTTCACAACTAATTCGTATTAGCCATGCGGCAAATTATGCCATACTCGCCAAGTCGATCCGATCAGGAAATGTGGGTTTTCTCCCATCGTGACGTCATAAAATGGAAAACCGTGTTTTCTCACCGATAGCGAAGAGCGACAAAATCATTCTTTTCACAACTAATTCGTAGTAGCCAAGCGGCAAATTATGACATACTCGCCAAGTCGATCGGATCAGGAAAAGTGGATTTTCTCCCATAGTGACGTCATAATATGGAAAACCGCGTTTTCCCGCGGCTAGAAGGGAGCGGCAAAATCATTATTTTCACAACTAATTCGTATCAGCCAAGCGGCAAATTATGCCATACTCCCCAAGTCGATCTGATCAGGAAAAGTGGGTTTTCTCCCATAGTGACGGTATAATTTGGAAAACCGCGTTTTCCCGCGTATAAAAGAGAGCGACAAAATCATTCTTTTCACAACTAATTGTAATTAGCCAAGAGACAAATTTTGACATATTCCCCGACACGGTGCGATCAGGAAAAGTTGGTTGTTTGAGATAGTGACGTCACCATAATATGGAAAAGTGCATTTTACCGTTAATGGCGAGGAGCGACAAAATCGTTATTTTAACAGCTCATTCGTATTATCCTTGCAGCAAATTATGACATACTCCGCGACTTGATTCGAGCGGGTAAAGTGGGGTTGTTCCATATTGACGTCACAAACAGGAAACTGCAATTTCCCGCTGATGGTGAAGAGCGACAAATTTTTTTCTTTCACAACTAATTCACAACAAAATAGCGGAAGGGAACGGTATAAGTTCCGACTTGATCCGTGAAAGTTGTTCCGCTAACTTGACGTCAAGTTAGCGGAACACCAATTTTCTCAGTGAAAATGAAGAGCGACAAAATTTTTTTTTTTCACAACTAATTCACAACAAAATAGCAGAAGAGAACGGTACAAGTCCCGACTTGATCCTTGAACACCCATTTTTTTCAGTGAAAATTAAGAGCGACAAAATTAATTTTTTCACAACTAATTCACAACAAATTAGCGGCAAATTACTGTTAAGTCGCCGAGTCGATTTTCAAAAGTTGTTCCGCTAACTTGATGCACGTATCGAAAATTCCACTTTTACGATTGGGAACCCAACGTCCGACCGGGTGCGGCAATAGGTATACCTAATTTGAATTTGAAGAATACAAGACCTGTTCCTTTTTTTATTTCACATATTTTATTTGTGAAGGAAGTGGAGTTTGACATTCTCGCGCCGTTTATTTCTACTGTACTTAGTGCGGTAATCGTGGTGTGGACATCCACCGACCTACCCGTTTGGTCGCGTGGCGTCATTTTCTCGTTTCTGGCCGCGGTGTAGAAAAATTAGAAACGTGTGGCGCCCACGCCCGTCTCCGTTGAGCCGGCCACCCTCGGATATTCTCGACGTGCCACAACGATATCGAGTTGAACCCGTAATACGTTTTCGAAAAGAAACCCATAAAAACCCAAAAAGTGCACCTTTAACCTCAGTTTGTACGTAGATTGAAAGCACGGCAAAATTATGGTTATCGGTGAATTTTGGTCTGGTTTGGGGGAGAAGAAGATGGGAATAATGAGTCATGGACGGGAGTTGAGAGAGGGGATGACGAGTAGTTACCGAGTTAGTCGGTGTGTGTACGTTGCATAAAAAGGTTCATAATAAAGTTGCTCAGCGAATATCCGTGTTTTCAATCATTTACCGTCCGCTTATAGTTTGTTTGCCCCCCCCCCCCCCCTGACAAATATACAACGAACGAACAATACATGTGTGTGTTGCGGGTAAAATGAGGAGGAGCGCATGGGGGAGATGTATATGAGCAATTAATCAGTAAATTAATAATAATAATTATAAGGTTTGGGGAATAAATAAACTTGGTGGATTGTTTTTTAATTGTGCATTTTATTTAAAAACCCCAGGGTAACATTATTGATCAAAATAAATAAATTTCCGGAATTTCGCATCTACAATGGAGCGCTGTGGAAGCGGGACAGGCAAAAGTTTCCAAATTTGAATATTGATAGGGTCTGGAAGGAGGTAGTTCCGAAAGGTTCGCGAGGGCAAGTATTGTTCCGGTGATAAGGATAACTCAAGATTACTAAATAAAAAAAACCGTGAACATTGTTCACATGATGAGCAGGGCCGGTGTTTCGTTGCTACACGGGTTGAAAACCAAATTATCCTCGTCCTGATGTGCCATAGCCATCGCTATAATCGTCGTCGTTGCAGCTCTCCATCGATATCTAAAAAAAATTCAATAATTTCAAAATAATTTCAATAATTCCTTATTAGGTGTGTTTTTTTGGTTATCCCGTGCAGGTTTGGGTAACGAAACTCCATATAATGACAGCTGACGCACCTGTTTGTTGTTTGTTTACTTACTTTGAATTTGGTTATGTCAATTTATTGATCAGCTGACCGTTGCATACAGAATTCTGAAACTAAATAAATTAGATTAGAAGCTAGAATGTCAGAACCAACAGCTAATATGCAAGTTACATATGAATTTTGTGACTTTAACCTTGAACTTGGGTAACGTTCCACCCATAGGTTTCAAGGAAAGTGAAACGAAATCTAACGTTCTCTCACACTTTTGAACAGGTAATCCGCTTTGAATTTTCGATCTTCTTGAATTTGATTTGATTTTGAATTGTACTTTACGTTGTAGTGAATATACATACTCCAGGCGTTTGGTAAAATCAGAGTGCATGCCAGGCACTGTCTGAGATTATTTTAGAAATCGGTAGGGGCTTAGTCCTAAAGCTTAAATTTAAGTTTGCACCACTTGGAAAATTTTCTAACGGTACTTATCAGGGTTTTTGTTTTGTTTGG
Organism: Microchrysa polita; assembly: GCA_949715475.1. Lineage (NCBI taxonomy): Eukaryota > Metazoa > Arthropoda > Insecta > Diptera > Stratiomyidae > Microchrysa > Microchrysa polita. The sequence continues at coordinate 31,417,268 of OX454420.1, read as the reverse complement.
GTTTTTTGTGTATATCTCCGCTCCTGATGGTTGGACTTTCAAAAGAAAGACACTAAATTGTTCGGTACAAAATTGCCTTAATCTTTTGTATACTGACTGTTCATCTCAAAGCAGTAGATAAAATGCTACAGCGTGTCAAAGTGGAAAAACCCGTTTTGTTCATCAGTTTTTTGGAAATAAGTCGATAACGGTGAATTTTCACTAAATAATTAATCATAGTTCACTTGTAGCTTATTGAATTCCCTACAATCCAGAAAAAAAATTAAATCGATACCATCATCCACAACCGAGATATGCTCAAGAGAAAGTCGACGATCTGAGATAGCAATACATTCTACGGGTATGTACTAGGGTACTAGGGATGTCAAAAACCGGACCATAACCCGATTTTCGGTTTTTTTGGTTTTTTTGCAAAGCCGGTCAGGTCAGACCGTCCAGTTTTAACCGGTCTCAAAGTACCGGTTTTCCGGTTAACCGAATCTTTTCATTGATTTGCTTAGAATTCTAGTAAAAACATGCATACACACTCGTATTGCTATACATAGTTCGTATCGTATGCAAAATTAAATCAAAGCTACAAGGAGAAGTAATTTGACGAAGCGATGGTTCTACGAGTAATAGCAATAAGGAGAGTGTTCGAAAATATGTTTAAGGGCTGGAACTTGGAAACGAAATTTTTCATTGGGGACAATAGAATTGCATACGGAAAAATCAAGAAAATATAAAAAATTGTATAAATTTGGAAAGAATTTTTGTCCCGATTTTAACCGGATGGACAAACAACCGTCCGGGTTAAAACCGGGATAGAGAAAGATATGTTCATTACGCGACACGCTTGCGAACAGTGACTCCATTAGCGGTATTTTTTGTAAATGAAAGTCAATTTGACAAACTTCGTTTTTTTTTCGAAATAGTTTTATTTGTTTGTTTAGTTTCGCCATGAGTTTTTGTTTTGTTTGTGCAAAATCCTTAAACGAAGGTGACGTTGTATCCGTACATTGATTGAGAGATGCATTGAACGTGATCTAGGGAGCATGAAGAAATTTTGGGAAATGTGAATAGTGTTCTAATGCATCAATCATGTTAGAAAATTCAACAATTCAACAGTCAGCTGAATTTATTTTTGAGTAGACCACAATCTTCAGAGGTATGAAGCAGGAGGCATTGTTGGCCAATTAAAGAAAAAAGAAACGATTTGTTGATATACTGCAAAATTATTTAACGAATCATGGTTTCTTAGTATCCCAGGTTGTAGAGGATGCGGATACAATTTTCATCGTTGGAGAAGACGTTGATCTGCTGGTTATATTGTCAGGTATTGGATATCATGTCTAGAGCGTCTATTTTAAAAAATAGAGCGAGGATCTGAAAATACAATTTTGTATTCATCAACAGGTTTAAAACACCAAACTCTTTCAGAGGATATACTTTTTCTTCACGCCTTCACAGGGTGTGATACGACTTTGGCCGTTTTTAGATATGGAAAAAGTAGGCTTCTCTCCTTTTTAAAGAAGAAGGAACATACTCACGTTTTACAATCGCTCGAGGTTTTTAAAGCAGAGTGCTCAGATGCAAACACTATATGCACTATCGGAAAGAATGTTTTCATTTCCTTGTACGGAAGTACACGTAACGACACATCACTAAGCGATTTCCGTTTCAAACTTTTTGCTCGCGCAGGAACGAAAATTAAAGCTAATCTTGCTGCTTTGCCTTCCACCGAATCAGCCGCTGATCATCATTCCTTACGAGCGTACCATCAAACAGACATGGCTCGGCAACGTTTTAAATCCAGAAAACTTGGGCTGGAAGCGCACTCAGGTGGGATTGGAGCCTGTGATGATTTCGGGAGAAAGTAAATTAGGTACTTTATCCCATTAGTGAACTGCCAGGTTTTTGGAAAACCTTACTTTATGGGGGTGAACCTATTTCAATTTCCGCTACTGTATTACAAATATCGGGTGGGTAAAACGTCCCTTTCCGATGAGGAGGAAAGATTTTTGGAAAACTTAATGATGAAAAATGCTAACATAAAATGGTTACCGCAATCGCCTGTTCTGATGGCTTCAGACTTCTTTCCCTCAAAAAGAAGGTATACGTCAACAAACTACAGACTTTAACAGTGTTAAAATAGAATATTTGAGCAGAAATTGCGCAGATCAGAGCGGTCGCACTCCAACTTGTTTTCCAAAATGTCGTGCAAAGACCCGAAGCTTCACGAGCCTAACTGCATCTGCAACAAAATATACCTATAAGTATGTACGAGTATAACGCATAGTTACTTCGGAATGCTCACTTTCTTTCGGGTATATCTCGGCTGCAGCTGATCGTATCGACTTAATTTTTTTTCTGGATTGTAGGGAATCCAATAAGGTACAAGTCCACTCTTATTAATTTTTGCGCGAAAAATCACCGTTATTGACTTATTTGCAAAAACCTGATTTGAAAAACTGTTTTTTCAACTTTGACACGCTGTAACATTTTACCTACTACTTTATGGTGAACAATCGCTATGCCAAAGATGAAGAAAATTTTGTACCAAACAATTCGGTGGCCTTTTTTTCGAAATGCTACCATTGGGAGCGGAGATATACACCGGAAACCCAAACAAGACAAAAACCTTCATAAGTACCGTTAGAAAAATTTTCAAGTGGTGCAAACTTAAATTTAAGCTTTCTGACTAATACCCTATCGATTTCTAAAATAATCTCAGACAGTGCCTGGCATGCACTCTGAAGCCCGATTTTACGACCGATCGCCTGGAGTAAGTTTTATATTAAAATTTGATTATAATCTATTAAACGTGTGTGATTTTAATTGTCGCTGTGATGTGAATTGTTGGAGAGAATCGAGAATCCTTTTTTTTAAGATTGAAACAAAACAGGCGGAGAGGCACTATTTACCCTTGGGCAATGATCTCTGTAGACCTAGTTGGACCACTTCCACGTTCGACAAAGGGGCATTGTTACATTTTTTCTATATTAGATTATTTTGGTTGGGCTTGGTGTTGGAAGATAACGTGCTTCTACTTTTTGGAGCACCACGTGTTGTGATTTGCGACAATGGAGCTCAATTCTGGTGTAGGGAGTTCAAAACTTTGGCGGAGACTTATGGGACGCGATTATCTTTTGCCGCTTACCCTCAAGCTAATCCGGTGGAACGAACCAATCAGAACATCAAAATAATGTTGCGGACCTACACCAAGGATAACCACCGTAAATGGGACTAGGATCTGACGAAAATTGGATGCGCGGTACGAACATACACACATGAGGCGACGAAAGTTACACCATATTTTGTCCAATTTGGACATGAAATGGTAACGTCTCACATAAAGCACCCGAGTATCCAAATGATGGAGGAGCCACAATTGATCTAAACGCACGAGCCGTTAAAACCATGCCAGACCACGTAGCAGGTCGATTGGAGGCTTCTGCCAAAGCGTTGAAACTTACGTCGACTTCTTCAACCGTTTTTGGTCAACGAAAAGGTTTAGAGGAGAAATTATGCTTTGCAACAAAGTAAATTTCGGCGCATCCAGCTCCTGAATACATAGGACCGTTATGTTACCGACCGAATGTGTAACGAGGGACAAGCGAGAATGTTTGCTTTACAGCAGAAGGAGGATTTCGCAGTATGGACCGTGAAGGTCGTGTGTCTCAAAACCCGCTCAGCAGGGCAAGCGGCGGCATGCGCTGGCTGCTTGTCAGCATCGGTAGATGTGGGAAGGGTTGTTGCGAGCCTGCTGTCCTCGAGATCCCGTACACAAAAAATAAAAATCGCATACCTTTGGACCCAGAAAAGGAAAACGAGAAAAGAGAAAAAAACATCTAAAAAAAATTACTCCTGAAAAAAAATGACTGAATTTCCTCCATTATGATGCTATCTCATGCATCAAGTTTCAACTTATCAACACGACATCCTAAGCCGCGGAATTGTCACATAGCACTGAAAAAGGAACTAAGTTTTCCAGAAGAAAAAGACGTGAATTGACATTTACACCATATTCAATTTATTCTTAAATTCCGTAAATGAGCTCATTCCGTCTTCCCTTTACTTATTATATTGAAATTTAATGAAAAAGAAACAACTCACCACACTGTGCTGCAACGGCCGTCGGAGTTCAGCTGGAACCAAAAATGATTATATTTGCACTAAAACAGGGGAAAACGTCATGATTTCTTTGTTAATACAAAATATCTATTATGTAATGTTACACTTGGGAGGCAAAAGGAAAAAAAAACATTAAAATTTGATTTAATTATTAAGTTAAGTATTCATGATTTGGTTTGATTATTATTTCGTTTAAGGTAGCGATAAAAAAAAAACACACGCCTGTGAATATGCAAAAAATCCGATAAATTAAATTCACAGCTGGCGACGACTTTTCTCCACGGTATTTCGATGACGTCACATCAAATCGTGTAGCAGAAGTCTGCAATTTATGGGGGATAGTACGAACGATGAATTTCAAAAAATGCTGTTTGAGTTAAAGATGAAAATAATATGTCGAGAATAAATATGGTTCTTATAGAAAACTCCCGCTAATAGACAACTTCCGCTTTGGTCGACGAATTGGCAAATCCTGTTATTTTCGACTAATGGGAAAATCCCGATCCATCCATGATTAACAAGCAGGGACATTTAGGATCACGTTAGTGGATAAGACGAGGTTTTTTTTATATTATGTATTTTAGTTTGTTCGGTTAATTATATTATTAGAATTAGAATTAGTTTTTGAAGTAACACATTTTTTTCCCCGAATTAAAGATACGTTTTTCAGGCACTAATGTAGTTATTCTAAAACACTTCTTTTTTTTCGAATTTCAGATATGTTTTGCAGGCACTAATATAGTTATTCCAAAACTCTTTTTCTTTTTCGAATTTAAGATATGGTTTTCGGGCACTAATATAATTATTCTATCGCACTATTTTCTATTACACGTGGGTTGGTTCGCCGTTTAAATATTACAGAACCTTTTTCCCACAAGCCTTAAAACGAACTCCCCAATCTCATTCTCCAATCATCCGATTTTGCTTCCGAGCCATCCCTCAAAATCATTCCCTCAGCTCCCCTGTCCTTGCAACTTTTCCCGCCAAAATTGTTCTCTCTCCGTTTTTTTCCTATTCCCCCCATATCCCTGGCTGTAGAACCTTTCTCTAATACTTAGATCCAATCCCCACTTGAAGGAAAAATGTTCGGGAGAATCTCATATCGATTGTACTTGAAACGGACAATGCTACATACATCAAGTACGCATATTGTCGCCAATCGACGACGGTTGTAGATATGTATGTACACTACATTCAGCTGATATCTAAACTATATTCAGCTAATATGGTTGGTGTAGAAGATAATCCGTATTTAATTTGCCTACCACCAGGCGTTAAATTAATAATTAATATGCATATTAGCTTCTGAAATTTAGTCAAATGTTACAAATGTTACGCTGGCGCTTTCTCCATCGTTGGTTCCTAAAAGATAAGAAAACAAAACCCTGTGAAAACCAAACCTCTTAAGCGATTTTAGTCTGATTAGTTCTATTATTTAGGTAAATTTGTTGGCTGTCTTATTTCGCCCTTCCAACTAGTCTAGCTTTGGAGTTTCTTGATTCGCACTTGCGGGAAACGGTCGCCCACAGCCCTATCCTCAATGAGCTGGTTGGCCGGCCGCATATTTTCACGGATCTCAGGCGTCTTTCATAAGGGAATCCGCCGTACAGCAACTTGGTCTACATCTGTCAGACGAACCTGGCAAGCGAGGGAGTAAGTAGTCGAGAGCAAGACCATGTAGACGTGTGACCTATATCGAGTTTCCCTGTTCCCTGAACATTAAGTGCCCTTTCGTTACCCATGTGACAATATCAGAAGTGGAATTTAATCAAAATGCCCAACAGTGCGATTTCCAAGTTATCTGTGCGTCAGCTGCGAAAGATTCTGGCTCAGCATGGGATGGAAACTCATGGACGAAAGACGGCGCTGGTGGATCGACTGAAGGAGCACGTCGGGATCGAAATGATAAGCTTTTCGGACGGCAAGGAGGCAAGTGATGGACAGGAATCTCCGCGGAAGGAGGTACAGGCATTAACGCAACAAGTGACCAATTTGATGAAAATTGTGACCGAAATGGGTCGCCATCTTGGAGTCCAACGTAGTCAGTGTGCTACCGACGTTCAACCCAGTGGATGAAATGTCATTGACAGCGAGACAGTTTGTGATGCGGGTAGAACGTCTTGCTCGACTTTATCAATGGGAGGACGATTTGGTGCTTTTCGCTGTACAATCGAAACTAGACGGACCTGCGAACCGATGGAATCGTGGAGCAGCACGAATCGTTCAAGGAACTGGCAGCCGCGATAATACCCGACTTTCCGGACAAACCATACGACGTGGATATTCACCAGCGAATGTTAAGTGAACAACGGTTGCCAATCGAATCGCCCGAACAGTATTTCTACCGAGCATGTTCGTTAGGACGACGAGGACAATTGGAGGATAAGGTCCATTATATCCGACGCGGGCTGAAAATGCCAACATTATGACCGGCGATTGCTGGCACAGAATTTTCGAGTCCAGGCGATCTGCTGGACGCCATCCGCTGATTTGTAATTAATTCGCCACAGCGAGAATTGGATCCCCGGGGGTCATCTCAACAATCGAGACTATCAACGCCGCGTCATAATACAAGTGAATCGCGCGTGTGTTACAACTGCTTTGCTCGTGGACATCTGTCAATTGATTGTCCGAAGCCGTCGCGGAAGATTCGCTGTGTTATCTGCCACCGTGTCGGGCACGATCAGAGTACGTGTGCAGAAAAACGTCATGTCACACCGAATTCGGGAAAAATTGTCAATCGAATTGACAATGTCACGTCGAATATTTTAATAAAAGAAGTGAATCTGAACGGGCGACAGATTCAGTGCATTGTGGACTCGGGGAGCAGCTGCTCACTCATTCGAGAAACATTTGCACGCACAATTTGTCAGTTTGAAAGTTGTGAGCCAAAGAAACTAATTGGATTTGGAGGTGGCGGGTTCGAGTGCCGGTTTACGTGTCGTGCGACATTGGTGATTGACGGAATAACGATTGACGTGACGCTATATGTAGTTCGGGACGATTTAATAGACAAAGTTATGTTGTTGGGTTCCGAAGTGTTACTAGACAGCCGCATGTGAAATAAAAAACGGACAAATTTCAGTTCATGAAGATCTGACAAACGTTAGTGTCGGGAACATTTCGGTGGGTGAGAAACGCGAGTTAGCAATGATTCTAAAACTGTGGGAAAAGTGCTTTTCAAATGATATTCGGACAATCGGCAGGTGTGAGTGACCACAGATGACAATTAAGTGATGCCCACACCAGCGCGTAAGCGAATGTTCGCGGCGAATTTTTCCGCGGCGTCAAAATTGTAACACACTGCGTTGTATGGAGATGCCCACTCCAACGCGAATATTCGCCAGTTTTGCAGTATTTTTCCCGGTTCGAATATTTGCTACCTAATGTCATTTTATTCAAATAATTTATTTGACAGGTGCAGTGTAGTACAACTTGATGTTGGTGTACCCGAAAAAGATGTAGATTTGGACTGAGTTGTTTAGGTATTGACCGAGCATTTAAGTTTGGAATGTTTTATGGTATCAGTGGATGAGTAAAAGAAGTAACATTTTTGGAAACATGAATTCCAAGGAAGGAAGGTTTTTACTCGTTGTTGTTACACAAATAAAATGCCCTATTGTGGCAAGTCCGGCGACACCTCGATCGTATCGCTCGGCCGAAGAATTGCAGAGATATCTACGATTTTCCAAAGTGCATAGTACGAAGTTGATCTTGAAATTGCTGTGACCGACATCTAGGTTGAAAACTAACAAAAGCATACATTTTGTGAATTATTGTACTTATCTCGGTTAACCCCTTGTGAGCTGCGCAGGAAAGATGCTCCGACGCTCCGAAACCTTGATCGTTTCGCTGGACTCAAGGATTCCAAAGATATCGACGGATTATCGAAGTAGTACGAAGCCGATTGTGAGATTGCTGCATGGCCATCATCCAGGTTGACGGTTATGTCTGACCACCCTGTGCACTGACCGAAAAAAAAAGAGGATCCGATGACCCTTTTGGCAATTTTATGGTGAGTCTAGCGCCACCTCGGTCGTTCTGCCACACCAAAGGATTGCAAAGATATCGACGGATTTCAGAAAGAATACAAGGTCAATCGTTTAATTTATGAATAGTATACGCTAGGAAATGAGAATCCTGGTGGTTCGGTGCTTGCGTTTGTCCCTAAGTAGTTGCAAACAAGCTTGAATATTCTATTGAATTGAATGTTTACTTTGCATAGTTACGCCATATTTTGCTTGGTTGCGCCATCGTAAGGAATCACGTAAGGATTCTATAAAAACTTATTATGCAATTTCATACGATGGCGTGACCAAGCAAAATATCGCGTAACTATGCAAAGTAAACATTCAATTCAATAAAATATTCAAGCTTGTATGTAACTCCGCATTTTGCATAACCATGCTAAGTAAACATATATTCAATTCAAAACAGCCACAAAACAATGAACAATGTTCAAGCTTATTGTGTCTTCTCTATACGGTAAGACTTACCCATTCGACGGGCACAAGATAAGATGTAAGAGTTTTCGGGTACGCGATAGTCAATTCAAACAATCAAATGGAACACTGCCGCAACTTTTTTTTGGGGTACCGTATAACAAGGTTGCACTGCACTGCATATTTCCATCAATTTGCGCATGTCAATGATTTTATCATTAGAATAAGTATACACATGGAGAGGTAAAATGTCGAATTGCACGTTGATTTCTTCCGCTTACGCTTTTACATAATAAGTAAACATGCCGCGACACTTTAATATAGTGCACGAAAATTGCAGCATGATTATAAATGGTTAAATAATTGAATTTGGCCAGTTCTTGCAGTTATTCTCTATCATGTCTAAGTCGCTTCCTTACATAAATCTAATACCTTTTCTAAGGCAACTACATGATATCAGCTGTGAATGACAGTACCTAGCGAATTATTCGCGCCGCGCCGGTGTGGGCACCAAAAAATGGGCCGCGAATTTTCCGGCGCGGATTCGCGACAGAAAATTCGTGACGCGTTGGTCTGGGCATCACTTTAAGCTAACCACAGATAAGCCAATTAATCTACCGCCATATAAGATCCCGTTTCCTAAACGCGAGATCGTCGAAAATACAATCCGACAAATGTTGTTAAAAAACATTATCCGTCCAAGTGTGTCAGAATTCGCGTCGCCCATGATCCTGGTCGCCAAATCCGATGGAACAGAACGGTTGAGTGTCGATTATCGTGCATTAAACGCGGTCACGATTAAAGAATCGTTTCCGGTTCCGAGTGTCGATGAGCAAATGGCTCAACTCGCCGGCTACACGTACTATACCACAGTGGACCTTATTTGCGGATATCACCAAATCCCGATTGCTGAGGATTGCAAACATTAGACCGCCTTCACGACACATCAGGGCAAGTACGAATACAACACGATACCGTTCGGGCTGACGAATGCCCCATTAATCTTTCAGCGAAAGATGCGTGAAATCACGAACAAAATGACGCACCCAGTCATTGCCTTTGTCGATGAAATTATTATCCCGAGCAAAACGGTGGGAAGCGGACTATCCACTCTGGACGAATTCCTTTCGATTCTCCACGAGACAGGAATGACCTTGAAAACGTCCAAGTGCTACTTTCTAGCAACCGAGGTGACATTCCTCGGTCATCGAATCTCGAGGGAAGGGATATCCCCTGGCGATATCAAGACCGACGCAATAAAAAATTTCCCGACCCCTGAAGGACAGGCTGACGTCCGACGATTTATCAGACTAACTAATTTTTTCCGGAAGTTCGTGCCAAATTACTCCACAATTGCGCTACCGCTGACCCAACTGCTGAAAACAAAGAATGCGAAACCATTCAGATGGGGAAACGAAGAACGACAAGCTTTTGAGACAATGAAGGAGATCCTGCAAGAGCCACCGGTCCTGGAACTTTATGATGTAAAACGGCAACACGAAATTCACACGGATGCCAGCTCGATTGGCATTGCAGGAGTGCTGTTGCAAGAGACGGATCGTGGATGGAACCCGGTGTCATACTTTAGCCGGAAATGTTCTGATGCCGAACGGGCTTACCACAGCTACGAGCTCGAAGTGCTAGCGGTTGTCGAAGCCGTGGAACGATTCCGCGTCGTGACCGATTGTTCTGCGATCACAACCATGAGGAATTCAACGCCAGATGGTGGCTCAGCCTCCAAGAATACGATTGCGAGTATCAACACCGAAGTGCCGAAAAGATGCAGCATATTGATGCCCTCAGCCGTGCACCAACCGAAGAACCTATCACGCCAACGACTTGCGCCGATCGAATTTTCAAAGTCGAGATCAGCAACCACGATTTCCTGGTGACGATTCAATATCAGGATGAACGATTATCGCACATACGCCAAGTTCTGTCCGGGGAATTAGAATCGGAACAGGCTCCCCAAATTCGGAAGGAGTATGTGTTGGAAAGGAACCGGTTGTACCGACGTGTTAATGGAAATCTAAAGTTTGTGGTGCCAAAAGCAGTCAGATGGAGACTTGTACGAAACATGACGAAATGGGTCATTTCGCACTAGAAAAGACCATCTCACGAATACAACGAGATTTCTGGTTCCCACAAATGACGAAGTACACACGAGCATATATCGCATCATGTGTCGAGTGCACGTACAACAGAACAGTGGCAGGGAAAACTGAGGGAGAGCTGCATACCGAGCCAATGGACTTAGTTCCGTTTCGAAGGCTTCACCTAGATCACGTAGGACCGTTTCCCAAGAGTCGTCAGGGCAACGAATACATTCTCGGAATCATCGACCCGTTCACAAAATTTACAGTATTGAAAGCTCGACGACCAGTCATTACGTGGTAAAGGCCTTGAACGAGCTAACTTCATATTTCGGATTACCGGCAACGATAGTCTCCGATCGAGGAGCAGCATTCACGTCCAAAGCATTCGCCGAGTGCTGCAGTAGTTTCGGAATTCGTCACATCAAAACGGCGGTTCGTATGCCTCGAGCGAATGGAGTGATTGAACGGGTTCATCAAACCGTCACTCGATGTCTCCGATCATGTTCTGTGGACGATCGCGACTGGGACGTGCATCCCCCTAACATCCAATGGGCGATCAATAGCGGGACAAACTCGACGACAGGGTACAGCCCACACGAATTGGTGTTCCGACTTCCAATTGCGGGAGGTTGTCCATAATCGGATGGTCCAGGCACTTCAAGAGACGGAACCATCGAACGACGATGGTGACGAATCGATGCAGACTCGACGGGAGAAATCCTTCAAGGCGATTGAGGAAGAAAGACAAAAATGGAAGGCGAGATTTGACCGACGGCACAAACAACCACATCAGTACCAGGAGGGTGATCTGGTGGTCATCACGAATGTGGCTCCGGCAACCGGGCAGTCCCGCAAGCTTGAGCCCAAGTACCGTGGTCCATACATCCTGGACGGGATAACCGACGACGAAGAAGACGACAACATCGACCCCGGTCAGGATTCCGGAGCGTCAGGAAGGGCCGATCTGTCAGACGAACCTGGCAATGCTGGCCATCAAGCGAGGGAGTAAGTAGTCGAGAGCAAGACCGTGTAGACGTATGACCTTAGAGAGATTGTTCCTAACAAAGTCCGTATATCGTAAAATATCGAGTTTCCCTGTTCCCTGAACATTAAGTGCCCTTTCGTTACCCATGTGACAAGAGAGAAAGGTTAACGTCGGTGTTGGCCAAACATCTACCTCGCCGACAAGGTGGAATCTGTGTATGAATTTGGTAATGCAGAATTCGAAGCAACCGTTCAACGCATTTGTCTTAAGCAAGTTGACTAACGTGATTTACCGTCACGATGCGTATCAGCAAGCATTAAGGACGAACTGACCGATGTGCAATTGGCAGATCCTCATTTTCATAGTCCTGGAGAAATAGATGTATTATTGGAAGCGGATGTCTACGCTGAAGTATTACTTGCGGATTTGAGAAGATTGTCATCTGGTCCAATATGACAAAATTCAAAATTGGATGGATCGTGTCGGGCAAAGTAGCGGATAGTCCTGAGACTACATAGCAAAGCTTCAAAATCGAAGTCACTAATGAAGAAAATGAATTGTCAGAGCAATTTAGGAACATAGAAGAAATATCAACTCAACAGTTGTTGACCAAAAATGATCTAGAATCTGAAGCACGCTACGTCAGAAACGTCCAGAGGCAACATAATGGACGTTATATGGTAAGGCTACCTTCAAATCGAACGCATGGAAGGACCTAGGATATTCGAAGTCAAATACGTTCGTATTCTATAAGAATCTGGAGAAACGATCTGAGAAAAACACCGAGTTAAGTATGTATTCCAAATGTATTGACGAGTACCTTGAAATGGAAATGGTGGAACAAATAGCTGGAAACAAGGAATCTCATTTTGAAACCGGTCAAAAAATATATAATCTACATTATTGACATAATGTATTTAGCCACCCAGTGGTTAAGAAAAGTACTTCAACCAAAGTTCAGATCGTATACGACGTGTAATGGATGTGAGAATTTTTGCCACAAAATATATATTTACATATTATTGTACGAAACTATCTACACACCCGGTGCACAATCTAGCACTTTGCTATCTGCTAGCAATCTCTAGCACTATATTTCGAGTCTCGAACGGTTGACAGCTCAGGAGCAAATGGACGATAGCCGCCATTTGCTTCCTGGACAGCCGGCATATTGGACCGATTTTTTTTCAATTATAAGGTAACTGTGTTATTTTTGTACCTCATACGCTAATTTGTTTGATTTGTTTGGTTTTCTTTTAGAAAAACATACCACAAACAAAAATAATAAAAATACAAAATCAAACGAGGAGAAACAAATGTTGGAATGGGTGCGAAGTAAAAAGGAATAAGTAGCACGCCAGAACATAGAAAATGCCCGAGGTCAATCGGAGTAAGTCCCGAAAACGGTTTTTTTTTCTTCTTCGTCCGTTAGTGCATGGTTCAATATTGAACAATATCACTGGACAACGGGACGAGGTAATGCGTTTACACCATGCTCAACTCATCCCTTGGCCTTTCCAGATGAAACGACCACGGGTGCAGACAGGGAGCATCCCATTTTGAATGACATATTTGAGGCATCGGCATAGACCAATTTTGTTGCACAATTACAATTGCACAAAGAAGTGGAAAAATGGAATCATAAATAACGGTCGGAGGCAATATGCAATAGTGATTTAATATTGCGGTTCAAATGGGTACATCGTGCTATTGAATTTTGTGGTTATGCACCATCAGTGATACCGCTCTACAAATATCACGCACATACCCAATTGTATTAGCGAGTGCCCACATAGGATTTTAGTGTACCTTTCGCTGATTTGCTCCTGGTGAGAATGTGGCACGTTAATTTGGGCCTTTAATGTGGATAACGTGGAATTCATCTAGTAGCGATTGCTACCAATTAATTAAAAGATAGCTTAACGGTGTAGAAATAATATATTTCTTCGTAAAGTTAGTGACTAGATATTTAATTTTTTTTGTATAAGTATATATAGCCCGTAAGGGGGAAGATAAAGGTTGAAAGGCTTCGGCTAATTCCTATATCTTCTTCAGTTGTGGCATAACTGCGGACCCTTAGCTATGCAGGAGGAGTTTCATAGGAAAAGGACTTCGGCCAATTCCTATGTCTCTCTACGGGGCGTTACTTTCCCGCATTATCCGAGTAACCGCTGCGCCTGAGTGCTGCATTAACATCTGCAGCGTCTCAGGTTACTTAACGTGATAGGTGACAGAAAACATTTAAGTCAACCACTAAAGCAGCATCTTCGAGGCATGCCCATGATGGCCTTTACTCAACGATTAAACCCTATCATGGTTTAGCGATGTGCCGACAACTCATCCTAAGAAAAACTTCAAGTCAAGAAACCTGAAACAAAAGCCTCGGATTGGACGGATACAAAACAACGACGACCCCGCAAACGAACAACTGATTACTCTTTCGGATCCTGGAATGTACGCTCCCTGAATAGACCGGGGGCCTTAAGGGCCCTCCTGGATCAGGTAGAACAATACAAGCTGAGCATAGTTGCAATCCAGGAAACTAAATGGCTCAAAAGCGAGATTAACGACCTCAATTCGCACACTATTTTTTACGAGTGGTAAAGAGGAGGGCAACAAGGAGTTTGGAGTAGCTTTCATCGTGAATAAGCAGCTCAAGGACCACATTATCGGCTTCAAACCCATCAACGAGCGGCTATGTGCGATCCGCATTAAGACCCGTTTCGCTAATCTCTGGCTCATTAATGCGCATGCCCCTACAGAAGTAAAAGAAGACGCGATTAAGGACGAGTTCTACAACGACCTAGAAACACTCTTCGACTCACTTCCATCAAACGACGTCAAGCTGCTGCTAGGAGACTTTAACGCCAAAGTCGGAAATGAAAGCTGGCATAGGGGAACTACTGGAGGTCATAGCCTCCACGACGAAAACAACAACAACGGTCAGCGACTTATCGACTTCGCGAGCGGCAGAAACCTGGTAATAAGCTCTACATGCTTCCCTCATCGACGAATCCACAAGCTGACCTGGAAGTCTCCAGATGAATACACCGTGAACCAGATCGACCACGTACTGACCAGCAAGAGATGGGCTTCTAATGTCCTAGATGTTCGATCCTATCGAGGAGCCAACTGCGACACCGATCACTATTTGGTGAAGGCAACCTACAGGTGCAGAATCTCTTCGGTGCACCTAACGAGAATCAACCCTGCCAAGATCTTCGAGGTTGACAATTTGATTGATGATGCCACGGCGGCTGCGTATACAACAGCACTAGAGGAAAAACTGTCGCCCATGCTTGATGACATCAACAATTTAGGCATCCATGAGTTCTGGGAGGAGCTCAAAGACAGCATCAAGGGGGTCGCAGAAGAGGTCGTGGGCTATAAAGGCCGGCGCAGACGAGCAGACTGGTTCGACGAAGAATGCAGGGCCTCGATTGAGGCGAAAAATGAAGCCTATCGCCAATACACACAACGCGCATCCCGAGCCAAGAAAGAAAGATATAACGAGCTTCGGCGAGTATCTAATAAGTTAATTAGACGTAAGAAACGCAAACATTTTGACGAGCAGTTACAGCAAATAAACCAAAGATTAGCCAATAAGAACATTAGACAGGCGTACAAACTTATAAATAATGTTAAGAACGGATATCAACCCAGGACAAGCCTATGTAAGGACAAGGATGGTAACATCATCAGCGACATCGAAAGCGTCAACAAACGATGGGCCTCGCATTTTGAAGAGCTCCTCAATGCACCATCAACATCCCCCGCGGAGCCAGCTCTTGAGCAGTTAGCCGAACCAGGCCCTCCCGTTCTACCCCCAACAGTAGAGGAGGTGAGTCTTGCCATACAGTCGCTTCAAAATAATAAAGCGCCCGGCGCTGACGAGATCCCAGCAGAACTGCTGAAGCATGGTGGAACGTGCCTGACCAACGCAATACATGTGCTACTGCTGAAAATATGGAACGACGAGGAAATCCCCGAAGATTGGCGCAAAAGCATAATCTGCCCAATCCACAAAAAGGGTGACAAGCTGAAGTGTGAGAATTACAGGGGCATATCATTAGTTTGTACGGCCTATAAGATATTATCCAAAATTCTTGAAAAGAGAATTAATCCGTACGCAGAACGAATCATTGGCGAGTATCAAGGCGGCTTCAGACCTGGTCGATCAACGACCGATCAGCTCTTCACAGTGAAGCTACTACTCCAAAAGTGCTGGGAATATAACATCGACGTATACCAAATCTTTGTCGACTTCAAGCAGGCATACGACAGTATCGATCGAAGTGTACTGTACAACATTATGCTGAATTTTGGTATACCGGCAAAGTTAGTGCGACTCACAAGGATGACGATGACTAATACCGTCTCGCAGGTCAGAGTGCAGAATCGACTCACTGACCTATTTGAAACTCGTACTGGACTCAAGCAGGGCGACGGGCTGGCGCCGACGCTCTTCAACCTTGCTTTGGAGTATGTAATTCGAGCCATGAATATGGACAGCAGCGGAACGCTACTCATCAAGTCGACTCAATTAGTAGCGTACGCCGACGATATCAACATCATGTCTCGAAGGTTGGGTGATGCAGAAAGCCTTCTGCATAACCTCAATAACGCCGCAAAGGAAGTTGGACTACATATCAACGAAAGCAAAACAAAGGCCATGATGCAATCGAAAACAAGGACGCCAGCAAATTCAAGCATCACAGTGGGGGACCTTAATATCGAGTATGTAGACAACTTCAACTATCTGGGTTGTAACTTATCAAAGGACGCCAACGAAACCGACGAAATTAAGCGACGGATACAACTAGCCAATAAGACATATTTCTCGGTCCTCCCTATAATTAATTCGAAACTTGCGCACAGGAACACGAAGCTCCGCGTGTACAAAACGATCATCCGACCCGTGCTATGTTATGGCTGCGAAACATGGACCCTCACCCAAGCCTCCGAAATTTTGCTAGACCGATTCGAACGAAAGGTCCTTCGGCGAATTTTCGGGGCCGTTCGCGAGCGAGACCAATGGCGTATCCGGTACAACCATGAGTTGTATCAATTGTACGATGAGCTGGAAGTATCGAAAATCGTGAAGCTTCAACGTTTGCAATGGGCGGGGCATCTACAACGGATGGACGATAATCGCATGCCAAAGAAAGTGATGAACGCACAACGAATTGACGGAGCGAGGTTGCGTGGACGACCGAGAGCTCGCTGGGAGAACTCCGTAGGTGAAGACGCCCAACAGCTGCTGGGCTTCCGAAACTGGAGGACGAGGTCACGTAACCGCGACAATTGGAGGTCAACGATTCAGGCGGCCAAGGCCCGACGTCGGGCTATCGTGCCACATTGATGATGATGATATTATATATAATGAATTGAATTTGGCGTTACATATAAGCATGCAGATAAGTTTAAAAAAAAAGAATTGCTATGATATACCATACCATCTACGAATGTGCGCACATTAGGGCTGGAAGGTGTAATGAGTCAGTGAAGGAAAGAGTTCCATTCCCCACACTCTTTACTCAGTGGCATGGGGGTCAACCTTCATCCCATACTTCTACTTCATTGGAACTGTCTATCTAGATGGCAATGCTCCATCCCATACTTCTACTTCATCGGAACTGACATATGATGCCACGAGGAGGGCACTTCCACACTGTGCGTAGTTCTGATAGGACGTGGACGTGTTAAAATCAAATAGGGATTAATGGGCCAGTGAGCCGCTAATTAGTGAGAGGGAAGTGCGACGCGAGTTATGCCAGCGCATATTATTGTAACTGTGACGGTGGACAAGCGCTCCCCAATTTATTGAGGTTAGCAGGGCACTTCCACCCGGCACGTAGCTTTGATAAGAAGTGGGGAAAAGACATTCTCTAACAGGGATCCGTTCAGTGCGCCAGGGCTACTTCGAATCAGCGAGCCCCAATTTATTGAGGTTAAAAGGGCGAATTCGAGGCAGCGCTCCGCTATCTTGCGCCAGGGCTACTTCGAATCAGCGAGCCCCAAATTATTGAGGTTAAAAGGGCGAGTTCGAGGCAGCGCTCCGCTAACTTGCGCCAGGGCTACTTCGAATCAGCAAGCCCCAAATTATTGAGGTTAAAGGGCGAATTCGAGGCAGCGCTCCGCTAACCAGCGAGGAACGGGCTACTTCGAATCAGCGAGCCCCAATTTATTGAGGTTAAAAGGGCGAATTCGAGGCAGCGCTCCGCTACTTGCGCCAGGGCTACTTCGAATCAGCGAGCCGCAATTTGTTGAAGTTAATCAATGAACTAAGGAACTGACACCAAAGTCTCACCAGATAAGATACATATATGTGTAGTTAGTGCATGCATGTGTTGTGAGTTAATTAAAAACCAAAAGAATCGTACGTATATCATTTATTACCTACATTCACTCTTAACAAAAAGAAAATATATATAATAATATAATAACCTTGGATTTGTGAACGGGATGCACCGCGCTGCAGACTCGGCGTGAAGGAAGACATAGAGTAGGAAATATGGTGTAGAATGAAATTCCTTTTTTTTTGTTATGTGCCAGCCTTAATTAAACTGGAAAAGGCACGGTTAGTTAATTGTTACTTGTAATCAAAAATTTTGGTTTTCGGTTTATTTTTTTTACGAGAGACAATAAAATGAATATTATAATGAAATAAAAAGAAAAAAAAAATACACTTTTCTTTGCGGGAGTCTTCCTCTTCCTTCTCAACAACAAATTTTTTTTTGAAATGAATTCCCCAGAACTTAAACTAAACAAAAAGAAGAGACGAATAAAAGCAAGGTGGGTTAGAACTGCCTAGCGTTCTTTTGTGGTATTAGGCATGTGAATAAAAATAATAAAAATTTCTGTTGTGATAGTGTAGAGGATCTATAGCAAGCAGCACCCCGCCCATATCTCCACCGAACAAGCAGCGTCCAGCACATGCCGTCAAGCTTGCGGATCCACAGCACCTCAAAAGGAGAGGTACACTCATTACAAAGGTTTAAGTAGAAAATAGTTGCATTGAGAATCATGTTGACTCTTCGGAAGCATGCTTATATGCATTCATATTAATTTTAAGCTGAAATTACTTGACGTTTGGCTTACATTTGTCAAAGAAATGAAGATGAAATATATTAACGTGTAAGTAAGAAAAGCAATTAGGAAGTTTTCAGCTATCTGTTCCAGCCTTCTCAGGGGGTAAGGATGAGCAGTCCACTTTCGTATAGGGGGCTGAGGTTACAATCCACTTATCGCAAAGACTCGGCCATGGTTTGGGTAGGGAAAAATGGAGCAAGCGATATAGTCAATATCCATCTCGATTACCGTTGTCATCCATTTCGTTCATAATCATAAGTTCCAGATTTTTCTTGCAATACTGTTTTTTTAGGGCTTGACGTGTGGAAAAGAATTATCTAACATCCCGGTTAGCCATGTCATCTTTTTTTTAAGAATGCTGAATCCATACCTCTCTCAATAACTGAGCAGCTAATAATCACACGTCTGGCAAGGACGGGCTAACGGTGATTGACACATCAGTGTTTGGCCGACTTTTACAAGTCCTTAAGCCACACCATAAGACGCGTAACGAAAAACGAGTACAGGTGTTTCGCTTATTGACGACTTGATGGCTGGACCGGCCCTTCAAAACGATATGGTGACTTTAACACCGTTCTTGGCTATAAAAACTCTACATCAGCTGGACAATGATAGCAAAGAGTCTATCCAAACGATTTTAGGTGATTTTTACATGATGATTTGCTCACTGGAAGCAATACTTTGAATGGAACCGTGAAGAGCAGGAGAGAAATTGCTGATGCGTTGATCACGGCTGGTTTCAAGCTACGAAAGTGGGTCGACAACGATGCTATGTTAGAAGGCATTAATGATAGCGACATCGAATTAAAATATCCACTATGTGACGTATTGGAATAAGATCTGGCAATGCCATTTAGACAGATGTCAACCAAAACTTGACTATTCATGTTCGTGTGTTTGTATCTATTTCGTCAATAAAGAATTATCCGTGCCCCGCCGCAATGGCGATGGGTAGGATTGGGCGTATCAGCGAGTTTGACGTTTCGGAAGACTGAAATTTATATAAAGAGCGCCTCGACCAATTTTTAATCGCAGATTCAGTGTCTGAGGAAAAAAAGTGTCGGTGCTTATAACGATGGTGGGCCACGAGGCTTACTCAACCCTAAGGAATCTTTGCGACCCAGTGCTTCCGCCTTTAGTCATATAAAGAGCTGACGGATTTGCTAAAACAGCAATATTCAACAAAAGTAAGCATTTTCCGGGAACGCATTGTATTTTATGATTCGAAACAGAAAACCGGTGAAAAAAATACATGATTGGTATTTGCGGCTTAAAATTTTGGCAAAAGACAAATTAATAGAAGAGACAAACATTGTTGATTTGGGGTCGTGGTTTGCAACACAGTACATAAGGAGAACTATAGATAGCTGTGGATGCATGGTGCGGAAGAGAACTCGAGAAAAAGTGTTTTGTGTGTGGATTGTTGTTGGTAGGTGTCCTGAGATGATGGTCGCTCGTACAATAGACGGTAATTCGCTTCGTTGTGACTTGCGCAACAGCAGTGGACTATGCGTAGTTTAGGGTGACTGGGGCGGAAGAACCCTCAAAAGGCAGTTTGGCCAGGAGAAATCGAAAATGCGAGGTTCGGCAAGAAGCGTGATGGCTACAGACGATTTGTATGAACCGACCCTACGGTGCTACAACGAGCTTCAATTCCTGGGCGAAACGGACGATGGAACTGGTGGGACCGGAAGCATCGATTTTGAAGTACTGGATGCCTCAACGAGCCGCCAAGAATCCAGTACTTGTGTTAAACGGCCGAAAAGAGACTTTGAGGTAAGTACCAATTTATTCATTCAGATCATTCTAATTAGCAGTAATGTAATAATATATACATATATAATATAAACTTTTTAGGAACGTGCAGCATACATCCAGAGGTTGCAGCGGATGTCCGAGGCGGCCTTCAACACCGCAGTAGCATTGGAGGAGGCCCACAAAAGCGAAGAAGAGGATAAAGACAAAAATAATGTGAATACATGACAATCGAGTTGAAGTCCTTCCAATATGACGAGACAAGAGACTCCGTAGTGCAAGAAATTTTCAAAGTTTTTTTCCGAGGCAAAAAAAAGAGGCGAAATTGTTGACGCAACAAACACTAAACCTTCCATTGGCGACATCAACGCCGAATAAAGATGAGCCTGGTTCGTCACGAGTTTTGGCCCAGAACTTCATTAAAAAAGGGAGAGGTTGACGTGAAACAGGTGCTAATATTCCCCCGAGTCCAAATATGTATTGACAATCGAGTAAGACGAAGAATAATCCACCTGACACTTTTATAATTATTATAATGATATAGTTTTGTATTTAATAAAATACTATGAAATAAAGGTTAAATTTGTGTTGTAACCAAATGTGATTTCCATCTAGGAATACTTTGTTGTAAAATTAATTATATAGTGATCCCTTTGTTTCTAACAGCGAACAAGCTGTCCCGTGCACGCTGGTAATTAGCATCTTCTAATTTCAATTCACCAACTACACCTTTTGCTTCACCTTTCAATGAGTTCAGCAAGAGACGTAGCTTGTGCACGGGTTTGATTGAATCAACATCATGGACCGCTGCCTTAAATCGGTCACGGAATGCCCGCCATTTGGTGTAGTCACCGTCAAATGTTCCCCATGTATTATTAATATTTCCGCTAGTAGTATCGGAGTTGTGCAATTCAACCCGAAACGGAACTGATGCAGCATTACCATCAGCCAACTGCTGCTGTGGTCTTAGCACAGCAATTCTTTCCACCAACAAATCGCATGCTTCGCGATAAATAATTGTAGTAGAGCGATTATTGGACCTGTGACCTGCGATTTCGTCAACGTCCGCTGTTTCGCTCATTAGATCGATATGCGCCCGCTCATACCGATCCCAAATCGACTCCAATTCCTTGGATCGATTCTGCAATTGTACCAATGACATGCTAAGGAATATTTCCTGGTCCCTGCAAATCGCCAGTAATTCCTCTAGCTCATATACACAATGCATACGAGCCGCAGCTGCCAAAGCGGTAGTCGTCTTGCCGGCGCTCTCAATCTGCGTATTCGCCCCATCGGCCCGTCTGCCACTACTCGATCTTGACCTAGGCGATGTCCCTGGTGGTCGAACGTCACTTTTTTTCGTCGGAGCCATTTCAGCTAAAAGAAAAAAAAAAATCATCCATTACCACTGGGTCATATAGGTACCCACTGATCCGCACACTCATAAACATTCGATCACATGTTCCGCAAACACTCGGAAAACAAACACACATTCTCCAGCACTGTAGATATGCTTGTATGCAACTCGCACCTAAACCATAATAAAAAAAAATCTGAATACCACCCGCACAAGATGACGGCAACCTTTTTTATTTTAATCTACTATGCATTATGGTTTAGAATGCATACACATATGTGACCACCGCTAACCCAATATACAAGTCAGTCGAAACACACGACTCATTATGGTTCTATTTATAGAACCAACCAACAACCATCACAGCATATAGACAATCTGCAAGGCTTATATGTCAACTGGTGTGTGGTGCCTGCGGTTGAATCTGGAAACTTTCAGTTCTATGGACCTGCACGTATGGTTGCAACATAATGAGTCGCAAGTCAGCAGCCACCCGCCTTTACATGGCTGAGAAGAATCACTATTTTTTCAGCAAACATTCTCACAAAAGTACACTCGAGCCCATCGTAAGAGCAAGTACAAACATCGCCAGTTCACGTCAAATCCATGCAATGCAACCACTGTCAATACTTTGATGATCATGAAAGAAAATTTCTTTGCTTGTACTGATTTCACACGGAAGTCTCTACTCTGTGCCTTGACACTTCATCAGCGAATTTAATGCAGTTGCACTTCTTCCACAGTGAAAGATGTAATCGTCAATCAATCAGCTCGCGAGTGCACTTCTATGTAAAATTTAGCGAATAGACAGCCTTAAAGGTCGTTAAATTCGCATTCTGACATTCTGACCAAAATTATTGTACGACAAATTTCTTATATCACACCCCGCACTATAGCACTTAGGTAATATGATCATAAATGTACTTACATTTTGGTATTATTATTCAACACAACACGATCTGTTCACTTGCTTGGATAGCACTTTTCACTGTCACGAACGCTATGACTGAATAAATCTGCCATTAAAAATCGTCACAGCAAAGGTCCAGAAATTTTTCAAGTGGTCTGCTCAATGTTTAGATAAATATACATATACGTGTATAAACAGCATATAGTATATAATGTATCTGAACCATCAAATTTCGTCCCTTTGATTTTACTCAGACAGCCACTTGATCTGCCAGCAATCAAGAAAAGATTGTAACTCGATGCAAGTACCGCCATCAGAAACTTTACATTGAGATACATACACTATAGTCAGCAATATAAAATTCTTCCCTCCAGCAAATTGAGCTTCACGTCTTTCTGCACTTTTTGTGGATTTCCCGTGCAATTCGAGAAATCCGGCTCGACGGACCATGTTTCGTGCCAGACAAAACTGAAATAAAACGGCTGTAATTGGCTACAATTACTATGAGTAAAACCCGAGGTCACTAATTCACGTGTCTTTATTGAACTCATATTTTGTTTATATCTTATACATAATTTGTATCTTAATCTATAACACTAATGGGCCTGCCAGTGCATCAACCGCTATACTTAATGCACACCCGATCTTATTCTTCAGCTTGCGTCTTCGGGGCATCCACTGCAATATTGGATGCCACCCGCTCTACTCAGCTATGCTAACACGACTGACTAGAGCTAGCCTATTAGCGTACCATACACTTCAGATAGATTAGTATGGTCGCTCTTTATTCTGCTATGCTAGCATCTTTGTTCTGCTATTCAAGCATTGCGATAGCATACTTAGGATGAGGATGCCTTTTAACAGGAAGAAAAAGCCCGACACATACAAATAAAGTTAATTATGACCAGCTAGGAATTGCTGGGTTACGTCATCGATGTGGCAAAAGTAACCGTATGGCTAAACAGTGTCGTTCCGCTAAATCTTTACATTGCAATGTTTGCAAAAAGAGCGGGCACGTATCTAAAGTTTGCATCGCTTCACTATTGGGTCACCGTAATACCGACAAACGAAAGAGCATCCCAAGTGCACGGGCGGGCTCAACAAATCAAATTCAAAGCGAAGACTCTCAATATGGCATTTACAAAGTAGTCGACGTGTATAGAAACGACTTCATCAAAGGAAATTGCGACCGATATTACGCAAGTATTCAAATTGAAGGCAACAATGTAAAATTCGAAATAGATTCAGGCTCGGGTTACTCCTTTTCACCCAGAAGTCAATTCGATCAATTGAAATTGAAAAAATAAATTGGTTCCGACAAACATTGTGTTCAGATCATATAAATAAATAAAAAACAGATCATATACTCAAGATAAATTTGTGCCTGACGGCAAGGTTTCAGTACATTTAAAGTACAATAACTCATCTATCCATGATGAGCTATATATTGTTCCAGACGGATGTTCGGCTATAATTGTCCGCACTTGGATTCGAAGTCTGAAAATTAACCTGAATGATTTAGAGATCAATGCAACGCAAAAAGAACTTACACCAATTCAATAAGCACCAGCAGTGATTTGCAAGACATTGTGCGTGAATTTAGCACGGTATTCGAACAAAAGATTGGCTGCATCCCAGATTCCAAATTTTCACAAATGACGTCTTCCCGTTTGCAACGCTACGCAGCCTTCTTGACCGGTTATAATTACGAAGTCTATACAAAGAAGAGTGAAGAAAATTCAAATGCTGATTGCCTGTCAAGAGCGCCAATAAACTCAGATATGCAGATTTCAAACGTTGGTGATTTTGAAGTACATTCTATTTTAAATAATACGCTGCATTAAATAAATTCACCTATTCTAAACCTTCGTTCAATTCAACGCGCGACAAAAGAAGATGCAAAGCTTTCTAAAATATTACATGAACTACAGAACTCTAATGTTGTCGAAACGGAATTAACGATAGATTCCAATATTATATTTAAGGGATATTTTATTCAAATACCGAGCAACCCCACTTCGTAATGGAAAATATATTCATCTGAAATGTATCTTGGGCGTCAGATACGAACTCAATTGGACGCCTTAAAACCATCGAAGTTGGCAACGGTTCCTCAGTCACAAGTTCCGATTCGTCAATTTAGCACAGAGAAAACAAAAATAGGGTTTTTACCTAATTTAAATTAGGAAAACGTAAAATGGCTGTATTTGCCACATTTTAGGTGTTTTTTCTACTATTTTTCAGTACGGGATTAGGTGGTTTGCCTAAACAAGAATAGTTGATTAAATAGTGGTAGAATTGCCTATTTATTTCGACAACATTTCAATTAAATTAACTCCTCGGTAAATTTGCCTAAAATTCGTAATTGAATATTTTCTACAAGTAAACATATTACCGATATAAATTAGGTAACGTCTCAAGATTGAACTGTTTTCTTTATTAGACATATGTATTACTCGAGGTATTCAATTGTACATATGCCTATTTACTTTCGGTAATATTTCTGCAAAATGTATTCAATGGTTAAAGTACCTAAACCTGTGTAGGTGATTTTCCTACAGGTCAACATTTTGGCGAATTAAATTAGGTAAATACTACATTATAACTGCACATTTATCAATATTTGTGCACTCGTTCTATATACACTCGTAGATAGTTCTGTTTTGATCAAAAGTCTAGCCAGTTTGATTTGCGTCGCGACGGAGTTTGAATTAGATTCTGTTCCTCTAGACGGTGAAAGTGTGACGGAAGTTCTACTTCGCGAGTGGGGTTGTAGTGAATTAATTGACAATTTCAAGTGTAAATTATATTCTAATTCAGATCTAGTGAAGTGTAATTTTTTTATTTACTTTCTATTAAAATTACAGTGAAAGGTATCAACTTTGAAGTGTTAAAAGAAATCACAGTGAATGATGCTAATGCATAATTACCCATTGAAAAATTAGTTTTCTTGCGAAAATTGTATTGTCAAGTCTACATTTTACCCTAACCAGGCATCATCAGGTCTTATTGTGCAGTATAATTTTTTATTAAAGTATTTATAATTATTTTCATAAGTCGTTTGAATCAGTATGATAGTGGTTCATTAATCGCTTTATTTACGCTCTTAATCCTATTCTATCCTAAATCAGCTCTTATTTGATTTAAACACGTAGAAACGTAGTAAAAAAACGCTTACTGAACAGCAATCACATAGTATGATTACGTAATTAATTAAAAAAGAAAAATATAAATATGTATTCCTAGGAAAAATATATAGGGCTATAAGATCTGATAATGACCGGTTATGGCGAAACCTGGTATTCACAATAAAAATTATAAGAAAAGAATATGAAAGAAAATCTGGTTTTTGTGAAAAAATAGTAAATATCAATCAAAACAATAAATAAATAATACTAGTAATTAAATATAAAACGACTGATTATATCAAAGGTTTCTCTATGATATGTAATACCATATTTGGCAATTATATAATTTATAATAAACAATTATTATAAAAAGGATATGATGTTTAAATTTATTTATTACATTTGTTTCAGAATAAATTTGAGTTCGTCGAAGTTGAATTCAATGCAAATTGACTGACAATAATGAATATGGTGAAAAATCACCCACTAAGGGTTGGCAAAAATACTATACAAATGTAGTGCTTTCAGCTAATTTCAACCAACTTTTTGACTAGATTCTCTCGATAGATCACCTACACTATTTTCGGCGAACGTTGAATACTAAGAAACATCTAATATTCTCTTTAGGCAAAAAACCACAGAATTGTAATCAATTCAACTAATTAAATTCGAGGGTTTGGCTATAAATTTTCGGCATGGCACCTAAACTACTTTCGGTAAAATTTCCACCAATTCGTTTTCCACCGAAAAATAATCGGTAAACTGTCTACACGTGGAAATCGATTTATTAGCCACTTTGTTTTAGCTGATGTAATGACAGTTCGAATAAGGTGGCAACAGGGCTTCGGAGCAGCTACCCACCACGAGTGCGCCCATAAAGTGACAGTTCGAAAATGGAAGCAATGGAAAATTGGAAATTTCCATTATTTTCGAATTGTCATTTTGACAGGTTCCAGAATGGACACCATTTTGGTGACTTCAGTCGGTGGAGACGGCCGTGCGTTGGGTGAATTTTGGGTGGATAAAAGACAGTTGGACATTAGGTAAGAGTTTATTTCTTGTCGTAGCTGCATACTACGGTTAATATCGTGTACTTCCAGATCGGAAAAGAGAAAAAAAAAGGTGAATTCAGTCCTTTTTCCTTTTAAACGAAAGGAGAATTCAAGTAAAAGCCGGAGCTCCCACGGCAGCCCACGTGGCATTGGGAAAAAGTGAAAGTATAAGCGGCTCGAGGCGCCGAAGGTACGTGTTATTTTCTTCTTCTCATCAATTGAATTGAAACCAATAAAATTATGTTCGCAGGAACGGTCGATGCTTCGACCCGCGCCTCGAGCGTGGTAAAAATAGAATTGTGCCCGTTTATGTGAAGAACCTAACCTAAAAGGTTAGGTCCACTAAAAAGGAAATTTTGTAGCCTCCGATCCTCGAACCCTTTCGTTATAAAGTCAACTATTTTAAGCCTCAGTCATCCAATCGGTCGTGTGATAGGCACCTTGTCACCGCAGACACCTGCCCCAAAGTTATCTTCCATACTTACCGTTCAAATCACGCGTAACTTGGTAAAGCGGAGGAACCGGGAGAAACACACAGTGTAGAGAACACCTGTCGTATATTTGGGGTTCTAACCTGTTAAAGTGTCGGAACCAGGAGAAACACACAGTGTAGCGAATAATTGTTGTATATTTAATGTTTAGATGTAAGTTTTGGATATAGCATTGTACACTCCATTAGTTTTGCACGCATAACATATATACTGTAAGGATATAAGTGCTAGCTGAAGAAGTCGTGAAAGAAAAAGGATAACGTCATTCCGTCGACGAACAGCAATCCCGTAGCGGCCGCCACCGGATCTTCTCTACAAAGAAAAAAAAAACGAGTGAGTAATTTGAACTTCTACCTTCTTAACCTAACACTGTATCCATCCTAAAAAGAAAAAAAAAATTATATATACATATGTCATATCCAATTTTACGTTAAATAAAATGTAATGTTTGTCAGAACTAATATGTGTTAGTGAGGTATTCTGAAGGGGGTGTCTGAGGAGTTAGAAAGGAGGCGCTGATGGCTCTGCGGAGGTGATTCGACATTAAGGGTTCGCACCTGAATTTTTTTATTTTTATGTAAATGTGGTGAGAGGAGGACGGATTGGGTGAGAGCTGTTGTCCCGGATGAATCGTGTTAACCCCGACCCAAAGACCAGACGGAGCTATGATGCAGCAGGTGTGTCTGGGATGACAGCACGACAGAAGCGAGGGCTCACCCATCCACCGCCAAAGGGGTTGTTCTCCTCAAGTACATTACACTGAATTGCCTATTGGAATTAGGAGGCTAAAAATCAATCATTGGTTTTAGCTGGATTACCTACTTTTTAGCTATTTTTAATAATCATTTCTCTCTGTGAGTGTTCTGTGAAGCTCGATAATTTTCCGCCGAATCACAGCAGGCGGG
The DNA here is from genome assembly GCA_949715475.1 of Microchrysa polita. Classification (NCBI taxonomy): domain Eukaryota; kingdom Metazoa; phylum Arthropoda; class Insecta; order Diptera; family Stratiomyidae; genus Microchrysa; species Microchrysa polita. The sequence goes on along the minus strand of OX454420.1, from coordinate 31,388,942 downwards.
AAAAATTTTGGTAAACGTTAAGGCTAAGTCCCATTAGACCCTCCACCAAATATTACTTCGATCGGATTAAAAAAAAGGGTACCTCCCATACAAATTATTCAAATTCAATGCCACTAGTTTATTAAGAAATACGGGAACAAGTCAACCAAAATTAAAGTTTTGCTCGTAGGCAATTTTCCGTTCATTTTGTATGGAAGGTACCCTTTGTTTTAATCAGATCGAAGTAATATTTGGTGGAGGGTCTAGTGGGACTTAGCCTTAACGTTTACCAAAATTTGTTCCGCTTGCTGTGATTCGGCGAAAAGTTACAGGCATGTCTTTTTTTTAAATGTTAATAGGGGGTATAGGGGAATGCTTTGTCTGAGCATCCTGAGTCTCCGTGTGAGACAGCTATATATTGTTAGGAATAGTTATCCCAATTACCATGGCTCCAATTAAATTACTTCAGGAGATAGAGCGCCAAATGTAACTATCAAAAAATCTAAATTACACCAAATGTTTTAAGGTCTAGTATATAATCTGCCAAGAGAAGGTATATGATATAATATATCATTAGAAAGGAAATTTTGTGTAGTTTAAATCGTCCTCAGAACATTTTGCTGTAAATATCACAGTTAACAAGATATTGGCGTAAAATCATAATTTCACCCCTTTGCCACCCCCTCCCCCTCAAATGTGACGCGCAAAAAAGTCTAACTTTTTACTGCGTAATGCGGTCAGGCCATAGAACAATTTGGCATCAAAAGTCAGCTCTTTTTTTGGATGTTTGGGTTTCATCATTTTTTCAGCTAAAATCACTATACTATTTCTAGTCATTCAATAAATTAGTTTTCAATAAATAGACGGAAGTTTTCTAAATAAATACAAATATTACATTTTCAACAATTTGTTTATCTATAGGTACATTTCTATCAAAATATATTAAATTATAATCCAGAAACTCTACTTAATTCTTCATTATCATCTGTCATCCCTGCCAACATCAACGTTGGCAGGGATTTTTGGTTTTACGTCGCTTTTCACAGTTAATTTTCTATGGGAAATGTGTTAATGCTTACTAAAATTTAAAATACGACGACACACGCTGAATACACTTGAGAATATAAATGTTCTCTTCGCCCTCAATGGTTATTAAACCCAAGATGTGGATGCAATCACTTTCGACTTCATGGAACATATTGGTTACAGGTGTTGCCAACTAGAATTAATAATAAATGGATAAAGTGTAATGTAGCCGCACGGAAGGCTGAAAGTGACGTCAGAGGGCTACACGGGCTTGTAGAAGAATATAACTTTTGAGAGCGGACTCCGGACGTCACTTTCTGCCTCGGTCATTTCATCTGAGGAAGTGACCCGAGAAGGACGGCTGCTGCCACCCCGCTACGGGTAAGGAAGTAGTACCATAAAATATAATCTTGTCATTAAGAAATAGCATTTTTGGAACAGGGAATCATCTTTGTATAAAAAAATAAACAAAAAGCTTTAAGCAGAAAACAAAGAAAAAAATCACGCGGCCGTGCACGCGCAGCGCCTGGAAGATATACAAACGGGCTACGTGGTGTTTGTGTGATCTCCGCGCCACGTGAAGTGTACCCGGAGAAGTTTTGCCGATATCACCCGGACACCAGTATACCCGGCTCTGGACGTGATGCCTCCACCACGATCGCATCTGTGTACAAAAGCGGCAAGAAGTATCGCCATCATCACCAGGAAGTGCCCGTGACAATTCCACTCTGGACTGGTGCTACGATCGCATTGTGCAACAAGAGCGGCAAGTAGTTTTACCATTATGACCGGGAAACCTCAGGTTCTTACTTGTAATCGTTTTGTTTAGAATTTGTGCAGTTTGTATGTGTCAATTTGACCTATTAAAGTAAATTTCGAATAAAAGAAAAAAAAGAAAGAGAAACAAAAAAGTACTCGCGACAACTCCGCATTGCCAGAAACTTCCCGGACTGAGCTGCCCACACCAGGTGCATGACGGCCTAATCCCCATTTGGGAGCAAACTCCCGCAATCGCGTTGCTGATGATATGCGGTAGACTGCCCAAAATAAAAAAGTATTTTTGAAGCGAGTTTTAGACCCGGTGTTTTGCTTCTTTCGAATAGAACATAAGAACACTTTTGAAAACATAAAACACTCACAAGCTCACTTCGAAAACATAAAACACTCACAAGATGCTCTTTAGAAAAAAAAAATAAAAACACTCACAGAAACACATTTGAATTAGAGAAATAATTTCAAGAAACATATAATATAGATAGCCATAACCATAATCCAAATTACAGATTAAAGAATATACTCCTTTTTCGTCGAGTGAGTGGGACGCGCTATAACGCCCTTCGCTAGTACCACAAGGTAGTCGACACGGGGTAAATGCCGTCGATAACTGCGTTGTAATTGTACAATCAGCCATGAAGAATCCTGATATCTGGCTGCTGGCTGCCTACGAGACAACAAAACATAGCTATAAAATAATTTATGATAAACTAATCATTCTACTGCCTGACAGGATCTATTGTTAAGATCAACCAGAGACAGTTTTAAGCCTAACGGCTTAGGGGGATGGGAACACAAAGAATCTATCCGTCGAAAATAGTACGAGCATCTGTAATGTGGCCGTACGGAGGCTGGACATGACCTCAGACCGGCACGAGTGTTTGGACCTGAAGCGAGAAAAAAGAAAACACAAACGTCCGAATGGGTTCAAACGTCGCGTCGCCGTCCTGTCATCCATCGGGAGTCGTCGCGCCGCACCGTCCTGCCATCCAAGATTATCTGCAATTTAAAGAATAATCGTCAATGCTACATATTTATTATATTTCTGAAATAACTCGAAAACACCCACCATCAGCGAATGTCATCAACACGAAACAACACAACACGATGACAACACGATCAGCTGACGACATTCATCCATGTACAATGTGCAACATGTTGCAATGGAGTGCATTTATATACATTTTTGCAACTGCAACATTTAGTACATAACACGAATATATTTAACCTTGAACTTGTATTGTATAAATTATATAATAGATTCATATATTCACACTAGCCTTGAATTTGAGTCCTGTTATAGGATACTAACCCCAAGTTATCTTGGGAAGTAGAAAACTGTAACGTTCTCACATCGATTTTGAAAGCCGTTTGCACAACATTAATTTGAATACGATAGATTTGATATAGACCGCGATTCCCTTTGATTACGATTTGATATTAATTTGAACTTTTTGTATGATATTGTACGTACGTAGGCAACTAAAAAAGTATTTAGATTAGGCATGTTCTAGTACGTTTTTGTCAAATATGTTATTTTCATCAGAAAGTTTGGCCTTTTTTAGCATATACCTGCTCAGAACACTTTGATGATAAGTGATATTCGTGTAAGTTACAGTAAGTTAAAAAAGTCAATTTAGCAACAAAAAAAATGGAATTAACACGTAAAAATTTTCGTGCAACGATTTTCTGCGATTTTAAAGTTGGATTACCACAAGTACAGTGATTCGATCGGCTTCGTTATGCATTTGGGGATGAAGCACCATCTCGTCCGACAATTTACAACTGGTTTAACGAGTTCAAACGTGGGCGTAATTCGCTCAAGGACGAGTTTCCTGAAGGTTACCCAAAAACAGCCATTGTGCCGCAAAACGTGGATGCCGCGCGCGAAATGATATTGCAAGATCGTCATGTGACCAATCGTGAGATTGAGACAACCTAAGGCATTAGTGGGACCAGCATACATTCAATATTGCAAAAAAAATTGTTCGCATTGGATCCCACACAATGTCAATCGCTCAAAAAAGGCTCGTGTCGATTGGTCGAAAGAAATGCTCAAAAAATACGATCGCGGTGCTTCGAAACACGTCTATGACATAGTGACAGGTGATGAATCGTGGATTTACGCATATGAGCCCGTAAGTAAACAGCAGTCGACTGTATGGGTGTTTCAAGATGAGCCAAATCCAACAAAAGTTGTTCGCGCACGAAGCACTTCCAAGCAATTGGTCGCCGGTTTTTTTTCGGAAAAACTGGAAATGTCGCAACCGTACCACTAGAACAACGCAGAACAGTCAATTCTGAGTGGTACACAAATATTTGTTTGCCAGTTGGTCTTCCAAGAAATCAGGAAAACCAACCGCCGAAGACGGATCACTCTTCACCACGACAATGCGCACATCAGCTCGAACAACTGCAGCACTAAAAACATCGATTTGATGGATCAACCGCCGTATAGTCCTGACTTGACACCGAATGACTTTATTTTACTTCTCTTTTACGTAAAAAACTAACTGAGAAGTCAACGTTTTTCAACACCTGAAGAAGCGGTTGCTGCGTTCAGAATGCATGTTTTGGAGATACCTCAATCAGAGTGGCAAAAGTGCTTCGACAATTGGTTCAAATGCATGCAAGCCGGCCGCGTGAGTTACGTTCGCGAATTCGGCCAACTATCAAATTCCAACAGAAACATGAGATTTTCTGAAGACGAAGAAAATTCAACGTTTCTATTAGAGCATCGGATGACCAGACGCCATCCGATCCTCATAGAATTTTGCTACTTTAAATTGCATACTAACTACTTGCAGTTTTCGTGAGAATTGCAATTATGCAATTCCCATGAGGACAAGTAAAGTAAAGTCAGTCTGTTTTCGGTCGCGGTGTGGACTAGTTGTTTCCAATAATTTTGCGTTAAGTACGAATTGTAATAAAAGAGTGTTATAATAATATTATATTTCTTTTAACAAATTCTATTTCTTTTATAAACGAAAATCGGAACACATATAAGTTGTGTGGCTATTAAGGAATAAATAAGAAAAAAGTGTTTATTGTGGCAATAATGGGAAAGTCATCTCAACACGACCTCTAATTCCTGTCATCATGCCGTTAATTTGCTGGGATGATTTCACAAAATTTTGTGGCGAAACGCGGAGTCGGTTGGGTAGGTTATCCTGGAAAAGGAAAGACAGAGACTTGCAGCACGGCTCCACTACTGGGTAAGTTAACCAATTACTACATTGGTCCTTGTCCATAGGGCTATACGACCCATATTATTGCAGGGGGTTAAGTGGACAATTGCAGGGGGTGAAGTGGACACCCGCACGTGGTGCTTGCGGCTATACGACCCATAGGGTTGCAGGCGATTAACCGAGTTACGTTCGCGAATTCGACAAATAACGAAAATATAAATTCAAACAGAAACATGAGATTTTCTGAAGACAAAGAAAATCTCAACGTTTCTATTCGAGCATCGGATGACCAGATTCCATTCGATCCTAATAGAATTTTGCTATTTGAAATTGCATATTAATTGCAGTTTTCAATGCACAATGCAGTTCCCACGAAATACACAATGGAAAGTGAAGTCAAGTAAATTAAAGTCAAGTGAAGTAAAAGCAGTCTTATTTCGGTCGTCGTGATTGTCAGATGTTTTTCGTCCTTTATATTTATAAAACGATAAGTACTGATTTATAATTAAAAAGGAATGAATTGATTGTTATTGCTTTTATTAAATTTTATATACGGAAAACAAGTTTTATATAAGAGGCGCTACTATACACGTGCATCAAGTTAGCGGAACAACTTTTGAAAATCGACTCGGCGACTTTACAGTAATTTGCCGCTAATTTGTTGTGAATTAGTTGTGAAAAAAAAAATTTGTCGCTCTTCATTTTCACTGAGGAAATGGGTGTTCCGCTAACTTGACGTCAAGTTAGCGGAACAACTTTCAAGGATCAAGTCGGGACTTGTACCGTTCTCTTCCGCTATTTTGTTGTGAATTAGTTGTGAAAAAAAAATTTGTCGCTCTTCATTTTCACTGAGAAAATGGGTGTTCCGCTAACTTGACGTCAAGTTAGCGGAACAACTTTCACGGATCAAGTCGGAACTTATACCGTTCCCTTCCGCTATTTTGTTGTGAATTAGTTGTGAAAGAAAAAAATTTGTCGCTCTTCACCATCAGCGGGAAATTGTAGTTTCCTGTTTGTGACGTCACGATGGAACAGCCCCACTTTACCCGCTCGAATCAAGTCGCGGAGTATGTCATAATTTGCTGCAAGGATAATACGAATGAGATGTTAAAAAAACGATTTTGTCGCTCCTCGCCATTAACGGTAAAATGCACTTTTCCATATTACGTTGACGTCACTATCTAAAACAACCTACTTTTCCTGATCGCACCGTGTCGGGGAGTATGTCAAAATTTGTCTCTTGGCTAATTACAATTAGTTGTGAAAAAAATGGTTTTGTCGCTCTCTTCTTTACATGGGAAAACGCGGTTTTCCAAATTATGACGTCACTATGGGAGAAATCCCACTTTTCTTGATCGGATCGACTTGGTGAGTATGGCATAATTTGCAGCTTGGCTAATACGAATTAGTTGTGAAAAGAATGATTTTGTCGCTCTTCGCCATTGGCGAGAAAACGCGGTTATCCATATTATGACGTCACGATGGGAGAAAACCCACTTTTACTGATCGGATCGACTTGGGGAGTACGGCATAATTTGCCGCTTGGCTAATACGAATTAGTTGTGAAAAGAATGATTTTGTCGCTCCCTTCTATCCGCGGGAAAACGCGGTTTTCCATTTTATGACGTCACTATGGGAGAAAAGCCACTTTTCCTGATCGGATCGACTTTGTGAGTATGGCATAATTTGCCGCTTGGCTAATACGAATTAGTTGTGAAAAGAATGATTTTGTCGCTCTTCGCTATCGGTAAGAAAACGCGGTTTTCCCTATTATGACGTCACTATGGGAGAAAACCCACTTTTGCTGATCGGATCGACTTGGTGAGTATGGCATAATTTGCCGCTTGGCTAATACGAATCAGTTGTGAAAAGAATGATTTTGTCGCTCTTCGCCATCGGCGAGAAAACGCGGTTATCCATATTATGACGTCACGATGGGAGAAAACCCACTTTTCCTGATCGGATCGACTTGGTGAGTATGGCATAATTTGCCGCTTGGCTAATACGAATTAGTTGTGAAAAGAATGATTTTGTCGCTCTTCGCTATCGGTAAGAAAACGCGGTTTTCCCTATTATGACGTCACTATGGGAGAAAACCCACTTTTCCTTATCGGATCGACTTGGTGAGTATGGCATAATTTGCCGCTTTGCTACCACGAATTAGTTGTGAAAAGGATGATTTTGTCGCTCTTCGCCATCGGCGAGAAAACGCGATTTTCCATTTCATGACGTCACTATGGGAGAAAACCCACTTTTCTTGATCGGATCGACTTGGTGAGTATGGCATAATTTGCCGCTTGGCTAATACGAATTAGTTGTGAAAAGAATGATTTTGTCGCTCTTCGCCATCGGCGAGAAAACGCGGTTATCCATATTATGACGTCACGATGGGAGAAAACCCACTTTTTCTGATCGGATCGACTTGGTGAGTATGGCATAATTTGCCGCTTGGCTAATACGAATTAGTTGTGAAAAGAATGATTTTGTCGCTCTTCGCCATCGGCGAGAAAACGCGGTTATCCATATTATGACGTCACGATGGGAGAAAACCCACTTTTACTGATCGGATCGACTTGGTGAGTATGGCATAATTTGCCGCTTGGCTAATACGAATTAGTTGTGAAAAGAATGATTTTGTCGCTCTTCGCCATCGGCGAGAAAACGCGGTTATCCATATTATGACGTCACGATGGGAGAAAACCCACTTTTACTGATCGGATCGACTTGGGGAGTACGGCATAATTTGCCGCTTGGCTAATACGAATTAGTTGTGAAAAGAATGATTTTGTCGCTCCCTTCTATCCGCGGGAAAACGCGGTTTTCCATTTTATGACGTCACTATGGGAGAAAAGCCACTTTTCCTGATCGGATCGACTTGGTGAGTATGGCATAATTTGCCGCTTGGCTAATACGAATTAGTTGTGAAAAGAATGATTTTGTCGCTCTTCGCCATCGGCGAGAAAACGCGGTTATCCATATTATGACGTCACGATGGGAGAAAACCCACTTTTTCTGATCGGATCGACTTGGTGAGTATGGCATAATTTGCCGCTTGGCTAATACGAATTAGTTGTGAAAAGAATGATTTTGTCGCTCTTCGCCATCGGCGAGAAAACGCGGTTATCCATATTATGACGTCACGATGGGAGAAAACCCACTTTTTCTGATCGGATCGACTTGGTGAGTATGGCATAATTTGCCGCTTGGCTAATACGAATTAGTTGTGAAAAGAATGATTTTGTCGCTCTTCGCCATCGGCGAGAAAACGCGGTTATCCATATTATGACGTCACGATGGGAGAAAACCCACTTTTACTGATCGGATCGACTTGGGGAGTACGGCATAATTTGCCGCTTGGCTAATACGAATTAGTTGTGAAAAGAATGATTTTGTCGCTCCCTTCTATCCGCGGGAAAACGCGGTTTTCCATTTTATGACGTCACTATGGGAGAAAAGCCACTTTTCCTGATCGGATCGACTTGGTGAGTATGGCATAATTTGCCGCTTGGCTAATACGAATTAGTTGTGAAAAGAATGATTTTGTCGCTCTTCGCTATCGGTAAGAAAACGCGGTTTTCCCTATTATGACGTCACTATGGGAGAAAACCCACTTTTCCTGATCGGATCGACTTCGTGAGTATGGCATAATTTGCCGCTTGGCTAATACGAATTAGTTGTGAAAAGAATGATTTTGTCGCTCTTCGCCATCGGCGAGAAAACGCGGTTATCCATATTATGACGTCACGATGGGAGGAAACCCACTTTTCCTGATCGGATCGACTTGGTGAGTATGGCATAATTTGCCGCTTGGCTAATACGAATTAGTTGTGAAAAGAATGATTTTGTCGCTCTTCGCTATCGGTAAGAAAACGCGGTTTTCCCTATTATGACGTCACTATGGGAAAAAACCCACTTTTCCTGATCGGATCGACTTGGTGAGTATGGCATAATTTGCCGCTTGGCTAATACGAATTAGTTGTGAAAAGAATGATTTTGTCGCTCCCTTCTATCCGCGGGAAAACGCGGTTTTTCATTTTATGACGTCACTATGGGAGAAAACCCACTTTTCCTGATCGGATCGACTTGGTGAGTATGGCATAATTTGCCGTTTGGCTAATACGAATTAGTTGTGAAAAAAATTATTTTGTCGCTCTTCGCTATCGCTTCCTCACTCGACTACATTAAAAGTATACTTAGCCACGAGACAAAATCCCAAAAAGAAATAAATGAGCTAGTAAATCAGTCCTTCGACGACACATCAGAGGATCAGGTTAGCCTGTATGAGGAAAACGAAAATGCAACAAATGGTGAGTTGTATAAGTGGATCGGATCCTTAGAAGAAGAAGTTCGTCACGCACTAAGTCGAGAAAGCGGAGACGACATGAATCCGAGGCAATGCGAGAGATTCGCCAACCGATTTAGACGGCAACTTCACCTCCTGCCTGTTTGGTCGGCAATTTGCAGACCTATATTTGGTTTTGGCCGCATCCCGGCCAGTAGTGCTCCCGTTGAGAACGAGTTTAAAAATTAAAAAAAAATAGTTCTCCCGAATTCACCGCGAAGGATTTACATTACGATTGAAACTTTATTAGAATACATTAACGGGAAAATAAAATTAGTAGACGCATGTGTACTAATGAAATATAATAAAAAAAAATTAGAAGAGGAGACACAACAATCGAAACGTCCTAGGCGGCAAAGGATAGACGAACGAGACAAAGAAAATCGAGAAATAGCTGCCAATATTTTTTCGCCACAATCAGACCAACAGCGCCGAAGCCCTTTAAGGGTAATTGAATTAGCGGAAAATAATACATTGTGCATTGCCTGTACTACAGGCGATTACCCAAGTGGTTCTCACCAATGCATTGTATGCAAAAAAAAAGTGCATGCGCTCCCAGGGTGTTCTGTTGAGGTCGACGGAGAGGAGGAAGGCTACGGTCAAAGAAGGTTATGTACAGATTGCGCCGAAGACTCTAGGCAAGAGCACAAAACCTCTCTCAATCAATTCGATAATTGGCGAGGACTAGGTGAATCGCCGAAACAGTCAAGAGCGTCCAGTTACCTGTCCACACAAAACCCAGACGCAGTAGACTTGACAACACGTTTATCCAAGCCGATACCGTTTTTAAAAAATGGTAACGATTCTAGCCTTGGATTGGTTTCTTTAAGGAACAAAAGTGTTTCCATCGGTAACACTTGCGCCTTTGATTGTGTGTTCCAAATAATATCAGCGGCGGTTGCTGATCGTGACGAGTGTGAATAATACGTCACAGAGTATTCATGCCGCAACCAATTTTTTAAAATGGTAATTGAAAGCATTGATTCGAAAGTGACAAGTGGAACATACAAGCAACGAGCCAACCTACTTATCGATTTCCTTCAAGTAAAGCCCGAAAGAAATCTATTCACAATCGATTGCAGTTGCAATGTAATTGGGCTTGTGCAATATCTTCTGAAAAACTCGCCGAGCTTTAAAGAAATATCGACGTGTCGGGCTGGTTGTTCACCGAAAATAACAACATTATCATCTATCTGCATTTCCGACCGCGAGCTGTACCAGCCTCTGGGGAACGTAATTTTTGACCACGTTGTCTTAAAAGTTGCGAAATGTCTTTGCGGCGAAATGGCGACGAGTCATTTGAATTTCGTTGGTATGTTTCGACATTTTTTTAATTGTTTTTTTCTTTATTTTTTATATATTTGATTTGATTAATTTTATTATCTTTATTATTTTTCTAGGAGACATTATAGCGTTAGGGATTGACGGCGGAAATAGATTATTTGCATTGGCCCAATTACCTGAAGAGTTTCTATTCGAGCAAGTGCGGTCAACATCCCAGCTGATTGGAGTCGTCGGCTTCAAAGAATCGCCTGGCAATGAAACTGTGGGTCATTACGTGGCTTATGTTCGAAGAAATAAATCATGGATACGGTACGACGATCTGAAGCGGAAACCCTTTAAAATTAAGGTTAGCTATCGGATAAATCCGCATGTAATATTTTTCGTCAAATCTTAGGAGCACTAATAAGGTTCGTAAAGGATGCATAAAATTGATTTGCGTATTACTAATTAACCTTTTCCATTTTCACAGGCTAAATACCTACATCTATAGAGAACGCCTATGTGAACACATCATAATCCGTGTAAGATCGTCTTACCCTATCTATTATTTTTTTATTTGAACTACGCTATACATATAATGCGCCAGTAACGCAGTCTCCTGCTTAAATTAGAAGTTTTAAGGCAATTCAGATATTGCCATAAACAATTGTCACCGTCAATTCTAACGCTAACATCGCCTAAAAAATATAAAAACTTAATTGAAATTTAAGAACTCAGATTACAGTTTACAATATGCAGCAGATGATAATGATGTTACGGAGAACAACAAGCTATTTTTAAAAGCTACGGGTCCAAGAGTATGATCGTTGCCATTTACAGGGATGGTATAGGTTTGGAAAGACGCGTTGTTAAGTGGGCGTTTAATTTCCGGGACTCTTAGGCCCGTATTTATGAACATTCCTTAACTCAAGGAGACCTTTTTTTTCTCCTTTGACCAGGGTTGTGCTTTGTTCCTGATGTCACCGCCGCTATGCGAAAGTCCACAGGTCAAGGAGACCTTGAGTCAAGGGTGCCGAAATTCAATAAATTAAATGTCATTTCCCATACTTTTTCATAGAAATCATTTACATTCAGTAGTCAACGCATCCTTGATTTAAGGCAAAACGCAAGGAGACCTTAAGTTTTCAATAGACTTGAAATATTATATTTCAAGGAAGGTGGGTAGCTACCTTGACTTCAAGTGAGGTTGACTATAGAAAATTTCAAGGTCTCCTTGAGTTTCTCCTTAAATCAAGGATGCATTGACTCGTGAATATAAATGATTTCTATGAAAAAGTATGGAAAATGACATTTAATTTATTGAATTTCGGCATCCTTTACTCAAGGTCTCCTTGAGTTAAGGAATGTTCATAAATACGGGCCTTAGTTGTTTCTTCTATTTGCCTCAAGTCTTCGTCATTGGTTGAATTATATTTTTTGTGGCCATATCCTTCGTCTCTCTCGATTTCAAGAGATCATTTTGAATACACATAGTGGTTCCCACTAGACGGTCGCCTCTAACAAATGCACTGCCTTTGTCGACGACACGCGCTCTATTTGGATGTCTTCGACCCTGCACGCGCATCCGCTAAGAAATTCAATATTTGCATTAAATTTCGTTCTCAAATTCTATGTGAAAATTTTTATATTGTATAAGCACTTTTAGTTAATAAATTGCATGTCAATAAAAGATACTTTGCCAGTCAATCGTGTTTTTATACCCTTCGCTCATAGAGTGAAAGGGTATATTAACTTTGTCATGAAGTTTGTAACGCATTAAAGGAAGCATCTCCGACAATATAAAAAGTGTACATATATGATCAGCATGACTTGGGGAGTCGATTGGAGCATGTCCGTCTGTCTGTCTGTCTGTCTGTCTGTCTGTCTGTTGCGACGCGTTTTACTCGGCGGGTATTAAAGCTACCGGGCTGAAATTTTGCACACGGGCTTCTTATTGTTGCAGGCTGTTTGTATGTTTGATTCACCCAAATTGGATCACTGGGTCATGGGGCTGCCATACAAACCTAGCTCCCCAATTTGAGTTCTTCTAAGAAAAACTTTTTTATTTGTGTACCAATTTCAACCAAATTTCACACAAATGTGTTTCTATAAATAACACATAATATATGCAAGAATGGATCAAATCGGAAGATGGGGTCATGGGGCTGCCATACGAACTTAACTCCCCAAATTAGGTTCTTCTAAGAAAAACTTTTTTATTTGTACACCAATTTCAACCAAATTTCACACAAATGTGTTTCTCTAGATAACACAAAATATTTACAAGAATGGATCAAATCGGAACATGGGGTCATAGGGCTACCATACAAACTTAACCCCCCAAATTAGGTTCTTCTAAGAAAAACTTTTTTATTTGTGCACCAAATTCAACAAAATTTCACACAAATGTATTTTCATTGTTGACACAAAGCATATGTAAGAATGGATAAAATCGGACCATGGGGTCATGGGGCTGCCATACAAACTTAACCCCCCAAATTAGGTTCTTCTAAGAAAAACTTTTTTATTTGTGCACCAAATTCAACCAAATTTCACACAAATGTATTTTTATTGATCACACAATACATATGTAAGATTGAATCAAATCGGACCATGGGGTCATGGGGCTGCCATACACCAAACCCCCCATATTGGTTCTTCTAAGAAACATTTTTTTACACCAAGTTCACAAAACCTTGAGTTAATGTGTCTTTATCAAAGTAACTAAAAAGTTCAAAACGAATGGAATCGTATTGTGGGGTCATGCTCCGCTCCGGCAACCCCAATAAAATTTTCCGAGTAAATATTTTTATTTGCCCACTTATTTCAACCAAGCCCAAAACTTTTGTCAAGACGGAAGAAAAAGAATGAGGAGGGGGATTAAATACAAGTCAGGTACGCCCGAAAAAACTTTTAGCCCAAGCGAAGGGTATCCAAATTTCGGCCGCGCCCGAAATTAGCGAAGCGAAGCGAGCAGGGGGCGAAGTCCCCTTGTTTCTATTATTATTGGCTGTCCGTCGTCGCTTGTACATATTAGCGACAATTTTTTGGTCCGTCGAGCCTTCGAGACGAGTTCGGTTATTGTGCGTGTATTCGCAAATATCATATATTGTTGGTGTATTGTGCGTGTATTCGCAAATTTCGTGTATTGTTCGTATATTGTGCGTGTATTCGCAAATTTCGTGTATTGTTCGTATACTGTCCGTGTATTCGCAATTTTTGTGTGCTACTGAGGTCCTGCGATTTCTCAGCGGCGTATATTTGGAAAATCGTTTGCATTTGTGTCGTGCTGAAATCCTGAAACGGCATAAATTTTGAATACCCATCCCAGTTGTATCCTGATGAGGTCCTGCGATTTCTCAGCGGCGTATATTTGGAAAATCGTTTGCATTTGTGTCGTGCTGAAATCCTGAAGCGGCATAAATTTTGAATACCCATCCCAGTTGTATCCTGATGAGGTCCTGCGATTTCCCAGCGGCGTATATTTGGAAAATCGTTTGCATTTGTGTCGTGCTGAAATCCTGGAGCGGCATAAATTTTGAATACCCATCCCAGTTGTATCCTGATGAGGTCCTGTGAATCCTGAAGCGACGTGGAAATCAATAGCACAACAAAAGTAAAAGATAAGTAAAATTGGAAAAAAAAAATCCAGATTCTAACTTTAAATTTTAAATCGTAAAAAAAAAATCATTAAGCACAAATCTTTCATATAATTCATATTTAATCTGGTGTGCTGGTGTGATTATAATTAAATTTTTATTACAATACGATATCGAGGGTGGCTTGTATTACAATGGCAGAGGCATTGATCAAATTTCAAAAGGAGATCTTCGAAAAAATTAATTGCCATTATTCTAATGCCACGAAATTAGGCATCCCACTTAGAACGAAAGCGAGGTTAAATGCCTACAAGGTCGATATCCAAACCTTATGGATTTCTTTCCTCCATAATGAAGCGCTTCTTCAGCAAATTGAGGACAAAAATATTACCTACTTTGTTGATGACAAATTTCAGGAGGCGCAAGCGTTGTATACGAAAGCTCTTCAATTTATTGATTTTAATTTAGAAATTGCCAGTGAGGAAGGAAAGACTTCTCATGATAGTAAAAGTTCTAGCTCTCCTAACTCAGTGTCCGTTTTTGAAGAGGCAGTTGATAGTTTGGTTAGCGCATTGAGCACCAACCAGATGGCCAGGGAGCCACGTATTAAGATTAAACCCCTCGACGTTACTAAATTTCGAGGAGATGTAGGGAAGTACAAATCCTTTAAAAACTTGGTTACTCAGATTCTGTTACTTTCGCCAGTACAACAATTTGTACATTTAAGAACTTATTTGGAGGGGGATGCACTTGATCTAGTCTCCCACTTATCATTTGATGAAAGTAGCTACAACGCGGCTTGGAAGTTACTTGATGATCGCTATTTAAATCAAAGATTACTTGTCGAAGCATATGTGTTTCAGTTACTAGATTTACCAAATTGCATCCCGAGGGATGTAAATTCCTTGAAAAAAATGTTGGACGGTCTCCGAGAAACTTTGCAAAATTTAAAATCGGCTGAGATCGACTTTTCCAACTGGGATCCATTACTATTCCCAATAATTTACAGAAAATTGGACTCAGGTTCCAAATTGGAATTTGAAGATTCGCTAAAAAATAAAAGGAATATTCCCACAGTACTTGAACTAGAAAACTTTCTGGAATCAAGAATTCTGAAGTTTGAAAGTCTAAAGCTATCGAGTACTATAAAATCTACCCAAGTCCCAGCAAAAAACGTGAAAACGTTCACAAATTTTAGTCAATCGAATAAAAAATATTGCACACTTTGCAAATCTAATGATCATTTGATTCTTAATTGTTCCCAATTCCTGAAATCTAAGGCGAGAACAAATTTGTTAAAAAACAATAATATTTGTCTAAAATGTGCTAAACACTCTTACAAGGCAAGAAAAAATGGAAAAATCTTGCCATGTTATTATGGATATCAAATTAAATGTAATACTTGCGGTGAAAATCACCTCTCGGAATTGCACGATGATAAGGTCAAGAGCAACCCCTGCAAAGCAAAGCTAAGTCGAATTCAGAACCGCGGTCATTGAAACTTGATCCTCGGGCTGCTGTATTCACGCAAGCAACAGATTGTGTAAGGTCGGGCAACGACCAGACCAACAGCATGAATACGTTTACACAGAACACTCAGGTAATATTACCCACTGCTATTGTCTATGCTGAAAATAAACAGCAAAAATTATACAGCTGTCGGGCACTGTTAGATCAATGCTCGCAAAGTTCTTATGTTACAGAAGAGCTCGTGCAAAAGCTTGGTCTACGAAAAGTATCTGCGGCTGTAGAAGTGTATGGCATGGGTGGTACTCTCATTGACAAAATTGATTCAATGGTAATGATCAAACTCCGATCAATGAAAGACATCAATACTTTCTTCCAAATCAAGGCATATATTGTCAAACGGGTATCGAGAAATCTACCCTATATTTCACTCGACGAAGAAAGTATGGTTGACTTAAAGAGGTATGACTTAGCCGATCCATACTTCAGAAAACCCCAGAATATACAAATGCTTCTAGGGGGAAACATTTATTCAGAGATTATCGATGTTTCCATTCCTTCGGTCCACATGCGAAATCTTTTGTTGCAACCATCATCATTGGGGTGGTTAGTTTCTGGTGGAATCGTAACAAATTCGGACCCCCTAGTCTCCTCTTTCATCACCCAATCAGAGGAAGTGAGAGAGGTTGAGGCCAATCTTCGAAAATTCTGGGAAATACCAGACCATAATCCTATTACTTCAGATAGCGAAGCAGCAATAACTAACTTTAATAGTAAATTCTATAGAGATGCCACTGGTAGAATTTTCGTGCCATACTTGTTCAAAGACGACCGCCTAAAGTTGGGAAACTCATTTGATAGAGTAAAACAAATATTTATAGGACAAGAGAAAAAATTTATGAATGATGAAAACAAAAGAGAACAAGTTGAAAGATTTTTAAAAGAATATGAACATTTAGGCCACATGAGAGTAGTTGAGAATGAATATAATACTGCAATACGGGACGGATCCGTGTATTACATTCCATACCATGCGATTTTTAAGGACGATAAAATTACTACTAAAGTAAGGATTGTCTTTAATGGCTCGTTTCCAACCAGTAACGGGCTATCATTTAATGATTTGGTTCACACTGGACCAAATCTTCTCCCATATGTTTTTGATATGATCTTGCAATCAAGACAGTTTCCTATTATATTTATCAGCGATGTAGAAAAAATGTTTAGACAGTTTATGATGATTCCAGAACACCAAAATAAACTGCGGATACTATGGCGTCCGAAGGTAGGAGACCCGGTGAGGGAGTATGAACTACTAACAATTACATACGGAGTAGCAAGCTCTCCATTTAATGCTAACTATGCCATGAAAAAAGTTGCTGAGTTGGCACCGACTCCACAGTCTCGGGAAGCTATAGAAAAAAGATTTTTCATGGATGATCTTATTGCAGGGTCACATTCAATTGAGGAAGCACAAACCCTTGCAACAGATATTCGTGATACACTGTCATCCTGTCATCTACACCTCACAAAGTGGTGGAGTAATGAACCAGACCAAGTGTTACGGAATATTCATCCAACCGATAAATTAACTAATTTTGTTGAAGGAGAAATTAATCGCGTTTCCTTAATAGGAATTAATTGGTTTTCCCAAGCAGATTGCTTAGGTGTTAAGGTACCAAAACTGCCAATTGAAAAATTCACCAAAAGAGGCATTTTGGCGAAAAACTCGGAGTTTTTCGATCCGATAGGGATAATTCTACCATTTGTTATGTACTTAAGAATTATCATGCAAAGAATATGGTTAACTAAATGTGACTGGGACACGGAAATTTCGCCTAATTTAAAAAGCATTATAATGAAAGTATACTCCCAAATCAATACAATCGGAAGTATTCAAGTTAAAAGATTTTTAGGTAATAATAAAAAGTGTTCCAGCGATTTAATTGGATTCTCAGATGCTAGCAAAGATGGCATAGCTGCAGTTGTGTACTTACGTACAAAAATTGAAGGCCGCTATATCATAAACTTTTTGGCAGCCAAGGGGAAAGTGACACCCCCCGACAATATTTCCATTCCTAAAGCTGAGCTTGAAGGTCTCACCCTTCTTTCTGAATTAATTTCTAGCGTTAAGGAAATATTGAAAGAAGTATCCATTAAGAATGTGTATGCCTTTACCGATAGCCAAGTGTGCTTAGGATGGGTAAGGAAAATGAAAATACCTGGGAATAAAAGGTTTATAAAAAATCGAGTAGATAAAATATTAAAAGTCCTAGATGTATCTCAAATACATTATGTATCCTCAAATCAGAACCCAAGTGATATGGGCAGTAGAGGATTAACACCTTCTGAACTATTTAATCGAAAAGACTTTTGGCTAAATGGTCCATCTTGGCTTACAAAGGAGGAGGTTCCAAAATTTAGTCAACCCGTTAACAGTACATCCAAATGCCTTTGTGCAGCCACACAGGACGAACCGGCCAATGAGTTTATAACTGAAGTAGTAAGTCGTTTCTCCTCTTGGTCTAAGGCAGTCCGTGTTATGGCATACGTGTGTAGAGCCGCCCGACTGTTTGGAAAGAAACAAAAGACAGAAAAGTCGTTATTGACTGTGAAGGAACTGAAGGACTCAGAAACTCTTATTTTAAAACTACAACAAAAAAATAGCTTTAGATCAGAGCTTAAATCATTACATCAGGGTGAGCTAGTTAATAAGTCTAGTTCAATATTCAAACTTAACCCCTTTTTAGACAGTTCTGGCTTACTAAGGGTTGGAGGAAGGTTAGAAAATTCGGAATACCTTAGCTATTCGGAGAAATTCCCTGTTATTCTAGAAAGAAACAGCCACCTAACTACCCTTCTTGTTGACTACGCACACAAGCAAACTCTACATGGGGGACACAGCCTAACGTTGAGATTTTTAAGAGTGAACTTTTGGATAATTGGAATTAAATCCTTAATCAAAACAATAATTTTTAATTGTGTTAAATGCAAAAGACTTAAAGCAAAAACGAATGCTCCTCAAATGGGACAACTTCCTAAGGAGCGCATTACCCCTGCACCAGTGTTTGGATCGACTGGAGTAGATTTAGCAGGACCATTTCAAATTAAATCGTCAAGATTACGATTTGACAAACCAATAAACTGTTGGATTGTCATTTTCATATGTATGGTCACAAAGGCAGTGCATTTTGAAATATGCACCGAGATCAGTTCAGAGAATTTTATAGCAACTTTGAGAAGGTTTTGTGCTAGAAGGGGTAAGCCATCCGTTTTGTTCTCCGATAATGGAACAAATTTTCGAGGAGCATCCAAAATACTGAACATGAATCTTAAAGAATGGAGAAATGCCAATCTTTGTGTATTAACTAATATGGGAATAGAGTGGAAGTTCAATCCCCCTTATAGTCCTAATTTTGGTGGATTGTGGAAACGAAGTATTCAAACATTTAAGAACGTTTTAAAAAAGGTAACGAATCCTAAATATTTCACTTATGAAGAATTTTACACTCTAGTTTGCAATATTGAAGCGATGCTTAATAGTAAGCCATTACATTCCATTAATGACAACTTTGAAGATTCATTTGTGTTAACACCATCTCATTTTTTAATACAAAGACAACTTCTATTCCCACCTGAAGACAAGTTAAATTCAGCAAATATTCCGCTTAGCAAACGTTGGACTCTAATACAATGGGTGCAACAGCAGTTTTGGAATAGATGGAAGGAAGAGTGTCTCTCGCAAATGCAAAGATTTAATAAGTGGTTAAAGGGATCCCCAAATTTCAAAGTTGGAGATGTTGTTATTCTTAAACAAGAGAACACTCCATGCTGCCAATGGCCGTTGGCCAAGATCATTAAAACGTTCCCAGACAAAAAGGAAATTGTCCGAGTAGTGGAGCTTAAGGTTGGCGACAAAATGTTGATAAGACCGGTGTCGAAATTAGTCGAGATCCTCAGGGAAGAAGATAATAAACCCGCTTATCCAACACGATCAACAACCAATTTAGCCATTTTAACCTTGTTTTCATTTTTGATGTTAGTTCCTGGAACTACCGCCTTCAAAAACCTCCCACTAAATGATAGCTCATGCCACATGCAAAAATTAGGGGAAGTGTTTGTTAAAAGTGATATTTGGACTCTAAACGTAAACACAAATATTAATTTCACAGCCGACATGGTTACCTTGGATACCGAATTAAAATTACTCGAGCACCAATACAGAGAGATGAGATTCAATGAATGCGAAAATTTCTTCGTCATATTATCAATAGAAGGCCAAAAATTAAAGAATAAATTTTCCAAAAGAAATGCTGGAGGCCTCGCCATGGGTGTCTTATCAATTGCAGGTATTGCATCTGGGGTCGGGTATGGATTGTACCAGCAGGCGGAAATAAATCGATTAAACAGTAAAATTGCATCAATTACCGAGGGAGTGGAAAAACTACACGACATGGTCCTCAAAAATCTGAATAGGGAGTTAGAACTTTCCAAGTATTTAAACAACAACACAATCGCCTTGAATAATCTAAACAATCAGACGTCAATTCTATTTACTATTAATTCAATACAAGATCATTTGATTTACTTAAAACAAAAATTTGAAGAAACTAGTTATATAAATGAAAATATAAGAGAAGAAATTGAACCACAAAAAAGAATATTAGTAAAACCGGAAGAAAGGCTGCCCGATGTTGATGACTCGACATTATTTCACTTTTATGAACCTGTTTTATATGTTTCCAATGATATTCTCATGATTAACTTCCCAGTTCCGCTGTTGAAATTGGAAAACTATTTTAAGTACAATATTATTTCAGTCCCAAATGACCACAATCAAATTATAAACTTAAGTCCAGTATTGATTATAGATGACAAAAATTTAACTTATTTTTCGGAAACCAAAAGTGAAAAAATCGAAAAATACAATTTAACAATTTACAATGTGCCCATATTTTTGGAAATTAAAGATAGTTTATGCTTGCAAGATATAATAATAAAAAGTAAAATCGAAGTAAATTGCGAAATGAAGAATCATGACTCTCCAGCCTTTGTAGGACAAATCACCCCCGATATCTTAGTTTATAAGGGAAATGTAACAGTATTTTGTAACAAGAAGGAACAACCTGTACTATATAATAGGGGAATTCTATTTCTAGATAATAATTGTATTGCCGTTTCGTCTAGTTTTAAATATAAGGTTCCACAAATTTTGAAATCCAACTTGAAAACAAATTTCCAATATGATTCCAATCCAGTTTGAAAAATTAGAAAATAAAAATGTACAGCCCTTTGAGCAAGACTTAAATGATCACGTTGTCCTAACATTTGTAAAAGAAAACTCAATTTCAATAACCTCAATAGTAATAATATTAATTATAGCGTTGATTACAATTGGATTCATTTTTCGTTACTTACGAGTCAAGAAGGATATAAGAATCGAAAATAATAATGAAGTAATTTATAATACAGACGATTGGGCATCCCCAAGATCACCATAAATATTTTTTTTAATGTTACTTCTTTATTCTTCGCGCTCTATTTGGATGTCTTCGACCCTGCACGCGCATCCGCTAAGAAATTCAATATATGCATTAAATTTCGTTCTCAAATTCTATGTGAAAATTTTTATATTGTATAAGCACTTTTAGTTTATAAATTGCATGTCAATAAAAGATACTTTGCCAGTCAATCGTGTTTTTTCTATTATTATTGGCTGTCCGTCGTCGCTTGTACATATTAGCGACAGCCTTATTCTCCCGCAATAAAATTCACTTGGAAGGGTGTCGCTGTTTTCATATGTTGTTTCTCCTCTTCTAAACTTATTTTCCCAACTATTATCGACACTGATGCGTTCACCAATCCTTCTCTGTAAAATAGAAATGACTATTCTTTGCAAGTCCGCTATCAACCGATGCACTTCTCACTGGAATGCGTCTGAATCCAGTCTACAAATAACGGACCTCTTTGTTTTCTCGGTTCAGTGTCAGGCGAACTTCTTCATATGAAGGGATGTACTTATGCAATCCATTAGTATTCTCGTTTCATCTTCCCTGATGTTTCTCATATGATAATCATTAGCTCTTTTATAATTTCTTTTGGGGCTCCGTATCACGGCTGTACAACCTTTCGCAAATAGTCACTAAGTATTCCTGTATTCTGTCCTAGAAAAAACTGCTTGCATTAATTGATAGAAAAGAGATATTTAATGGGTATATGTATGGAAATAAAACAAACTTAAGATAATATGTAAAAATCACAAAATAAAAACTGAACTATGTACATATAAAAATTGAATATGAATGTCTTTTTTTATCAATAATATTTTTGACAGACAAGTTATAGGAATCGTGATCCAATCACAGTTTCTTTGCAATCACTCTCGGTTGTGATAAGACCAAGAAAGAAATCATGCCGTCTTTTAATTGTATTACCCAAGAGCAAGAAGAAAAATTATGGCAAGCTCCCCAACACCAGCCGACCAGGAAAAGTGAGATTTATTCTATACTGACATTATAATGTTTCTCTACGGGGCGTTACTTTCCCGCATTATCCGAGTAACCGCTGCGCCTGAGTGCTGTATTAACAACTTCAGCGTCTCAGGTTACTAAACGTAATAGGGTGACAAAAACCGAACAGTCAATCACCGAAGCAGCACCTCCGAGGCCTCCAACCGTAGGGGGGAGGATAAAGGTTGAAAGGCTTCGGCCGATTCCTATATCCTCTTCAGTTGTAGCATAACTGCGGACCCTTAGCTATGCAGGAGGAGCTTCATAGGGTGAACGGCTCCAGCCAACCTATGTTTCTCTACGGGGCGTTACTTTCCCGCATTATCCGAGTAACCGCTGCGCCTGAGTGCTGTATTAACAACTTCAGCGTCTCAGGTTACTAAACGTAATAGGGTGACAAAAACCGAACAGTCAATCACCGAAGCAGCACCTCCGAGGCCTCCATGATGGACCTCTTTCGTTCTACGAATACTATCATGGTTAAGCGATGGGCCGACAACCCATCCTTGGAAAAAATTCTAAGTCAAGAAACCTGGAATGAAAGCCTCGGATTGGACGGATACAACCCAACGACGACATCGCAAACGAACAACTGATTACTCTTTCGGAACCTGGAATGTACGCTCCCTGAATAGGCCAGGGGCCTTAAGGGCCCTCTTGGATCAGGTCGAAAAATATAAGCTGAGCATTGTTGCACTCCAGGAAACTAAATGGCTTAGTAGCGAGATTGATGACCGAAATTCGTACACAATTTTCACAAGTGGAAAACCTTCGGGCCACAAGGAGTTTGGAGTGGCGTTCATTGTAAACAATCAACTTAAGCCGCATGTTATCGACTTCAAACCCATAAACGAGCGGCTGTGTGCGATTCGCATTAAAACCCGGTTCTTCAATCTCTGGCTCATAAACGCGCATGCCCCCACCGAAGTCAGTGAAGACGCGGTTAAAGACGAGTTCTATCACCGCCTAGAAAATCTCTTCGATTCACTTCAATCAAACGATGTCAAATTGCTGCTGGGGGATTTTAACTCCAAAGTCGGAAACGAAAGTTGGCATAGGGGGATTACTGGAGGGTACAGCCTCCATGAAGACTGTAACGACAATGGCCAACGACTAATAGACTTCGCGACCAGCAGAAACATGGTCATTAGCTCTACCTGTTTTCCGCATCGTCGCATTCACAGGCAGACCTGGAGATCTCCAGATCAACATACCGTCAACCAAATTGACCACGTCCTTGTCTGCAAGAGATGGGCATCGAGCATAATGGATGTTCGGTCCTATCGTGGAGCAAATATTGACTCTGACCACTATATGGTGAAGGCGACTTATAGGTGCAGAATTTCTTCGGTGCATCATTCGAGGTTCAACCCGGCAAACATTTTTGCGGTTGACAAATTGTTGGATGATGCCACGGTGGTCACTTATACGACTGCCCTTGAGGAGAAGCTGACGCCCTTGCTAAATAACATCAGCAACAAAGGCGCCCTTGAGATCTGGGATACACTCAAAGACACCATCAAAGGGGTCGCAGAGGAGGTTGTGGGATACAAAGCCCGGCGTGCCCGAAATGATTGGTTTGATGAAGAATGTCAAAATGCGGTAGATGCAAAAAACGAGGCATATCGCCAATGGACTGAACGCGCAACTAGAGCCAAAAAAACAAAATATGACGAGCTTCGACGATTTTCGAATAGGTTAATTAGGCGTAAGAAACGTAAGCATCTTGACGAGCAGTTGATGCAAATAAACCAAAGACTAGCTAGTAGGAACAGTAGACAAGCGTACAAGCTAATTAATTCAATTAAAAGTGGATACCAACCCAGGACCAGCCTCTGTAAGGATAAGGATGGCAATATCATTAGCGACACCGATAGCGTTGATAAACGCTGGGCCTCACATTTTGAAGAGCTCCTCAATGTTCAGCCGAACAACCCCACACAAGAAGCTCCGGAGCTGATGGCTGAAACAGGCCCTCCCGTTCAACCCCCAACAGTAGAAGAAGTTGATCTCGCCATGCAAGCACTAAAACATAATAAAGCCCCGGGCGCTGACGAGATTCCAGCTGAATTGCTGAAGCATGGTGGGGAGAGCCTTGTTAAGGCTATACACACACTTATCGTTAAAATATGGAACGACGAAGTAATCCCAGAAGATTGGCGCAAAAGTATAATTTGCCCAATCCACAAAAAAGGGGATAAGTTAAAATGTGAGAACTACAGAGGCATCTCATTAGTTTGTACGACTTATAAGATTTTATCTAAGATTCTAGAAAATAGAATTAATCCGTACGCAGAAGAAATCATTGGCGAGTACCAAGGCGGCTTTAGACCTGGTCGTTCGACGACAGATCAGCTTTTTACAGTGAAGCTTTTACTCCAGAAGTGCTGGGAATATAACATCGACGTATACCAAATATTTGTCGACTTCAAGCAGGCATACGACAGTATCGATCGAAGCGTACTGTACAACATTCTGCTGCATTTTGGTATACCGGCTAAGCTAGTGCGACTCATAAGGATGACGATGACTAATACCGTCTCGCAGGTCAGAGTTCAGAACAGACTCAGTGACTTATTTGAAACTCGTACTGGACTCAAGCAAGGCGACGGGCTGGCGCCGACGCTCTTCAACCTGGCTCTGGAGTATGTGATTCGAGCCATGAATTTGGACAGCAGCGGAACGCTACTCATTAAATCGACTCAACTAGTAGCCTACGCCGACGACATAAACATCATGTCTCGAAGATTGGGTGATGCAGAAAGCCTTCTGCATAATCTCAATAACGCCGCCAAAGAAGTTGGGCTACATATCAATGAATCTAAAACCAAGGTCATGATGCAATCAAAAACTAGAACGCCAGTAAATTCAAGCATCACAGTGGGGGACCTCAATATAGAATATGTAGACAACTTCACTTACCTGGGTTGCAATTTGTCAAAGGACGCCAACGAAACAGATGAGATAAAGCGACGGATACAACTAGCTAATAAGTGTTACTTTGCGGTCCTCCAAATTATGAATTCGAAGCTGGTGCACAGGAACACGAAGCTCCACGTGTATAAAACCATCATCCGACCTGTGCTATGCTATGGCTGCGAGGCATGGACCCTAACCCAAAACACTGAACACCTGTTGGACACATTCGAGCGAAAGGTTCTCCGAAGAATCTTCGGGGCCGTTCGTGAACGAGGTGAATGGCGCATCCGGTACAACCTTGAGTTGTATCAGCTGTATGATGAGCTACAGGTGTCGAAGATCGTGAAATTGCAGCGATTGCAATGGGCGGGACATGTACAAAGGATGAACGACGATCGCATGCCCAAAAAGGTGATGAACGCGCAACGAGTGGACGGAGCCAGATTGCGTGGACGACCGAGAGCCCGATGGGAGCATTCTGTATGTGAGGACGCCCACCAGATGCTAGGCTTTCGGAATTGGAGGACAAGGTCGCGTGACCGCGACAATTGGAGGTTTTCAATCCAGGCGGCCAAGGCCCGACGTCGGGCTATCGTGCCATAAAGAAGAAGAAGACATTATAACGAGAGTGAGTTCTAATCGTGCGAATAGAACGCACGCAACACCCAAAATATTTAATTTCATATTTTTTGTAGGGGTCGTAGATGGGTCGGACCTGGCACATCTTTATTATCTTATCAAGGCATCCAGCAGCTACCATTTGACATAAATTTGAAGTTTTTCGCGACGTTCTATCAAAAGATATGGCTGAATATAACTTTGTAGGGGAGGTAGGGGTAGCCAAGTATTAGCCAAGCGACAAATAATGCTATACTGGCCATCTCGATCCGAACAGGAAAAGTGGGTTTTCTCCCATAGTGACGTCATAAAATGGAAAACCGCGTTTTCTCACCGATAGCGAAGAGCGACAAAATCATTCTTTTCACAACTAATTCGTATTAGCCAAGCGGCAAATTATGCCATACTCACCAAGTCGATCCGATCAAGAAAAGTGGGTTTTCTCCCATAGTGACGTCATAATTTGGAAAACCGCGTTTTCCCGCGTAAATCGTTTTTTTAACATCTCATTCGTATTATCCTTGCAGCAAATTATGACATACTCCGCGACTTGATTCGAGCGGGTAAAGTGGGGCTGTTCCATCGTGTCGTCACAAACAGGAAACTACAATTTCCCGCTGATGGTGAAGAGCGACAAATTTTTTTCTTTCACAACTAATTCACAACAAAATAGCGGAAGGGAACGGTACAAGTCCCGACTTGATCCTTGAAAGTTGTTCCGCTAACTTGACGTCATTTTCTCAGAGAAAATGAAGAGCGACAAAATTAATTTTTCCACAACTAATTCACAACAAATTAGCGGCAAATTACTGTAAAGTCGCCGAGTCGATTTTCAAAAGTTGTTCCGCTAACTTGATGCACGTCTACTATACAGCGATTGCTTCGCTGGATGTAGACTGTTTACAACAAATATCTGACATAATTCGTGCACCACCACCATCCAACAAACACTCTTCGTTGGAAAACCATCTGATCTTGCGTTTCTCGGACTCGAAGAAACGTTAGCTCAACCGCTTGCTGACGGGGAAGGAACTGGACGACAAACAACCATCGCAACTTCTATGGGAGATGCGTAATTTGGCACCATATGACCTCATCGACGCTATCCTTTAAACATTATGGATGAAGCGCTTGCCGGTAAATGTCAGATGTGTATTAGCAGCTAGTGAGGCGATGGAACTCAGCAGACTCGCAGAGATTGCTGATCGCGTGTAGCAAGACAGTGCTCCGACATATCTTTTGTCAACTACTCTTAACCAACTATCGAACAGCGACGATCAAATCTGTACTATAAACCAGCGACTCGAGTCAATCGAACGTCGATTGTCTGATCTTAAAACACAACTAAAAAAGCGTACGTCTGTCACAGTCAACAGCCAGATTAACAAAAACCCACCGCCACCCAGTACCAACAAGGCGGAAGTGTATAAAACGCCACATGCACAGCTAAATTGCCACTACCACAATAAATTCGATGCGGACGCGAAACGGTGTTTGGAACCTTGTTCTTACCAAAAATCATCGGAAAACTGAACAAGTTGCCTTCTACATCCGGAGTGGGATAGAACAGCATCAACGTTCCGGAGCCCGCCTACACATTTTCAATCCATCAACAAAAATAAAATTCTTAATTAACTCGGGCTACTCCGTTTCCATTTTACCACGCCGTTTCTGCCAACAATCTCAACCGCAAAACCTTAACACTGTACGCTGCAAACAATACAATAATTTCCACTTTCGGTACTCGGCAACTACAAATACAACTCGGCCTTAAACGTGACAGCAGCAATTATTGGTGCTGATTTCCTCATTCATTTTGGTTTGTTGATTGATCTGAAAACAAAAAATTTATCGACTCACAATCGCCGCATTCGAAAATTGGACAATTATTCCATACTACCATCATTGGGATGTCATTTGTCAGTCCACGTTTATCAAATCTGGACCACAAGGTGCGAGCCTTCAACGACAACAAGTCATCGGAGCACCACACTGTTACAACAGCAAACACGTATACAGTGGTGCACCACATCTTAGTAACAGGACCACCGGTGACACAACGTCCACGGCGACACGATCGATGTGCTGGTGACTACGCTACGATGAAGGCGAAATGGCGATCGGCCCAGATAACACCAGATAAATATTTTGAGTGCGACGAGACGAGGTCGAAGAAGCGCCGGCAGTGGCCAAGGAATCGATTTGAGCAATCCTAAACACCAATGCGCAATCATTATAAAGTTCATAAAGAACGGCACTTATAAAGACCGGCTTAAAAATCTGGAGTTCATATATCAAGGGGTTATATAGAGAAGTAACAATAACTTAACAATTAGCGCATACGATGCAGTTACCAACACTTGGTCGAAAATAGTGTAAGGCCATTCGGAATTGTACAGCGTCAGAACGGCAAAAGACTGCACTAATGGTTGCTGGGTACAAAACTTTGATTATCTGCCCTATATAGCTCCGAACCATCAAACAATCATAAATAATGGATTTGAAATGCTCGAAATTGCATTTAATGTAAGCACCACCGTTAAAATATGAGAAAAACCTGATTGTGGCGGAATCCAGGCAACGGGCAGAACACTTAAAGATATTATATTTACAGATTTAGACATTCGGGATTGTTCGAAAGGTATTCAAATATCTTTAGTTCCATTGGCAGCGAAATTGTCTAGCTTTCCAGCAAACTTAACTTTTGGCGAAATAGATTATAGGTCTGTAGACCAATTTTCGTAGCTAGCACGTCTAACGTTTCAATAAATGATGTTATTAACATTTATTTATTATTTATCTCTATAGATTACGGAAATTTGGCGTGATCGGACACTCCGGCAATCATTTCACGGCATACTGCTATCGCATTGATGGGATGTGGCAAAAACACGACGATTTAGCACGAAAAATCATGCAAATAAGAAACACTATAGAGATTAGTCCAGTGGCGGCCATATACAGAATTTACCGGTATGTAATAATAGTAACATTATCTCTCTATTTTATACTAATTATAATTATTATTTTTTCCATTTCCAGAAAGCAGCCAGCGGCGTTTAAACGCGTGCGAAATACACCACCATCGATGCAGACCATAAGAGTTACGTCAACAGATCAGTCTACACGTCCTCCATTAGCTATTTCTGATAATCGAAATATATTTTAAGTTTTATAAACAATCAGTTTATAAAACTTAATCATCAATATCCAATTCAAACCGTAACATATTCTAAAAAAAATACAATAAACCAATAAAATAAACCCGTCATTAAAATCGTCAGCATATCCTGCGATATTCAATTACCAAATCTTTGTTTATAAAACAGATCTTTTCTTTGAAATCAATTCGCGAAACGCGATAACAATATGCACAAGCATCTTCTTGGTGGCATATACAATATGCTAAATAAACAAAAAGCATCTCGAATAAGAAATGGACATATTAGAAAATAAGTCATAACATAACATCGAGTTTCAATAAAATAAGTTCTGAGTAATCTTGTTGTTGCGTTTACTTTATGTTGTGTCATTAAAGTTCCAGAAAAGGCTCGAAAAGTGTTACTTAAGTAGAGTGTTGTGGCGTGTTGCTTGTGTTAATCTACAATAAAAAACATAGGCAAACTGCTGGAAATGTATATACAGGGTGTCCCGCATTGGGTGGTCAATACTGTAAGGGTTATAGCGCAACTTGTTTCAGCAAGAAAATTACCAATACAATCGGAATTTTTTTACCGTTACCTTGCTATCGCTTTTTTTGTGAAAGTCATCGAAAATCGTGACTTGCCACGCAAAATCGTAATTTGCAGCACTCCTGATGACTTAATCCAAGATTTGATTTCAGTTTCAGAAACTACATAAAATTTCACAAAAACTGAAGTTTTTCCTGTTGCCAACATTATCGCGACTTCCAAGATACAGTTACTCAAATTTAAGAGAAATTTTAAAAACGATTTTTCATCGAAAATTCAAACAGTAATTGTGTAATGACTAGGCGAAGACACAGATGGCGTTGACGCACTTGGCCATCGCGGCCAACTTCACGCACTAGGTGACAAACGTCAACGCCATGTGAATGTCTGAATGTCACCCAGC
The DNA here is from genome assembly GCA_949715475.1 of Microchrysa polita. Taxonomy (NCBI): domain Eukaryota; kingdom Metazoa; phylum Arthropoda; class Insecta; order Diptera; family Stratiomyidae; genus Microchrysa; species Microchrysa polita. The sequence goes on along the minus strand of OX454420.1, from coordinate 31,359,163 downwards.
GCCACTTGACTTCCGATCGCGCCACCGACAAGCTGGGATTCCTCTGCAAGCAGGTAAATTTATTTCTTTTTTGCATATTGGGGGAAATAACAAAGTTAAAAATTTGTCAGGTGTAATCATACGAGCGACCAGTGCATGTGCGTGAGGCAAGATTATTCGTTTGCCCGACTGACCCTGACACGTTAGGTTAGATATTCCCATCCACGATTCAGGGAAAAGAGGTTATCATACGAGCGACCAGTGCATGTGCGTGAGGCAAGATTATTCGTTTGCCCGACTGACCCTGACACGTTAGGTTGGATATACCTACCTACGATTCAGGGAAAAGAGGTTATCATACGAGCGACCAGTGCATGTGCGTGAGGCAAGATTATTCGTTTGCCCGACTGACCCTGACACGTTAAGTTAGATATTCCCATCCACGATTAAGGGAAAAGAGGTAAATTTGTTGGAGTTTTTGCATATGGGTTGAAACAAGGAGAAAATTTGTTAGGTGTGACCATCAGAGCGACCCTTGCGTGGGCGTGCGGTAGGAATATTCGTTTTCCCGACTGACCCTGACAAGGGAGGTTAAATATACTCATCCACGACTCCGAGACAAGAACGCGGAGTTTTCAGCGTCGTTGCCGCGCTCAGTTTGGTGTGAATTGCGACCGACCGATATACATATTTGGGTATTTGTTGTTGGTGCCGCTGGCGGCGACGCTCGATTTGAAAGCTCACCTGCTGACTGGGATGGTGGCCCATTCGGGCGAAGAGCGAAGTGTCCTTTTTTTTTTTAGGGTGCACAGCCAAACAGGCCTGTATTACTAGTTGTTGGTGTTCGTTTTATAGTTCAATTCCATATATATAGTCGTTTATTAAGTAATTTGTAAGGGGTGTGGATAACATTCCACATATAGGCCAATCAAACACGACATTATAGAGAACATCGAAGGGGGTGACGATTTTTTTCTTCGGTATTTTGTCAGGAGTAGTTAGGAGGTAAAGGTACTAATTTTACTCGGAGCTGAGAGGTGCGCTAACGCGGGGAGAGGGGGTTAAAGGTGCAATTTTGTGCAATTTTTGGTGTTTTGGGCTATATCTCGAAAACGGTGAGTCGCACAGAAAAAAGTTGTGAGTAAGCATTAAAGCTTTCTAAATATCCTATTTATTTGCCCATACTTCCATATGCAAAACTCCTAACGGTTCTTCCGATATTGTTCAATAAAAGTAAAAAAAAAATTTTTTTTTGCATTCTATTGACTCTGGTGTCTATCCGATTTGTTTTTCAAAAAACTTTTGTAGGGTAAAGTTAGTAAGTGGTAAATTTTCCTTAATTTGATATACTTCTTCTTGGCTTGTCTCCTATCATTCGAGAGTTAAGAGAGTCTCAACGAAGTAATATTCTATACTCATCAGAATGAAGACAACCATTGTGAAAAAACGGCAGTGGGGGGACGGTTTTTTATTTCATGGATCCATAATGGGCGGTTCGGAGTAAGACATACTATAAGCTCGCGGTCATGAGGTGTGCGCTAACGTGGGGAGGGGGCTAAAGGATTCATTTTTGCAGGTTGTCGACTTAATCTTGGAAATATCTCGGAAGCGGTGAGTCGTCCTGAGAGTATTTGTATGGCAGTACTAAATCCCATTAAATTTCCAAAAACTTACTTGAACACTCGAATGCCGAATTCCTAACGGTTCCCCCGATACAGGTGTTTGAAACCCGAAAATTGTTAAAAAATCGTTATTTTGTTTATTTTTTTGGCTCTGGTGTCTCTCGCGATTGTTTTTCGGAAAACTGTTTCACGACCGATTTGTACGATGTTTAATTGGCTTTGATTTGATGTGCTCCCCGTTGTCCTGTCTTCAATCAGTCAAAAGCTTAGGAGTTAAAACCGAGCTTCCGAATTCAATTTTCTCTATTTTCAAGGATAAAGACAAACATTGTGAAAAACCGGCAAGGGGGGGACGGTTTTTTATTTCATGGATCGATAATGGGCGGTTCGTAGTAAGACATACTACAAGCTCGCGGTCATGAGGTGTGCGCTAACGTGGGGAGGGGGGGCTAAAGGATTCATTTTTGCAGGTTGTCGACTTAATCTTGGAAATATCTCGGAAGCGGTGAGTCGTCCTGAGAGTATTTGTATGGCAGTACTAAATCCCATTAAATTTCCAAAAACTTACTTGAACACTCGAATGCCGAATTCCTAACGGTTCCCCCGATACAGGTGATTGAAACCCGAAAATTGTTAAAAAATCGTTATTTTGTTTATTTTTTTGGCTCTGGTGTCTCTCGCGATAGTTTTTCGGAAAACTGTTTCACGACCGATTTGTACGATGTTTAATTGGCTTTGATTTGATGTGCTCCCCGTTGTCCTGTCTTCAATCAGTCAAAAGCTTAGGAGTTAAAACCGAGCTTCCGAATTCAATTTTCTCTATTTTCAAGGATAAAGACAAACATTGTGAAAAAACGGCAAGGGGGGGACGGTTTTTTATTTCATGGATCCATAATGGGCGGTTCGGAGGAAAACATACTAAAAGCACGCGGTCATGGGGAGTGCGCTAACGTTGGGAGAGCGGGTTCAAATATCTCATTCTTGTGCTTATTAGCTCTATTCCCGCTATATCTCCGAAACCGCGAACTCTACGAAAAAAATGTCTGGACAAGAATGAAAGCTTACACAATTTCCTATAAAGTTCATCTTACATGCATAGGTCGAATTCCTAACATTTATCCAGATATAGCTAATTTAAAAATCAGAAATTTCACATAGAAAACATCAACACAGCCTACATGCATATAGCCAATCTATAGATACATGTATACCAATTATGTTGTGTGGATGTTTTCTATGTGAAATTTCTGATTTTTAAATTAGCTATATCTGGATAAATGTTAGGAATTCGACCTATGCATGTCAGATGAACTTTATAGGAAATTGTGTAAGCTTTCATTCTTGTTCAGACATTTTTTTCGTAGAGTTCGCGGTTTCGGAGATATAGCGGGAATAGAGCTAATAAGCACAAGAATGAGATATTTGAACCCGCTCTCCCAACGTTAGCGCACTCCCCATGACCGCGTGCTTTTAGTATGTTTTCCTCCGTACCGCCCATTATGGATCCATGAAATAAAAAACCGTCCCCCCCTTGCCGTTTTTTCACAATGTTTGTCTTTATCCTTGAAAATAGAGAAAATTGAATTCGGAAGCTCGGTTTTAACTCCTAAGCTTTTGACTGATTGAAGACAGGACAACGGGGAGCATATCAAATGAAAGCCAATTAAACATCGTACAAATCGGTCGTGAAAAGTTTTCCGAAAAACAATCGCGAGAGACACCAGAGCCAAAAAAATAAACAAAATAACGATTTTTTAACAATTTTCGGGTTTCAATCACCTGTATCGGGGGAACCGTTAGGAATTCGGCATTCGAGTGTTCAAGTAAGTTTTTGGAAATTTAATGGGATTTAGTACTGCCATACAAATACTCTCAGGACGACTCACCGCTTCCGAGATATTTCCAAGATTAAGTCGACAACCTGCAAAAATGAATCCTTTAGCCCCCTCCCCACGTTAGCGCACACCTCATGACCGCGAGCTTATAGTATGTCTTACTCCGAACCGCCCATTATGGATCCATGAAATAAAAAACCGTCCCCCCACTGCCGTTTTTTCACAATGGTTGTCTTCATTCTGATGAGTATAGAATATTACTTCGTTGAGACTCTCTTAACTCTCGAATGATAGGAGACAAGCCAAGAAGAAGTATATCAAATTAAGGAAAATTTACCACTTACTAACTTTACCCTACAAAAGTTTTTTGAAAATAAATCGGATAGACACCAGAGTCAATAGAATGCAAAAAAATTTTTTTTTTACTTTTATTGAACAATATCGGAAGAACCGTTAGGAGTTTTGCATATGTAAGTATGGGCAAATAAATAGGATATTTAGAAAGCTTTAATGCTTACTCACAACTTTTTTCTGTGCGACTCACTGTTTTCGAGATATAGCCCAAAACACCAAAAATTGCACAAAATTGCACCTTTAACCCCCTCTCCCCGCATTAGCGCACCCCTCAGCACCGAGGAAAATTAGTACCTTTACCTCCTAACTACTCCTGATAAAATACCGAAGAAAAAAATCGTCACCCCCTTCGATGTTCTCTACACCCCCTTTTTAGGCTTTCATTGCTTGGTCTAATAGTCATACAACATATTCATACAACATATTCATATAACGATTCTACACACAGCAATTGCTTACATCGCACAAATAAGCATCATCCCTTGACGGCCGTCCACGGATCCTGCTCCACAAACCGTGAGTACATCTGAAAATAAATGTAATTAAAGAAGTGTTGTTAATGTGTATATTGTATGTGTAACATAACAATAATTTAAAAAAAAAAAAATAAGGAGAGAAAATTTTATAAATATTTAGAAAGTAAATTTTGCAAGTGTTGCCACCCCCCCTCAGTCAAAGAAAAAAAAAATAGATTGGAAGCAGTGATATATAAAGACAAAATGCATGTATAATTGTCAGTTTTTTTTTTTGAATAAAATTGTTAATGTAATGTCAAAAAGTATGTCCTTCATGATCCACTAAAGCACGACGAGGATGGGGTTTTGGGCGAGAACTAGGTAGTCGCCGCGTTAGAGTCCAGTAGAGAGCACCTGTGCTTCGAAATGTAATGATCACCATAGGTAAATTCGAAAAGTGTTCGTAAACCCACGCCGACAACCTCCCGAACGGAGCCGGCCAAACGCAGGTGCTTCTTCCTAGGAAGGAGAAATTGAGATCATTACAATTGCATAACGGTGCTTTATAGGTACAATTCTGCAAAGTTGATAAAAGTTGCTTCAGCATGTTGGCTTTCCAACGGTATATCACTTTTCTTATTTACATTGCAGAATTTTAGGTAAACACGCATTGAATGGTAAAAATCATGGCTTCAGTGGAATCGTTAACAATTTTCCTTGACTCGAAAAAAGACATACAAAGGCAATTATAACTCGGGATAGAATCTCGCTAAATTATTTTGACCAGAACTGTAAGATATTTGAAATTTGGTACATTGTTTGGCAAATGCAACGGTACTTATAACAGTTAAAATTTAATATTTGCTATTTATGGCAGATAGACGGGTGCCCGCTCATAATGCGAGACCCATCAAAGAATATTTGGAAAACGAATTTCCCGGAAAGTGGATTGGCAGATTTGGGACAGTTGCGTGGCCTGCGAGAAGTCCCGACCTTACTCCCCCAGATTTTTATTTATGGGGTAACTTAAAAAGCAATGTCTATTCCGAGCCGATTACCTCCCGGGAACAGCTGCTGCAGCGAATTGATGATGCTTGTGATAACATTAAGGAAACCCCTCCTGAAATCCTTCGGGACGTTTCTTCCATGCGCCGAAGGTGTCGAGTCTGCATACAAAATGGAGGAGGCCAATTCCAGCAGCATTATTCCAATTCATCGAACAGACCCATTTAATCATTAGTTAATATTTTTAGGTTATTGGTTCTTTCTCATATTCAAAACTTTATTTTCATTTTTAGTTAACAAATTTTCAAAATTGCGATAGTAAATATATCAAAAATAAATGAATAAAATTGCAGTTTAAATAATCCGATAACAAAATAATTATCTCGTTTTTTTACATTCAATATGTGTAATTCCAAAATCCCGTAATGTAAATATGAAAAGTGATATACCGTTGCAAAGCCAACATGTTGAAGCAACTTTTATCAACTTTGCAGAGTTGTACGTATAAAGCACCGTTATGAAATTACTGTTTGAATTTTCGATGAAAGATCTATTTTAAAATTTCTATTAAGTTTGAGTAACTGTATCTTGAAAGTGCCGATAATGTTGGCAACAGGAAAAACTTCAGTTTTTGTGAAATTTTATGTAGTTTCTGAAACTGAAATCAAATCTTGGATTAAGTCATCAAGAGTGCTGCAAATTACGATTTTGCGTGACAAGTCACGATTTTCGATGACTTTCACAAAAAGAGCGATAACAAGGTAACGGTGAAAAAAATTCCGATTGTATTGGTAATTTTCTTGCTGAAACAAGTTGCGCTATCAACCCTTACAGTATTGACCACCCAATGCGGGACACCCTGTATGTATGTGCAAATCGTAAAAAAATTTAAAAATGTTATCAAACCAGAATAGAATATTTATGGTATATTGTTTCAAACTCATAATGTTTTATGAATTATAAGCCAATGTATATTTCCCAGTCAAATTAACGAGTTTGTTTCTGTAGTATATCGGGAGATCGAAATAAAAGACGTCTTGTCTCCTTAGTGGTTTCTTGGCATCCGAATCTGGAACTGGCCACTGATCACCATCCGCGTCTGTTCCGAAATCCTCAAATTCCGCGAAATCATTATCGTCGTCCCTCGTCCACATGAGCGAAGGTCGAGGCAACGAGCAAAAGCCCGAGGAATATCAAGTAAATTTTCATCCTTTTCTTGTATCCAAGAAAGATGGGAAAACGTCCAGCCGTCGAAAATTTAACGAAGGAGTTGTACAATTCACAATAGCGATCATAGAATCAAGTTCGGGCTATTGAACTACATCGAAATGTATGTCCGTAGAGGATTAGCGGTGTTTATAAAAAGGCGAAAAATATAACAGGATACCTTCTTTCTATTCGGTCGGTTGGACACAACGGTGGGTATCCTGTACAATTCAAATCTGAACGACAATGTTCTAACGCTTATCATTTGGCATTGCCATCCCTCTTTCTATTCGGTCGGTTGGACACAAAGAGTTGGAAACCAAGACAAGCAACCCAAGGAGAAGAAAGCGCTAAAGCTTGAGGAGCGTCTGAAGAGAGCGAGTGTGGAGATAAATAGGAGCAGTTCTGCGACGGTTGAGGAGACGTGGAATCCAAGAAAGCGCTAAACCTTGCGTGGAGCAAGGAACGAACAGTGCAGCGTCGATTGAGTGTGAGAAAACGTACAACGTACAACGACGACGACGAGTAAGGATTTAGGATATAGCGTAGGTGGTAGTTTCCGTAGTGCCGCCCCAAGGTTAGTTTTTTTTAGAGTAAGGAGTCTAGAATAAGTATATGAATTTATTTCCTTACCTTAGTTTTGTTGTTTCTCTTTTACATTTTTTTTTCGCGTGATCACGTATCTAACGTAACTTGAGTATATAAAATTAAATTTGAATTCTAATAAAAAAAGTGAATTGGATCCGTTTGTTAATTCTTTGTGCTCGGGGTAGGATCCAAAGTCCTCGCATTCGCGCTTGGCGAGGTACCCCTCGGATCGAGATCGGCGGTATAAAATTTAAAGCGCCTGAAGTCCCACGGCCCTCGCTCCGCAGTGAGCCGGCACCGCCAATCACCCGTTCGCTAGTAGAAGGAATCGTAATAACGAGCATGAGTACTTTGTTTGCAATGTAAAACAACTTTGACTTTAGAAAAAACAGCCAACATTAAATGTGATATTGGTTAGTTCGAAGATATTTAATACATATTTATAAAACACGTGTCATTCTAACATTCAATGAAAAATAACTTGTAAAATTTATCTAAGTACATACATTTATCCAACAATAGTTTTAAACCGTTGCCTTATCATAGTATGCTTTCGATGTAAAATGCTTTTCGAAATGATTAATGTTATATAAGGCGACGCATTTTGCTGCTCGGGGTCAGTCGATTTTGCAACACCAGCTGTATAAGACCTCAGTAGCCGCCCCTAACCTAGAAACCTTGGCCGCAACCCGGCCGATCCAGCCAACGCAAACCACAGACAAAAAAAATCAGTAGCAACGAAAGTGCGATCTGTCGTCGTCTTTGTTGCTTCCTCAGCTGCCATTTTACGTGGCTCGTACGTTTTTCACTTTCCATTGTTGTCTCACCTTGGCTAGCGCAACAATTGGAACATACTCTGCCCATTTTATGCCTCGACGGGTTATTTCACTGGCGGTTTCGTAGTAAAATCAGCAGCAATTGCAAATCTCCGATGGGACCTTGGAGTTGTGACCGTTATTGTTCGGGCATGTGTGTGTGAGCGGCATGCAGAACTCAAATATCGTGTCTTCGTCTCTTGTACGTTCATACTCGTGTCAATCGTTCGTCGTCGCATGTGTCAGAAGAAGAAACAACAAACGTCTTGTTGCTGTTGGGACATACGAAAGTGTCCGCAATCAGAAAAAAAGTCCTTTGCGGATGCCCCCTCCAGGCCCTAATCCTAAGTTCTGTGCAAACGGGTTATACGAAAGTGTCCGCAATACTGTGCATGAGTGCGGACTTCATGATCAGATCGAACTAGATCGATACAAAGAGAGAGAGAGAGAAGCCCAGACAGTCGGCGTGCGCTACTAATAGGGGATTTAGCAACGCCAATGCAAATCTACGTCTCCGACCTGTGTGGCGTACAATGTGTGAGGACAGTACAGGTAATAAGAAACTAACTAAGAAATATAAGGCGTTAGGTCGCAAAAAATAGCTCGGTTCTGGTTTTTTGGGATACCAGTAGTGTACCACCAAGCTTGCAACTTCGAAAAATTTGTGCTAACCCCGTGACCATAAAAAAACCTCAAAATTTTTGGACTTTTTTTATATTTTGGTTTGTAATTTTTAAAAAGTGCTTCCTACAAGAAAGTCTCCCACTACACTTTTAAAGCTAACAAAATATTCTTTAATTTGAGTGCAACCCCAGCTTTGTAGGTACAAAGAATCCCAAAATACAGCATTTTAAAAGATGTTTGTTTGTAAAAAAAATTCAAAATTGTAATACGACGTGTTCCGATTCCATCTGTTCCTGGATGCGTTGAGGCTAATCCAGGAACACAGTTGCATTTTGGTTAAGATTCAAAAAGAAAAAAAAAATTCTTACAAGAACCTAATATTTAGGGGTTGGTTTATATGACAGCCCTATGACGTAATGTTCCGATTCCATCCATTCCTAGACATGTTTTGAGGCTTTACTAGGAACACATTTGGGTGAGGTTTGGTTAAGAATGGTTCATAAGGAAAAAAGTTTTTCTTCGAACAATCTAATTTCCAGGAGTTGGTTTGTATGACAGCCCTATGACGTAGTATTCCGATTTCATCCGTTCCTAGATATTTTTTGAGGCTTAACCAGGAACACACTTGGGTGGAGTTTAGTTAATATTGGTACATAAAGAAAAAAAATGTTCTTAGAAGAACCTAATTTTCAGGGGCAGCCCTATGACCCCATGGTCCGATTCCATTCGTTCCGACATATATACAGCCAAGTAACTGGTTTATAACTTCGTGTCACATGATGCTTGAAATACATTTGACGTGTCAGCATCGGCATCAGCAGAAACATTTCAATTTAGAACATACGCATTTGCCTTTGATGACCCACATTGACAGCAGAAGCAGAAAAAATGCTTCTGCCGCTGCTGCTGCTGTCAATGTAGGTCATCAAAGGCAAATTCGTGTGTTCTAAATTGAAATTTTTCTGCTGATATCGATGCTTATGCGGATGCTGACGCATCCAATCTATTTAAACTATGACTTTCTCCGCATAATGCGCATTTAAGCCGATATTTAGTTGGGAAGATGACTAAAATTACAATTTCGAACTTTTTTACAAAAAAAAAAAATGTTTAAAGTGGTGTATTTGGGGATCATGAGCCCCTACAAAGCTGGAGGTGGACTCAGATTAAAGAAGATTTTGTTAGCTTTAAAAATCCATTAGACGACTTTCTTGTAGGAAGCACCTTTTGGAAATTACAAACCAAAATATGAAAAAAGTCCGAAAATTTTGAGGTTTTTTGAGGGTCACGGGGTTAGCACTGGTTTTTCGAAGTTGCAAACTTGGTGGTACACTTCTGGCAGGGGTGAACCCAAGGAGGGGACTTTGGGGATAAAACATCCACCGAAATTTTAAATTCCAAATTTTAGGTATGAATAAAATTCACACAACATATCTTTATTGATAAATTTGATAAATCAAATACCTAAGTGATGATTTAATAATATTACATTAATTTAGTAAACTTATTGATAAATATTTTCTATGCACAGCCTACATAAGATTTAATTATTTTACAAATTTTTAGATAAAAGGACTATGCCCGACGTCAGACTATCGTTTTACGCATTGAATATTAATTGTAATAAAAAATTGATTAATAAATTAATTTTATTAGTTCTTACTAAAAAGTTGTAGTTGCGGATTATACAGGGTGCGGTAAAGAAACTTCCTTTGAAAAAAATCCCAAGCGGTTAGTTGGGCCGGTAAAGAGGTAGGAGGTGGCGCAACTGGAGGGGAAGTCCCCAAATTTGTTTCCCATTCTAGTCAGTTGCCATCGTGCTCTAGTCTAGAGAGCGGTGGACCTTCGCCATCGAGACGTACTTTTTCTAGCAGTCGCTTACTTGTTGCTACGCAACGTGCCTTCCGCGCTCGATTTGGGATTCCTGCAATTTTTTATGGGGTTATTTGAAATCCCTGGTTTATGTCGATCGACCACGGGCCATAGCTCACCTCAAGAACAACACTCGTGATGCCATTGCCAACATACCGATTGATATGCTGCAAATCGATTAAATCAGTGTATGCACAATGGGGGTCGCCATTTAGCCGATATCATTTTTAAGACTGTATGAAAAAAACTGGGATATTGGATTCTCAAATAAAAGAAAAATTAAAACAATAACTGTTTTTATTGACCTTTATTGACCTTTCTCTGCCGCACCCTGTATAATGGAAAGAAGATTGTATATATCCAGTAGTTTTTAGTTTTTTGTGTAAGATCACTTCAAATGTAGCGAAATTTAAAAACCACAAAAATCAAAATTTGAAAAAATAGGTAAATATCTTTATTTTGTTGGACTCGGATGGATGTAAAAAAAAAATAATTTTGTTTTAAATGCAATGAAATAATTGAAGTCCTCCCCCAAAAAATTTTCGTAACGATCAGTTACCAAAACTAGTTTTTTCATAAAGGTAGCATTAACAAAGCAGAAATTTATTTTCGTTATAAAAAATGTTTTTTTTTGGTTGTGAAATTTGGAATATATCTTATGGGTACATTTGAAAATGATTATCTTAAGCGTAAGGTCTAAGAACATTTATAACTTTGTTTATAAAGGACTTACGTCCCTTAATTAATAATAAATAAAAAAACGTGGGATTTCATGAGCCACTTGTAATGTGTGTCGAGGCTTCACTGACCGAACGAACAGATTGTTCAGCCGAGAGATGAGAGATGAGATTATAGTCCATCATCCGAATGAGGACTTCACTAGCACCGCACTCACTTTAAGACACTGTATAATACCTTCGAAGGCCATGCGTTGTCCGAGATCTCGACTGGGCTGAAGAATTTGATCGTTTGGTTAGTGGACGTTTCGATTGACACTGACATGACAACATATGATGTCAAAATCAGTTGGGGGATTCCCAAAACCAATCATCGAACGAAAAGGGAAATTTTGGTTCAGTGGCCATTTCTCGTTCACACTTGACTTCCTAGATGGCGCTGTACGGGAAACAAAAATGCAAGAGTGAGACCAACAGCGTGCAACTGGGGCTATCAGATGGTCGAAATAAACTTTTCGAGACCACGAGCTCGGTCTTTTCTATTTCGACCACTGAAGAGAGCAGACGGTTGCACGGTGAATGTTCTTCTGCAATTGGTTCCTAGAGAAGTAAGTATGGTGCTGTAACTTAGTAGTGAAAGTGTATAAAGTGCTCAACATCTATTTGTAGGCGGGAATATCCTGAGGCTGTTTTTTTGATCCGGGCGAAGCCGCACAAATTGTGCGCTGGAGGTGCTGGCGAAGTTGCACAGGGGTTGCATTCGTTTTATTCTGCGCAGTGCACGGACCTCTTCTGGACTTTTTATTTGCGACGCTGTGCAAATTGCATGTGGATCGAGCGCACTTTTCGTTCCGGATTTTGCAGTTACGTGGCGCAAATTATATCTGTATGCGGAGAAAGCACACTTCTTGTCCTGTTTTTTTTTTGCGACGTCGAGCAAATTGCGTTTGGATTGAGCGCACTTTTCGTTCCAGATTTTTCGGTTACGTTGCGCAAATTGCTTTGGCGGAGTCACATATAGCGGTTTCGATGAAATTGCACATACGGTAGCGGTTTGCTTTTGGCTGCGAAGCGGCACGGACCGCTCATGGTTTTTTTTTTGACGAAGCCACACGGATCGTTCGTCTATTCCTTTTTGCTGGTGAAGCGGCACGGACCGCTCATGGGTTTTTGCGAAGCTGTACGAATCGCGTTGGACGTCCCGGCGGAAGTTACACGGATCGCTGGTGGTGTGTTTGGGTGCAAGGACGCACATATCACGCTTATTGGAGCAAAGGAGCTTTAATCGCTTCCTACGGATGAAGGCACAGCGAAGTACGAAGCTAGCGGCAACTCCTCGCAGGACGCTTATACGACAAACTGTATGTATTCTTAACATTAAATTCGTTATACTATATTTTTGAGAGCATGGCTCACCCACGGATTTCGCGAGTGCACGCTAATTAGCACGTCGCGCACCGCAGCAGGGCGCTCCGTTATTTCACCGCACCATATAGCGGGTTTCGGTATTGGAGGATGTGGCACGATTGCCCACGCCATCCATATTTCTTTTTATTGGTGATGACGTCATAATGGACACACAGTTTATGGCTCGTTACAGCCTATCGATTATCTTTAGGATTAATGTTTAACCTTTCCTTCACGTAAGATTTACTCAGTTTGGATTGATTGTAAAGTCACGCTTGATTCTCGAACTCAGGAGTTCCCTTTTAATTGTATTCGCACGAAACCTTCGCGGGTCGTAAGACATGACCAGGTAGGGCATTCTATTAGTAGCTTGGCCAAGATACGGGTAGGGGCCTTCGGTACTTCGCGTTTTCTTTTTAAGTGGTTATTCGGATTATCCTGAGAATTGGAGAGGCAGGACCTGATTCAAGACGTAGTGTGCAAGGCATTTTTTTTTTGAATGTGTAATGATCAGTATTTCGCATATATGAAGTGCTACGTAGCTTTGAAGACGCATTCATTAGGCACAGATTAAATTAAGTTCTTTCACCATACGTTTCATGCCTTCTAGCGTCATAAACGCAATGGATATGCCATAGTTTGGATAATTTTGATAAATTTACAGAATGTTTAAGAGCCCTTATGGTACACAAACATATAGTCATGTAGCGTCGAAGACGCATTCAATTAGCACATAGTAATTAAGTCCCGAACATGTTGTATTGAAATAATTATAACACCCATGCTTCATAGACATGAGGATTTGTAGCATTGCAGACGCATGCCTTAAGCACTGATTGATTAAGAAGTATACTTTGACACTTTGTAATTTCCTATTGAAGACATGAATATATTATAATGAAGCCTGAACACTAGTTGGTTCTTATTGTCTCCTGATTTTCCCATAGGTATGTACCTCCACTCGCAGCAAAAACCCCGGATGGCGCAACCAATGCACCTTCCTTATACTAGCGCTATGTTGTAATGAAACACTAGGGGATTGGTTAATGCGTAATCACCAATCCATGGATGGGGAGGGAACAATCGCTCCACGAGTAGCTTCGGAGCGAATACACTTTCAGATTCAACGGTGGTAGTCGTTATTTTCTTTTTCAGCCTTCTTTTTCAGGTGATGTTGTTTATTTGGCAACTTCATTCGGGTCGACGCGTGCTAAATTTTTTTTTGTAGCTATCCGGATTCAGCGCGATCTTCGACAACCCCGCCCATTCACGGTAGCTGAGCTGGTGACCATCACGCGTCACGGATCAAGCTGAGGAGTCTACCAGGGAGGTAGCTCTGTCCGAAAGCGAGCGGTTGGCTCGCAGGCCGGTAAATCGTTACACACTTTTCAAATATAAATCACCCCCCCCCCCCTCCGAAATAAATTCCTGGGTTCGCCCCTGCTTCTGGTATCTACCCTAACAATATCCCCAAAAAACAGAGCCGACCAATTTTTTGCGACCTAAAATCATAAAATGACTGCCCTGAATAAGCACTTTAATGTGATAAACGTAAGCAGCCACAACTTGCGATGTAAGTGGATAAACCTCGACTTCCGGAAAATGAAGATTCTTTTTTTTTTCACTTCGTAAATGGCCTCTTGGAACAAGGAAAACAAAATGAATAAAATCGTATAGTTTACTTTAATTCATTTAACCAGTTCACTATTATAATTTGCATTCACCAGATTTATTACTATAATTCTTTGCTTGTTGCGAATATCGGGGGTTATGGCCTGACTGAGCATTCGGTGACGGTTTTTTTTTTGTCTTTAGCATAAGAACTGTAAGAAATAAGAAAACCAACAAACGTAAATTTATACAGAATTTATACCAGCCGAACCAATCGAAAACAAAAACAAGAAAAACCAAAATGTTGAATCTCAGACAGATAGACAACAGACACAACACCTGATGAGTGAATGAAAACCAAAAATTAAGGAAATTGAGGGAAAAAAGTTTCGTCCAATCGCCATTTACTTTTTGAAATTCTCTTGATTACAGAGAACCCGATGTTTGTAACTAACAACATCTGTAATATTACATATTCCACGCGAACACGGGTCGGATGGACGGATCTGCAAAGAAAATCCAATTAAAATGAAATCGTTTTATTAAGTCTTATAGAGTAGAGAGAGTTACTAACAGCTGCAGACTGCAAAAGCAAAATTTCAATTTAAACACGCAGTCTCTAATTTAGATCCAAAATTCCGCGGAAGTCAGTTATTACAGATGAAGTAATCAACGTTGAGCGTTCTTCCGAAACGAAGAGCTTCCAAACTACTCCAATTATGTTTGGAAAAGAATAGGCTCGAAAATCGGAAACATCTGGTCATTGAATGCATTAAGACTGGCTGTAAGTCGTGATTGAAAGCTAGTAGTGACTCAAGCTCGGCAATTAGAAAATATTTGAAGACCAAACGCCTCTGCAGAAAGCCCCAACTCCACTGAACTTTTAATTCTTCAAATGAATACGATAATAATAAGGAAGACTATGATCCTTATTTTATACCAGAAAAAATGAAGGGTGACCATTTTGGCATCAGCTAGGAATATGGAATATGGAGGAAAATAATACAAGAAGATAGGGAAGATATTAAGGATAATATAGTATTTCCGCCTGAAAGCTGGTCCAACGCTTTATGTGAGCAAATATATTTATTTGCAGACTAGGCTACTCTGTGCATTTACTTTGAAAAAAGAAAAGATTGCAAAATTTGCTTCCCGGAAATATTATTTAAGACGGAATATGTAAGAGTAAAAAATTCTTTGGCTATATGCCAGACGAACCCATATAGTCAGAGAAGAAACAGTATTCCATGTTTATTGCCGAAATACCATTGCGGAAAATCATGAGGCTGTTAGGCGTCAGCTGCGAGGTAAAAAGACGCAAAGCTGTTGCGAAAGAGGCTAGAGATCAAAGAACATCCATACTCTTGAAGCAAATAGCAACAAACATCCGCCGAACCGGAGACGGAGTTTTTCTGCTAATACCAAAAAGTGCCGTAGTCCGTAAAGCAAAACCCGGATAATGAAATTTAAAAATTGCGATTTACGATCTTCAGGCTGTGTTATCATTACCGAGGGGTGACATTTCAGTGTTTTTTTTTATAAATCCAAGTTAAATACTTATAATTTTACAATTTGTCAAATGAACTATGAAATCGTCAAATGTTGTACTTGGCATGAAGGGGAGGCGAATAGTGTGCTATTGAGATTGGCAGTTGTGTTTGGAAATATATAGAAAAGAAAACTGACAACTGCACGCGGTTAGTCAATTAAAAGTGAAGTCCATCACACATAAATTTAAACCAGACAATCTAGCCATAGCCATAGCCACGGGGTTTGACCACGGCTTTATAAATCCAGCGAATCATTCGTGGTTTTAACCCCCACGTCTTCCTTATATAGTGTGTTGATCGTGTTTTCAGCTGTTTGTTCCACGTGAGTCTATTGTCAAGGGTGACTCCCACATACTTTACCTCAGTGGTAATCTGCAGTTGTTGATTAAATAAGGTAGGAGCATTTAGCTCTTTCAAATTTTGTTTGCGACTGAAGGTTATTAGTGTTGTTTTGGCGGGATTGACCGATAGGCCCACCCTCCTGCACCAATCCTCCACTTGAGTTAGAGCTTGTTACATGAGTTCTGAAAGAACTCCTGGAAATTTTCCATTTATCAGGATGCTGATGTCATTGGCATATCCTTGGGTATAGAATCCCGTGTTATTTAGCTGGACCAGTAAGCTGTCGACTACGAGGATCCATAGGAGGGGTGATAGGATACCTCCTTGTGGGCATCCTTTGAAGACAGCTGTATACATGGTTAGTTCTCTTTAATGGATAAGTCCTGGCCTGATAGCGGGAGTGGCCAGCATTAATTCAGTTAGGAAAGACAAATTTTTCAAAATTTAGAAAGGCCGGAACATTTTAAGAGAATACGGATTAAACTTTGAATGATTAAAAAAAAAAGAAAAAACATTTAGCTATGCTTTCCTTTCATACTGTATATATATGTACACAAGTGTCACAAGTAATCTGGCAACACCCTAATAATTGATACACACCATGTATATGTAAAAACTAATTGTGGGTCAGTCTTGTTTGGTCGGTCGAAGAATAAAGTTTGTATACTAATACTCGTGCGTTTTTATTGGTCCCTAGCCATCCGTGACATTATCAGAAGTGGGATCCGTCTGATCACCGTCGAGTTCAGTTAAAAATTCGTGTGATTGTGAAACTGTTTGCGCGCGACATGAGTTATCGCGATAGTACGGTTGTAGAGTTGCGCGAGTTACTGAAAAGTAAAGGCCTGTCGGTGTCCGGGAACAAGGACGAGCTTGTGGACAGACTGGAGCAAAACGAGACGGACCACGACGATTTCCAAGAGGTCGAAACACAATCGACGGGAAATGGCGTCGACGAATTGCGAAGCGAGGTTGGAAGCCTCCGCAAAATGTTGGAGTTAATGGGACAGAGATTCGAATCTTTGTCTGATTCATTGCGAGCGTCTGCCGTTGGACAGGAAAAATCGTGTCCGTCTGTTCCTGCAAAGTCGGAGTCGCAAGTACAGTTGCAGTCATGGGCGAACGAGTCTGCGCATGTCGGAACGAGTTTGTTTGTTCCTGCACAGTCGTCACAACATGCGATGTTGCCGTCGTCGTCGTTTGTCGCCGAGCGAGATGGGTCGCGTGGGGTACCATCAGTGAAATGGTCACAAGTCCAGCCGTCTACAACAACCACGGTGTGTTCGTCGTCATCGTGCTGTGTGAGATTGCCGGGCTTGGCCGAGCCATCGGAATCTTTGGCGTCAGCTGTACACTCGGCGATGACAACTACGACCGCGTCTACAAGTACACATCAACCGGCTACGTGTGTGTACACCAATGTGTATGGGGTGAGTTCTCCGTTAGGGTACGTCCCGCAGCAAGCGTCATCGTACGTCGATCATCGCTTGGAGCGAGCAGGTGGAATGAGTAATATTCACGATGTAATTTCGGTGATACCGGAATTCGACCCGTGTGTCGGACACAATACGTCAACTCAATTTATTGAGCGGATCGACCAATTGCGGGCAGCATATGGGTGGAGCGACAACATTGTTTTGTTTGCGGTCACGGCACGATTGAGAGGATCTGCGAAGCTGTGGGCCGATGCTCAGCCAGTGTTCAGGACATGGGCTGAATTTGTCAATTCGTTTCTGGCCGATTTTCCATGTCGCATAATTGCCGCTGACATCCATATGATGATGATGAACGAGCGGAAGGCGAAGGGGGAATCAGTGGAATCTACTATAGGATGTTATCGCTGGGACGTCGAGGTCAATTCGAAGACGAATCAATTATTCGATACATCATTCACGGAATGCCAGACGAGAACACTCGACGAATGTTGGCAGCGATGCGATTCGTCAAATGTGCAGATTTACTTCAGTCACTTGTCAATATTGAAATTGAGACAAGCGCTGCAAATAGGGTGAGACAGACTGTGTCGTCGTCCCCGAAAAGTGACACCGCGAATGTCAAGACAGTGAAAGTGGACGCAAAGGGAGTTTTGTGTTATAATTGTCGCGAGCGTGGACATTTTGCAAAAGACTGCCAGAAGGCACCGCGTAAGTCAAAAGCAGAGCACGAAGTGAACGCGATCAATGGACAGAATAACTTTGCACCGTTGATCAAAGAAGTGCAATTGAATGCAGTGAAGTGTCGGGCACTTATAGACTCAGGCAGTTGCCGATCGCTGGTCACACGGAATGTGGCTAGGAGGTGCAGTGGACAGGTGAACGCGTGTGACATTGTGTTGAAAGGCTTCGCTGGTGGCGAAGTGAAGTGCCGCGAGATTATGGACATGAATGTCACGATTGATAAACAATGTTTCCGCGCATCGTTCCTCATAATCGATGAGTACAAATATGAGGTTATAATCGGCAATGACATTCTAAAAAACAGTCGTGTGTGTATTGACAATGGTCAGTTCCTAATGAACGGGTACTCTGACCAAACAGTGGTGATTGGAGAGACAGTATCCATCGAGGATAAAGCTTAACTGTTATCCGTTATTAACAAGTATCCGGGTTGTTTTGGAGAGAAACTGAGAAACCGGTAGTTAAAAGGCCGTACCCGATTCCAATTCCAAAGCAGCAGGTAGTCGAGCGTATAATTGCCGAGCTTTTGGAATTAAACATCATTCGGCGGTCGAATTCGTTGTATGCGTCTTCAATTGTGTTGGTTCGAAAGCAAAATGGGGAGGACCGCATGTGCGTGGATTATCGCGAGCTGAATTCGATAACGGAGAAGGAGCCATGGTATATGCCGACCGTGGATGTAGTGCTGTCGTTGCTAGCTGGGAACAGCGTCTTCACAACCGTCGATCTGATGTCTGGCTATTACCAGATCGAAATTGAAGAGAATTCGAAACATTACACCGTATTCGTGACACACAACGGGCAGTTCGAGTTCAACCGCATGCGGTGGAGGAGGGGTTATTCCAGTTGGAAAGGTTTCTGACATTGGTGCAGCGAGAAGGCTTGACGTTGAGGCTTTCAAAGTGCTCATTCCTGCAGGATAGCGTTCATTTCCTCGGGCATGAATTGAGCAGAGAGGGACTTAAGCCAGGGAAAATGAAAACGGCAGCGGTCGAAGAGTTCCCAGTACCGAAGAACGCTACGGAAGTCAGAAGATTCTTGGGGTTAACCGGGTTTTTCCGTAAATTCATAGATAATTATGCCGTCATAGCCGCACCGCTCACTCATTTGTTGAAAAAAAATGTCACCTTCGAATGGAAATCGTCAAGTGAAATAGCTTTTACAACTTTGAAGACGATATTATGCAGTAATCCTGTGTTAACAATTTGCGACGAGACGTTGGACCACGAGCTACACACAGATGCCAGTTCCATAGGAATAGCAGGCATCTTGCTCCAAAAGGACGTAGAAGGGAAGCTGAAGCCAATCGCGTATTATAGTCGCTTGTGTAGTAGCGCGGAGGCTGTATATCACAGTTACGAACTAGAAGTTTTGGCAATTGTCGAGTCATGTCAACGCTTCCGAATGTTCCTGGGGAAAAAGTTCCAGATAATCACTGATTGTCAAGCAGTGCCGAATGTCAAGTCGTTCAAGCCTCTCATTCCTCGTGTGTCGAGATGGCTACTGAAGTTGCTTGAATACGACTTCGAGCTGATACATCGACAAGGAGCAAAAATGGACCATGTAGATGCGATGAGTAGTAGTCTGGCTGGTCGAGCGGTTAGTGCGCGCACCTTCGGTGCACAGGTTCATGAGTTCAAATCTCACCGTGTTCCATGGTGTTTTTCGAACTCACGAGCTTGTGACGGACTATGATCTCACTCAGATGTTAAACGAGTACCTATTTATGGGGATAAATAACACTGCTGAGCGTGATGCTGATCTCATTACCTCAACAAAAAGCAGATAAGATCTTGGAAATAGGATGTCACTAACACATCCTGCGGCCTTAGTCCAATATTGGATTGTCGCGCCTGTTATTTTTTATTTTTAGATGCGATGAGTCGTGCACCAGTGGAGCCTGCGACAATGCCTGTCGATGTAAGCGAGTGTGTCTTGGCGGTGAGTGTGTCAACCGACGATTGGGTCGTAAGCTTACAGAAGTTTGACAAAGGCTCTTCCAAAGATGTCAGGAACAGTATTCCCGGAGAACATTAACGCGACTAAAGTGGGATGCAAAAATACGACGCAGAGGATTACGGTAGAAAGGATGGTACGCCACCGTGACGGTGAAAACAAAACGCAAGGTGGAGATAAAACCCTCGTTTATAGGTGATGGTTCGTTGCGTCAGGGCGTTTCTTATGGAGGCCATAGAAAACCTGCATATAGTGAACTTCAGGCTTCCCTCAAGCGCCACCACAATCAAATCTGAAAGTGGTAGAGAGCCCACACGTGAAATGGCTTAAGACAAAATTCAAATAATAAAATAAAAACATCGTTACACTTTCAGGTTTTTGGCATGCATGATTCTAAAAACTCGTCTTTACGTACTTTCACTTGCGTGGGCTCCGAGTTGAACCCTCTTTAGTTGCGGATGATTCTAACAGAGTTGATGTTTCTAGTAGTGTTGGCGTCTCGGTTCCAGACGAGGTTGCATCTAATGCATATCATAAACTTGTGGCCCCGTGGCGCTGAAATTTAAAAATTGCGATTTACAACCTCCAGCTTGGTTATCATTACCGAGGGGTGACATTTCAGTGTTTTTTTTTTTATAAATCCAAGTTAAATACTTATAACTTTACAATTTATCAAATGAACTATGAAATCGTCGAATGTTATACTTGGCATGAAGGGGAGGCGAATAGTGTGCTATTGAGATTGGCAGTTGTGTTTGGAAATATATAGAAAAAAAAACTGACAACTGCTGCGGTCAACAGGAAAACAGATACATAATTTCAGTGTATATGCACGCGGTTAGTCAATTAAAAGTGAAGTCCATTACACATAAATTTCTAATCACTGGGCATACGCCAAATTAATGGAAAACATCGAACATCAATAAATTACTTACAAAAATTAGTGCAGCAGCTCAGCAACAAGCTCGATACGAACTTGAGCTGTTCGCGAACATTGTTCAGGAGCAGTGTTGCGATACAACTGTTTACAATGCGGACGTGAAACAATTGCTCAAAAATATGTGCAACAGCTCACGAACATTTGTTTACAGTGTGGGCGTGACACTATTGTTCGCGTACAATTGGGGAGCACTGAAACATTATGTTCGTATACAGTTGCGCCACAATTGTTTACAATGGAGACGAGGCTTAATACAAAATATAAAACAGAAATTCAATGGTAGAAGAACACAACACAACAGAAGACACAACACAAAAACTGACATTTTTTACCTTAAAAGACATGGTTATCGACATAAAATAAAAAATTAAATTAAAGGATAGCTAAATAAAAATTCAAGCCTGATGACTACACTATTTAAACGTTCTTAAAGTTGATATTTACTTCACAATTTAAAAATAGTAATTAAAAATTTGTTTTTTACATCTCCTGAAATTTTGCATTTTTTGAGTTGTGACAGTGTTCTTCTAGATGTGCGATATATTATGAATTGAAGGAATGAATTAAATTTCGAAATTAAGATTAAGATTAAGATTATTAAGATCATATTTGAAAAGTATTCCTTTACCATCGTCAAATAAAAATATCGATTAGTGACGAAAATTCACTTAAAGTGAGGGGGAGTGTCACGATGATGTTTTCGTAAAAATAAAAATAATGGCTTATGGAGTTAAGGCGACTTAGGCAGGGTAATTACCTGTTAGTAAAAGCGGGCTCCGCAACAGTGAACTAGTCATCCTGGTCCTCAAAATCAGCTCCGCAACAGCGAACTATACTCTTCCTCGTCGGTGAAACGAAGGTCCCCCGATGCGGTGCAAAATTAAAGGCGCAACGAACGAAACGCGCAATGTTAACCAACAAAATTATAAAAATTACCTGAAAAAGTGTCTAGCCCGAAGGTTACGACTATGTGTCAAATCCGTGCACTCGATGGGCTGTCGGGGGTATTTATTCAGTCGAGGCGGTGGGATAATAAATTGACTACGAGACGAGCTGTCACACTCGTTATCAGTCGGACAAACAAAAATGATCTCGGAACAACAGAAGAGCAAAACAAAATTGAGCACAACTCAAAATCTAACCGCGGGAGCTGCACGGCGTGTTTCGAACGATTTAAAACTATTTGCACTTGGGAAAATTGCGGCGATCGAGAGTTCCTATTTATCGGACATAAACGTGCACGAAATGATACCAATTCCAACAGAAAACGAAATGAATTAATTTGAAAATGCAATCCGTGCCCACATCACATCACTTCGCCATTGTCACATTGACCCCTGTGCGGGCTCGCTATGACATATGTCTGGAAAGTCTTTTGTGCTTCTTTCTTAGTGCGAGTGGAATAAAGTAACAAAACCCCTGCGCGGGTTCCCTCTGACATAATTCGTATTTCGTTTGGCACCTAAATGTTCGGCCGGCCTTAACGGCAGAGCTACTCCGCCCTCAGAGGATTCTGAATCCTTGCTAAAAACCGCAAGTTGTTACAATATTCTCTTTTGCAAATTGTCGCCGATACGAGAAGAAGGAGAAGAAAACCAGAGAGAGAAAGCTCAAGACGGAGCTAACGACGACGAAAATTTCAACGAAAAGAACACGACGGATTCGACGTAATTCACAAGCGGATTTTTTTTCCATAAAAAGGAAAGTGGAAATAGTTAAGTTGACGATTTCCATACCGCAAAAGTTTAAAATCGGAATATGATATAAGATAAATAGTATGCTTGTAATATTTTCGGTAGATGGATACTTTGTTTTTGCCATTTCAATCGCTGTAGGCGCAAACAGGCAGAATGTTTACCCGAGTGGACAGTCGACAAAATCGAGCTGATAATTAAATGAAAGACTCGTAATTGCCGCTATTTACATCAAAACGTTAAACATAAAACAGAAATTAGTGATAAATTTATTCTGATGCAAGACAACACTGGCATTCAGCACGTATTACTCAATGGACACTTTTTGAGGCCTTTTGTATACTAGAGATGAGGCAGACAAATACAATAAACAAAATTGTATCTTAGAGATAAGTCGAATACATGTATCCATTAAAGCTAAAGAAACTAGTATAAAAGAGAAAAATTAATGTAGGTCGGGGTTTAGTGCAGTCATGCTGAACAATCAAATATATACGTATATTAATTATGTATTTTATTTCATAGATCACAGATCTTAATTTGGGGCTCAACCGGGATTCAATGACATCAAGTGGAGAATACTTGCCGGAATCAACCATCTCAGCCAATTCCTGAAAAACATCGTTGCAAAGGATTCGACAACAATTCGAGTTAACAACAATCTGTTAATTTTCAACTCGAACCGACTCAACTGCGTCTTTCAGGCTGTCAACAACCTATCCACCAAAAACGAGGATCCATTAAAATCAAGTAAGAATTAATTATAAGAAGTGATAAAAGTTAATTACCCTGGAAGAGATGACTAATAAATTCCGTAAGCTATTATTAATAAAAAAAATTAATAATATGGAGGAAATCGTTCAACTTCGTGCAACCTATGACTTACCGAAGAATCAATTAGAGCTAATGATAAACCAAACAGAAATTCAAAATAGTGCATTGGTAACTCGACTACAACAATTAGAAACCTTAAATTCTTCCTTTAATATAAAACAATTTGAAGATGAAAAGTGTCAATATGCGAACCCTACAGATGTGAATCTATCTATATTTAAGACTCTGCAACCTTTTTCGGGCGATATTCATGAGTACAGACCGTGGAGAAAAATGGCTATGATTATGACGATATGATAAAACCAATCAACTAGTTTAATGTATATCGAGAAGCACTTATTTCAATACGCTCTAAAATCACGGGATCAGCTGCCGAAGTACTTAATAGAATTTCCAGGCAATAAATAGAACGATTAGAAGCTACCTACGCGGATAAATGTGTTAGAGAAAGAATTATAAATAATTATACAAAATAATCTTAACCCTTTCCGTGTTTTTGTCACATATATTCGACATCGCATGCATATACCTTTTCAAGGCCAATGGATAACGGTAGATTGGGATTTTTATCTTCTTTTCTTATTAAATGTATACCAGGTGGCATTTATTCTTAGTAAATAACGTCGTACTTGTTGGTTGATTGTTTTGTGCAGTACAGCGTAGACAGACGTGGTGTGAGTTATAGAGCGAAAAAATTGCGGGAATCAAAAATAAAAATAAAATATAAACACATATCGTGTGGTTTCTAAAAAAATAGTGAGTATTGATATTAGTCTCAAGAAATATTTTGTAGCCAAAAAAATATAAAATAATTGAATATTGAAGAGATTTTAGATGTTTTTGGTTGTCACTTATATTCGACATAGACCCTGAAAGGGTATATTTTTGAAAAAAATGTATGATTTTTCAGCATAAGTGTTACTTGTTTTTCTTTTCAATTTGAACAGAAAATGGCTTCAAATGCAAGAAAATTATCTTATGATCAGATTTTAGCCATACTAGAGGCTAATTCTGATGTTGAAGATGACGTCATTAATGAGGACGAAATTGAATTCGATGTTCGCCATGTTCGTTCCCACGACATTCCTTTAGCAGAACGAGAAGCAATTTCATCTGAGGACTGCGATTTACCAGATGCACCTAATACTGCAGAAGCAAGTGTTGAATTTGTCGAAACAAGGGTTCCTGATCAACTGAAATGTACGGCAAAAAAGGATATAAGTTGGAGGAGAACTAGAGGGCCGGAAAGTGCAAATGCCATACCTTTTGAGCCAATAGAATCTGAATCAGTCTTGCACGTCGGTACTCCTTTTTCGTACTTCATCAGATATTTACCAGACGATTTTTTTGTAAAGGCGGCTCATTATACGAATCTATACGCGCAAAATAAGGGTCAAATATCGTTTAAAAAATGCACCGTCGATGAAATTCGTGTTGTATTTGCTCAACATATCATGATGGGAGTGCTTAAATTGCCCCGGGTAGAAATGTTTTTTGATCCTTCAATAGGAATGTCGTTCTTCATAGATAATATGACGCGTAAGAGATTCTTCGCGATTCGTAACAACCTTCACTTGGTCGATATAAATGCTCGACAACCTGGTTGCACAGATCGGCTCTTCAAAGTTGGCCCAATAATTAATGCAGTCCGTAATCGCCTCTTGGAATTACCGCTAGAAGAATCCCTTTGTGTTGACGAACAGATAATTCCCTTCAAAGGGAAATTTATTGCCAAGCAGTACATCAAAGGAAAACCCTGTCCGTGGGGCATAAAAGTTTTCTTTCTATGCGGGAAAAGTGGCATGCCTTACGACTTCATAGTATATCAGGGATCAACTACTCCGATTGATCAAGAATTGATCAAAACGGTTGGGTTCGGCTCTGCTATTGTACTAAAGTTAGCTGAACGTATTCCGGTAACCGAAGCTGGTCATAATTTATTCTTCGATAACTATTTTCCATCCTACCAGTTATTTGAAATTTTGAGAGATCGGAAAATAAATGCCGCCGGGACAATACGCATCAATCGGTTTTCTAACCCACGGTTACCTACTGAAAAAGAAATGAAGGAAAAAGGACGAGGATCATCTGCCGAAAGTGTCAGCTCTGATGGAGCTGTGATTATTACACGTTGGTACGATAACAAAGCCGTAAATCTTGGATCAAATTTCGTCGGAGTTGGAATTGAAGACAAGGTGAAACGCTGGGCGAAAGAAAAAAAGGATTACGTTGTAATTGATAGGCCCCAAGTTGTGCGAATGTATAATGAGAGCATGGGCGGTGTCGATCTGCTGGATCAAATGATCCAATATTACCGAATAAACATTCGCTCCGTCAAGTGGACACTGCGGGTAATAATGCACTTTTTCGATTTGGCATTGACTGGGGCATGGATGGAGTATCGTCGTGACTGTATGGCAAAAGGAATCCCAAAAAAGAACATCCTGGATTCTATTAACTTCCGCATAAAAGTTGCGCGGTCACTTCTGGCATCACAAGATGAGAGTACCGTGGTACAGGTCTCTACACCACGACAGCGAGGCAGGCCTACAAAGGAATATTCCCAAATAAATGAAGATGAAGACAACATATCGTATTCACCATCCACATCATCTACTGTAAACCTTGATGATTCAACACAGCAACCAGCAAAACGAAAAAAAAACTATCCAAATAGCACCTCCGGTAGAGGTTCGTTGCGACCAAAAGCTGCATATGCCAGTATTTATGGATGTGAAAAGCCCGGGTCGTTGCAAGGCTGAACAATGTGGAAAAAACTCCTTCATTGTATGCCGAAAGTGCAATGTGTACCTTTGCATAAAGAGAGATTCTAATTGTTTCGAAAAATTCCATGCAACGAAATATTAAAATGAATTTGAATTGAGTTTTTTTTATTAATTTGTCGTACCTGAATCGAATTAAGTTATTATTTTATTTTCTTGTATTATCCTGCTCTTTTTTTTGTTATATTTCTAAAAATATTTTTATATATGTAATATAATGAAACAGAAATTTGCATGTTACGTTTCTTGATTTAAATGGAAATTTATAATTAGGCTATTTTGTTATATTATCAAAAAATCGTTTTTCCTTATGTTTTTCAAAACGTTATAACTTTAGTTGAATAAAATAATTATGTTTTTTAACAAAGTTTATCCACTCTTTCTTGAATTGATTTAAATGTTCAGACCAATAGTTACTACCCTTCCAGGTCGATGTCACATATATTCGACATTGCTTAACTGGGAAGTGGGGCACCGTGGGAGAAAAATTTTATTTTTCCTGTCTTCAACGAAATTTTATTAGCCTAAATGCCGATTTTCAGATTTTTTGGAAGAGATGAATTATTGCAGACACGGAAAGGGTTAATCTAGAACAATTCTAGTTCTGTTTTCACATAAAATTTTGCTTGAAATGTCCGAACCGTGTGGCCGGCGTGCTGAATTGTGGGGCACTTTTACGAGTGAAAACTTGTGCGAAGTCTTCGTGCGTGGTGCACCTCGAAGTAGACGTTTTTGGGCGCCGCAGGTGTAGTGTTGCCGGCCGTACGGTACATTATCTGTCAAAGCTTAGAATTTTGTGGCGTATTCCAGGGAGTTTTGCGCGAGTTACGATACCTCCACCCAGCCCTGTCGCCAAAGTTAAGTTACCTTCGCACAACCCTGTCGCCAATACTCAAATTTCACATTTTTGCTAAATTCTCTATTTTATTTTCACACAATGTTAACATTCGAATTTTGTACCTTTTAAATTCTTGAATATTGTATTACATACCATCCGGTCTGTTGCTGCATAAGCAGAATCACCTTTTTCTCAAAGTGTAAAGCTAAGACAAAACTAATGTACATTCACTCTGTTGTTATCATTCAAACGAAGAAGACATAATAAAACATTTAACCAGTGAAATTAATAAAATTTAGTTTTTTCTTATTTTTTTTTTTTTTGCAAAAGAGGTCCTACGGGAGTTAACTCGCGTCTTCAGTTCGGATTCTCGAAACTCACGCACCCCCATATATTCTCTTCATCCGTCGAAGAGCACATAAAACACATCGAAATATTAACAAATCTTTGCGTCTGTGTCGGCACGATTCTCGGACATGTTGCGCAACAGCTGGGGTTTTGTTGGACTAAGGAGGGACTGGAGGCTTTCAACACCTTGAAAGAAAAGTTGACTTCTGCATCAGTCTTGAGAAGTCCTGACTTCGAACGCCCTTTTGCTATTCACTGTGATGCAAGCCAATCTGGCGTTGGGGCAGTGTTAATACAGAAGGCAGGTGACGGGGCGGAGGCCCCATAGCCTATATGTCACAGAAGTTGAGCTCAGCCCAGCGCAATTACTCTGTCACTGAACAAGAGTGTTTGGCAGCGGTGCTGGCCATCAAAAAGTTTCGCGCTTATGTAGAGGGCCACAGTTTCGAAGTGATTACTGATCATGCCTCCTTAAAGTGGCTTTTGTCACAGGCAGACCTGTCTGGACGTTTAGCACGTTGGGCTTTGAAGTTACAAAGTTTCAATTTTACTATTTCACATCGCAAAGGCACTTAGCATGTAGTTCCGGATGCGTTATGAAGGGAACATGCCACAGAGGCCATAAACCTCTAGACTTGATAGACTCAACCTTGGAAGTGAATCGTTTTAGGGTTTAAGTCTGTGACTTCAATATCACGCAGAGTTAGGGCTAGCTCAGTGTATGATGATTTGATTATGACTCCAGCCTTAAAGCTTTTCACTTTCAATTCGGTGATGGGACGCTTTCGACATGTTATAATCACCGCGAATTGATCCATTATGGCGTTCGCCTTGATTTTGATGCTGTCTACAACTTTAGATGGCCGGTTTCCTGAAAGTGCGTAAAATGCAAATTCGTAATAATAAATAAAGCCAATTTTAAATTAACTTACGGGAACCTTTACTTGGTAGCTTTAGAGCAACTTCTGGCTCCTACTGAATCACTTCCAATGTTTGCTTCAGTGCTCCTAAAATAGTTTCGCCTTCACCAGCATCTCCTACTCGGTCTTAACTTCCCGCGCAAGGAATGCAATGGAAACAACAAACATCATGGGGGGTACGTACAGCACAACTTAACTTCTCTGGGCAAAGGTGTAATGTCCCCCATCCATTCCTCCGAAAATCGCCAGCGCTCGGATCAATTACCTCGACATTTTTTTCTGAGCGTACCGCGTTTGGCCCGCCAAGCGAAAAGAAAAATGTTGCGGACCACAGTACGTTTTTCGTAGCAGCACAGCAACAGCGACAAATCTCGAGGTAATCGGTCCGAGCACTGGAATTAACCGTTACTGGTGTAACACCACCCGAAAATTACCGCCAGCCACGACATCGAGATGGCGCCCTCTAACCTGACTGACGTGGAGGTGAGACGCCGGGAAAACGAAACGTTCCGGTGTGCTACCTCGTGGTGGCGAGGAGACGGTTTCCGGGGGAGAAGTTCTTGGTGTGCCAGAGGGAAGTGACAAGTGAGTGAACCACCGGAGTCGTGGAGTCGCATTTCCATATCTCCCGACCGTGTTTAAGTGTTCTTCGGGCAAGGCCAGTGCTCCATAAAACTGCTATGAATTAGTGCAAAATTTCCCAACCATTTGTTGCGTTGGCGTATACACTCGCGCCACGAATCCACGACCCAAACTCGTCCCCGTGAATGAGTTTTTTTTTGTTGCGGTGCCCATGCCAACCGGGTGAGGCATCTGTGTAGGGTGGCCTGTTTAGTTTCCACGCGTAAAGGCCGGCAGAAGCCGCAATCGTTGGCGTGACGTTCCCTCTACGATATACTTTTGGCCGCGAGCGATTGGAATCGCGCAAACGATCTTCCCGCTCGGGATTCTACGTGAGTGAGCAAAGAAAAAAAAACAAAACAAACACCACCTCTCTCCACCCTTGGAAAACGTGTAGCGTGCCCCCTTGGTGGACACGGCGGGAAGCATGCTCGAGTTAGTGGTGTGTCCCGATTGGCTTTCGGAGGGATCGGCGACGCAGCGGCTTATCACCCTCTCGCTTATACGTTCCACGAACGGGTTTGAAAACTAAGAAGAAGAAAAGAAAGAAAAAAAAAAAGAAACAATACTTGGTCCTAAAATGTTTGTTATGGCTGAGAGACACAGAATTTTATTGAAGAATATCCGATATTGCATTCCGGCCCACGTACGGTAAGCGAAAATAGTACTATGTTTATTCGATGTCGACACAATGTGCGGTACGTAATTAGTAAATGAGAGTATTAAACCAAAAGAAAGGAAAGGGACATACCTACCTACCTTATTTTATTTTCGTTTTCTTTATCGATTAATTATATGCCAACTATATATAAACGAACTCGTATGTACATAAATATAATGTAAACTATAACGAGATATACAAGACTCACAAAATAAATAAGAAAAGGAATTATATACAGGGACCAGTCAATATAATTAGCTAATGTAAAAATACATAATGTAAAATCTGCCCAAATGTACATTTTATTCTTGGAATAGTCTATAAGCATGCAGTGAATTTGTTAAATTGAAACAGTAATAGTAATAATTGTGGGCATCTGGCTTTCGCTTGAACTTAAACGTAAAGTAGTTTTTTTTTGTGACAGTTAGTTATGATTAAAATTTTGCGGCATGAAGAAAGATGTCCTTATGGCATGCTGAGATTGATGGTCTTGATGTTGACTGAAACAAAAGAAAGAAGATATATATAAGAAAGAAAGGAGGAAAACCTAGAATATAGAATATCCTTAAGTTTCATTAAACCATATTAGAACAAAACGAGACCGAGGCTAAATTCGGGCGCGGCCGAAATTTGGATACCCTTCGCTCCCCTTGGGGCTAAAAGTTTTTTCGGGCGTTCCTATGACTTGTGTTCAATTCTCCCCGCTTCCATGCTTTTCCTTGAATTTTCACATTAGTGCCGCGGTGACGATTTATTGGGGGAAGCGGGGGTCGTGGGTTTCTTAGAACAACCAAAAGGGGGGGGGCATGTATGTATGTTTGTGGCATCATTTAAAACATATTTCTATGAGATTTGGTTGAAATTGGCGGACAAATAAAAAAGTTTTTCTTCAAAGAACCTAATTTGGGGGTTGGGTTTATATGCCAGCTCCATGCCCCAATGGTCCGATTTAATTCATTTTTGAGTATGTTTTGTAACATCAATAAAACTACATTTCCATGAGGTTTGGTTAAAATTTGTGTGCAAATAAAAACCTTGTTCTTAGAAAAATTTGATTTGAGGGGATAGGTTTATATGGTAGCCCCATGACCACATGGTCCGACTCCATCTGTTCATACATATATTTTATGTCATCAATAGAAACACATTTGTGTGAAGTTTGGTTTAAATTGGTGTAGAATTTGGGGAGCTAGGTTTGTATGACAGCCCCATGACCCCATAGTCCGATTTGGACCATTTTTACATATGTTTTGTGGGATCATTAGAAACACATTTGCACTAAATTTGATTGCAATCGATGAGAAAATAGAAAATTTTTTCTTAGAAGAACCTAATTTGGGGAACTAGGTTTGTATGGCAGCCCCACGACCCCATTGTTCGATTTGGTCGATTTTTACATATGTTGTGTGTCTGCAATGAAAACACATTTGTGTGAAATTTGATTGAAATTTGTGCATAAATAAAAAAGTTGTTCTAAGAAGAATCTAATTTCGGGGGGTAGGTTTGTATCGCAGCCCCACGACCCCCTTATCGGATTTTACCGATTCAAACATACAAACTGCCTGCAACAAAAAGAAGCATGTGTGCAAAATTTCAGCTCCATAGCTTTTAAACTGGCCGAGCAAAACGCGTCGCAACAGACAGACAGACGGACAGACGGACATCGTCCAATCGACTCAGCTCGTCACGCTGATCATATATATACATATTTTATATGGTCGGAGATGTTTCCTTCAATGCGTTACAAACTTCATGACAAAGTTAATATACCCTTTACGCTTAATAAGCGAAGGGTATAATTATATAAAACAAGAAAATATACTAACCTATTGATAAGATATATGAAGTTAAACGAAAACGAACATAATTTTCCTAGTAGCAGAAGAGACGATGTTGAATTTAGACAATGAATATTGCTAATATTTTTTTTGTTATTGGTTTAAACCGAACCCTGAATAAAGCCATGTATTCCGTATAAACATTCAGAGTTTTGCTTTCCTTCCTCCTCCCAAATGGCCCTCCACAGTTCGTCAATGAAGCCGTCTCGTTAACGGCCTTTCTCGTTTCAGGAATGCCTCGTTGGTTGTTTGTCGAAGTCGCTTTCTTCCTTTTCAGCTTCCTATTTCGGTTTTCAGGCCTTGCAGAGAACATGCGTGCAACAGTTTTTTTTTGTAACACTGCCGATCATGAGACCCCATGAAATATGGACCCAACCCACAATCCCGGTAGCTGAGCCCGGGCACCGGCACGCGAAGGGGTCACCTTCTGTCACCAGCTGTCAAGGATGACAAATAGAAAATATTCAAAAAAAAAAAAAGGCAATAAGGTTACACTGGATC
The DNA here is from genome assembly GCA_949715475.1 of Microchrysa polita. Taxonomy (NCBI): domain Eukaryota; kingdom Metazoa; phylum Arthropoda; class Insecta; order Diptera; family Stratiomyidae; genus Microchrysa; species Microchrysa polita. The sequence continues at coordinate 31,327,110 of OX454420.1, read as the reverse complement.
GAATGATGCCTGGTGTGTTGGTTGCTGATTGGTCGGCGGTCGACAGGAAGCTGTGTAGACAAGCCAACCTGTTATACACAGAGGGAGTCTTGGTTCCGATCTCGTGGTTGACGGTTGGTCGTCGTATTCGAGTTTCAGTTTTCGACGTGCTCTGCGTGAAAAAAATCAGTTTTCAGTGATCGTTCGCTTGTTAACCATCATAGTTGTATCCTCTTACGTGTCGCGCGTTCTTGCGGTAATTCATCGCGTTTTGTCTGAAATTTGCGCGTGGTCAAAAAAAAAAAGCGCGACTGGTGATTTTTCTGCGATTTACCATCGTTCGACAGGGAATTAATTAACCCTGAGGGGTAAAAGAGTAGCGTACCGCGATCGCCAGGTGAACAAAAATTGTTGGGAACGCGCTTCATACGAGAAACGGGGGAAAAAAAGAAATCAAAAATTAAATCGTGTTTTTTTGTGCCGCGAGTGTGTCTCCCATTTGAGCGGCAGTGCTGTTGCGAATACTGGGCTTGAAGCGCTCCAACGTATAGTCGGAGTCGTTTGTTGGATCTTGAGCGAGACGCTCGATTCGCTGAGATCGTCGCGTCCTTGAGTTTGTGTGTGTGCACGCGGAACCGTCAACGCGATCAATATAAAATGCGAACCGAGCATATCATCATCGTACCAACATCCATCTTCCATTACCATCAGGCAAAAGCTTGGAGAGATTAAATTTTTGTGCTAGTGCCGTACACACGAAGATATTGGGTGCAACGCTGCAAGGACGAAACAGGATTCAAATCGGATCAAATAAATGGATAAGTATCTGCTTTCGCCTTAAACAAATAATTTTTAAGTTATACTAAAATACAATAAATTTTACAATTGTCGTTACGGTCGTGTTAATAACGAAGATCATCATTTCGGTACGAAAACCTTAACCAAACTCATATGCGCAGACTGTGAGGCAACGTGCATAGGAAACGTGTACAGGAAACCGGTGAAAATTGTGGAGTTCGAGTGGGGAAGTACCCCTGTCTTATATGGAATTTATTCATCGATGAGGATACAGCCCAATATCCTTGTCCTGGGTATGGTACATATCTGCCAAATGTGTCCTCCGATTCAATTGTAAATTGAATGGCATAGATGTTTTGAAAATATTGCTCGCTCGAATTGTCCCGGTGTTTATGTGATATTCATACGTTGCGAATACTATGCCATATACCGGGTGGTGGTCATCTGTCGCATAAGATGTGTTTTGATCAGTGGTTAGCATTCGGTCATTGCGTAACATCTATAATCCATATGACTCAAATGTGGGAGTATTTTGATGATCACTCACTCATACTGACGATGCCTTATAACGTATCATCTACTTGACACCGCACCCTTCTGATACGTTTTTTTTTAAGTAACGTGGCCAATAGTAACGCACCAAGGGTATTTGGGTGCAACTAGCTCAAATATCCCTTCTGTCGGCACGAAGGTCTGGCCAGACCTTTGGCACTATAATTTGGTGTAAAAAGCATAGAAGATGAAATCGCAGCGACTTCATATTTCATGATATCCTAGAATAATATGTTTGGAAGCATTTTGGAAAAAATTGAAAAAATCGGTTGAACTTTTGAGTATGTTTTTGATGATTTTCAATTTATAGTGCTTTTGGATACCCAATAGGTCTGGCCAGACCTATAGTTATTCCCCCCATTTTTCTCTTGAAGTAAGAAGTGCAAATATTAAATTCTGTTATTTATGATGTAATAATGTCATTTAAACTAAATTTGAACTATAAACGATAAAAATTTCTGAGATTTTTCTATAAAAAGCCGTGAAGTTCGGAAAATGGGTATGCCTAATTTCGTCACATTTTATAACACCACCTAATCAATTGAGATTTGATCCTAGGAAATTCAACCCAGTTTTATTTCCTTTGTAATAGTAAGGACTAAGTATGAGTGACTTGCAAACGTCTTTCTAAATAGATTTGATTAAAAAATTTACGAAAAATTTTGAATTAAATGATTTTTGCCTTGAAAATTCCCTATTTCTTCCCACTTATTTCCCTAAATCTGCAGACTAATATCGAGGTAAAATCTGCCAACAAAGTGCTTAATATTTCCCCAAAGATATTGGATTTAGAAAATTCGATCGAAATATCTACTAGATAAACACAATGCAAATAGCGAAGGAAAAAAAGAACAAAATAAGGGAGAAACACATTTGTACTAATACCACCTCAAAATATATATGTATACTTAAAAACGTTTCCAGTATATCTACAAAAATTATTTTGATGCTTTTATTGTTGAAAAATTGCAGTAAAGAATGGATAGAATGATTTGACCGATAAAGATTTTACTTTTTCTAAAAAATAAAAAAAAATTTCTCAGTAGGTCCAGCCATACCTATTGGGTATAGAATATGCATATTGTAGTAGGTGCCGACAGAAGGGATATAACAGGAACACAGAAGCATTGTAAATACTACGGTAATAAGGAACTGCGCAAGGCAGCTAATTGCTATAGTCTGCAGAGTACCGATACGATGTCGACAAAGAATATTTACAATGCATTCCAAGTGTGCCATAGAATGTCACGAAAGATTACAGGAGACAAGCGAGAATATTATAATAATATCCCTGAAATCGACACCCCGATTTGTAAACGATTCCTCCCCTGCTAGTACTCGTAATTTTGCACTGTATGCATAGTATAGATATAGCATTTAAATTTAATTAACACGTAGGAACAAAACTACTAAAAAAAATATGAATTTTCTTTCTTTTATTAATATCTTATTAAAAATAGGCTAAGCTGAGCCTCCTTCCCCTCTTCCCTCCGTAAGATGAATTAACTGGATATTACTATTGGGGGATTTCATACTATCGCGCAAGAAGTCCCATGGTAGGGAGGGTAGAGACACGCGCGGGGCCCATACCATTAGTGGCCCATAGTCCAGCCGTTTTACACCTCAAGGCTGCCTACCTGAAGGTTGGAAAGGATCCGTCTCGATAGGACGGTTTTTTCCCATTTTCGATTTTTGTGGCTTTTTGGTTGTCCTTTATCAGGATGACAAGCATTTTCGGGTTTCGGAAGTTTGACGTCAGTGTCACTAACAAGCTTCTCGCTTTCTTTCGTTTTTTTTTTTCTTAATCGGGTAGACGTGCGATTACCTCTTCGATTGTTAATGGAGGAGGCTGGTGACCCTATTGAACTCCCCCACTACTTCCGACAGCTGAGCTGGTCTGCCAGCGCACGTCACTAGTGGTCACCAGATAGGGTTTTTTTTGTTTTTGCATTTTTTTTTAGGTGCCTGTACCTTCATGGTCCTCTTCGCCCTTCCCTCAGATCATCCATTACAAAGGTCTCAGAAAACGACACGAACCTCGTCTGGATGCCAAACCTGGAAGATCAATATTAAAAACGAGCACACAAACTGAACGCAGGCCGCCGAGATTGAATACAGACAATATCGCCAGGTGGTCGAATTTGAAGCAGTGATGTATGATGTATGTATACATTTTAAGCCCGAAGAATATACTGCCTTGAGTGACCGAATTAACTTTAACCAAGCACAACTTCCTGACTTAAGATTGATTGATGGAGCCGTTTATCGGCGCCCGGAATTTGCGTCTGGGTACGTCACTCAAGAGGAGAATTCGTGGAAGTTGTGGATTCGCGCAGAAATTACCGCTACCTTGATCGCGCGTGCTCATAGCCATCCCCTATGTGCTCACGGAGGCGTTGGTAAAAACTTGAGACGTCTCAAGACGTTTCACTATTGACCAAAGATGTTACAAGAAGTCAAAGACTTTGTAGGCGCATGTGTCAAGTGTAAGGTAACAAAGGCTTCTAATCAAAATGGGTAAGCTTGTCGTCCCAGAGCGCATATTTCAGCGCCTCTGCATCGATTTTATTGGTCCATATCGAAGATCGAAGTCTGGGAATATCGGACCAATCATAGTATTAGATCATGTCTCAAACTTCAGCTTCATAGAGCCTATTTGCAAACCTTACGCTATTGGTAGAGCCTATTTGCAAACTAACTATTGGTAGAATTCTTAGAAAACGCATTTTGCATGTCTTTCGAGTGCCCGAGAGCGTATTTACAGACAACGGCGTTCAGTTTAAATCGGCATCTTTTAATAATAGCCCGTTATGGAATCAAACATTAATTCACAGCGTTGTATTAATCCCATTCTAACGCATCCGAAAGGGTGAATCGTTCGGTTCTAGCGGCTATTAGGTCCTTCGTTAACCCATCCCAAAATGATTTGGATGCAAAGGTCTCTGATATAAACTGTGAGCTTCGGTCGTCACACAACTCCGCAATTGGATTCTCGCCATATTTCACAACTTTCGGGCAAAGAATCTTACGGCCTCTTACGCAGCCTGCATTTGTTGAACGTACGACCCCACCTCGTACTTGAAACCCGATGACAAAACGGAACTAATTCGATCCAAAGCTCGGCAATCCATTCAGAACGCTCATGAACAAAATGCCCAGATTTATAATCACAAGACAAGACAATTAAAAAAAAACGCAGCTCATGTTCTAATCGAATGTTCGGATAATCGACGCTCTACTGTACTAAAATATTCTGTGGGGCGCGTGGGTTATCCTTTAAAGGAATTCCCTTCGTGGTCATCAGGATTCCGGCGCTGTACTAAGAGAAGAGGAAAGATATAATGCACCTAAACAGAGAGACGGGAATTTTAGGACACTTTTCCGCTATGCTTGCAAACCTGGCGCACTCTGCTGGAAAACCAGCTGAAAACAGATCTAAGAATACCATGTATGCTAGTCCAAAAGTTCAGAATGTTGTAATTAGTGCTTGTTTCTCTATAAAAACGGCACCGAGGGTGCGCGCACTAACCGCTAGACCAGCCAGACTACGAAAAAAACCTCCGAAGAGCTACTGACGAGGCTACTGATGGCGAATCTCTAGTTCGAGGTCTTATCGCATATAATCCCATAAAATTTATTGAAAGGCACACGTCAATTACGCGTTTCTAGGACCAGCTGAGCCCCATCCTGACCTCTCTGTCGGTGACAAGGGAATGGGACTATGCGGAAACTGCTGCCGATGCTAAATCCAAATATAATTCTTGTTTGTCACCCCCATTCCTCGTTGCGCTGCGGTGTATCGTTTCTATTTTCGCCGTATGTCAACCTATAAGTCGGCAGCTGCAATCGAAAACTATGGATCTCAGCAAGTCCCTGCTGATTGCAAAGGTGCCGTAAAAACCTTGCAGAGAATGCAAGCCAATGGGATCACAAGCGTCAGCCAAATTTTCAATGAAGTTCAATCTATCTGCGCCACATTTGGCTTAGAAATTACTATGCCACGAACGACCGGTCGTCAGACGCACAGAAACAAAGTCCCAGCTGATAACGCTGAAGATTTATACAGACGATCAGTGTATTTGCCATTTCAGTCTTTAGCATTAGCAATAGTCGAAATTCAAGAACGGCTCACAGCCCATCGCACTGTATTGTCATGCTTTTCTTCAATTCTACCGGGAGAAGGGCTTGTTACAGATGGCAAACAAACGGAGCAGTGCTTAAAAGAGGGTAAAAAAATTGAAAATTGGGAATGTACAGCTGATGGCGATGAGAGCGAAATTGAAGATTGGCTGAAACACGTTAAATCAAAGTGATAGAAGAGGGCTGGCTAATAAACGATAGTAAAAATATTTTTTTTTACTAAACCGAGAACGAATTTTGTTAGTTGTACACATGGATGAGTGTAGTCAGCTGATCGCGCTGTCAATCGTGTTGTGTTGTTCCGTGTTTGTTGACATTCGGTGATGGTGTTTTACGCAAATATAAAATTGCGTCGATGATCATTGTTTTTATTGCAGATAATCTTCGATGGGCGGTAGGACGGCGACACAGCCAGCGTCCGAACCCAAACGTTGAAGTGATATAAGATAAGTATGCTCGTAATATTTTCGGTAGATGGAAATTTTTGCAATTTCAATCGTAGTAGGTACAAACTGGTAGAATGTTTACCCGATTGAGAGTTCGACAGCAGTTAGAGTAAACCACAAGCTGTTACTTTTCAACTCGAACCGACTCAATTGCGTCTCACAGGTTGTCAACAACCTGTTCTCAAACAGGAAAAAGGAGGATCCGTTAAAATCAAGAAGATTTGAATTTAAATTTTCCGTTTGAATTGTCTGTTAACTATGTTGAATCATTGATTAAAATTGTGAACTATTGTGAATTACAAAAATTGAGAATGCACCAATAAACGACACTTCTTAGCTGTTCTTGGAACGTGAACGACGTGTTTTGTTTTACGCCTATCCGCCATCCTATAAAATTTCCTACAGCAAATTTCAGAAGTGGGATGTAGCATCGTGCCTTTGTATCTTTGTGCTATTGTGCGTACTACGTTTTGTTCGTTTTAAATGTAATCGGTGTTTCTACGTACATACTCCGCGTGTTTTCTGTGTACCACTTTTCTCCGAAAAACGATATACGACATGGCTAGCGAAAACGGTGGCGTGGCCAAACGAACCAGGTCATGCACGGCTTTGCACGACGCGCAACAGGACGCTACGAAAAAGTGTCCGCAAAGCGAAAGTGAAGTTAACTCAACGTTCTACGAGGGCGACGAGATGATACGCCAGCCAAACGTGCGTTCTACCGAAATTTTGGCGGATGCAGACACGGAGACGACGGATAGCGGGCGTAGCGCTGTGAGTACGACCAGAAGGCGACTGCAACGTTTCCGCTTATCAGATATTGTCGACATTTTGCCGTTGTTCGACCCAGAAGACGCAAACGAACTCAGCGCTAGTGATTTCGTTTCTCGAATCAAACGTCTAAAACGACTTTACGGCTGGGACAGTAGATAAGTGGTTTTTGCGTCCCAGACAAAAGTGCGAGGGCATGCAAAAACGTGGTTGGACTCTCAACCTAACCTCTTTGCTTCGTTCAACGAGTTTGCAAACGAGTTGTGTAGAAATTTCCCGAGTGTCATAGACGAAGCCGACGTACACATTCGGATGATATCGACACAACGAAACAACAACGAATCGTTCACCGGATTCTATCATCGGATGTTGGCTATCGGTCGAAGGGGAAATTTGAGCGATGCTGTTATCGTACAATACGTAAGACGAGGTCTACGTGACAGCACTTTGCATTGCCGCCTATCATTTTCCCACGTGTGTGGATTTATTGCTGGCGTTGCAACGATATGTGATGAACACTGTCACGAAACGAGAAAAACGAGAAGACAGTAAGCCCGACATCGTGTACAAACCTGCACAGCAGCAACAACCACAGAAGCAGAAATCGAGCAACGTAACGTGCTATAATTGTAGCGAAAGGGGTCATGTGTCAACTAAGTGCCCCAAGTCTCAGAGGAAGGCAAGGTGTACGATTTGTAATCGAACTTCGCATTCAGCTAATGATTGTCCAGAGCGAGTAAATCGGGCTGCGAGTGCAGTAGTGGGCAATAACAATTTTGTGCAAAAAGGTAATTTCACGTTCGATCAATGGCGCTGCGTTAGCTTACGTGTTTTACTTGACACGGACTCTCCTGTGAATTTTGTTCGCATTGATAAAGTCTTGCATCCATGTACTGAGTGTGAAAAATTTACCGCGTTAAACGACACGCCATTGACCGTCGTTAGTCAAATTGAAGTTGATATTCAAATTAAATCCTTTAGGCGCAGTGTGATTTTTTTGGTTCTTCCTGTCGAGGCGATGTCCCACGATGTCATTATAGGACGCTTATTCTTTCGTGATACCGGTTTACGTATGGTGGTTGATGGTGACGATGTCGATCTACAGGAGCCGGAATCGGAAAACGAATTGAACATTTATAACATTGAATTGGCGGACGAAAACGATTCATTCGACATTGGTGACGACAGCATATCGGTATGTTGAACTGATTTTAAAAACATTTTATATAATTACGTGAATAGAAACGGTGAATCGAATTCGAAAACCCAAGAGTATAATAAAAAACGGTTTGATATGAAACGAGTACCTCACGAGCGGTTTTCCGAAGGCGATTACGTCATGTTAAAAAACAGAATAACTACACCGGGAGTTAATCAAAAATTAATAAAACGTTTTAAAGGTCCGTATATTGTTAAACGTGTTCTCCCGCATGGTCGATATATCATCGCCGACGTACCAGATCTACAGCTTAGCCAGAAACCATTGGAAGGAGTATTCCCACCTGAATTCATTCGAAAATACTCAACACTTGAAACTTCTTCTTCGACACTTGGGACAAGCGCTTCGTCAGGAGAGGCCGAACTGTAGGAGTAAGATAAAAATTTTTGAATTTAAATTTCCCGTTTGTTAACTATTTTGAATCATTGATTAACATTATGAACTATTGTGAATTACAAAAATTGAGAATGTACCAATAAACGACACTTCTTAGCTGTTCTTGGAACGTGATCTAGATCAATTTTATGATAAAATAAATCAATGTTTGAATTTGTTAATTTCAAAAATCGAAATGTCTCATACTAATCAATATGCAGTCCAGGCATTAGTATCAGAAGCCGAATCAAAGGCAATGAGAACATTTACCTTGGGTATGAATAACCAAGCAACATCGGGTGCAAGTTGCCAGTTTTCCAGTAAGAATTTCAGCCCCAAACGAAAGTAGTACAATTTGGCGAAAGTGAGTTCTGTTTTCACATTAAATTTTGCGAAATGTTCGAATCGTTTGGCCGGCGGCGTGCTGAATTGTGGGGCGTGTTTTCGCGGGAAAAGTTAGTGCGAAGTCTTCGTGCGTAGTGCTCTTCGGGGTAGACGTTTTCGACGCCCCGCAGGTATTGTGTTGCCGGTCGTGCGGTACATTTATCGGTCAAAACTTAGAATTTAGTGGCGTATTCCCGAGAGTTTTGCGCAAATTACGATATCTCCACCCAGCCCTGTCGCCAAAGTTACGTTACCTCAAATTCTCTATTTTATTTTCTCACAGTGTTAACATTTCAATTTTGTACCTTTTGATTTCTTGAATATTGTATTACATACTATCCGGTCTGCTGTTGCATAAGCAGAATCGCCTTTTTCTCAAAGAGTAAAGCTAAGACAAAACTAATGTACATTCACTCTGTTGTTATCATTCACACGAAGAAGACGTAATAAAAAATTTAACCAGTGAAATTAATAAAATTTAGTTTTTTCTTATTTTTTTTGCAAAAGAGGTCCTCCGGGAGTTAACTCGCGTCTTCAGTTCGGATTCTCGAAACTCACCCACCCCCATATATTCTCTTCATCCGCCGAAGAGCACATAAAACACATCGAAATATTAACAAATCTTTGCATCTATGTCGGCACGATTGTTGGACATGTTGCGCAACAGCTGGGGTTTTGTTGGACTAAGGAGGGACTGGGGGCTTTCAACACCTTGAAAGAAAAGTTGACTTCTGCATCAGTCTTGAGAAGTCCTGACTTCGAACGCCCTTTTGCTATTCACTGTGATGCAAGCCAATCTGGCGTTGGGGCAGTGTTAATACAGAAGACAGATGACGGGGCGGAGGCCCCATAGCCTATATGTCACAGAAGTTGAACTCAGCCGAGCGCAATTACTCTGTCACAGAACAAGAGTGTTTGGCAGCGGTGCTGGCCATCAAAAAGTTTCGCGCTTATGTAGAGGGCCACAGTTTCGAAGTGATTACTGATCATGCCTCCTGAAAGTGGCTTATGTCACAGGCAGACCTGTTTGGACGTTTAACACGTTGGGCTTTGAAGTTACAAAGTTTCAATTTTACTATTCCACATCGGAAAGGCACTCAGCACGTAGTTCCGGATGCGTTATCAAGGGTACATGCCACCGAGGCCATAAACTCTCTAGATTTGATGGACTCAACCTTGGAAGTGGACTTAACTGCAAGGAATGCATCGGAAACAACAAACATCATGGGGTGTACGTAGAGCACAACTTAACTTCTCTGGGCAAAGGTCTCAGAAAACGGCACGAACCTCGTCTGGATGCCAAACCTGGAAGATCAATATTAAAAACGAGCACACAAGCTGAACGCAGGCCGCCGAAACGAAGACAACCACGGCAACACATTGAAGACAGACAATATCGCCAGGTGGTCGAATTTGAAGAAGTGATCATGTATGTATACATTTTAAGTCCGAAGAATAAGTAACATGTACCCTTTTGTTACAAGTCAACCGACGTTCAATAACGGCCGTCCGACCAACCACACGAAGATGGGTCGTGGGCGCCACGTACTTTGTATTTTTTGGACCGTTACAACTTCGAACGTTACCCGTGGAAATCACGAACCAGGGGGTAGATCCGTTCCTACTAGAATATGGGTACTTGTAAATCCAGCGAAGCACAAATATAAAAGATCAGAATCTTCCAGATTTATAAAATTTAATGTAAGGATAAGAGACTTCCGGCTTTATAAACTTTACTACAATAGAATAAGCCAACTTTAAGAAACTATGAAATAAGAAAAATTGTGCATGCGACCGGTCGAAAAGGAAAGAAAGTACGTTACTTAAAAAAAACTACTTTGAAAGTCATTCACTTAATTTATAATCTAATAACCTACGCTTAACCCTACTTACGTAGCGGAGAACTACTCCCTATTTTCAAATCGTCGCAGTGTTGTGTAACATCGTCGCCTCTTCCAAGATTCGAATTCGCACTTCAATTTTCGCTGTCGGCTTTCTTCCAAGATTCAGCTCCTCCGCTGATTACGACTTCGCCTTGCTGTGTCTTGACTTACCTCGCTAACTTTTCTTGCTTGACTTTTCACCACTCTCGTATGAGCAACCGTCTTTACAAAAAAAATCCATCAGCCTCTCGAAAATTTTGTCTCGTAGCTCCACCAGAATTCAATTAAAATCGCCTACACTCACAGAAAAAATACAACTTAATATTAAAATGCAGTCATTTCATTATTTTCCCTTTAAAAATCATCTACAATTAAATATAATCAACTTAAAAACTAAAGGAACATTCTTAATTTTAAAATATAAACAATCTTAAAATGCGTTTCTTTTCAAACCAAAATTAATATGCTTTAGCTCAAAAAGAATTCACTTCGAATTACATATGAAATCCGTTTCAAAAATGCTTGCAATTGAAATGAAATGTCCTCTCCTTAAATGTTCGATTCTCATTTCACAATTCAGCGAAAAGCTTTTAGAACTAAATGGAACACACTTCATTCAAAACTGAAATCATGTGCAAACTTGTTGCAGTATTTCTCGTTCGACTTGTTTTGGTCGTTTATCGTTTTATCGTGTCTGGTCGCCTTTATTTGTGCGCAGTATATTAACTGTACTTGGTTTCAAATTTTCAAATTTATTTAATGCGATTACATAGAACGGTGTTAAGTCTGTTGTTTTTGTGTGGTTGTTATTTACATATCGCGCGCTCAGTGGTACTCGTGAATCGCGTCATTACGTTTAAGCTTAAACGTGCACTAGTGCATTTTTTCCCGTTTGCTGCTCCCGTTTTTCCACCGCACCAGCCGCCCCATAACCCGAAAAAGAGTCTGACTCCTGATCGCCGCCCCGGTTGCATGACGAGCCACTCCATCATGCCTACACGTTTCTCACAAGCTGCACCGTAACCTGCAGGTAAAATTTGTGTCGAAAGAGGAATTCTAAGTTTCATTCACCAATTTGCGATTACGGAACGGTTTAAGTTTGTGTTGTTTGTGTGGTTGTTATTTACATAACGCGCGCTCAGTCAATCGCGTCATTACGTTTATGTGCATTTTTCCCGTTTGCTGCTCCGTCCACCGCTCGAGCCGTCCCATAACAATAAAAATAACTTTGTTCCTGATCGCCGCCCCGGTTGCATGACGAGCCACTTCATCATGCTTACACATTTCGTCCGGCATCGCTGTTCAGTTGCCACTTATACGATTACGGAACGGTAAGTCTGTTGTTTTTTGTATGGTTGTTACCTATATTTACATACCGCCCGCTCAGTGGCACTTCGTGAATCGCGCCCTTATAAGTTTATATGCATTTTTTCCCGTTTGCTACTCAGTCCACCGTACGAGCCGCCCCATAACCTACAAAATTGTAAAAAAACACTGCCGAAAAAAAAATCATCATGGATGAAAATATTTATATGAATTTTGATTTACCGATCATAATTATATACAGTTTTACAAGGTGAGTGAGTTTTAAGATGGATTCGCACACTTCAGTTATAAGTTTGCGAATCCACCACATATACGATTACATAGAACGGTTTTAAATTATTGTTTATTTTCGTGTCGTTGCTCTTTACAGATGCGAAAATTACCTTCAGAAGTCTACAGTATTTAACAGCCGAGGACGTTAAAGATGCGATCAGCGACATTGGCTTAAGGGCGGAGTTTAGACATAGACTTTTCCGTTGGAAAAAAGAAACGGTATGCAAACTTTTTTATATGTGCACCAATTTCAACCAAATTTCACGCAAATGTGTTTTTATTCATGACACAAAACATATTTAAGAATGGATCAAATCGGAAGATGGGCTCATGTTGACTGATATAACTGAAATATTTAGAATTATGTTTAGTGAATTATTTAATTTGAATCCAGAAATCGATCTTCCGTGGGCAGGACCCCTCAAAGCTTTTTGTGCTAATCCTTTTGCGAAAATTCAGTCCGAGTATAAATTAAAAAAATCCTTAAACAAAAACAATCTATATGAAAGTGCAGTTCGCCGTGAAATTAATTGCAGAATTAGCGAAAAAGGTGTTAATGGTAATCATATGCTAGAGAGATGTATTGCAAATGCTTACTTCATGCCTATGAAATTTCAAATTAAAACTTTTTTTGAATTGCCGAAAATTTTAGAGCAAACCTTACAAAATATGAACTGTTTAAATTCGCAGAACCAAATCAAGAACTTTGTAAACGGGCGTATATTCCACTCCATACAGAAACATTTCATGGATAAAACGGGTATACCTATTTTTTTTATATTTTGACGATTATGGTATAAATAACCCTTTAGGATCCCATACCAGCTCTATTCTTGCTGGATATTATAGTTTTCCAACCATTCCGCAACATTTGTTGTCAAGATTACAATTTCTATTTAATTGCCTTTATATTAAAAGTGCAGATTACAAGGAAGTTGGCAGTCATATTGCATTTAAATATTTGAATGATCAATTAAACGATTTGGAGCTAAATGGCTCAGAATTAACTATATCTGGTTAAACCCAGAGAATATATATTACTCTTGGACTTGTACTAGGTGATAATTTGGGCCTCAACTCTGTGCAGCGGTTTTGCCGCTCATGCAAGAGGACCAAGCTTCAAATTCAGGCAGATTTTATTGAGCATGAACAAGATCTAAGAGCTATTGAAAATTACAACGAGGACTTGTACAAAATAATATGTCAGAAACTGGAATTAAAGAAGATTCTATATTCAACGAACTTAACTTATTTCATGTCACAAAAAACAATACATTCGACATTGTGCACGACCTTTTCGAGGGTGTTCTGCATTATGATCTTTGTCAAATTTTGACTTCATTGATAGAATCTAAAATTGTTACATTGGATATTCTCAACAATAGAAATTCTGTATGGTAAAACAGAAATTGGTAATACGTCTCGCAATATTAAAAAAGGTCGCTTAAAAATGCCAGCAAGTGAAGCATGGTCATTCCTCCACTTCTTACCTTTGTTAATAGGTGATTTGATTCCACGGAGTAATGCTCATTGGAAACTTCTATGTATTATTCTAAGTATAGTCGATTTGGTTTTGAAGAACGAGTTTTCACAAGAGGATTTATTGAAATTAAAATCGAAAGTGTCCGATCATCACGTTTTATATGTAGAACTGTTTGGGAATACATTAAAGCCGAAACATCACTTTCTATTGCATTACGCGAATGCAGTTCAAAATGTTGGTCCACTGAAATATACTTGGAGTTCCAGGTTTGAGTCAAAACATAAAGAATCGAAATCATATGCCCATAACATTACTTCACGGATAAACGTGCCTTATAGTTTAAGCATAAAATCAGGATTCAAATTTGCTCACTTTCTGATAACGTACAGAGAATCCTTTAATGACAATATTCTAGGTGAAATGGAACATAATTTTCAGAATATTTTATCAACAGCTGGTTCAAGTTTAAGTGAAGTATTTATTTTAAAAAATCTTACAAGTAAAGGCACACAATATGAAAAAAAATATGTATTTGTCTATAGCGCAAGGCGATCTTGAATTATATAAAATTAAAAGTAAAAAAAGATAATCAAATTTATATAATAGTCAAACAAATAGAAATATTACGATTTTATGAACATTTCCAAGCTTTTGAAATCGGAAAAGCATTGAGTACTATTTTTATAAAAAAAACAAGCCTGACAAATGTATTCTCAATTCACAAACAGACTTGATTTCCAAAAAGAACCAATTTTAATGAATCCTGAATTCTATAGAATTTATTAAGCTGCATCTACATCAATTCGCTCCGGAACGATTTACATCATGAAACCGGCTGCAAATGCCGTAAAAGTATTTATTCAAAAACAACACAAAACATAGTTACCGTACGATTCGAACCACGCACCGACAATTCAGAGATATACTTTCATCAAATGACTACTCTGTTCTGAATAGGAAATACGTACGTCGTTTGAAACGGCGATGAATAGCTTAAAATAGCTTTCAATAATTATGAGTAAGCTTAAAATAGCGATGAATAGCTTTAAATAGCAATGAATAGTTTTATATAGCTATGAATAGCTTTAAATCACGATGAATCCGCTCCAGACACATTTACATCATGGACCGACTGCGGTATTTATTGAAAACAACACAGAACATAGTTACAATAAATGCCATGAAAGGGGTTTAACGTCCGTGCCTACCGTAAAGGTTTAACAGACGGCCTCGAATAGGCAAACGGATTGATAACGTCAATCAGCGTCCCGTAAAGGTAGCAGTTTTTCTTATCAAGTGATAAGGTTTGGCGTTTACATACTGCTGGATGCGAGGCCTTTCTACTACCTCTGCCGTTCTATGGGTCCCGGCACCCGGTTGTAGCGCAACTCCACGCCGTTGTGAAACCACAGCCCGCACGATACTCCCCTCATGGAGGCCTACCTCATGTGTCGGATAGGGGAATTGATATAGGACCTCTGCTCCGGACTCGCAGTGGCCTTCCGCCACTGCTGCAGTGTGGGCGCCTTGCACACCCACGTAGGACTGGTCGCCTAACTATTCGGGTAGAGCGGGATAGTCATTTCCCGTGGGTCCCCACTGGTATCGACGTATAGTCTTTCTCCCAGTGGGGGGTTCCCCCTGCTCATACCGGCTACGTCCAAGTTGAAATCAAAGTGAACCCTACATAAACAACGACATCGCCAAGGGCAATGCCAGACAGACCAGAGCTGAAACCGTTATACAGCATCCTGATGTGGCGGCGACTAAATGCCTCCTTGGCGAAGGCATTTAGAGCCAGGACATATTCTCGTCTAAAGAGACAGCGAGTAACGTTCAGAGAACCATCCTCGATAGTGACGCCGAACATAGTTACAGTTCGAACCCACCACGAACCGACAATTAGTACAATGAATACTCCGTTCCGAATAGGAAATATGTACGTCGTTTGAAACAGCATCGCCGCGTAAAATATCAGTGTATAGGTTTGATTGGCGTAAAATAGCCGAAGAATAGCAATGAATAGCTTAAAATAGCAATGAATAGCTTAAAATAGCAAGGAATAGCGACTGCGGTATTTATTGAAAACAACACAGGGCATAGTTACAGTTCGAACCCACCACGAACCGACAATTAGTACAATGAATACTCCGTTCCGAATAGGAAATATGTACGTCGTTTGAAACAGCATCGCCGCGTAAAATATCAGTGTATAGGTTTGAATGGCGTAAAATAGCGGAAGAATAATAGAATAGCTTAAAAATAGCAACGAATATCTTTAAATAGCAATGAATAGCTTAAATTAGCAATGAATAGCTTAAAATAGCAATGAATAGCCTAAAGTAGCTTAAAATAGCAATGAATAGCTATCAATATTTTATGAATAGCTTAAAATAGCAATGAATAGCTTAAAATAGCAATTAATAGCAATGAATAGCCTAAAATAGCAATGAATAGCTTAAAATAGATTAAAATAGCACTAAATAACAATGAATAGCTTAAAATAGCAATGCATATCTTAAAATACCAATGAATAGCTTAAAATAGCAATGAATAGCTTAAGTAAGTAACCTATATAAGCTAATCCTAGATTGTATTAACATTATTTTTCTTCCTTTTTTTTTAGGTAAATTCATAAAGCCGGCCGTACGACTTTTTCCATAGACATAGTTTTTTTCCTATTTTCGTTTATAGGGTAAAATAATGTAATAAAACCCTTTCTAAGAAATGCTTCTTTACATAGCATGTGCGAGCCTGTTCATAGGCAATTAGTTAAGATAACATATGCACTGCACATTTTGATGAGATGCTATATACTTTGGCCTGCGTGTCAGCAAATTAATAGATATAGATTTTATAATATCATGTTTAGTTTAGGAAAAATAAGATCTTTCTGACCTGCGATTCAATTTAGGAATAGGTTTCATGTTAAGTAGAAGTCGTAATTTTAGCCAGTTCTGAATTGTGAGTAAACGAGGTCGTATGACCTCAAACGAATTCAACTCGTGTTTTTAGTAAGACAAAACATAATTGGCGCCCAACGTAACTTAAATCTGTCCGTCTGTCTGTGTCTTAAGAAATTCTAGTTGAAACCGTATTGACAGTGTTAGTAGTATTACCAAGTGTTAAAAGCCATCTATTTGAATTTTCCAAGTGTTCAAAGTCATCTATTTTTCTGAAAATGTCGTTATCGGCTGAAGCTATTACCGAAATGGTAGAAAGAATTACCTTTTCGATAGCCGCTCAGCTGAGGCAAAAGTTTCAAGCTTCTATAGCAGAGCTTAGATCTCAGCCAGGTCAGTCTGTCCCAAGGCAAGACGAAATCAATGATGTAGCGAATCAATTAAGGCATTAATTTCAAGCTTCGATAAACGAGTTAAAGCCACCAAATCCCTCTGTACAGAAATACGAGGAAGTCAGCATTTCAAGATTAGTCGATTGTAAATTGAGACTTGATTTGCCTAAGTCAATGCAAGTGTTTAGTCGTACCATGCAAAAATACCCTTCATGGCGACAGTCAGCAAAAGCTGCTATTAAGCCATACGATTCTTATCCTGGTTCCGATATTTATTATTAAGCTGTTGCTTTAATTCGCAACAAGATTACGGGACCAGCTGATATGGTTTTATCATACTATACTTGCCCGATTAGATCATACGTATTCGGACAAAAGGCCATTATATCTGTTGGGGCAAGAACTGTCTACTCTTAGATAGGGACGGTTGTCCATACCTGAATTCTATGATTTACTAGAGAAACAGTTGATTTCCATTACGAATAAGGCTATTATGCAATATGGCGATAATAGTGATGTTCTGAAGTCTCTTAATGAGAAATACCGAAGTGATGCGTTACCTATATTCGTTTCTGGGCTTAAGCGACCAATTGGTGCCACTCTGTTTGCAAGTCAACCTAAGGATTTACCATCCGCGTTGGTACTCGCACAGGAATTGGAATCTAAGAATTTCAATTTTAGCGCTAGAATTCTATGAGATTCGATTTGCTCTGAAGGGAGCAAATATCTAAAGACTACCATCACAACTCCCAAAGCAGGTGCATGGTGGTAAACACCTTCACGGCAAATCGAATCTCCATAGAATTCTCAGACAGATAGACAACAGACACAACACCTGATGAGTGAATGAATACCAAAAACCGAGGAAATTGAGGGGAAACTTTTATCCCAATCGCCATTTGCTTTTTGAGATTCTCTTGATTATAGAGAACCCGATGTTCGTAACTAACAACATCTGTAATAATACCAATACACTCAGAACATATTCTACGCAAACACTGGTCGGATGGACGGATCTGCAAAGAAAATCCAATTAAAATGAAATCGTTTTATCAAGTCTTATAAAGTAGAGAGAGTGACTAACAGCTGCAGACTGCAAAAGTTAAATTTGAATTTAAACACGCAGATCCAAAATGTCGCGGAAGTCAGTTGTCAATGAAGATGAAGTAATCAACGTTGAGCGTTCTTCCGAAATGAAGAGCTTCCAAACTACTCCGATTATGTTTGGAAAAGAATAGGCTCGAAAATCGAAAACATCTGGTCATTGGATGCATTAAGACTGGCTGTACGTCGTGATTGGAAGCTAGTAGTGACTAAAGCTCTGCAATTAGAAAATGTTTCAAGACCAAACGCCTCTGCAGAAAGCCTCAACTCCACTGAACTTTTAATTCTTCAAATGAATACGATAATAATAAGGAAGACTATGATCCTTATTTCATACCAGAAAAAATGAAGGGTGACCATTTTGGCATCAGCTAGGAACATGGAATATGGAGGAAAATAATACAAGAAGATAAGGAAGATATTAAGGATAATATAGTATTTTCGCCTGAAAGCTGGTCCGACGCTTTATGTGAGCAAATATATTTATTTGCAGACTAGGCTACCCTGTGCTTTTACTTTGAAAAAAAAAGTACCAAAATCTGCTTCCCGGAAATTTTATTTAAAAGTTGACGGAATATGTAAGAGTAAAAAATGTGGGAATACATCGTTTTTGGCTATATGCCAGACGAACCCATAGTGACAGTAGAAACAGTATTTCATTTTTATTGCCGCAATACCATCGCAGAAAATCAAGAGGATGTTAGGCCTCAGGTGCGAGGTAAAAAATGCAAAGCTGTTGCAAAAGAGGCTACAGATCAAGGAACATCCATACTCTTGAAGCAAATAGCAGCGAAAATCCGCCGACACGGAGATGGAGTTTGTCGTCTAATACCAAAAAGTGCCGTAGTACATATAGACCAAGCAATGAAAGCCTAAAAAGGGGGTGTAGAGAACATCGAAGGGGGTGACGATTTTTTTCTTCGGTATTTTATCAGGAGTAGTTAGGAGGTAAAGGTACTAATTTTACTCGGTGCTGAAGGGTGCGCTAACGCGGGGAGAGGGGGCTAAAGGTGCAATTTTGTGCAATTTTTGGTGTTTTGGGCTATATCTCGAAAACGGTGAGTCGCACAGAAAAAAGTTGTGAGTAGGCATTAAAGCTTTCTAAATATCCTATTTATTTGCCCATACTTACATATGCAAAACTCCTAACGGTTCTTCCGATATTGTTCAATAAAAGTAAAAAAAAAAATTTTTGCAATCTATTGACTCTGGTGTCTATCCGATTTGTTTTCAAAAAACTTTTGTAGGGTAAAGTTAGTAAGTGGTAAATTTTCCTTAATTTGATATACTTCTTCTTGGCTTGTCTCCTATCATTCGAGAGTTAAGAGAGTCTCAACGAAGTAATATTCTATACTCATCAGAATGAAGACAACCATTGTGAAAAAACGGCAGGAGGGGGACGGTTTTTTATTTCATGGATCCATAATGGGCGGTTCGGAGTAAGACATACTACAAGCTCGCGGTCATGAGGTGTGCGCTAACGTGGGGAGGGGGGGCTAAAGGATTCAATTTTGCAGGTTGTCGACTTAATCTTAAAAATATCTCGGAAGCGGTGAGTCGTCCTGAGAGTATTTGTATGGCAGTACTAAAGCCCATTAAATTTCAAAAAACTTATTTGAACACTCAAATGCCGAATTCCTAACGGTTCCCCCGATACAGGTGATTGAAACCCGAAAATTGTTAAAAAATCGTTATTTTGTTTATTTTTTTGGCTCTGGTGTCTCTCGCGATTGTTTTTCAGAAAACTGTTTCACGACCGATTTGTACAATGTTTAATTGGCTTTCATTTGATGTGCTCCCCGTTGTCCTGTCTTCAATCAGTCAAAAGCTTAGGACTTAAAACCGAGCTTCCGAATTCAATTTTCTCTATTTTCAAGGATAAAGACAAACATTGTGAAAAACCGGCAAGGGGGGGACGGTTTTTTATTTCATGGATCCATAATGGGCGGTTCGGAGTAAGACATACTACAAGCTCGCGGTCATGAGGTGTGCGCTAACGTGGGGAGGGGGGGCTAAAGGATTCAATTTTGCAGGTTGTCGACTTAATCTTGGAAATATCTCGGAAGCGGTGAGTCGTCCTGAGAGTATTTGTATGGCAGTACTAAAGCCCATTAAATTTCCAAAAACTTATTTGAACACTCAAATGCCGAATTCCTAACGGTTCCCCCGATACAGGTGATTGAAACCCGAAAATTGTTAAAAAATCGTTATTTTGTTTATTTTTTTGGCTCTGGTGTCTCTCGCGATTGTTTTTCAGAAAACTGTTTCACGACCGATTTG
Source organism: Microchrysa polita (assembly GCA_949715475.1). Taxonomy (NCBI): domain Eukaryota; kingdom Metazoa; phylum Arthropoda; class Insecta; order Diptera; family Stratiomyidae; genus Microchrysa; species Microchrysa polita. Next base: position 31,306,802 of record OX454420.1, on the reverse strand, counting down.
TACAATGTTTAATTGGCTTTCATTTGATGTGCTCGCCGTTGTCCTGTCTTCAATCAGTCAAAAGCTTAGGACTTAAAACCGAGCTTCCGAATTCAATTTTCTCTATTTTCAAGGATAAAAACAAACATTGTGAAAAAACGGCAAGGGGGGGACGGTTTTTTATTTCATGGATCCATAATGGGCGGTTCGGAGGAAAACATACTAAAAGCGCGCGGTCATGGGGAGTGCGCTAACGTTGGGAGAGCGGGTTCAAATATCTCATTCTTGTGCTTATTAGCTCTATTCCCGCTATATCTCCGAAACCGCGAACTCTACGAAAAAAATGTCTGAACAAGAATGAAAGCTTACACAATTTCCTATAAAGTTCATCTTACATGCATAGGTCGAATTCCTAACATATATCCAGATATAGCTAATTTAAAAAACAGAAATTTCACATAGAAAACATCAACACAGCCTACATGCATATAGCCAATCTATAGATACATGTATACCAATTATGTTGTGTGGATGTTTTCTATGTGAAATTTCTGATTTTTAAATTAGCTGTATCTGGATAAATGTTAGGAATTCGACCTATGTATGTAAGATGAACTTTATAGGAAATTGTGTAAGCTTTCATTCTTGTTCAGACATTTTTTTCGTAGAGTTCGCGGTTTCGGAGATATAGCGGGAATAGAGTTAATAAGCACAAGAATGAGATATTTGAACCCGCTCTCCCAACGTTAGCGCACTCCCCATGACCGCGCGCTTTTAGTATGTTTTCCTCCGAACCGCCCATTATGGATCCATGAAATAAAAAACCGTCCCCCCCTTGCCGTTTTTTCACAATGTTTGTTTTTATCCTTGAAAATAGAGAAAACTGAATTCGGAAGCTCGGTTTTAAGTCCTAAGCTTTTGACTGATTGAAGACAGGACAACGGCGAGCACATTAAATGAAAGCCAATTAAACATCGTACAAATCGGTCGTGAAACAGTTTTCCGAAAAACAATCGCGAGAGACACCAGAGCCAAAAAAATAAACAAAATAACGATTTTTTAACAATTTTCGGGTTTCAATCACCTGTATCGGGGGAACCGTTAGGAATTCGGCATTTGAGTGTTCAAATAAGTTTTTTGAAATTTAATGGGCTTTAGTACTGCCATACAAATACTCTCAGGACGACTCACCGCTTCCGAGATATTTTTAAGATTAAGTCGACAACCTGCAAAATTGAATCCTTTAGCCCCCCCTCCCCACGTTAGCGCACACCTCATGACCGCGAGCTTGTAGTATGTCTTACTCCGAACCGCCCATTATGGATCCATGAAATAAAAAACCGTCCCCCCACTGCCGTTTTTTCACAATGGTTGTCTTCATTCTGATGAGTATAGAATATTACTTCGTTGAGACTCTCTTAACTCTCGAATGATAGGAGACAAGCCAAGAAGAAGTATATCAAATTAAGGAAAATTTACCACTTACTAACTTTACCCTACAAAAGTTTTTTGAAAAACAAATCAGATAGACACCAGAGTCAATATAATGCAAAAAAAATTTTTTTTTTCCTTTTATTGAACAATATCGGAAGAACCGTTAGGAGTTTTGCATATGGAAGTATGGGCAAATGAATAGGATATTTAGAAAGCTTTAATGCTTACTCACAACTTTTTTCTGTGCGACTCACGGTTTTCGAGATATAGCCCAAAACACCAAAAATTGCACAAAATTGCACCTTTAACCCCCTCTCCCCGCGTTAGCGCACCTCTCAGCTCCGAGTAAAATTAGTACCTTTACCTCCTAACTACTCCTGACAAAATACCGAAGAAAAAAATCGTCACCCCCTTCGATGTTCTCTATAATGTCTTGTTTGATTGGCCTAATAAAGCAAAAACCGAACATGATAATGAGATGCATGGACATGGTTGCCTTACAAAAGATGGCTTTCGGCTATAAAAATTCGCCATCAATACAATTTTTTTCAGTACTGCCATTTCACGTTATGTATTGTACAACGCAACAAATACAAAATTATCGCGAATATGCTAGGCTTAATGCAGGCAACATAAAAATTCAAATTGATGCCACTGGATCATTAATGCAAAAGATCAAACGGAGTGACAACATTGTGATATCCGGTCACTTTTTTTTATATTCAATAGTAATAAATTACAAGAACCAATACCTGCATATAAATCAAATGATATCATAGAGGCATCGCAACGAAATTATCAGTTTTTGGACCATTCAATGGTTAAACAGGAATTAGCTAGTAACACCCAGTGAATCTGTGACGGACTACTCGAAGGCTCTCATCACAGCGACTTGTGCAGCCTTTTATAACATTTAAATAAAAATATACATAAACCAATGCTTCAAATTTTTAATGTATACGGAGAAACTGACGACGAAACCAACCACTTTCAATCGAGTCGACGTAGCTTACCTTATCCACATGGTGTGCGGATGGAGCTGCATAAAAAATGTTCAACATACTGGCATGAGGGATTTTTATGTGGAAATGAATTGTGTGATGCTGGAATAAGACGAACTTCGGAAATATGGAGTGTCCTTCCACAGGTAAATATCATTAAAAGCTGTCGCAAGTGATGGTTATTAAATTCAAGTGGTTTAAAAGAGCGTATCGCATCAGTGTGTAACAAAATTGGTGGATTTTGTGAACTTTTCTCTATGCATCGTTTGTGAACAAACGCGAGCCATGTTTATCAAAACAAATGTTGAAAATGCTTAGTTTCATTTCAGTAGCGTCAAACGTTAGGGATTTTTGCATTAGATACATGCTTATGCGTTAGTTTATTATTACATATTTATTTATTTAATCTTAGCTGAGAAGTTAATTCTGTTTGGGGAAATTTGATTAGATTGGTATTATGTAATAAAAATAATATAATAATCGTTTTATTTTCTTTATATGTGTTCAGATTCCCGACGGATTCATTCTTTAGAGCAGCGTGGATCGCTGCTACCCATTGGAAACAAAGCATTATACGCACCACTTTTGTCTGTTCAGATCATTTTGAAGCAGCGGATCTGCAAAGGCATAGAAACAGGACCATATTGGAGGAAGGAGTCATCCCCGGATTGTACCAGCCCGGAAATGTTTACCAGCCAATGGTGAGGATTTTAGTTTTCGTCTAGTTTCAAGATATTATTCTGTCTAGTTTCTGTCTAGATTCCCATGGTCGCCGAACATGAGCATGTCTTGCCGCTTCAACAGTGCCCGCTTGTTAATTCTAAGCTCTTAAGCCTCATATGGATATAAATACCATCTACAAGACAAACAACAACAGGCTCAGTGTACTCACCCACGCACAACGTCTTTTACGACCGATTTCTTACTGTCACCGCAAAAGACGGAAAACAATTATTTGTTTCCGTCGCGATCTTTGTAACTGTAAAGTGGTGGCGACGAAGAAGACGATGGGACACCTTGGCAGCAGCCAACAGCCTTCCAATGTGTCGCGATATTTTGGAATCGACTTTCTCGCGACAAACTTCACAAACACCCTGGAAAAACACTTGACGCGAAACACGATCGTGTGAAATAAACTTAATTCTACGACTAATCCTCGTCGCGTGATTTGACCACGGTAATTATAATGAAACGAAACGAGCAACATAAGGGCGCTTGGGCTTGACCTTGATCCTTCTGGTCAAATATGAAACGCAGTGCATACGCCAGAACCAATGGACGTGAGCCATGTCAATCACACCCAACCAACAAACCAACCCGGAGGAAGTTCATAACATTGAACCTGTTTTTTTTCTGAACTTAGCCTCGGAAATAAAATTTTCCTACACTTAACCATTAATACAATTGATATGTATGTATATACCCAACGGCTTGTTATGTCCCACAAATCGCGATGCATTTTATACCTCGAATCGGTTGACAGAGAACGTCACTCTGCCTTCCGGCTTTTCTTCTTGTTTTGACCGGCAACGCGAACAGGTGTCTTACCTTACCTCTCTAAAATTGTAAATACATTTAATTAAATAAATCCTTTTTTATATGTACAATCCGCCGTCTCTGAAAAAAATAATATTGGCGACGAGGAAAAACGACACAGTGAGGATGACCATCATCGGAAATATAAGCGAGTATGTGCCTGGTGACGACTTCTCTACGTATCGAGAACGGGTGGAGCAATTTTTTGTGGCCAACACGATTGCGAACGAAAAGCAGGTGGCAACATTTATTGCATGCATGGGGAACGATTTATATGGAGTATGTAAGTCGCTAGCAGCACCAAAAAAGCCAAAAGAATTAACTTTGGTTGGTCTTTTGGATATTCTAGAGTCGCACTATGCACCGAAAGTGAATAAGCGTGCGGAACGGTTCAAATTTAGCCGGTCTAAGCAAGAAGCAGGCGAGTCGATTTCCGAATTTATAATCAAGCTGAGAGCAGCCGCAGAATCTTGCAACTTCGGAGACTTCATCAGTGGTAGCATTGAAAATTGTGATGTGCTTCGTGGACTTGCCTTAGAGGATGCGCTAATCGATAAGTTTATCGTTGGCGTGCGCAGCGAGCGAATCCAGCAGTCTCTATTAGTCGATGACAGTCGTTCGTTCGAAAAATGTTGCGAAGTGGCTCTGAACATGGAGATGACCGCGCGGGAGCAACAATCATTTAATCCACAACCTGAAGTGCAGATAAATCAGGTAAATAAATTCGTCAAAAAGTCGCAGTCTGTGACACAACTATCGGTTTGTCGGCGTTGTGGTCGAAAAAACGCCAAACATGATCCTGATACGTGTCCCGCCAAAAGTTGGAAGTGCTTCAACTGTGGTAAGACGGGCCACACGTCGAAAGTATGTAAAACGAAGGGAAAAATGGGTCCGAAAAAGGTTAGTTGGGTCAGTGTCAATCAGGTCGGTGTGACAGATGCCCTCAAAGTCGTCGTTGTTATCAATAGTGTGCCGTGCGAATTCGATGTAGCATACATGTATGCTTCCGTAGTTTCATACGCATTGAAACCCCTTTGAGCATTGATCCACTCAATGCAGCATACATACATGCTTCGTTTCATACGCAATGAAACAACTTCAGAATCTTAGAAAACAGAATCCCTAGAATATTGAACCAATCAATATAGCATACCCACATGCTCACCATAGAAAATTTGAACCCCCTAAAGATGCATTGATCTGCCCTTGATCAATGCCCCTCGAATCGACGAACGACCGCACACACATTGAACAATTAAAGCATACACGCTTATAACAAAAAGAAGCACATACGCTCAAAACCATTAGTAACACACACAGTTAGGATACACATAGAAAAACATAGAACAAAACCAAGCACAGACGCTTACAACATTTAGTAACACACAATAGAATCCCATCCACACCTATGAAATGGTATGATACCAATCCGTTAAAACCACACATTTAAACACACAAGTACAAGGAAGCTCAACCAACAAATATTCCAGAAATGGAATGAATTCTCACCATAGCGAGTAGGGCGCGCTATAACGTCCTCCGATCCTGCACCACAAGGTTGTCGGCAAGGTGGAAATACCGCGACTACTGGCTGGTAACTCTACCATTGGAATCCTGGATCTAAAACGAAACGATAGCAACAGAATCAATAAACATTTACTCGTTGTTTTTACACACGAACTAATAATTCTACTTTCAGACACAAATCATGAACTTACCTGAAAGTACCGTTGAGTGCACTTGAGTTTGAATACCTTTTAACATTTACGATTAGAATTGACTAGACCCTTCGCTTGATTTATGACTTTGATTTAGATTAACGAATTGGATTAATTGCATATGTATTAGCTTCTAAACTGTGTTAACGCAACCTAAATATAGATTTAATTTTAACTACAACGTGTGTGTTGTGATATTTATTTCTCCTGCATCGGGAGTGGTCCGTCGAGCAAGACCACACACATTGGGCCCCACATGCTGTATCTTGGCATCCTTTGCACATACAAAGCTGGAGTTACACTCAAATTAAAGAAGATTTTCTTAGCTTTAAAAATGCAGTGGACGACTTACTTGTAGGAAGCACCTTTTAGAAACTACAAACAAAAATATAAAAAAAAATCCGAAAATTTTGAGGTTTTTTGAGGGTCACGGGGTTAGCACAGGTAGTGGTACACTTCTGGTATCTATCCTAACAATATCCCAAAAAACCAGACCCGAGCCATTTTTTGCGACCTAAAATCGGTAATTGACTGGCCTAATAAGGGTCTTTTCGAATACACGCGGTTACCATTCGGAGTGCCAAGTGCACCATCCATATTCCAAAGGGTCATTGATCAAATTATCAAAGGCCTAGACAAAATCTTTAGTTATTTAGATGATATTATAATCGGCGGTAGTACGGAAATTGATTGCAAGCAAAAAGTTTTCGCTGTGCTTGAACGATTAGACAGTCATAACGTTCATATCAATTTAGAAAAATGTAAGTTTTTAAAAAGTTCCGTCGAATATTTAGGTCATATAATATCGCATAATAAAATTGAACCTAACCCTGCAAAAATTTCAGCTATTCAAAGCGCACCAAGGCCTACTGATAAGCAACAATTGCAGGCATATTTAGGCCATAATTATTATCAAAGATTTGTGCCGAATATAGCATCAGAGCTTCATGCTTTATATAAGTTATTGGAAAAGGGATTGCGAAAGGGCTTTTCAAAGATCAAAAACTTTATTAGTGGAAAACCGAAATTTAGAATTGTTTGATCCCGATAAGGAGATAATAGTTGCCACTGATGCCAGTTCATATGGGGTCGGAGCCATATTATCTCATGTCGTCAATGGTGAAGAGAAACCTGTTCATTTTGTAAGTAGCACTTTAACCGCAGCGGAAAAGAATTACTCGCAGTTACACAGAGAAGGTCTTGCTGTCATGTTTGCAGTTAAAAAGTTTTTTAAATTTTTGTATGGAAAACCATTTGTCCTTTGTACGGATAATCAAGCCATTAAAGACATTTTTAACCCAAGTAAGAGCACACCTGCAGTCGCAGCCGCCAGGTTGCAAAGGTGGGCAGTGAAATTGTCCATGTTTCAGTACAAAATTAAGTATCGGTCGGCCACTAAAATGAAAAATGTAGATGCCTTATCACGTCTTCCACTGAAGGACTCTGCAGACATTAAACACATTTCCATAAGTGAAAATGGTATGTCAGAAACTTTTATGCCCGTAACTAAAATTAGGTCAGAGTTGCAAAAAGATGAAATTTTATCGAAAGTCAGGGAATATGTGTATAATGGATGGCCAAATCAAGTAGATTTATGCGTCAATCCTTTCAAAATGGTTCGTAATAGTTTGAGCATTGAGAATGGCAATCTTTTTTTCGGTAGCCGTATTATCATTCCAAAACCTTTACAGCGTGTAGTTTTAACAAAATTACACGATGAAAATAATCACGTAGGAATAGTCATTATGAAGAAGACTGCTAGGTCATATGTATGGTGGCCAGGAATAGATCGTGATATCAAAGAATATGTCAGCAGTTGCTATATTTGTCAGCAAACTAAAAATTGGCCTCGTGAAGTAGTCAAAACACATTGGCCTCAAACGACATATTCTTTTGAACGAATCCATTTAGATTTTTTTTACTTTCAAAGCAACACATTTTTAGTTAGCATCGACACGTTTAGTAAACACTTAAGTGTAAAATACATGATGCGTACTACAGCCAAAGTTCTCATAAGTAAATTAAACAAAATATTTGCTATTTATGGACTACCGTCGGAAGTTGTAGCTGATAATGGTCCACCATTTTCGTCAAGAGAATTTAGTCAGTTTTGTTCAAATAACGATATTAAATTGCCTTTAACACCAGTCTACCATCCCCAAAGTAATGGACGTGCTGAAAGATCCATCCAAACAGTTAAAACAGTATTAAAGAAGTTTTTATTTACAAAAGAAAAACATCTTACTTTAATTGAAAAAATAAATTTATTTGTTAAAAATTATCTAAATACTCCAAATACAGTAAACTCAGCCAATCCAAATGAGCTCGTATTTCGATACAAGCCGAAAATATTATTAGATATACTTAATTCTAAGAAACAACAAAGTATTAATTTGGATAAGTCTAAACAAACTAATTATAGAAAAAAAAGGAAAAAGAAAAACAGTATTACAAAAAAATAGTGAATTAAATACTAATATTTCTTTTGAACCCAGAGAGGAGGCATTTTATAAAAATCAATTTTCAAAAATTATTAAGTCGTTACCCTGTATAGTTATGAAAAAATTGTCCAATTTACGATATTTGATTAAAGTTAAAAATTCTATTAAAATGGTTCATGTAAATCAACTTAAGAAAATGAATAAAAGAAAATTTAATGTGCAATTGTATTCAAGAATTCCAAAATCTAATATAAATGAAAATGTACTTGAAAATGTATATGATACTGAAGTTGTAAGCAAGGTCAAAGACGCTTTTTCCGGATTCCGAAAGAACAGAAGATCCTTGTCATTAGATTCTGCTGATTTTATACTAAGACGATCAAAACGTTTACAAGATAAACGAAACGTAACTTAAGTTAGCCGGGGGAGGATGATATGTATGTATATACCCAACCGCTTGTTATGTCCCACAAATCGCGATGCATTTTATACCTCGAATCGGTTGACAGAGAACTTCACTCTGCCTTCCGGCTTTTCTTCTTGTTCTGACCGGCAACGCGAACAGGTGTCTTACCTTACCTCTCTAAAATTGTAAATACATTTAATTAAATAAATCCTTTTTTATATGTACAATCCGCCGTCTCTGAAAAATATAATAACAATAAAATGCAAAGGATTGGGATTCTTTATAAAATAGTTACTGAATGCAAAAACGTTCAGTCAAACATATTATCATCAGCAGATTTTCGCCTGGAGGTTGCTGTAACCCTGCAAACCTAATATATCTAGTCGGCGTTCATTGAAGAACGAGATTGATGCCAAAAAGCACAAGGGACCTGCGCCGCATGTTCTCCCTAAAGTTGTCCGTCAAGACCATATTGGACACTGGCCGCAATGGTCTGATAAAAAATTAATTTTTTTTAATTTTTCATTTTTCATTTTTAGTTCTCAATTCTTAATTTTTCATCAGCTTGCGTACAAGTCCGCAACTCAGTGGGACATTTTCATGTTTCTATTGTAGTTTATCTCTCTTATCTTATTAAGTTGAACCCAAGTTGAACTCAACTTGAACGTAAATTGAACCCAAGCCCAACCTCTGTTGAACCTTGAGTGGCACCCAACACTCACAGGGTACCACCTGTAATGCCAAAAACTTAACGCTTTTTCGTTGCAATTTTCGTTACGCGAAAAATGCGTGGTAGCCCTTTGCGACGCAAAAGCCAAGAATTGCTTCAGAGACTTCCTTCTATTGTAGCATGTGTACTGGCACAGACCTGGCAGTTCTCGTTTTTACTATTTACCGGTACCGGTTTTAAGCAATCTTGTCTGTTAGCTCAACCCTACCGATTGAATCGTGTACCTAGTAACATGGAAAGTGACATTGAGACTGGAATAAAAACGAGAACTGGTAGTTACAGTTAGTTCTGTGTCGTGGAAGAGAGACACGGGACGACTTGGGTTTTTTGGGTTTCGGTTGTGAGTCGGCAGAGTGAATGGACGTGTTGTGCCAACGATCTTCGGTGGTGGTTTTTTTGTTAAAGTGGGAATGAAAAATCGACTTCTGGCTTGGACCTGCGGCCGTAAGTATCTCCAGAAATCCGGAAAATGGAGGATGCAGCCGTGGAAAAACAATTCGCGGTGTTAAGAATTTGGATGACTTAGCAGACAACGTGATTATGAGGGCTGGTTTGGTGCCGTGTGTTTGGTGTGTCGCACATTCTTCTTTTTTTTCATTTCGCGGGTTTGATTTGAAAATTTGCAACAGTCGAGGGATGACATGTGCTGAACAAGAAGCCATATTGCGTTTCGTCTGAATTTTGTGTTCACGATCTTAAGGCCGAAGTAGTGGAGCCGCAATGGCCCTGTGTGTCGGGAATTTATCCCAGTGGAGAATTCAATTGCCATTGGGAATATCCATGCCAGTGTTCATTGGAAGACTTACACAATCACATGCGGGTGGTCGGTCGCATGCCATAACGAAATTATTCATTGGTTCGATCCGATAGCATGCGTTTTGGAAAGATGTCAATTTGGTTCACTCGATCAACTGCCGACGGATATTAATAAAACATTTACAACAATTATTCTGCGAAATCGTTCTAGATACGGTTTGTTCATGGTGAAACATTTTTTTTGTTAGTGTTCCTAATCAAACGAATTTCCAGACGAATTTATCGGTGTTGAGTCATGTACGCATAACATTGAGTTAACAACGACCGTAGGATGTTTGATGATGTCCTAACATTTTTTTATTTCTGTTTGTGTTACAGGTATAACACGCCAATCAATATTAGTATTAGCATTCTAAGAATGAACGGAATAGGAATGGATTTCATCTCACATGAATGGGTTATGAATTCCCACTACATTTAATTTTATTAGAACCTTAGCTCTGGGCGTTTGGCTTTTATATAGGAATTTAGATACATAAAGGTTGTAATAGATCTTTTCTTTTGTATACGAAGAATTAATTTAATTGAGACGTCTATAATTACATTAAAAAAAAAATTTGTTGAATTCGCGGATTGGTGCATGAACGTGCACATATGACTTTTTTGCAGCAGTACATGACACCGGCTGATGGCTAGATGAGCTGCTTATTTCGCCTCTCTCTTTTCTCCAATCTGATGTAGCTTTGTGATGTAAGCTGGACGTTTGTTTCCTGTTTGGGGAGTCCTAATTTTCTTCGCGCAATGGACTCCACGGTTGGGTTGGGTATAGAGCGCAAGCCTTCAACACCTCGGCTATCCTTCGAGCCGTACAACACCTAAGGTTCAGCATCGGATAAGAAGAAGAAACAACTGGGTCACATTACTTGATTTTATGAGGTTACACTTACTTCATTGAAGATTATGTTTTATTTTTGCCTTTTTGCCTCTGTGGTTATCAGCTTCAGGGGTATTTTTCATAGTTCCACTTCCGTTTAGTAATTTTCTCTTCTCGCATATGCGAATTTGCACGGTGGGATTTTGTTTTTGCCTTATCCTTGCTTTTATTGTAATCGGGCTTACGCACGCTAACGAAAAGATGTAATGGTCAGGTCACCACTGCCGCTTTGTAGGAACCCCCCCCCCCCCCCCCCCCAATTTCTCACGATAGCTGAGCTGGTCTACGAGCGTGCGTACCTGGCAGTCGGTTGAAGAGTGTTCTTCGGGACTGGTTCCCTGTTTCCAAGATCGACTAGGCCTTCACGGCCATAATTTTAGCCTTTTGGCATTTATTTGCTTGTACACTAAATCCGTTACACATGTACAGTAAAATAAGTCTTGACCATTTACCACTGTGTTGCCCAAAATGAACATTCACTATTTTTGTAATTTTCTTTTGAAATGATAAAAAAAAAAATAAAAATCGAAAAACACGTGTATTTTATTTTCTCATACAAAAAAAATAAATGAAAAAACCCAGCTCATGTTCTGTGCTGCAATTATCAGAATCGAATTGTACGAACAAAACACGGGGAGATGATGTTGCTAAAGTTATTAACTTTGACAAGAATCAGCGTGGCCCAGTCGCTTAAGTGGCAAGTTGAGTTAAATGGAGTAGACAAGGTTTCGAACCTCCAGAAGAATAAGGATTTTTTTCTTTTTAAAGGTTTCCTAAGTTTTTTTTTTAGTTAGGTGGTCATTATACTGTACATACTGAAACGCGTGTCGTTTTATGTATGGAAATATATTTTGAAATGTTAACGTTATGTTGATGCTCAGTCGATGTAGACCTGACCTACCGGTCAGAAGATCGTCCTTTTCCGTTACACACGGACCGACACCAACCATGTATAATTAGATTTTTCAAACTATTCTAAAGTTAAAATGCATCGATTAATTTTTCTCTTTAGAGTCTAAAGAAAAAGAAAGATTCATCAATAAAAACCAAATGCAGTGAATTTTAGCAGGATAATTCTATGAGATTCGATTTGCTCTGAATGGAGCAAATATCTGAAGACTACATCACAACTCCCAAAGCAAGTGCAGACCTGCACGGTCGAGCTTCATGGTGGTAAACACCTTCACGGCAAATCGAATCTCCATAGAATTCTCAGACAGATAGACAACAGACACAACACCTGGTGAGTGAATGAATACCAAAAACTGAGGAAATTGAGGGAAACAAGTTTCGTCCCAATCGCCATTTGCTTTTTGAGATTCTCTTGATTATAGAGAAACCGATGTTTGTAACTAACAGCATCTGTAATAAAACCAATACATTCAGAACATATTCTACGCGAACACTGGTCGGATGAACGGATCTGCAAAGAAAATCCAAATTAAAATGAAATCGTTTTGTTAAGTCTTATAGAGTAGAGCGAGTTACTAACAGCTGCAGACTGCAAAAATAAAATTTCAATTTAAACACGCAGTCTCTAAATTAGATCCAAAATGCCGCGGAAGTCAGTTGTTAATGAAGATGAAGTAATCAACGTTGAGCGTTCTTCCGAAATGAAGAGTTTCCAAACTACTCCGATTATGTTTGGAAAAGAATATGTTCGAAAATCAGAAACATCTGGTCATTGGATGCATTGAGACTGGCTGTACGTCGTGATTGGAAGTAAGTAGTGACTAAAGCTCTGCAATTAGAAAATGTTTCAAGACCAAATGCCTCTGTGGGAAGGCTCAACTCCACTGAAGTTTTAATTCTTCAAATGAATACGATAATAATAAGGAAGACTATGATCCTTATTTTATACCAGAAAAGATGAAGGGTGGGCATGAGTTTGGAATATGGAATATGGAGGAAAATAATACAAGAGGGAAGATATTAAGGATAATATGATATTTTCGCCTGAAAGCTGTTCCGAAGCTTTATGTGAGCAAATATATTTATTTGCAGACTAGGCTACCCTGTGCTTTTACTTTTAAAAAAAGGTTGCAAAATCCGCTTCCCGGAAATTTTATTTAAAAGTTGACGGAATATGTAAGAGTAAAAAATGTGGGAATACATCGTTTTTGGCTATATGACAGACGAACCCATAGTGAGAGAAGAAACAGTATTTAATTTTTATTGCCGCAATACCATCGCAGAAAATCAAGAGGATGTTAGGCCTCAGCTGCGAGGTAAAAAATGCAAACCTGTTGCAAAAGAGGCTACAGATCAAGGAACATCCATACTCTTGAAGCAAATAGCAGCGAAAATCCGCCGACACGGAGATGGAGTTTGTCGTCTAATACCAAAAAGTGCCGTAGTACAAAAACCGAACATGATAATGAGATGCATAGACATGGTTGCCTTTCAAAAGATGGCTTTCGGCTATAAATATTCGCCATCAATGCAATTTTTGTCAATGCTGCCATTTCACGTTATGTATTGTACAACGCAACAAATACAAAATTATCGGGAATATGCTAGGCTTAATGCAGGCAACATAAAAATTCAAATTGATGCCACTGGATCATTAATGAAAAAGAAGTGACAACATTGTGAAATCCGGTCACATTTTTATATATTCAATAGTAATAAATTACAAGAACCAATTCCTGCATATAAATCAAATGATATCAGAGAGGTATACAAACGAAATGATCAGTTTTTGGTTCATTCAATGGTTAGCGAATTCCTGCGCTAGTAACACCCAGTGAATCTGTGACAGACAACTCGAAGGCTCTCGTCACAGCGACTTGTGCAGCCTTTATAAGATTTCAATAAAAATGTACATAAACCAATGCTTCAAATGTTTAATGTATAAGAAGAGAATGCCGACGAAACCAAACACCTTCATTCGAATCGACGTTGCTCACCTTATCCAGATTGTATGCGGATGGAGCAGCATAAAAAATATTCAACATACAGGCACAAGGGATTTTTATGTGAGATACTTTGCATTGCTAATTGAATGCACACACTTTTAAATCTTCGAGATTATGCTCATACGCTTGCTGTTTCTATGCTTCCACGAATATGATTCGCCCGATACGGAGACTGATCACATTACAGCTAAATCATCCAGAGAATTCTTCGAGAATTGAATTGCTGTAAAACGTAATCATGTTTTACGAACCAGCATGATGAATCTTGAATACGAAAGAATACAACAAAATGAAAATTGAGAATGTAGAGCTGATGTCGATGAGGGCGAAATTGCAGAAAGACGTTACGTAAATCAAAGTGATGGAAGAGGGCAAATAAACGATAATAATTTTTTTTTTGCTAAACCGAGAACGACTTTTGTTAGTTGTACACATGGATGAAGGTAGTCAGCTGATCGCGCTGTCAATCATGTTGTGTGGTTCCGTGTTTGTTGACATTCGGTGATGGTGTGATACGCAAATATATAAATTGGGTTGATGATCATTATTTTTATTGCAGATTTGCAGATAATCTTCGATGGGTGGTAGGACGGCGACGCAGTCGGCGTCCGAACCTAGTAAAACGTTAAAGTGAAATCTATTATTATTATTATATATTATATTATTATTCAAAATTTCAAACGCGACGCGCACAATTGTGTTCGAAACTACTGCACTTTGTTTTATCTGATTGTGAAAACTCTTTTGACTTTTTTGACATTAATTCGCGACCAAGCGTACTTTAACCAAGTGGTGTTGTGTTGTGAATGAAGTCTATCTCTTAATAAGTCTCTTACTGTGATTTCCAGTGTCAAAGAAAACACCGAAGGTGCGCGCACTAACCGCTAGACCAGCCAGACTACATCTACCATCGCTACCTATAAACTTTCTGATTGGTTCGCGTCTTGGTTATATACTTTCGAACTTTCTAACTCAGTACTTTGCATATCTTCATGCATATCGATAAGGTCTTATGTCTGAATTTCACCCAATCTGATGCTTCGAAATACTATTCCGCGAAATTGGCCCCTGAGTATGTAGGTCCTTTTTCGATCAAAGAACTCGTGACGAAATTGACGTACCGGTTCATCGATGACGAGGGTAAAGACAAGGGCATATGGCATGCTGAGGATTTGAAACCCTACGTCAAGTAACATATATGTATTAAGAATTGAAGGAATGAATTAAATTTAGAAATTGGATTATTAAGATCATACTTGAAAAGTATACCTTTACCACCGTCACCGTCGTGAACTCGGCCGAAGTGAATTAACGTAAATTTAGTTTTAGACAGTTTTATTGCATAAAGTGTTAGACTTATAAATTTGAGTTGTTGACTTTTCTCTTCTCTTCCCGCGTTCGAGCTTAATTGTGAATGATCGCCCAAAAACCGCACACCGCGAATTCGCGATGGTCGTGGTGGATACAGATGGATTGTGGTTGCAAATTTAAAGCGCATGGCGCCCATGGCCTGTTCCGCAGCAAACCGGCACCAATTACACCACGGGCGGTTCAAAATCGTGAAGTTAACGATTTCACGCCCGCTAAAGATTAAAATCGTAATATGATACAAGGTAAGTATGCTCGTAACATTTTCGGTAGGTGGATACTTTGTGTTTGTGATTTAAATCGATGTAGGCAACTCTACACACAAAAAAATATCGGTTGTGATATGAATAAACAGCAGTTATTAGCTAGTTTTCATTGAACTAATGTACTTTTTTATTGAATTTATTATAGGGTTATAGCCAAATGATGGTTGGTTTTATCACATCAACAATCCACCGTTCATTAAAGTTGCAGAACACATTTAATTGTATTAATAATAAATAATAATTGGTTCGATAAACAACTTTTCTTCAATAAACGTATTCTAATATTATAATAATTACATCAACAATTCGTTTGTTGATTTTAAGCGTCTCTTTATGATATAAACTGCGTTCATGAATTCAACAATCGCCGTTTATTGATACAAAAGACGACTAGTTTGTATTGTAAATTTGTATGTATTATCAATAAACGAGTTTATTAAATGAATAATTGGGTTTAGTGATGAAGAAGAAAGTACCGCTACTTGAATTCGGACTGATTTTGTTGTTTGTTTTGTGTCACTTTATATTGTGCGTTTGTGATTTGCAGAAGTGAGAGAGTGAGTGCAAAGTTTTCTTATAAAAGTAAAGATTGATATCGACTTTCGACAATTGTTTCCTGAAAACTAAAATATGCTTCTAAGCATATGGGAATCACATGTTCCCAAAATAATGTCATTTTTAGCTACGAACCAAAATATAAAGGATCGGCAGGTGAAAGGGCTATTAGAGCATCTCAAGGCAAATTTAAATACCATATCTGAAAGTAAGTCAAAGTCAATTAAATTGTTTGGCATTCATCCTTGTCATTGAATTCTTCCACATTTACTAATTTTATTATTTCCATTTTTGCAGATGGTCGAGATGCTACCCTAATAACAGCCATGCATGGATATTTAGTGCCAACAAACAGGGCCGTAAAGATTGAGAATGGTAAACGAATCGTCACAAAATACACCATCCAAGAATCTGCAGCAGGTTGAGGATCATATATTACATTTGAAGAAAACGAAACCGTCATTGCAGCCATCCATTTTCTGCCTGGGAGAATCCCTTTTTACTATACGGGAAATATTTTTAGATTTGACGATATTCGCTATACTTTTAATAACATAATACGGGCATTAGATGTATGCTTCAAAATTTTCTACCTTTTCAATTTAGAATTTCCCCCCGAGGGTGCTATTTTTTATTCCTTTATTGAATTGTTTTTTTACCAGTTAAAATCGTCGAATTCTTCTCCAAAAGCACACATTCTGGCGCAATATTTAACTGATTAATGTACTTTTCTCGCCGCAGCTTTCGACCGAAATTTGACATACACTCCCAATCAATAGGATAGTTCCACTTGTAAAATAGCTGTATCTCGCTAAGTATTAACGGTATTTTCTTAAAACTTGGTGACAATATTTTCAGTATCCTGCTTGTTCTTTGTATAACATAAGGTCTCAAATGCAGAGTCCCGTTAGGATTTTCTTACGATAATTCTTAAAAACAGTACAAATAGTGAAGTCAATAGGATAGTTCCAGTGGGAATAAAACATCAAATAACGGTACGAAAGGATAATTTTACTTTGAAAAATGTAGCTTATAATAAGCAGAACTTTATTTAAGTAATTTAAGCTCAAAAAGTTAATCTGGGATAGAATTGTATAGGTTTTAACGGTAAATTAAATTAGTTTCGCCCCAAGCTTCTCTAAACGTTATCACAAGATCTTGAGTGTACTTAAAATATCGTCTAACGGTATAGATCTT
Organism: Microchrysa polita; assembly: GCA_949715475.1. Classification (NCBI taxonomy): domain Eukaryota; kingdom Metazoa; phylum Arthropoda; class Insecta; order Diptera; family Stratiomyidae; genus Microchrysa; species Microchrysa polita. The sequence continues at coordinate 31,289,563 of OX454420.1, read as the reverse complement.
CTTTGTCATTCTTCCCCACACATTTTCGATGGTATTTAGATATAGGAAGTATGGGAGGTCTTTCCAAAACCTTGATTAGTTGGTCTTGAAACCAATCTTTTATCAGTCTTGCTCCATGATTGACGCCATTATCTTGTTAAAATCTCAAAGATGTTGCATGAAAAATGTCGGTAATTTTAAGAATTATATTACCCAGAATATTTTTGTAAGAATGGACGTTGTGAATATCCCTGCTCCTGCTCCATAAGCTCAATAGTTCCACACCGAGATAGTCAACCCCATACATCGACAATTCTTACTCTGAGTGATGTGTCTACAGAATTAATTTCTTTTTGCTCAAATCGGGGAAATAATACCTAAATCCATGTGAACCGATGAGATTTAATCTTTTCCGTCAGTAAAAATAACGCGTTTGACCAATACATACAGTTTCTATATTGGGGTTGAATATCTTCGTATGGAACTATTGAGCTTTTTGAAATTAGAGGTATTCAGAGTACCCAGACGTTTAAAGATTTTCTTCCTAATGTGTTGCCCAAAACTTCCGATATTTTCCATGCCATTCATAAAAGATTTTAACAAGATAATGACACCAATTATGATGCAAGGCTGATAAAAGATTGATTTCAAAACCAACTAATCAAGGTTATGGAAAAACCTTCATACTTCCTAGATCTAAATATCATCAAAAATGTGTGGGAATGAATGACAAGGAAGATCTATACCGTTAGACGATAGTTTAAGAACACTGAAGCTCTTTGGCGAACGTTGAGAGGAGCTTTGGACGAAATCAGCTTAATTTGCCGTTAAAACCTATACAATTCTATCCCAGATTAAATTTTTGAGCTCAAATTACTTAAATATAGTTCTACTTATTACCCGCTACATTTTTCGAAGTAAAATTATCCTTTCGTACCGTTATTTGATGTTTTATTTCCACTGGAACTATCCTATTGACTTCACAATTTGTACTGTTTTTAAGAATTCTCGTAAGAAAATCCTAACAGGACTCCGGATTTTAGACCTTCTATTATTGAAAGAACAAGCAGGCTACTGAAAATATTGTCACCAAGTTTGAAGAAAATACCGTTATCATTTACCGAGATACAGCCGTTTTTCAAGTGGAACTATCCTATTGATTGGGAGTGTAGAACTGATCGAGAATATGGTGAAAGGATTTTTCATTGCTATCTTTATTACTAATATAATTTATTAGTTTCGTCAAGAGATTTTTTGTACACATATTGTGTTGTATTCGAAGTATGTACAATGTACTTAAATTTAAATATGTATGCACTTAAAAATAAAGGCTATGAGAGCAAACATCAATAACTTTTATTTATTTCAGATATGTATAAGTAGCTTTAATTAAGGCTCTTATTTGCATTCAGTGATGCAATAAATAGGGCTACATTGCAATAATAAATAATATTTATTGGATCAATATATTTGCAGCTACTATTATACGAAAACCTTTTCGTAACACAATGAAAGATAACGTTGAGTCAATAATGCACATTTATTAAAATAATAATACGGATGCTTAGTTTAATAATCAATTGTTTATGGATTCTATAATTTCAGAACATAAGAGTGACGAAAGTGATTATTTGGTTCAATAATCAAAGTTGACTGTAAGAATAATAATTTGTTTATTGATATAATGTACGGTACATTATTTAATGAATGCTTGTTTATTAAACTAATAACTGCAATCATCGAAGACATTTTAAGGACAACTTTCATTGATTTAACGTACTTTTTTGTCTATATTACGTACCAATTTGGTTCTGTGTACCCACTTAAATACCTAAACAGGAACTGATAAACACGGTAATAGGCTGCTGGGAGAGCATACCCGAAATAAGTAAAAAAAAAACACTTAATCAAAACGGTAGCGGACAAATTAATAGAGGTTAAACGGAAAAGAGGAGGTCGCAGTCTTTGCTTAAACTACATACTATAAAACGAGACCGAGTTCTAATCTAATCGTGCGAATAGCACGATAAGTGTATACCCTCTACCCATGTACAGACCTAGAGGTCCGCAAAACCTAAAATATTCAATTTCATGTTTTTTGTAGGGGAGGGAGGAGTAGATGGGTCGGACCTGATATGTCTTATCAAGGCATCCAACAGCTACCATTTGATACTAGTTTGGAAGTTTTCGCAAACATTCTATCAAAATATATGGCTGAATATATCTTTGTAGGGGAGGTAGGGGTAGGGATAGTCGGACCTACTTCACTCTCCATCAATTCAAAGTATATGTCAGAATGAGGCACTGATCAAAATTTCGAGTCGATAGCGATATTCTATCGAAAGTTATGGCCGAATTAAAATATCAAAGAGGGGTAATTTGTATGAGAGGTAGGGGAACATTTTCAATAAAATAACATCTGACCAAACTTTAAAATTGCTAGCTTCATTATTTCGGTAGTTATCGTGCGAACAGACAGACACATGGACAGACAGACAGACAGACATACATGGCTTATTCAAATCACTGATCGCCCATGATCATTTATATATATACTTTGCCATACCTCCGGTGGCTCCTTTGAGGTGTTACATAATATCGGCGTAACAAAAACAATATACCATATACTATCTTATCCCTCTAACCCGTAAGCCCGCCCTGAGGCGGGTATCACAAAATCCTCATCAGTGAGTTATTCTATGCATTTTCTGTAAACATATTTAGTTATCTCGTTACATTACTAAATAACAAACTCATTTTTGTAAGTTTTCATTGTACCCAGCTAATAGTGTGGCAGTTTTTAGCAATCATAGGAGAAGAAGTGTGAAAATGACGACCAAAATTACTTTCTAAAAATTGCGTAAGTCAAAAGTGAAAAAAGAGTATTTAAAATCGATAAATATTACCCGGAATTTTCGAGAGCATGGGTAAAAAGGTTGTTTATGCAATTATTTATTAATTTTTGAAAAATTTAAAATTTGGAGGTGTTAGTTGACAAAAAAACCAATACCCGCCTCCAGGCGGGTATACGGGTTTAAGCAATTTTTCATTGAATATATTCCATATAAAATGCTCAAGTATTTTGATAAACAATAGGGGTACTGCAATAACTTGATGATGGCATTAAGCTGGCTTTTAGGTTAAAAGCAATTTTAGACTTAGTAATTAATGTATTGTGTACTTGAAACCCCCAAAATATTCAATGGCTGCAATAGAGTCCCCCTTGGAATTATGGGGCTGTTTGCTAATTGTTCCAATACGTAAGAAAATGATCTAATCTAAATACTGAACTTAAATCAAAATTAATAAAAATGCATTAAACATTTAGTGAATTGTTTGTTTTCCCCAAACCTCTACTTTGCCGACAGGGTCTTTTTGACCCTGGACGCTTGATAGGCAACTATCACGTTTGTCCGTAATGACCTTCAACCAGATTCTAATTCATCTGGATCTATTTTATAGAATGTTAGGCATTAAAGCTTTGTTCTGCAAACAATTAAACATGTGAATAAGTTTCTATGATTTTTAGTACAATCCAATGCATAAAATTAGCGCGATCTTCTGAAGACTTTCCGTATTATACAGTCCAAGCTGTCGCGTTGCTCGTGTTGGCGCATCCCCTATTTCGGCGAAAATTACTCGGCTCCACTGTGCATGTAGCCAGTGGGTTGCGTCATCGCCGAGACATACGAGCTAGTTTTGCCTTTTCATCTCACATATTTAATCCACAGTGCTTCCGACTTGCTTTTGCTTTGGGCCCTGAAATTTAGGTTTCCATTGGCTTCGCCATTTTTGGAGACTCCAAGGCGGATTTAAATATGGTGTTATCAATTCTTTGAAGGTATTCTAGCAAACGGACTAGGATTTGGTAAAATGTTGCGAATAGAAAGGTATCCAGTACGTTAACAGGCGTTTATTTATGCTAATGTATGGGATGTTGGGGTCGAAGGAAAGTTTGTTATTTGCATAAAAAAAAGAAACAAATCAAAAGACTGTTGCTTGGCGGAAATGAACTATGCATTTGTAATGCTCAAAATCCAGAATTGCTTAAACAATTACTAGACCGCAATTGAATTACCAGCTGGAATTGAAATACATAAGTAAGTTTATTTTATTCTATTATTTATTAAGGATGCCCTATCTAATATTCACCTCAGGTTGACAGCTGACATTGTCTATGAGTTCTAACACTCTAACAAATATAAAAATCGAATATAACACCAAAAATTTAAATTAAAACACACTAAAATTAAATCTCTTTTTGTTCGAGCAAATGGAATTTTGTTACATGGTAAACCCGTATACCCGCCTCCAGGCGGGTATTCTTATTTTCCGTTTCTAAACTAATCATCGACAAAAATCATAAATTTGATTTAAGAATATCATTTACCAGACCATACTTATTCTAAATACAAAATTAAATATTTCTTGCCATTAAGAGTTGCGGGTTTGAGGGTTATGGGTATAGGGTATAATAAAACATAACATTTCGTTGTTTTTGTTGTGTGGTTAATTAACCATTTATTACAAAGAAAACAACGAAATGTTAAGTATGATTTTATCTGTATTTTTCCTGGAATTAATTTAAAAAATAAATATAAAAAAAACTGAATTTAATGTGTTATCATTTCCTTTATCATAATATTGAATTAATGTTGATTGCTGATTTATATTTCAACTTCAGTATATTTCCTCTAAAAAACTCGTACAGTAAGAATATTCGCGTAATACAAAAATGTATAAATTAAAAAAATGTATTGCTGGCAACAATTTTCGAAGATTAAATCACGAAATTAAATAGAAAATTTTCATTTATAAAAACAAAATCCTGAGATTGCAAGTAAGATCCTTTCACTATGATGTGACTTCAGTTGTTACTCGTTACAGTCTCTGTAATCGAGGTGCTTTATGGCTTATGTCATAATCATAACAACAAAGGAAAGTATATTAGCAGTTTTGTTGGGATTAGATTTGTTTATTAACTTTTATTTTATTGGCTAGCCCATTATCCAAAAAATGAGTCCTTACATTTTTTTATCGTTTTTATTTTATCGACAATTAAGTCCTGTAAAACTGACTAACTAAAATACACATAGTAAAACATTAAGAGCATGAAAAACGGGTGTAATTATTACTTTCTGCAATTCGCTACACGCAGTGGATAATTTCAGCTTACCCTCCCTTGTGATTTAGTCAACGAGCTACCATACGATGGCATACAACTTACTGGCCTGCTCAAACCATTCTCGTTGCGCATAGCCGACTAATCTGCCATACGATGGCCAAGTTCCGGAAGCCGCTTATCCACTTTTGGGGTAGCAAAACTGCAGAGCTGTTGTTTGTTTCGAAGATTTCCTTCCAATCGAAAATAAGTATGCAGTTATTGTTTGGCTCAACGGTCAGATAAATAAATTCGACAAAAATTGTGGGACAGTTTTCAGCTAGCCATATAGAAGCTTATCGAAACAGATAGATACTTAATCCCTAACACTTAAAACTGCTAAAATTCTTTCCAATGTTGAGCTTCGGCAGTGATAGTGTAAAGATAGAACCTGTCCAATTCAAAATTAACAAATTTCCAGATAATTACATTTTTTTAAAAATTAAGTTCCTAGTTTAAAATTGTATAATTCTAAAGATTTAAACCAGCCGATCGTATAAGGGGCCGCGCTAGCAATCTGAAGATTTTGTAGAAAATCGATCCGTAAATAATACTTTTTGCAAAATAAATCAGTTTTTAACGACTATTAATAAAATCCTACAGGAAAAATATTTCAATTGAAATATAAACAGCAACGGCAAATTATGGAAATGTAAAAAAAAAAAAAACTTTAAAAAAGAATCATTTAGAGTTTCGCGTCGTTGAGAGCGAAAATGAACATATCTTCTATGTATTTGTGTCAGCAACGGTCATGATTTGCCAGCTTTGGTGGAGTATGGATCCACTGATCCAAGAATCACGGACAAAAAATGAATGAATCAGCTCAATCGGATTATAATAAAGAGTACCTAACACAACTCAAGAGGTAGATATTCGGTAGAAAAAAAAACCACAAGCACCCCACCCTCCTCTTTAATGGACCTAGCCGTGAAAGACTTGAACTTGATCAATCCTATTCCGTCTATTATTTTCCACCAAGCCTCCTCGACATGTTGTGGATGTTCGGCAAATGATTGAACTCATTCGGTAAAGTTCAGAGAGTACATCAAATGTGATGAATGGATACATGGATTCTCGTATGAGCCGTGATGCCCAAACTAACAGGACGAATTTCCCCTGGGGACAATATTATGAAAGGGAGAAAAATGCAACGGGAACCCACTTTGTTCAAATTCTCGGCGATACAAAAGGTGGGTTCCCGACATCGTTCGGAATACAATATGATTTTTGATAATTTAACTAATTCCGTGCTGCTCTATGTTCAAATTCTCGTTCAAAACCGAACGACGAAGAGGAAAAAAAAAATCGTAAGTCGCCAATTAGCTAGGTTTAGATTAGATTAAGATTAAGCTAAGTTTTTTAAGTAACGTAAATTAACAATCCGCCGATCGTTTTCCTTTTGATAACACAGGGGAACAGCATTTTGTTTATTTAGATTTGATATTCATTTCTAGCTGATTTTTGGTCGTAAAATCCGGAAATGCTAACCGTTTTTCTCCTATACGTCCAGTTTTTGAGATACAGGGGGCTCAAATTTTGGCCCCCATACAAACCTTCCCTTCATTAAAATCAAAACAAACGTAACTCGCTAAAAAATTTTTGTTTGTAAATATTGATTTTATATCTTAACAACATTACCTAAGAATTAAAAAAAAAAAATTATGGCAAAAATTTTCGTTTGTAGCTTTTTCTGGAGTGTTAAATTTCCGGACAGTCCCGTTTTTAGCCCCATCAATAGTCCCCCATCATATTCGCATCCCATCTGCCTTGATATCGACTTTCCATGATTTTGAAATCTTGATGAAATCGCTCTCCTTGCTCATTACTCACAGCTCCAAGATTTTCCGGAAATTCATCTAAATGACTGTGTAAAAAGTGAACTTTGATGCTCATGTTGCAGCTAAGCCTTTGAAAACTGTCCAATAGTTGCTCGACTACTATCGCATAATTCGATGCACTTATATTGCCTAGAAAGTTGTTGACTATATTCTCTAATGCTAGCCATGCTGTCTTTTCATTTTCTTTCATTGATTCCATAAAATTTGTATCGCTGAGAAGCTGCCGAATTTGTGGACCGTCAAATACACCATAGCCTTCATTTTCTCGTATGATAGCGCAGGAAGGGCCGACAGCATACATATATTTAAAATAATTTCCTTCTGTTGGTAAGGCTTTTACAAATTGTTTCGCCAGGCCTAGTTTTATATGCAACAGCGGGAAAATGTTTTTTGTCGATCCACAAGCGGTTCATGAACAATATTTTGATCACCAGCCTTTAGATCAGATCTCGGGGGCCAATTCCTTTGTATCCAATGTTTCTCGCGAGTTCTGCTATCCCACATACACAAAAAGCACGGTTATTTTGTATATCCACGTTGCTAACCGAGAAGGAAGAACCATCTTGAGGTCTACACATATGATTTGCCTGGTGAAAAAGGGCCTATTTTTTGCCCTTTGACTTAGAAATGTATAACTGCCACATATATAGCAAACTGACTCCGGGTATTGAGACACTTTCGACAAGGGATAGTAGAGGCTTCCATTACACAAGTTAAGAGCACAAAAATAGGGTTATATACTCGAACGGAGGCTTTTAAATACACTTTTTTGATTGAAAAAGACTTAAAAATGGCCGAAGAATTTCACAACTTTTAACAAAAAATCCAGGTCGCGACAAATTACTTTATTTTGTTTATTTAATTTTATTGTATACAAGTACTAGAAGGTCCTGCATAAGGATGCAACCCCGTAGCTTTTAAAAAAAGTTGTTATTTAAGGGGTCCTATTGTAATTTTCCGTAAAATTCAAAAAACCCCGTTATCTCAAAAACCTGACGTATAGGGGAAAAACCGACTGCTTTTTTGGAATCAGCGAGGCCGTTTTACTATAGATTAGGTGCAAGATTCAAAAAAACAGAAAAAAGTGTTAAAATTGTTCTCCTGTGTAATTGAATTTGAATTGTGCCAGAGCCTCCAAAGTGTTTTTTCTTTCCGATTGATAAAAACAATAAAACGTGTACGTGAAATTTAGCCGCACGATTTTCTACACTCGGCCGCAAAACTATCGACTCAACCTGAAAGCGCGTGTATTTGTACGTGTTTTTTGGAAAGTATGATAGTTATCCATAAAAGTTGTATGTCGTTTAAAAGTTTGAGACCTTAGTTACCCGTTGGTATCCTTTTTATCAATATTTGCTTGGCACTTTTTAACAAAAAACCCAGAAAAAATGAAATTTCAGGTAAAGGTCAGCTCAGGTAAACTACCCCTGTAAAAGCTCCCGTAATCGGTTTCTCGTTATCAGTTGCATCAGGAAAGTTAGGTAACTTCCATCTGAAGTAATTTCAATCACTGTTTTGTCATCAATGGATACGACGCCAGATCAGGCAGCACAGCCCTACTGTCGGAAAATCATAGTCAGCGAAACGTCGCTTGCCGTCTTGGAATGAGTCAGTCTGCTATTTCGAGAGTTAGCAGGAGATTTCCACAGACTGGTAGCTTTAATTCGAGACCAAGAACGGGGCGCCCTCGATCTACTTCAGAGAGAGACGACCATTTCATTGTTACAAGTACGTTACGAAATCAGTACCTCACGGGTGTTGCTGCGCAGCGGAACCTGAGGCGTGTTCGCGGAGTAGCTGCTAGTGTCTGCACAGTAAGGAGACGATTAAGGGAAGCGAATATCAATCCAAGACGGCCTGCCAGGGCCCCAAATTGACTGCACGACACCGACAAGCGCGCCTCTTATTTGCTCGAGATCATCTTACTTGGAGCGATACGGAATGGAGCTCAGTATTGTTCACTGACGAGTCGAGAATGTGTCTACATGGCAGTGACAGAAGATGTCAAGTCTACAGGCGTCCAACTGATCGATTTGCGCAGTGCTGTTTCACTGAAACGGTTGCCTACGGCGGCGGTTCCTGTATGATGTGTGCTGGCATTTCCTTGGAGGGAAAAACGGATCTCGTATGCGTGCCCACATGAGGCCGAGGAGGAGGGCTGACAGCTGAGCGATACGTTACCGATATTCTCCGAGTCCACGTTGTGCCCTATGCAGCATTTATTGGCGAGAGCTTCACTTTGATGCAAGACAATGCCCGGTGTCATGCATCGCGCCTCACTCGACAGTTCTTCAATGAAGCCAATATGTCGTCACTTAAGTGGCCTGCACGCAGTCCCGACATCAATCCGATTAAACACTCAAGAGAAAAGTCCGAGCCAGAAATCCAGCCCCTTCGTCCACTGAAGAATTGAAGGCAGCCCTATTAGAGGAGTGGTATTCCTCAAGATACCATCAGCAACTTGATCAGATCAATGCAGAATCGACTGGAAGCTGTCATTAGAGCAAGAGGAGGCAATACCAAATACTAAAATACTTAACTTATTTTCCAACAGTTTTTGTTTTATTTGCAAAAAACCTAACCAAAAACCATTTTCATATTTGCTCATTTTCGCAACGATTTCGCTCAAAGAGCATAAATTTTAAAAGTTCTCACCAAATATTGGTTAAAATGATACCAACGTAAAGCTGAGGCCATAAGCTTTTCAATTACTTACGATTTTTATGGATAACTGCTATACTTTTCGAAAAACACGTACAAATACACGCGCTTTTAGGTTGAGTCGATAGTTTTGCGGCCGATTGTATTTTAATTGTTCTAACCGTTTCCTTTTCGTACTTGTTGGGAACGGTCGCGGACGGCCGAATACAAGTACGGGGCGCCCACGACCTTTGTTTCACTGAGCTGGTCGGCCGGCCGCATATTCACGCGCGCTAGTTCTCTTTGGGTGGAAAACGTAACAAAATTTATATTGTATATTCTGAAATCAAATGAAATAAAAATTATTATCAAGTTATCAAGTGGTATCATGCGTAAAAATAGTGTGCGAATTGCACCTACGATCAGCTTGTATTTTTATACCTGATCCAGGAGAGCCCTCATGAGGATACCTCGAAGATGTTGTTTTGGTGGTCCAGCACTCAGGTCCAGCGGTTCTTCTTCCAAATGTCGCAACATATGATTTGTGCCCCTCCCCCCCCCCCCCCCCCCCCCAAATGTTTAAATACATGGATTGGCAATAAGTGCTGCTAGATGTTGAAATGGAATAAAAGAAGCTGTGTATGAGGCGAGGTATAAACGATTTTTTATTTTATATGAAAGACCCATATATGCCATGTACGTATGGAATATAACATGATTCAAATATCCGCCGTGGATTGTCACGGTGGCACGGATCCGAGTGGATTTTCAATGACTCTGCTGCATAGATCATGCTTAATTTGAGCGAGGGCTTGGTTAATATTGACTGTGAATTTCGCGAACATTGCTCCTTTTTTCGAAAATACGTCTTTCGCAGAATAATCTGCAAGTTCAGTCGTAGTCGATGTTAGCGTTGTGTGTTAAACCCTAGACAGACGACACTCGATAATTATCATTATCTCTTAATGATGTTTATGTAGCGCGTCTGTCATGTGCTGTTTCTTCTAATGATCATTGAACATCATCATTCTGAACGTAATTAACAGAACGTCATTACGACTCAATGAAGTTCGCCTATAACCGGTCTCTGCGCCACACGGTGTCGGCTACTCGATTTTTTTTTTAAACTGGAATAAACAGCTGATTTCCAGTTGTCAATAGAGGTACTCGATGTTTAGATTACACATATGAATGAGTGTGTCTTTTTCTGAAATTGTCAACAGTCTGGCCGGCCGAAAGACGGATAAAAACAAAGGTAATCTTTAAGCAATATTAATAATATTCGTAGACCATATATAATTGTCCGCAAAAAGCGGACGCTTTGGCGCGATGGAGACTTGTTAAAATTATTTGATTTGTGGAGGGAACACGCGAGCGACCTACGTATGGCCAAAAGGAACGGTCATGTTTACCAACAAATGGCCCTCAAGCTAAGAGCAGTGGGTGCGAAATTCTTCGCAAACGAATTTAAAACACAGATAAATAATTTATCACAAAGATACCGGTAAGTGCCTATTTTGGAACATAAATGGATGTATGTGAATTGCAAGGGATCTTAAACTAGGATAGATTGAGATCCCGCCGTTGCAACATATTTGTGCACTAGACCATTATGTTTATTGAAAAGCTGCCTGTTTATTTTATAGCGCAGAGAAAAAAAATTGGGCCCTCAGGAGGCGCGCCATCAGACTGACAACGATGTTCATCAAGTCGTTGGGCGATTTATAAGTAATGATTTGACGACTATGCATGAAAGCATAGGTCCAGAGGTCTGTAAAAATGTCAAGGTCTCATTTAAGTATAGTGTTTAACATTTTTATTTCTTAAAAGAATTTGTCGACATCATTTTTAGCCGAAAACGATCACTCTGGAGATGCCGACGCCGGAGGGCCATTGGATGCATCATCCGTAACCAATTCTTCGGAAGTCGCGGTGGGAATTGAAAGTGACGATACTATTTCGGATTCCGCTGGGGGGTCGTCATCGGAAGCAGCAGTGGCCTCATCTCTTAGGGCGCCTGGTCCGTCCTCTCGAGCTGTAAAAACCTATTTAGCGATAGTACGAGTGAAAATTTTGATAGTAAGATAATTTCACGCTACCAAAAATGTAAGTATGTATTATATAAACTTTAATATCAATATTATAATGTATTTTGAAAATGCGTATTTTTTCTTATTCCTAAAGATCAAGAATTCCCTCGAGGAAAAGAAGATCATCGCATTGCACCTGAACTCTATCGAAAATATCTGGTCCTTCAAAAAGCCTGAAGTCATACTGAGAAGCGCGCAGGCATAATTTTCATATATGAAGAAACTTATATCGACCGGGGAATTTTATTTCATGCACTATTTTTGAAAATTCTTTGATAGCGTATTCCCCGCAACTGGGAAAAATAGGACGGCTGCATGCTAAGCACCTCGTACGTTGCGAGGTGGCGATGGCGGCTGTCCACCCACACTATTGTCGATTGTTTTATATAGACCGCTTGGCAATCAATTTCCACCAAAACATGGAGAATTTTGTCGCAGACGATTAATCGAAGATGGAATCCGTAATTCTGGCCAATAAAATATTAATTGTAAACTATGGAGCTAATAAAAATACAAATAAAAAAATCTTTTTCTTGATTGATTGGAACAGTTATTTTTAGTGGTTGAAAATAAATTTTGCCGTTTTTTTTTTTGGCTGAAAAAAGTACTTGGGAAACTTTTTTTCCAGCAGTCAGTCAATTCAAGGCAAATTTTCAATTAATTAAATTGAATGTTGGACATCCGCGAACATAACATTCTTTAGGAGACAATCTGAAATCACAATTACTTCATGAAAGTGAAACCACATCGAATTCATCTTCGTATTTAAATGTTGACTCCTAAATGAAATCGGTGGACAGTTTCAAAGCGAAGTCATTGTGTGATTGATTTCAGATCGGTTTCACTTATAGGGTGAATGTTAATGAGTGCATTCACCCACAAGTGAGCGGACCCGAATTTTGAAGACAAATTTACTTATATTTTCCGCCTCCCGAAGGCACACACAAGTCAGCGAAAAAGGTGGGGTATGAATGCAATGTCACACTAATCAAACGAGATTCACTATCATGACAAAAATCATAAAAAAGATGTAGACAAGCATAGTCCACGTTACATTTTTGTAACAATATATTTCTTTACAACACGCACACACATTTCGGCGCTTGAGGAAAACGGAAGACGATTACCGTAACAGTAATTGTAATTTACAACACAAACATTTGTTTCGTCGCTTTAATTATATCAAACTCGGTTAACGTTTCACTGAATCAAAAGAATTCATTAAACCGGATTTCCTAGTTAAGCCTATAAATAATAGTATACGCATAATTTGTATATGCTATAGGCAAAATATAATTCCATTTTCTTTTGTTTTATAATTTGGCAGATTGTCTTCAGCAATGAAAGTGTGCAAGAGCAGTGGGGGCGGATCATCAAACCACCGCATCGCGAAAATGCAAACTCGGTTACCGTTTCACTGAATTAGAAGAATTCATTAAACCGGATTTCCTAGTTTAAGGTAAGTACTGAGTTCACCGAGCGAAATTTTCCACTTATGTCTCCGGTGAAAATTACTTGTGGAGACTTATAACAGATGATTTGCGAAAACGTCAAACTGACGCTACTCGCAGCTGATACACAACTGTCATTTTCGGCATTCCGGCATCATTTGTTTACCAGCGTCCATCGTCATATTCATATTTGTAAGTTCATTGTTTTTATACATTATGTTATTCTAAAATATAATATCTACTTTGTTTTACATTCCAGATATTTTCTGTCGATACATACGAGATTTACTCCTTTGTGTTCACAAGTAAGTAATGTTTAAATTCTTGACATTGTGATTGTGATCTTTGCTGTCCCGGTGTGCCAGCGTACAATTAGTTTCTTTACGACGGGTTTATGTTTTCCGAGTGAGTATAATCAAATATGTATACGATTTGTTGCATTTGCATCTTGTCCGCCAAGAGACTGTTTTTTCTTTCTGCTAATGCAATCGGACAATCAAATGTACGGTCGACGTGCGACTCTCCGACTGGCTTCGCAAGGAAGCAGGTGTTTGATATTTTGTTATCTATCCGAGATTACTTGTTTCTCAATGTGGCGATGTATTGTCCATAGGATAATATGGTTCGGATGGATGCTACGATAACATCCAATAGGTCCTGTTTCGTAGCAGATAACAGATTCATCATTTTTCCCTCTTGATGTATGTAGATCATTCTGAGATGTCATGGGAACGCAGCCTCTTTGTTTGACTTTCCGTAGTTTAGATCGATAATAATCATTCAAGAATTTTAGCCACAGGGAACGCAAGCGTAATTCTACGTTTTTTTTTGCTTTTTACCTAGTTCGGGTAGAGGGGGATGATGATGCGGTATTTCTTGTTATAATTTTGGATGATATAGTATCGTAGACATAGATTCATCGATGTAGTGATATATGTACATACTAAGACCGGTGTATCTAAATGTTTAAGCATTACGATCCCGATACTGAGAAAAAAGGTTTAGAATGTTTAACTACTGTGAAGTAGTTGACTTTTATTTAGATGGTTCTACTAAAGAAATAGTCATTTCCACTAATCTGTGTAGCAGGAAACACTATTAAAATCCTTCAATTAACCAGACAAAATTAGATAAAAGAAATTGGGCCATAAATAGTCAATTCTTTCACTAAATTTGTTAAGTTAACCATTTGAATATACAGTTTAACTACAACTAATCGTCCAGTTTTCATCGGAATAGCAAAATTTTTCGACAAACCAATTCAACTAAATATTTGTGAAAATTGACTACTTGTGTGAAAATCCAAACACTTTAAATAGAAAATTCGACTACTTCTACTAGCTAAATTCTATTACCTAAACACACATGTAGAAAAATCAAGTAATCAAGTAGACCAAACAACCATTTTGATAATTCTCAACCGGTTTTTTGCGTGTTCATTCTCGAACAAAATGCAATCTCCTGTTCCGAGTATTTCGCATTATTTGTAGTTATGTGTATCTGTCCTACGAGTTAAGTTCTACAGTGATTAAAGTGCGTGCGATACAAGTGAAATAGTAAAACTATTCGCGTTCTTTGTTTAAAAATGGCTGATGTTTTTGTAGAGTTGCCGTCGGCTGTCGAGGATTTGATTTCTTGTGGGGCCTAACACCAATCATCGGATATATCGGGTATGTAAATGCAATTATATGTGATAAATTTTCAAATATGCTGAGAATACCGACTTTACAGGAAAGTGTATAGATAAAGAGGCACTCAAGGATTTGACGCAGGATTTTCGTACACCTTTAGCGGATGTTCAACGCAGAAATATCATCGATTGTTGTTGTTGTTGAAGTTAGATTTTATGTTTTGTTATTTTAACATATTGCAATTTATGCTTGTTATTATTATTATGTGATAAAGAAGATAAATAAAGATATTATATGTATATCACAAAACCAGATGAAGTATTTGTAGTTGTTTCACTTACTTTTCAGCAATAATCCAATCGTCTTCATCTTATTTCCAAATGAAAGTAGTCAAATTTTCAAAAGTTAGTAGGTCTTTTGTCTAATGGCATTAGATAAATTTTCCAGATTAATTCGATTTATTTAAAAATTCTTTGTTTGAATGAAAGACAAATAATGGATAATTTTACTTCAGAATTGAATGATTCATGAATTTTTTTTCTTGGTTCTTCTATTAAAAGTAGTAAAACTTACTATATGAATAGAGTTTTTAATGATTCAAAGATACTGATTTATAGACAATAATTAACTATTTTTACTAATAAATTAATTAAGTTTTTCAAATTTATTAGATATTTTAATTAAAGAAGATTAGTTAAATTAGCTATATCTTCGTAGCTATTTTAACTAAAAAGAATCATAAGCTGAAAATCAACGACGAACTTCAGATGAATTCGACTATTTCTTTAGATAACCATTCTAATTTTTTTTCTCAGTGTATCAGAATCTTAATCTCTCTGTTTGACAAAGATGACTTCATGAGTTGTGCCTTTATGGTCCTTCTCTACTATGGTATTTCGGATATCTCTTGTAATTTTACGCTTAAGTGGATCATTCTTCCGTGCCGAAAAATGTAACTTATTTGTTAGTTCAATTCGTCGCTTTATGTCGTTTGTTTTGTTAGCCTCCATGAAGTTGCAACACAGATTGTGATTTTCCGCACTAGTATGCTTGAATAAAATATTGCGTTATTTTGAAATCCAGAAAGCTGCTTCGATCGGCTATGACCATAACGCAAGGGAAAAATTTTTGTGTATGGCTGATGTTGTGTAGCTAGCTCAACAAGAGCAGGTGTTCACGATACTGCATCTGAAGCAGAGTTGAATAGAGGTAAAACAGGTGGCTGCTACTAACTGCGTCTTGTCAGGAGAAATGGCCGGCTTTGTAGCAAGTATTATCTTAGAGGTCCGGCTTCGGATTTAACCACTTTGGACATTTGCTTTCTACAATTATTAAAAGTGTATTATCTCACCTCTTAATTTGCTATACATCTCTTTTAACAGTCAACAGTCATGGTGCGAAACCTCAATACTGAAGAGCGCAAAAAATTTGCTTCCATTTTAAAGGAATACCCGGCCATATAGGACTTACTGTAATGGACCACAGGGACGGAGCTGACCGTGAAGGTCAAAAACGAAGATAGGCTCCTGCAATGAGGTCGGCGGCGGCACGAGCTTGCTGCTACGCTCAGACTCGGAGGGGGCGTGGCTTTTTGCCGCCTCATTGTCCCTGTCCACTCATATTACACGGGATTCTCGTGCCTAAAACTTCACAACACGCGGAAATAAAAAAAAAAAATTGAATTAGAAAAAAAGAGCACCCTGGCATCAGCCAGTTCAGTAGCTATTTTTGGCGCTCCGAGGCCAAGATGGCGGTAGGCCTGGGCCGTCTTCACCCACGAACTTCATATTCCCGACCACGAGGCGCGCGGGCCGATCCAAAATTTATGCGCCTCCCTTAACAAATTCGGGATGAACTAAATCACGTCATCCCGCTGACACACTTGGGACGGGCGGCGGGGAGATTGGCGTAATTTAATGGGACATATATTTCCGCGAATATAAATTCAAAAAAATAATACTTATCTGCGGGGCACATGAAACTTATCTTTTTTTCCTAACTGCCATCCAACCGAGGGGTATCGTTCACGCGCGAAGAATTAATAATCACAATAATAATTAAACAAATTTTGTGCACTTAACCATAACTTTTTCTCTAAAAACATTGTTTTGCGTAAGAGCACGTGGCAGAGCCAAAAGGAGACGCGCGCGATCTTGCTCCTATGGCGGCCAAAATCAGACTCCCGAATCGGTTAAGAGAAACCGCTCAGGCACCGGCCCGTTCTTACATCAGCCGGTTCCTTTCCCGCCAAAATTGGCGTTGCCAATTAAATTTGCGGGCCGGAAAACAGCTGATGTCGACACATAAATATCCGTTCTCGATCTGAGCGGCATTTTTCAAATTTCAATGATTTGAAAAATAAATTAAAATCACTAGAATTTCAAAAATGTCACAAAAACCGAGAATGGACATTTATGTGTCTGAACTGGCCGTTACACTACACAGAAATTCAGTGGCAGTAGGTGCTGATTGGAACAAAATTTCCGAGGCAATGAAGCGGCCTGGTAATTTAAATAAATTTATTTTCACTTCTTATATGTTTCAAAGGTTTGTTTTGACCGTTTCAGAGTGTAAGACGATATATAAATCGATGCGGGACCAATTAAGATACAAACAAAAAAAGGGAAAATTGGCATCTGGAAGTGCATTTGACAACGATAAAGAAAATGAGTCGCCTGCTGAGGACATGGACATGGACTTGTCCGTTTCTTTAGCATTTCTTCAACCCGCGAGTTCAAAAAGAAGGTAATTACAAATGCCAAGTTATACTGTAATTTTTTCAGTTCATATTGTATTTTTATTTAAAGAACATTGTCAACACTTACGGATGATGAGTCTGATATAGCAGTAGCAGAAGATTCCAATTATAATTATGTAAGTGCCAACATAAACAAAATGATTTTAAATAATTTTTCTTTTAATGCGCCCATTCTACTCCTTGGCTTCAGGGCCTCCTTAATTTAGACAAATTCTGTTTACAGAGATTAACTCTCAAGTCAAGAAAGCATCTTCAAGTTCACATTTTTTAGGCGCTCTTAAAGTACTTTTATAAATAAAATCCTTAATGTTTATATTTCTTATATATTGTAGGCCAAACCAGCGTCTTCCAAGAAGAGCGATAAGCTGACTGAAGCTTTATGCAATGTGATCGAGTTAAAAAAAAAGAGGCTGGAGGAAAAGCAGCCAAAATTAAAATACTTGTCAATGCATTTAAATCTAGACAGGCTATATGCGCAGCTTCCGCCAATCGTCGTTGAAGACCTCAATCATGAGTTCTTCAACAAAACATACGAAAGGGTTATGTCGCATCGGAGAAACAAGAATCGTAAGTTTAATCATAATAAATTTATTTCGAATCGAAATAAAACAGTTTTCTTTCAGAGACTGGAGCGCATGTTGGTGATGGTGCCGATGATAATGATGTTGTCGACGCTGATGTTGATTGTGATAATTTCGAATATGAATATCATGGCCTCGACTTTTTATCTAATTAAATAATATATTTAAGATGTTTTTTTTTCAAATTTATTTATCAATGAATCAATTTTTGATGAATTTTTAAGCCATTATTTAATTTTTGTTCGAATTTAATTATAAGACTTATTTAATTTTTGATTAATTTTTAGAAAGTTATTTAATTTTTGTTCGAAATTAATTCTAAGACTTATTTAATTTTTGTTTGATGATTAATTTTTATTGAAATTGAAGACTGGACTTGATTTCAGTATCTGCGGCGCCAAATTTTAATGATGCCATTTCATTAATATTGTTCTGAAATTACCGAATCTGCAATTCTTTTTCATGGAATCGTACACTTTTCCCAATGTGTTCTTATCAAAATTACTTTACTGCCTTCACAGAAATGTCAAACTGAAAGATGAATGAATGAATATCTGGAGAACCGTTACAATTTCGCAAAAAGGGATTGCAGATTTGGTCGTTTCAGGCCAATATTAATAAAATGGCTTCCTCAAAATTTGGCGCCGCAGATACTGAAATCTCCCCCTATAGGCAAAATATAATTCCATTTTCTTTTGCTTTATAATTTGGCAGAATGTCTTCAGCAATGAAATTGCGCAAGAGCAGTGGAGGGGCGGTTCATCAAACCACCGCATCGCGAAAAAAAACTCGGTTTGTCACACATGGAAGTAAATAAAAGAGAAAAGCAAAAAAAAAGAAACAGTATTAGTATTTAAATCAATAATTTGTAAAGGCGGCATAGCTTGGCGGTTTTAGGTAGTGTAGCTAGTTTAGCCTACTAACCATCCGATTCACAATATAATTACCTGCAATGGCGAGAGCAATATCCTATCGTCGTCTGACTTTTCCATATCCGAAACATTTTCATCGCCATCCTCCACATCGTCATCGGCGGCCTTTCGATTATCAATATTTGGTGTGCTGTGTGTGTACACCAACTCGAGAGAAACGCGAACGCAATTGCGTAATTGGTGTTTTGACGATATTGAAGAGATCGCTTGTATCTAAACGTGCACGTTTTAGAGTTTTTGTCGCGTTGTCCGTATCGCTTTTTATGCTCTGTGCATCAACAAATATACGTCACATTTATCAACGTTGACAGATGTCAAAGTATAGTACAATGGTACAAACGGTCAAGTAAACTACGGCGAAAATCTACCCGCGCATCCGATGGAGTACGGCGCGCGTGTCGCCACGGAGGCTGTTGAACTGTGGAAGGCACAGTAATCCCGAGTCTATAAAAACCCTGCGATCCGTACGGGATATTCTCCTTTTGATCGTGTCGTTGCTAACGACAGGTGAGTATTCCCGTACGGATTCATTGCGCCGACTAAATCGAATTACTTTGTGCCCCTCGGGGAATTTCTTTTCAAATACCCGCTCCTTTTGATCGTGTCGTTGCTAACGACAGAAAGGCGAAGTCTTAAGAAGATTGAGAAAGCGAAAGACGGTTGGAAAGCGAAACGAAAGTGCGAATGTTGGAGTGCGAATGTTGGAGTGCGAGACGAGAGACGAGTGCAAAGCGAAACGAAGTATGAAACCAGCGGGTATCCCCTTTTAAGCGAACTCGCCACTTTGAATGGGTGAGTTTTGAACGTAATATTGGCGCCCAACGTGAAATCCAAATATAATTCCATTTTCTTTTGTTATATAATTTGGCAGAATGTCTTCAGCAATGACATTGTGCAAGAGCTGTGGAGGGGCGGATCCTCAAACGGTTACCGTTTCACTGAATTAAAAGAATTTATAAAACCGGATTTCCTAGTTTCCTAGTGAAATAGTGAAAAACAGGAAAAATCAAAATGTCTTGCATTTTATGCGGTCGTGTCACGTCTCGTCCGTTGTTTAGGCTGCCGCGACATCGTTCCGGTTGAGTTGATAAAGAAAAACGTACTGTGTTTGTGTGTTTTTTTTTTTGAATATACAGTGTAGTGAGTATTTTCGATTTAAAAGTTTGCCAATTGGCTTAACTTATGTGAATTAGTGGTTGTCGAAAGCAGTTCTTTCTTTGCAGGAAGGTGAAGGCCGATATAATAGCCGTTATAGGGAATTCAGACTATAGACAGGATTTACCAAACCCTGGACTTAGCTTGTCATATGTGTGTGCCATATTGTACTGCGATTTGAATAATGCAAGTACATCCTACCATACATAAAGGTAGATAGTTTAGGGTTTGGAATCCTTCTACGAGCATATTGAAACTAACGAAAGTAGGAGTATGACAATTTAGTTTTTTTTTGCAAATAGGCTATATAAGTTTTAGGAACATATTTCTTTGGGAGTGATGTGATATTGAGTTAGTTGATAGAAGATGCTAGATGGCTATCAGAGTATTTAAATTAATAGAAATTAGATTTTATAAATTTGACAGAAACCTTAATTAGGAAAAGTTAATTGAAATTTTGTTCATGATCACAGGTCAAAGTACCTTAAGGTAAGATAGTGCTTAGTATTAGCAGAAAGAGGTACTGTATTATAGAAAGTATTTTTGGTAGTTTTTTTTTAGATAAACGGGACCAGGCTTCAAGGCTTACTTATATGGAATAAGTTGCCATTTGACAGCCCCAATCACCGCGGATTTCAAGGCAATTTTTTTTATCACTTCTTGTACTTACTTGGCTTCCAGCTTGATTAATGTGCATGTTCAAATTATTCTTTCTGAAAATAAATACCAGAAAACGTCGCGCAATTACCGGGAACGACCAAAATTTGAAAGTTATTTTTTCCAACCTATCACAAAATGTCACCAGGTTTTGCGGCAAAGTTCTCACTTATTACTTCCACACAGCACTTTTTCATCACTTATTTTGACAAACTTTCTCTTCAGCAGTTGCGCAACGAAAAATTCGCGTTTCGAGTCTATTTTTTTCACTAAATATTACAATGCTATGTTTATTTACATAACAAACTCAGAATGATGGTGTTGACATTGTTGACATCTTCTTCGTTGCTGTCAATGCTTCGGGTTTGCTCAGAGCAGACAAGAGCGAATTGCAAAATGCTCTCATCATCCAGTGTTTTGCCTCCAATTAAATTGCAATATTGACTGAAATGTTTTGTAAGAATTATATCAATACATAGTAGATTCATGTAAAGATCTAATTTCTAATAAATTAGTTTTCTGACCTCACACATTCTAACAAACAATTATTTAAAGGAAAGTGAGGTTATCTATTTGTTCTTTGATCGGACATTTTTAGGTCCCCAAAGCGAAACTGAGAGTAAATGGAAACTGAACGAAACACTTTCGTTCAGTTTGCGCTCTGTTCAGTTTTTCTTCTCTGTCATACTTATATGTTCTTATGATGGATTATGTATCAGTCTCTGTTCTGTAATTTTCTCTCGATATGATTGTGCATGGATAGAAGAAATTTAACACATTAATAAAGATGGGCTTGGATAGGCTACAAAAAAACAATCGGTCGCTTATAAGGTGCCTAATCTTAGTAGGTTGATCGTTGATAAAACCCCACGTTTGTATAGGTGATGGTTCGTTGCGTCAGGGCATTTCTTATGGACGAAACAGATAGCCGAGATGAATAAGAGTCGAAGTGAAATTCACCGGATGGATGCTGTAGGCCAAACAAACGATCAAAAAAGATAAGTTATAAAAATGGTAAAAATTAAAAAAAAAAAAAATAATTATAGGGATGACCGAGAACTATGTCTTATTGGCTAGTTGTATCCGTCGCTTAATTTCGTCGGTTTCGCTGGCGTCCTTTGATAAGTTACAACCCAAATAGTTGAAGTTGTCTACATACTCGATATTAAGGTGCTTGAATTGGCTGGCGTCCTTGTTTTCGATTGCATCATGGCCTTTGTTTTGCTTTCGTTGATATGTAGTCCAACTTCCTTTGCGGCGTTATTGAGGTTATGCACAAGGCTTTCTGCATCACCCAATTTTCGAGACATGATGTTGATATCGTCGGCGTACGATACTAATTGAGTCGACTTGATGAGTAGCGTTCCGCTGCTGTCCATATTCATGGCTCGAATTACATACTCCAAAGCAAGGTTGAAGAGCGTCGGTGCCAGTCCGTCGCCCTGCTTGAGTCCAGTACGAGTTTCAAATAGGTCAGTGTGTCGGTTCTGCACTCTGACCTGCGAGACGGTAGTAGTTATCGTCATCCTTGTGAGTCGCGCTAACTTTGCCGGTATACCAAAATGCAGCATAATGTTGTACAGTACGACTCGATGGACACTGTCGTATGCCTGCTTGAAGTCGACAAAGATCTGGTATACGTCGATGTTATATTCCCAGCACTTTTGAAGTAGTAGCTTCACTGTGAAAAGCTGATCGGTCGTTGAACGACCAGGTCTGAAGCCGCCTTGATACTCGCCAATGATTCGTTCTGCGTACAGATTGATTCTCTTTTCAAGAATTTTCGATAGAATCTTATAGGTCGTACAAATCAATGATATGCCCCTGTAATTCTCACACTTCAGCTTGTCACCCTTTTTGTGGATTGGGCAAATTATGCTTTTGCGCCAATCTTCGGGTATTACCTCGTCGTTCTATATTTTCAGCAGTAGCACGTGTATAGCGTTGGTCAGGCACGTTCCACCATGGTTCAGCAGTTATGCTGGGATCTCGTCAGCGCCGGGCGCTTTGTTACTGCGCAGTGACTGTATGGGGAGACTCACCTCCTCTACTGTTGGGGGTTGAACGGAACAGCTAACTGCTCAAGAGCTGGCTCCGTGGGGGATGTTGATGGTACATTGAGGAGCTCTTCAAAGTGCGAGGCCCATCGTTTGTTTACGCTTTCGATGTCGCTGATGACATCTGATGATATTCGTTCTTGACATTATATTTGAGTTTGTACGCCTGTCTAATGTTCTTACTGGCTAATCTTTAGTTTATTTGCTGTAACTGCTCATCAAAATGTATGCGTTCCTTACGTCTAATTAACTTATTAGATACTCGCCGAAGTTCGTTGTATCTTTCTTTCATGGCTCGGGATGCGCGCTGTGTGTATTGGCGGTAGGCTTGATTTTTCGCCTCAATCGAGGCCCTGCATTCGTCATCGAACCAGTCTGTTCGGCTGCGCCGGCCTTTATAGCCCACGACCTCTTCTGCAACTCCATTGATGCTGTCTCTGAGCTCCTCCCAGAACTCATGGATGCCTAAATTGTTGATGTCATCAAGCATGGGCGACAGTTTTTCCTCTTTTTTTTCTTGCCGCCGTGGCATCATCAATCAGATTGTCAACCTCGAAGATCTTGGAAGGGTTGATTCTCGTTAGGTGCACCGAAGAGATTCTGCTCCTGTAGGTCGTCTTCACCAAATAGTGATCGGAATCGCAGTTGGCTCCTCGATAGGATCGAATATCTAAGACATTAGAAGCCTATCTCTTGCTGATCAGAACGTGGCCGACTTGGTTCACGGTGTATTCAACTGGAGATTTCCAGGTCTGCTTATGGATTCGTCAATGAGGGAAACATAACATGTAAAGCTTATGACCAGGTTTCTGCCGCTCGCGAAGTGGATAAGTCGCTGACCGTTATTGTTGTTTTCGTCATGAAGGCTGTGACCCCCGGGAGTTCCCCTATGCCAGCTTTCGTTTCCGAATTTGGCGTTAAGGTCTCCTAGCAGCAGCTTGACGTCGTTTGATGGAAGTGAGTCGAAGAGTGTTTCTAGGTCGTTGTAGAACTCGTCCTTAATCGCGTCTTCTTTTACTTCTGTAGGAGCATGCGCATTAATGAGCCAGAGATTAGCGAAACGGGTCCTAATGCGGATCGCACATAGCCGCTCGTTGATGGGTTTGAAGCCGATAACGTGGTCCTTGAGCTGCTTACTCACGATAAAAGCTACTCCAAACTCCCTGTTGCCCTCCTCTTTACCACTCGGTTGGTGATTATGTATGCATTTCCCCATTTCAGTAATTCGGATGACTATCAGAGTGTGTGGTTGTGATTGGTTGGCTTGTACGTACCAGGAAGTGGAAGTACGAGCAGTGCTCTCTCAGGCGGTCTTTAGATTAACCACAAATAGAAACACACATACTCGTGTCGTAATGGGTCTCTAGACAAGCCACCCGTATTGAAATAAGAAAAGCGCGAGCAACTTGATCCACGCACATATACGTGTACGATCTTCTTAGAAAATTAATTAGCACACGAGTAACTTACTGAAGTGATTGTAAGGATGGTGAAATTAACACGAGTTGGTGCGGTGGTGATTTTACGGGAAGATGCTCTGGTTTTTGGGGAAAATTTTCTTATAAGGTAAAAATGCGACAGTGGTCGTTATAACGGTTTTCAATTCTAATACATAACGCTAGCGATACCCGCTACGTGCCCTTGAGCCCTATGTACATAAAATGCAATATCAAGTTTTTCTTGGAGTCGCATAGCCAGCTACATCAACAACTACATATATCTAGGGTGCAATAGTTATATCCAATTGAACTCCACATACAAGGTCATACTAGGTTCTCTAAATTTTAGGTCGTTAGAGATATTCTGTCGTACGTTATGACCGAATTAAGATACATTCTGAGAATGAGTGACGTTTGTATGGGAGGTACGTAGGGACCTGTTGCATGGTCCAATTTGGCTCGTTTTCAATACACCGTCCAAGATTTTCCTAATGCAAACATTTCACCAAAATTTACAGTTATGTCCAGAGTCATCATATGCGATCGCGTAGGGTCGGGAAAAATTTTTTTGGAGATAGATTTTACGGTATGATTGGCTGACATATGAAACACGCATTGGAAGGAGCCGTGAGAATAAAATTGTTACACCCAGGGAAGTGTCCCTAGTTTGATTGAAAAAAACATATCTAAAAAAATTATATGAAATTGTGAAAAACAGTGATTGGTGCACGCTTCATTTTGGGATAATTTGCACATGTGCATTTCCGTTATCATACATACATAATCATAAGTCTTTTCACATTTGTTCTTTTAGTCATAAACAATACCCAGGCCAAATGTTTATCTTAGAGTTCTATACAACATGCTCTCAACATGACGAGGTGCATAGTCCGAAAGATTGTACTTTAGACTTATAAGAATTGAAAGAATATGTATACATAGTGGACAAGTTATAAATAGCATGCCAGGAAGAAGCCCGGCTCAGTGTTAATTTAGATTTTGAAGAATAAAGATTTTAACATTCATAACAACAATTGTGTTATTACTTAACTGTTCCACTGTATTTGATTCCTGAATTGTTTAAGTATATTTCGACCTCATCGGAAAGCTACGTTTTTCGTGCATCATGACTTAGAAATTTGGAGTTTCAATGCGCTTGGCTTCAAAAATATTTATGGCTGGCGTACTCAGAGAAAGAAGACAGTGCGAATGCAAATGTTGTGTAATATTTTGTGTTCGCGCAAGAAGGGTCGGTTACCAGTTAGTGGTTAGTCAATAATCTGTAATACGCTGTTAGAAGCGAGCGGCAACACAGAGAGCACGAAAGGCGAATTGATCGAATCGGTGAATGAGATCAAGACGAAACAAGCAAGAAGCGTGGCGTATGGCGAAGATTATCTACTTAGCTACGTGCTAACGAGCGGAACTGCTCATGATAGTGACATACATTTGTGATCTTTCGGTATTCCTTTGTTTGTTTGTGGAATAAAGTATTGATAAAAGAGTTCGGGTGTTTTAAATTGTGCAAATGAAAAGCTCATCGAGTCTGGTATTATAATTCAGAAGTGGGATTCATTTGCGTGCTGCGTAAGTCGTGAGCGCGAGCGGCATAAATACAATTTGTGTAAAATAATTTACATGAGACTATTTGTGTAATGTGTGAAGTGCGGGCGGCACAAGGACAATTTGTGTAATATAACGCGTAGAAACGGGACTGGTTGCGTGCTGTGTGAATTTCGGAAAGTGAGCGTTGTAGTGAGCGGAAGAGACAGATTCTGGTGTTCGACTGCCGACTCGGGCTCCACAACCGGGATTGTAACATCAATAGATTGAATTAAACAATTGACGAAAATCCACGAAATTGGGAGGAGCTGCCTGTAGTACAACCGGTTGGATGGATATGAACAAACGTGGTCGAACTAGAAGAAGAAGCTGTTGAATGGCGCGCGTCAAGTCTAATAACGAGACAATGACAAAATATTATCATGATAATATGGCGTTGATAGAGCACTGTGAAATTCGTGGTGAGCGAGCACTATCATGTCTGATAAAAGGGTTGGCGGCGGCGATACAACCCAACAATGTTCCACTCCGGCGGAGTTGTATGTGGGATTCATGGCGGCATGCGATCGGTTTCAGGCGGGAGCCGAATCGCACAAGAGGAGAACGGACATCATGTCAGCAGTTGTCAAGATAGCGCGACACACTGAAAGAAGTCATAACGGCGGGCGCAAAAATATGAACTTGAGCACACCAGGCTACACCACAGGAAATATGAGATGATTGGATATTATTATATTATTTTATTGTACTATAATATTGGATATTATTGTAACATATGATTTACTATTGTGAATTATCTATAATATTTGACATAATGACATTTATAATGACAATTGTAATAAACGTGTGCTCGGCCTCTTCCGCTTGCGACCACCAAAGAGTAAAGACGTGTTTTCATCTCCTCCGATATATTACAAATTGGCGACGAGGATCTCAAGGCTAACGGGTTTGTGTTATATTGTATTTAACATTTAACAATGGCGAACGACGATTTAAATATCAGCCAAGTAATTAGCCCAGTGGTTAGGGCATCGAATATGCCGGAATTTTCCGTGCATGAACATTTTCAATTGTGGAACGAACGACTCGAGATGCACTTCATCGAAGTCGGCTGCACCACATCAGAGGGGAAAGTTTCAACATTGTTGAAAATGATTGGATCGGAGGCATACAGCATTATACATTGTATATGCAGCCCAACGTTACCAAGCGCGAAAACGTATAAGGAACTGGTGGACATATTAAAAAGGCATTTTATGCCACCAGTAATCGTATTTCGGGAACGAAAGAATTTTTATTCTGCGAAAAAGTCTGACAGCGAAACGGTGGCCGCGTGGTTTGCTCGGGTTAAGAAACTGTCTATGGACTGCAAATTCGGAAGCGGAATGGAGCAGAAAGTTTTAGATAAGTTCATCACAGAACTACCAACGAAAATTTTTGAGAAATTGTGCGAGGAAGATGAAACTCTGTCCCTCAGCAGTGCGCTAAAGAAAGCGTTAATATACGAGACGAAATATGCCGAAAAGTGTCAACAAGTGAATTTTGTTCAAAAGTTCAAAAATAAGCCGAAAAAGACGAACAACGAGGGAAACAATAGTTCAACGAACAATTCCCAACCTAAGAAAGTGTGTCGACATTGTGGTTGGAAGAACCACGCGTCAGATATATGCAAGTTCCGCAAAGCGAAGTGCCATTCATGTGGAAAGCAGGGGCATTTAGCGAGCATATGCCGAAACAAGGGAAGTCGTAGAGAAGATAATGAAGTTAAATACATTCAGAGTGATGATGGTGCTAATAATAATAATAATTTTTCCATTTACAGCGTAATTGAAGATGTTAGTTCGGACTTCTCGGTCTTTGCCATCGACGATCAAAGTGCATCGAATTGTTACGAGCTATCGGTGGAGATCGAAGGCAAATCAATGTTGGCAATGTGTGATACAGGAGCGCCATGTTCGCTGATGTCTATTAATGTATTTGATCGCAATTACGACAGACGGATTCTTCGATCATGCACATCATCATTCACTGGAGGCGAAACTTTGAAGTTGTATGGACAATTCAAGGCAACTGTAAACTTCAACGGCCAGAAAATAAGAGGTAACATAATCGTAACTGACACAAATAGACCAACATTATTGGGTCGGGATTTTTTGCGCGGATTTGATTTTGAGTTAGTCCAAAAATCTACAGTCAACTTGGTTATTAACGAAACTTCTCAAATCTCGGATGATTATAGTGAAATTAGTGAGTCGCTTAAAAGTGAGTTTTCGGATGTTTTTAAGAGTGGCTTAGGTAAATACAAGTTAGCCGAAATCAATTTAGCAATCATGCCTGATTGCCAACCTATATTTTGTAAGCCGCGCCCTATTCCTTTTGCGTGGAAAGAAGAAATTGAAAACCAATTGGACCAGTTAGTGAGTTCCGGGATGCTTGTCCCAACTAATGATTCAGAATGGGGCACACCTCTTGTTCCAATCTTGAAGCCAAACGGCAAGCTTCGAATTTGTGGTGATTATAAGACAACCATAAATAAATTTCTTAAGGACTTTAAATATCCTCTGCCACGTATTGAACAAATATTTGCTTCAATGCAAGGTGGCAAGCTCTTTACAAAACTCGATATGTCCAACGCTTATAATCAGCTTGTTTTGAACAAACAATCTCAGAAAATTTGTACCTGGAGCACTCACAAAGGGATTTTTTTCAATGACCAGGTTACCTTTTGTAGTCAAAACAGCGGCTGCAATATTTCAAAAGACGATTGAAGGTCTTTTATCACAATTTGAAAACGTATTTTGCTACCAGGATGATATTGTCATCACTGGACCAAACTTGTCAGTCCATCTCAAAACATTAAGAGATGTACTGCAACGCCTCAGAGAAGCTGGATTGAGGTTAAATTCTGATAAGTGCGAATTTTTTAAAAAGAAAATTTCGTACTTAGGTTTTGATATTGACGCAACAGGTCTTTCCAATAATATGGAACGCATTAAAGTTGTTTTGAATGCACCCAAACCATCCAATGTTTCCGAGAAATTCGTGGTGAGCGAGCACTATCATGTCTGATAAAAGGGTTGGCGGCGGCGATACAACCCAACAATGTTCCACTCCGGCGGAGTTGTATGTGGGATTCATGGCGGCATGCGATCGGTTTCAGGCGGGAGCCGAATCGCACAAGAGGAGAACGGACATCATGTCAGCAGTTGTCAAGATAGCGCGACACACTGAAAGAAGTCATAACGGCGGGCGCAAAAATATGAACTTGAGCACACCAGGCTACACCACAGGAAATATGAGATGTTTCAACTGCCAAGAGACGGGTAATCACATAAGCCGGAACTGTCCCAAACCCAAGTTGGAGAGATGCAAAAACTGTGGGCGAGGAGGACACACCCAATCCGAATGTCGACGTCGACGATTTGGCCCTGAAGGCAAATCGAGATCAGAGAAATCGAGCAAGGCATTTTGGTGGAGATTTTGAAGGAGACGGCAAAAATCGAGGCGGCTTCGCGAATTGGAAGACGACGAGGACGAGTTGTTATATGGTGGAAAACGACGAGGACGAGTTGTTTTTATGGTGGAAGACGGCGACGTCGAGGCTGATTTATTTGTGTCGAGGACGAGTGGTTTTATGGTGGAAAACGGCGACGACGTGGCTGATTTATTGTGACGACGAGGATCCATTTAGTAGGAGATAGTGTAGTTGGTAGGGTTCAATTGCCGCCCGCAGGTCAGTTCTTTTTAGCTCTAAATTTTAGTGATAGTAATAAGTAATTAATAAGTGAAGTGATCGATCACGGTTTCGAAAAATTTATTGAAGAAATACATAGTTGAATTAATTGAATTTGTGAATCCGTTGTTTTTGAAATACAAAAAAAAAATAGAAGGCATAAAGGGGTTGGTCCAAGTCCTCCGCATTCGCGCTTGGCGAAGGACCCAGGATCACGAACGCGGCGTATAAAATTTTAAGCGCGTGGCGTCTCGCGGCCCTCGCTCCGCAGCGAGCCGGCATCGCCCGTTCACCCGTTAAAGTTGTGCTTGGCAAAAGAGCCTGTAATAAATTGGCGCCCAACGTGGGGCAGCTACTGTGGGAACAATTGTGCAGTCGTGTGATGTTCCCCAAGGACGGCTCAGATAAGTATAATTCGTTATACCATTAAGGATTGATGCTTTGTTGTATATTCGAAAGTTTCAGGTGATAGCGACGATAGCAATGCCGCCAACTATAAAGCATTGGTCTAGACGATGGTGCAATCCACGATGAAGCTATTGGCGGGCTGGGACGTTACCATCGACACGCAGCGGTTTAAGGGCCAAGGAGGAAGTTACGAGCGCCACAATTAAAAGTAGATGGATGATACTGGACATTGTATGGATGGACGTAACGACGTAAGTTATACCAAATCTAATCTTGATCCCTAAGCCGCCAGTTACAATATGTACGGCCGCCCCCCTCCTAACGATCCGTCGTGTCCCTAGAACCCATCCGTAACAAGGCGCGGGTAAGTCTTTTACTTACGAAAAGCAATGTGTATAAAAAAGGTCATTTTAACGAGCGGGGAAGAATTGAAGGAATCTAGATACACCCTCGTTTGTGCTGCTTCACGGTTTTGGTGGGGGAGGTGACCCTTGAAGCAAAAATTGATGATGTAACCCTGAAAATCACTGCACTGGTAGCTGACTGTGAAATCGGGGTTGGCGAACTGCTAATTGGACAACCTATATTGGCATCTCGGCAGATTGATCTAAATCTAAATGTACAAAATGGTAAAGTGACACTGTTCAATGCAGGTGAAGACATAGGAGATGTGAGTGGTGAAGAAGTCACAAGCGCACCAGTGTCGGAACCTCTGCCGCTGGACTCCACATCGATCGCGATAGGAATACTTCCCAAACAATTCCATTTTCCAGGCGCGATGTTGGAGATTAGGCCGACGACGCATAAAGTGATGGTGGTAGGTAAATTAGATCAACCATTCAAAGTGGCAGGCGATATCAATGTCACACATAAATATCGGGTGAATTGTGGCGATCTTTCCGTAAACGGCGAACAACAAAGCAATGGCGGCGGGGAGATTTCAATATCTGAAATTATTTTTTTGCGAAATCGTCCGGTTTTCGAGTTATTCAATGCCAAAGTTTTACTTTGTCGTGCTCTGTGGCCGTGATCGTTCGGTCGCCACTCTGTGAAATAGACACTCATAGAGCAACGAGTTTCCAAACTCGGCACGACTCGTCGCAAGTTTATTATTCAGAAGAAGATGATAAGAAATATTCTTATCGTAGAATGATAAACTATCAATGCGACTAGGAAGTGTAATGGCTGACAACCATATCACACTCCGAATTCACTTGTCTTTGTAACGTTGATGATTACACACGGTAGTCATCAACGCACCATGCTCCACTAGGAGTTACGGTAATCAAGAGAGAGAAAGTTTTACTTTTCATACTTACTAAAACTGCCACTCGGCTTACCATGGATGCGAATAAGTTTATTATTCGATTTGACAGTTCGAACATTTTCGAATTTCTGGCCGAATGCTTAGGGTGCGTTCGATAAGCAAGTGTCTGTCTTTCGACATCGTTCGATAAAAATTCCATATGTCAATTTTTCGATATTGCTGCACTGAATTATTTGTGCGGACGAGTGGACGCGAAAGGGTAACAACCAGGTAAAGGAAGTCAACGATTGAAAAGAGGAGTGTTAGAACGCATAGCAATTATCTAGATGGTAGTGCTTGAAGCCACCAGTGGATAATGGCGTGGAATAGTCACCTGCATCGGTAGAGAGTGAGTACAACTAAAATCGCAAGGACAAGGTGGACATTGCGTGCTTAACCTATCGCTTTTCAGGAGTCGCCGCCGGTTAGGGCGCATTTATTGACGCGGGCACCGCTAATACTAGCCCGTGAAGCTGAAAACAAAATCTTTGAACGGAAAATGTTTTCCAAAAGTAAAATGCATGACAGTTCTGAACGTGCTAAGAAGGAGAGGTGCAAGCTCTGCCGTATGCCTGGCCATACCATCGACGAATGCAGAAAGAAAAAGAAAATCGAAGAAAAGCAGGCCAATACGCACACTCGAGCACCGCCACAACAGTTGAAGTGTTACGGTTGTGCCCTAAATGTTCCCCCGAAACACTAACAAAACCGGCAGTTAGATTTTGTTCCACACATGTGATGCCAAACGAAGCTATTAAGTTAAGTAGCCGACCCGCCATAAATATTAGCATCAAAGGCGAAGAAGGTTGCGCGTTTATCGACACCGGAGCCCGCACTAGTATTGCTAGCTCTTCTCTTTATGCGCTACTAGCGAGAAAGGGAATCGCGTTCCGACAGGAAGAAGTAACAACTATTTTTGCTGACAGCATCGAGCGCAGGCAAGAGGCATTGGTCACCAACGTCAACATAAAGTTAAAGCACAAAATCATTCCGACGCAACTTCTGGTACTTCCCAATTCAAATGACAACCGCACACTACTTGGATGCGATTTTACTCAAAAGGCGAAGATCGAGCTCAGTATTCCACAGCGCTGTTGGAATTTCGCCGAATCCCCAAATAAGAAGTACGACTTCACATACAATAAAGGCAAGGTTACCCTTCATAACAATATGGTTCCTTTTTACAATTTCTCGCAACTCAACTTAAAAACACCAGAGCACGAAATCGAATACGAGAAAATAAAGACTCCAGAACTACAGACGAGAATTAGTTCCATGCAGCCGCCCGTAGTGATCTCCTCATTACATCACACTCCTAAACGATCACACGAAGACGAATGTGTAAAAAAATATTTAAAGTTAATGGAAGGCCCAGATATGATTTCGCCAATGCGAAAAATGACTAAGAAGAAGAAAGACGATCACCTTTGCGACGTACTAATGGAAATAGCAAGCGTCGACATCCAATTACAAGAAGATGAAAGCAAGCGATTCATTTTAAGAGCTGACGCCCAATCGGAGCAGCTCTAATCCAAGGGGAGGGACCAAAGGAACGCCCGGTAGAATACGCAAGCAGACTACACTCATCAGCAGAACGCAACCACAGTACAACAGAGTGCGAAGCCCTCGCAGTAGTTTATCACTCTCAAGCAAACCCCGTCGAAAGGCGCAATCGAGATCTAAAAACGCAACTAGCTATTCTTGTTGTTCACCTTCCGCTTATTCGTTTCGCTATGAATAGTACTCGATGCGAAAACACAAGATTTACGCCAGCGTACCTCAACTTTGGAAGAGAATTGCGAACACTTTCGCTAGAATCCGTCTAGCGAAATTTCGGAGGCTTGGGTAAGGGTCCATGTTTCGCAGCCATAACATAGCACGGGTCGGATGATCGTTTTGTACACGCGGAGCTTCGTGTTCCTGTGCGCAAGTTTCGAATTAATTATAGGGAGGACCGAGATATATGTCTTATTGGCTAGTTGTATCCGTCGCTTAATTTAGTCGCTGGAAATATACGACGCAAATAACGTTTTTGAACGACGTGGCGGAGACTAGGGAGTAAGTAATAACTTGTTTAATTTAATTTATTTTCCTAACAAAGCCATGCGAACGTAGCGTCTAATCGGATGCCTTCTCTGGCGCTAATTATAATGCCTGAGCTATAAAAATATATTGTCCGTTTTACAGAACCACGCCCAGTATGCCTCTTGACGTGGATAATGATGATGTCTTTCTTGAATATTGTTATACAGATAGCGAAGAGAATGTATTCGTCCCAAAAGGGCTTCCATTGGACAATGAAGGATGCTGAAATTCTTCCCAGCCAGGAAAGTAATTGTTCGGAAGGAAACCGAATGCCGCTTACAAGCGTGACAAATACTCCACGCCAGCCGGATCAAAACCGTCCAAATCCTCGAAATATAGATGTACGATCGGAGGCAAATGCGAATCTGAGAAAAAGGAAACAATCGAAAATTGACAGTACCTGCGAGGAAATGTCATCCTTTATAAATTCGCAAAGCAATATTTTGCACAATCGTCGCCTACAGTGCAACTTTTTCAAAGCATCGATCAACAAGTTGCGAAACCTTCGAAGCAGACGTTATACAAAATTCAACAAGAAGTCATGAAACTAGTTCATAATGCATTAATGGATGAAAATGCGGGCCTCCATTAGAGGGGATGTAATCGATTAGGCGTCTATCGAAACGGATGAGGAACGCGAGAGCCAGCCATTAAAAATTGTGAAATCAAAGGAAGAGACTAACGCTACACCCGCTTCGTCCACAATAAAGGTATAGTGTCGACTAAAGAGTTTGATTTTACAAAATGGGAAGTCAAATTTAATGGGATCCCTCCATATTCTCTGAATTCATTTTTAGAAGGAATAGAGGAATTAAGAGAATCTAAAGGGGTCCCAAAACAGAATTTGTTCCGGTTGGCGATATAACTATTTGAAGGGAAAATGCTAATTTGATTTAGGGCCAAATCGTGCAAAATATAATAATTGCGAGTAACTGGTGGAGGGAATGAAGACTGAATACCTTCCACCAGATTACGACGATAGGGTGATGGAGGAGATTAAGAACAGAGCTCAAGGAGCGGATGAAAGAGAAAGCTGCACCGGCGCACAATGGCCTAGAAATCAGAAATTCCTGGCCACAAATTGATAATAACGGTTTTTTTGATTGAATATTAATCTAGACATTCCAGGCTACTAGAAATACTTTTTATGAGGCCAATATTCACACAAACACTTACAAATTACTATCTAACTGTAAATGGGTAATTTGAAAAAAAAATATTTTTAGTCGAAATATTTTCGCTGACTTTCATTAGTTCATGTGACGTGTAGTGAGCAAGTTATAAATTTTTTTTAGTGCTTCAGATAGTAATTTGATTCTTTTACTTCCGTTAAAAAAAATCCGAGTGCACCGGTAAGGTCATCTGTAGCAGCCCACATCATCGAGGAAGGACACACGATCCAAGGAGACAATTTGGAGCTATTACGATGCGTAAAAAGGCCGAGCGCGCTGGACCCATGGGAAAGTTTGGAAATCTTGCGAAGCGACGACAACATGCTATTAAACACGGACCACGGATATTGCCCATCGAAACTCATAAAACTAATAGCAGGTAGACAATAAAAACAACAGCGTATAAACTGAGCGCTACCTGCTCCCTTTAAAAGTGTATAGAATAAGGAACTAGATAATAATGTGTAATCGCTTGTCAGAATTAGTAGCTTTTGTGCTGAAGAAGGGGGTAAGTCGCCCCCGAAAAATATATACACTGAAAATTATTTTTTTTTTGTAGTTTATTGGGCAAGCTACTTGCATAACACAATTCAAGATTAATGACTTCTGATCTGGCCAGTAAATGTTCCTGGTTCGGAATACATGGAAATAAAAATGTCATAGACTTTTTAATTTTCAAAATTTTGAAGGGTAGCTCTGCTATTTAACAGACAAATATGAAATCTAATGCTATTTTTTTAGATGCAACAAAACAAAAATTTACAAATGCCATCGATGCCGGCATTGAAAATACGATGAACATTTTTTTAAACAAGCCAGAGACCGGCAGAGAAAATGAAAATATAGATCCTTTTTTTATTAAAATTGATCCTCTTTTTTTGTTTATTCATATATCTATGTATATTTTTATGAAGATTAAGTATTAAGTATTTTTGTTTTTCAAAAAAAGGATTATGTTACATAACTGAAAATAAAGATGAGTTATTTAATAAAAATATTCTTTGATTTTTTTGCTGTAAGACTTGTGCAGAATGCATTTACGACCAAAAAATTCGTGCAGATCCTTTTTCCTCTCAGGTATTTAGGTATTGGTCGACAATGGTTGGGGGACTGCAAGTTGTTTTGGATTCCGGTTTCTTCGCGTTTTGGTTGCTTTGCGTCCCGTTGTGTCCCTCTTTGAATTGAAAATGAAAGTAATAACAATACAAAACCCTCCAACTGAAATTATAACCCTCCATATACCAAAAGCGATACTCGATTCCGACCTGAATTTTAATCGAAATTGGTATAAAACTCCGAGATGACGAAACGGAAACCTGTAACGATAACTATACTGAAAACTTTCGGAAATGTCAGCGTTTTCCGACACACTATTCATATTACGAACTCTCAGTATTCCGAGAAGTTAAGGCTTGGATTCCAACTACGAAAAAGATCCCATATTCCGAAAGAATTCCCTCGGAATGGTTTGTTGGGGCTGTAACGATAACTGTGCAGAAAAGTGTCGGAAATGTCTCTGGATTTTCCAAATGCATCATTTGAATGTATTAGTGCTCTCGGAAATGCTGAGACACTTTTCATATGACGAACCGTCAGTATTCCGAGAGTTTAAGTCTTGGATTCCGACTCGGAATATGGAAAATAGTTCCAGTATTCCGAAAGAATTCCCTCGGAATGGTTTGTTGGGTATACTGAAAACTTTCGGAAATGTCTGCGTTTTCCGACACACTATTCATATTACGAGCTCTCAGTATTCCGGGATGTTAAGGCTTGGATTCCAACTACGAAAAATATCCCATATTCCGAAAGAATTCCCTCGGAATGGTTTGTTGGGGCTGTAACGATAACTGTGCAGAAAAGTGTCGGAAATGTCTCTGCATTTTCCAAATGCATAATTTGAATGTATTAGGGCTCTCGGAAATGCTGAGACACTTTTCATATGACGAACCGTCCGTATTCCGAGAGTTTAAGTCTTGGACTCCGACTCGGAATATGGAAAATAGTTCCAGTATTCCGAAAGAATTCCCTCGGAATGGTTTGTTGGGTAGTGATAAGGTTAGTTTAGTCTTTCTTTTAAATATAAGCACATTAGTCATTTTCACGGCAGTGATTCATTTTTGGTTAAGTTTTTATTTAATTTTGCGAATACAGTTTTGGATAATACATTGTTATAAATTTACATATCGTGCATTTTCAAATTAATCTACAATTTAGTGCGGCAAGTGGGTGGCACTCTCGGATTCACGCTTACCGGGAGCTTATTCGATCCAAAGAGGTAGTTTGAAATACCAAGCGCGTGGTATGCAAAATTATGGTATATTGTTTTACGTATTGTTGGCAAACGAATTTTTGTATGGAAATGTCAAAGTTTGTCGTTGCATATCCGGCGACTTGCTAAAACTCTCTATTATTAATACTCTCTCTCGATTACCGTAACTCCTAGTGGAGCATGGTGCGTTGATGACTACCGTGTGTAGTCCATCAACGTTACAAAGACAATTGAATTCGGAGTGTGATACGGTTGTCAGCCATACCACTTCCTAGTCGCATTGTTAGTTTATTATTCTACGATAAGAATATTTCTTATCATCTTCTTCTGAATAATAAACTTGCGACGAGTCGTGCCGAGTTTGGAGTGTCTATTTCACAGAGTGGCGACCGAACGATCACGGCCACAGAGCACGACTACTACTGTTTAATTCAATCGTTATATAAATTGTAATAACTTGAATTACCGAAACTAAAATAAAAATGTATGATCTTACTCAACTAGAATTTATCATTAAAATTGTATTAGCTTTGATATTTGTTACGTGCATTTCCACTCCACTTCAATGGCCCATGTCCGTCGTACATTATGTCACAGCCAGTTGGAGAACCACTGTAATAAAAAAAAACGAAACAAGGAAAACTGCTTGGTAACATGGAAAAAAAAGATGAAACGCGATGACTGAAGTGAAGTGGAAATGTACCGCTAACCCGAGCTATGGAGATAGAGTCGAAGACGAGACGCCGGGCAGTTCATCGGTACTTGCATTGTAAGTTGGTGATTTCGATCGGTGGATGGTGGACAGATTAACCTGCGCCTGTGGAAAACATTGTGAGTACTACCTTCCCTTTTGGCGGCTTGTACGACGCCGCGCAGTTTTCATCGGCTCGCGCATTTTGAGTAAGTTGGTGGATTTTGATCGGTGGATGGCGGATGGATTGGCCGTCGCCTGTGGAAAACGCTGTGAGTGCCACCTTCCCTTTTGGCGGCTTTTACGACGCCGCGCAGTTTCCATCGGCACGTGCATTTATTCGGTAAGTTTCGTGATTTTCGATCAGTGGGTGTACAAATTGGCATGCGCTGGGGGAAAACGCGTGACGGGCTATTTTCACTTTTGGGGTCCTGTTCGAGGCCGCGCACCTTTCATCGGCGCATGCATTTCCGGTTAAATTTATGAATTTCAATATGTTGGTGGAGCGACGGAAAGTCCGCTGTTTGACGTGTACTCCTTGTGCGTTGAGTGCCTTCGAAATTGTAATTATCCCGACGTATATGAAACTTCAAAAAATGTGCATCCCAGCTGAAAGCCGGAAATGTTAAACTTCCTTTTCCGGAAGGGGCTGCATTTAAAGTTGCACTTTACAACGAGCTCGAGGTATGGGAAAATAATATTTTTGTTCAAATATGAAAAAGGCGTAGCGAAGGATGTGTTTTTGATTGGCCTTCACTGTGCTCCGGATCGATTAAAACCATTCTCTTTACACAAGTCCTCAGGTCCATCTCCTTGCATTCAAACGTGATTGTATGAATTTTCTTCTGATACGTTTTGTAGTAGTATTACAAATCTTTTGAACAAAGCTTCGGATATTCCCAGTTTGGAGCATTTATACGGAGATATTGGCATACAAGTGAAATTAATGGATCTGTATACATGTGCATCTTAAAGTTTGTGCATCTCTGTTGATCAGCTGTTTGATAAGTGTTAGGACACTAGCTTTGAAACGGTAAGTAGCGAATTCGTAAACGAGTATGCCATTCGCATCATTGGAATGTTTCATTGGAATTAGTCAATAGTTTTTTTTTGTTTTTGAGGCAAATGGAACAAATTGGAATTTAAAAATAATTTTTAGATATTATAAAAAAAATTATTATAGTTATCAACGATGCGTTTTGAAAAAGGGGTAAATTTAATTTTGTTAATTTTTTTTTGAGATATAGGTAAGAGAAGTAGTATTCGCGTTAAGAATTAGTTTCACTTTGAGAAAAATATGAATATGAAGCAAATTTTGTTTGGCATTAGCTAAATAGGCAGGTAACATGTTAGGTTAAAAATCTCAATTCTTCCTCCTCTCTCACTCCCTCTTCTAGCTTAAATTTCAATGGGGGATTCCACTAGCACACGCCACGGGTCCCAAGGATGGGTGGGTCAAGACAAGGCGTAGGGCACTAACACCGTAGCCCATATCATGAGCCGTTTCACATCTAAGGCTCGCACGTGAGGTAAGGTAGAGAGACAATTTTCATGGGAGGGCATTGTATCCTCACATTCCTTTATCAGTAGCAGTCCATCTGTACATAGTATACATCCGTCGGATAAAGAGTTTTCTTTTCTCTCGATAATCAATTTCCTTTTTTGGTTTCGGGATTTCGACGCGTAAGCGTTCCTATTTTGCTTGTGGTTTCTCAGATTTTACTAATTCGGGCAGATGTGCGATTTGAATTAATTTGTTAATGGTGACGGAAGCCAAAGGCCTACTCTCTACTCACCCCGTGTCTTCTGATAGCTGAGCTGGTCTGCTAGCGCACATCGCCGTAGGCTTTTGTATGTAGCTTCATTTCTTTATTTTTGCATTTGCATGGCCGTAACGGCCCGACAAGCTTCGCTTCCAACATAGAACCATAACATAGTTTTTAAAACTACTTTTGAATTGGAGCCCATGTTTCTATGTACATGTACTAACGACATATAGATCAAAACCATCGTTACTGAGAGCCCGGAACTAGAATTTATTTATGTGTTAGTGGGACTCTCTGGACATTGCCTCTCATTCTAACTAATGCAAAATAATAACCATAACAAACAATTGCCGCTATATTCCCGCTAATGCAAGCATTGCCACTAATACAAAGAGAATGTACCCTTCTCAACTGCACTCTTCGTACTCATGCAAAATTGTATGTCTCGAGAGTCCAAATAGCGCATAAACAAATTCTAGTTCCAGGCTGTGAGTTACGACGGTTTTGAATAGATTCAGGATAAAATTTAATTCGAACTTTTTCGCTTATTTCATTGCGAGTGTTGTGGTCTATAAGGATCTAACTAAATTAATATTGTAAAATGGATATGTTACAAAATACTTGCATTCTAATGAATTAAAAGCTATCCTGCAAGCTAGTCCACAGGATACAACTGCGCAGCAATGACCTCGACAGATAACTTTGTGCGTGAAATCAACAATGTGCCGAATAACAGGAACGATATAAATATTTACGCTGATGTAAATTATTCAGACATGCACCCGGTAGACAATTGCAATCAATATAAGGACAACGAACTTTTCAACTTATTAAAAAGTTGGAAACTGGAGCAATTTTACGATGATTTTATAGGTGAAAATCTCGCAATTTAATCTTATAATCTCTCATTTACAGTCTTTCATTAAACTATTTATTATACAGCCGAAGATGTTAACGTGTTGAAGTTGAAGCCAAAACCAAAAGCCAGAGCACCGAGTGAACGAAGATCTGCAAAAGTCGAAAGACGGTTCAAGAAGACGATTAGATAAGACGATTCGATAAGACGGTACGGTGATTGTCCAGGATAAGTCAAAGCGACGAAGAAGTGTCGTGAGAGAAGGTTGCGTAGAAGGAAGGCGAAAGTTAAGTCGACGGATCAATCATCTTGAACAGCAGCAGTGTACAACCGTGAGTAGAGAGTCGCCACCTAAGTAGGGCTAGTGATTAAGTTTTTATTTCCATAAAACGGTTAGAATTTGTTTTAAAAAGAAACGTTCGAACGGCTTAATAGATTCGCGTGTAACGTCACAAATGTACGCAACTTAACCCATTACTGAAAGTGATTTTTGCATTAAAATACAACTCTGTGATCCGATGATCGAAAATTGATCTTTCTTTTATTCGCGCTGATAAGTTCGTTTCAAGATTCGTACTTGGTTGAAACGATCGCGAACGGCCGCATACAAGTACGTGGCGCCCACGACCCCTATTGTCTCCATTGAGCTGGTCGGCCGGCCGAATAAGTTGAGTTTGCCCTTTTCCCGCGGTGAAAAGTGTAACACTCTATTGGCAGAAAGCGAAGATGCAATTATACCACATGCAACGAGCCAAAAACTATTGCGTTAAATTATTTAATTGTTCCCGCTACATCCGTTCCATCCGAGAAAGCAAATTCTACAGCCGGGAATATTATCACGTCTAAGCGTTCAAGACTTTCCCCATCAGTTGCAAACCAGTTGGTTTTTCTCCGTGAAAATTATCAGTTTTTGAAATTCTAGCCCGTTCGCGTTCATGTCGTAACAAAATACAGTGCTGGGAAAAAAAATTGGGCAAACCATTTGATGGTCATTTTATAACCTTTTATGCTAAAAGTCTTACATGTAATTAGGGCAGCAAGGTTTTATTGGCTTTGGTAATGACACGTGATGTCAATTGCGTGATAAGGAAGAAAGTGTAGCTTGTCTAACAAAATGGGAAAATTTTGTGCGGACATAAAAAGTAATATTTTGGTTTTGGCGCGTGAAAATCTGACTACACGTGAAATAGCTGAAAGGCTGGGAATTGCTAAAAGCACCGTGGCGTGGATATTAAAGACGTTTCGAGTAAGGGTCGGAACCGTTTCAAGACTTCAGCCGATATTAGAAACGACCTAGCTCGAGCAACTGGAAATCAAGTTTCGTCCAGACTGGTGAGAAATAGGCTTGTGAAAGCTGGTTTACGTGGATTAAAGCCAGTCCATAAACCAGATCTTCCGTTACGAGTCAAGCAGAATCGATTGCAATGGGCCCAGGAGCGTGCTTCTTGGACTCAGGAGATGTGGAACAGTGTAATCTTTTCGGACGAGTCGAAGTTCAAGCTCCATTTAGGCGATGGTAGAATTCTTGTGCGGCGGGAGCCTCGAGAAAGGTTAAGCGACAAGTGCCTGCGACTACATCCTCCGAAATCTGAAGAAGTCATGGTACGGGGATGTTTTTCCGGCGATGAAAGGGGTAGAATAACCTTCAAAAATTCAAAGGTAAGGTACAGCTTCGGTTTATTGGGAAGTCTTGGAGAACCAATTAGAGCCATGGGCTCTAGAACTGTTTGGAGATACCGTGCGATTTATCTTCCAACAGGATAATGCACCATATCACACCGCCAAAGATGTAAGTATTAACTCAATACAAATCTAAGCTTTGATAATAATTGGTAAATTAATCTAAAAAATATATTTTCTTTTATAGGTGAAGAGGTACTTCCAGGAGAACAATATCGACATCTTGGATTGGCCTCCATACAGCCCTGACTAGAAACCGATCGAGAATATCTGGAGTATAATGAAGCTGGAAGTGGCTAGGAAGCGCCCAGCCTCAATTCATGCATTAAAAAGGCTAATAATTGAAACTTGGGAGTCAATTCCGGCCACAACGAAGAGAAATTTGTCCGAATCGATGAATCGGAGATGTTTAGCCGTAATTACAGTCAGAGGTGGCCCAACTAAATATTAATTGTTAGCTATAAAGCTCCAAAAACCACTAAAAATATTTAAAAACAAAATCAAATCCGTTTACTCTATTTTCGCCGAACAACCTTTTTCAGGTAATTCAATTTGTCCAAGCGTGTGATCGCTTATTTGGCAGGTATGTAATTTAGTAATAGTGGAATAAGTGTAGACACAAATTTGTTCTGAAAAATTTTTGTTTACACTTGTGATGAAACATTGCGAAATTACACACGGTAAGACCAAACCATATATGATTTTACCTGTTTTTATAGTGGTGCGTACATTAGCATTGTGCCTACACAATTTTGTTGTTGTAAAGTTCGTCCAGTCCGGTTTTGTCTTACCGTGTGATATCTCCCATTTATAAATTATAATTGGCGATCTATAAGGTACAAAACGTTTTTTAAACCAAACTTAGCATCAGACCACAAAAATTCGTTCGCGTTTAGTGATTAAAAACCAAACAAACTTTTCTTACCATGTTACTGACAACTTTTGCTTTGATTTAATGCACGGCATATTCGAAGGAGTACGCCACCATGACTTAAGTTATATATTATTGAATTTTGTTGATAAAAATTATTTTACTTTAGAAATTTTGAACTCACAAAAGCAATTATTT
Organism: Microchrysa polita; assembly: GCA_949715475.1. NCBI lineage: Eukaryota > Metazoa > Arthropoda > Insecta > Diptera > Stratiomyidae > Microchrysa > Microchrysa polita. Next base: position 31,246,596 of record OX454420.1, on the reverse strand, counting down.
AGTTACGGAGAATTTGAAATATGTAATTATTCTAAACCGATTTTGAAAGATCCATTCGAAACCATTCGAAAAAGACGTTGACATTTTGGAGCTTTTAAAGATCGATAAAAATACTCTTTATGAAATCAAAAACAATGCATCATTTAGACAATTAAACATTCCCTTAAATGAATTAAAAACGTGTTCTAAAATAATGTACAAAAGGACAATTTACAAGAGTGGTAAAGTAGAACCTCGACTATCCGAACTAATTGGTCCCAGGGGTGGTTCGGATAATCGAAAAGTTCAGTTAATCGAGGTTGTTGAATACATGTATAAAAAACCTTGGAAAATGAAAAAAATAATTATCCGTTATGTATGTACATATTACTTTAATAGTGCATACATATTGTGCATATACATACAAGGAAATAAAGAAAATATATTGCATTTGGAAGCCAAAGGCACTCGTCGGAAAATAAATTTCGTCGATTTTTGTCTCAAACTGTTTGAAGGCGAACTCCGAAAAATACCGGCCGACATTCTTTATAGCCATATACAATGACAGATTTGAATACACCATATGAACTTCCTATAAAGAATGTCGGCCGCCGGATTATCGGCAAGTGTATAATCGCGCTCCGAAAATGTAAGTATGTATTAAGATGGCAGTGCTGCGACGCGCAAGCGTATGAGGCGAACGAGTGTTGGGATTGGGAGGGTGGAAAATTGATTGATTACATACTTAGGCAAACATTTCCAACTCTGGGAGTTCGGATAATAGAGGGTTCGGATGATAAAAAACGTTTATTTTTTTTAAGGATATATGTACAGTGCGTACTCGATAATCCGAAGCTTCGAAACCTCGAATTTCCAGTAGTCCGGATCACCTCAAAGATTGTATTGTACACTCTGTAGTCCGAATTTCAAGAGCTTCTCTAATCCGAATCTGACTTTTTTCTCATAATAACAGTGATATTAGCGTCCGAAATAAAAACAACATTTTTCTTTGTTCTTGGAAACAACAAAATCTAGAATAACAGCGTGAAATTCTTCGAAAATAGAAACCAGATTCTTCGAACAATTTGATTAAATTCGTCCATTTCCTCGAAATTTAGATCAAATTAAAGGCTTCCACTAGTCCGAATTCCTCTGTAGTCCGGATCGGCTCCGGTTTTTATTAGTCCGGATTATCGAGTACGCACTGTACTTGTTTATAACAAAACAAATTTTTTTTATGCAAAGAATTAGAAATAATTTGTTATGATTTTCATTTGTGCTCATATGTCGTAAATTTACACAATATGTTAAATTCGCTAATTATTTTGCCCATAGATGATATTACCACTCGACCAACTCATATTAATTTTCTTGCAAATGGTAAGCATATGTTCAGAAATACAAGCATCTAAATTATGTAATGCATATGTGGTGGGTATTTAAATTCCAAACATTTTTGGAACGGCTGATTTTTGGTTCGCAGTTTTTTTCCAATATAAGCTAAATATTGAATTATGTAGTTCTGTATTAGTATTCAATAATAAACAAAAAAAAAAAAATGTAAAAAGCATGAATCTGAATTTTATTTCTATCTATCCATTTATTTTTATTGTTTCACAGATGTAGACATAACAGTGACGGACTGTAGGATTGATGGAATTAAGATTTAAATAAAACGGAGTTACTGCTGAAAATATAAAGAATTTCCATCAATTCTACAATTTCAGGCAATTGTTTTTACGGTAATTAGTGGTCAACTTAACAGCAAGATCTGTTAATTATACCGGAAATGATGTACGTACACTGAGAAAAATGTATGGAAGAGATTTTACTATACGGATATAGTAATCATTTAATGGAATAAGTGCTTTTGTTCTGCGGTAAAATGTGTGATAATTACTGTAGGATGCATTATAATTATTGGGCTTCTTCTTCTTCTTCCATATGGCGCTTTTACTATAAATTTGGCTGTTTATCCCAAACAAATGTCTCAACACAACACTCAGACTTGCCATTCTTACAAAAAATACTCTTGTCGATATAATATAAACTATTGTAATTTTACGTTATATTAAATTGTAATATCACAATTAAATTATGGCAAATTCAGCCTTGACTATATTACCTTAAATCACAAATAGTCTTACATCTTCCAATACCATATTGTTACTTTTTCATAAATTGCATTGTAAAATGCTGAAAATATAAAGAATTTCCATCAATTCTACAATTTCAGGCAATTGTTTTTACGGTAATTAGTGGTCAACTTAACAGCAAGATCTGTTAATTATACCGGAAATGATGTACGTACACTGAGAAAAATGTATGGAAGAGATTTTACTATACGGATATAGTAATCATTTAATGGAATAAGTGCTTTTGTTCTGCGGTAAAATGTGTGATAATTACTGTAGGATGCATTATAATTATTGGGCTTCTTCTTCTTCTTCCATATGGCGCTTTTACTATAAATTTGGCTGTTTATCCCAAACAAATGTCTCAACACAACACTCAGACTTGCCATTCTTACAAAAAATACTCTTGTCGATATAATATAAACTATTGTAATTTTACGTTATATTAAATTGTAATATCACAATTAAATTATGGCAAATTCAGCCTTGACTATATTACCTTAAATCACAAATAGTCTTACATCTTCCAATACCATATTGTTACTTTTTCATAAATTGCATTGTAAAATGGCACATAACGCTAAAAGAACTTGTGCTGAAAGTATAGGATTGTTTGCACTGTATATGCACCTACATGGTAACACTGCATTGTGCTAGCTATCATAACATATGGCCAGCGACGCGCACTATAGCTACAATGTGATTGTCTGGTGCGCAGTTGTTTTTGAAGTGTTCAGCAGGGCGGTAGTGTCTAATAATTCGGAATAGGCAAAAAGCTCAAAACTGTGTTGGCCCATGGAGGATGGAGTTTATTGCGAAAACTTTAGAAAAGTGGGGGCTTTCCTCGTTACTCCAAATCTTTATTGGTAAGTAATAGTTTTCCTTAGTTTTGTTTAAAAATATTAGCTTTCTGATGTTTGTTTTACGTTATATTGACTTGAATTGTTTATTTTGCATAGCAATGCCATATTTTGCTTGGTTACATCACCTGCAATTGAGAAAATGAATTTTCAATTTCAAATAAAAATTCAATTCAATATAACGTAAAACTTTTTTGCCCATGGTGTGTGTTTTCTCCATCACTTACCACTAATTAGTGATTAAAATGTACGAGTAATCGGCCCTAAGTGAGTGATCTCGCCTATCTTTTGAAATTTAAATAATTTACAGATCAGGAGTTTAACGAAGAGTCATTTAGAGCTCTTAATTATGAGACTCTAAAGGAAATAATAAAGCTGGTCCACGTATTTGTTTTTGGGAAAAATTCAAACATGAGTTTTTACAAGATGAGGTAACATTAATATCGGTTTTCATTGTTTAGTCTGTGAAAATTAATAATCTCGTGGTTCTTTTTATAGACTGGATAGACTGTATCGACATCAACAACATTCACGGATGTTTCAAGTGAAAATGTCAACTCCGCATCTGAAACCATTGCGACTATCACCCCCTCTACCTGCGCAATATGAAACCGGAACTTTTTCGAATGTAAGTTTCTACCTAGTTTTAAATTGGCGTAGGGTGAAATAATTTTTGAAATTTTAGTAAAATGACCACGAAGGAAATATATATTTTTTTAAATTGATAGATAATGTCGGAATGCATTAATGAAGCCGATGTAATGCTCACCGATACATCGTTCAGCAGTTTGTTTAAAGATTCAGGAATGCTTCTTGCCAGCAGTAATTTATCTGCACCTCCTTACCGGCAGCAAAGTTGTTATATAATCCCTCCTGTCAAATCATTGCAAGAAAAAATAGAAGAGTATTTGAAGTGCCCCAACGGGACTATTATTAAAAACTATTACAGCAAACATAATTGCTTGAACAAGTCTAATCGGAATAAACTGGCGTCAGTTCTTATACACAAAGAAGTGGGTGTTTCTGAAAAACCGAAGATCACTTCTGAAAGGTTCCAGGAATTGGCAAGAGGAATAACTGAATTATTTCCAAATGAAAATGCAGAAACTTATTTCGTTAAATACAATAATATATCTAAAAGGCTAGCCAGTGGGAAATTATGGGAAAGCTATAATCATTTGAAATGAAGGCTAAAAACTTACTCTGCTCAGAAATCAGAAGACGATTTTAATACGCAAGAGATTCAAAACCAATTACAAGACAAAGTAACATATCTTGCAAATCATTTAGATGATGAAAATCGAATAAAAGCTTGTTGGAATGAAACGAGAACGTATCGCTTCCAATTGATAAAATCGGATGGATACGAAATCGATAAATATTTCGAAAAATTTATTTGTTTAAATAGTCAGTTAGGAGCCCAATTATTGATGGACGACTTTAATTCTATATATCCTAACGCTAAAGATTTTCTTGTGACATGGGAGAGAGTAAATACAAGACTAATAAAATACGCTACGCTACATAAAATTAATGTATCGGAATACGTAAAAGAAGAAAGTACTTTATCGGGTTTCATAGTATTGTCGATGGTATTCAAATCATCGATCTACGTAAAGAAAGGATTATCTGGAAAGAGAGGAAGACTATCTAGCGCAGAAATTTTAAACTCATTTTTTTGTCTAGTCCCGGTAAATATTTCCTATTTCTTAATAAAAAAATATTTTCCCACTTGTCAATTTCAATTTATAACGTTGACTGATGCAATTGATTTTTCCAGGGACTAGCTGAATTGGAAGTGACCAAAAGCCGCATTAAAGACGATTTGAGGCGGGCTAAACAAAAATTTCAGCCCTCTGTTTTTCTTGTTGGTCCAAATTATGGTACGACTTTTAATTTTTATTAATTGCTCTAATTTTGAAATTGAAATTTATATTTTTTATGTACAGATGCTGTTCAGTCATCTTACGTTTATGTAAACGACAGCCTTTACTACTTTAAAAGCCCTCTTCAAGCCGTCGATGCGTGCTTTAAGCTAGTGAATGCCGTACACGCTAAATACGCCGACAATTGCGAGCCAATTTGGCTATTTCTACATAAATACATTTACGAAATTCACACCGACTGGGACAAATCATTCACAAAGTTAAGTTCTCTTATAGCGGATCTAAAAAATGATTGAATGTTATAAATGTTTCTGTACTACTTTAAGTATCAGTAGGTGTTCGGGATTCCTTCCGCTTTCGCCTGAAAAGAACAAAACACAAAGCATCATACTCACAAGAAGGAAAACACAAATATTACCTAATGATTGTCCGAGATGAATTCGAGATCCCATCCATCGCATGGCTGAGGGAGACATCCTGGCATCCTGGAAAAGAAAAGGAATTAATACTCTTCATAATAGCTGAAAAGAAATCCTGAACGCTTACCGAAACAACACAACGTAAACAAACGACACAACATAGATTGACACATCAAGATCAGCTGATCAGCTGATCCACCATATATTTATGCCATTTTACGAATAGGTTAATTTATTGGATTGATTGAATTGGAACATTACATTATATAAGAATAACCGAAATTATGTACAAGAGTTTGTTGCACTCAACTTTGCTGTTAAGTGCATTTTTCATGTAACAGTCACTCTCGTTTTGAAAGCCGTATAAGCCGTATGCAATATTAGAATTTGGATTTGATTTATGACCGCGATTGATTTTATTGATTTGATTTATACTTTGATTTATACTTATGAACTATTTGTTTCGGAATACATATATTGTTAAATTTGAAAGTCTAGTGTTTGTTATCTTGTGTGTGATTGATTTTGATTTGGTCCGTCGAGTTTTTTTGATAGATTTCATACAGTAGGTACATATCGCATATACGTTTTTTTCACAAAAATGAAGTATCATTTAAATGTACACTATGCTATCCTAAAAGATTGTATGACCGAATTGACTCCTTCATTAAGCATTTCAAAAAACATCAGTTATGCGAAGTTGAAACGAGTTCTAATCTTTATCCCCAAACGCAATCTATCACGTCAGCGAGCAATACTTGTGTTGAATTAAATTCAAGCGATGATCTTCGCAACTTAAATTTTGCTGATCGTGAAGAAATTGCACAAGCTAATGCACAATCTTTTGATTTACAGCAAGATATTAATGAAGCTAATATTAATTTAATTTCAAGTTTATACAAAGACCAGAAAATATGTAAAAAAAAAAGTATTCAAAAAACTTTACAATTTTTTCATAATTATTTGAATTCACAATATGTAGCTTCTTTTGAAAATATCGTAAGAGAAAAAATACTTCAATTAAATCATCCTGATTGTGGTACTTTACTTTTAACTATAACGAGCTTATTCCAAGATTTACGATCTTCCTTGTCACCAATATTGACTGAATATAAAAGAAAAGCATTTTTGGAGTCATTCGGATTATATTTTACTGCCGAGTCAATTACAGTTGCTCATAGAATAGACAAGGTTAGAAATGGCAATAATATCTGCTTGAAGAACGTTGATGTTAAAATATCCTATGTATCTATGCAAAAAACTTTAGTTAGATTCTTTGAATCTGACGATGTACTGTTAGAAGTAAAAAGATATTATCATCACTTAGTCACGGATGAAACTAACGTAATTTCTAATGTGATACAAACTCCCCTTTGGCGATCGAAAATTGCACTTTTTAACAATCTTGTACTTCCATTAGTAATATATTTCGATGAATTCGAAACAAACAATCCTCTTGGCTCTCGTGCTGGTTTACAACAAATAGGCGGAGTTTATATTTCATGTTCTTGCATACCACCAGGTTTTATTTCTAAACTAAATTATATTTTCCTTTCGTGCATTCCGACCATTGCTGGAGGAATTAAAAGCTTTAGAGACTGAAGAGGTATTGATTTCAGGGGAAAGAGTCAATTTTATAGTTACTGCATTCATCGGTGACAATAAGGGATTGAATTTGTTATTAGGATTCACTGACTGCTTCGTGGCGAATTTTTTTTGTAGACACTGTAAAATGTGCAGAAAGATTTGTCAAAAAAGTTTAGTTGAAGACCCGTTAGTTCTGAGAAACAAAATCAATTATGACGAGGATATTTGAGGCAGTTATTTCCAAAACTCGCTTCTTGCATTTTGGAAAATTTCAAATTAGGTTTGGTTTTTTGCAAATAATTAAAGTCTGACTTAGCTTTTTCCCTAAAAATTTGACATAATAAACTTCTTACTGTTTGGAGAATATATTGAAAGACAAAACGATTTCAAGCATTTTTTCTTGACTTTACAATCAAACTTGAAACTTGGACATTGCTATTTTTTTCGAAATGCAAGAAGCGAGTTTTGGAACTCAGTGCCAGATTTTAACTAATAACGTAAGCTTAACCGGAATAAATACGAGGTGCATTTTCAATGAGTTGTCATTTTTTCACGCAACAGAAAATTATTCTGTTGATATAATGCATGACTTATTTGAAGGCATCGTTAATTTTGAATTAAGTCTTATTTTAAATTATTATATATATGACAAGAAATTGTTTACGCTTGAGATGATTAATCAACAGATAATTCTTTTTGATTACGGAAAACTTGAACATATAAATAGACATGTTAGACAAGGTCGATGATTTTTCAATAATGTCGTTGAAAAATATAGTTGAAGACCATCATGCTCTGTTCTTATCGCTATTTCAATTGCCACTGAAACCGAAGCACCATTTTATGCTGCATTACCCTCGAATTATTAAAACCATAGGTCCAATTGTTCATCTCTCGTCGATTCGATTCGAATCTAAACATAAAATACTTAAGGATATTGCTTTGTCTACAACTTCCGGACGAAATATTTGTCATACAATTGCTCAAAGATACCTATTACGGGAAAGTTTTAGTTATATTGAAAAATTTCATTCGCCTATTGAGTTTAGTAAGGAATGTACACCCAACACTTTTAATTATGAAATATACCTTCAATCTTTTATAGAAAAGACAAAATCTTCCGTAAAGTATTATAAATAGGCAAATATTAATAATGTTCGATATGCTGTAGACAAAGTTATAGAAATTGGTGAAACGGACGGATACCCCTTATTTAGAAAATTTTTTTTTTAGTTTCATTTCTTCTTGCTTTTATTTTCTTCTTGGCGATTCCATGGCACTCTAACGTTTAGCCCCATTTTTTCCCTTTTCTTGAAACAATGGAAAAGTGAAATGAAACGAAACGAAAGAACGGAACTGTAGCAAATATGCAGTTATTTTCTGGTCTGGTACTGGTTTCAGCTAGTTGGTTTTCGTTCGGTGGTGGTTTGTCCTGTCTGCTGTATTTCTTCTGATCTAAGACCATTTCTAGAAGAATTTATCATTATTCTCGAAAACGAATCCTTATCTTAATTTTTACGTAAATTTGGTTTAGTTGTTTAGATGCCGCGGTGCTACGGAAAACAGGGTTCTGTTAGACAACTTACCCCCTAACCAGAGGCAAAGGAGAAGGAATGCATAAACATAATACAAACGGGATTAATAAACGGCTACGAGAAAGAAAACCTGGAAAAACGTATCAAACGGAAAGCAATTGAGGTATGGAAGAGACAACTCACGACATTTTTTGACACCAACACGAAAACGCCCACAACTCGGGTGAGTATCCCAACATCAAGGCTATTATACCCGATGAAAACCCAGCTAAAGAAATACGGCATCGAAATAGTGGGGTCAAGCAGGAATGACCAACTGAAAACACGGCTCACCAAGGAAAAAGATCCCCTGAAGAACGAAGAGAAAACCGGAATATATACGATCACATACCCCTAGTGCAACATAAAATACGTAGGGCAGCGCAAACGACTAGTTGTTACGAGATTCAAGGAGCACACAAGGCATGCCACCAACGCCCTACGGAATGGGAGACGGGAAATTCAATCATCGGTTGCGTCACACATAAAAAAAACTGAATGGATTAGTGCGACGTCGAAATTACGAGGCAGGTAAGAAAACCGTCAAAACATGATGTGTGATCAGCCTGACGATCATAAAACCGCGCCAAACCAACGAAGGAATGACGGCAAGGGTAACTGCGCTTCGAAGCTAATAAAACTCGGTGGTAGGTTAAGCCAGGTAAAGGGTAATTAGCACTATTTATAATTTGTATTGGTTTTATGTAAGCTTTTGTAATTTTGTTCAAGTATATAATAACACGCCATTTGCTGTAAGATTTAAAAGCATATTCACTGATGATCAAAATAAGTTGTTTTTGAAATGTACATATGCTAAAATAGTGTAGCAGGAACAATTTATAATTAATACATAGTTTAGAGGAACAAACCGGAAAAAAAACTTGTATTTTCGACATTATCAACAACATCAGTAACCTGAAAAATTGGAAATTTTGGCAACGATGGCCCGACACTGGATAAGAGATTTTTTATCAATGAAGATTTAACAGTCAACATATTTGAAAATTAAAAAAAATAACGTTGAAATACCAAAATCTGTTTTAGGCAAATATTTAAAATGTGTCCTTTTTTCTAAAATAGAAAGTTTGATAGATTTTACTGATAACCGTAATAATACAGAAGACGACATTAAATATAAAATTTTAAGCGATTTAAAAAAAATCAAATCAGAACCGGAATCATTTTCAAAATTGAAATTTTTACATACCCAACATTCACTTTTATTCTCTGCTCAGGTACGTTATACTGTCGATGACATTTTAGTGTTTCCAATGTTTTACTTCTTTACATTTCCGGACGCTTATAAATATTTCCGTGATACGGGTCAATTAACTATGCCTCACCCTAGTTACATAAAAAGTTTTTCAACTAGCAATCTTTATACTGACCTTAGAAAAAGCATAGTAACCCATGCCATGCAGATTTGCCACTACAATGTACCGTTACGAAATTCGGGTTTAATTTTGACATTAAAAATTGAAATTGACATTTTTGCAAAATTCAAAACGTCGTATCTCGGAAGATACGAAACCATTTGAAACGTTCGATATGTGCTTTTATTGTAAATTTTGTGTACTTTCAGAAGAATATGAAAAATATTGATTTGGCTAAAGTGGAAGCTAGAAAATACGAGTTTTTACAAAAAGTCGTGCTTTTTTACAAGAATCACAAGAAAGGCAATTACTCCTTAACGGTAAAAGCTAGAGAAATAATTTTGGCGACATTTTCCCTAAAACTTCCTGTAGAGTCTACCATTGGTCTATGGCTAACCAGTTGCGGGACACCCTGTATAGTAAAGTTAATGAAATATTAAGCTTCTTCAAAGCATTGGTTTTGAAGAAGTAACAATTATTTCGGACACAACCGCGTGATTTCTATTCATTTGAACTCTTTATTCCGCTAGGCGAACTTCCTATATGTATATATGAAATAACCTTTTGTGACAGGAAAAAAATATTCTACCTATTTGACTCCGTCAACCTTTTTAAAAATCTATCCCGAACAATCGGATTAACGAAAAAAACACAAACGCCTCAATTTCAATATCAGACAACAGATGTTGCAAAATTTTCAGTTTTGAAAGAAGGAACAATTTCTTTCAGCTCCAGCATTAACACACAAATCGGTGTATCCCTCTTCCTGCGACAGACAATGTACCATATTGGCAACAAACATTTTTAACGAGAAGAATATTTTGGCTGTTAGGACTTTTGATCCAAGTTCTGTTGGCACAATACTGTTTTTGGAGTGGACAGTGTTAAATATAAAGCATCCATATAAAGGCGACAATTTGAGTAATATCTACGCCGATCCTATTAAGAGCTTAGAATCAGGTTCGTACAAGTTTCTGGTAAATTTTACAACCTGGCTAATAGCGTGAGAAACTTCGAATCAGCCTATCAGAAAACTAACTTCGCAATCTCACAACGCACTCATTTATACCACCGGGAGTTTCTTAAATCTTACTAAATATTTATTGAAAGAACTGAAATTCTCATATTTCATTCTCGGGAAATTCCAATTTGATCCCTTGGAATATCGTTTCAGCAAGTACGTGCGGAAGAGCGGAAGCAAATATAATATTTCCGTTCAACAAATCTTACCCCTACCCCCCATACAAATGACTCCTTCTTGATATTTCATTCAGCCACAACTTTCGACAAAATATCGCTAGCGATCTAAAATTTTGATTAATGCCTTATTATGACATACACCATCAACTCAAAATGGATGGAAAGTGAAAAAGGCCTTACCATCACTAACCCTACCTCCCCTACAAAGCTATATTTAGACATACCTTTTGATAGAATATCGCGAAACACTTCAAATTTGTGTCAAATAGTAGCTTTTGGAAGTACCTTTAAGATATTAAAAGTGCACCAGATCCGACTCATATACCCCCTCCTCCCCTACAAAAAAAAAATTAAATTGTAAATTTTAAGTTTTGTGTGCCCTCTAGGCCTCTACATGGGTATAGGGCAGCGGTCGGCAAAGTGCGGCTCGCGAGCCGCATGCGGCTCTTTAGCTCATTCAGTGCGGCTCTTCAACGAGTGGCACCATATTTTGTATTTATTATTTTTTATGAAAAGCAAAGTTTGCGGGTTGAGTCCAGAAAACTAATTTCTCGTTACGTTACGTATTTATTTTAACAAACATTTTTTTTACATTAAGTTAATAGGAAGAATGAGCTTGCATCTTCTGCGAAAGTTCCGAAACATTAGGATTGTATGTCGTTGTTTTTAGTTTTAAGCATGATTCTAGGTTTTCATCGGTGAGACGATTTCTTAAGTTATTTTTGATAAGGTTCATGCTTGAAAATGACTGCTCGCACGAATAAGTGGACCCAAAGAAAATGGCAAATGCGTATTTTTTGACCTGATCATACGAATTTGGGATACTTTTCCATGTGATGAAAATAATAATTTCTTCTGTCTGCAGACTATCAAGTAGAAACCACTTATGATCAGCACTTAACTCACATTTGGTTTTGCTAAGATCTTCCAATTCAACAGAAAGACGCTCAAATTTAGAACTCCACAGTTCCTTATTTTTCAAGTCTAACAGTTGTATTTCAAATGCGGCAAGATCGATCTCAATAAATGGACTGAACTTCAAATCGGCGATGTTTGATGTGAGTGGCTTCTTCACGAAGGCTAACGTTGTTTCTTTGTTACTTCTAAATTCAGCAAATCTCTCCGAAAATGCATCTTTCATTTTCAAAACTGTCATTTTGAAGAATTTTTTGTCGATTATCGCCTGAGTTTTTTGCCGATAATTTAACAGGTGTGGAAAGTGAATAAGGGTTTCTCTTTCCAAGTCTTGCGCGAAAAGAGAAAGTTTACATTCAAATGAAATTACTTCTTCCAACATTGAAGAAAGGGTATTGCCTTTTCCCTGTAGACTTCGGTTAAGGATGTTGAGATTAGATGTCAGATCCACCATAAAGTAAAATTTCTGGGTCCACAGATCGTCCGACAACTCTTCAAAAACAATTGCTTTTTGCTGAAGAAATTCTTTGACTTGTGGGAAAAGGTTTGCGAAACGTTTTAATACGTTTCCTCGAGAGAGCCAGCGGACTTTGTTATGCATTAACAAATCTGAATATTCACTCCCAACTTCCGATAGGAACTCTTTGAAATTTCTGTGATTAAGAGCCTTAGCCAAAATAGTATTTACAATTTTGATCACAACATCCATGACATTTTTTATTTCGTCGGGAAATGTCTGCGCACAAAGGGCTTCCTGATGGATAATGCAATGATATGTAAATACATTGTGGTTAATTTTCTCTTTCAAAAGAGCAACAAAGCCTTTTCGCGGTCCGGTCATGCTTTTTGCCCCATCTGTTGAAATAGAAATGATTTTATCGAGTGGAATTCCGTGTTTCTCTAGGCAAGATACAACGGCTTCTACGATGTCTTCTCCGCGTGTTTGCCCTTTCAATGGCAAGAGCCCTAAGAGCTCCTCTTTAGGACCCGCAGGTGCAACGAATCGAACAAAGAGCGACACTTGTGCTGTGTCAGTTACATCAGTTGACTCGTCCACAGCAATTGATATAAATGAAGCACGTTTAATATCGTTCACTTGTTGATTAGTTATATCTACAGCCATTTTCGAAGCCCTATCACTAACCGTTTTAGCAGAAAGGGGCATGTCCTTTATTTTTTTGAGAATTTCCGATTTGTTGTTAAAATTTTTAAATAACTCTTCTGATGCGCTTAGAAAGCACGTTTTAATGAAATCTCCATCTGTAAAGGGCTTTCCTCTTTTGATAATTTCATGGCTTACAACGAAACTAGCAATATTGGTATTATTTGACGATTGGACCCATTGTCCGAATATTGAAGTCGATTGCTGGTTCTTTCTGGATAGTTCCTCGATAGCTTTTTTTCTTGAATCACCAGGCGGATATTTACTAGCGAAAGTTGAATGCTTCGTAGAAAAGTGTCTTTCCAAATTCGAATTCTTGTTATTTGCCTAATTTCTCTTGGCATATAAGGCATACCGGAAATCCGACAGAATTTGGTATAAAGGCAAACGATTCCGTCCACTCAGCCCTGAACTCACGGTTTTCATCTTCGACTTTTCTTTGCTTTCGATTTGAGGCCATCTTTAAGAAAAACACTTAAAATATTATGGGAATATTTTAGACTTACAAAAATCACGGCGGTTAGGATTATGTGTCTCATAATAACATGAAATAGGAATACCTACGATAGTTTTTCGTTTCTCTCAAATAACGACTGAACTTGTCTAGTTGCTGAAAAATGTACATATTTTAGGTTCATTTTAAAGCCTTGGACATAAATTGTAGTCTCACCTGCACCAAGGAATAACTTTCAGGTGAAGAACAGAAATTTTTCCTTTGCTCGACAAACAGCCAACATTATATATGAAAGATCCCTTGAATTACAACAACAAACATTTGCAAAACTTGCAGTGAATGGGAAAGTGCAAATGCTACACACGGATAACAATGCACACGTCCAAAGTTTCAAATAGTCAGCCCTGGTATGAACTTTTCCTTTGACAAGAAAAATACGAGCAAAAATAACGGATCTTTACAGTTAGGAGCTCACATTCCTGCTTGTAAGATGCGTATCTTGTACACAAAATTTGCGATATGGGTGCAATATTTCGTGTAGTTGGGACTACAAGTAATTTATTTGCAACTAAGCTGTGCTTCTTTTGCAAAGATTCCGCAAGATACATAATTTCCTTATTCATATTATTATCAATCTTTTGTGACATCAACAGGAAAGTAATATAACAAATTGATAAAAATACATATTTCAAAGCGGTAGGTATCTACTGTGTGGGAGAAATGTGCCCTTTCGCAGGGACATTCAAAAATGGCAAAGTAGCTTTAAAAAAAGTATCTTACACACTTTTATTTCCGATCCTTCACTTACTTTGAAACTCAAACTTTTTGAATTTAAATTAAATTAGACATACAAAATAGGAGTTTCAAGTTCAAACGTACACATGCAAATAGGATGTATAGGAACTCGAAATAGACAGACAGATTCAAATAATTATGCATACATAATGTAATTATTTTTAACAATTTTCTATCGATAGTCGTAAATAAAGAAATTTCAATAAATCAACTTAAGGAATCCTCTTAAAAAAAAAATGATTGGCTCTTTGGATCCACCAAATTGGTATATACGGCTAAATTTGGCTCTTTGGACAAATAAGTTTGCCGACCACTGGTATAGGGTATACACCCATCGTGCTATTCGCACGATTAGAACTCGGTCTCGTTTTTGTTTCTGGGTACTGTAATGGTTGCACGGTCAACAATAGTGACAGACTTTTGCGGTCGCGCACGCACATCCCAGAAACATACACCAAATTTCCAACGGGGACGATGGCGACGCGTTGAGACGTCATTTTTTTCGTTTGGTTTTTGCAATTTTTTTTTTTAATTCTTCATTATTAACGGTGTTAGAAATTAACAAAAAGTGGCGTTTTTAATAACTTTCATGGGGGCGGAGGCATATTCGGTGCTGCGAAAGTTGTACCTCCCAGACAACACATGTGAAAAACCGTTTGCGGAAGTGGTTAACAAGTTAAAACGGTACTTTGAACCGGAAGTTAACGAAATAGCGGAATCGTATAAATTCTATAAAATTGATCAAGGGACCTTATCAGTCAAAGAATATATTGTCCAACTTAAACAGGCGGCAGCCTGCTGTAATTTTGATAAGTTTCTTAAACGTGCCCTCCGCGATAAATTCCTATGCGGAATTAAAGACAAACATTTACGCGCTAAATTGCTAAAAATAAAAGACTTAACCTTTGAAACAGCGTGTGAAACTACACTAAGCTGGCGGAATGGCGGAACACGAAAGTGGTGAACTATCGGTGCCGAATGTGAGAAACAAAAAAAAAATATGACGAAGTTGTATTTATCAATAACATAAGCTTAACAGGAATAAATATGACAACATTCTTAACCCATTAGTGAATATTGTCCCTGTAAAGGTACACCATTTTCCCGTTCTACCGACAGGTTTTTGATTTTGCACTAGAAATATGTAAATAATGACAACCAAATATTAACATCTCAGTTATCTAACTAGCTCTCATTCAGTTATTTTTTTTTTGCAGTGAGTAGTTGATATACTGTGAACAATGAGTGGCAGAATTTCAAAAAATCTTAGAACGTCGGGTCGAGTGCGCTTCACACACACACACCTGTCATTGTTTTGTGTGTGCCGAACAGACTCATTTGCTGCCATCGTCGTCGAGTGCGCTTTCATCTTGCTAGATGCCGTCGTCGCCGCCGCGTTGTGCTCACACACTTTCGAGTGCATTTCGCTCGCACCTTTCATTGATTTGTGTGTGCCGAACAGACTCAGTTGCCATCGTCGTCACCTGCCTCTGGTATTTTTCAATAATGGCTTCCAAAGCTCCAAGAACCCCCAACCGGTACACACTTGCTCGCAGACAAGTGCCGACAGAACAATGATGTTTACCGAAGAACAATTTCAACAATTGTTGAACCGGGTTCAACCAATTGCGGATGCCGGAAACTTTGCGAATTGTACCTCGAGGTTTCGAGGAGAACAAACCAAGGATGTCGAGGTGTTCTTGGATGCAGTGCTAACTGTTACGAAGAAACGTCCGCAATCATATAAATCGGTCGGATGTGCGGTCATTCGAAAAAAAATTATCGCAGGCCCTTGAATTTGAACTGACGCTGCGCGAATATAAACAGAATGACGAAAAAGTTCATCAAAACCGTAACAATAAACAAAGACCGAAGTGCGTGTATTGTAGAAATTTCGGACATAACGAAACCGAATGCCGAAAAGCCGTGAAAATAAATAAGACTCAACAACAGTCGAAACCTTCGACTCAAACTCATTTAAAGTCCTTCTAATGTCAAACCCCGGGTTACATTCCTACAAATTGCCCAAAGTGCAACCAACCATAAACCGTCCGCCTTAGAGTTTAATAACGTCACCATGAGTGGAGTATAATGGCTGTCGTCCCTGCGTGAAGATCGTAGTTGAAGGCCATGTCGGGGCTGCGTGCTTGGATACGGAAGCAAAGCGAAGTCTAGCAGGCGCCCAACTCACGCATTTGCCTGTCAACGATGTTGTGAGTACATCAACATGACACTCGCTGCTGGAAATCAATCGCTGGTTCAAGCATACGACGTATCTATACACATTGAGGATAGAGCTGTCTCCATCTGCTTATTAGCAGTACCAGAACACACCAACGGGAGGATGCTATTGGGAGCCAATTTCATAGCTGCGGCAAATATCATCATTCATCTGCCCAACGGATATTGGTGTTTTCAAGATGAGCTTGTCAAGGGTTATCAATTCCTGAACCTTATATATATCAATATCATAGATGCTCTCCATGATCATGAATGCAATCATTTATCTTGTGAGCAGACAACTGCTATCAACTCTCTTCTCTCCTGACCGAATACAAGCAGCTCTTTGGTACGAGCGATGAGCCAACTCCTTACGCGAAAAATTCAAAAAAGTTGAACGACGACACCGCTATTGCTGTTGCTCCTTACCGTTTATCGGAGCCCAAACGCAAGTACCTGGAAGCAGAATTCAGAGGATGATCAAGAATGAAATAATCGAAGATTCGGATTCAGCATATGCGGGGAGCATAGTGATGGTTCCAAAAGGAATTGATGGATCGCGTCGACACTATTCGACCCCTTTTTCCAGACCTGAGAACCACGGATGGATTCGTGTATCGACGCGGCGAGTATGCGACCGGAAAAGAAAAACAGGAACAGCAAGCCTGGAAGCTAGGAGCCCCAAGCGGTTTTACTTCAGAATTAATTGACTTGACGAGCACCCCCTATGTGCACATGGAGATATCGCCAAGACCCTGCATCGCCTAAGAGACCTGTTCTTCTGGTCTGGCATGGCGTAGGAAGTCAGCGAGTTCGTGTCCTCCTGTAGTATATGCAAACAAAAATTTGTGCAACGAAAGGTGCACTCGGTGCACTAATACAACAATGCGCGAATGCCTTTATGTGATCGACATGCACGAAGATCATGACACGCACACCAGCAAAAATGCACCGCCCGGGGCTATATAAAGAAACGCAGTTTTTTGACTCGAGAAGTAATTTTTTCGCCAGACGTCGACCTAGTACTAGCCACCAGTCCCCAAGGGGAGTAGTACCAGCAACCAGCCGCCGTTAGAGAGGAATAGTTTCGATCACCGCGTTCGAGTGGAGTAATCCACTCCAGTTGTCGCCGCGTCGGGTGCCTGCTCCCTCCCGTCGTGCCAACGCGACCCTCAGTGGAATGATGTGTGGTGTTCTATCTGGCGAGATTCGGCTTAGTGGTCCGTGTCAAGCTGACGGAGAATGGGTGTATTGGTGTTATGCAGCAGAATGAAGGTGTGAATACGCAGTGTAGCCTCAGTGATGCCCGATTGTTTCGCTATACGAAATCGAAAATGTAACATTAGCGCTCAAACATTTAGCACATATTTAATGCCTATTGTTAGGCAATCTAATGATGTTTAGCCGGTACACAAACCATTCTGAATCCATTTGAGATAGTCTATTCGCGTACTACATACATATTTACGAACGTCGGCTTTGCTAACAATTAAAACGATGGGGCGACAATTTTCGTACTTGTATGTACATAGTATTGTCCGTTTGATGTACAACCTGTATGATATTCTTCCGATCATTTTTGGTTCAAGAGGGGATTCGTCTATGTATGATCTAAAGGCTCTAGAATCAGGGATATGGGGGGAGGAGAAAAAACGGCTAGAGAGATTTTTGGCGGGAAAATTAATGGACCAGGGGAGCTGAGGGAAGGAATTTGAGGGAGGAGTCTGAAGAAAGTCCGAGAATAGGATTAGGGGAGTTCGTTTTAAGGCTGGTTGGGAAAAGGTTCTAGCCGGAGGGCTGTTAAATTGGAAAGGAGAACCAACCCACGTTTTTTTAAGAAGTTATATATATTAGAATTCCATTAATTAAGAAACTATTCCTAACTGAAGAAAAAAAAAAAAGATAAAAGTTCGTTAAAAAAAAAACTGGCACGGGAAGAGTGTTTAAAAAAAAAATGTGAATTGAAATAAAACGAAAAAGTAGTGCACGGAAAACAAAAAGTGTCTTTAATTAAAAAGAATGTTTCTTCATGTTCTTCGTATAACCAAAACGAACAAACTAATGTACATATTTAATAAACTATCGTCGTCTTAAACTCAGGTGCATGCGTGTGACTGTAGCCATAGTTGGACTTGCCCAGTGTAACCACAACGGGAGTTGCCCCTTAGTTAACCATAGCAGGACATACCCATTATTTGATTCGGTTTCCTTCCCGCCCGGTTACATTCAACTTAAAGTTAAGTTAAACCAGCATTTTTGAATGCAGTGCATATCGTTGTATCGAATGGTTGGAGTGAATCCCTATCGAATGCAGAATTCTGCAACATGTCGTGATTGACGTCATCAAGAAACCGTTCGATCAGTTTGCGAAAAGTTGTCATCAGCTGTTAAGTTCGAAAAAAAAATCATTTTTCGGATATTGACAGCATATCCATAGGCGTTTGTATTAGTTTCCATCTGTAACGGAATAATATTCAAGAATACTTAACGTAAAAATAATTCAATCAGATTTTAATGTTTTTTTTTTCTTTTTTTTTTTTTGCATTCAAAGTGTAGGTAATTCTATATAATGTGTATATTGTGATAAAGGAACATCATGGCGTTTTTTCCGGCTTAGAGTAAATAATAATTTTTGGTTCCAGCTGAGCTTCGACGGCGGTTGCAGTCACAGTGTGGGGTGAGTTGTTGTTTTTTTCTCTTTTAAATTTAAATACACTGAAAGGGAAAGACGAAATGAGTTCAATTTTCGGAATTAAAAATAAATTGTACATGGAGTAAAACTCAATCCACGTCTTTTTCTTCCGGAAGACGACACTTAACTTTGTGATGCCGTGCGGAGACTTCGGTGGATGAGGCATGAGATATTGTCATAATGGAGTTTTTTCAGCCAAATTTTTTTCCAGTAATCTTTTTTCAGATGTTTTAGTTTTTTTCCCTCTAGGTATCGAAGGTATGCGATTTTTTTTTGTCATTGAGCATACGAGAGCCACAGGTGGGAAAGTTCCCACCCCATTACTACCAAACAGAGCAAGAGCCAGCGCATACCGCCGCCTGCCTGTTGAGAAGAATGCGTTGCAACGCCGATCCAGACCTTCACGGTCGAATATTCGTTCTCTCCGTTCAGCCTCGAGCTGCAAGTCTCCCCTCATTACAAAAACTTGGAATTTGCGACCCGTTGGGCCCTGCTGTCCTCTATATGAAGCCCCCTGTGTGCGAGATTATCCCTCCCATCAATTTCCATTGTGTTCTGGACTGCTAAAGACGACTATCGCCCATAAAAATGGCACGGATAATCACAATCCCTGCGTGATGATCAAGCAACTCGTGGATATCGAGGATCGCCGAATGACGCGGCACTAACACTTTTCAACGCCATAGCGATAAAGAGGGAGACCACCTCATTTTAATTTGGATTGTGCGCGATGCTGTCGACGTTAGTGTCATTCTACATATTACCACAGATCAGATATACATAGATCAGGAACTTAGAACAAAATAATTTTGCCAGAGGGAAACCACTACAAATAAATAATGTGAGACGAATAGAATTTCCATTAAACTGCCCATTGTATTGAGAAAGACAGCTATAGCTAATTTTTGTTTACCAGAGAGTCATAAAGTTTTACTTTTAAGTGTATGCGTGGTCGAAAACATTAATTGCAGTCGTGTGCGTTAACTTTTTCAATGAATTGCATTAGTGTGTAAATTTTCGTCGTCGATATTTAGAGTTGCCGTGTAATATCGATTCCCTGACCGCAAATGGATTATCGTCAACACATAACATCAAATCATACTTCTTTACGTACAATAAATCGATTCACAATTTAAGAATGTTTTTCTGTGTAACTATCACTCTAAATAACACTTTTCAATTAACATTTTTAATAATTTGCGCACTACGCTATTGTAAATACCGAAATGGTAACACCGAAAACGAAACGAAAATGACACAAACCCCGCCCCGATGCCATTTTCGTTTAAAAACAATGGATGCTCGGTGTTACCATTTCGGTATGTACAATAGCGTAGTGTGCATAATCTTAAAAATTTCAATTGAGATTATTATTTTATTATTTAGAGTGGTTGTTATATAGAAAAACGTTCTTAAATTGTCGATAATCGTTTTATTGTACGTAAAATAGTATGATTTGATGTTATGTGTTGAAGACAATCCATTTGTGGTCAGGAAAATAATATTACACGGCAACTCTAATGTAGACGAAAATTTACACGACCATTTCGTCAACAATACAACATTTTGCATGAATTTTTTTTTATGTTCACTTGCGTGAAGATCCACTTGGAGACGAAAAATGTTGATAGTTTGTGTTTTTTACATAATTTTCTATAATACGTTAACATAACGAATATGATCTTCATCCTCAATAAACAAACATGAAGTACTTGCTCACGGGGCATTTCCAGTTTTAAATGGAGACTCCACCCATCTCGACCGAGTACAGAAAACGGTCAATTTGTGTGCCTGTAGCGGGAGAGTGGAGGTGGACTATTTAGGAGGAGATGTTTGTTTACATTTAAGAAAGAGATCGAATCGTTAAGCTAGTTAATCTACTCATTCTTATGGATTCAAATGATGCTAAGGGGAAGGCTTCGATTATTCAGTATCTTCCTGTATGTACACGTTACTTACAGTACACACTCAAAGGTAAAATGTTTTTCAGCCGATTTTAATTTTGTATGGAGTTCCAACTCTATTCCTACTCTATGATATTACTACGTGGCACCACCATGGTTCAATCGGCAACGACACTGGGAAGTGCGTGACCCACCACCATCAAGTATTTGCACTTACGCGAAAGTTGATTTTACTACCCGTGACATTTGCCGCCAAACGCTGAATGTTTTCGTCCGCGATCGTGCTACAACATTTTAGTGTCTTGACACACACGTCCTTAATTGTGTTAATCTCATTTCCGTTTGTAGAAGCAGGAATTTTAATAATTAAATTATTGGAATTAGCATCTTTCCTCAATTTATTAATCTGAATGGCTTGCAATTCGCATTATGTTGTTCATTTGCCGTATGTCGTCTGTCAGTTGCTGGTTGCATTTCTCAAGACGTTTAATTCTCCCGCACAGCTCATCGAAATCAGATTTCTTCGCCATATCCTTCAGTTTTTCATCAAGAATATCGGAAAACATTTGCGTAAGTTCTAATTTCTCAGTTTGGTTCATTTTACCAGTATTATTTTTGTTGGCGGAGAATGCTTCAGGCGATGTCTCTGATAGTGTCCCGCTTAGACATTGAGGTTACAATTTACAAATGTAGATTACTCACGTAAATTAAAATGTTGTTCTTGTTGACTGTTAGCTTTGTTAGCTCTTCACTTTAAACACGACTCCGATGCAAAGAATATATATAACTGTGTTAATATTATGGTTTCAGCAAACCACAATTTTATGATGCGCTCACGTATTGTTTGTGCTGCGGGGTACGATATTCACGAGTTTTATATATTATAATACAATCGTTTGGAAAATGTCGTTAAAAATATGCCAAACCATTGAGCGTGGAAAAGTTATTTTAACTGTTGAACCACACAATTGGGAGTCCGATGGGACTTTATTTTGGCCCCATAAAAAAAGTCCAAATAATTCAAAAACTATTGCAAGATGATCAGTCTCGACCAGAAAAGAGCTGGACATCACAAGCATGAGTTATGATTTACAACGCACAAAGGCAACATGTGCGAACCAGATACAGATGCAACATCGCGGCAGGAAATAAGGGTCGTGGTTTATGACCACTAATAATATATTTTCAATTTATACCACCAGATGTGGAAATAGAATAAGCATATGAGCTAAGGGGAAAAGTGTTGAAAATATGTAACACAACTAGTTCAGATTGGTAATAACTACTGAGACGTAAGTATCTCAGATCTCGGCAATCAAAAGAATAAATAAGGATTAAGAAAATAGCACCTTGTTCTCTTAATTCATGCTCCTTGAAAAGAGCTAACTTGAAAAGTTTCGAGGAGGTCGAAGCGGAGCTAACTAAAACGGAGCATCATGTAATGAACTAATTCAGACACATAAGTGTCCATTTTTGAATTCGCTTGGTTTCTACAAATGTCTTTGATCAGATTTATTTCAAATCATTGACATTTGTAAAAATCCCGCTCAAATTCAAAAACCGACATTTATGCGTGTGAATTAATCCTAAGGCAACAGCTGTTTTGACAGTTCGGCCATAATGAAGTGGCATTGAAACATTATAAATTTGAAAAATGTTGCCACTTCAGTTGGCGGCCATGGAAAAAAATTAGCATTGGTGACGGCGGTCGGGAGGAGAACTGTCACCCCGGTGACAGTTAGCTTTTGGCGGGAAGTTAAGGTGGACATGTGAAGTGAAAAAGAAAAGAAAAAGTGAAGAGGAAACGAAGAGAAAACCAAAGGAGAACCCGAGAAGAACCCGAGAACAAAAAACAAGTAAAACAGAGAATTGCATGTTGTGATGTTGTTAGTTTTCTTTGTGTTTCGTTTTGGTTTGTGGTTGTGGTTCGTTTGGTTCCCTAACTTCAAATAAAAGCATTGAAAGCCACAGGCGGACACCCGTCACAATATTCGGCACACCTTATATAATGCATTTCTCAAAATGCTAGGTACGGAGTAGACTTCATTCCGGAGTATAAATGGGTTGACGGAGGTGTGTGCCTCCTCCCCGTGGTAATATGTATGGGTGGCGCTGCCAAATCTTTCACGGCCGCCGGAGCGCCCTCGGATGGGTCATATATTTGATTAATTTGGGTTAAGAGGTCGGGACCCTTCATTATCGGGATCCGTCGGAGCCAAATCCCAAGTACCTGTTGAAATCCCTATACCTTTCAAGTTGGTGGTGGCAAGAGTGAAGTGATGGGGTTTTCCTCTGCTTTAAATTGCACTGTAAGTAAATTTCGTACCATTATATAATCTCGCTCTGTTTCCCGTGGTGGACAAAGTACGTGGTGATGCACTTTGTTAACCGAGGTGGGTTCCAAATGCTCAGATCTGGGCCATCGCATGGCAGGCAAGTTGGGGAAGCGCAACAAAAAGTGTCCACAGCACTCCGGTGTGTAAGTTGTTTGCCTTTAAAACGCGTTTGTCTTCCTCAAAAGTCGAAATGCTAATATTCTTAAATGGAAATTCGGAATTTGCAAAACAATAGTCGCATGTGCAATTGATGAGGTACCCGAAGAGATGCACAGAAATCGCAGGATTAGTCGAATCAAACACGATTTATAGCTAGCCAAAAATATATCCATTACTGGCTCGGCAAACCGGTCGTGCCCCTCCTGATATTTGCATTCGCAGAATCATTCGAAACCGGTTTGACAAGTATGTATTATCAATTCACAGACCTGCACGGTAGAGCGTCATGGTGGTAGCCTTCACGGCAAATCAAAAATCTCCAAAGAATTCTCCCGCTAAAAATTCAAGTGGTCGTCTTGTGCACAGATAGACAACAGACACAAGACCTGATGAGTGTGTCTATCTGCACGAAACCACAAAACTTTGGGAAATAATACCAAAAATTGGGAAAATTGAGGGAAAAAAGTTTCGTACCAATCGGGACTCGAACCTCCGACCTTCAGCCTCACAAGGTCAGCAACTCTACCTACTGAGCTATAGACGCTTAGAGGTCTCAGTGCAAAGATTCCAATGTGACATTTCCGAAATTGAGTAACTCGATATTTCTCCCGCTGGGGCTCTTCTCCTCCAAACAGACAAAAGTTCCGCGTAGTTCCCATAGAGCTGGTAAGTTGCCATGCCATAAATACTACAGACATGCACCGCAGTTGGTGTATAGAATGGAACGATAAGTCACAATTAGTTAAAATTCGCACCCACGAAATTTGGGAATTAGAATTAATACAGTAATTGTAATTCATATCAGTTTTCAGCTAAAAAAAACCGTTTCTAAAAGAACGAAAAACCGCTTCTTACGGTTTTGGAAAAGAACGGAAACGCCTGCCACTGTCACTGTGCATTGAACACCTAAAGAAGAATCTGGCGTTTCGGTAGACGGGATCACATCCGACGGATTGTCAACTAACCTTAAAATGGTCAAATTCTTCGGATCAGACATTCGTAGTATGGAAGTTGACGCCCAATCCCAGTATGTAATGCATCCATACAGTTGCCACATGATCAAACTGTGTAGAAATGCGTTTGGTGACCTAAAAACTTTTATAGATAAAGATGGCAATGGTGTGAACAGACATTTTATCGTCTCATTGCATAAGCTTCAAGAGAGCGAAGGCCTACATTTAGGAAATAAGATTAGAAAAGCACATATACTTCTCGCAAAGCACAAAATGAACGTTGCGTTTTCAGTGCATGCATACCATAAGCCGCGAATTTCTTAAACTGCCATAGAGTTTCAAGGTAGTCAAGCAATTTTCAACGATATTTTCGACATGTTGAACACTCAGAAGCTGAACGCGCCGAAACTAAAACAAGCGTTTTGCGAGAGAAATGCTCCTGTTGTCCTCGAAACAGCTAAATAAGCGATTGACTATATTAAAGGACTGAGGCTTCCAACCGATAAGCTCCTTACCAGGTCAAATCGAAGTGTGGGCTTCGTCGGTCTGATAAAAGCAGCGGCGGGCATAATAGGTGGCTCTTTTGATATCGGCAGCGGGCATAACAGCAAGTGGCCTCCTTTTCGTGTTGGCGGCGGCATAGCAGGAGCAGCAGCATAACGGTCTGCGAAGAATACATAGGTGGACAACGAAGAAACTGAGCAATTGGCATAACAGCGGCGGCCATAACAATTGGCTCTTTTGATATCGGCTGCGGGCAAGTGACCTCCTTTTCATGTTAGCGGCGGGCATAGCAGCAGCAGCATAACGGTCTGCGACGAATAAATCGGTGAACAACGGTGAAACTGAGCAATTTTTGGCGGTAGACACAGCGGTCACAATACGGTGGCCACAACGACAGCGGCGCAACAAACAACGGCGGTTCGACGGGTCGGCGGTGGACACAATCGGCCGCAATTCAACGGTTCGACGAGAGCACAACCGTGACGGCAGCTGGAGTCAATTGTAGGTAGAGTCGCCACACAGGTAGGGCAATAGTTTTACGAGTAATTTAGTAGACCAAATAGTAGTACATAGTGGAAATTGTGAATAGTGATCGCATACGGCCGGTTGCGAAATTGTATGAAAAGAAAGAGAAAAAAAGAACTTGGAATAAATGAATACGATTGTAATCGCGAATTTTTCCCCCTTTCCTTAATAAGCGCGTCAGTGTACAAGTATGATACGAACCGCGAACTCGCACTTTTCGCGGTGTCCAAGGCACGCACGGCCGATGGCTTACATCCTTCTTCTAAAGTGGTAAAATTTGTATGGAGAATGCAATTTTTATATCTTTATTTAACCCATTAACGATTATAAGCAACATTTTACATCTTATTTATGAAATTCTATGTTTAGAGAGTTCGATAATTTCCGTAAGCCCATTTGTAAAATTAGAGTGAGATTAAGCAATGTACAGTTCAGCCTGGATAAACCGAAATCGAAGGGACATCGGAAATT
Organism: Microchrysa polita; assembly: GCA_949715475.1. NCBI lineage: Eukaryota > Metazoa > Arthropoda > Insecta > Diptera > Stratiomyidae > Microchrysa > Microchrysa polita. The sequence goes on along the minus strand of OX454420.1, from coordinate 31,220,493 downwards.
TTCGGTCCAAACTAAAAATTTCATAAATACAATATCAAGAGACGCGAGAGCGTCTCGCCCGCCAAAGGAAAAAGAAAAACGAAAGCGAACAAGTCTATGATTACCGGAGACAACTTGCTTTTTTGTTTGATCAGGCTACAGCCTTCCAGGCAACAGCCCCCAAAATTTTTTTTTTACCAAAATATTCCACATATCCTGTTCTAGTGCCTTTCCAAATAAAATCTTCGATCGGCACAATAACGGGTAAGATATATGCAATAAACGGTGAAATTTTCACCCTCACAGACTTAAGCGAGTAACCCAATTTCAGAATGAAGTCTACAGTTGCAGAAAGACTTGCTTGCTGTCTCTCTTCGTGAGGGGATTTTTATGAAATTTGGAACGAATGATCCTCTGGTGGTCCTTCTAAAGAGTCAATGTCTTCCATTTAGATAAGTGGATGGAATAACGGTAAATTAATAGATAAAGTTAACAAAAGATTTCCAACATATCGGCTCATCGCATTGACCATTTTTTAAAACACACTGCGGCATTGGGACATTTGGATATTGGGACCCCAGGAGACTGGGAGACTAGGATCTTGGGGTAGTCGGATATTAGGAAATTGGGACATTAGGGTCTTGGGACATTAGGACATTGGGGCATTAGGTACAATGGGGAAACAGGGACGTGGGGACATCGGCATATTGGGGCATTGGGACATCAGGACATCAGGATATTGGGACAATGGGACATTGGGATATTGGGACATTAGGACACTGGGAGACTGGGACATTAGGACACTGGGATATTAGGACATTGGGACATTATGACCTTGGGACAATCGGATATTGGGACATTGGGACACTGGTACATAGGGGCATTGGACCACTGAGACATCGGAATGTTGTGACATTGGGACATCGGGATATTCGCACATAGGGGCACTGGGATATAAGAACATGTGAACATTAGGGTCTTGGGTCATTAGGACATTGGGATATTGGGACATCAACACATTAGGACATTGGGACATTAGGTACACTGGGTAAACTGGGACGTGGGAACATTGGGGCACTGGGACATCGGGATATTAGAACATTGGGACATTGTTACATTGGGATATTGGCACATTGGGATATTGGAACATTGGGATACTGGGACATTAGGGCACTGAGATACAGGGACATTGGGGCACTGGGATATTAGGACATAAGGCTATTGGGACCTTGGGACACTTGGTATACTGCGACATTGGGAAACTGACCACTGGTACATTAGGACATTGGGCCATTGGGATATTATCACATTAGGATACTGGGACATTTGGGACATTGGGGTACTGGGATATTAGGAAATTGGCGCATTAGGACCTTAAGACATTAGGACAGTTAGACATTGGGATATTAGGACATTAGGTGGGAGACTGGGACATTGGGATATTCCGATACTGGGACATTGGGACGCTAGGGTAGTGGGACATTCGGACATTAAACCATTGGGGCACTGTGATACTTGCACATTGGGACAATAGGACCTAAATTGGGACACTGGGACATCAGGATATTGGGACATTGGCACATTAGGATATTAGGACATTGGGACACTGGGATATTAGAACATTGGGACATGAGGACACTGTGACAATGGACCTTAGGGCATTAGGACATTGGAACATTGGGACACTGTGACATTGGGACAATGTGACATTGGGACACTGGGTCAGGGGGCATTAAGACAGATCAGTAACAGAACGTTAACAAAGCGTTGGCAAGCAACAACAGAGCGTTAGCAGATCGTTAACAGAGTGTTAACAGAAAATTAACAGAGCCTTAACAGAACGTAAATCGAGTAATAAAAGAAAGGTAACAGACCGTTTACAGAGCGTTAGCCGAATGATTAAAGAGAATTAAGAGAACATTAACAGAACGTTAACAGAGCATTAACGAAAAGATAATAGAGTGTTAAGAGAACGTTAATAGAGCATTAACAGAGTTAACAAAAAATTAACAGATTACTAACAGAATGTTAGCAGAGCCATAACACAAATCTATTTTGCACAAAATACATATTAATAAACTATACCCATTTCATCCCAAAATTATTTTTAAAAAAGCTCAGCAACAGACATTTGTGGCGTATTTGCAATTGCGTTTGCAGTATCTATTTATTTTAAAGAAGACCCTGTGAATATAACTTATGATATTAAATTTATGGAATATGCTGAACAAAAACCTATTGAAACTATTCCCAAAACAAAAATATTAGTTGGCTATTTAAGTATGCAAAAATATATGATATCTGACCAAAAACAACAAAGTTGTAAAAGTTACCCCGCCAAAGAAAAATTCATCTGCCGCAAAAAGAATACATATCACTCCAATCCGCTGCTCATATCTAATTTTGTTTGCTGGATGTACTTTTGTTCTAGGTGTAAATGCTGGAGAAGTTTAAATGTACAGGACTACTTCTTAAAGTAATTTGGAGGCAGCCGTCAAAGTGGCACTGAATAAAATGTTAAAGCTCCCACCAAATTACTTTAAGAAGTAGTCCTGTACATTTAAACTTCTCCAGCATTTACACCTAAAACAAAAGTACATCCAGCAAACAAAATTAGATATGAGCAGCGGATTGGAGTGATATGTATTCTTTTTGCGGCAGATGAATTTTTCTTTGGCGGGGTAACTTTTACAACTTTGTTGTTTTTGGTCAGATTATACAATACCGCGAAAATGATGGGATGTAAAATGTAAGAAAGAAGAAGAAGAAGAAAGATATAAATTGCGAGAACATACGAAACTTAACCACATCAAATACATAGTTGCAGTATTTTATATAAAGTAGCTATTAATGTATGTATTTCATTATTAAATTGCAGTTCAACAGTACACTGCGGATACAGCTTTTGTAACTTTCAAAGATAACGACGGTACTTTGATTCCAAACGACATTGTTATTCCAATTATAAGCCAATACAGTTATTGTGCATGTTTTGCTATAACGTATGCCACTAACTCTTCGATTGCTCCAATCGTATGTGATGCTAAGATTGAGCCAACAATTTCAATTTCGATAAAGGTAAATTAAGAAACTTAAGCCCTAAGAACGTTATATGATTTATCTTTACATTTTTTTAGGTTCTTGAAAATTATATTAAGACCCACGAAGGGCAGTGTATTTTTGACAACTTCGCTAAACCGGAGACTTAACAGACAAGCATCAACGACTTTTAGTAAGGATACTCGCCAAATTTATTATTTCTGAATTTGGCGAAAAATCCTCTAAACGGGAAAAACTAAAAGTAGCGGCTTTAACTGTGGAAATATTTAATTGCTATCACGCAAATACGAAGTATGGATGCGCTGTAAGTTTTAGTATCACTAACATTAAAAATTGGACAAGGATTTCTTCAAGAAAGTTTTAGTTCCGCAACAAAAAGATGAACTTGTCAAGAGGCTAAAACTTACCGTGTAGGCCAGGAAAATACTTTTGAAAACCACAATTGATTTGCCATTTGTTTTTCCGTTTTTCTTTTTGGATGCCGAATTGGTGAGTTTCCTCAGCCAATAATAATACAATTGTAGTAGGTAACGTTCGGCCAAATTTAAATTTGAATTATTATCCGTTACATGTATGCATGGCAGTACATAAGTAAGCATGGCACTACATCGGGAATGGGTGGAGTGGATGGTAAGGCTGTTATGGAATGCTGTGGGACGAAGCGACGAACGAGATTGGACGTGAAAGTGTTGAATAAACTTCTTTCGATTATATTATTTATAATCTTTCATTTCAACGTGCATGACGGACGCTACAGCTCTCTGCGGACAGGATCCGAATAGTTTTCGCGATTTAAAGTCTCGTTTTGAAGATTGTTTTATGAGCGCGTGTATACATACAGATATACATACGAATTCCGTTGTCCGTGCCGTGCCGCGTCTGGTCTGTTCGTGTTTGATTTCGCTCCGTTCCGTTATATTGTGTGTCTCATTGTCTCGACGCGGCGTCTAGACATACATAAATTCCGTTATTGTTGTTCCGATTTCGTTTTGTTTTACGATTCAGTGACATTGAGGAAATAGCAATGGAGAATCTAATGAAGAAGAACGAATTAATCGCGGCATTGTCTGAAAGGGAGATTGAATTTCCTGCGAATGCTACGGTAGCAGATTTAAGGAGGATTTATGCGGAAGGGGTGCATCGGCAAAGTGTGGACACAATAAAGCCGCCGAGCGAGTGGCAGTGACAGAGTGATTGAAGTAGAGACTGAAAAAGTTGATTTTGATTATTGTGTATCGGCTTTAGTGGTTGACGATAAGTGCGATGTACATTCCGAAATTGATCATTCCGTTCCGGGCGATAAAAAACCGAGTGAGCAACCAATTCCGATTTCCGATGCGGAAACGCGCCTCCGTGAATTACGGGCTCAGGAAGAACTACTTGATGTTCAATTACGTGTAGCCGAAAAAAAGTGTAGACTTTTGGAGTTAGAAAGAATTAACCATTTTTACTCAACTGTACAAATCGCCGTTAGGACAGAAAAATAAAGAAACTAACAACAAATTCTTTGTTATGATAAAAAGTTGGTCTACTCTAAAGCATCTCTTAGACTATACAACCGTTGGACCAACCGGCCGTGTAAATTGTTGCTACTGGGCGTGTTCCACCAACAATTTACACTAACTTAGCGGATGGATGGAGACGCGCGAGTTACACATAACCCTCAAAACCTCAATCCTAATCCTAATAATAAGGATATAACTACTAAGTTTAATTAAAACTTATATTGTAATACTTAGTTACTAAGTTCAAATCATTTTAAGTATGAATCACAAAGTATGACTCACAATACAATATCAAAATCCCTTATAAACATATAACATATTAAGTTACCTATGAGCCATACGATCATCCAACAATAATTGTTTATCAATATAAATATTATGCATATTCAGCACTTTTGTAACAAAGAGATGATACGACCACCAAACAAGATGCAAACTGCAGACCTAATCAAAATAATACTATTTAAGCAGGAGACCACTCTGGTCCGAGTCAGTCAAAAAGTCATCATCAAGAAGTTATATCGAAGTTATCAAATAGTGTTTTTTAAATAAATAAAGTGTTCTTATTTTTCAAGTGAACTCGTGAGAGTATATATATTTTTTTTTTTTGTTGAGAGAACTCTCAACATAACTCGCGTATCGGTAAGTGAAGAATTTGAATTCTGTCTGTGTAAAGACACGAAATGGCGGCAGTGTGTTATATTGTGCAATTTCTTTCAGAAAAATTGTGATCTTTTTACTGCTGCGCAGCAAGATTAAAAGAAAGCCGTTCGAATCGCCATCGCTGCAAAAGTTTTCGTCGGAAAAATGTACAGTTTTATGTAGTTCCCGATTCGCGGCCATGGTCGGCAGTGTGTTATCGTGCAATTTCTTTTAGAAAACCTGTGATTTATTATGTTTTTATGTGTCTTTCGTGCCCCCATCGTTCGAAAGCCACCCCGAGCTCGAATTTAGCGAATGAATGCAGACGCGCGTATCGGTAAGTAAAAAATTTGAATTTGGTCTGTGTAAAGACACGAAATGGCGGCAGTGTGTTATATTGTGCAATTTCTTTCAAAAAAATTGTGATCTTTTTACTGCTGCGCAGCAAGACTAAAAGACAGCCGTTCGACCCGCCATTGCTGCAAAAGTTTTCGTCGGAAAATGTACATTCTGTGTACTTGGCGTCGATTTTTTCATTAACGTGTCGTTCGTGCCCCCATCGTTTAAAAAGAATTCCGAGCTCTAACTTAGCGGATGGATGGAGACGCGCGTATCGGTAAGTGAAAAATTTGAATTCTGTCTGTGTAAAGACACGAAATGACGGCAGTGTGTTATATTGTGCAATTTCTTTCAGAAACTTTGTGGTTTTTTTTCTACTGCGCAGCAAGACTAAAAGACAGCCGTTCGACCCGCCATCGCTGCAAAAGTTTTCGTCGGAAAAATGTACATTCTGCGTAGTTCGCGTCGATTTTTTCATTAACGTGTCGTTCGTGCCCCCATCGTTTAAAAAGAATTCCGAGCTCCAACTTAGCGGATGGATGCAGACGAGCGTATCGGTAAGTGAAAAATTGGAATTCTGTATGTGTAAAGACATGAAATGGCGGCAGTTTGTTACTGTGCAATTTCTTTCAGAAAATTTGTGATTTTTTTTCTGCTGCGCACCAAGACTAAAAGACAGCCGTTCAACCCGCCATCGTTGGAAAAGTTTTCGTCAAAAAAATGTGCAGTCTACGTAGTTCGCGTCGATTTTTTCATTAACGTGTCTTTCGTGCCCCCATCGTTAAAAAAGAATCCCGAGCGCCAACTTTTGGCATGATGGGGAGCCCCGAAACCGGTGGATATATTTCCGAGCGCTAAAAAAGTAAGTAAATTTGCAGTTAAGTTTTATTTATCCCATTGTACCGAAATATTTCAAGATCTAAGCTAGTAAGTACTCTCCAAGTAAAATTACGATGTTATTTACAGATCACCCATACGCGTTAATCGATTTTGTTGAGGAACCTGGCACAATAGATTGTGTCCTAATAGATTGGATTGTTCATGATGAGGAATCTGGGAAGGTATTTACGTTTTTTCCTGGACCTCCCTATAATGAGGCATCGCAATGATGCTCAAAAAAAAAAGAGACGTATAAACTTGAGTGGGAAAGCTACGAAATCAACATACGAGCCTGTGCAAGTAAGTGTGCATATTAATATTTATATGTATGCGTTGCATGTGTTTGCTTGTTGTTGCTCTGTGGAAGGAGGGGTGCTTTTTATTTGCTTCCGGATTCGTATATAATTCAATTTAGTGTCAAATTAACTAATATCCACTTATTTTAATTTTATTGAAAGTTACACAGAAGCTATGGCGAAACTCAAGAAATTGAGGAGTAGCGAATATTGCTTCACCGAAATCGAGGAGAACGACCAACAAACCATTGCATGTGGTGTTCGCGAAATGGTAAAAAAAAAGAGCGGAAACGAAGCATGGAAAGTCGCATCCTTCCGAGACTCGAATAATTACTCCGAACCTCATATTTTTGGTAATTTTGGCAATATGTATTTTTTATTTCTGCGTAAGCAAAATATTTTTTATTTGCAGGAGATAATACAGAAAACGTTGTAGAAATTGTCAACATATCAACTCCAAGGTCTACGATTAACACTACACGGGAACGTCAAGCGGAAAAAAGTCATGCTACCGAGACGCCCAAGCTCGCTAATGTGAAAGGTAAACATAAAAAAAAGTTGCATTTTAAATGTTAAGCCACCCTCCTGAAATTATTCATAATTTTAATATTTTTTTAATTGGTTAATTTTATGTATTTTCAGCAAAAAGCGATATGCTTGACTTCGCCCCATTTGTTTTTGAAGCCGTCGGTAATATTTTCGACAAAGATTGACCAAAATGCCAATGTAAATGTTCAAGGTAGATATAATAGTATTTATTTTATGATCTCCATATATTTATTTTTTTCATAGCATTAATGAAAGGGGTACTACAAGGAGTCCAAGGCATTGTGCAGTACGAGTGCAACCAATTGAGAAGGGAATTAACATCAGAAATATCCGATTTGAAGCAATCTTTGCAGAGCTGCACATTTGCCGGGGAAACCGATAAAAGGGTATCGAATTTCCATTCACTTAAAAAAAAATATGATCTTAATCTTCCTGTCGCAAGCCGTGATGAATTCGCGCATCTCGAAAAATTATTAATGGATGAGACAAGCCAATTCTGTGAGGACTTTGTAAGTTGCAAATGTAATTTTGTTAGTTTCTAGTGTTTCTATATTATACTTCTTTACAGAGAAGTTGCTTTCAGCCAATATATTCCAGTGGAGCCTCGATTTCAAAAAACTTAGTTACTCTTTTACGTTGTGTATTGGGGCAGGATGTGGCAATGTCCTTTACAGCAACCAAAAAAACTGAACACAAAGAAGTCTTTGCATCGACTAGGCTCTACAAATGTGTATTTGGTAAGAAAAATTATTGAGTTCGGTGGTTCAATGATAATATATATGTATTTAACTATCATTTCATTTTGTTGCAGAGTTTTTTACGGGAAATTGTACGGCAGGTGGTACAGACTCTTTAAAAGATGAGTTCAATCGAGCCTTGTCTAATGTTCTAGGCAATTCTAAGGACTGGAATGGAATACGAAAGAAAAAACAAAAAAGTACAGAATGCAGCAAGTAAATTTTTTTATTTAAAATATATTCGAGTATATTTTACATATATAATATAGAATTGAATGAAAATATATAATAATGTTTAATAATTTTAAATATTTGTGTAGGGTATTTTAATTTTTTTCGAGTATAAATCTTCAAACAATATAAAAAAAACAACTATTCGATATTATTTGTTTGTTATTTGAACGTCTATACTCGAAATAAAAAAAAATATCTTTCACAAATATTGAAAGTTATTATTACATATATATTCACATAAAATTATATATTAGCTAAGAATATTATACTCGAGGGAGCAAAACCTAACCAATATTGAAAAATATTACATATTATTAAATATTTCCATGTATATATATATATATATGTATTCGATATATAATAGGCGAAACAAAACAAAAGACGCAAAAGAAATGAGAAATTCCAAAAGATTGAAAAATATGTCACACATTATATATTTACGCATTATATATTATTTGAACAGACAAAAAGTATGTAAATGTTTTGTACAAATACAGAAAATAATACACGTTTGTTCCGAAAAAAATAGTTTTTGTATCTATTTACAGAATAGTTTCTTTAGGTATTTCAGGGAATAACTGCTGGAGAGTCAATAGCTAACTTTGGCGTTTAGTTACTTGACACAGAACTAGTCAGTAACTAGCTGGTTTTGGTCTCAGTCACTAAACAGTTTGTCCAAATTAGTCATTTCGTAGTCTTTGCGTGACAGTACGCTCTAAGATCTTCCCAGTCTGACTAGCCGGTTACTTGAAATAAGCAGAGTAAAACTGGGTAGTGACTGGCATTGAACTAAACGAATTTGCTACGCGGTTCACTCTGAACGTTATCTATCTAATTTGTCAATACTTGGTCCGCTTTATTGGGTTAGAACAGGATGGATCAGCACAACTTCCATACAAATACAATTGCTGTTGTATAGAACAATTCCTGCCAAATTTGTATGGAAGCACAACTTCCATCTTGTTCTGAAACAGTAAAACGGACTTATTGTAATCTAATTTTATACGTTTTTCGATTATTTTTTTGTAAATAAACAAAAAATATTTACAGATGAAATCCATTGCTCATCTACATAATATTTAACTGGACTTACAGCAAAGCATCGAATCCTCGTCATCGAAAATAGAAATATTGTCTGTTTCGGATAGTAATACTATTATGACCGCACTTTCGGAAATAAAGGACCAGTTAGCAGTTATAATTAATATTCAGGCCGAACATGCGGTTAAACTGGATGCGCTGATGACAAAAAGAGGCACCGACACGACTGAAGTTGAAATCGAAAGCGAGTTATTTCAATTTCCGATAACATCAATTGACGATCTGATTAATTTCAACGAAAATCTCAAAGATCCGGCATACAAATCTAAATTGGTAAGAATTTAATGCATACGTAATTTCAGAATATCAACTATTCTTTTTCTTCCTTGCCACGTTCTTTACACCGCTCCATTGTTTCGCGTTGCTCGACCTGTGTAGACCGCCGAAAATAATTAAAAGGAAAAATCATTATAAAAATAAAAAAGTAAGTCTGTATTTAATAAAAACAACAAAGAAATACTAATTATATAATATTGTAGACATACACCTGAGGATGTATCAAAAAATGATACGAAACGTCGTTAGAAAATAATAAATTACAAAGAAAAAACAACAAGCTGTTTCAATTGAGGAATAAAATTAACCAATTCAACAAAAGACAAACAGTGAGAAATAATAAGATGAAACATTTAATTTATTGGCAGAAGTATGTCAATTTATATTAATTGTCGTGCGCAAATGGTTCAGAACGTTCACAGACCACATGTTTAGCGGCAATATTGCCGCTTGTCCAGAGTGTTGCTTCAATAAAAGTCATGGAGGAAAACCCGAAGGAAGGATGTACATGGAAGATCGGCTGGAGCCGATACCGTTTAGAAAATTGTATATCGATCATTTGGGTCCGTTTCCGAAAAGTCGTTCCGGAAATGTTTACTTGCTGGTAATTTCGGACGCGTTTTCGAAGTACCTTGTCGTGAAGGGTGTGAGAAACACTTGCACCTCTCCCGTATTAGTATACTGTTAATAAATTTGACACCACAAGTGCAAATGGATTTGTGCGTGGTACCCGAATATGATATGTCTGAGAATAAGCTAGGCTAAGAATAGATTAAGAATTTAGGTAATATGCTTGGTACGTGTGAAAATATGAAAACGCGTACCAAGCAAATTTAAGGTATAAATAAGGTAGGTTAAGAATAAAGAACATGGAGTCTGAGAAAAACCTTTTTGAAGCTAGAAGCCACAGCAGATACTCTGCTGCATCATCACGTCGAACTCTCCTGAAGTCAAAGCTCTCGAGCTGCTTCGGAGGTTCCAGTCCCATCTTACAGAAAGGATACCTGCTTTTTGAAGCTAGAAGCTACAGCGGATACTCTGCTGCTTCAGCACGTCGAACTCTCCTGAAGTCAAAGCTCTTGAGCTGCTTCGGAGGTTCCTCCTTACAGAAAGGATCCACCACAAACCATTATCCCCTTTTTGAAATTGACATCTCTTCTAGAATTGATTCATGTCAAAGGATGAAGGTGATGTGTACATTCTAATCACAAAACCTCTCAAAATATGAAACTGACGAGCTCAACCTCCATTGGCCAGAAAAAGGTTTCTACCTACAAATATAACCCCATTTTGAAAGAATGCAAAATATTAATACAGAAAAAGGAACAGCGTGAAAACATTACAGTCGTTTCGTTTTCACATACCACCATCATCCACTTGCCCCTTCAATTGTAATATATATATAAATCTGCACCCGCGGTGATATCCCAGGTATTATAGAGGAGAGAAGGAGGAAATATAAAGAATACGATCTGCGGAATCATCCTGTCGTCATAATCATTGGAGAAACGGTTTTTAAAATAACTGAGGTACTTGTCCTATTTGACGATATTTTGTATTTTGAAGCAAATAGCTTAATTAAGGCTATCTGCATTTCGTTTATAATATTTCAAATTGTGAATATTGAGTATCCAGTTGAATCACAACAAATTTGAATTTTTTTTTGAAAAATACATTTTCAGTTTAATAATTCCTGGGAAAATTTCAAATGCACTTAAACTTTTACTGAACACTCTAAAATAAATTGACGTTCGTTGCTTGTCTCCGATGGACTGCGAACGGGGACATGGCTTCATCATATTCCTGTGCTCCATCACCCACAAAGGCGTAGGGTACAATATTCTCTGAATTCGGTAGCTTGGCTCGGGTGGCTGGAGTTCCGCTATAAAATCTGTTGCCCTGGTTAGATTAGTCCAATTTTTTGAAGTCCTCTGCGTTTTTTCTAATTCACTCCGTGAGAGTTGAGGCAGCATTCATGGAACGAGATGGTTCTTTTTGGTATTTAAGTAGCCTTCACAATTTTGCCAATTTCTCCTACAGATATGCGAAATTAAAATTGCAGTGAATGAAATGATTTGCCGGTAATATGGAAAACAAAAGAGTTAGACTAATTTCTAATTACTTTCTTAACAGCGGATGTAGCAAAAAAAAGGTGGAAAAATATCAGAGATACTTTCGACAGGCGAAAAAAGCGATCGACATGCTCCCAAGCTACGCCCACCAAAAAATCAAAAAAATGAGCTCTTGAAGAAAAGCTGTCGTTTCTGATGGAAGCACATTATGTGCACGTATAACATAGAATATATTATTTTATATTATATGTATTTTCATACATATTACAATATTATGTATGAAAATTCCTTTGCTCTTTTACGCATTGTATTACACCGTCTGCGCTTAAAACATCTGTTGGACCGAAGGTCCGAGGTCCATATCTCGTCTACACCTGTAGACACGGTGACACCTGCTTCTTCTGCACTTCCAACGGGCAGTGCATTGACAACAAGGCCTTTAACTGGATCCGCACATGCTTTGGCGTCGTGACCTACGAAAAGAGGTCCGAATATGCGAGAGGTTATTGCTGCCCGATTGGAGAAGAGAGATGCGAAGAGAACCGAGATTTTGAAGTCGCTTGTGATCACGGAGGAGGACGAAATTGAACCTTTCTTCCGAAGCATGGCGAAAACAGTCCGAAGGCTGCCATCCTATCTGCAACGTCGTTGTGTGAAAACGGAGACATTAGAAGTTCCCTTATACACCTGCAACTTGGTTGCCAACACGCAAAAAAATAAGAAAATAACAAATAAGTGATGTGTAGGCATGTTGCAGGTTGCAGTACCAGGTTGCAGGTAGGTTGCAAAAATTTTGAAAATGGTGGGCGTGACCAAACCGGTTGGCAACGAAAATATGTGTGTGTGGCGATGTTGACAACGTGACTCAGAGAAATCATTTGAGCTGTTGATCTTGAAGAGTAATCATCGCGATGAATATTTCAAATTGTGAAGAGTGGTCCGTGTTTTTTTAGTGTTTAAAGAACCAACCATCCATATGGAAAGTTCGAAGCGAAGAATTCAAAAATAAACTACTAAAAAACCAGAGTTGGAAAGTGCTACAAGAAAATTGATCCGTTTGCTAACTTGGACACAGTGAAAAAAGAGTGCACAATTCAAGAACGTGCTATCGGCGTGAGTCAAAAAAGTACAACAAAGTAGCAAGTCTGGTGCTGGCGTCGATGATATTTATGCGCCTTCCCTATGGTATTTCGACCATAGATCATGAAGAACAATCACCTGGTCTTTCAACAATCGATTTGGAAAGCGACGATTTTTCTATCGAATAAGCAATTGTAAGTATTTTCAATATACATGTATAAGTTATCTCTCATTTATTACAAATATACAATCATATTTATAGGAAGCTCAGGAGACATCCAATGGGTGCAAAAACAAAAGGATAACCGTGCAACAGCAACTCGCCGAAAAAAACAATTTGTTGAGGGAGGCGGTAAACATTTTCAAAACGAAAGCTGAAAATGAGCCGAAGGGTGAAGTCGGTCTATATTCGGAAGCTTGGGCAAGTACTTATAGGAAGTTAGCAACGGACCAACAAATATACGCAAGACGGGCTATCGATGAGATTTTGGTTCTGGGCCAATTAGGCCAACTAACACTCGATAGTTATCAACAAATTCCGCGGACGCCTTCAGCAACATCGGCTAGTTCAACATCACTATCGTCGTCGCCGATACAATATTCTTTGCAGTAACCGGGATAGTGCAAAACTTTTCGCACTATCCATGCCAATTCAAATCAAGTGCCGTTTTTAATCAGCAAAAGTGCAGTGGAGATTATACAAGCAGCCAAGGTAAACAAAAGTGCCGAGCAGTGCTACAAGTCATCCCGAAATTGCCGAACGACTGATTGATCAACGCATTTGAACGTCTACAATGAATCCTGGACGTAAAAAAGGATTTATAAGCAACCATCGGATATTAAGGTATTTAAAAATTTAAATCCATCCAAAGTGACGAGCGGATTTATCGAGTTTCGCGACGTGGAGCAACAACGTGCGAAAATCGCTCGAAGATTTCGAAGAGGTTGCTGACGGCTTGGCGGGTTTGTTCAAGATTAAAAATCTTATATACGAAAAAAGGACGCTGACCGGAACGACTTCTTTGTTCATGCAATCCCAGGCCGTATACACATGGAAATCGCTGCTGCTTATCGAAGAATTCGAGTGCGAAATTGACACATCAAGTGCAATTGACAAGTGCACGACACCCTAAGCACAAAACCGTAAGTTACAAAATCAATCATTTATGGAATATATTTATCAAATGAAACCAATCGGAAATAAGATAAATCTAGACGTAAGATCTCTAATCAAATATATAGTAAAGAGTATTAAGGATAATTCACTCGAAAAATTAATACTAGAAGGCATACGCGATTTTACGGGATTAAAAGAAAAAATTAAAGTTTACGAAAGTATTAAAAACAGCAAAAGTAGAAAGTACGAAGAAAAAATCAAAAGTCAACGAAATAATGACTCCATTAAATGCTTTAACTGTGGAAAAAATAATCAGGTTTCAAAAGTTTGTCCCGATAACAAAAAAGGTCCGAAAAGTAATTTGTTTGGACATAAAAGTAAAGATTGTACAAATTGTCGTGAATGCAATATGTACCTTATTTGGGGAAAGGGATCAACACTGCAAATATGCCTCTTGTTTCACTTGCAAAATCACTGCTTCAACAATCATATAAACTTGCAATTGTCGGTGCACTACATTGCAACAAAGCAGAAATTCCTAGCAGATAATTCGAATCATCCGCTTATTGTGACGATATGGAGTTAAGGTTAGGTTACGAAACAAAGCAGTTGCGTATGTTCAAATATGTTTGCCGTTCTGATCCCCTAACTGCCATTTTGCGGATTAGAAATAATCTCCGGCTCTTTTCGTTTACATGTTCAACAAAGACAGACTAACGAAAAGAACCGGAAATTATTACTGATTCGCAAAATGGCAGTTAGGGAATCGCAAAAATGTTTGCGGAACATACGCAAGTGTTGTGTTTCGTAACCTCACCCATTGTTATCGATATGCCACAGCGGAACAAAATGGTTTACTTGTTGTCTTTTTGTGACGAAGAGGGAACAAATGAGTCGAATAAGAAGCCCAAAATGGTTGAATTTTATAATAAAGCGAAGTGTCGATACACTTAACCAAATATGTGTAGCGTTATGTCGTCCTCACAAAAGACAAATAGATGACCAATGTGTATGTTCGACGCCATCGCGTTTAGAAACAGTTATGTGGTTTAATCGCATAATATGTTAAAAGAAAATAAAAAGCCATTTTCACGCCGTGATTTCATGAAATAAAAATCAGTCAACTCGCCATCAATGAGTGATTATAAAAATATTTTCCTGAAACAATTGAAGGATCTGTGCCAGGCAAGCGGATTGCCGTCAAGTGAATCGAAAAACGTGTTACTGCAACAGCTCGAAAGTGCGACAATGAATTGTTTAATAAAGTTGGTTACTGATTGGGGACTTTCCTAGAATTTTCCCCTTTTCTCCTTAACGACACTAGCGCCACCTGGCAGTGAGTGTCTTTGCTATTGGAACGTATTTGGTTTAAATATTTGGTGCATTGGTTTGTGTCTTGGGTGGGTAATATTATCCTAACCATGGAACTTTGAAGTAAACAACGATTAATCTCCCCTCAAATTCATCACGTTATAAGTCCATGGTCGAGAATCCACATCTTCCATCGCTCTCTAACTTGTGGTTGCTAATGCAAAAGAATTTACTTTCCACATTTTTTTTCTCATCTTGAATACATCAGGCTGGCCGCCCAGTCAAATCAAATACATCACAGCAATCACAGTCAGTTTGGATTAAACGGTTTACAAGTATTAACGAGTGATTTTGTGCAAAGTTTTCTTAAAAAAAAATAATATTAAAATGGCAAGTAAGTATATCTATGAGAGCTTCGAGCGTCTTGGCAACGCTGGTGAAATTTGGTCCATTGTATAGGTTTTTCAGTGTGTTAGAAATGCAAGCCCATCTCCTGGATAAGAACCCTGCCTTGCAACTCTATCGCACCGAGATACATCCGTTCAAATTTTGAAGAAATTTTAAAACCGGTTACGTTTACGATTTGCACGGGCGAGGTCTGTAAATTGATTTTCCTCAGCTTATAAAGTTTGCCAGGAATGCGTATTGAACAAGTTAGTGAGTGGTCCTATGGCAAACTTGCTGTTCTAAAGCAATATCAGCCTCTTCGAGGCGGACCACACCCGTTTCCAACGGGAAAACAACCACGAGTTTCCACAACGCCTACCTGGCAAGAGCCTTAAAGGTTCGGTGCGGGAAGGTTGTGTTTGCCTGTGTATATGTGTGGATTCGAAATGTGTGTTTTTTCGTCATATTGGGAGCATTATATCTCGGCGCGGCTGCTCTCAATTTTTTTAATTCGCGCCGCCATTGAAACAAATTCAGGCCCAAAGGTACGGTTTTTCGGTGTTGGAAATCAACGTTTGCAGTGTAATTGCTGTATGGAGTGGGTTTATCTCAGGTGTTCAGGCTTGAGGAGGATAGGTCGGCATTCCATATCATATGTTGCAACGGGATGTAGAAATTCAGGGCGACCACGGGCTGCCTCTAGCCGCCATCACCATCTCCTCCACAGCCCCCAGTACCCCCAAAAAATATGATCAGGAATGCTAGACCTAGCTTAATCCCGGCCCCTACTCCAGCAGTTTTCACCCCGCTGTCCTTATTGCAGTTTAATTGCAACGGCATTCACAAAAAAATTGCCATTCATGAGTGCCATGAGTACGGCGGAAATGCAAACCATCTCAGTTTCATCAGTGAGTACTAATATCGAAATGTTTAATGTGTATTTTCCAGTTCACTCCAGTTGCCCTTCTGTCTATCGTTTCGATATTGGTCCTCTCCTTGGAGAGCATAGGATTATTCTTGGTGACTTTAACGCGCACCATGAGCTCTGCCATTCCGCTTTCAACAAACATGCCAGGAGTATAACTATCACCGAATCTCTTGACGCCTCAGATTTCTGTTCACTCAATGAAGACTCGCCGACTCGAGTAAGACTGATGGCGTCAAGCGTAAGATTAGAAGATTCGCAGCAGAGAAATTGACACTATACCATCGTATACTGCGGACCAGGTTAAAAAAAAATCATCGAGAATGCAAAAAAATCCAAGGCCCTCGGACCAGATGGCATTTCGATGGCCATGTTGAAGCATCGCGACCTTCCAGCCATTGAGTATCTCACGGCTGCCTTTAGCTTGTCGATCTCCACGCTTGTCATCCCTGGAAAACAGGACGGATTGTTCCCTGTCTGAAGCCAGGGAGGAGCGCCAGTCTCGGCGAATCCTACCGACCTATAACGATATACTCTCCTGTCCCAAAGACGCTGGAGGCCCTTATTCACCCCACTCTTGTAGCGCATGTTAAGATAGAACCTCACCAGCATGGCTTCAGGAAAATGATCCATTAGTTATTGCAAATCCTTTGTCTGTGTAGACTTGAGTTCCAATCCGATATTTTCTTTTAGTGCCGTAATAGCATAAAGCTTTAAGATGCTCCATAAAAAAGAGCAAATCTGGAGATCGAGCAGACCACTTTAGCTTGACAGGTATGGCAAGGTGCTCCGTCTTGCTTCTTGAAATTAGGGGAGCTTCTGTCTAAGCCACCACGTTAACCAACCAACAATTATATGTTTATTTGTCATTGCAACTTTATGTAATAAATATGAACTGTACAACTTGTAAAAATTCCTAACTGTCTATGAATTCCATCCTAAATATGTGTCTTTATTAGTTAATTTTTCCTATTAGGACTCATGAAGAAGAATTTATAATTGGACTCTTTGACGGAGTCGGGCAGGATCGCCCGCTGATACCAAGGGGCATGGACCAGTTGCAGCAGTGGATGTTGCTGCCAGACGAAGCGTTCTGTCTTAAGTGTCGCGATCCAATGGAGCTTAAGGCCACTGTTCGATCTAGGGATGGATATAAATGGCAATGTATCATGTATCATGCCGTTATTCGTAAGCGATATTCATCAGGTGGCAAATATAAAAAAGTTTATATATTTTAAGGCAAGGCATTCGGACACACACCTTGTTTGAGGGGCAAAGGTTGAGTATCAAGCAAGTTTTAAAACTTGTTTATGGCTGGGTGCACAACTTGCCCCTCAAAGTGATAGGTATTTCAATAGAGGCGAACCAAACGACGGTATCCCGTTGGGGCCAAAAACTATTTGAGGCTGTGGGACAAATAGTTAACGAGTCGAAATCTGAAAAAATTGGCGGTAAGTTATACTGGTATATTGCAGATGATGTCCAAATTTGTGCATACAAATGTTTTCTTTATAACTCCAATTTCAAATTTTGGATAATTTGAAATCCTTATCCTGCTGCATTTTAACATTCAGCTGCCCTAACCCAGGTTAGGGCAAGCACCTGACTGACGAAACAGTTGCATAATATAAAAGTAGTATCAAAAAGTACCTATCGATAAGATTTACTACATCCTAGATTTAGTTCACAGTTGTACCATATTGTACTGCAATTGAATAATGCAAGTACATTCTTCGATGTTGAATCTAATACGATTTAAACTAGTTAGTATGGGTTTCTACTCGATTAACTTTGTAGTTTTAGTAAATCCTGTCGGTAGTATGAATCCCCTATCACTGTGTTTCATAATATTGTAACTAATCTCATATTATTAGTTCGAATCGAAGTTTGGCCGACGCAAGTATCACCGCGGCAGATACGTCGAAGGGACATGGGTCTTCGGTGGGATCCAAAGGGATGGATGGTCGATGTTTTTTCTACCGGTGGCAAGAAGGGATGCCGATACCCTTCTTTCCATTATCGAAAACAAAATTGAGCCCGGAACAACGATCATTTACGACTGTTTGAGGGTAAGAATTACATCAATAGATGGTTACATGTATGCTAAAAAATATTTTTCTGTTTATCGAATGCCGGTTACCGTCACTTAACGGTGAACCATTCGATAAACTTTGTAGACCCCGATACAGGGGCTCATACGAACACGATCGAATCCGAGTGGCGGCATGTCAAACAAAGTCTTCCCCCGTATGGGATAAGGATGGTTTCCTATGAACTATATTTGGCAAAATATATGTTCATGAAGAAGTGTCGCCAGGATGGTATTGATCCAGTGAAACAGTTCTTAACGTCTCTTGTTGGAACTGGATGTGTTGAATAGGTATAGTTTTGAATTTATTTACATACCAATACCATACATGTATAATGTTCATTGCTTTAAATTTCAGGATCAAATGCTGTTAGAGATTGGGGCTGCGATTTGGATCTTGCTATTGGGCTTAGAGCCCATGTATTTAATATTAACGGTCCTTTTCAGGACCACCAGACATTTAAAGACCAGAGAGCAAAATTGATTTAAGAACCCAAACCCCACTCTTCCTCCATTTACCACAAAAGAAAACATTTGTTTTGTATAAGGAGGTTTTAACACTTACGGCCAGATTACATAATCTGTAAAAATAACTTAATTTGAGCTGTCAAATTCCATACATTTTTAAACTCACCACACCGCAGATTACGTAATCTGGCCAGATTAAGGACGATCGATAGCTATCACTGTTAAAGCTTTCGGTTATCAGAATAATTAGTTGCGGCTAGGAAAATCATTTTCATTCGGCATTCTAGTTGATGTAGTTTTGAAGATATATCTTAGTTGTATGAGAATTTGTTTTTAAATACCTGTGGTAGATAAAACTTTTCTTTCTGGACGCCCATCATTAGGCTTTCAAAATAAACGCATTCACAGGTTTTCATACGGACGGTATCCGGAAGTTTCCAGACACCCTGTATATGTATTGTTATCCTCCTCACTAACTTGTTTCTCTCAAATCTTATTATTATGGACAGGTTGAAGCTCCATCTGGCCGCGCGAAGAGATCTGTGCAAATGGTTACGCGAACCAGGCTTACAAGTTGATCCGCTGCTGAGGCAACTATACGATTTGAACAATTTCGTAAAGTTCGTGCAAACGGCCGTGGCTTGTAATCGATGGCTACTCGTCTGTGTGACCTACGATTATTTTCATTACACTTATTTAAATCGGCTTTTGTGGCAGCATAATCGTGTTCGGCGGTTGATTAAAAGGGAGTTCCTTTTTTCGCAGGTATTGTATTATATCAATTTATTGATTGAGCAGAAAATGTGTTTGGTTTTGCATTTGTTTGTTTTTTTTTTTCAGCTTTTCAGGATATCCAAACATATTAAATTCCGCGAAAAATATATAAAGCATGAAGGAGGTGATAATGGCTATGTGTTGGCGATTATTGCAATAATCGATCCCATTATTAGGGAAAAAAAAATATCAACTATCAACTGATGAGAACATGACGGTTGAAAACTTTAGGGATAATATGGTTAAATTCCTTAGGTGTCATGGACACCGACTTGATGATGGCATGGTAAGTTGTTGCGCATACATGGCATACACTGTATTTTTGTGTAATGAAGACAGTGCTGACAGTTGTTGATATTTATGTAGGGTTCATCGTCACCGGAGACGAAAATCGAACTGTCAAATGACGAGGAGGAGTGATTCGTCATCAAATTGAAAATTGCCCCCACCACGTACCGTAATGTTAGAGTTGTCAATAGCCACTTTCATCAAATCGACTAATTCGACAAAGAAGTACATATGTCAGCAGCTCATCAAAAGAAACGGCCACGAATCGCCAAAATATCCTTCTTGAAGGATCAATGCAGGAGGGTTTTGTGTGTATGTTCGTGGATATATATATTTTTTTCGTCAGAGCGGTTGCTCTCAATTCTTCTAATCTGCGCCGGCATCGAAACCAATCCAGGTCCCGAAATTTACATTTGCTGTGTATGCGACCGACGAATCTTTGGCAATGCCCCAGGTCTTGGAAGTGCACCTTCTGCGGAATATGGTGGATCATCCCGTCCCAGGATCATCTTCATCAAGAAACCAGCATTTTACCGCAGTGCGTGATCATAATTTTTTTCCTGTCTTTTCAATGTCTGCTCGGTTGTTATCGCGAGGATCAAACAAACTATCATCTCATGGACAATATTCCCTCTCCACGATATGTCAGGAGTGGACTCAGAGATCTCGAGAGTGATGTCCAGAGATATAAACGGGTACCTCCCGATACATTTGATGACATAGCATACCTCACTACTAACCTCACTCCAAAGGCGTTATGGGACAAAGCTATTGCAGCTGCTACGACGACGGGACTTAGAACATATCCACAGATATGCACAGCGGTTCACGCCTTTCTGCACCGCCACATCAACAACAATCCTCCTCCATTGTAAGTTGCGGGGTATACCAATACACATAAGGACGTGCGAAATTATATTTAAGACCATGATAAGAACTTCTGTGATCAAATAAAGACTATGTGCAAGCCAAATATATTAAAACCCCATTCCGAATCAAAACCATTAAACAGCACATATCCCAATAGGTAAACCAGGTTAACTTACGGACTTCCCATTTAACTAAGGATCAAGTTTCCAGACTACAAGAAATAATTAAGAGTTGTCCGAACCTTTTCTCCGATCCAAATGAACGTCTCACCTATACAACCTCCGTCATAGGTGAATTAAGAACAAACACTAACGACCCCATCTACTCCAAATCATATCCATATCCTACGGCTTTAAAGGAAGAAGTAGAAAAACAAGTAGAGGAATTAATACGCTTGCCATCCCCGACATCTGCAAAATTGGTCGCATAGTCCCGTGTCTCAAAACAGGGAAAAGTGCAAAACATGAAACGTCATATAGACCGATAACAATATTATCACCTGACGCAAAGACGCTGAAGGCCCTTATCCACCAAACTCTTGTATCCCATGCAAAGCTAGAGCCCCACCTGCATGGATTCAGACGAATGCATAGTACGACCACCGCTCTTGATGCAATCACTACACGCGTAAGAGACGGACTAAAACAGCGTACCCCGTGCCATAGAACCATCTTGGTGGTAATTGACCTATCAAACGCGTTTGATAAGGTTAATCACTTCATGCTTTCGGACACACGAGATTCGATGGATTGCTAACTATCTATCTGCTAGGCAATCCTTCACTGAGTTTCGGGGCAGTCGTTCCAACCTTAGGAAAATCAAATTGGGTGTTCCACATGGTGGGGTTCGATATCTAGTTAGACTAGAAGCATTTTTCCACAGCAAAAATCTAACTATCTCAGCGTCAAAATCATCTGCGACTTTACTCAAAACCTGGTCAGGTTATTGTCGGTGGCTGGTTGAGGTACGTATTGGCAACAAACCAGTTCCTACTTCTTTTGGACCTTCTTCTTCTTCTTTTAGCGGTACAGAAAGGTGTGAACCGCTGTGTATCTATATGGACTCGTTTTATAGTTCGTCATCGTTTTCGTCCGCAATCTCCAGGGACAAAAACGTGGCAGCTGCAATGGGGTTTTCCCATAGTGAGAGGGGGGTGAGATTAGTGGGTGCAGCTGGGCATTGAAACAAATGGGCTACATCGTGTGGCGTGCCAGCGCAGTTTGGGCATACGTTTAGTATATTTGGGTCTATGCGAGATAGATACGAATTGAGGCGTGAGCAGAAGCCTGACCGAAGTTGGGCTAAGGTCACTCTGGTGGCTCTCGGGAGCCTAATCTCCTCGGGCGAAATAGGTGGTGGGATCGCTGAGAGGACTCTGTTCGTACCTAAACTCGCAATAGACCTACTCACTTCCTCAGTGTGAATCATTGCAATGGCAGCCCGGTATGAATCTTCATCGAAAGGATCCCTTTTGTAACCCTGGACTTCTCTCTCAAGGTCACGAGGGCCACGTTTGATGTTGCGTGGAGGGGGAATTTTGTCCATGAGGTTACGATTTGGATGATCCTCTCGATAACAACCTACTAAATATTGTTTTGTAAGTAGTCGATTGTGGTCACGTATTGGCATCAAATGTGTCTCCTGATGTAGGTGGTCCTGGGCAGACATCAGAAGGCATCCTGTAGCTGTGCGTAGAGCAGCATTTTGGCAGACTTGGATTTTTTTCCAGCTTGTGTTACAGAGACCTTGCGACCAAACTGGCGCCGCAAAATCAGCCGCTGCTCGACCCACCGCTTTGTAAGTGGCTAGCATTGTCTCTTTATCTTTGCCCCAGGTGCTACCAGCCAGTGCTTTTAGAATTTTGTTCCTACTGCGCATCTTTTCACATACCGCTTCCGCGTGATGAGCTGAAGTCATCATTTTCTCAAAGTGAAGCCCGAGAATTTTTGGATTTGCAACAGCAGGAACTGGTTTGTTGCCAATACGTACCCCAACCGGCCACTTACAATCACCTGACCAGGTGGTAAGGAAGGTCGCAGACGATTTGGACGCTGAGATGGTGAGGTTTCTGCTATGGAAGAACGCTTCTAGTCGCGTTAAATATCTATTGATATCTTCTTTTGGACCTGTGCGCAGTGGTCTTTGTGCCCCTTCGAATGTGCTCCCCATTGAGTGTGAAAGATTACCATTTGTGCAAACCCGATTTCGACAATTCAGGTGCGTGAAGCGTCGATAAATGGTTGTTTCTACCAGACCTGTCACAGATTTCGCTACCCAAGGATAGAATTTTAGCACATTTAGCCATAGTGCTCCATTTTTTTGATCACGTTTATTCATTTTGGAGATGTTGGCTATTTTTGTCTAGAAATTTGTCATACCAAATAGTGTATCCGCATAGCTACCTATATGCTTACTGTCCTGTATATAGAACGGCTCCGAAAACCTAGTTTTAAGTAAATTCTTTTATTTTTCGCACGTTTTAGAATAATTTAATTAATAATAAATTTTCACACGCCTGGGAATAACCAGCATCAAATTTGATATTTGGTATTTTATTGTTTGCTGGCTTTTACGAATCCCACAGTGAACATTCAAAAGATATGTTGTTGAAATGCTAACCCAAATTATCAATAAGTCTAAAGTCAGTCAAAAACTTTTTCCCAGTTTGTTTGCATATCATTGTGTTTAAATAATTTCCGTTTCAAAACACATTCGTACAAAGATCGGAAATGCATTTGTAATTAATATTATCTTAGTTTTGTCATTTATGCATGTCAACATGATGGACCACTGTGTACATTATAGATAAAACTTTTTTGATAGTTTGCAATGCATTGTATTAGACATTGCATTAGATCATTAGATAATAAGAGATTGTAAGTTAAGATTCAATTGAATGAAAATAAAGCAGTTGGGACTCAAGCTTAGTCGCAAGTGTTTCATTTGAAACATACGAATCTTGAGGCAGTACAAGAACTATGTTCAAACTCAACAATAGCAACGCAATTGTACCCTTTCTAAGAAACTTCGACACAATAAAAAAGATTATTGAACATATGTTTTCTATTCTGGCTCATCCTATTCACCGCGCATCAATGTCCATGCATCGCTTCTGGACCATAAGTAAATACACTCGGTTTGATCATGGGAATACTAGGCAGGAACATCTGAAAAGTTATAAAACTGCGCCAATTTCAGATATTTGACTCATGCTGAATAATACTTTGCTAAATCCCTACAGTACTGGTGACAATATAATTGTAGACGAACAGTTAGTTATATGGATACCGAGGACGTAAACGGTTCACACAATACATCACCTCAAAGCCATGCAAATAAGGCATAAAAGTATTATGGGTATGCGATGCAGCCTCATCTTATACGCTGCAAGGCCAAATATACATCGGAATGAGCCCAGACGGTATTCGTGAAACGCATCAGGACGAAAGAATCGTGTGTGATTCATGGCGTATAGGAACCGGCCGCGTTTCTTCACAACGTACAGCTTGGCAAAAACCTTGATGCACCCTTTCACCACTTTCACTAATTCGCACGGTGAATGAAAAACGAACTCTCGTTGTTGTGAAAGTGCAGAAAAGAGAGTAATTTTCAAGTGTTTTCGGTTTTCGAGAGGATGTCACTTTATGCTCCTATTTCCCCAAAAGCTTATTATTAACAACACACTACACTAAGAATGTTATTGGCATCCAGAAGAAACTAGTGGCAATTATTGATTATCGCACGAAAGGAGGTGTTACTAGTATAAACAAGATGTTATCTGACTGCAGTTGTAAACGTCAAATGCAAAGGTGAGCTTGTCGTGGATTAGATTTCCACTTCATCATAGCAACATTATGTATGTATATAAAAATAATGTCAAAAAAAATATGTAATTTAATTTAATTAGTTGTCAACTATCGTTCGGGAAGTTATAATTGTATATTTTGTAATAAATATTTTATATGAACTAAAAATTGTGTTCTAATTCATATTAAATAAACTTAGAGACTAAAACATTAATAATTAAATCTCTACAAAATGGTGACCCCGACGTGATGTGAACATAACAGAAATTTAAATAATAAAAAATTACATTAATGGTGACCCCTATAAAAAACATTAATAAATAAAAAGTTGTGACTCGTGTGTATTTGCGGAAATGTTAATATCATTCAGGAGTTGAAAGCCCTCCATACAATACAAATACGAAAACGTTATGCACTGAACCAAATATTTATTCATATCAACAATTCTTTTTTCGTAAAATGTTGATTAAAAATTACGTTGATTTTACATCATAAATAATTGTTGTATTGAATATCAATCATTAATATTTTTAAAGAAAAATGCTTATTATTCAAAATGAAGATTTCATTTTTCCATTTATTAAAATTGAATAAAATTTTATCAAAAACCGTTGCATTCTGTGTAAAATTCTTTATTGAATTGAAGAAACCATGTTTCGTAAACATTTTTCTTACATATGAAGAATATTGCAGAACATATTCAAACTAACGATTTACTTCGCTCAAATTGAATAAGCATATTGTTATATTGAACATTTTCGTCAAATAGACAATAACGAATTGTAAAATTTAATAAAAATTATTCATATGGTTTATCATATTGAAGAAATTGCAGAATTTTCCTTCAATTCGTCAAATAGAAATAAGGATATTCAAATGGAAGATGCGCCGGTGTAAATTTTATTCAAAGTAAATAATTTCTTCATATTGACAACGAAAAGTTTACCACTTTATCAAATTAACGAATTTTTATCAAACAGATGAAACTTATCGCAAAAAATCCCGTTGATTTCCGATTCTTTTATGCAGTTTCATTCCAGTTTGTGTTTGTTGTGTATAAAGTGCGTTGAATTGTGTGCTGGCATTAAAGCTATAATTTGAAGCTACTATTCATAATTTGAAGTGTTTGGTAAGTATACTCCTCAAAACAAAATAAGGGCCACTTATGTCCGTTGACTTTAACAACGTCTTTTGGCGAATTTTTAATGTGATAATTATTTTCAAAAATGCCATTCTGCACCTGAATGTGATGTGAGTTATCACAGTATCATTCGTTAACATTAGCTTTAACGGAACTGTCTTAAACAGTACTTTTGGGGTCACGAGTCATACATTTGGTAGTTTTGTTTATTTCTCATTTTGATTAAGAATTAGTTTTCGCCAAGTTCTTTAAATGCAACATTAGCTGTTGCACTTCTAAAGATAAGGAGAATCTGTAAAATACAAAATACCAACAATTCGGCGCCATTTAAATTTAAATGCTTCGTCCAGAGCCTTAGAAATGTCGGAGGAAGGTCGTTCGCTACGTTCTGTGGCCCTGCAATCAGGGTATCCGCGAAGAGCCATTTAAAATCTTTGGAACCGTTACCAGGAGACAGGAAATGTCTCCCGTCGTCATGGTTCAGGCCGAGTTCGAATAACCACCCCCGCAGAAGACCGATATGTGAGACTTTGTGCGCGACGGGATCGTACCATTAGTGCTCTTGGACTACAAAGTAGGCTATTAAGGACGACTGGGACCATTGTTAGCCCACAAACAATCAGAAATCGTTTGCACGAACACTAACAGTGGTCAAGGAAACGTGTTACCAGAACAGAACAGGGCAGGACGCATCGTACGAATCGTTTAAGATTTGCTCGTCGACATATCGAATAGGACATGCAACAATGGCGCAAGGTGATCTTCTCGGATGAGTGCAAAGTAAAAAATTTTAATGACGACCGACGCATAAGAGTCTGGCGGAGAACCGGAGAAGCATTTTTGGATCCTTGCATTAATCAAATTGAGAGGCAAGGCGGTCCCAGTGTGATGGTCTGGGCCGGAATTAGCTTGCAAGGCAAAACTAACCTTGTTATCCTAAATAACGGGACAATTAAGTCCGAAAGTTATATTGAAAGGATTGTTAGGCCACATATCATTCCTTTTTCACAACAGGCGTTGGATGGTTTTATCCTCATGCAGGATAATGCACGACCACATACTGCCGGGCGACAATGTCTGTTTTCGAGGAGGTCAATATTGAGGTCATGGAGTGGCCTGCCAACAGTCCGGACCTAAATCCGATAGAACATCTTTGGGATCAATTAAAACGCCGGATGCGGACTGCTTAAAAGGACATACACAATCAGCAACAGCTGATTCAATTGCTAAAAATGTGTTGGGACGAGATATCAATAGAAAGCGTCGATCGGCTTATTGAAAGCGTTCCGCCAGGCTTCGAGACTGCATATCAAAAAGTGGAGGCCATACTCGATACTAAAAAAAACAAAGAATCAATTTTTTTACAGATTAGACATACAAATTAACTGTTATTGTTACGATTACATGACCGCAAAAAGTAAGCAATCCGAAAAAATGCTAAAAAAAGTGTAACTTTTGGTCAAAATTCAATAAAATTCATTAGATATAATGAAAAACATATTGTTTTATTAAATTAGACCAACAAAACTATGATTTTCCTTTTCCACAAAAAAATTATCAGAAAATGATTAGTGGCCCTTATTTTGTTTTGAGGAGTATATATTCGCCATCTAATTTGCAATCTCTGTTTTTGTGAAGTGAATTTTTAAAGTGAATAGAATGATTCGGTAGTTCGTTAAAAGTGAGAAAATGTGGTGCGTGTTCCAAAATCGTGGTAAAAATTAGTGGTAAAAATCGGTATAGGAAAAAGTGTGAATTGTTGACGAGCGTTGTGCAAAATTTCGATTACTCAATGTTGATAATATAGTGCATTAAAGCGTTGTTTTGCAAAATGTTTTGGTTACAGTATTCTAATAATCTACAAGTAAATGACCTTAAAGCCCCGTTTACATGAGTCGAGTAAACGGTAGAGTAGAGTGTACTTTTTCTACTGTTTTCCAGTGTCAAACGTCAAGTTCACACAATTTTTCGTTTGACATTGGAAAAATTTCGCTCTACTCTATCGTTTACTCGGCTCATGTAAACGGGGCTTTAGGGCCATTTACTAGTAGCTTATTAGAATGCTGTAACCAAAAGATTCCGCAAAACAACGCTTTAATGCATATATTATAAACATTGAGTAATCGAAATTTTGCACAAAGCTTGCCCTTGGCCACTTATTGGTTCTTACAAGTTGCTAAAAGATTCTATTCACTTCGTATAAAATTTTAAAACCATTCGCAAAAACAGTAGTCGAGATTGGAATCTTAGCAGGCATTATGTGCAATAATAAATTTATTATTACTATTTTCATTCCTTACATCTTATATCATTTATCGCAAAACGTATACCGAGTTTGCAGTATATTAGGATATTCTCAAGAGGACATTGAAATCGAAACGTAAGTACAAATTTAGAAAACTTCTTGTTTTACGTATGAATGTTTACGAAAATCCGATTTTTCGTTTTATAGGCTGCTCAATAATTTGTATTACGAATAAGATTATATTATAAGTTTGAAATAATGATTTGCTTTATTTGTAAAAAAAAAATTTTCTTACGAATCATTAATAGTGCACCTAAAACATTTTCATTTATTGCCGGCTCAAAGTAATTATGAATGCGGGGAATCAGGTTGTTTGCAATGTTTTACTAATTTTGACAGTTTCAAACGGCACATTAAACGAAAGCATTTAAAAAATGAACGTTTTAACGATACAGAGAAAGTAGAAGAAAGTAGTTTGCCTGAAAATGACATCCAGACGAATGATATAGATTATTCCAAAAGTTCACAACCACCTAAAGATATAAATACAAGTATACGTTTTGATCCTTATCGCAAGTCCGAAGCTTTAAATTTTAGCATTTCTCTTCATAATAAAAGCAATTTTTCAACAAAAGATGTCGAGTTCATACAGCAACTAGTAGCTGACAAGTTTCTAAATCCGATAACTGATTTTTTTAAATCATCTGTAATGGATAAAATAAACGATCCGGAAACGAAGGAATTACTTCAACAGTGTATTGATACATATTCTGACCCATTTCAATTGTGTAAAAACGATTATTTATTAAAAAAATCGTTAATAGAAAATGATGTTTTGAAGGAGCCAGCCTATGCAGTTTCTTATCAATGAACAGGTGGATGCGGTAATGCAAAGGGGGGTTGCTACTTATGATGAGAAAAAAATACGAGGCATAATTATGCCACTATCATTTCAATTCAGAAAGTATTATGAAAAGGGAAACAATTTGAAAGATACTTTGGAAAAAATTAAGACCGTAAAGTCCAAACAAAACGTTACAAGCTTTATAGAAGGGAAGCTATGGCAGGAAAAAATTTTAAAGTACAAAAATGAAATATGCATTCCCTATTTTTTATATTTTGATGACATTGAAATTAATAACCCCCTTGGTAGCCATTGTCGGCAAATTTGCAGTATATATTACAGCTTCCCACTGTCGCAAAATAGTTCAAAACTTGATCAGATTTACGTAGCAGGATTCATACAATCATCTGATTTGAAAAAATTTGGTAATGAACTATGCTTAAAACACTTAGTCACTGAAATCAATTTATTGGAAAAAGATGGTGTTACTTTAAACACATCGGATGGTTCAACTCATGTACGATTTATTTTGGGACTTGTAGTTGGTGGTAATTAATTTCAATATGCGATTTTAGTGAATCCTTTTCGAGCTCTTTTTTTGCCGTTTTTGTAAGATTCCAAAAAAGAAAACCCAATACATGGCTGTTGAAGAAATTACTAGTTTACGAAATATTGCAAACTATGAGAGTGACCTTGATAAAGATTGCTATGAAGAAACAGGGATTTTCCAAGAATCTATTATGAACAAAATAACGTCTTTCCATGTTGTTGAAAATTATTACGTAGACATAATGCACGACATTTTTGAAGGTATATGTCATTATGACATGTGCCATATAATAAAATATTACACTGAAGAAATGAAAATTGTTTCGCTAGCTGTATTGAATTTACGTAAACAACATTTTAATTATGGAAATTTGGATATTGGAAATATCTCACAGCCGATACTTAAAATTCATTTAAAAAATAATCATTTGAAAGTGTGAAATGAAATGTTTTGTTAAATATTTTCCGTTGATAAATTGGTGATTTAATTCCAGAAGATGACGAAGTTTGGTTGTTTTTTTTGAATTTGGTCGGCATAATAGACATGATTATGAAAACCTCCTTCACAAAGGAGGATATTTCACATTTACGACAGCTAATTTTGAAACACAATACACAGTATGTTAATATATTTAACCCTAGAGAGATAATCATATTTTTTACCCCTGAAAAGATAATCATACGTCGATTCGACGTGTTGCTAGTTAACATCCTTATAACTTCTTTGTTAAGAGTAACATGTTGCTAAAAGGTAGATATATAATCATTTGTATTTAATATTAATCTGTTAAACTCGTGGTTTTGCAAAATTGTCATTTGTTTGTTTATATAATATTAATTTTAAAAAAGTGGTACTAGGAGAAAGTGGACTGTCCTTTCAATAGATTAAAATAAAGGATATCTTTATCGAAACAGGCTTTTAGTGGTTATATCCAAGTGAATACACATTCACATTATGAAGATTTATAAAAATGTCAATTCGGGGCAATTAAAATATTTTTCAGTACAAATTTGTTAAAGATAATCATACGTCGATTCGACGTATATTTGACTTATGACCCCCAATATCTTAGGCTGTGTGGCACCCAAGCCAATAATTTTGCTACGTAATTACGCCTACAGACATGAATTGAGTTAAATATTGGAACCAACAAATTATGAAGCTTCACTAATGAGATATAATAAAAATAAAAATGTCTGTACGTCGATTCGACGTAGATTATCTCTCTAGGGTTAAGGACACTCTCAAGCCAAAGCATCACATTTTAACGCACTATCCTACTGTTATAGAATTTTCGGGTCCTCCAAAACTCTATTGGTGTTTTCGATATGAGGCTAAACATAAAGAAGTTAAAGCATATGCCCACGCTATCACTTCCAGAAAAAATATAACATTAACTTTAGCAAAAAAAATGCAATTAAAATATTCATTCTTTCTAATGTCACGAGAATCGAATCCTAGATTTGATCTGAAGTATGAAGTACCCAATACAAATTTAGGATTATTATCTTCGAAATTAAATATTAAAGATAACACTGCAATTGCTCTGAGTCAAGTTGACTTCAAAGGTGTGGTTTTAAAAAAAAAAAATTCTGATTTCTCATGAATTACGGTTTAGTGTTTTCGAAATAGAAGAAATATTTGTGCTTATGGAAAATTCAGAAATATTTCTACTTTTAAACGAATTAATGGTAAAATCATATAACTCCCACTTTGCCTCCTATGAAATTGATGAAACTATTATTTGCAAAAATTTACTATATAACATAAATAGATTTGAAGCTTCTCCTATCAATATACATTGCACCAGCCAAGGGAAATTAATGATTCGTATCAATAAATAAAGTACAGTACTAAAATAAGTTATGGACTAAGTTAAGTTAAGTTACGAAACAATAAAAATTGTTTATTTTGTTTTATTTCAATTAATTATTGTAAGTAGTAATTAAGATAATGGATAACGAATACTACGCACTACAAGCCCGCACCGTGCCAATCAATTTACCGAATAGCGGAATACAACGTGGATATTGTTGAGAATGTGGGCACCGTCGTGGAAACAACAATATTTGATCATCATCTAAACGATATTTTAACAGAATGGAACTGCTCGTACTTATGAAATATTTTAACAAGTAAGTATAATTTGGACTTATTTATAAATATACTATTAAGGGCCAGTTAGTCGTACATTTTAAACCATGCTTGAACAATTAGGACTATGGTTGATTCAGTGGCTATTTTTTAATGTGATCTTCCCTCCTTGCCTTAATGTGATCTTCCCTCATTACTGCAACTTATTACATATTATATAATATTTTCCATTAGGTGAAAAAATTGACGTGGAGGCTCTAAAGATTTTGACATCCAGCCATATCAAACAGCTGTTCAAAAAACACGATTTGGCAATTGGTGACCAAGCAAAATTTGAAAAACGTGTTCTGTCATGGCAGAGCAATACATCTACGCCCGAGCAAACTGTACTAAATACTAGTGTCGATATGGTTGGAAAAAATACTACGATTCCGCAAATCGAAGCATCGATCAACGTAAAATCTATTTTGAAAGGATCAGCTCGAGGAGTCGAGATACTGGACATTTACGATAACAACAAAACCTTGAATGATGGTTCTCGGACAGTCATTATTCAATTGATAATCAATAACATGATTCACAAAAATATTCGAATGACAACTCTAATCGCAAAACAAATTTCCGAAGACATTCTTAAGCTGTTCCCCGGTGAAAATCTAGTACGTACTCGATTAAATAGGCACATTAAAATAATATTCTAATCTTATTAAAAAAAAATATTTTAGGAATATTACTACTTGAAAGATGGAGGAAAGAAAGTACAAGGGAAGGTGTACGATAAGTACTTTAACACGATGAGACATTTTAAAAATAGTGGAATATTACCCAAACGGCCTTATAATTATACAGTTGCTACTACGAGCAAAACACATAAATTTGATGAATTACATTTAGGTACATATAGTTTTCCAATTATTTTATTTTCTTAAGTAATATGATTAAATTTTCCACTCTATGTAGAAACTACAGATCAAAATGTTTCTGCGAATATCGAGGAAATATTGAAAGACAATTGCTCTTGGGCGGAACTAGAGGTTCACTGGAGAGTGACGAGCAAAAAGAGACTGGTCGAGATTGGCTCAGCAGCAACAACTGCTGAAATTATACACAAATGGAAGCAGTATACTAAGCCGATGGGATTTAAGCTGGTAGGTTTTTTCTAGTATTTTCTTTTATTCCATTATATTATTCCAAACGTACAATTACAGGTCGATATTGATTTCCAAATGCTGTATCCCGAATCGTCGAATTTTTTGAATACCGTTGACGGGTTTCTTAAGAAAATTAATGCAATTTACGAAACTAAACTGAAAGATGTTGCCACCAAATCAGTTTTTGAAAACCTCCAAGGAAACGATTACATGGGCGAAAGTAAGTACATATACTCCATCTTGACACAACTTACAAATATTTACAGTTAATTTTTTTATTTTATCTCCAACATATAGACGGACGTTGCTTAGCAGTATTTTATATGCTACATTCTCTCTTATCACCACCAATTTCAATAACCGAAAAGGAGAGTCAAAAAAAGCGAATCAAGTTTTCGGTCAAGGATTCCCAAAACAGTTTTGTTGTAGTGTATATGTACACACATTTCCATTCATACTACCTATCTACATATTTTCACTCCTACTCATCTATTTTCATACACAATCTATCTGTCCACACTTTTCATATGTAAACATAATTGTATCTTATTTCACACACATCATATTACACAACATTACATGTCAGCACACAGTTCTTTCACCCTTTTATTCGTCATTATGCATTATGCACTTTACCCTCATTATTTTATTCAATAAAGCTTAGATTAGCAATTTAGTCATAAGAAATTTTGTATATATTAAGCTAGGAAATCAATAAACGGGGGAGTCGATATTATTAACTAAACCAGTACCATTATATCATAAAAAACGTGCCTGGATTAGTGGCACCTGGGAGCAACCATAGCAGTGCCTATAATAGCGGCACTCTACACTTGGCCAGCGGCATTTTTATGCCGGCCTCTAAAAATCCTCCAAATATCTAGAACGTGCCTATTTAGCGGCACTCTAGATTGGTCAGCGGCATCTTAATGCCGACCAACTCTCTCAATTACGTTTATACCATCTCTACAGGACAAACATTATTACATGGCGATCCTGCCCAACTCAACAGAATTACAACAGACGATTAAACACATACAGGACAAGGAAAGCGTTAAAAAACCGAGAAGGAAGATCAAATTTATTAGCCAATTATTCGAAGACACTTCCATTAGCAGCAAATGCCCCGAAAAAGTAGGACCGACGGATCAAGAGTATCAGCCCGCACCGGTCAACAATAGATTTTCACCACCCCCATACATTCCAACAGCTATTGCGAAGGCCACAGACCACATAGGACCCAAGCGACTCACCTTAGGGGACTATAGGAAACGGCAAATACGACGCGAAGAAATCAAATCCACGACTATACCTACGGTACCGAGGCCAAAAAAAAGAAGAGGCGGTTTTCAAGTAAAAAATAGGAGGAAGATCGCAGCCCTTAGGCGGACTCTGACCGAAAGAACCATACTAGATTGGAAACAGGAGCAAGATATTCTCGACCGTATATCTCAACTTCAAACAGAAACGTACAAAAGGAAACGAGATGGGTAACCAATGTACAACACTCACCCAGGAAACCTTCGTGGAGAAATACGCCCAAACATTATCAACGTCGGCCATATTTATCATCATCCTAACCGTCGCCTATTTTTGGCAAAAAACCAACCAAAAGTATGTTAGGAAGCATGTGAATAGGACAATCAATGTATAAAATATAAATCTCACTGTAAAATCCAAATCTTTTTCTTATGGACAAGTTAAATACAATAATTTTAGAACTTCAAAACACTTTATCAAATTTGAAAAAGAAAGGTAGTTCTATATATACAGTAGAAACTATCAATTCAAAACTCAAACGCTTAGAAGATTTATTATCTGAAGCTAAGGCTTCATTCAGCACTTTAAAAGACGAGGATACTTTAGAGGAGAAAATTGAAATAACAAACCTTGCCAAGGAAATCCAAAACCTGCTCGATAATCAATTAAAAATTGCGACAGCGCAGAAATTTCATAATAGCCAACCAAAAATTGAGCCAGAAAGTAAAATGGCAAGTTTTGATATTTCAATTGCTGCCAAGACCATTCCAGTTTTTAATGGAAACTACAAGGACCTAAATGCTTTTTGTAAAACAGTAGAAATCATATACAACTCTTTAGATGAAACCGGGAAAATAGCCCTAGTTGATTTTGTTTATTATGTAAAATTATCAAGTCATGTGCAAACAGTGATTGAAAGTTCAGGAATACCTAATAACTACAAAGATTTAGTAGATAATCTAAAACAACACTATAAGACAACCAACACAGTATCAGGGTTGCATACAAACCTAAGTAGTATATCGCAGAAAAATTCGAATATAAGTTCATATAGAGACAAGATTCTAAATCTAATTACTGAATTGAACCAACTTCAAATTTCTGAGTTAGGTACCACACCAACTAATGAGCAAAAGAAAGTTGTTGTCCAACTTAATGACACATACGCGTTAACAGTATTCAAAAATGGTCTGAACGATCAATTTAAAAACACAATTTTTGCTGCTAGACCTAATACCTTATCTGATGCAATTAGCTTGGCTCTAGAACTAGAAAAGAGTAATAATGTCCAGTCCAACAATGTATTCCATTATAATAAAAGTAATAATTCCAATTTTCATAACCACCTCAGAAATAATAATCATAACAGAAACACCAATAATAACCTTCGATATAATAATAATCGAAACAATAACCGAAACAGAAATAATAATTATCAAAATAACTATCATCAAAACAGGAATATAAATTACCAAAACAACAATAACTACAGTAGAAATAATCATAATTATCGTGGTAACAATAACCATGCTGCACGCAGCAACGGAAACAGACAGAATTACAATAACCAAAATACATATCAACAAAATAATGACAGAAGTAATAGAAACAATAATAACGGTAATAGAAGAATAAATATCGTACAGGAACAGGGAAACGTAGAAAGTTCCAGAACGGAATAATTCAACCGTCTGGACCTAAAATTTATAAAATCTCGGATAACTTTGTGAATTATATTGAATTATTTTGTATAAACGCTAACGAAAAACTAAAATTTTTAATTGACACGGGAGCAGACATTTCCGTATCAAAAAAAGGTAAAATTAAAAATATAGAACAACTACTTGACAATGACAAATGCAAATTAACAGGTATCACAAACGAAACCATAACTTCACTTGGTTCTATTGATTTTCAATTAAAAATATCTACAGACGATTGTATAAGTCACAAATTCTATATTGTAGAAGATGAATTTCCAATAGATACGGATGGTATTATTGGAAGGGATATTTTAGAAAAATATTTTTGTAAAATTGACTATGAAACCTACACGGTAACTTTTTCGACAAAACAAAATGAAATTATTATTCCAATGAAATACAAAGTCCCTGAAATAAAACAAATTAAATTACCACCAAGATCTGAGATAATAGTACCAATCAATATAAATATTGACCAGGATAAAGTAGTTTTGAGCAAAGAAATTAAAAAAGGAATTTTCGTGGGAAATGGAATCATTCCATCGAAAGGTACACGTCACATCAAAGTCCTAAACACTAGAGATACTGAAGTAGTCATTAGCGATATAGAGAAGTATATTGAAACACATCCTTTACATAAATATAAAATAATTTCTTTTAAACAAACCTCAATTAATAAGAACAAAACAAGATTAGATAAATTACTACAAAATATTGATATAGATTCGTTAGACCCCACAGCCAAAAACACAATTTTAGATATCATAAAGGAATTCCAAGACATTTTTTATTTGAAAGACGAAAAATTAAGCGTGAACAATTTTTATAAACAAAGGATAGAGGTTACAGATAATATTCCAGTATACACAAAAAACTATAGACTACCACATGCTCAAACTGAAGAAATTAAGGAACAAGTAAAAAAATTGATTGACGATAAAATCATAGAGACATCCACAAGTCCATATAACTCTCCTCTACTGATTGTTCCGAAGAAAAGTAATGATAACACAAAGAAATGGCGATTAGTAGTTGACTTTAGGAGATTAAATAATAAGGTCGTAAATGACAAATTCCCTTTAAGTAGGCTTGAAGATGTCCTAGATAGAATAGGCAGAGCCAAATACTTTTCGGTATTCGACATGACGAATTCATTCCATCAAATCGAATTGGATAAACCGTCCCGTCCATTGACTGCATTTTCAGATGCTCAAGGTCACTATCAATTCACTAGACTTCCCTTTGGATTGGAAATATCTTCAAACAGTTTTCAACGAATGTTGACTCTTGCTCTCTGCGGCCTTGACTCTGAAGCCTTTCTGTACGTCGACGACATCATTGTTTTTGGATGTAGTATTAAACACCACAACGAAAACATGAGAAAAGTATTTGAACGTTTAAGACAATATAATTTAAAATTGAACCCCAGCAAATGCCAATTTCTTAAAACTGAAGTCACTTATTTAGGACATTTAATTACTAAAGATGGTATCAAAACCGATCCATCAAAGTTCAAAGTCATCGAACAGTATCCAATACCAAAAAAATGCTGATGAAGTCCGTCGTTTTATTGCATTTTGCAACTATTACAGACGCTTCATACCTAATTTTGCGGATATAGCTAAAAACTTGAATGCATTACTTAAAAAGAATGCACCATTTCTATGGGACACATTATGCCAAGAAGCATTTGATACTTTAAAATCGAAACTAATAAACCCACCCATTCTACAGTATCCAAATTTTGATGAACGTTTTATTTTAACTACAGATGCATCCAGTTATGCACTAGGAGCAGTATTATCTCAAAACATAATGAATGCTGACTTACCTATTTCGTACGCAAGCAAATCATTGACCAAGCATGACTTAAATAAACCCATAATAGAAAAAGAATTACTTGCAATACATTGGGGAATAAATTTCTTCCGACCATATTTATATGGACGTAAATTTACAGTAGTAACTGACCACAGACCCCTTGTTTCACTGTTCACACATAAAAATCCGTCATCGAAACTCACTAGAATTCGTTTAGATCTATCTGACTACGATTTCGATATAGTTTATAAAAAAGGTAAAATGAATACCAACGCGGACGCCCTATCCCGCATCGAATTAAACTCCGACATTCTAAAAAATATGATACCGACCGACAGAGACGAGACTGTTAAGAAAACGTTAGCAATTACACGAAGTATGCATAAAAACCTAACAAATGATAATAACCACACAAATAATATACAACAAGATTGCAATGAACCAAAGAAGCCTGATCAACTTCACATTTGGGATTGTACATCTATATCTGACATCAGAAAAATAACCAAATTAACATTTAACTTACCGCGGAATATTAAAAATGAACTCATGAGTAAATATAATAAAAGAAATCTATATATTAAAGTTATTCAAACATTCAATGAAGTAACTGTATACTGTAATAGCGAAAAATTCTTCAGTGAATCCGTTCCTGATAAGAAGAAGCTATCAGTATTTGAATATACAAGTCACAGCGATAATTCCAATGCAAAACTCGATTTCATTGTGAAGAAGCTACTTGATACGATGCATCGGTTGAACATTCATAAACTTGCTTTGGCAAATGATGATGATTTATTTAAGTGTATACACAAAGAAGATTTCAAACAAATTTTTAACAAGTTGCAACAAACTAGTAAGACACGTGCAAATCTAAAAATATTAATATACAACCCACCAAAAAGAATTCATGACAAAATAATACAAAACAAACTTATAACCGAATATCATTGTTCACCACACGGAGGACATTTAGGAGTTAGGAAAACAGTTCTAAAACTAAAGCAAAGATATTGCTGGAAAGGTATGAGTTCTATGGTAAAGAAATACATCAACAACTGTGAAGATTGTGCTAAAAACAAACAAACCAAGCATACTAAAGAAAAATTAGTCAATACAAATACTCCATCCACAACTTTTGAAGTAATTCAAATCGATACAGTAGGTCCACTCAGGATATCAAACCACTATCGTTATATCCTAACAATGCAATGCGAATTGTCAAAGTTCGTTATAGCTGCACCTATTGAATCAAAAGATGCTAAAACTGTAGCATCGACTTTAGTTAGAGAATTTATACTGAGATATGGAATTTTTAAAATCTTAAAATCTGATAGAGGTACTGAGTTCACGAATGAACTCATGAAAGAAATTTGTAAGTTATTAAAAATAGAACAAATATTTTCAACCCCATATCACCATGAAACACTCGGTATTGTCGAAAGAAATCATAGAGTACTGAATGAATTCATGTTATCTTTCGCGGATGACTACGAATGGGACATTTGGTTACCCTACTATACTTTTGCTTACAACACTTCACCACACGTAACCACAGGATATACTCCTTATGAACTTGTATTCGGAAAATTACCTTATTTACCTAACGATGAAATTTTAAACACTACTAAAGTATATGACTATGAAAATTTTGCTAACGAGTTAAAGGCTCGAATGAAAACTACAATCTCGAAAGCCAGAGAAATTATTGAAAATGTCAAAAGAAATAGATTAAGCAAACCAGAAATAATTAACCCTTTAAATTTAAACATAGGAGATAAAGTATTACTAAAAGTTAATAATAGAAAGAAAAACCAACAACCATATCAAGGTCCATATACAATTATAAGCCAAAATAATGTTAATTCTACAATAGATATCAACGGGAATTTAAAAGAAGTACATAACAATCAGTTAAAACCATGGAAATGTAAACAATAAATCAATAATGTAATGTTTCAACTTCATGATAGAAGTTTCAACACAAAAACCCTGAGGGTGTAGTGTATATGTACACACATTTCCATTCATACTACCTATCTACATATTTTCACTCCTACTCATCTATTTTCATACACAATCTATCTGTCCACACTTTTCATATGTAAACATAATTGTATCTTATTTCACACACATCATATTACACAACATTACATGTCAGCACACAGTTCTTTCACCCTTTTATTCGTCATTATGCATTATGCACTTTACCCTCATTATTTTATTCAATAAAGCTTAGATTAGCAATTTAGTCATAAGAAATTTTGTATATATTAAGCTAGGAAATCAATAAACGGGGGAGTCGATATTATTAACTAAACCAGTACCATTATATCATAAAAAACGTGCCTGGATTAGTGGCACCTGGGAGCAACCATAGCAGTGCCTATAATAGCGGCACTCTACACTTGGCCAGCGGCATTTTTATGCCGGCCTCTAAAAATCCTCCAAATATCTAGAACGTGCCTATTTAGCGGCACTCTAGATTGGTCAGCGGCATCTTAATGCCGACCAACTCTCTCAATTACGTTTATACCATCTCTACAGGACAAACATTATTACATTGTCATCATAGAGACTACTGTTTCCGAGTGCGAGCATCAGCTCCTCAGAAGAGCTGAGAACAAAGATAGAATTCAGCCTATTATATTAGTAGCTGGCGGAATTCTAGAACCGAAAGAAATTATAGTGTATTTTGATTGTATAAGATATAAAATGAATACTATTGCAGGTGCCATAGACATCTGTTTTAAGATATTTCAGGTTTTCAACTTAGAATATCCGCTGCCGTCTACTTTGGTTTGGAAATTTATTCAAAAATATTTTTACAAAATATCTACCAAGTATGATGGCAGCAATTCGCGGATTAACTGCTTAATAGCTGAACTGAATTCCAAATGTGAAATCGTTGATTTAAATTGCTTAATTGTTATGTCCACTTTATTAGATAGTTATTCTGTGTTGACAAATCTTGAATTTGTCTTGAAAAAAGTATATCTGATGGTTATTCTCGCAGAATTATATTTGTCTTTCTTTTTACATCTTAAGTATGAAATGTTTTTTTGTTGTTATTTCTCA
Organism: Microchrysa polita; assembly: GCA_949715475.1. Classification (NCBI taxonomy): domain Eukaryota; kingdom Metazoa; phylum Arthropoda; class Insecta; order Diptera; family Stratiomyidae; genus Microchrysa; species Microchrysa polita. The sequence goes on along the minus strand of OX454420.1, from coordinate 31,179,822 downwards.
TATAGACTTGAACACATGTTAAACAATCTAATATGTAATATTGAAAGTAATACTTTGAAATCAATTTAATCATTGGCACTGTTTTTTTTTTCAAATAAGATCATTGTGATTATATTTTTATATTTAAATAATATACTATATATTTTTACAATATATTTTGTAACGAATTCGTAATTTTATTCTAACGCTTCTGAGATTATTTCCATTCAAAGATTTGTTTTCCAAATAAGATGATTACATAATTTTTTATGTATTTACATATATATAAATTATATATTTTATATATTATACCTACATTTTGTAATGAATTTGCTTTTTTGTAAGCCAAACTTCTGAAACTTTTGATATTATTTCCATGTTTCCATCCATTATTTTAATTTTTTATTCATTTTATAAATTTGAATCATGAATTTTATTTACCTTGGTAGTTTTTAGTACTGTACTGTATATAATTTGCCTTAAAATACTTATATATGCGCAACCCATTGTTCGTTCTATCTATAATAATACACTTATAATTATAATTATTTGCAATATAATAATAAAAATTTGTTTATAAAAAATTTACTTCATGGAATTTCTTATATTACTACCAATCACTACCCATTCATCAATCTAACTAATTTTATGTTCGAAAAAATTATATTTCACCAGCGAATAATATTCTAATGTAATATTGATATCGCAGGGCCAAGATGCTTATCCAATTTCGAATTTGTTTGCCTCGGCTATATGAATATTCGCATGCAAAGAAAACTTTACACCCAGAAGAATATAATTTTCTTCCCATTGAATATTTAAAGATTTATGAAAATTCATCACAATGACAAAAAAATAATATTCATTGTGAATAGAATTCTTCGTATTGACAATTTAGCTTTGCAATCAGTTTCTTCAATTTGATAAATATTTATCAAAATTGTCGTCTTTTGGGTTTATTCAAAACGAATAAATACTCTTCAAATAGAAAATAGTTCATTTTCATCATATTTCCTCAATTTGAATAAATATTTCATCATTTTGTCAATATTCAATATGAGTATTATATTCTTCCAACTGAATAAGAGGTTTATTGACCGTATTTTGATGAAATATTCTTCATATTAACTGCAATTTCGTTAAATTTTCTACCCCGCCATTGAACGCGCTGGATGCCTGAAACTATTATGTATGTATTTCGCCCACCGTCGAATGAGCTGGTTTATATGGTCGAAGAAATTCAACAATAAAACGTCGATTTTTTGACAAGCTGGTGACTTAGCTGTTCAATAATACACCCTGCGACCAATGCAGAGAAAGTGTTGCACTATAGAAACACTACCATCAACGCGGATAAAATATGTATTATGTTAAAATCGATATGTAAATAATTGAAATATTTTTATTTTCTAAGGAGGGGGTAATGTCGTGAATTAGATTTCCACTTCACCATAGCAACATTATGTATGTATATAAAAATAATGTAAAAAAAAAATATGTAATTTAATTTAAATAGTTGTCAACTATCGTTCGGGAAGTTATAATTGTATATTTTGTAATAAATATTTTATATGAACTAAAAATTGTGTTCTAATTCATATTAAATAAACTTAGAGACTAAAACATTAATAATTAAATCTCTACAAGCTCTTTTAACATTCTGTTTTTGGATGTTACTGCTCTTGCTTCTTGATTTACCCTAACTCCTAGTGGAGCATGGTGTGTTGTTGTACCGCGTGTAGTCGTCAACGATTCAAAGACAACTGTATTCGGAGTGACAACCGTATCAGTCAGCCATACCACTTTCTAGCCGCATTGATTGTTTTTTATTCTACGATAAAAATATTTCTTATGATCGTCTAAATAATAAACTTGTGGCAGGTCATGCCGAGTTTGGAACCTCGTTTCTCTATGAATCTCTATATCACAAAGAGGCGATCGAACGATCACGGCCACAGAGCCCGACATACGGCGACATAAATCTTTCAAGAAAAATATACCAATTCTATTAAAATTGATACGGGCGCTCGCCGAAAATTTCTTCGAGAACTTTGCCGGCAGTTGGTTATGCCAAATATCCAACAGAGATTAAATATCAGTCACATTATACGTATTTTTCTACAAAAAATACTACTTATGAAAGCAATTTTGCAAACAAAATTAGACGCACGGATGACTGATGTTAATCAAGCATCATCACCAAGAGCAATAATTAGAGACTCTAGTGGCAGTATTCCTCAAAAGGGGAATTGCTATCTGTGTCCTAAGCGAAGACCATCTCGCAAAACATGCATATATCATCTAGCACAGTGCTTCCCAAACGGGGTTCCGCGGTCATTTCACTTTTTACGATGAAATGACCGGGGAATCGAAAAAAATACATACATAAAATGGACGAACAAAATTATGGAACTGTTTTCGGATTGTAGCTTATGGAATTCCTTCTTCTTCTTTTAGCGGTGCAGAAAGGTGTGCAACCGCTGTGCATCTATGTGGATTCGAGTTATGGTTCGTCGATGCTTTCGTCCGTTATGTCAAGGGACAAAAACATAGCTGCTGCGATAGGGTTTTCCCACAGTGAGATAGGGGTTAAGTCAGTGGGCGCAGCTGGGCATTGAAACAAGTGACCCACATCGTGTGGAGCGCCAGCGCAGTTTGGACAGATGTTTTGAATGTCCGGGTTAATGCGAGAAAGGTACGAATTGAGGCGTGAACAAAAGCCCGACCGAAGTTGAGCTAATGTCACTCTGGTGGCTCTCGGGAGCCTAATCTCCTCAGGCGAAATGGGTGGAGGGCGCACTGAGAGGACTCTATTCGCACCTAATCTCGCAATAGACCGACTCACTTCTGGAATTCCTCAGCATTCCCCATGTATTCCACGACAGTAACAATACATTTTCATTGAAAAAATCGCAGCGAACAAAAATTTCACCCTCCAGGTCAATACTAGGCTTAACGACGAAAATATTTTGACGTATACTGATAAAATAAGTACCATGAAAGGTGAACTATTACTTTCGAAGAGGCATGTTGCAGAGAGAAACCTGGAAATGTTTCCATTCCTCAATACCGCATGTGATAAAATAAAAAATCTAATAGTCGAGCATTTGGAAACCTAAAACAGTTGAAAAATATTTCCCCTATTGCTAAACACAGACCAGTTTGGTTGAATAAGAAATCTATTTGTGGCATGAAATCTCTCAAATTTCACCTTGCCGGAAGAAGAAGAATCAACGTCGCTTTCCTCTTATCGAGGTTTAAGATTAAAATTTGCAGAAGGTTCGCCTGAAGAATTTTTGATATCCGTCAAGGAAAAATTCCCTGTTCTGTCAAAAAAAGCTGTAAATATCCTGCTATCGATTTCAACTTCATATTTATGTGAAATCGGATTTTCAACTATGTTCAATATAAAAACAAGAAAACGTGACAGCCTCAGGAACATGGAGGAGGATAGACGAGTGGCTCTGTCATATATATCACTGAAATATGTTAAAATCACTTTAATTTAATGAGAAACATGTGCCTTCTCATTAAATTGCTCCATTTTTGTAATAACAACCTACTTCAACTAAATATTGATACTTCTATTTAATAACACATTGTATGGGTTGGGTACTATGAACGTTTTGTCTTGTCTATCAACGCTCGTCTTGTCTTAACGACCCATTTTTCGGGTTCCGCGAACGAATTCTACGATCTCAGCGGTTCCACGTATTCGAAAAGTTTGGGAACCACTGATCTAGCAAACCGGTTTGTAGCGAACAAAGATCACAAAACATTACCTGACACCAATGTTAAATGTTTATATTAACTTTAATGCCCACATGTACATTTTGGGCACGCACTTTTTCAGCAAAAAGTTTGTCCAACGAACAAGTTGCACAAAAGGCAGGCATATCTACTGAGTTCGCGATTTTCATGCATTCAAATTCGTGGCGAATTGGCCAAATGCGACGCTAGAATAATTATACCCGTAATTGTTAGTGTGTCTTGAAAGTGATTTGTGTGTTCAAAATTGAAAAGTAAGAAAAAATATCATATTTTTTTAAGTTGTTTGTTTGTAACATAGTGCACACTATCGTGTGCCTTCACAATCGTATTTACTACGTTAGTGTGTCTTCGTAAAATATTGGTCTTGAGAAAGACCGTTTTCGATAAGAAATTCGAATTTATCGAACGAGTAGCACTGAACATCTGTATCATCGTGGACACTTTCGCGTGCCTTCACAAGCGTATTTACTAAGGTAGTGTGTCTTCGTAAAATATTGGTGATGAGAAAGACCGTTTTCAGTAAGAAATTCGAATTAATCGACCGCGTAGTACTGAACCTCTGTATCATCGCGCACACTTTCGCGTGCCTTCACAAGCGTATTTACGAGGTTAGAGTGTCTTCCTAAAATATTGGTCATGAGAAAGACCGTTTTTGATAAGAAATTCGAATCGCTCGAACGCGTAGCACTGAACCTCTGCCATTCGGCGAACACACATACACAAGGAAATACGCTTCTGAAAGCGCACGAAATCGTCCACAATGTTGTGGCCGAGACCTCCCCAACACGCACGAGCTCACAAGGCCATATGCGACGACGAAAACGAAAAATAAAATATATATGTATATATTTGTGAACATAAGAGTGCTTCTGGTTTATAATAATGCTAAAAATAAAACAAAATCAGTAATAGATTTATATTGTATCGTATCGGAAATATCTTACATAGTAAAATTAAATAAATAAACACAAAAAACAAAATATTCACCTATTCGTTAAAACACATGTAATAGTGGACTTGGTGTGTGAATGTAATTTAGCCCGTCCTCGTCCAGGGGTAACATGTTTAAATGAGTGTAACCCCCTTTCTTTGTCAGGTGTGCTCCGTTCGTCGGGTTGTGATGTTTTTCTCATTCATTGCAGGACAGGACGCAAGATGATTCAGTTTTTTTTAGGCAACACTAGCGAGGCAGCCTCACCACACATCTTTTCGGACCCCCCTTATTCTCCCGGTAGCTGAGCTAGGGCACCGGCACGCGTCGTGGTCAGGGCTGAGGAGGTTTGGACACGTAGGCCTTCACGGCAGGGTCACTTCGTCCTCGGAGGATTTTGAGATCAATTCAAAACCCAATAGTGTTACATGTTCGTGCCCAAAATGCCACGCTGATCACTAATGCCATCAAATGTGTTACGTGTGCCCATATGAAAAAAGTTTGTGAGCGTTATTTTTCTGGTGTTTTTTTCCGGTTTGTTGTTTAGGATGTCGCGTAAAAAAGATTTTCGTAACGAAGAAGAGTTGGCAGCATACGTAAACAAACTCGCGTGGCCCGATAGTGAAGTTGGCGACTTTTCCCAAGAAGATAGTGACGTTGATCCGGAATTTACTTCGAAGCTGCCTCACAGACGATTCGCAATGATTGTGATAGTGATGACGACTTTGGTCTGTCGTCACGTCACGTTACGCCACGATCTGTTGCAGTTTCCCCCGACGATGACACCAATGTTCCGGAAGTGGCTAGCTACCTTGCTGAAGGTACCAGCGGCAATGTAGCATTGAATCCTTTTTGTCCTGTGATCCGTTTATTTCCAGTTGCTGATGTTGAAATTACTGCTGAAGAAACTGCCACTGAAAATCATGAACCGATTGAATCGAATCAAGGTAAAGATGAGCTTTGATTGTTTTGATTCATGATTTTATTGATGTGTTCATCATGTTTAGAGGATGATGAGACCTTGATTGTTGGTGACGCTTCACGCTGGGTCGAATATGCTGCAATGTTTGAAAACGTAACGGTGGATAAAGACAGCGATGTTTTCAAGAAACCATTATGGCGCAAACAGAACTTAAAATTGAATAAAGCCTGGGTTCAATTTCGCGGAAAGGATTCACGCTGGGCCGAATATGCTGCAATGTTTGAAAACGTAACGGTGGATAAAGACAAAGCGATGTTTCCAAGAAACCATTATGGCGCAAACAGAACTTAAAATTGAATAAAGACTGGGTTCAATTTCGCGGAAAGGATAAACTCAATCCTGAAATAATGGCTTCGGGTACACCGTTAAGAGTTTTTTTCATTTTTATGACCGACGATATAATTTCGAATCTGGTTCAACAAAGTAATTTGTATTCGGTTCAACAAGCGGCAGCAATGTGTCATTTGGATCTAATGCAATCCGAAGGGCTAAAAACAACACCAGAAGAAATGAAACGATTCCTTGGAATCAACTATTTCATGTCGGTGGTCAGATACCCTAACTCACTACTGTACTGGAGTGATGCAACCTTTTTTGAGCCCATAAGCGACAACATGCCGAAAAATCGATAATCAATCAATGATAACGCGAATCAACCGAGAAATCGGCCATCGGATGCACTGACAACGACTTCGAGCCCAGAATCGTCGAAATCGGCCGAGGCGATAGCGCGAAGCCAGCGAGTGAGACACCGTCTTGAGATGCGACAACAAAACATTGCAACGCTCGGTCCAATCCCACAGAAGGACCAAAACTACGATCGGCTATACATATTGCGTCCATGGATAGATGCGTTAAATCGGAATTTCAAGAAAGTTCCGATGAAAGCAAGACTTTGCGTTGATGAGCAGATGTGTGCCACGGAAATTGTCCACTTCCTGAAACAATATATTCCAGATAAGCCTTACCCATGGGGCGATAAGCTGTTGTGTGACAATAGCGGGTTTTGTTATTCTTTCGAGATATATTCGGGTGATGATGATCACCGTCGGGACGGTGAATCTAATTTAGGCGCTTCAGTTCGTTTGGCTCGTGACATACCACGATTTGTTGAGCACACCAACTACTACACATCCATACCGCTTCTTGTTTAGCTTCGCACTCAAGGCATATACTCGCTTGGAACGATTCGACGCCAGCGTATTCCACAGTGCAAACTTCCGCAAAAGTTTGACAAACGTGGCGATAGCATTGAATATGTGGCCACATTCGACGGCATTGAAGAGTCTACAGTTGCATGGAACGACAACAAAGTAGTGAATATGGCATCCACAATGGCTGGAATCAAACGATATGTATCTTCCGACGAAACGGCAGCGACAACAGCTCCAGCTGTCCATCGTTTTAAAGGGTTAATAAAGCGATCTGCTATGTTATTTTGATTTTAATTCTTCTTCTTCTTGTAGCGGTGCAGAAAGGTGTGTAACCTCTGTGCATCTATGTGGGTACGATTTATGGTTCGTCAATGTTTGTGTCCGTGAGGTCTAAGGACAAAAACATAGCTGCTGCGATAGGGTTTTCCCACAGTGATATAGGGGTAAGATCAGTGGGCGCAGCGGGGCATTGAAACAAATGGCCCACATCATGAGGAGTGCCATTGCAGTTTGGACAGATGTTTTGGATGTCCGGGTTTATGCGAGAAAGGTACGAATTAAGGCGTGAACAAAAGCCCGACCGAAGTTGAGCTAGTGTTACTCTGGTGGCTCTCGGGAGCCTAATCTCCTCAGGCGAAATTGGTGGTGGGCGCTCTGAGAGGACTCTATTCGCACCTAAACTCGCGATAGACCGATTCACTTCTTCAGTGTGGATCGCTGCAATGGCGGCTCGGTATGTAACTTCATCGTAAGGGTCCCGTTTGTATCCCTGAACCTCTCTCTCAAGGTCTCGTAAACCACGCCTGACATGTCGTGGTGGAGGAATTCGGTCCATGAGATGATTATTGGGATGATCCTCACGGTAGCAACCAACAAGATACTGTTTAGAGAGTAGGAGATTGTGATCACGTATTGGCATCAATTTTGTCTCCTGATGTAAGTGATCCTGGGCAGACATCAGAAGGCAACCTGTCGCGATGCGTAGAGCGGCATTTTGGCAGACCTGAACTTTGGACCAGTTTGTGTCACATAGACTATGTGTCCAAACTGGGGCTGCATAATCAGCGGCCGCTCGACCCACCGCTTTATAAGTAGCTAGCATGGTTTCTTTATCTTTGCCCCAGGTGCTACCAGCTAGAGCTTTTAGGATGTTGTTCCTACTGCGCATTTTTTCACATACTGAAGCTGCATGATTCGCAGACGTCATCATGTTCTCTAGGTGAAGCCCGAGAATTTTGGGGTTTTTAACAGTAGGAACAGAATTGTTGCCAATACGTATATCCATCTCCCATCTGATGTCCTCCCACCAAGTGGTTAGAAAAGTCGCAGAAGATTTGGACGCAGAGATGGTGAGGTTTCGGCTTTGGAAAAATGCCTGTAATCGTCCTAGATAGCGATTAATTCGGAGGCGCATTTCATCCTTATCATTCCCTGTGGCGAGTACGGTGCAATCGTCAGCATAGGAAATCACCTCGATTCCTTCAGGTGGTGTGGGAAGGCCGGACATGTAGATGTTGAACAGAGTGGGGGAGAGTACCCCTCCCTGTGGAACACCTAATTTGATTTTCCTAAGCTTAGAACGTTTGCCTCGAAACTCGGTGAAGGAGTGCCGACCAGCTAGATAATTGGCAATCCAACGGATCTCTTGTGCAGGAAGATGCATATTCAACAGGTTTGCTAGGAGCATTGAATGATTGACCTTATCGAATGCACTTGATAGGTCTATTGCCGCCAGAATAGTTCTGTGACAACGACTGCGTTGATTTAGCCCATCACGAATGCGTGTAGTGATCGCATCGAGGGCAGTGGTGGTACTATGCATCTTCCTGAAGCCATGCTGGTGAGGTTCTAGCTTCGCATGTGCAACAAGAGTGGGGTGAATAAGGGCCTCCAGCGTCTTTGCGACAGGAGAAAGTATCGTAATGGGGCGGTAGGATTCCCCGAGATTTGCGCTCTTCCCTGGCTTGAGACAGGGAACAATTCGACCTGTTTTCCAGATTTCAGGGATGGCAAGCGTGGACATCGACAAGATAAAGGCGGCCGTGAGATACTCAATGGCTGGAAGGTCGAGATGTTTCAACATGGTCATCGAAATGCCATCTGGTCCGAGGGCCTTGGAGTTTTTAGCATTCTCGATGACTTTTTTAACCTGGTCCGCTGTAAAAGATGGTATGGTGTCAACATTCCGGCTGCGAATCCGTCTTCTAATTTTGCGCTTGAGGCCGTCAGACTTGGGATGTTCAATAAATTGTTTATTGAACAGGCTAGCACACTGAAGAGGATCACAGGTTTTAGTGTTGCCAAATTCAATGGCGTTGTTGCCCTTTTCTTTCCGAGGATTGGAAAGGGCGCGGACGGTAGACCATGGTTTGCTGACACCTTCATTGAGGTTACATTCATCGAGGTGCTGATTCCATTTCGCCCTCCTATAGTCTTTAACTTGTCGGTCAATTTCGGAGTTAAGCTCCTGAATTCTGGGATCATCAGGGTGAGCGCTTCTGATCTGATCACGTTCATCGGCTAATCTGGCGGCACTAGTGGGAAAGTTAGGTCGAACTTTCGGGATACGTCCTGCCGGAATAAAACGTGCCGCGGCTGTGGTAATGACGTTCCTAATATTTTTCTCGGCCTCATGAATGGTAATAGGTGATGTTAGCTCGGTGAACTTCGCCGACGAGTAAGCTTTGAAACCGTCCCAATCGGCTTTCTTGTGATTGACAAACGTTCGCTTCTCTGACTTAGTCATGTTCGCTGGTTTGTCAATCTTTATAATGATTGGGAGGTGATCTGATTTAAGGGTGGTACGTACTTCCCATCGGGAAGCAGCAATTAGACTGGCACTGACAATAGTTATGTCAGGAGAACTACTGCAAGTGCCCACGACTCTAGTCGGCGAGTCTTCATTAAGTGAACAGAATTCTGAGGCGTCAAGTGATTCGGCGATAGCTATACCCCTGGCATTGTTGTTGAGGTCCGAATGCCAGAGCTCATGGTGCGCATTAAAGTCGCCAAGGATGACCCTGTGCTCTCCGGAAAGGAGAGGACCAATATCGAAACGATAGCCAGAAGGGCAACTAGAGTGAGGTGGTACATATATATTAAAAATTTCGATATTGGTACTCCCTGATGGAACTGAGATGGCTTGAATTTCCGCCGTACCGTCAGCAACTACATCTAATACACAGTAATGTACGGACTTGTGTATTAGGAAGGCAAGTCCACCTCCAGGGTGAGGATCATCCGTGGCGGCCGGTCGATCTTTCCGCAGTATAACATATTCGCTATGGACGCTTAGAGACGAGTTTGCGTGAAGCAACGTCTCTTGGATGGCGGCGATGAGAATTCTGTTGGAACTCAAGAAGTGTGTGATCTCAGCGATTTTTCGGTGAATGCCATTACAGTTAAACTGTAATATAGATAGTGCAGTGAAAACTGCTGGAGGGGGAGGGCCAGGCGTAAGACTGGGTTTGGCATTCCTTATCATATTGTTTGGCGGTGTAGGGGGCAGTGGTGGGGAAGGTGGGCTGGGAGCAGCCCTGGGTTGCCCGGAATTTATACAACCTGGCGCAACATATGCTAAGGAGTGTTGACCTTGTCTACGTAACCCTGAACACCTAAAGTGAACCCATTCCCTGCAGCAATTACACTGCACTGATCTGGCATTCGAACCGATACGTTGGTTGCAGACACTACAAATCCATACCTCTGGGCCTGGATTTGTTTCAATACCGGCGCGAATTAGTAAAATTGAGAGCAGCCGCGCCGAGATGTAATGCTCCCAATATGACGAAAAAACACATACATCGTACCCACACATATACACAGACAAACACAACCTTCCTGCATCGAACCTTCAGGGCTCCTGCCGGGGCTCTTGCCAGGAAGGCATTTTGGCAGCTTTTGGCCGTTTTGCAAAACAAAACGGGTGTGGTCCGCCCCGTAGAGGCAGTTGCCGTAAGACCACTTGATTTTAATTCAAACACATTATTGCACCCATATTTCGTTTATGTACGGTAATCATTCCATTTTGCTTGAAACAGATTAAACGCGTTGCCGAAGAAAGCAGCACGTGGTCCTATGGCAACCTTGCTATTTAATCAGCAATAGCAGCCTCTCCGGGCGGACCACACCCGTTTTCTACAAGGAAACGGCCAAGAGTTGAGTGCCACAACGTATTAAAAATTGTCAACTTAAATTAAAGTTAGACCGTTGTGTTGCCGGAATCAAAATTTTTCGAAGGTGTTATGTTATATTGCCTCCAGTGATACCGAAATCAAAACGCTGATTTTTATTCACATGAACCTATATATTTCGGGCTGTTAACCCCTTCTTCAGGGTTATACAATCTTGTGAATTGGTTGACACACTAAAAAATTGAATTCACAGGATTGTATAACCCTGAAGATGCGGCTTAACAGCCCGAAATATATAGGTTCATGTGAATTAAAGTCAGCGTTTTGATTTCGGTATCACTGGAGGCAATAAAACATAAACACCTTCAGGAAGGTGTGTTTCTCTGTGTATATGTGTGGGTACGATGTGTTTTTTCGTCTTATTGGGAGCATAACATCTCGGCTGCTCTCAATTTTATTAATTCTTGCAGGGATTGAAACAAATCCAGGCCCAAGGGTATGGTTTTGTAGTGTTTGCAACCAACGAATTGGTTCGAATGCCAGGTCAGTAGAGTGTGATTGCTATTTGGAGTGGGTACATCTCAGGTGTTCTTGCTTGAGAAGGGACGTATTGGCAACAATCCAGTTCCTACTGTCTCTCTTAATTACCGTAACTCCTAGTGGAGCATGGTGCGTTGATGACTACCGTGTGTAGTCATCAACGTTACAAAGACAACTGAATTCGGAGTGTGATATGGTTGTCAGCCATACCACTTCCTAGTCGCATTGTTAGTTTAAAGTCTACGATAAGAATATTTCTTATCATCTTCTTCTGAATAATAAACTTGCGACGAGTCGTGCCGAGTTTGGAAACTCGTTTCTCTATGAGAGTCTATTTCACAGATTGGCGATCGAACGTTCACGGCCACAGAGCACGACTACTGTAGCTAATCCTAAAATTCTCGGGCTCCATTTAGAGAGCATGATGACGTCAGCTCAGCACGCGGCATCCGTTTGCGAAAAGATGCGCAGTAGGAACAAAATCCTTAAAGCACTAGCTGGTAGCACCTGGGGCAAAGATAAAGAAACCATGCTAGTCACCTACAAAGCGGTGGGTCTAGCAGCCGCTGATTATGCAGCCCTAGTTTGGTCACATAGTCTATGTGATACAAACTGGTCCAAAATTCAGGTCTGCCAAAATGCTGCTCAACGCACTGCCACAGGTTGCCTCTTGATATCTGCCCAGGACCACTTACATCAAGAGAAATTGAAAAAAAATTGATGCCAATACGAGACCGCAATCTCCTTCTCTCTAAACAGTATCTTGTTGGTTGCTATTGTGAGGATGATCCCAACCATAGTCTCATGGACCGAATTCCTTCACCACGACATGTCAGGCGTGGTTTACGAGACCTAGAGAGAGAGGTCCAGGGATACAAGCGGGACCCTTACGATGAAGATGCATACCGAGCTGCCCTCGCAGAGATTCACACTGCAGAAGTGAATCGGTCTATCGCGAGTTTAGGTGCGAATAGAGTTCTCTCAGTGCGTCCACCACCTATTTCGCCAACTTCGGTTCGCGCCTCAATTCGTACCTTTCTCGCATAAACCCGGACATCCTGAACATTTTTTCAAACTGTGCTGGCGCTCCTCACGATGTGGGTTGTTGTTGTTGTTGTAGCGATTCAAGAGATTTTTTCCCCTTGAATCGAAGGGGGTCCACGCACCGGCAACTCAGAGATAGAGTGACATCTCTGCCACTGAGCCACCGAATGCCCCCACGATGTGGGTTATTTGTTTCAATGCCCAGCTGCGCCCACTGACTTAACCCCAATCTCACTGTGGGAAAACCCCATCGCAGCAGCCATGTTTTTGTCCCTTGACATCACGGACGAAAACATCGACGAACCATAACTCGAGTCAACATAGATGCAGAGCGGTTTCCACACCTTTCTGCACCGCTAAAAGAAGATTACCTACCTTTATACCAAGTTACAGTTGTCTGGGAGGTACAAAAGACCTTATTACGACGATAATGGAATAAATAGCACCAAAATAATCAAATCGAATTGATGAGCTCAGTAGATCACAACGTATAGTTTTTTTCAGGTAAAATTGAAACCTTTTTTCTCTAGAACATTCAAAAGCTCACATAGATTGAAGATATAAAATGTTTATATGTCATGTTATTGGAAGGTGCGCCGTATTAAAGTAGAAAGGAGATGCAAGGAGGAGAGGAGGATAAAAAAAAGAAGAAAGCAGCACAATGATTTTAAAAATTTAATTGCTTCTTGTGACTTATTTCGTCCTTTATACTTTCTTTTCCAGTCTATTATTGGTTTAATTCAGCTTGCAGTTAAATTACGACCCCAGATTGTTCCCAACACCATATCGACGATTTAACCATTAAAATACAGGGATGAATTGGTCGTCTGCGAGGTTTCCTTGCAACGTAGCCCTCGTGAATGTTAGGGGTTTCTGTACATAATTTTAATCCAAAAATTTGTTGTCACTTATCGGATATCTTTGGACCGACGAATTCCAATCTGACTTTCAGTGAATCAATACAGAAGAAAAATTTCTGAATTCTAAAAAAACTGGTCGAGATCTGAATAGTGTTGACAAGGAATGCAAAAAATTGATAAATTATGGCATCTAATTGATGGGGATCAATGCTGAAACTCCTTTGAAATAATAATGCAATCCCCTGCAGCTTTCCCATACTGCAGGGTTACCTTTGTGCTGATGATGTAAATCGGGACGTGGTCATTGGTCGAATCCCTGCATTTAAAGAAGCAATAGTCACATTTCTGTTAGATTTGCGCATGTTTTCTCACCTGATTTTTGATGCAAACGAAACGCGCCGTTGCTGCATGATGATTTCCTGTGATGACGATTCCTTTTTTGATGAACTACACTAAAGATGTCCTTCTGTTTTCACTATACGATTTGAATATCGTTTGCACATTCATGACCGAACCATGATTCACAAATTAGTAAGTCCTTGCGGTAAGTCTATTTACGACTAGAACTGCACCGATCAATTTGTCGAGTTTTCCCGAAAAAACATCAAAACAGTCTCACTCTGTTTATGGATGGCGCCACAATAACTAGTGGGCATGGTGCTTCGAATCAGCCAAGCCCTTCACCTCGAAATGAAACAAGTACTCTTCCAAATGTTTCTGGATTTCGCGATGTCTATAAGCATCCACCTCGCTTTTGCGCTTCAACTTTTATTTGGTCCGATTTTTGAAAAAATTTTATGCATAACATTTCCCTCGAGTAAATGCATCCGACGACCCGGATGGGGTGAATGCAATTGCAAAGAGCAGATCTTGCTTTCGGAGTCACACGAAATGTCCACTATGGGTTTGGAGAAGTTTTCACATGTTATATGCTCTGCTACTGAAGCGATTATCAGTGATTCTAGGCACCGCAACGAGACATACTACGCCGGTCGACCGAATATTTTACCGTACGATGGTAATCATCACAACGCAAGTTGTCTGCTATTTTTCGATTTCACAATCACGCAAATTACACCTACAGAACATTTTGTCAAAAAAAAACCGATGCACATGATAAATTTCCAAAAGATACTCACATCCACATGCTCCCCGGCAAATGTACTCCATTTTGCGACGAATAAACAATGAATTCTCGTCACATTTGGAATTCGTCAATTGCTATCCATTGACAATTTCGAGACATCATTAATTTCAACGTAAAATTGTTAGTCAATCTGCACACATCACTTGCACTTTCGGAAACGCCAAACAAATTAAAAATTAAATTTTGCACAAACTCCACTTGCCGGCTCGCGTCGCGTATTTTGTTTTGTTTACTGTTCTTCGAACACATGTTTATTCCGAAATCTCTCCACATGTAAAATTTGTCGCCCAGTTTTTTTCTCTCCACCTGTTGAATGTTGCTGTCAGTGTGGCAATGCCAATGGCAGGAACCGGAACCAACGCCATCTAGATATATGAGACGTTTTATTTGAAAATGGTACAAGTCCACTTTCGATATTAGGCCGCTATTACACAGTCATATATTGGTAATATATATTATAATAGATATTATCATATCCCTAAGCCTACTCGATTTCGCTTCCTGCACGTCTAAAAATTTATACTGAATGAATCGAGTAGGCTTAGGCATATGACATACATATAAGGGCTCCATTACACAGTCATATTTATATTATAATATCTATTATAATAGATATGATCATATCTATCATGGAAAATCAAATTTTTACATATTACACTACATCATATTTATATCATAATATCTATTGTTTATTCAAGTGTCAAATACAAAATTTGTTTAATAGGCCAAGCAATGAACGCATAAAAAGCGGGTGTAGAGAACATCGAAGGAGGACGATTTTTTTCTTCAGTGTTTTGTTAGGAGTTGTCAGGAGGTAAGGCTACTAATTTTACTCGGAGCTCAGGGGTGCGCTAACGCGGGGAGGGGGGTTTAAATGTGCAATTTAGTGCTATTTTTTGTGTGTTGGCAGTGGCGGCTTCACTACTGAAACAAACATAAACAACTAATTCTTCAAAAATATGTGAATACCTAGCTTCATTAACCCATTTCTTGGATAATCTATACTCGTATAAACATTAGTGAATATCGTAGTAGTTCGAGCTGCTCATTTTCGAACCACTCCTATCCCCGAAATTATACATAACGTTCACGAATACATTTTTTTAACGGATTTGTAATCGGACGAATTATAAGCAACACATGCTAAGGATATAGCTCTAAAAACGTGTCAAAAATTGTACAAATTGGGTTAAACAATGTTTAATTGCAAAATATGTACTACAAAGTTGTCATTATTTTGTTAGTAGCATTACACCATCCAAATTATAAATATAAATTTATAAATATTTTTTACTGCATGACCATATTCAATACGTACGCAAGGTGGTATTGCTCATTACACTTTTGTCTTAATAGGTATTTAGATGTATATGTCTATAGCTTTTTAGCCATAGAAGAAAAAGTCTGAGCAATAAATACGTAACCATAAAGATTCATATGAACAATGCAAAATGCATTAATTCATAACATCTCACCCGAAAAAACATCACTGACAAATTTCGCACGCAATTCTTCCACTGTGCGCACATATTTTCTGTGCTCCTACGCCAGCGAGTGTGCGTCGATTGATTCTATGGGTATATCGCATGGCATCGTATGGGAACGGATGGCGCAACAAGCAACTCTTATCGCACGTGCGATTGGAGATTGAGTGGCTGGATGTGTTTGACTTGTGTTAATAATTTCGAATATTCTTCGCGGGTTTAAGATAGATGATATCGATTTTTATATAATTTTGCATTTTCCTTAAACGTTTTGTAATAGAAAATTGTACGTAGGGAAACAATTTTAAGTTGTGATGGTTATGCTGAGCGTAGGGGGTTCACGTGCTCATGTGCTCCTAAGGAGTAACCGCCACTGTGTGTTGGGCTATATCTCGAAAACGGTGAGTCGTAGAGAAAAAGTTGTGAGTAAACATTAAAGCTTTCTAAATGTCTTATTTATTTGCCCATTCATATGCAAAACTCCTAACGGTTCTTCCGATATTGTTTATGTATGTTTATGTATGTTTTACTCCGAACTATCCATTATGGATCCATGAAATAAAAACAGTCACTACCACCCCCCTTCCCCTACCGCTTTATCACAACGTTTGTCTTTATCCTTGTAAATAGAGAAAATTTAAAAAATTTAAAATTTTCGAGTTTTAATAAACAATATTGGAAGAACCGTTAGCAAGTACGGACAAATAAATAGGACATTTACTAAGCTTTAATGCTTACTCACAACTTTTTTCTCTGCGACTCACCGTTTTGGAGATATAGCCCAAAACACAAAAAATTGCACCTTTAACTCCCCCCCTCCCCGCGTTAGCGCACCACTCAGCTTCGAGTAAAATTAGTACCTCCTAACTACTCCTAGCAAAATACCGAAGAAAAAAATCGTCACCCCCTTCGATGTTCTCTATAAGGTCTTCTTTGATTGGCCTATTCCTTTAGTCGCGAAAATGCATCAAATAATGGCGAATTGTGCGTTTTTCGGGTCGCTTATTACTCTCAATTTGATTCTAAGAAAGAAGAACAGGTAGAAAAAGCCTCTTTGGGTACGTCCCTGGGTCGCCAGACGCGAAGAACACGGAATTGTTACGAATTTTTATTTTGACGTTTAGATATGATGATAGGTTCTATTTATAGTACATATGATAATATCTATTATGAAATGCCATTACACGGTCATATATATGATAATATTTCTATTTCATAATAGATATTATAATAGAAATATGACTGTGTAATGGAGCCCTTATAATATAAATATGACTATGTAATGGAGCCATTAGTCTGTTTTTTTGGTTATCCCGTGTAGGTTTGGGGGATGGTTTTTTTGGAGTTTGCCCTATAGTTATATCACCATCTCTCGCCTGTGACTCATATCATGAACCCTCATTAATGCCGGTCATACATATGTGTAAACAAACATAATAAGTGTTTCTATCTTTAGTTGAAATATGGAAATCATTGAAGGGACATGTTGTATATATGAGTTACCTATTTCATTAAGATAAGAAGATGTAAAATGTCTACTAATTATCCTTTAATGATATAACAATAAGATTATAAAATAAGAATCAATAAAAAGAAGATAATGCAATAAATGAAATACACAAATTCTATGTAACAAACACGGTGTTTGGTTTTCTTCTCACCGATTTGCATCCGTTTTTTCGCCGTCGAAGACATCGCACTCTTTATGTAAATTGAAACTTCATCGTCTCTGCAAATGTCAGTATCGGCCCCATGTTTTCGTCCTTGACGCTTCGTCCGAACGTTCCTGAAAAGTAAAAACACAAACGGAAACACAAAGTATCTTGTCGTACACTCTGGAATTACATAAAGAATACTTATCTGAAGATTGCTTCGTCTATTTGAATCCAACTATCGTCGACGTCGGCATCCCCACAATATTCGTTGCTCGCTTTCGTCTTCATCGTCAGCATTGGAATCTGCAAAATCAATATTTATTATTAGTTGATTCGATCACTTTGAATTTAACGAAATTACCTGCCTTTGAATTGTATAGATTCTTTGTTTACATTTATTTGTTTACTTGTAATGTCAACTGATCAGCTGATCAACCTATGTACATTTGATTAGAACATTAGAATCCTGCAACTGATATAATTGAAATATTAGATAAAGTTATCATATATTTGAACCTATTACGATATTTGCTAATATGTACATAATTTGCATACAACTACAACTAAAACAATACTTTATTGTACATGTATAAGAAATATTTGCACTTTAACCTTGAACTTGTACAACGGCTTTATCGTTCGATACAAGGTTTCAAGGCAAGTCGATATTTGAGTAACGTTCAGTTGCAGTTTGGATACCGTCGCATTAGCATAATTTTCGACATAGTTGTGGACCCCATCCGGGAATATTGAATTCAACCTTGTATTTCTTTTTGTGAACAATTCGAATTATAGTAATTTTCTCTTGAATATAATATTTAAAACATATAACGCGAGTGTGTTCATCGATTGGAAAGAATCAAAATTATTGCGGATGGTTGGTCACTGGTTTAGGAAGTTCTCTGGGCGATTTAAATATCGTACACACGGTTAAAATGAATAACAAATATGTATGTAATTAGAAAAGATGTCAAGTGAAATTATGGTATAAATTATAGCATAATACTTTATACTTTTAAATTTGTAATAGTCGTTAGGTTGATTATTGGTTGAGAAGATAGGTAGCGCTAGGGAGGCGAGAGAAGAAGATTTTTGTGGAACTGTCAGTAAGAAAAGACGAGATCATTCTTGTAAAACCGCCGCGGACAACGGATGGAAAAATATATTTGAACTTTAAAATAATCATATTTGAGTATTATTCGGCCATTTCAGACGATACCACAGCTCAGAAGTGGGATAGTGTACTTACACCCAAATAAACGTGTATTATCATATTTTTCTCGGCTATTCGGAAAGAAAATGTCGGACCGCGTGACCCGCAGTAAAAGTGAAAAGTCGTACGACGATGCCGCACGTAAAAGTTATGAATCCGATTTTACCGACGGGAGTGAAACGGGCGACGAAGATACCACTGTCGTATCAATACCGACAGGTGGCAAGCCACAATCCCAAGAGAACGAATCAGAGGAGCCAACGATAAACAGACCGCCGCAAACGAGTGCCCCGCAGACCTGCCACCCGTAGATCAACCACCACAGCATCCGCAACAATCGCAGCAGCACCACACGGCGAATCGACCCCCGCAGCACGTATTAACGTACCCGTCGCCACCACCGCAGCACCCACAACCATCGCAGCAGCACCATCCACCGCAGTGAGAAGCACGCCGAAGAGAAGTTTAACGAGCAAACTCAGGCGAAGGATCGCATGATCACCGTAAATGCCGCAGACCGCCGAGACAAGTACGTCGATTACGAAGATACCAAAGAGGAACAAATGGACGACGACGACGACGAAGAGAGCGAAATAACACTCAACCGTAAGAGAATATCCTGTAAAGTAGTCACAACCGCCGATCAAATGGAGATTAACTTCATGATACAAGCGACGCAGAGCCGAGATGTCAAAATCGTAGCATTGAGGGTGGAAGGTTCTAGCGTGGTCGATACAGAACAACACTGACCAGCAAATGATATGAAAATTTGTAATTAAAAAAAAGTAGTAGTTTTGATTGAGGGCAATCATAACACAGGGGAACAGCATTTTGTTTATTCAGATTTGATATTCATTTCTAGCTAATTTTTGGTCGTAGAATCCGGAAATGCTAACCGTTTTTCTCCTATACGTCCAGTTTTTGAGATACAGGGGGCTCAAATTTTGGCCCCCATACAAACCTTCCCTTCATTGAAATCAAAACAAACGAAACTCGCTAAAAAAATTTTGTTTGTAAATATTGATTTTATATCTTAACAACTTTATCTAAGAATTAAAAAAAAAATTATGGCAAAAATTTTCGTTTGTAGCTTTTTCTGGAGTGTTCAATTTCCGGACCGTCCTGTTTTATGCCCCATCAATAGTCCGCCATCATATTCGCATCCCATCTGCCTTGATATCGACTTTCCATGATTTTGAAATCTTGATGAAATCGCTCTCCTTGCTCATTACTCACAGCTCGAAGATTTTCCGGAAATTCATCTAAATGACTGTGTAAAAAGTGAACTTTGATGCTCATGTTGCAGCTAAGCCTTTGAAAACTGTCCAATAGTTGCTCGACTACTATCGCATAATTCGATGCACTTATATTACCTAGAAAGTTGTTGACTATATTCTCAAATGCCAGCCATGCTGTCTTTTCATTTTCTTTCATTGATTCCAAAAAAATTGTATCGCTGAGAAGCTGCCGAATTTGTGGACCGTCAAATACTCCAGCCTTTATTTTCTCGTATGATAGCGCATGAAGGGCCGACAGCATATATTTAAAATAATTTCCTTCTGTTGGTAAGGCTTTTACCAATTGTTTCGCCAGGCCTAGTTTTATATGCAACAGCGGGAAAATGTTTTTTGTCGATCCACATGAACAATATTTTGATCACCAGCCTTCAGATCAGATCTCGGGGGCCAATTCCTTTGTATTCAATGTTTATCGCGAGTTCTGCTATCCCACATACACAAAAAGCACGGATATTTTGTATATCCACGTTGCTAACCGAGAAGGACGAACCATCTTGAGGTCTACACATATGATATGCCTGGTGGACAAAGGGGCCTATTTTTTGCCCTTTGACTTAGAAATGTATAACTGCCACATATATAGAATGTCCTGCACAAAGATGCAACCCCGTAGCTTTTAAAAAAAGTTGTTATTTAAGGGGGCCTATTGTAATTTTCCGTAAAATTAAAAAAACCCCGTTATCTCAAAAACCTGACGTATAGGGGAAAAACCGACTGCATTTTTGGAATCAGCGAGGCCGTTTTACTATAAATTAGGTGCAAGATTAAAAAAAAACAGATAAAAGTGTTAAAATTGTTCTCCTGTGTAATATAATACTTAATACTTTTAAATTTGTAATAGTCGTTAGGTTGATTATTGGTTGAGAAGATAGGTGGCGTGGGGAGGCGAGAGTGTGGGAACGTGACAGCTATCGAAGCGACACCACACGGTTAAAGTAGACAGCATATTTTCCAGTCTTCGCCGTCCGTACAACGACACTTTCATTCGTATTCGATCTCCTGTTCGTGCCGGTTTGAATTTCTTCTGATAGTATCACGTCCTCACAAGTCCTCCGCATATTTATTTCAAATGTAATAAAGTGTGTTAAAGGACATCCGATCGTCTTATTATTTAGTGGGGCTTAAGACAATCCCCATAGTGGTGACCCCGACGATCGAAACAACCCGACGAATGAAAATTTTTTCGAAACAACCCAACGCTCAGCAACCAACGTGGTGCAACATCATCGAGACGCCATTTTCACATCCAACAAAATCGAGGAGCATCGTCGTTGTGCAGCCGCTGGAATTGTCCAACAGTCGAGCAGTAAAGCACCAGCAGTCGAATCCATGTGATCTGTAGCAGATACGTAACGTTTTTCATCGTTTTTCCACCATCAGTGAGTACTATAATTATTAGTGCGCAGTTTTTCTTGTACACGTTTTTTTTTGGAACACAAAACATGCTTGGTGACGAGACGCAAACACGCAGCAATGTTGCCCCGTGCGATGCAAGCACTGGTGCTCCGCTGGCCACACCATCAACATCAAAATCTGTAAAATCACCGTCGACTCCTACAATTCCCACACGTGATGCGTTTGAATTCAGATTTCCGAGCCAGGTAGATGCCATACAAACAAAAATCCCAACATTTTGGCGGCAAAGGCCAAAACTGTGGTTTAAATACGTGGAGTCACAGTTTGCAAGCAACCGTGTCGTCGCAGACTCCTCAAAATTCCATACGGTAGTCGCTGCGCTGGATATTGGTGCCCTCGATGAGGTCGCCGATATCATAGACAATCCACCCGTGGAGAATAAGTACGCTGAACTGAAGCGAAAACTGATTAACCGTTTCTCCGACTCCCCCGAGGATGCCCTCTCCAAGGCATTATCCGAGCTTGAGCTCGGCGACTACAAACCCTCGCAGTTGTTACGTCGCATAAGGTATATGGTTGGCGAGCAAATCAATGACGATACTTTGCGAGTTTTTTGGCTGCGGAAACTGCCATCGCGAGTCCGTGAAATATTGAGCGTAACGACCCACGTCGAAGTAGACGCTCTAGCCGAGATGGCGGACAAAATCCTCCGCGAGAAGGATCTGTCCTCTGTCGCATCCGTATCCAGCAGTCAGTCGCAGCACGAGACAGATGTCCTGTCGGGCATCGCAAAACAAATTGAGAGCATCAGCCAGAGACTGGGCCGTGTCGAAACACGGTTGCATCACGAATCACGACCAGCGAGAAATCGTTCCCGAACGCCAGGGAGGTCTCGAGGTCGGCGTGACGATTCTAAATCAAGTTCCACCATATGTTTTTACCATCGGCGCTTCCGCGAAAAAGCACGAAAGTGCACAAA
The DNA here is from genome assembly GCA_949715475.1 of Microchrysa polita. Taxonomy (NCBI): domain Eukaryota; kingdom Metazoa; phylum Arthropoda; class Insecta; order Diptera; family Stratiomyidae; genus Microchrysa; species Microchrysa polita. The sequence continues at coordinate 31,157,296 of OX454420.1, read as the reverse complement.
ACCCTGCACGTTCGCGGAAAACTGTTAGCCTCGTCGCCGTTGAGCGCGATTGGCGACGGCGAGGCGCAAAGAAATCGCTTGATAATAAGGGATCTGAATGGCGGTCTACTATTCCTCGTGGATACGGGCGCAGATGTGTCCGTAGTACCACCGGACAAACATACGAGTCGGAAAAACGCAAACGGTCCCAAATTATATGCAGCCAACGGCACTTTAATCGACACTTTCGGCGAACGCCTGATCACCCTGAATCTGGGGTTAAGGCGTAATTTTAACTGGGTTTTCCGTGTAGCAAAGGTGTCTAGGCCAATATTAGGCGCTGATTTCCTCAAGCATTATGGCCTCCTCGTCGACCTGCGTCACAATAAATTGGTAGACACATCAACCAGATTGTCAGTTGACGCTCTTTCATTCAGCGGTGAGATCGACAGTATATCAGCACTCGACAAAAATAATAAATTTCACGCCATACTCGCCGAATACCCCCAGCTTATTTCAACTACACACCCTCGTGACGCGTCAAAACATGACGTCCGCCACTGTATCGAGACCAAGGGTCAGCCTATTGCCGAACGCGCCAGACGTCTGCCGCCCGACAAGTATAACGCAGCTAAAAAAGAGTTTGAATATATGATTAGCGAGGGGATCTGCCGTCCGTCCAAAAGCCCATGGGCCAGCCCACTTCTACTGAAGCAAAAGAAGTCAGGTTGGCGCCCTTTGGGGGGCTACCGCAAGCTGAACTCCGTAACGATCCCGGACAAATACCCGATACCCCACATTCATGATATCGCACAGGGTATCCACGGTAAAACCATATTTTCAAAACTCGACCTCGTCAGGGCATTCCATCAAGTCCCCATCGCAGAAGAGGACATACCGAAAACAGCGGTTATAACGCCTTTCGGTTTGTTCGAATTCACCGTGATGACATTTGGATTACGAAACGCGGCTCAGACGTTCCAGCGCCTTCTCGATTCCGTTCTACGAGGACTTCCTTTCTGCCATAATTACCTCGACGACATCTTCATCGCGTCAACATCCCGTGAAGAACATGAGGAACACTTACGATCGGTTTGTCAACGTCTGGTGGACTATGGCCTACGAATCAATCCCGAAAAATGCATTTTTGACGTCTCGAGTGTAGAATATTTGGGACATGTCGTTACAAAGGAGGGTATTTAGCCAACACAGGAGAAAGTACAGGCGATAATGAATTTCGCAAAGCCAAAGAAAATACGCGACCTCAGACGTTTCCTAGGCGTCGTCAATTTCTATAGGCGATTCCTACGAAACGCGGCTTCCATCTTAGCGCCTTTAAACACCTACTTATGTGGTAGCAAGCGGAACGACAACACCGAAATCGTATGGAATCCTGAATCTTCACGAGCCTTTGAGGACATCAAACAAGCCATTGCCAAAATATCGCTGCTCGCGTATCCAGTCGACGAGGCAGACCTCCGAATCTCAACCGACGCATCGGACTTAGCAGCAGGGGCTGTGCTAGAACAGTTAACTAACGGCGAATGGAGACCACTTGGGTTCTTCTCGAAGAAATTTACTCCTGCGCAATCATGCTATAGCACATACGATCGCGAATTATTGGCGGTCTATTTGGCGATAAAATTTTTTCGATTCATGGTGGAAGGTCGCAAGTTCCATATCCGCACCGACCACAAACCTTTGGTATACGCTTTCAAACAAAAATCGGAGCGCGCATCACCCATGCAGAACAGGCACTTGCAATACATTTCGCAATTCACTACTGAGATTGTACACGTTGCTGGTAACATGAACGTCGTAGCAGATACTCTTTCGAGAGGTGACGTGAACGCTATAATAATGCCTACACTCATCGATCTACAGCAGTTGTCTCACGAACAGAAAAATGACCAGGAATTGCGAGATATCTTGTCTTCTGACACATCACTCCAGCTTAAAATCGTTTCACTTGATGGCAGTTCGAATTCGATTTATTGTGACGTTTCGCAGCAACGAATTCGACCTTACGTACCAGTCAAACTTAGGATGACCATTTTCGAAACGTTTCATAACCCGGCACACCCAAGTGCAAAATCCACTAGTCGGCAAATCAGGGCAAAATACGTGTGGCCTTCAATCGATCGCGACGTGAGGACTTGGGCGAAAAATTGCCAGCAGTGTCAACGAGCGAAAATTGGTCGACATGTGCACAACGAGCCAATGCATTTTCCACTTCCAACCGAGCGTTTCAAGGAAGTGCACATTGATATCGTTGGACCTTTACCACCGTCGAATGGGTCGCGCTACATTCTCACGATGATTGACCGGTATACGAGGTGGCCGGAAGCTGTTCCGATAGCAGAAATGACAGCGGAATGCGTAGCAAATACATTCTACCAGACTTGGATTGCAAGATTCGGCGCGCCTAAAACAATCGTCACCGATCAAGGCTCACAATTTGAGTCGGCACTCTTTCGAAGTCTTCTTTCGTTGTCGGGCATTTCGAGATCGCGAACAACAGCATACCATCCATCATCCAATGGGCTGATAGAACGTTGGCATCGGACGCTAAAGGCAGCGATCACTTGTCACGAATCAGACAGGTGGACGGAAGTTCTACCAACCGTTCTTCTCGGACTACGTACTGCTTTTAAGGAAGACCTTAAGTGTTCCTCAGCAGAACTGGTTTACGGGACGACTCTCACACTTCCTGGAGAGCTACTCGTACCACACGAAGATTCAACCGAGCCGCATATATTTGCGGAACAAATCCGTATCGACATGGAGAAGCTTCGTCCCGTTCCAGCATCGCATCACAATAGGGATAACGTTTTCGTACACAAGACGTTGCATTCCTGTTCGCATGTGTTCTTACGCCAGCTCGCAGCTAAACCGCCTTTGACACCACAATATTCAGGGCCTCATCGTGTTGTCAAACGACTCAGCGACCGAGTATACACAATTATGCTCGGAACCAAAGAGGTGAATGTTACGACCGAACGACTGAAGCCAGCATTCGTTGCCAATGAAGACGTGGAAGCGAGCCAGGCATTTGATCCTTCACGAAGCGTTTTCCGACAAGCAGCGCAACCGAAAACTTACCACGGACCACGTTTCAAACATGTAACATTCAATTTATAAAACTTTGACTTTAAATTTGATTTTGAATTTGAATTACATTTTATTGTCAAATCTTAACGTAACGTAGCCAACTTAAATTTTGTTTTTAAAAAATATCAGTTAACTGTTAACATTTCCAATTTTTGTTTGTTATTTTAAAATTGTCAATGTAACTCGAAGGGGGGTACTGTGGGAACGTGACAGCTATCGAAGCGACACCACACGGTTAAAGTAGACAGCATATTTTCCAGTCTTCGCCGTCCGTACAACGACACTTTCATTCGTATTCGATCTCCTGTTCGTGCCGGTTTGAATTTCTTCTGATAGTATCACGTCCTCACAAGTCCTCCGCATATTTATTTCAAATGTAATAAAGTGTGTTAAAGGACATCCGATCGTCTTATTATTTAGTGGGGCTTAAGACAATCCCCATAAGAGAAGAAGATTTTTGTGGAACTGTCAGTAAGAAAAGACGAGATCATTCTTGTAAAACCGCCGCGGAGAACGGATGGAAAAATATATTTGAACTTTAAAATAATCATATTTGAGTATTATTCGGCCATTTCAGACGATACCACAAAATATAAGTTTTTAGTTTGTAAGAATTCAGTTCATTAAGTTCATTTATCGAATAAAGTGAGCTCAGGTCGAGCCTTAATATACTATGGCGATATTATTTGAAACTCGACTTTATCCCAAAGATTTGAAATGGAAATTCGAATCTTAAAACTCTATTTGGATTTTGCGATTTTTAAATCGGGAATTATCGAGAACATAAAAGGTCATCGTGACTTGAAAATTACACCAGTAAATGTGGAAAAAGTGCGTGAAAGTATTTCGAGCGATATACGCAAGATTTTAAGTCGTAAATTATATTCGACATTTCTAGCGTGGTACCCCAGCAAACACAAGCTTTCTTAATTCATTCTTATATCATTACGAATAATTTTTGTTTCTTATATCATGCTTAAAGAAATCTTTACCAAGCTCGCTTGTTGTTATTATTACTTCACTTCTTTAAACATGATTAAAGAATGATTTAAGAAACAACTATAGCAAGCGAAAATTGGGACTTTTTTTTTTGAGATGGTGGTTTCTTATATCAATCTTTAATCATTCTTACAGAAATACACACGTTTTTTTTTATTGATTTCTTAGGACGGTTACTTAAAGCATTCTTTAAGCACTTTTTATGAAATGAAAGTTAACCTAAAATGTTCCATATATTTAAAGAAAAATATTTAGCATCCCAGCTAGCCACAAACTATCTTAATACCTTCTTGTTTATTTCTGAAGGCAAAATGCTTGATGGTGATTCAAATGTGTCTAAAGAAGGCTTTAAGGATAATATAATAGGACAAAAAGGCACCTACTTTTTACATAAATGGTTCTTTTTTCTTGCTTAAATTATGTTACAAACCATTTAGATGTTTTAAAGAAAAATGTATAAGGAATATCAAGGAATGCTATAAAACTTCTAAATGACTTTATTAAAGAAAGATATAAAAAACATATAAATCATTTATAAGTAAGATTTAAGAAATTCATAAGAGGAACAAAACATCAAATATACTATTATTACTTTTTTCGCCTGAAGTAGCGTTTTTAAGGAAAGGCATTCAATCACTTATAGAACAATACCGAGAAAATATTTTGATAAAGAACTATGCGCAAATTTTTCACTTGACCGGGATTCGAACTCGCTGCCTCAATAAAATCCAGTTAGAAAATTGTCGTCTTAAACTGTTCTTAATTACTATCATAAAGCAGTTATTAAGAGAGTGGATGTACGCTTATGTGTGGGACATTCGAACACAGAATACTTGTCATTAGGTGTGGAGCAGAGGCAAGGACAGTGGACTACGGAACGAGAGGTCGTGAGCTCGAATCCCGGTATGTGCAAAAATGTATATCTTTATCTGAATAATTTCTCACTATTCTCATATAATTACAGATGTCTTTCTAGAAAAACACCGTATCAAGCCTAAAGGAGACAAAGTAATAGTATTTTATCTTTTGTTACTTTTTATGAATTTTTTAAATCTTACTTATAAATGCTTTATATGTTTCTTATATCTTTCTTTAATAAAGTCACTATGAAATCTTATAGCATTCTTATATATTTCTTATACGTATTTCTTTAAACCTTCTACGGTTTCTTAAAACATGCTTTAAGCAAGAACAAAGAACCGTTTAACCTTCAAGCGGGCGCGCGGGCGGTAATTTACCGCCCTGATCATATAAACACGCATAGCTTTTCTCCCGTTGGCCGGATCGAGGTGGGAGAAGTATGTATTCTTAAGTCATACTGTTATAGATACGATACAATAAAATTTTGGGTAAACTTTACCTTACATACCTTTCCAGCGGTCATCAAACGTTCGGGGATTGTATATTTTGGTATATAGTTGTGCTCAAAATGTGTGTACTCTGTGTAATATCACTGAAGTGACATGCTTTGCTAAAACTGCTGAACTTGTTTTATTGTTCACATAAAAATTATTATTTATGATGATAACTTATTTGGGACATGCTCTTCTTTCAATTTACCATAATTGTGAGAATGGCAGTTGTACGGTTGAGCGCAAATGGAGGGGGAAAGGCGAAGGCGGTAAATTACCGCCGCGCGCCCGGTAATGTCACAAAAAACGCGCGCCCGCTTGAAGGTTAAGAAAAAAAGAGGTGCCCCTTTGACCTTATATCATTCTTTAAGCATTCGTAAGACATGTTTAAAGAACAAGCATTTTTCCTCTAGAAAAAAATAAGAAAGTATTAAGATAGTGAGTCAAAGATGCGCAAAAACTGTCAAATGTCAGCTGTTTGGTCTTAACCGGGATGTTACCCGCGATCGTTTTTTTCGAGTCAGATTTACCCGCGATGCGAAAAAAACGTCGCTAATGTGTGTTTTCTACGCAAATCTCAAGTACCTACATATACCCACTCATATGTTTGTAACTGACTATGAGCAAAAGACTTGCGGAAAAAGTGCCGCCGCCGCAACCAATAACAAGGTTTTCGCCCAAGTTGGGGCGTTTATGACAGAATCGTGCAGATGAAGCGAAGAGTTTGAGATTGATGCGACGACGGGCTACATAGAGGGCTCCAACAACATACACGACGGAAGTTTAAGCAACAGTGCATTCAACACGAGCCAGGAGAGATGTGCTAATATCAGTTTGGAAAATATGAGTTCGCCGAACATCCCTGCATCGAGTACGTATCACCAACAATACCAAGACGACAACAATAGAATTAACGAAGATCAATTCAAACTCGCCAAAGGTAGGCTTGTAACTAAAAAAAATAATGTTAACTGTAGTATAATGAAAATGTTAAAATTTGAATTTTATGTGCGCCTCCTGTCGGCATAGAATCTGCGAAGCGATCAGCTGTTCGTTCACAATGCTATTGTGAACGAGCAGCTGGGAATTGACATTTCCGGGATTCTAGTTGTGACAGTGGAAAAAGATGGAAGTGTGCTTCGCATTATCGCGACAAATCTGAGGAATCATAACAATTTAAGAGAAATAAAAGTGTTTATAACGTACAATATATGAGTCATTACAGCTCAGAAGTGGGATCCAGCGCATAAAAGCCCACATAACAACGAAATTACAAGAAAATTGTTACGATGTCAAATCGGACCACGGGAAGCCAGAAGAGCGCCACCGCTCATGCCGAAGCATATATAAGCGGTGCCAACGACGACGAGAGCGATTTATTGGACAATACAATCATCGAGAGGCCAGATTCGTTAAATACGTGTCATCCACAAGATGTTCAGCAGCCAGAAGATATCCCGCAGCCTAGTGGCTGCTCTAGTGAGCACACGTCTAAGGAGCCGCAGCCGAGCGAACACACACAGAGCCCCCGCAACCGAAGCAAGTTTTTCGAGAAGCATCCGATTTTCAAAATTTACCGACGCCCGCCGGCCCGACCAGACTACAAGCAGCCGAAGAAGAAGCCGCCGTTTTAGAGAAGAAAATGGAAAATTTGCGACGTCGACGAGAAATACTGAAATTAAGAGGGGAGATTATGCAGCTTGAGAGAAACATAACCACCGCCGAACCAACCACCTTGATAGCCGCTGAAACCCCCGCCGTTACACCGCCGATGCCATGGTCATTACCGCAGTCACCGCCGTCCCCGATGCCGTTAGGGCTAACACCGCGCCCGATGCTACGATAGTCGCTACAAGCGCGATACCCGCAGTCACCTCCGCCACCACCGCAGCCACCAGCGACTGTAGAGCCGAAGTTACCCGCCATGACAGTGCTGTCACATTGTCGACCATTGCCTCCTCAGCCCCGTCGCCTAGTTTGATTTGTATACTATACTGCAAAATTTGGCACGTAATTTTTTATTAAAAATGGAAATATCTAGGAATCCAGGGCGGATAGACTTTAGTGTTGAGAATGCTTCCGTCGAAGGCAAACAGGAATTGAGCCAATCCTTTGTCCTTGATATCATAGCCGACGACACCACCACCGACAGCACTACCAATGGGAGACTCCCGACAGCTTCGCAATCTGTAATTAACATTTTTAGAAACATTATTCACTTTACATAAGAAATTTATTTTTAAGTTTTGAATTGATGTAGATCAATTGTCACGAAGAGGAGAATACTTCGAATGGTAGAATCAAAACTCAGATTAAACAATTTTCTGTATTGGAAACATTTTTATTTTAAGTATTGATATGTTTCCGAGACCACGTGTCTCTGTCTTCAGTGCTTAACTTAATCTTTACATTAAATTTGTTTCTATATTTATTACAATTATTTTGCCTACTTTTTAACATTTTTTTTCCTATGCTAATTATTCTACCTGGTGGCATAAACTTTTAATAAGGGTCGTTGCGCAGTTTCAGAAAGTGAAATCAAACCTCGGAATCAATATTTGGGAGTGTGACAAATAGTAAGTTTGCTTGGCAAGTCGAGCTTGTTGATACTATTTACAAAAAATACTATAACTTTGTAATGGTTAAGGATAGAGGGGTCATGCAAAACAATCATCGCATTCAAATGGTTACGTCGAGCTGCCTGCTGACATTTTCAACTTTTTCAGCGTTGGCACGCCAACGCAAATTCATCGGACAGATAATGCGAAGAGCCTATAAAGGTTACTATTTTCGGGGATCATAGCTGGTTGAAAAAACTGATTCCCAGGTTAATCTGTGGAGAAGAAGCCCATGATGTCCATATGATACTAAAGTTAAGGTGGCAGTATGTATTCGTGTACTGATATATTTAATATATTAATATTCCAACATGACCATTATTCCTGAAACTGGAGAAATAAAAACACAGCTCGAATATTATATTGCACCATGTATTTAAATATTTTTTTTTTATTACATATTTTATTTTTATATTTTTTTTTATTATATAATACTGGTCATTGTGTAAGATGTTCGACAATGTCCTCATAGACACTTACTAGTACAGTCAGAGCCAATTTCAGTAGATAAGGTTAATTTTGAAAGGAGCTTTGACTGTACGATTAATCGCAGTGTTTGTGGTGTTTTTTATGGCTTCATACACACGGCTCGCAAGCTCGACACATCGAAATGCAATGGCTTATATGGGAAGCTTTCAACGAGCGAGAGCCGTGCTGCTGTCAAAATACGGCTAGCGACAGATTCTTAGTACTCGACCAAGGCAAAAATTTACGAAAGTAGAATCATAAACGTCTTATGGGCGCCATACACTTGATGATTTATCGGCCGATCGATTGCCCACAATCGATCGCACTCCGGTAGAGCACGTAGACTATGCGGTTTATCGGCATATCTCAAGTTGACAGTCTCACGGTCCACACAACACAACACAAAATAGCGAAAATTATACATTTTTTGGCGATAGAAGATGGACATCTATTGCTACATTTCATGTGGAGCGACCGCCACAACCACAGCATGAAGAAGTTAGCACTGGTTTATGATAATCAGCAACTGAAAACATATGATTGTCATCATTGTCTTGTGCACTTTTAATATCTCAAAGGGACTTCCCAAATCTACCATTAAGCATAAATTTCAAGTGTTTCGCTACACTCTATCAAAAGATATCGCCATATATAGGGCGAAATAGGGGTAGGAGTGGCAAGGCCTTTTCCATCAACTTCATGCATAAGTCTCAATTAGACATTCCTCCAAATTTCAGATTGCTAGCAATATTCTGTCGAAAGTTATGGACAAATTTAAATCAAGGAGGGGTAGTTTGTATGGGAGGTAGGGGAACCCTTGGTCCAATTTGACCCAATACCGTCCAAAATTTTACCAAAACACACATCTGACCAAAATGTCAAACCTCTAGCTTTATTATCTCGAGAGCTATCGTGCGAGCAGCAGTGGCGGCTCGTGGCTCCAAAAGTAGGTGAAGTGTAATTATGTACTAATCATAATCGAAATTGCTTGCTACTTTTCACCGCTCTGATCGTTTATATGCAACATTTGAATCCAATTGTAGTATCACTTTTGTGCTACTTTTTTAATTCGTTCAATGCACGCAACGCATTACTGAAGTGAGTTCAATTCCACAATTTAAATCACATTTCATGAGCGCTACATAGCTGCTCATAGGTTGTGAACGGACCGTTTTCCAATAATTGAAATCTATTCAAAGAGGACCGCGGACGTTTTTTCCATTCTACGGTTTATTTTGATCTTTCATAAATTTTGGTGGTGTAAAGTACATAATTTGTTGTGTATTTTTATAATTCTCGTGTGCTGCGTGTGTAAAATAGTTTGTTTTGTATTTTTATAATTCTCTTGTGCTTAGATATATATAGTAATATAGTTTATAGTTAGTAAGATCTTGGTGAAATATATTTCCTTTCTGTTTAAATTTTGTTTGAAAAGATGGAGAAACATCCAAATCTCCACCCAAAATTGAATTACTTTTCCGAGGTGTATAGCTATCATGAACTTGTATATACCTAGGAATCCGCCAAGCAGTTCCTCGAGGAATTGGAACTAATCCCCTCTCCTTCCTCAACTCCGCCGAAGTGCTGCGAGCAGCCTATGTGCGTTGAAAAAAGAGGCGATAAAAAACTTGGGTGGATTTGGCGCTGGGCCACAGTGAATCCCGCCGAAGGCACAATTGTGGATCGCTACTTATGCCGTCTGAGGCTAGGTGAGGTGATGCACCTCCTTTTTTATTTTATTGAACAAAAAAGCGTTAAAAAAGTGCAATGCCATCTTTCAGAATGGAGAGATAGGCGCCGCGAGGATGGTGTAAGTAGTTCAACAATCGTTGACTACTTCAAGTACTTCAGGAAGGTGACATCGATAATAGCCTCGCATCTAATTCAGCCGATAGGAGGTGTCGGTAAAACCGTCCGAATTGATGATACGTTCTTATCGAAAAAAAATATGGAAAAGGAAGAACGACAGCCCCCATGAAGATACCCATCCTCGGGCTCTATTGCAAGGAAGATGACATTGCACTTTTTTTTCGGGCAAAAAGTTGCCAAAAAAATGATTTGTGGCCTTACATAAAAACATTTGTTTATTATGATACCAGCGTAATTTGCACGAGGCACTATTGTAACTTAAAAAGTCAATTCTCGCCTCATACGGAGCATTTGACGACCAATCATAGCATTGGTCAATATGTCGACAACGACGACCCGCGAAATACGATAAACGATCTGGAGAACCAGAACCGTTTGCTCAAACAAACGATTAAGAACACCTCCAACGATGAAATTCTACGAAATTATATAATGGAGCATTTCTATCGTCGACAGGTGCTCCTCAAATCTTATAAACGCCATCTGGGGTCCTAGATTATGGTATTTTTATGTGACCTAAAAAAGGTCTACCCAGGACACGTCAATGGGGAATTGAGAGAGGGAATAAAAGAAAGAAACCTCGAGGAACTAGTGTCGGGCAATCGGTCGGGAATTAATAATTAGACTGTATGATATCGGATCTTTCGGCCGAAATTAATAATAACTATGTCCCTTTGAATGGATTTTTTTATCCAGAAGGGGAAACCCTTCTGGAGTGGAATGCCAACAGATACGCCACCGCGCGGTGCATTCTGGGTTACGCTAAAGGAATCTGATACATAACCAATGTCTAAGTATGTCAAGGCAGTGCTTGGTGGTGGTGGCAGTGGTTCGCTGTTCCGCAACATCATCACCGTTTAATGTTAACTCCTATATCTTATTGCCCAAGAATATTGGTAATAACCGTTTAACAGGTATACCATTATAAAAAAATCTCCCATTTTCAACACGCAAAACCTGCACATCAAATGAGATTAACGACTTTAGAAATGTAATTTCCAATTTAACATGTAAAATTAACCATTTGGCCATGACAAATAATATGCTGAATGTTAAATTTGACTTAACTGTTGAGCGGTAGTGCTACAATTGATAATTTAAATTTGATATTTTTAGCATTAGGAAATCATTTTGATATTGACCAGTTTCACATTTTTGGTCGTACTATAATGAATAGCGAATATAAAAGCAGATTGCTGCAATTGTAAATACATTCAGTAGGACTAACTTGAAATAACTATAATATTGTACGTTACAGCAACATGTGAGACTTAATATTTTTCAAGTCAATAAAGGCAGCTTATTCACGTTACGCTTAATTCTCTTCTGAAACAGTTTTCGTCGTTATCCGGAACGAGGACGAAGAAGTGGTCCTACTGGCAACCATTGCATATTGCATTTTTTGCAGTTGCAATACGCCTCTCCGGGGCGGACCACACCCGTTTGCCACAACAAACGGCCAAGAGTTGTCAAAACGCCTTCCTGGCAAGAGCCTCGAAGGTCTCGATGCAGGAAGGTTGTGTATGTCTGTGTATATGTATGGACTCGTTACATATGTTTTTTCGTCATATTGGGAGCATCACATCTCGGTGCTGCTGCTCTCAATTCTTCTCTTACGCGCCGGCATTGAAGCAAATCCAGGCCCTGTCTTGGTATGGATGTGTAGTGTCTGCAACCGACGTATCGGTTCTAATGCCAGGTCACTTCAGTGTAGTTGCTGTTCAGAGTGGGTGCATTTCAGATGCTCCGGTCTGAGAAGGATGGGTCATTACATAGAAGGTACATTTGTTGCTCCAGGCTGTAGGAATACTGGGCAGCCTCGGGTAATACCAGGCCTCTCCCCACCACCAATGCCCCTTACTCCCCCCAATAATATTGCCTTGAACGTAAGACACAGCTTAACTCCCGCCCCTCCGCCAGCAATTTTTACACCGGTGTCCATTTTGCAGTTCAACTGAAATGGCATCCTAGGGAAATTTCCTGAAATCACAAGCTTCTTGAGAAAGTACAGAATTCTGATTGCAGCCATCCAAGAGACGAAACTCCACGCGAATTCACCATTCAATGCCGAAGGTGAATATATCATCATACGCAAGGACAGAGAAGGCGCCACGAATGATTCTCACCCTGGAGGTGGACTTGCCTTCCTAATACACAGGTCCGCACATTACAGTGTATTAGATGTAGTTTCAGACGGTACGGCGGAATTGCAAGCCATCTCAGTTTCATCAGGGAGCACCAATATTGAAATTTTTAATATCTACATACCACCACATTCTAGCTGTACAAACTACCATTTCAATATTGGTCCTCTTCTTAATGGAGAGCACAGGATCATTCTTGGTGACTTCAATGCCCATCATGAACTCTGGCATTCCGCGCTTCACAACGATGCCAGGGGTCAAGCTATCGCCGAATCTCTGGACGCATCAGAGTTCTGGACCCTCCATGAAGACTCGCCAACCCGTGATGCAAACAATTGTATTCGCTCCCCAGACAGTACAATTGTCAGCGCCAGCCTAATAAGTGAGACCTCCTGGGAAACATGTACCGGTCTTCCTTCTGATCACCTCCCAATCATAGTCAGAATTGACAAACCAGATGACCTGACCAAGTCAGAGAAGCGAACGTTTGTCAATCACAAAAACGCCGATTGGAAAGGTTTCAAAACATTCACGTCATCGAAGTTCTTCGCGCTTCCCCCTCCCATCAATATACATAAGGCTGAACGGAACATTAGGAGCGTCATTACTAAAGCTGCGGCACGGTTCAGTCCTGCAGGGCGCATTCTAAAGGTCCGTCTAAATTTTCTAACAAGTGCCGCAAGGTTAGCCGATGAACGTGACAACATTAGGCGCGCCAACCCTGGTGACCCCAGAATTCGGGAGCTCAATATCCAAATACAACGACAAGACCACAGGAAGGCCAAATGGAATGAGCACCTCAATGTCTGTACTCTGTAACCTTAATGAAGGTGTTAGTAAGTTATGATCTACTGTCCGTGCCCTTTCGAACCCCACAAAAGATAAGGGCAGTATAGCCATAACCTTCGGCGAGAAAGAAACAAGCAATCCTCTTCAGTGTGCGAGCCAGTTCAATAAGCAATTTATTGAACATCCCAAGTCCAATGACCTCAAGCACAAAATTAGAAGACGGATTCACAGGTTAAAACAGTCATTGAGAATGCAAAAAACTCTAAGGCCCTTGGACCCGATGGCATTTCAATGGCCATGCTAAAACATCTTGACCTTCCAGCCATCTCACGGCATGGCAGTCTTTAACTTGTCAATGTCCACGCTTGCTTTCCCCGACATCTGGAAACAAGGTCGCATAGTCCCATGTCTTAAACCAGGGAAAAGTGCCAAACTAGGAACTTCCTACAGACAGATTACGATTCTGTCACCTGTAGCAAAGATGCTGGAGGCCCTTATCCACCCCACTCTCGTTTCACAAGCGAAGCAAGAACCCCATCAGCATGGATTTAGACGCATGCATAGTACGACAAGTCAAGAGCGGTACTCTTGACGCGATCACTACATGTGTAAGAGACGGATTAAACCAACGTACACCGTGCTATAGAACCATTATGGTGGCGATTGGCTTATCAAATGCGTTTGATAAGGTCAATCACTCCATGCTTCTGGCAAACCTCCTTAACAAGCGCATTCCGACACAAGAGATATGATGGATTGCCAACTATCTAGCTGGTAGGCAATCCTTCAACGAGTTTCGGGGCAGTCGTTCCAAACTTAGAAAGATCAAATTAGGTGTTCCACAGGGCGGGGTTCTCTCTCCCACCCTGTTTAACATCTACATGGCAGGTCTCCCAACACCACCGGAAGACATTGACATCCTATGCTGATGACTGCACCATACTCGCCACGGGAGCGGATAGGGAAGTCATGCGCCATCTTTTCAACAGATATTTAGCGCAACTAGAAGCTTTTCTTCTCAGCAGAAATTTAACCATCTCAGCGTCCAAATCGTCTGCGACCTTCCTTACCATCTGATCAGGTGATTGTCAGTGGCCGGTTGGGGTACGGATTGGCAACAAACCAGTTCCGACTGTTGCAAATCCAAAAATTCTCGGGCTTCACTTTGAGAAAATGATGGCTTCAGCTCATCACGCGGAAGCGATATGTGAAAAGATGCGAAGTAGGAACAAAATTCTTAAAGCACTGGCCGGCAGCACCTGGGGCAAAGATAAAGAGACTATGCTAGCCACTTATAAAGCGGTGGGTCGAGCAGCGGCTGATTTTGCGGCGCTAGTTTGGGCGCAAAGTCTCTGTAACGCAAACTGGAACAAAATCCAAGTCTGCCAAAATGCTGCTCTACGCATAGGGACAGGGTGCCTTCTGATGTCTGCCCAGGATCACCTACATCAGGTGGTTGTTACCGAGAGGATCAGCCAAATCGTTACCTTATGGACAAAATTCCCCCTCCACGCCACATCAAACGTGGCCTTCGTGATCTTGAGAGAGGTCCAGATAAATGACCCCCAACTTGATTACTCCATGAATTCATTACTGACGAACTGGGCATGGCTGTGGCCGTGGCCTTGGTGGGCGGCAACAGGCGCCGTTACAGCTGATTGCTGGAACAATTGCTTCAACTGCCGATGCTGGTTTTGATGTTGCTAATGACACGGATGCATATAAGATGTTGATGGTGGCGGCGGTGGATGGTGATGCATGTGTTGCTGCTGACGGGGCATCGAGAAAATCGGACGCCATTTGACCGCCGCGTATACAAATTTTTGTCGACTTCAAGCAGGCATACGACAGTATCGATCGAAGTGTACTGTACAACATATTGCTGCATTTTGGTATACCGGTAAAGCTAGTGCGACTCATAAGGACGACGATGACTAATACCGTATCAGAGGTCAGAACAGACTCATTGATTTATGTATTTGAAACTCGTACTAGTCAAGCAGGGCGATGGGCTGGCGCCGACGCGACGCTCTTTAACCTTGCTCTGGAGTATGTCATTCGTGCCATGAATATGGACAGCAGGGGCATGCTACTAATTAAACCTGCATAATCTCAATAACGCCGCACATCAACGAGTAAATTCAAACATTACAGAAGGGTATCTCAGTATAGAGTATACATATAGACAACTTCACTTGTTTTTTCCGGGCAAAATAAAATTCTTTGATGCGTTCTCACCGTGTATTTCGAAATGCGACCACCACGTAAGTGCAACCGGCCACTTGTTGACAACAGACAATTGTCAATATGACAATTCAGCATTCAGCAGGCCGCTGACCATGTCATAATTATTTTCGGAGAACCAGATGTGGAGTACTGCCATACGAGAAAATCAAGAAGAAGAACTATGAAAGTGACAACTACCTATTGTGAACTTTCGGAAAGTTGTGAATTAACACTAAAAATTAACTAAATTTTTTTTTCGCGAATATACCGTTTTTTCGTGCATATTTGGCCGTTTCAAGGTCATAATATTGTGCAAAACACAAAACCCCCTAAAAAAGTGTTTTTTTCTGCCCGTGCCCCGGAAACTAATATGCTGCCACTAACAACATGGCCAGCAGCAATGACAACGACAACGAAGCCGCAAATATATTACTCGATATGAGCGAAAACGAAGCACCTATAAGCGCGTCCTCCGCAAACGGTCAATACGACAACTCTCTGCAATCAATCACAAAGAACCTATGGGAGTTCTTCCCAGCCAAAGGTAAATTAGTTTTTAAAACAAAAAACCATTCTAATGCTAAGGATAGGGAAATAATCGCTCCTTCGACCAATAGATTCGAAAAATTAAGGAACATTAACGGTAACACCGCAGTTCCCAAAAGTAACTATTCGGACAAAAAAACAAAAACCACAAATGTGCCCCCCCCCCCATAACGATACACAGAGTATCCATCGAAGCGAGATTGTCATCGCAACGCAAAAACAAAGTGAGCAAGCTAAAACCGACAAAGTCAGCAAAGGCACAGCGAACATCATCTACTAACAACATGGTCAGCAGCAATGACAACGACATGGACACGGAGTGGGCCGAAGCGGCAAATATATTACTCGATATGAGCGAAAACAAAACACCTATAAGCGCGTCCTCCGCAAACGGTCAATACGACAACTCTCTGCAATCAATCACAAAGAACCTATGGCAGTTCCTCCCAGCCAAAGGTAAATTAGTTTTTAAAACAAAAAACCATTCTAATGCTAAGGATAGGGAAATAATCGCTCCTTCGACCAATAGATTCGAAAAATTAAGGAACATTAACGGTAACACCGCAATTCCCCAAAGTAACTATTCGGACAAAAAAACCAAAACCATAAATGTGCCCCCCCATAACGATACACAGAGTATCCATCGAAGCGAGATTGTCATCGCAACGCAAAAACAAAGTGAGCAAGCTAAAACCGACAAAGTCAGCAAAGGCACAGCGAACATCATCTACTAACAACATGGTCAGCAGCAATGACAACGACATGGACACGGAGTGGGCCGAAGCGGCAAATATATTACTCGATATGAGCGAAAACAAAACACCTATAAGCGCGTCCTCCGCAAACGGTCAATACGACAACTCTCTGCAATCAATCACAAAGAACCTATGGCAATTCCTCCCAGCCAAAGGTAAATTAGTTTTTAAAACAAAAAAAACATTCTAAAGCTAAGGATAGGGAAATAATCGGTCCTTCGACTAATAGATTTGAAAAATTAAGGAACATTAACGGTAACACCGCAGTTCCCAAAAGTAACTATTCGGACAAAAAAAACAAAACCACAAATGTGCCCCCCCCCCATAACGATACACAAAGTATCCGCTAGAGACCTAATTCAGCTGATAAGGAGTATTGACCCCTCGGGCAAATTTGAAATGCTCAATCTATCTGAACGCTCACATAAAGTCAGAGTTGACAGTCCATCTACTCACAATAAACTATTAGACGCCTGTAAAGAGGCCAAATTGGAAGGGTTCTCATACTCTCTTAAAGAAAACCGTAAATTTTCTTCCATCCTGAGGGGGCTGTACTCCTTCTCAGCCGGTGAGGTCTCTGCGGAAATCAACAAAATCATCTATCCTGAAACCGCGTGTGTAAAAAAAAATTTTCAACCGCCTGGACGAGAGCCAATGGAGTAGATCTAGATCTATTTAGAGTCACAACTGGGGACTCTAGTACCATGGCGACGATCAAAAATATTGACATTATCTTACACCAGCGCGTCAAATGGGAAAGACCCAACAGACTGGACGTCACGCAATGTTACAATTGTCAGCGATTTGGGCATTTGGCCATCCAAGCGAGCCTGCCGACACAACGCCAAAACAGAGTTAGCAATCAAAAACCCAAAAAGTCAACGAAGGCTCAGCGAACTTTTTCAAATAACAGCATGGCGAGCAGCAACGATATGGACACAGATCGGGCCGAGGCGGCAAACATTTTAATCATCATGAGCGAAAATGAAACAATTATTAGCGCGGCCCACGATAATGGTCAATACGACAACTCTATGCAAGCGATAACGAAGAACCTTTCACAGTTCCTACCAGCAAAAGGTAAACTAATTTTTAAAACAAAAAAACAACCTAATGATAAGGATAGGGTAACAGTCGCGCCTTCAATCAATAGATTCGAAAAACTAAGAAACATTGACGGCAGCTCCGCAGTTCCTAAAAGTAACCAGGCAGATAAAAAAACAAAACCACAAATGTGCCCCCCTATAACTATACATAGAGTTTCCGCTAGGGACCTTATTCGGCTGATAGGGAGTATTGACCCCTTAGGCAAATTTGAAATGTTCAATCTTTCTGAAGGCTCGCATAAGGTCAGAGTTGACAATCCTTCCACTCACAATAAACTACTAGAAGCCAGTAAAGAGGCCAAATTGGAAGGGTTCTCATACTCTCTTAAAGAGAACCGCAAATTTTCATCCATCCTGAGGGGGCTTTACTCCTTCTCGGCCGATGAGGTCTTTGCGGAAATTAACAAAATCATCTATCCAGAAACCGCGTCTGTTAAAAAACTTTCAACCGCATGGTCGAGAGCCAATGGAGTAGATCTAGATCTATTTAGAGTCACAACTGGGGGCTCTAGTACCATGGCGACGATCAAAAACATTGACATTATCTTACACCAGCGCGTCAAATGGGAAAGACCCAACAGACTGGACGTCACGCAATGTTACAATTGTCAACGATTTGGGCATTTGGCCATCCAAGCGAGCCTGCCGACACAACGCCAAAACAGAGTTAGCAAACAAAAACCCAAAAAGTCAACGAAGGCTCAGCGAACTTCTTCAAATAACAGCATGGCGAGCAGCAACGATATGGACACAGATCGGGCCGAGGCGGCAAACATTTTAATTAACATGAGCGAAAATGAAACAATTATTAGCGCGGCCCACGATAATGATCAATACGACAACTCTATGCAAGCGATAACGAAGAACATTTCACAGTTCCTACCAGCAAAAGGTAAACTAATTTTTAAAACAAAAAAACAACCTAATGATAAGGATAGGGTTTGGCATTTGGCCATCCAAGCGAGCCTGCCGACACAACGCCAAAACAGAGTTAGCAAACAAAAACCCAAAAAGTCAACGAAGGCTCAGCGAACTTCTTCAAATAACAGCATGGCGAGCAGCAACGATATGGACACAGATCGGGCCGAGGCGGCAAACATTTTAATCAACATGAGCGAAAATGAAACAATTATTACCGCGGCCCACGATAATGGTCAATACGACAACTCTATGCAAGCGATAACGAAGAACCTTTCACAGTTCCTACCACCAAAAGGTAAACTAATTTTTAAAACAAAAAAACAACCTAATGATAAGGATAGGGTAACAGTCGCGCCTTCAACCAATAGATTCGAAAAACTAAGAAACATTGACGGCAGCTCCGCAGTTCCTAAAAGTAACCAGGCAGATAAAAAAACAAAACCACAAATGTGCCCCCCTATAACTATACATAGAGTTTCCGCTAGGGACCTTATTCGGCTGATAGGGAGTATTGACCCCTTAGGCAAATTTGAAATGTTCAATCTTTCTGAAGGCTCGTATAAGGTCAGAGTTGACAATCCTTCCACTCACAATAAACTACTAGAAGCCTGTAAAGAGGCCAAATTGGAAGGGTTCTCATACTCTCTTAAAGATAACCGCAAATTTTCATCCATCCTGAGGGGGCTTTACTCCTTCTCGGCCGATGAGGTCTTTGCGGAAATTAACAAAATCATCTATCCAGAAACCGCGTCTGTTAAAAAACTTTCAACCGCATGGTCGAGAGCCAATGGAGTAGATCTAGATCTATTTAGAGTCACAACTGGGGACTCTAGTACCATGGCAACGATCAAAAACATTGACTTTATCCTACACCAGCGTGTCAAATGGGAAAAACCCAATAGAATGGACGTTACGCAATGCTATAACTGTCAGCGATTTGGGCATGTCGCGGCCAACTGCATTTCAAGGGCAATGTGCGTGAAATGTACGGGCGAGCCCTCCACCTCCAACTGCACTAGAGAAGAAAAAGCAGACAGCAATGAAACTCTTCCACCTCTCAAATGTGCCTGTTGTGGAGAAACAGGCCACCCTGCCAGCTACTCAGGCTGCCCGGTAAGGCTCAAATATAAAGCCAAATTCAACAAACCAGCTCAACAGCGGCCAGCCGCCCCCCCTGCAAGGCTTTCACGAAGAAAACTCAGAATTATTCGGCATGTCCTTTGAGGCCTTAACGAAACGATCCTCTGATTTCTGGTTCGCCACGCGCTCTTAAAGTAACCAAGAGAAAAAAATGGCGTACCTGAACTTCATCTTAAACCTCTCTAATGGATAAAATCCGATTCATTAACGCCAACATGAACTCTCTATTAACACGTGGCAAACGGGTTGCACTTAATGAGCTTCTCTCCAAAACATCACCCGACTTTGCGTGTATCGCGGAAACAAGACTGGGCCAACTATCTAATTTCTCCAAAGTTAACATCCAAAATTATAAAATGGTTCGCAACTATAATGACAGTGGCACTGCTATCTGCATTAAGCCGGGCATTAAGTTGCGCCTGTGGTCTCCGAATGCAGACGGCCCTAGATTCATTCTTTGAATTGGCACAAGAATACGACGTGTTTATCCTGGGCGGGGATTTTAACAGTAGGAGTCCGAAATGGGGAGACTCAACCTACAACAACAATGGTTCGACAATGGAAAAGTGGCTCACTGACAACCCTCAATTTGGAGCGGCCATTATCACCTCGGCCTCACCGACTTTCCCTCGTGGAGCATCCTTCCTTGATGCATTTCTCGTTTCCTCATCTCTCGTCGAGCCGCAAACCAAATGCCAAAGTCTCGCCATTTACTCGGATCACCTAGCTATCCTTTTAATATAATATGGTGGTATTAAACGTCGATAAAACTGTCTCTAAACGTAAACCTAAAAAGATACTCCTTTAAATGCTCCACTCTTGTGTTTTTTGGATGATACAGCACACACATGCAATAGTCTCTCTAAGTTAACTCACACACATGCATATATTCTTCTATAGCACAGTCGGTTTCGTTTTTATAGTGTGACGTTCGTATGGTCACCCAATATATTGTTCACCGTATTTTTATAGAAGAATGGACTTTGATTTTTTAATGAACTTATGAAGTGCTCTGAAATACATATTTTTTTCAATAGAAATCCTTGAAATCTTGCATGAAATACACACTTACTTACTCATTGTTATGTTTGGAACCAATTAAGGTGATCTCTGCGCAGAAATTGACTCTATTTTATTGATAAATGTAACGATTTAGGGTGCATTGCAGGAGATTCGATAAAGAATTTTCAAGCATTTCTATAGAAGCAACTAACCATTTGTAGTGTTTACGAGCAATGCTGACTATATGTGAGGTTGGCTGAGTGGTAGCGTGTAGGATGGGCAATCAACAGACACGGGTTCGATGCTAGCTGCGAAAATTTTGTTTTTCTATTTTATTTTTTTGCAAATTCGTTCAATGACAGAAAATGATGATATTAAGCAAATGACGTATAAACCTTTCTTGAAGCATAATTTAGTGCTACAATAAGGTTCTATTGTATTAAAAAACGGCGCCAAATGCCATTATTGGACTATTATTCAGTGATTATACCCTGTAAAGTGTCCCTATTATTGTTAAAAGAGAATATTTCACGAAGTATTAAAGGGATGAAATTGCTACTTGGGATTTGAAGATTTTTGAAAAAATCATTTTCTTGTGCGACTAAAACTTCAATATCTCAAAAGCTAGACTAGCTATTATAGTAAAATAAGATGATTTACAGCCAACAAATTTACCTAAGAAATAAAACTAACGGCACTAAAATCGGATAAGAGGTTTGGTTTTTACATCGCGTATGTATTTTGCGCCTCAGCTGCGGAAACTTTATTCGGAATTTTGGGTCGGTTGTGTATCAATGTGAATTATAATAAACTACTGTCGCTGCGGAATAGAAACAACATAGCCGTGTTTATTGTTTGGAATCGAAGACAGGATATGATAGCCTCAGTTCCATGCAAAATGTGAGAGTTGTTGTTTTATAAGAACAAGAAATGTTGAAATTCAAACGAGAGTTAGCTTCTCCTATCATGAACTCGAAATAAAAAAACACGGCTTATATACCTGTTAAGGCGGGACAATAAAATAATAACAAAATGGTATAAGAAACCAACCGCATCACATAATATCATCAACAACGAATCAAATCACCCAAACCACATGAAAAATAACATAATTAATAACTATATATACAAAAGGTTAAAACTCAGCGACAAAGTATTTTGGGGGTCACAAATAAGTGAAATAAAAACAATCCTAAAAAATCACAATTACCCACCAAAAATAATAAACAAACTCATCAACAAAAACAAACATAAAATCATTCAGGAACAGAACAAACACAACACTAACACCAACACCCAACCAACCCCTGTAGCACCACTAAGGAAAAGATACACCAATATAACATACATCCCCAAACTCACAGAAAGGATCATAAAAACTTTACCAAAAGAAATAGAGGATAGTGATAACAACACCACGAAGATCATCACCACAGCAAAACCCAGCAACAAACTACAAAACGAAGTATTCTCTAACACCAAAACCAAACTAACTACCATGAAACAGAGCAATATCGTATACCGAATAAACTGTGACACATGCACCTCCAACAATCAAAATAAGGTATACATTGGATCAACAACTAGACACCTGCACACGAGGATATCCGAACACAAAAGCAGGAGCAGGATGTACAACAACCCCAACAATAGACTAGTATCACACCAACTCAACCACCACCACAACATGGACTTCGACAACACTAGAATATTGGACAAAGACAACAACAAACACAAATTACTAACAAAAGAGGCAATTTACATCAACAAATATTTCAAAAATAGCCTTAACACCAAAACGGAATTGGAGAACATAGTTTACAAATACAATAAGTTACTACCGAACTAACTACCTGACAGCTGCCCAAAACAAGAAGAAGACGGGCAAATAAGCTGACAACGGAGAACAAACATCTGTGATAATAATTTTAAGTTTTAACGCGTAATGTATTGTCCAATGTCTAATTCCACTCGTCATCTAATTTATTTATCTGTACCCATAATGTATCATCGTCTAGTCCCCAAGGAATAAATGTATGTAATATAATTGGAATGAATAGAATGTAAGTAACAATATGTAATATTGACCCATGTACTATAGTCATATCAATTTTAGACCTGAAGATGCCAATAAAGGCGAAACGTTGTGAAAAAGGAAAATAAAACGAGTTTAACACCAAACAAAGCTGGATAGTGAATAAGAAAAGAAACCCAACAATCTCAAAATGGAAAAACTATTTTTAAAGTGCAACGACACGGACAGCGAGGAAATGTAAGTATAATTTAATTTAGAGTATAATGTACGCTATTTATGCTCTTTGTGTCAGTTGTTGAACCCGGAAAAGCAAAGTTTCCCAAAAGTCAAGAAAACTTTGTAAAAACCAGTCCAGTAGTTAATGAAATTGGCTTCGGGGACATTTTGTATATACATAATGTCTTCTGTAATAATGCAATATGTTTGTTTCTTTTTTACCCAGTGAATTCTAATATATATGCATATATGCAAAAAAAGCAAGTCTACCAGAATGAAATGGAAGTGGTTCCTGACAAAAACGAATTAGTTACCGAGTATGTCCAGGAGGCTGTAAGCATCGACGACATATCAAACAAGGATTCGAGTCCAAGAATAGAGTCGAATGATCAAGTTATCATTTCAACCACCGACCAATTCGATGATTTAATGGATTCCATTGAAACTTCAAAATCGGACGTGATGTTTTTGAAACAAGAAGTTGCAAAAACCAATGATGAAATGCTTAAAACAACTGTAAAAACAGATGTGGCTTTTTTAAAAAAAGAAATGGTCAAAACCAATAACCTGTATAGCCTTTTGAAACATCAATCTGACAATGAAACGGATGAAAGGAAAGAGAAGCAATAATTTGCTGGAACAATTACCTCTAAAGACTCCAAAATAAGTCGAATCGTTAAACATAAGAATCAAGCAAAACTCGGAATACAAATTAAAACTGGTATCTTGAGTATAGTACTGAATATAAAATATTTTAATATTATGTTTACAACAACTTTCAGCAATAGGAGGCACTTCCGCCGAAAAAAAAACAGCTACAAAGTAGCATACAAAATTGTGGATAAATTGTTTACTGCAGAGATCTTGACACTTTATTCTTGGACTGGAATATCCAAACAAGCCATCAAAAAACGCCCTGTACAAGAATGTACCAACGTACATTGAACGAGATTTCATATGTTCTAAATTTTAGTCGTCATGGAGAGGTCGTCGCGTAAAGTTGTAAAAGTCGATAAATAAATTTGTTTCGTGAAAATACATCGAGAGTTTGTCACTGTCTTCCTGTTCTTTTAGCTCGATCGGCACGAGGACAGGTCGTACGCAATAAAATCTGGTGACCCCGACGTGATCGCAGGTGTCTCGACGCGATTATTGGTGACGGCGTAGTTCGTTTTATGACGGAGTATTGCCAATTAGTTTAATTCGACGCAATATTTCGATTCTGCAGGCAGAATTGCATTTTCCGACTGCCACTTCTGTTCACTTCTGTTCGAGCATTCGTGTGAGACAGACGTGTTGGATTTCGGTCTGGCGGTTATCGGTGTTTTTTCATAGTGATTTTTTCGAAGTTTTGGCTTGTGTTAAAATCCTTTTTGGGTCGTTACGTGTTATTGGTGCAGTTAGTGCTGAGGTTGTAGTTCGGTTCAGCTATAGCAACGGTTGTTGTCTATACTGTCCGTTTACGGCAAACTCTAACGGCCATTGCGGTGACCAGTTCTATATTATCGACTATTGACTTAAACTCGACTACGTGGTACATGCGGCTACCATACTGCATTCCATGTTAAAGAGTTTTGAAGTTTATCCCTTGCGCGAACATTAGTGAATGCATGTGTGCCCATAACTAGCGTTACCTAGTTTCCGCGTGTGCGTGTTCGCTGCGCCGTTATTCCAGTGCATAGCAACAGGCCACATGCCTTTGCTATAGACACTTTGTGCTGTGACAGTGACACAATTTTCCCATTAGTGCCTAGTTTTTAGTGACACGATTTATTTTCCGTCCATTATAAAGTGCCTAGTGATATCTAGTGACACGAGTGCCGTTTATTAAAGTACATAGCAACTAGCCACGTGCTGGCAGTGCTATTGACACTCCGTTACCGCTGTCCCTCTGCGAGTGTTTGTGTGCGCCTGGCAACAGACCACGTGGTGGCTGTTCGTATATTATTACCTGCTGCGAGAGTGTTTGGTGACTGCTATACAGACCGCATTGGTGGTTCTGTATTTTTAAAGAACTGTGCTGTTACACAGTCTCCCCCCTGCGAGAGTGCTTGTGTGCCTTTTTTTTGGATTGCATTGGCAATCCAATTTTTTACAGTAAATACGTGTGTGTGGAGCACAGTATTTCATCCCACGGCGAGAGTGTGTGTATGCCTGAAGCAGGTTGCGTGGTGGCCTGCTCCCTTACACGATTGTGTCCCCCTGCGAGTGTGAATGGTGACTCTTGCAATCTACCACTAGGTGGCATTGCTAATACGGCGGTTGCGGTCTTGGCTAACTTTTGGTGTGTCTTTGGTGTTTCAGTGCACCAAAACACTTTATTGTGTGGTGCATTTCAGTGCACACAAACATTTGTTGGAGGCGGTGCGATCCAGTGCACGCAGTTTTATTGGAGACGATTGCACAGTAGCTGCATCGTAAGTAAGAGATTTTACTTTTCTTTTTCTTTTGTATCTTTACTGTTTGCAGAAAGATCGGGTTGGAAGATGCCGCCCAAGAAAAGGCACGCTGCTGCTGCGGCTGCTGGTGCAGTGGGTGCTGTTGTGGTTACGGACGCTGAGCTAGTTACGGCTAGTGAAAGCGATGCGAGCGAGTCGGGGGATACTGGTGCGGCTCCTTGTTCGCCGCGCAGGAAAACGGCGAGTGTCTGTTCAAGTGCAGATGAACTCTCTATGGCAGCTGGTCCTAGCGGACTGTTAGTCTCTGGCGGTAGTGGAGTGTTGTCTGGCTCGACGGGACAGCTTGGGATTAGGCCCTTGGTCTCGGATGCGGAGTCGGACGCCAATAGGATGCCGAAACCTAAGGCACCGCGTGATTCGCTAACTATCATGATGGAGGTTAGTGAAGAGGCGAGGTGTATCCTCACTGAGGAAGGATGTGCGCCCCTCGTTATATTAAAGGTTGCGGGTGTTATCCGAAGAGCGGAAGAAGTTGTGGCTCGGCAGATGGCTGCCAATGAGCGACTGCGTGGACAGCTTGATTCGACTAAGTCGGCTCTTAGTCAGCTGACCAAATCTTTGAGCGCTCCCCCGAGTCCTGGACACCAAGTGCGACAGGCTCGTAATCAAGGCGCAGGTGGTGCGCCTTCTTTTGCGGTTGGTGGTTGGACCTGCGCATACTAATGCTAGACCATTGCCAGTGCCGACGGTAAAGCCGGTTGTTAGTAGCAAAAACAAGGCTGCTACGGCTAAGGAGGTAGCTGATATTGTGGTCAAGGAGGTTGGCCCAATTATGGGTGTTCGTGTCCATGGGGTCAACCCCTTGAAAAATGGAAATGTGGCGATCCGTGTTCCCTCCAAAACAGAGAGGGAAAAGTTAGCCTCTAACAAAAAGTTTGAGGAATGCGGCCTTGAGGTTAGGATCCAGGACAAGCTGGGTCCTATTGAATGTCGGTTGCTCGATTTTTGCGGACGACTTAATGAAGTCCATATATGAGAATAACCTCAAAGAGGTTATCTCCGAGGCCACATTCCAAAAGGGCCTGCGGATTGTAAGCAGGCCCCTAATTGATGGTGTTGGAGCGACGTCCAACATTATCATGGAGGGCACCCCGAAGATTATAGATGAGCTCGTCAAAGGCGAGCGCGTGTATTTCAAGTGGTTTAGTTTCAGGGTCCGGCAGATGGAGGCTATTCCTTCTTGCTATAGGTGTCTTGGTTTAGACCACATGGTGGGTCAATGTAAGGCCAAGACACAAACGTGTTCTCGGTGCTGTGGTACCGGTCATAGGGTGAGGAACTGTCCCAACCCCATCCACTGCCGGAGCTGCGAGTTCCGTGGGTTGCCCTCCAACCATATGTTGAAGTCGGCAGTCTGTCCCATCTATTCGGCGATGGTTGCTAAATACAATGCCAGACACTAGATCTGTGCTGTTTGTACAGCTGAACTGTGCTCGTGCGAGGGGGGCGATCCATGATCTGGGCAACCGGCTCTTGCAGTCCAGGGCCTCTTTTGCCATACTGCAGGAACCTTACCTGGTCTTTGGCCAAGTAAGGGGCCTGCCGTCTGGCATGAGAGTATTCTCGTCTAAGGCTCCAGCTGAGAGAAACTCTGTTATCATTGTCTGTGACCCGACTTTTCAATGTGTTTGTGTTGAAGATCTCACCGATGAATATGGTGTCTGCGTGAACATACGTGGCCCCTTCGGTGAGATCTTCGTTGTCAGCATGTATTGCCCGCCTCGTGTCCCCGTGGATGCATATCTGCACTACTTGGATAGGGTTCTGCTACATGTGAGCAGTACCCCTTATCCTAGGTGCAGATGTGAATGGAACCTCACCTCTCTGGTTCGGCAAAGTGCGCAGATACAGAGCTGCGTACCCGCGAAACCAGAGAGGTGCTGACTGGGCTGAACGCCTACTGTCCTGTAACATGTCCGTCCTTAATGTGCCTCTGATGTGTATACGTTCCAATCATCCTGGGGCTGTTCCGATATTGATGTTACGTGTGTTAACAGTGCGGCAAGAACCTTTCAGTTTGACTGGAAGATTCTTCCATACAGTATGAGCGATCACAGCATCATTGAAGTTCGTACGACCTCCAATGATGCTGAGGGTCGCTCGGGTGGTGGCGATGGTGGTGAATCAGGTGGTGGTAATCGGGATTTGGTGGTGGGTAATCCTTTGTTTAGGCGTTGGTCGCAGATTGGTTGTAACTGGGCAGTCTATGAGGCTCGAATGAGGGAAGCGTTCGATCGCTTTCCCTTGGTCGAGTTCTCATTGGCTCCCCTTGATGTTAAATGTAGGTTTGTGGTCGAGTCGATGGCTACCGTAAATGATGAGGTGCTTGGGGTACACCGAACGGTGGAACCCAGGCACGTCAGATGGTGGACTAGAGACTTAAGTGTCAAGAAGCGCGAGGTAGCTCGACTTCGAAGACGCTTACAGAGCGCGCCATCATATTGATCTGCACGACTATATCACTGCCCATCGGCGTGCTATAGTCGAGTATCGCGATATGATGGCTAAGTATAAAACCGATCATTGGCAGTAGGAAGAGATTCCTGCTCTCGAGACTGGGGAAATAGCGGCTTGCATTGCTAGGCTGAGAAGCAGGAAATCTCCTGGATTAGATGGGATGACTGGTGGGATGTGCAAGCACATCTGGCACGTCGTCCCGGAATATCTTGAGTGCTTATTCACAGATTGCTTCCGACAGCGTCTTTTCCCGACGAGTTGGTTGGAAGTCTGCCCGTATGGTGGTACTACTGAAGGACCCTGACAAGGACAAGTCCAAACCTCAATCCTATCGGGGCATTAGTCTACTTCCAGTACTTGGTAAAGTGCTGGAAGGGATTCTTGTTCGGAGGATGGAGGAGAGGCTTGTCGGTCAGATGTCCGACAGTCAGTATGGATTCCGCACTGGCAGATGTACTGACGATGCGTGGCTCTTCATCAGGGAGTCAGTATCACACAGCAGGTGTCAATATGTCCTTGGAATCTTCATTGATTTCAAGGGTGCTTTTGACAACCTGCTGTGGGATGCTATTCTGCGAAAGCTCGAGGCAGTTGGCTGTCCAGAAATAGCTCTTTGGAGGAGCTATTTCTCTGACAGAGAGTCTTTTGTTTTTGGGGCCACAATCTGGTGGTTCGAGAATTCTGGGTGAAATTTGGTTGCGACAAGATAATAATTGGTGGCGACATAATCTGGTGGTACCAAAGTTCGAGAATTTCGGCGAAATTTTGTGGCGCATAGTGAAAAAGCAGAGACGACACATGTTACAACACTTCGAGATACGTTCAAGCGAGACAGAGACAACAACATCGACGCTGTGAAACGAGCACGACGACAGAGACAACGATCAACGACATCGACGCTGTAAAACGAGCACGGCGACAGAGAACATCAGCGACGTTGTTAAACGAGAAAACAGCACGGCGATTTGTAATACGCAGTAAGTTACATACATTGTCATTTTACTATTACAAAATGTGGAATCGTTAAAAAGAGAAAGACGTCCATTACGGGCGGGCCAGACGAAATTGATAAATGTCATAAATAAAGAGCTAGAGAATAAATACGTACGAAAAGGTCACCTATTGGACGCCGCGGAAAGTCTCTATATCATTAAGTAGGACAAAGATAATTTACTCAATCACGACGAAGGCAAATGCGCATCAACTCTTATTAGGGCAGTTAGCGCCAGGTAGAACTGCAATAAAATCCGTAAAAAAGTTATTAGATCATAAAAGTTATGTAGAGTTAGGTATAAATAAACGATTTGTAGGAATGAATGGTCAGTTAGGGCAAGCACTGCCGAAGCAATTGTAAGCCAGAAGCAAATGAAGACTTGCTGAAGGAAAACCCCAACTGCGTTTCTGAGCCCGACCGGGACGAATTGAGCATCATCCTCCAGTTGTTAGAGGAAAATTTCGAAAAGTTGACGTTAGTAGACGGCCGCATCATGGCTCAATTAAGCAGCGAGGAGAGTGCATGCGACGAGGCCGACAAAGAGCACGAGAGCATAATTGAATATTCGAGGGCATTGAAACGAGTTAAAATAAAAGTCGTGCGCTTATTGGAAGTCTGTACGACGCCTGTTTCGGGTGATTTCGCATAGGCGTTTATGGCGTAACAGCAGACATCCGTAAGGCCTTCCAAATGATTGGCGTTCGAGAGGAAGACCGAGATTTGCTGCGATTCCTATGGTGGTCTTCCAAGGATCGAGAGCGAGCAAAAACATATCGACACAAACGAGTAGTATTCGGAGTGAATAGCAGTCCGTTCTTATTGGGAGCGGTGTTGAAACATTATCTCGACAATTACGAAGACGAGCGTAAAGAAGTAGCGCGACAACTCGGCGATTCATTTTATGTTGACAATTGCGTGACAACAGTGGATTCTCCGGACAAATATGAAAACTTTTGACAGAAGACGGTGAGCTAAGCAGAGTGAAATTTGGGGACGTCTTGTAGTCGAGCATCTAGTAGTCGAGCATCTAGTAGTCGAGCAGTTCTTTGTAGCCGAGACAAGGGCGTGCGTATGTCAAGTGGAACGGAGCTGCGAGGTGGTCAGCGAACGACAAAATTCAAGCAGGGAGTAGTTTGCAGCCACGTAAGTAGGGTTTAGAATAGGGTTATTTAGTTTAAGTGAATTAGTGAAAATAGATTTAAGTAACGTAGTTTATTCGACCGGTCGCTTGTGGATTATTTTCATTTCATAGTCTTTTTTTAAGTTAACTTGTACTTTGTTCAGTAAATTCATTAAGCTGGAAGACGCATCTTTTGAATTAGTGCTTCGCTGGATTTACAAGTTCCGATATTCTAGTAGAAACGGATCTACCCCTTGGTTCGTGCTTTCCGCAGGTAATGATCGAAGTTATAACGGTAAAAAAAATACAAAGTACGTGGCGCCCACGAACCATCTTCCTGTGGTTGGTCGGACGGCCGTTATTGAACGTCGGTTAACTTGTAACAACTTCAAAACATCCCAATCAGAAAATAAGCGCTCTAGAAGGCCTCTGCATGCTCGCAGAGGTAAGCGCTTCTCAAGAAGCACATACATATTTTTCTTTACGGAACTGCTTTCCAAGAAGCGCAATCGCGAATGGCACTTCCCGTCATTGCAAATTAAAAGGAAGCGCAGCAAAGCTGATCCAGTGGGAGCGCTTCCCCAGAAGCACAATTATGAATGTAGAGAAAGCGCTATCTAAAAGAACTTTGAGGCCGGTGTTTTTTAAAAGTAACAAAAGTTTTTCCAGGGAGGAATGCTTGATTCGACGTTCCAGACTCCATTTTCGCAGTTCTTGGGTAAATTCTACATTTTTCTCCATTTCCAGTAAAAGTAGTCGAATATTTATAAGGTTTACACTTAACACTTTTCATTTTTCCTGTCTCTGTCGGATCTTGAGTAGTACTGTCTACCTTTCGCGATAATTAGCATATTCAGTAGCAGTTTAGTGGCAAGAAACGATAGGGTGACATTGGATACTATCCCTCATAGTAAGCGCAACTATATGTATAGTTCCATCTAAAGAACCATTACAAGAACTTTTGACTACTACTACTACTTTGATTGTGGCATTGATAGGGTAAAATCTACGGTTTTGCTACTTTGAAAAAACTTATTTATAGTCTACCTACTAGATAGTAGCAAAATCGAGTAGCTAAGACAAGGAAATTCCTATCTTCCTTATACCATGTAGTGCCTACATTTTCGTGTAGTCCCACGTTGTCCAAAACTACGTGGTTAGGACCACAAAGGATTTCGCCAAATGTTGCCACCAAACAGTTACAAATGCTCCTATTCCGCAACGTTCCACAAAATACTTTGCCAGATTTGGTACTACGAAGAAGCAATTTAGGTAGCAATAACGTAGCTGCAACTTAATAAAGTGGCGATATCAAAAGAGAAAGGTTTTGTTACTTTAAATGCTGCTTGGGTAGCGCCAACATACCGGCAAATACTCTAAAATACTGCCCGCCAATAACCATACACAAAATTTCGGCAAAAGACTTACTCTTCTTAATTAAAGGCATTGACCCTAATTGCAAAATTGATATGCTGAACTTGTCTGAAGGTAGCCACAAGTTTCGACTCGACAACCCTGAAACCCACAACAAGCTGATCGAGGCTTGCAAAATGGCGAAACAAGAAGGTTTCTCCTATACCCTGAAAACCAATAGAAGATTCACGTCAATGTTGCGAGGACTCTACGCCTTTTCGGCGGAGGAAATCGCAAATGAAATCAACGCCATTATCTCCCCTTTAAATGTTGCGGTGACGAAGCACACCACTGCCTGGTCCAGGCTAAATGGCAAAGACTTGGACATTTACCGTGTTTCGGCAAGTGATCGAGAAGCTCTCAACGCCGTCATCAAGATACCCTCCCTGCTTTCTGAACGTGTTAAATGGGAGAAGCCCAACAAAAATGACACAACGCAATGCTACAATTGCCAACGTTTTGGACATGTAGCGGCAAATTGCATTTCAGTCCCAACCTGTGTAAAATGTGCAGAGGGCCATCCTTCAAACCAATGTCCCAGACAGGGTCATCTTCCCGAAAACGCAGAAGGTTTACCTCCCTTGAAGTGCGTTTGCTGTGTCGAGCTGGGCCCTCCGGCGAGCTACTCGAGTTGCCCCGCTCGCATTAAGTACAAATGGGGCCTTCAGAAACAAGAAAATAATCTGTACGAGCCGCCAACTAGGTTGATCCCGCGCGGGAAAAATCCCGAATCTCTCCTCTCTCGTGGGTCAGTTCCAAACCTTAAGAAAGCCCGATCTTATGCTTCTGTAACCGCCTACGGTCTAGAGAGGCCAGTCGGTCCCGGGACCCCTCCCCCTGCTGGTTTGCCGAAACCCTAGTGATCTCGAAGAGGCAATGGATATCCTTTTGAAATCCAACACCCTCATCCAAGGAGGAATCTGATTCGGGCACTTGCTACATTCAGAATATGTAATTCACAATATATTTCGATTACACAACCTTATATTACTTCTTTTTTACCCGACCCTTAAATGTCAAAATTTGTAACATTCGACTAGAATAAAATCTCTCTTATAATTCAGTCGCCGAGTTGGACGCTCGTGTTTTTCTTTCGGTCTAAAAATAGCGAAAATCGCAGATACCTGTGTCCGAAATACATACATATCATATCATTGGTGGCAACGGTGGGATAACAGGTCTGGTGTTGGTGTGTTCTCGACGAATATCCGTGTTTCATTGTTACTTCTCGCCAACGATCACATTTTCAAGGAAGATTTTGTAAAAGTTTATCCTGAAACTGTAACGCACTCGTTTGTCGAACGTGACGTCAGAACTACACGACCAACACCATCTACTAGATAGACGGTGGTTTCATGGCTTAGTTATAGAACAGTCGTGATAGCTGGCTGTACATTAACACTCAAAAGTAATTTATAATACATGTATAATGATTAACGTTAAATTTTGGTACCGTTTTTGAATGCGCTATTCCAAAGGTGACAAGTTAAGTAGCTAAAGAATAATGTAGTCACTTTTGTTTGAAACGTTTGCGATCAAAGTGAAATAATAAAGTGTTGAATTGTTTTAAAAGGTGGTGTTAATTATTTAATTGGAAAGGATTTGGTTGAAGTCGCCACATACCTAATCGAAATTACCGAATTGGGAATTGGATGGAATATCAAGGATAATCATGGAAATTGCCGCAGTGGGTAAAATCATCTACATAGGCCTTGTATTTTCTAGATCTTAGATAATTATGACTATTCCCATATAGCAGCCGCTGTAAAGGAATGTGGTTCAGATCGGTCGTGTAGTTCGCGTTCCGTTCGGGGAATGGCCGTTCCACCGGCCGGTGCTCGGGCATTTGCCCAGCAACTGTCCGCGAAAGGGGTCATCCGACTAGAGGATAGCCCGGAGCCGAAGAAAACATAAAATCCAGTACGACTTAAACCAATGGGGTGGATTACCCCATTTTTTGCGACACTGCAACAATCGCCGCGTGGTGGATTAACCTCCTTTAGCGGCACCGTGACAATCGCCCGCGGGGCGGACCGCCCTAATTTTGGCAACGCTGCAACAATTGCCGCGGGCGGATTGCCATAATTTTTGTCAACGCAGCGACAGCGGCCCGAGTGGTGTATCACCCAATTTTTCTGTCAACGCACCCGACCGCAGCCCGTGTGGCGTATCACCCAATTTTTCTGTCAACGCAACGACCGCAGCCCGAGTGGTGTATCACCCAATTTTTCAGTCAACGCACCGACAGCGGCCCGAGTGGCGTATCACCCATTTTTTTATGTCAACGCAGCGACAGCAGCCCGAGTGGCGTATCACCCAATTTTTCTGTCAACGAATGGCGTATCACCCATTTTTTTGTCAACGCAGCCACAGCGGCCCGAGTGGCGTTTCACCCAATTTTTTGTCGACGCAGCGACCGTCCAAGTGGCGTATTACCTATTTTTGCCGAGCAGCGACAACAGTTTTTTAATTATATTATGTGTTAATTGTCGTAATGTGGTAGTTATTCAGTGAATTTAAAAAAAAGAAGAAAAAACAATAATTTGTAAAAAAAAAATTATTTCAAGATTTGTTTTTGGGTGGAAACCAAACCATGATGTGCTAACGCGTTAATTTTTAGGGTCCCTTCGGTCCCTTTCGGAGTAGTTTCGTGGATTTCGTCAGGCTTAGCACCTGTTTTAAAAATTGTGTATTGACGGCCGGTTAAGTTCACTTCTTTTTTTACAGCTTCGACCACATCCTTTACGACTGAGCTAACCAACCGCAGATGCAGCCAGTCGGCCTTCTCCCCATCAGGGAGAACAGTTCATTACATTAAAAAACGTATATTAACGAGTTCATTGTAGTGTTTAAATAGCTATTGTGATTTCTCGCCAACCAACAATCGTTGATCACATTCTGAAGGAAGGAGATGCTGTAAAATATTGGAGCGTATATTGTCGAATTGCGGTTTCGGCTCCTAGCGTACAACAGTGAAACGCCTTTATTGTACTTGCAAGGAGTGTACGGCAGGGAAATCATGAAGAGTTACGAACAGAAGAATTACAGAGCAATTCGGACACGTAAACAACGGTTTCGATCGAATGACGATTCCATGGTATTCGCTAATCAGAGGACATGCAGAGCAACGTTGACACGAATAACGGTTTCCAACGAACGATACAATTTCACGTTTTGTAACCAGATGACATGCAGAGGAATTTGGACACGAATAAAGGTTTCGAGCAAACGACGAATACACGTTTTGTAGCCAGAGGACATGCAGAGAAATTTGGACCATTAATAACGGTAAATAAATAAAGTCAGTTAAAATTTACATTTGCTATTTGCTATTCTCTAAATAACGGTAGATAACTAATTTTATATAAAATTTGCATGCAAGATTAGTTAAATTGAAAAACTGTAGTTCCGATGACATCGCCCCAAAAGTCATACAAAGTCAAGGTTGGGGACGATATTGTGTTTTTGGAAGAAACTGGGATCGTCGATAGATCTCATGAAGAAAATTTTTTAAATGAATTTGAAGGTTCGTTTATCAATTATAAAAGTTTCATCGAAAAAATGGACATACTTCGAAATTCTCAATTTAAGTGTAGATAGGGCCGAAATCGGTGAGTGAAATAATGCCGGTAGTAACTTTCGCGGATTTAAAAAGCGTTCATACCCGTTTTTGAGGATCGAAGTGAGGATGCACATAATTTTTCTTTCGGTTGCTCGCAAGCTTATGAATTAGCCTACAGTGGACAAAAACCAATAGTTTTCAAATGCATCCTAACTCAGATACGGGGAAATGCACAAGTTATCACTTTGAATGAAAGTTTTTCGGAATAGAGTGCTTTAAAAAGAAAACTAGGAGATGTTTATAAGGAGTCACATTCTGCATTACAACTTCATCGGATACTTATTTGCTTTCGACAAGAGCAGTCAGAAACAGTTGCGTCGTTTGTCCAGCAAATCCAAACTTTAATTTTAACGTTTAGAGAGTGGCGTTGTACCTACAGTGCATCAAGAGGGGGAGAAGGCATATATCGCGGAACAAGCGATATATGCCTGGTATTTATAAATGGGCTTCGTGCTTATCTTTCACAATATGTTATTTCGCAAAGTAACATCCCACCTTCAATCGAAGATAAAGTGGATATTGTCATGCAATTCAGAACATAGTGAAGCGCTGGGTGTTCAAGGGATTCCCGCTGAACTGCTGAAGCATCGTGAGGAGAGCCTTGCCAAGGTTATAAGTTAAAGGTGTGCAGCTACATATTTAAAGGTATTCGACTAGACCGACTTCAGAGTGTCCGAATTGACATTTGTCGAACGGTCGAACTGTCAGGTAACGAACCGGTTGTGAACCATTAACTGTTACTTTTGAATGTTGCACTTCAAGACTGCTGAACGCAAGGACAGAAAATATTGGGATTTTTGTTCTTTTCTGTTTTGCCCCTTAACATCCGTCGTCAAACGCATGATGGTTTCGTCCTTTTTGACGATAACCACGACCGAGTACGGATCAGCGTGCAGAATTCCCGGCTCTAAGGTAAAAGTGGGAACATCTTTTTTTGTGTTTTCCTTTAGAAGGATTAGTGCTCGTCAAGTGGTTCGTCATCGTCATCACACCGAAAGAAACAAAAATCTGTTATCTCATTTTTCGTCCACATTTTTCCGTATGCGATAACAAAAAAAAAACTTGGGGGAGATTAATCAGAAAACTGCAGTGGCGGCCCGTAAAGAATAGAGCGTGGTGGGCAGATTTACCATCAGGGAAGAATACTATACATGCATAATTATACTGCTACATACATACAGATAGCTATCATTCGAAAGCCTACATTACTTCCATTTTTGGCAGACAACGGTCGCAATGTGGAAAATCTAGTATTTGACCCTTGAAAAGGACCAGCAATAGTCGCGACAACATTTCAATAAAATTATATTCAATTAGTAAATACTAAGCACTGCTTCTTTTAATGGTAGTTCAAATTTGAGCACCTCTTTTTTCATTTGAGGTTAGAAAAGGCAACTCAAATGAATCACCCAATATATGATTAATTGTAATGATATATTAAATTATGCTGAGAAATTATGTCCGAAAGTTTTAATAATAAAAATTATTTTTCTAAAGCAATGCCAACATTAGCTGGGCTTCTTTGACCCAAGAACAGGACATGTCAATTTTTTTCATACAAATCTTCTGAATAAATAATTTATCAAAAATCACAAAAATTAAGAAATTTTAACAGAAACACGTGCACGAAATAAATACTCTATACTGTGCACCATGCACAATTTAAATATGAGGCGGCCGTTGTTAACGTAATCATGCACTACTGTTACCAGTATAACACCTCTAAGCCACTTCACTAAACGAAGAAAACCCGACAAAAACACACGTACAAATTAAATACTCTACAATGCACCATGCAAAATCTAAATACGAAACGGCCGTTATTATTGTATTCACACATTACAGTACTTGCACTGTGAGTTCGGTTCGTTTCGGTTATATGGTGAATTAGCGGCCGCCCAGGAATATTTTCGCGATTGCGAGCGTACCGTAATTTCATAAAAATATATACGCTTGTAAGTACATACACACACGAGTGCGACCTAGAATGAAAATAAAAAAAGAATAAGTTAAATTTGTGGTTATATTTTTTTTATACGCATCATTTGTTATAAAAAAATAATATTTTGAGGTTATATTGATTTCAATGTCTTAATTCGTGTCCTTCGGTCTCCCCCCATTCAATCGGTAGCTCAAGTGTTATGTGATGCCGCGTCAAATGTGTGGGACAATGGAGTGTTCGCTTTCTTTTTATGTTTGTTTGCACCTAGACTATGGGGATGGACCCGTCGGATAATCGTTTAAAACTCATGACCAACTTTTTTTTTCCCTCTCCGTATGAGCGGCCGTGTATAGGTGCTCTCCGACAATCAGGTGGTATTTCCATTATACAATGAAACTACGTACTATAGATTAGACTCCTAAGAATTCAATTATGTCTACAATGTAATTCATAAGATATAAATAGGATGTTAGCAAATAAGGACCAGCTCAGTTTTCTAAGAAAATGAATAAATAAAGAACCATTATACAATACCAGTCGTATTATTACTTCACTCAGCATTTGGTAATGTTACCAGCGGTCACCCCGAGGAGGTACTATGAGGACATGTTTAC
The DNA here is from genome assembly GCA_949715475.1 of Microchrysa polita. Classification (NCBI taxonomy): domain Eukaryota; kingdom Metazoa; phylum Arthropoda; class Insecta; order Diptera; family Stratiomyidae; genus Microchrysa; species Microchrysa polita. The sequence continues at coordinate 31,119,399 of OX454420.1, read as the reverse complement.
TGCTTACTGTATGGCAAACCAACCGCCACCCTGAAATAAAAAAATAGCAATTCAAAATTCAAAAATTTTACATCTATCCTATTCCGGTAGGTAATTTCCGATGGCCAATAAAAGCTCCAGAGTTGCGTTTTGAGACCAATTCGTTGAATTCTTAATAACTAAAAGACTAAACTATTATTTAAGAAGCGGTCAGACTTGGCCAGTTCATTCGTACGAGTGTTACGAGTTTGTAATTGCATATGCGAAATCATCACGCGTGACGACATCGTAAACAACGAAAAAAGTGTTGTTACAAGTCATCATTATCTACGAGTGGAATAGAAAATGTCCATATCGACTCGTAACCACATTAAAATCAAAATTTTCCTTAAATTTTAAGTTATATGGTAGATGCACCTAGAACAGGCTTGTTCGCGCCAGTCAATTTGCGCTAGTTAGCTAGCCAATTTGATCCCGTTTTCTGAAAAGAAAAAAATGTTAGAAAAAATTATATATATAAAAAAGTATGGGAAATGACATTTAATTTTTTTGAATTTTGGCATCCTTGACTCAAGGTCTCCTTGAGTTAAGGAATATTCATAAATACGGGCCTATTAACGATTACATACAGTTTCCGAATATGTAGGCAGGGCCGGCTCTACTATATGTGCAGACTTCCTTTAATAACAACTTCACGAAAATCATTAAGCTATAGCTATAAATAAGTATTTATTTATACATATTTAAATTGATTGATGCACGCAGTCAACGTCTTGTACGTACATATGTATATTAAACTAAATCTAATTCATTTGATTATTATCTAAAGGTGTGTTTTCCAAAAGCACGGCTGCTATCGCAACTCAAGAAATTACATGGAAACTCTACTAACGACCAAACTCAATTCGCATGCTATTCGTATTCCACTTGACCGAGCCATCGACGCAGTCGCGACTCGTGAAACCTCGAAAGACACATCTTCAAACTTTTCCGTGATGTATCTTAAGGTATGTACTAATAGGACTAGTCGCAGAGACAGACTATAGAAAAAATAGCGCCACCCTTCATTGAAGTCGACAAATGCACGAAGTGATCCGGGCAACTGGCCCTTGTTATTAACGGACAAATTAATACAGAAAATAGTTGACAAAGGGCCAGCACAAGTAATTAATTTTGATTTTGAAAAGAAAGGGACTCGAAAATTCAATATATCATCAATATATCAAGAGTTGTTGCCAATGGTGATCCAATTACGCGCCCCTGGTTAGTATATTCGTATAAGTCGAACGATACTATTTTTTCTTTTGTTGTTAACTTTTTTTGTAGTGTAAAAAGCCACTTCAAGTACCGGATTTTCAGATTGGCTACATATTAGTCCAATTTTAAAAAGTCATGAAAACAGTCCTAATCATATGGAGAGCTTTCGACAATGGAAAAATTTAGAGATTGGTTTGAGGCAAAATAAGACCACTGACGTGGGCATACAAAGTGCAATGCAAAGAAAGCTAAGCCGCTCATTTACACATTTACACAGTTTTTAGAAACACAGGCTTTAGCATTTAGGGGAAGTTCAGATTGCGTGGATGATTTCGATAGTGGTAACTTTTGCCGGTTAGTAAAACTGGTAACAAAGTTTGATACCATTCTTTCTGAACACTTACCCAGAATTAGAAGTAAGGAAAGTAGGTTTAGTTACATGAGTAAAAATATTCAAAATTAATTAATTAAATTATTATCAGAAGCTGTACAAACAATAATTTTACAAATGAGTTTGGAGCCTAAATATTTTACCATTTTAGTTGATTCAGCTTCGGATGTAAGCCGAATTGATCAAGTTAGTGTAGTTATTCGATTTTACTTAAAGTTAATAATACATTTGAAATAAAAGAACACTTTTTAGGCTTTTTAGAATGTTTCGATAAGACAGGGTCAGGTTTAAAGGATATTTTGATAGAAAAGATTAATAATTTAGGGCTTTCTATTGAAAATTGTATAGGCCAAGGTTATGATAACGGGTCTAATATGAATGGAAAACATTCGGGAATGCAAGCTAATAATAAGGAAATAGAACCAAGAGCATTAAACTTAGTTGTAAATGATGAAGCACATACTAGTGTAGAGGCTGTTGGATTTTTTGATACGATTCAAAGCCTATATGTTTTTATATCAACCTCTACAAATCGTTGGGATATTTATAAAAATAATGTTGCATATTTAACTTTAAAGCCTCTTTGTGAGACAAGGTGGGAAAGTAGAATAGATGCGCTAAAGCCATTGAAGAATAACTCAGGTGATATATACGAGGCACTTATAGAAATTTCAGAATCGGGTGATAGTGTAGTCAGAATTACTGCGGAGTCCTTAGGCTGCAAAATATTAGAAGCTTTTCACACTTACGGCCAGATTATGCAATCTGTGCAAACTACTTAATTTGACCTGTCAAATTCCATACATTTTGTGTGAAGACCTCCTTAGGAAGCAGGAGTGATTGCAAAGGATTTAGAAGTTTTTCATGAATTTAAGGAAAACTTTTCACTTAGGTTTCGAAAAAGAAAAACTATGCTCGGGGAGAAATGCCAGGACGAGCCTATAATAGATCCAAAAACAGCTTTTAGAATAAATTTTGATTTTAAAATATAGGATCAGGCAATAATTTCTATTCAAGAACGTTTCGAACAATTACAGTCACACAATAATTTGTTTTCATTTTTGTACAACATTGACAAAACTCTGGAAATATCTAGTTTATCGGATATATGTTCCAATTTAGAAAAAGCATTAACAAATAATGAAAGTGAAGATATACATAGATGAAGATGGGCTTTGTCAAGAGTTATTGATCCTCTCTCCTCTCATTAATACTGAAATGTCTACTTTGGATGCTCTCAGCTTCATTTTTGATAATTATTTAGATACGATATATCCAAATATTGTAATTTGTCTTAAAATATTGAATACTATCCGGTTACCGTAGCATTCGCCGAGTGTAGTTTTTCTAAATTGAAAATAATAAAATAATATCTTAGATCTACGATGAGCGAGGACAGACAAGGTTGTATTAGTTACTTTAGCGATTGAGAAACAGTTAGTTGAAGCATTAGAGTATGATGATTTAATCGAACAACCGGCGAAAATTAAGGTAAGGCGGGTTCACTTTTCATAGGTTGGCACCAAAAATGAATTAAAGCGTTTCATTTCATTCCTAACTTTTTAAAGAAAGAAATGTGCGTATACATGTAGGGTGAATTAACGATGAAATTTAAATTTAACGAATCGGAACCACCACACGTACACGATCAAGAAGATGAAGAAGATAGTCAGTAAGTGAACGACGACACGACGACACCAGCGAACATCGTTCTTTTTGTACACGCGTTTCTTGTATTATCTTATTTTATTTCCGAATGTTAGCTTCAACATCGCTGTTTACTGTTTACTGAATCCCACAAATCAGGGGCTCAACCGGGATCAGTAGCTCGTGAGTTCGGAATCACGCGTGATAAAAGTCGAGAACTTGCTAAAGCAGGAGTTTTGGTTTCCGCATATGCAAGCCCGAATAAAAAAATTCATTGTTGTTCATTCGTTTGTATTCTGGCAGAGAAAAAGAAAGAAAAAGGTGAAGGATTCAACTATCACTCATTGTTTTTAACTTCATGTTTAACTTTACGAACGCACCCAATGTTTCGAATTCCCTCAAAACTGTTGAGCGCTGAAACACTCTAGAGGATATTTCATCCAAGTCATGCCAAACAATCCTGCAGACTACAACGACCACAGGAAGAATCGCATTCCACATTCTGAACACTTCAACCATTAGCTGCCGCTATCATGTTATTTCCATCTTCTGTGATGCATTTTCAAAAGTTCAACACGCGCCGTCGAGTCCTGAGTAGAGTAGTAGTAGAGTACTAAGATAATTACTTTCCCTGCTATATCAGAGGCAACCGGAAATGATACTTCCTTTCCCTGCTATATCATAGGCAATCGGCAATGGCCGTTCCTTTCCTTCTGTCTCCATGGCAGGCACTATGGCAGTTGAGTTGAGCTGTCAATTCGGGTGCCACGCGGCCGCCATTTCCGCTCGAGACTGGGACTAGTGAAGGAGGAAGGAACCTGCCGGTCGCGAATCAAGGTATAGCATTGGTGAGTACATTGTGTTGAAAATTAAACGGGACGGCCTCTAGTGGTATTGGTTTTTGTTTTATCAGTTAGGGCTGCCGTTGTATTTTTGTTTGTGGAAAAATTTACGTGGTATGCAGGCACACCTGAAGAAAAGGAAGATCTCCTCAGTTCGTTATCGGAAAGAAAAATCAGATTGAACAGCATATATTCCTCTAGGAACCGCGTGGGCGAGTAACCTTTTTCCTTCTTTGTGTGATGGAACATTGTTTAAGGAGTCAATTCCTTTTAGGCAAAACAATTCTTACAAAAAACTCGTGATCCGAGTGAAATAAATAAAATAATAGCGAAAACTGGTGTCGCGGTTTCATCTACGGGGAATCGCGCGGGTGTGTCTAGGGGTTTGTGTATGATAACTGCGACTAAGAGCCCTGTTAAAGCTTGGCCGGCATACACACTTGCCGGGCCGTTGAAATTGGAAGCCCCAATCGTGTCAGTTGAGGAATTAAACCGCTCCACAAGCTCGTTCGTTCGGGGTGTCTACGTCATAATGGGACGTAACATCCAAGTTCCCACCGGATGAGGAAAATGTACTAAGTGTCGAACACGGTTTTTTTTTCGCACCTGGATTTTTTTTTTGTGATATCTTCTTCAATGGGAAGGACGAAGGCCAACAGGGCAATGGAGAGAACCTCGACCAATATCCTCCGAACTGAGTCGTCTTAAATTAACAGGTGCAGGTCCATACCCTACGTTCAAAGGCTCGCATGAAGAATGGCCATGCAGATTAGCTAAATTACAATGTCGCATTAATTAATTGAGTAACTTACCTTTTCGATTTATATCCACAATGTTTACATATTTTGACCGATTGAAATGTCTACTGATCAGCTGACAATTATGTATCCCATATTTTTTTTTATGAAAAAACATGCTTAACCCATTATTGCCCGACCGGTAATTTCACTTACCAGATCTTCTAGCAAGCATACATCCTTTCACATGCTAAATATTATCTTTTTTATAATTTCATATTATTCTGTGAACTGTTTTTAAAAAACAATTTGAAGGAAATTTACATTGAACTATCCTGTCAGATGTTATTGAAGATTTCGTAAAGGGTTTAAAAAGATCAATTTTTGGACCTTAAAAAATATTATAAATAAAAAAAAATTTGTTCAAATTAATACTGATTATAACAAATAACTAGTCGTAGTTTATACGTGCACTAAAAATTGTTCAAATTGTGTATTCCAAACGGTAGGAATAAAGGTGTTTTGCGAGGTGGTAAGTTCACTTACCAATAGGCCGATATGTATAAAAATTGAAACTGTTCTTGGAAATAAATATCCGCTAGTTGTGCTTGTTGGCTAGTCATTGATTCAGTTGAAACTTGTTATCTCTCAAGTCTAGACAGTGAGTGTACTTTATAGTGGAATAATTTTTATGTCAAGTGAAAATGCCAAGCAAAAAGTTTTTGACACTCCAAGAGGTCCTTGCAGTTTTGGAGGAAGACGACATGTCATTTAACATGAATGTTGTGTATATTCCACCGGATGCTGATGAGGTTAGTGATGCGGAGCAAATAGACGATGATATTATGGACGAAAATGCGCCTCTTGCGGTAGATATTGCTGGTGAATTGCAGTTGGAGTATGAATCTGACGACACAGAAATCCTTACGGAGCCAGAGCCCGAAAAATTCAACATATTAACCCGTTTTTTCGGATACGCGACAGGTACAGTTACGCAGGTTGCTTAAAGAAATGCTACTCGAGGGGAAGCGACCTTCTCAGCTTCTGCGTGAGATGCGTGAACTCACCCGAGAGGCGTACTATACGAGCTGTGGAAAGAACAGCTACCATACAACATAGAGCCTCTTCTGCTAATGTCGCCGAGCCTCAATGACTTAAACAATTTAGCCGAGCTAGCAGACCGTCCTCAATTCTCCAATCAACACCATCTTTGCCGTACACAACCGAGACAATTTTCATACAAACCTCAATATGAAGCTTGAACGCAGTTTACTCGACATCGAAGGAAGACTGAAATTATTTGTCAAAATTTTTTAAAGAAGAAAAATTAGGTGTAGATAGATTGCGAAAATTGCGAAGCAACTTATGTGGGTGAAACAATTCAGAAGCTAGGAACTCGTTTATCTCAACATGAGAATGATACGAAAAAGACCCTTAATAATAATTTGTCGACTTTAGCCAAACATGCGATTAAGAACAAACACCAATTCAATTTCAAGGAGGCCAAAGTTTTATCCAGCGATAAAAATAAAACCAAACTACAAATTAAAGAGGTCAATCAAATAATTAAATTCGAAGAAACAGCGTGCAATGAAAAAAGTGACAAAAAAGATTATTCCAATACTTATTACAATTTAATTCACATGTCACATATCGTCCAAAAAACGTAATATCTAAATGTTCTGTCAATTTTCGCTAGCTAATTGTCATTCTTTGTTCGAAAAAACTCTTTGTTTGGATTAATTAAAAAAAAAAATAGAAAATAGGTAAATGTTTGAATTTATTTATTTTTCATGTAAAGAAAATGTTAAAGTTATAAATTTTTGTTTATCTTATAGAAAACCCTGAAGATGGGCATTTCGCCCGAAATATATTGGTTTCAATAAACGAAAACTAACTTTTATTTAAAACTCGTGAATCGCTCTGGAGGGGATACAAAATTGCACCAAATAATTAATGCACGATTTCGGCAACACAAAAAACAAAACTGAGTACACTAAAATCTCTGCAACAGGAGATGAATGCTCTGCATCTGCAACAAGCTCATATGCAAAAACAATTGCATGACATCGAAGTCAAGCAGCAACAATCATACAGCAATTTACCACGTCAAAGTCGTGAGCAAAATTCTCAAGGTCATCGTCCTAGGAATAGGTCACAGACTCCTAATCGAAACGGCTACTGCTATTACCACAATACGAGTAAGTGGGGTAATGAGGTTCGACATCGATGGTAAAACGCAAACATATGCCGTTTATGTTGGAATATACCTATGTATATATAACTATGGTGGTTATTTTTTTAGTTTTCAAAATGAATCAACAAAAAAAGAAATTAGTATGGACCGACAGAATGACGTCAAACTTATTGGAAATTTGGGCCCAGTTTTCTAAGCAATTGCGAGGCAATAAGAAAAACTGCTAAGTATATAATGACATGGCCCGTGAGTTAGATTAGATTAGATTCTGGGGGTCGCGAACCCGAAGGGGGTTCGTAGCACTGAATTTAGAAAAATTAAAATGTAGTGAGATACCACATCTATGTGCTACTTGTAGTGAAACATTGAGTGCATTCAGCGAGCACATATTGGAAAAACCAACTGGAAAGTGTTCTCTCCCCGCGTTCCACTCACCCGCTAATCGGTCCACTTGCGATGGTTCGAAAATTTCCCCTATGCAGCGTTGAATTGGAATGCTACATTTAGATGTGTAGCTGCTACTTGGACTGCTCGATCAACTGTCACGCACAGCTGCTCGACCATCAATACTAGAAATTCACAGTTCAGCTGAAAGAAATGTCATTTCTGAGCCAGGTTTTAGTTAACGTTATAATATTGGGCGATGAGAGTACGTATTTTGAAAGGAAAGTTACAGTTTTAGGTTTTTTGAATTTTCGATTGCCCAATGCTAACCGCAATGTCTGCGGATGTATCAGCTGATTAGAGAGAACTGACATTTCGTGTAGCAAGTCCATTCAGCGAACACAAACAGTTTTCCAATTTCTTGTGGTGGGGATATGTAGCACATCCCAATATGTGCTCGCTGAATGCACTCACTATGTAACTAAACATTCATTCATGATTATGACACGCGATCAACAATAAGCGGTATGTAACACGAGAGGACATGACCACTTATGTTACATACAAGTTTGAGTTGAATCGACGAGTAAGAAGAAATTTGCATGGAAAGCATTCTTGTCATATGAATTTCTGTTCTATATTTTGGTCATTGAAAGTAAGGAGGTTTTCACACTTACGGCCAGATTACTTAATCTGTGCAAATTACTTAATTTGAGCAGTCAAATTCCATACATTTTCAATCTCACCACACCGCAGATTTCGTAATCAGGCCAGATTAAGCACAAGTGTGAAAACCTCCTAAACATTGTATTGTGAGTCATAATTTGCATTAATAGTAAGAAAGGTTAAGGAAATTGTATAAACAGTGGAGAAGTAAGTTTAATAAAGTTAGTAATTAATAAGCAGCCTTGGCGGCTGTACGCAAAAAAAAACTCTTTTATTAACTGTAAAGATCGGCATTTCGTGTGCCATATACTTCTGCAACTTTTGTTTGCGGAAGGAGCAATAAAAGAAAACATATAACATTTCATGGCGATCCTGCCTCAAACGATACAAATGGGAAATTCTGATAGATTCCGTTAGAATAGTAAGGTTGAACCAATGGACACAAACTTTCAAATACCTGCCCCGGAAATTTCTTACCAATAATTGATTTGCACGTCGAGAATCAAGTAATACTGACACTAATTGATACTGGCGCATCTACGTCAAGCATACATTATAACTGTCTTCGAAATTTTCCCGGTATACCATTATTAACCACTATCCCACTGGATTAGGAGGAACAAAATACGTAAATTACAAAGTAAAAACTAGAATGCCCTTTAAGTTCCAAATCATAAAATATTGTTACGATATGTCGTGCAATGTGGCCGTGATCGCTCGTTCGCCACTCTGTGAAATATACACTCATAGAGAAACGAGTTTCCAAACTCGGCAAGACTCGTCGCAAGTTTATTATTCAGAAGAAGATGATAAGAAATATTCTTATCGTAGAATAATAAACTAACAATGCGACTAGGAAGTGGTATGGCTGACATCGTATCACACTCCTAATTCAGTTGTCCTGTAACGTTGATGACTACACACGGTAGTCATCTAAGCACCATGCTCCACTAGGAGTTACGGTAATGGAGGGAGAGAGATGGACAAGGAGGTAATATGGAACTTAATTCGCGTGTGGTAACAGAGGCTTATAAACCTAACAGTAATTTCGAGTTGATAAAAGGCCCGCGATTCGTAAGGGATACTCTCTGTTTAATTCCCATTGCCATTTCATTTTAAATTCCCAATTTTTATATTGTAATTCATGAAGGATATCATGATCGTTTGGTGCGTACATTTTTGTACTACTTTTACGACCGTGTCTTCAACACGTGTTGCAGCATATTGATGCATTTCATCGATGCATTCAGATGATAATGTTATCTTTCCTGAAAGGATATTAATATTCCATTTCATCATTAGATTTTATGTGTTTTTGTTTCCGTTTGAGATTTGTAACCGAAACATGGTTTAGACGTTTTTTGAATAGTTAAGTAGTTTTTGTATTTAGTATATAAACCCTTTTACTTGTTCAATAAAATCACTTCGAATCAGATCGTTGTCGCTTTAACATTCAATTCTTTTTCAGATTATAAAAATTTGATACAGTACAAGAACTGTAATCGAAACCCCCTGTAAAATCGACATAGTACAAGAACTGTGTTCGAAAACATTAAAGAAAGAATATCGGTTTTGTACCCATATTTAAATAGAATAAAAATCATTACAAAAGAGTACTGATCACTCTCCTTTACTTGTGACGCTTGGTCCGATAGGTGAGTATTCGCGTACGCATTCGTTTTGTTGCTAAGGACTAATCCTTTACCCCACGGGGTTTTCTTTTATGGAATTCTGATTGTTCGACGACGCTCCTTTACTTGTGCCACTTGGTGCGATGGTCCACATACGTCTTAAGACGAAGACGTTAGATTTTTGGAAAACGGAAATTCCCCTCGAGAGCGAATAGGGTGCGAGTGAAGATTGCAATTGCCTGTGCGAGTGAAGATTTGAATTGCCTGTACGAATGAAGATTGGAATTGCCTGTGCGAGTGAAGATTGGAATTCTGCAGAGAAATCGACGAAGTTAAATGGGGTGTAACAACAGCGAGTGAAACGATCGGATGGTTAACGAAGAATTTAGGGCAATATTAGACAAGTTTGCCGCCAAGGTTAGTTAGTGATAAGCAGGGCCGTCCCTAGGGGAGGGCGAGTCGGGCGGTCGCCCCGGCCCCGCGATTGCATAGGCCCCGCGCCTGATCTGAACCCCTATCATATTCAATGTGTTTAACAATTTGCTCCTATATAGAAACATTTATCAATCAAAACCATTAGAGAAATAATCGTTGCCTTGCGTTTATTGGAGAAGCTTTCTCGGCCCCACTTTATACGAGTATTTCAATTCCAGACTGCGTTTGCGTTCGGAAGTTGTTATTACCGTTTGTGTATTTCTTTCCCGGAATATGTATCTGATTATTTTTACGAAAACGTGAATTTGCGGTCATATTTTATGTTGATTCAAGTGAATATTTTTGTTTGAAATTTATCCAAAAACTGTGCTGTTTAATTTCATAGCCTTTATCGAAACCAAAAATTTGTGGCTGTATTTGACTTTCTTTCTAGTGTTTATTTTGTGAAAAACTTAATTGGCTTAATAGATATGAGTGGTCGGGATAGAGACATTGGCCGGAAGTACGAAAGCGGTGCCGCCAAGGCTCGGAAAAGAAAAGTTCAAGAGGAATTTCAGCACTCGCAGGAGGGTGACATACTGAAATTTATTTTGACACCCGAGCAAAACGCTAACGAAAGTCCAAAACAACATCCAGCGTGTGAAAACAATGATAATCTGGACCGAGCGGTTTCCATGGTTGTAACGGATGAAATATCTGAAAAAAAAAGCAAAAGCACCTGAAAGTACGAATACCTTAAGAATATTTGTCTCGGGTGACCCCGGAACGTGGCCAAAATTTTTTAACAACTAGACAAGAAATTTTCTGATAGAGAAAGGGCCTCCGCCGACACTCATGGGACATGACAAATGACAAAAAATGCAGATGTCCGACATTTTTCGAAAAGTTTTTTATGAATTTACCATTGTGAATGGTGAAAAGGCACAAGAAGTTGGCTAGTTTACTCAATTTATAAAGATGCGGTGTATTGTTTCACATGTAAATTATTCAACGTAGGGTCTAATTTATGCGATAGTTTTCGTAAATGGAACAATGTACAAAAGGTCCACTGACCATAAGAAACATTACACAAAATTCGTCGAAATGAAAACACGCCTAATTAAAAACACCACCATATATAAAAGTATCGAAGACCAGATAAATATAGAACGAGAACATTAGAAAAATGTTCTTGCTCGAATCGTTGCGGTGGTTCAATATTTTGCGGAAACGAATTCCGCCTTTAGTGGATCCTCGTCCACAATTTACGAAAAAAATAATGGCAACTTCCTCAAACTAATAGAAATGCTGGATTCTTTTGAATTTTGAATGATAGAAACGAAACGTACTGAATTTTGACGAAATTTGATTTTATTTTCATTTTAATACATATAAAGCTATGGTTTCTAAAACATATTACTTATGTATTTTAGAAAAAATTGTCCCCCCATCGTGATTTTGCCACGGGCCCCGCGAATCCTTGGGACGGCCCTGGTGATAAGTTTAGTTTAGTCTTTCTTTTAAATATAAGTACATTAGTCATTCTCACGGCCGTGGTTAATTTTTGGTAAGTTTTTCTTGAATTTTGCGAATACAGTTTTAGATAATACATTGTTATCAATTTAGTGCAGAAAGTGGGTGGCGCTTACCGGAAGCTTTTTCGATCCAACGAGGTAGTTTGAAATACCAAGCGCATGGCGCCCCACGCCGTCGCTCTGCAGTGAGCCGGCACAAACTTCCTCAACCGCGAGTAGTTAATGGGGCACTTTGGCCTGGGAACATTTTTCAGACCGTGGGAACTTTTGAACGACCTTGATATGTGTTACCTGTATTTGATGACACCTGTTATATATTTTTAGCTCGCGCCTGTTATCTATTTTTAGATCACACCTGTCTCTATCTTTGATGACACCTTCGACTTCCGGTCTAAGAGATAAGGATTGTGCGAGGTGATGTGTGGGGCTTAAACGCAAGATGTGATATCATGTTGAAGAGAAATAGTTTTGTGGTTAGTGCTCGGGTGGCGTTATAGATATAAGGATGGCCCGGGAAAATTTTGTGGTTTAGTGTGGATGGTGTTAGACATAAGGATTTGTATGGCACGCGTGATTGACCGCAAGTTGTGGGTATGTAATTGTTTGTGGTTTTTTGCGTTGGGGTTTGATAAGAGTTGTGTGGCGCGTATGTCTGAGGAAGAATGAAAGCTTACACAATTTCCTATGAAGTTCATCTTACATGCATAGGTCGAATTCCTAACAGTTATCCAGATATAGCTAATTTAAAAATCAGAAATTTACCATAGAAAACATGTGTGAAGGTGGCGTGTTTTGGTGATGTTGAGGTGGGTGAAGGTGGCGTTGAGGGCAGGTGGTTGGGAGAAGGCGGCGTTTTTGTTGAGCGCAGGTGGGTCAATGCGACGTTTTTGTTGAAGTTGAGGTGGGATAAGGCGGCGTTGAGGGCGGCGTTTTATGTTCATAATTGGTATGATTTTCTTCTTTTTCGAGGAAGATTTAAATATTATTGTGGTTGTCTCCCATTTCATGTGATAAAGAGTATAATTGATGGGCGAAATAGTTTTCTAGTGGTTGAGATAGTTTAACTTATATAGACTAAGTCGAATGAATTTAGGTACATATGCGGTTTTCTAATGATTTATGTATGCTGATAGTGGGACTTGCTTCGATTTGAATGTGATTTCAATTTGTATGAGACTGGTATTTCAGTTTATTGAGAAAAACATAAGAGATTTTGCATAGGTATGTTTGTTTTTGGTTATTATTGTGGCTGATTGTCTCGACGATTCAAAGAGTGCGCCACTAAGATCCATGTACATAAGTCTTAGTATAAAGCATACCGAATATGACATCAATTAATCTTAAGAAAACGTCCAAAGTCAATGTTTATGACGTTGTTTTGCAGTGTGTGGATGCACCCTTAGGTCCATGGTGGATGTTGTTGTTGCATGGGTGTTGGAGACGCTGACGACCTGCAAGAAATCCAATTGGGAACGGTTTCAAAGCAATGCATCACTGGCCCCGCTCGTCACCGCTCGCCATCGGCTTTCTGTCCAATGTCCACGATCCGCCGTCACCGAGCGTCCATCACACCGCATTCGGCCCGTCCTGGTTATGTCCTGAATTATAAAGCATATCACATATTAGCTCATGCCGAAGCAAACAACAATCGCAACATTCACCATCACCGACAGTAAACAGACATGAACAACAAAGCACGAATGACAGCACGACCAACGGAACTGATTACAATTCGGAACATATACAAACAGCACGCAACATGTTGCTCCGCATTATGCACACAACATGCTGCTCTGCATTATGCACTAAGATGCATTGTTGCACATATACTCTAGTATCAAAGAGAATTTAATACTAGTATATAAGAAATGTAACCGAAAATTATATTGATAAGATGCTATGCTCAAGTTGTCTTGGGACGTGACTGAGAAATTTAACCTTCTGTTTGATTAGAGAAGCCGTTGCCGACAGTTGGATTTCTACATAAGTACACCTTATTACGATTTGATCTGCTCTTAGCTTTTGTTTTATTGATCTCACCTTTAAATTAACGATTTTTGATTTCCCGCATTTTTGTATCAACTTTAAATTGTGTAATTTCCTGAATAATAACGTTTTTAAGTAAAAGTTCATTTATTGGAATATTAATTTCTCCTGCATCGGGAGTGGTCCGTCGGGCGAACAAGACCACACACATTGCGCCCCACAATGAGTAATGGGATAATGGTTGTGATGGATATTGATTGATTGATCGATCGACTGGGATGCATCAAGTGTATATACTAACTAACTGTCGTTTGACGCAGGGGCGGCTCGTCAAGTGAAGTAGGTGAAGTGCCACTTCACCTTATAATTTATCGTTGAAAGAATTATATGGCTTTATATATGTGCAACTTTACTGTGCACATGTTGTACCCGATGCCAATTCGAGCATAAGTTATCTCATGGGAATTTGCCTGGTCAGATTCCCAGTCGTAAACAATATCTAACCCGTTCCGCATATAATTGGTTTTTCCTAATGATGCGATATGCGAAAGATAAGAATAACAACCCTTGCGTAAATGGTTTAGGTAAACATATGAGTAAACATCATAAACAGATATCCAGGCAAACTCATAATAAGTTGTAATGATGATCTTCCTGGAAGGATCATGGGATATATATATATATATATATGTATTTTCCCTATGAAATCATTAGGATAAGGTAGATAAGATTTACTATATAAGACAGTAGATCGTAAGAAACAGACAAGTTGTTAAAGTACCCTCGGACTGTAGAGTCCGATCCTTTACACTCAATAAACTAAATAGTGAAGTAACCACGTGTGTAGTTATTTTTACTTAACTCACACTCGTACAAAAATTATTCGTCACCGAATAGTCATTTCGCCGTTTCATACATTGCTCTAAAGCTGGATAAGTGAAGAGCTAAGACTCACTCAACACAAGCCATTCGCTTCAATACCGGGTTGCTGGGGCAACCATCGCAGTTTACCTTTGAGATTCACATGAATGATATACTCCTTTGTCTGAAAAAAACCAGAGACACTCTTTGTTGAGCCATCGCCTGTGAAACATTGGATTTGATCCCATAATATATTAATTTTTGTGCAAATTAAAAGTTTATTTGGTTTTTGATTTATTGGATAGTTATTGTTGTTAGCTATTGCGATTGATCTACCAAGACGAAAGGGAAGGATTCCCAATTTGAATATACTCGAGAGTCAAAGAACTCAACAACAAGTGAATACGTTTTGGTCGAATTATAGATTCCCATTCACTTGCATGTTTGTCGACGTTCGATTCGCTACGCTGTAAAGTTTTGTACTCAAATTGAAAATCACCTACACCTTTATTAATTTCCTTGAGGGATTTTTTAGTTTTGTGTTTGGTGTAAACTTTTGTGAGAATTGTTGTTTTTTTTCACAATTTTTTTTTGCTGGAAGTAAGGTATTGTTTTGGAGTAATCAATCCTATTGCAGATATAATATGCAGTTTAAAGAAAACACCTTTCAGCCGGTGGAAAATAGAAGACAAGGAGGATTTGATTTTAGTAGGGCCACCGCAAATGGCGTTGAATTTGAATTGTAAGAAAAAGAATTCTAAGACAGATAAGTCTTACAACATCTATTTCAAGAGTTCGTGGTATTCGAATTTTCAATGGTTGTGCAGTAGCCCAACTTTGATGAAATTGTTTTGTTTGCCATGTCTTCTTTGATCCACTAAGAATTGTGTGTGGAATAAAGACGGTTTCGACGACTTCACTAATATATCAAGAAGTGAAGTTTCCTTTAAACATTTATTAAAAATTCGGAATACCATTGCCGATGCTCTACAAGAAAACGCGAGGCTTTTCTCATATACATAAAAAATAAGGAAAACATAAAAAAACATTTTATTTAAGAAGAAGTACCCGAAATAAGGAAGACGTTTTTTCCGTTCTTTATGTTTTATAATATGCGCACACTTATACTTATGCACATTCTCGAATTATAAATTTATGAATTGGTTGTTTTTTTTTTTTTTTTTGAGAAAGCTCTTCATCTACTTTTGGGGTCACGAGCCGCCACTGGTTTGACGTTTATCGAGTGACACTCAGCAAAATTTTGCACTTTGCATTAAAATCAAATTTTTCGCTTTAATTTATAATTTTAATTACTAAATCCGGCATTTTTTTTCTTTATTCGCTCGTTTGCTTATTCAATAAAAGTGGTTTCGCGGATTTGTGCAGTGAAACAAATTATATTGACTTCAAAAATTTTTAAT
Organism: Microchrysa polita; assembly: GCA_949715475.1. Classification (NCBI taxonomy): domain Eukaryota; kingdom Metazoa; phylum Arthropoda; class Insecta; order Diptera; family Stratiomyidae; genus Microchrysa; species Microchrysa polita. The sequence goes on along the minus strand of OX454420.1, from coordinate 31,103,451 downwards.
TGTGCATTGTTTTCTCCTCCTGTTGGTGAAGTTATTCCCAAAAAGGCTGATAATAATAGACGACACAAAAGAATCTTTGCCATCCAAGAAGCTAATGAGTCTCTATGAAGTGTCCCTAGTTTCAAAGTATTTCATGTTTCAAAGCTGCACGCTTTGGTAAAAGCAGAAGAATTGAAGGAATATGTAATAAAAAAACTTGATTTAAAAGATGATACTTTTCTTTCAGTATATCCTCTAATAAAAAAAGATTGGGATATATCCAAGTTGGTTTCAATCAGTTTTGGTTTGAAACTTCCTAAAGAATATTCAAAGCAAGTGTTTGGTGCCAACTTCTGGCCCAAGGGAAAGGGAGTCAATATATCACAATTCAATTTTTCAAAAAACGACAAACGACTAAACACTGCCCAGCAGAACACATAATTTCCAATGCATTTTTCTCGGTCTACTATCAAAATGTTGGTGGTCTTCATTCAAGAACAAATGATTTTTACCTTGCTGTTTCACAAGATGATTCTGCTGCCATTTGCTTAACTGAAACTTGGCTTCACACAAATATTTCAAATGAAGAGCTTTTCATAAGAAACTATGATGTCAATCGTCGCGACCGTTATTAGGGTTCGACTAAGAGAGGAGGTGGTGTTTTGGTAGCTATCAAAACAACATTCCCATCTCATGAAGTTGAGCTTTTTCATAAGGACGTGGAACGGATATGTGTTTCTATAAATGTTTCTCGCAGCGAAAAAGTATATATTTTTAATAGCTTCTTACCACCTTCGAGTTCGGTTGATGTTTATAACAAACATGTAGATAATATCTCCAAGCTATTTGCATCTTTTGAGGAAAAAGACAAATTGATCGTTGTTGGGGATTTCAATCTTAGTAATATAAGTTGGTACTGGAACGACGACGAGACAAAAATTCTGCCGCGTGATTTATATCTTGAGTGTGAATCTGTTCTAACAGATTGTTTGTTTGCAATGGATTTGATGCAAATGAATCTTGTTAAAAATTCGATTGGTAGAATTTTAGATCTAATTTTTGTTAGTACTTGCTTGAATGCTTCTGTAATTAAAGTAGATAAACAATTTTTTCCCCCTTCAATCCATCACAGTGCTCTTCTTCTTGAGTTTGGTTTTTATGATTACATTGAAGAAGAGCCCGAAGTTATTCCTACTAGAAATTTTCAAAAAGCCCAATTTGAAAAACCAAATTCAACATTTTTTAATATGGATTGGGCTCATAAATTATACAAGAAGTCATCCTCTCTTGCCAATAAAGAAAATTTCTTTAGATTGAGAAAAGGGTATGAATTAATGAATAAAAATCTTTACAAACAGTATATTGCGAGAGCTGAAAATAATATAAAGAATGACAGTGAGACATTTTGGAATTTCATAAACAGCAAGCGTAAGAGTACGGGAATCCAAAAAAAATTAGAATTCAATGGCAATTTGTACAAAGATGTTCAATCGGTTTGTGACGGATTTGCTAGATTTTTCAGTTCTGTTTACGAAGTGCCAGACTCCGTTTCATCAGAAATGAATGCTAACATCAATGGAAGCCAGAGTGCGTTGGTCCCTCGGATAGCTCAAGAGGACCTTACGAGTGCTCTTGAGATTTCTGAGAATGCCCTATTGGGAATGCAGGTTGATGTGGTATATACCGATTTCGAAGGCTTTTGATAGAGAAGATCATAATATCTTACTTACAAAACTAGAAAATTTAGGAATACAGTCGAATTTTCTAAACTGGGTGAGATCCTATCTAACGGATAGGACTCAGTTGGTGAAGCTAAATGGCTGTACATCTCGTTCTGTTATAAAGTGTTCGTCAGGGGTTCCGCAAGGAAGCCATTTAGGACCACTTTTCTTTTTAGTTTTCGTAAACGGTATCATCTTAAATTTTAAATTCGTGCGTGTATGGCAGTATGCCGATGATATGAAAATCGCAATGAAAATACGCAACATTGATGACTGCCTTAAGTTGCAAGCCGATGTAGAAAAGCTGCAATTTTGGTGCCGCGATAATAATTTAAATTTAAATGTTAGTAAATGTAAAGTACTTAGCATATATAAATTGAAAACTCCAATCTTCTTTGAGTACTCCTTAACAGGTAGTGTTCTTGCAAGGGTTGCCGAAATATCAGATGACCATGAGCTTTCATTTCGAAAACACATTGATTACATTATTTCAAAAGCGAATAGTATGTTAGGATTTGTTAAACGTAATGCGCGCGAATTTAATGATGCTTTTACTTTAAAAATATTGTATACAGCTTTCGTTCGTTCGCACCTGGAGTATTGTTCTATTGTGTGGAATCCGTTCTATAAGGTGCATATCGAGCGTATAGAAAGAATTCAACACACTTTTACACGGTTTGCCATTTATCAAATTGGCTTGCGTTTCAAGCCAGATTATAAAACTCGCTGTTCCTTATTGGGTTTACAAGCCTTAGATTATAGAAAAACATTTTTAAACGCTATGTTTATACGAGGCCTGTTTTCCTCTCATATTGTTTGTGAAGATATATTAAATAACTTTCAAGTCAGAAATATTCCTCACAATTTACGGCGGAATAACCTTCTTGTTCAGCCTTATCATAGAGTAAACTATGGGCTTAATGAAACAATTACAAGGTCAATTATTCTTTATAATAGTTTGAAGGACTTAGCTAATGTTAGTTGTATTAATAAACTAATGTTTAAAAAAAAGTTATTATGGTATATTTCCTTATTAATATACATACATATGTTTTGTTATTATGATCACTTTAAATAATACGCCCGCTTGACTATTAAACATTATCTTTATTCATGATATTTATGGATGTATTTTTAACACGTGAAGATGTGACATGATCAAGAGTACACAGGCAACCGGAACTCCGATCCGAGGCATCAGCTGTGCTCAGCTCTGTTACAAAACTATCAGCATTGCCTGATTGATAATAATATCTATTCTAGTACATAACATCTCCTTCCCTTTTAGCTAATCTTAACTACGGCAAATAATAATATTTTCACAATTTCAATCTTATTGGCTTTTTCCTTATTCTATTAGATCTACGTGGATATACATATACTTGTATTATTTTGGTCAAAATTCCAATAATCTCTTTTTTTATTTTCAATTTCAGGTTTAATTCGAGACTTTCTAGTCTGGCCGTCTGAACGCTTCTTTCTGCTGAACCATTCGATTGTGGCATATATGGTGGCGAATGAATTAACTTTATACCGTTTCTTTTACAAAATTGTATTTTGGCGACGAGGATGAACGTAAAAAAACAACTAGTGCCAGTGATAAATAAAAAGTTTTTGCAAGTTAGTGATGCACACGCGAGTTATGCAAGCTTCACCTAAAACCGACAATATAACTCCATATTTCTCCACTTAATACACTTCATACATTGTAACCACTTAATACACTTCATACATTGTAACACTTTGTCCAATCAATTTCCTTTACATTTTATTACTTGCTTATTAGTCACGTATTTAATTAACTTATCCAAACATTAAATTCTTTTCCAATATCGATTTAATTACTTTGTAGAATCAATAATCAAATCAATATTAATAACCAGCACCCTATCCATTTGGTACTTTGTAATAATAATAACAATCCTCAAATCATAAACATTCAAATTATAAACATTCACACGATCTATCTTTAGACGTGACATCATCCCATAGGGATAGCATTGATCCAGATAGTATATAAGACCAGTGTCCTAAACACACCCTATGTCATTCATATCATTCTTGTCATTCTATGTCATTCTTGTCAGATGTCAATTCAAGTCAGATACCAGTGCTAGTTATCATTTTTACTATTGTTAATATATTGTAGTCAGTGTACTATTTAAGTTCAAATCAGTGTTGTAAAAGTGTAAACCTAATAATCAGAAATTGTTAATAAACGTTTTTAATAAAAAAGTTAATTTTTTTTATTAAAACAACACATAACGATTTTAACTGGCGCAGTCGCGGTATGATTTCACAAGGTTAATCTTTGAAGTCCTAGCAAGAACCAAAAACTTAACAAAAGTGCAGTTTTAATAGTGCAGTAAAGTGCAAATAAAAACTTGTACAAAAAATACATAAATTCGTTTGTGAACATACATATAAAACACAACGGTTATCAGGAAAACTGAAACCGAACTTCTTCGAATACAGGGAAACTGTTTCAAAGAAACCATTGTGTTGTGTATTATTCACAATTGAATATCACTAATAAGAAAATTATAGTGAAGTGAAAAAACTTAAAGTAAAATTTAATAAAGAAAGAAGTTAATTTCTTTTTCAACGAGTGTACGACACTAAAAATCAGTGAAATACACAAGTCAACCTACAATAGAATCAACATCAATTGTGGCATCATCTTTATTAATTCTGGCAAACTCTTCAGCACTAATTGTGACATCATCTTTAACATCAATTCTGGCAAGCTTTTCAACATCAATTCTGACATCATCTTTAACATCAACTGTGGCATCATCCTTAACACCAACTGTGGCAACATCTTCAACATCAATTGTGTCATCACCTTCTTTCACCAAATCTGCAAAATCAACCGTGGCATTATCTTTAACACTTTTTATTATCACCAATAAGATCAACCCCAAAGGCATCTATATCAACTGTAACATTCAACTATAATCCACTTAGCGAACATCAAATCATCTGTATCAACGTGAGTAAAATTTTTATTAACTTTTTCCTATAAAAATGGCAAACCCGGAACAAGTGAATATCCCCCTTGAGTTGAGCTTTGAGGAACTCATAAAAGAAGCGAGACGTTTACCGGTATATAATGGCTATAACAGCGAGTATTCCCTCAATTCATGGATCGAAGAAGCCGATACAATTTTGGGCCTGGTACAAGGAAATGAACGAGCTTACATATGTAGACTAATCTTACATAAAATACAGGGAAAGGCGAGAAACACTGTCCAAAAAATAATTAACCCAACTTGGAATAATATCAAACAATCGTTACTATATACATTTGGAATAAACGAAAGTTACAGTAGTATCATAAATAGCATTCATAGAACTTCTAATATAAATAGGTCCATTGATGACATTTACAAACACCTAAGTTATCTCTTAAATAAACTCAATACAAAATATACACAAGATCCTGACCAAATACACTATCCCGAGTTTAGTCCTATCCGAAATGAAAGTTTAGTAATGAATAAATTCAAATCCCTGCTACCTGAATATAAGTCATATTTGCTCGAAATAAAAAATTGTAGTACTCTTGATGAGGCGTATCGAACCCTGACAGAAATTAAACATAATACCGATTTCGAAAACAGACCGCGAGAATATAGACCACCGCGAAATCAAAGAACTCAAAATTTTAACAGAAATAACCGCTATAACCAAAATTTTAACAGAAATTACAATTCTGCAGATTATCAAAGAAATAATAATAACAATAACAACAATCGAAATTTCCATAACAATAATAGAAACAACCGTAATAATTACCAAAATCGAAATAACTACAACAACAACCGAAACAACAATCAAAATCAAAATTATAATCGTAATTATCAAAATAACCAAGACTTCAGATATAATAATAACTACAATAATCGTCCTTATCAAAATTATGAGCAAAACCAGAATCCAATCCCTGAACCCATGGACACAAATTTTCAAGTAGATGCCTCGGACAAATTCTTCCAATAATTAATCTAACAATCGAAAACGAAACTATCCCTACACTAATTGACACAGGTTCATCCACATCTAGCATCGACAAAAATTGCCTTAAACATTTTAGACGTATGTTATTATCAAATCCCGTCTGCATAAGTGGACTTGGAGGAAATTTTGACGTTACACATAAATTAATCACTAGAATGCCGAAGGAATTTGACTTACCAGATTCGTACAAAATCGTTTGGAATGAAATGTGTTTGGAAAACAAAACATTCAAAGCCATCATAGGTCAAAATCTTTTATTCCCTTTAAATATATCTTTAAATATTGGAGAAGGCACTCCACAGATTAACGACAAAAAGTTAAATTTTAATTATGCCCTACCAGAGGAAATAAACTTTGCAGAAACATACTTTGAACCAAGATCCGAATCTATTGATAAACTATTTGATAACCTAAATGTTGAGGAAGCGACTTCTTTAAAAAGAATACTCAGGGAATATGAGGACATTTTTTATAAAGAAGGAGATAACTTAACATCAACAACAAAAACAAAACATGATATAATTACAAAATCAAATAAACCCATATACATCCGATCATATAAATTTCCATCTGCTCATGAAGAAGAAGTTAGAACCCAAATCAATGACATGTTAAAACAAGGAATTATTCAACATTCAATGTCCCCTTTCAATGCCCCCATTTGGATTGTACCCAAAAAAATCGACAATTCCGGAAAACAAAAATGGCGTATCGTGATCGACTACAGACAATTAAATAACGAAACGATTGACGATAAATACCCTATACCCAACATTGAGAGCATTTTCGATAAACTTGGAAAAGCGCAATATTTCACTACTTTGGACTTAGCAAAAGGATTTCATCAAATAGAGATAAACGATAACGATAAATTCAAAACTGCATTCTCAACACCCAGTGGTCATTACGAATTCAATCGAATGCCATTCGGACTAAAAAATGCACCCGCTACGTTCCAGCGTATGATGAATGAGGTTTTACAGAACTACATCAACAAAACCTGCGTTGTGTATATGGACGACATCCTAGTATTTTCTACGTCATTACAGGAAATGGAAATAAACCTAAAACAGATATTTAATACCCTTCGCAAATTCAAATTAAAAATACAGATCGACAAATGCAAATTCTTCGCAAAAGAAACGGAATATTTAGGACATACATTAACGGTAGACGGAATAAAACCTAATTTAGATAAAATAGAAACTATTAAAAATCTTAAAGTTCCAGCGACAACTAAGCAACTAAAATCTTTTCTTGGTATCACAGGATACTACCGGAAATTCATCAATAACTATGCAAGAATAGCATCTCCGTTAACTGACGCATTGAAAAAACAAAACAAAATCGACGTTAAAAAACCAGACTATGTTGCAGCCTTCGAAAAACTTAAAAATCTTCTTACTAATTATCCTATTTTGCATTATCCTGACTTTAAACAAAAATTTGTTCTAACAACCGATGCTTCAGACAAAGCTATTGGTGCAGTGCTATCACAACAAGGACACCCCATTTGCTTTGCAAGCAGAACGCTTAACGAACATGAACGTAATTATTCGACTATAGAAAAAGAACTATTATCAATTGTTTGGGCAACTCAATATTTCAGACCTTATCTTTTTGGCGTAAAATTTGAAATAAAAACAGATCATCGACCCCTCGTCTGGCTAGCAAATTTGAAAGAACCTAATGTAAAATTACACCGATGGAAAATTAAATTGAACGAGTATAACTTTGACATAAAATTCATACAAGGAAAAGAGAACAAAGTAGCAGACTTTTTGAGCAGAATTAATACAGACACAAACGAAATATATACACATACAGAGTTAAATAAAAAGGAAAATATAAAGAATAACAATTTTTGTAGAAATCTTTCATGGGACCTCAGATCCGCTTGTGAAAGAGTTAATACAAAAATAGACATCGAAGAAGAAGAAAATTGCTCTAATATGGAAAATGAAAGATACTACGACGAAATGCATCACAATGAAAACGCATCGCTATATTCAAATAATGAAAATAATTCAGATAATAATATAATTGATAGAGAAGGAATCGTAAACATATATAAAACTCAAATACATATATTACAGAAGAAACAAAAAGAAGTTAAGGCAATCGACAAGAGAAGGAAAATATATATAGATAAGAGTGACTTAGAATCAACCCGTTATCAAAGCAAAATTATTGATATACTAAGACGTTATATACCCGAAAAAGGATCAATTGGAGTTTACTGCGAATTAAATGAAACATATTGGAAAAAAGTAAAAGAAATAATAAATAATCTATATGGAAAATGCGAAACATTAAGATTTATAAGATGTTCAAATAATGCAATTGATCTACTATCCGAAAATCAGTGCTACGAAAAAATAAAGGAAATACATGAGAAAAGCAATCATCGAGGAATATCAGAGAATTTCGAGGAAATCAAATATAAATTTTATTACTTCAACCTAATCAAACTTATTACAAAATATATTAATAACTGCGATATATGTAACTTGGCAAAATACGATAGAAATCCTGTAAAACCTAAATTTCAACTAACCGAAACAGCAAAGGATATTAATGAAATCGTTCACATCGACATTTTTATGATTGGGAAAAGACAATACTTTACAACAATAGATAAATTCTCAAAACATCTCTATACAAAGGAAACCATTGACAAAAATGCAGTAACCTTTATTGAACTCATCCAAGAAAGAAATGCAAATATGGGTAAACCGAAAAAGATAATTGCTGACAATGAATTCAAAGTGGTAAATGTAAAAGAATTCCTAAAATCAGAAAATATATTAGTTCACTTTACATCACCAAAAGCTCATACTGGAAATGCTGATATGAACCGCTGTCACAGCTGATTAATCGAACATATCCGAATCCTTGAATTAACACATCCTAAACTCAATATCACAGAAAAAGTACTTAAAGCTACAGAATATTATAATCATACAATCCACAGCACTATCCAATGTAAACCAATTGAAATTCAACAAGGACTAAAAGATAAAAATAAAATTCTTGAATTATTAAATAGTAAAAAGACTAAATGGCTAACATATCATAACAGAAACAGAGAAGACCCACAGGAAATACCCTCAAATAAAGTATTTATAAAAAATTACGAATGCGAACGTCACAAAAATAAGCCTAAATTCAGAAAAGAACAAATTATAAAAAGAGGAGACGATATTATACTAGTGAAAAATAACAAACCCAGAAATAAAATTCACCACAATAGAATAAAACGAGTCAAGAAATATACATCACCAGAACCGGACGAATTAGATGAATCAGGTGAATCCAGCGAATCAAGTAAATTAGAAAATGATGTTAACGAATCCGAAAAACCAACTTACGATAATGAAACAAAAGGAAGTCTTAAACCCCTAACTGGAAAACAAATCGAAACAATAGAAAGAGTTCTAGATCCATCATACAATATCAACCATACTGTAAATTCAAAATTTGGCATAACTATCACTAAAAACGATATTCAAACTTTACAATCCGACAAATGGCTTAATGATCAAATAATTAACTTTTATCTAAATTTAATAACAGACAGAAGTACCCAAAACGAAAATCTACCAAAAGTATATGCTATGAATACATTCTTCCTTTCTCGACTTTTAGAATCAGGTTATGACTCAGTTAAAAGATGGACAAGAAAAGTGAATATTTTCTCATACGATATAATCCTAGTACCAGTACATGTCGATAAAATTCATTGGACAATTACAGTTATCAATCTTCATTCAAATTTGATAAACTACTACGATTCATTAGGAAACGATAATGATGTAGCTCTTGAGACCCTAATTGAATATCTTTGCAGATAATCTGAAGACAAAAGACAAATAATACTCGACCGTTCTATCTTTACTAAACAATTTCTAAAAGAAATCCCCCGTCAAACAAATGGAAATGATTGCGGCGTATTTATCCTTACTATTGCAGAACATCTATCTCGAAATATAATTCCCACTTTCAAACAAGAAGATATTCCATATTTCAGAAAAAAATAATACTGGAAATAATCGACGGAAAACTATTTAACTAAACAATAGAAATAAAAAAAAACTTAAAATCTCAATATCTTCCAATTTTCAGGAAAATGGAAACGATAAACCTACTAATACTAATAATAACAATATTCTCTGTGAATGATGCAAATGGCGAGTTTAGTATTGAACAACTCCATTCTGACACAGGAATAATATTAATCAAAACCAACCCCGTTAGGCTAATCCAAGATTAGCAGAGGATATATCATAAAATAGACCTAAATCAGTATAAAATAGCCTTAAACGAAATAACCCGCGAAATAAAACCAGATCCCTACATAATAGAAACAATCGAAACTATAAAATCAGAATTAAAACTCTTAACCTTTGACAAAGAAAAAGCTCAAAAACTGTTCTCAAAATTCGAAAACATCTCAACCACGAAAACAAAATATACATCTTATTCAAACCCTTCATGTAGATACGTAGATACTAATTCCCAGAAAATAAAAATTTGCGACGGAAAAACCAAACAAAAACGAGGTTTAATTAACCCTATTGGAAGTCTATATAAATTTCTCTTTGGCACAATGGATAATGACGATTATGAAGACATAAATAATCATCTAAATTTAATAGATACAAATAATCACAATATGATAGAATCAATGAACCAACAAATTAAAATTAATTCCGCCTTTCAAAATAATTTAAATAAAATATTGGATAAAATAAATGAAACTAATAAATTTTATAATGACATTCTGAATAAAAATACAAAACAAATCAACGAAATATTGACCAATATTCAAATGTACCACAATTTAGATTTACTAAGGGATGAATTAGAACAAATAATTGACAATATAAATTCAGCGAAAACCGGAATAATGTCAAGGTCTATTCTTACACATGATGAGATAAATGCATACAATCTAACCTTTGATGAATTGAAAGAAATAACAGTTAATGTTCTTACAAAAAACGAAACGATTGTCTTTGTCATCAACATTCCTATTTTAACAGAACCATTACCTTCATATTTTGTGAGAAAAATTCCAAATACAAAATTTGAATCTTTAGACATAGATATTAGTAAAGTAGTGTTTTATGATAATAAGTATTATGAAATAGAAAAACGAACAAAACAACTTAAAAATACACTAGATTGTAAAGGTAAGAAATGTATCATTAAAATAAGTAACAAAACAAAAACGGAAGAAATTGAAAAAGTATTACTATTAACTATAAATATAAATGAAAAAATTGAACATAATTGTAATGAAAAACAATACAAATTAAAAGGACACTTTATTATAAGATTTAAAAATTGTAAAGTTATTATAAATCATAGCATGTACAATAACTCAATCAACGAATTCAAACAAATATTAATTTTAAGCCCTATTAAAAATGTAACTGGTCTTCAACACAAATTAAATTTTGAAAAATTAACTTTGGATAACGTAAAGAACTTAGGAAGAGATTAATGAACTAAAATATGTTAATAGAAATCATATCATCGGAACTGGATCAATAAGCTTAATAATAATAATCATAATAATATCTTTTGTAATCTATCTATATTTGAAATTTAAAAGAACTTCTATTAAAGTTAATGTAAATCAAAAAGAAAGTAAATCTGAAAGTATAAATATTGTTGAGGACAACAAAAATCTTAAGGATGGGGAAGTTATGCAAGCTTCACCTAAAACCGACAATATAACTCCATATTTCTCCACTTCATACATTGTAACCACTTAATACACTTCATACATTGTAACACTTTGTCCAATCAATTTCCTTTACATTTTATTACTTGCTTATTAGTCACGTATTTAATTAACTTATCCAAACATTAAATTCTTTTCCAATATCGATTTAATTACTTTGTAGAATCAATAATCAAATCAATATTAATAACCAGCACCCTATCCATTTGGTACTTTGTAATAATAATAACAATCCTCAAATCATAAACATTCAAATTATAAACATTCACACGATCTATCTTTAGACGTGACATCATCCCATAGGGATAGCATTGATCCAGATAGTATATAAGACCAGTGTCCTAAACACACCCTATGTCATTCATATCATTCTTGTCATTCTATGTCATTCTTGTCAGATGTCAATTCAAGTCAGATACCAGTGCTAGTTATCATTTTTACTATTGTTAATATATTGTAGTCAGTGTACTATTTAAGTTCAAATCAGTGTTGTAAAAGTGTAAACCTAATAATCAGAAATTGTTAATAAACGTTTTTAATAAAAAAAGTTATTTTTTTTTATTAAAACAACACATAACGATTTTAACTCGCGCAGTAAAAATAAAAAACTCAAAATGGCATTAATAGGAAATATTGAACATTATTCACCGGGTGAAGACTTTGAGTCGTACTACGAGCGACTCAAACAGCTCTTTATTGTTAATGTGGTCGACGAAAGTATGAAAGTGCCCAAGTTTATAACGCTTATCGGTTCTGAGACTTATAGTGTGTTAAAATCTCTCTGCCTCCCAGATGTACCGACGGCCAACTCATTTGAGGAGCTAATAAACATTTTAAAAAACATTTTGAGCCAAACAGAAATTTTATCGCGGAGCGATATAAATTTTACAAGCGCGAACAAGAGCCCGGTGAAAGTGTTGCCGAATATGTAGTGCAGCTAAAAAAATTAGCTAAATCGTGCAAATTTGAAAAGTTTTTGGCTGAAGCCTTAATAATGAATAATACGATTCGTACGGAACTTTTGAAGACGTCTGATCTAACCTTCGATAAAGCGTTTAATGCAGCGTGCATCTGAAGTTAGCGGAAAAAGAAACCCGAGAATTAAGCTTACAAGACACCACTTCGATCAACTATACAAAGCAAGCAACAAATAAAAGTTATGCCGGTTCTGAGTATAATAATCGTCAACAACAGAGCAGATTTTATTATTGAGTAAATTATTAAAAACACCTTTAATTTGAGTTCGCAGAAAAACTGGCTCATTATGTACATAATGATTCATCATATCATGTGAATATGTGTTCAGAGAATGGGAGAAGGTCGGTCTATAACTATTTAAAAGTGGATTGATGGGGAATGAGGAAAGCCTTACATACTAATGTCGATACACATGTAAGGCAGATGAGCTTTATGGACTGATTAAATACTATAGTAAATATGTAGCACGCTACGTATATAATCAAGATATCTCAAAGTACATATTTCATATGGTTTCATTATACAAGACAAGGTATTGAACAGGTTTAAACAGGTGCTGAGCTGCTTTGAACAGGTATTGAACAAGTTTAAACAGATGCTGAACTGTTTTGAACAGTTCATAATTTTATCGTTTTTTATAAACAGTTTTCTTAAGATATTGAACAGCTTTAAACAGATACTAAACTGGTTTTGAACTGGTCCTGCTTTGAACAGCAGTAAACCTGCGCGATCGTAATAATAGCCTTTCTAACAATAACTTAGAACTTTGAAAAACGCATGGCTATTTGAATAAAATTTAATTAAAGTTACTGACCGCAGGATAAAAGATAAGAATTCAAATAATTGCTTTCACATAACACAGCGAGTTAGAACCTGCGTTCAGTCGTTTGCATTTCCATAAACAATTACGTAATTGATTGATAAATAAAGACATTATTATATAGAAAAAATCTTTATTTTGGTTTATAATTATTATCGGTCCTTATCTACTTTACATTCGCCTCGGACATACAAAGCTATTGTGCTGACCAATTATATTGCTTATCACAAAACTCATGTTATGAAATTAGTCAACCTGATACGATTTCATTTCCGCTAATTAGTTAATACCTAAAACGAAAACAAAAAGATGTACTATTAGATAGGTTAGTTTGGCGGCGTGTAGGGGATACTTGCCTACTCGGAGTCATTCATCATCTTGTGATCCGCCATCCGAAGCTTTCCCGTCATCCGCCTTGGTTATCCTAGAAATACTATGATTCAGCTTGCAGCATCCTGTGATCCGCGATCCGCTCTGTTGACATCCGCCCTGGTTAAGCTAGAAATACAAGCATCCACAAAGAAACGTACTCTTATACAAAGAATATAAAGGATACTTATCTGAAATCGCATCCCCGATGTGTGGCAAGATTAGGTTTTCCGCATATCCCAGCTTTGAATAGGCTGGAATACCGGACGAAGATTATACAATGCTCCGCGACCTATATAGTAACACAATAATAATAAACACAAATAAACTGTCAAAGTTTTGTCAAATAAACAGTCAAAGTTTTGTCAGATAAACTGTCAAAGTTACGTCAAGACGTTAAAATCACGTAAGGACTGCATAACCGACATTAAGTGGGATTCTAATAGCCATTATGAATAACTGGCCGAAATTTCCCCGTTGAAACGTATGTTATAAAAGCAACTGAGATCCAACGGAAACACTCTTTGTTCTACGAAATTTTGCATATTGAAGGTGGGTTCCCGGTACCTTGAATTTAACAGAAATTACGAATAGCTCTTTGTTCTACGAAATTTAGCATATTGAAGTCGAGCCCACAAATTCTATAAATTGAAGACAAAACCAAAAGCCAGAGCACCGAGTGAACGAAGATCTACAAAAGTCGATAAGACGGTTCAATAAGCCGATTCGATAAGACGGTACGGTACGGCGCTCGTACGAGTCATTGTCCAGGATAAGTTCGAAGCGACGAAGAAGTGTCGTGAGAGAAGGTTGCATAGAAGGAAGGCGAAAGTGAAGCCGACGGATTAATCAACGTGAACAGTAGCCGTGAGCAACGGTAGAAGGAAAGCGAAAGTGAAGTCGACGGATTAACCATCGTGAACAGCAGCAGTGAGAAACCGTGAGTAGAGAGTCGCCACCTAGGTAGGGCTAGTGATTACATTTTTTCATAATACGGATAGATTGTTTTAAAAAAAGAAACGTTCGAACGGTTTAACACGTTGGCTGCGGCACATGCCCCCGGGGGCATGTAAGTTATTATTTGTGTGCGGCTGAAAAATTTGCTTTGCATTCTCCAGGTGCGAAAGCTATCAAATCTCTAATTTTCATCCGATTTTAGCGAGACAAAGAGGATTTTACTTAGTTCGCCCTATATTATAATATTATATTATTACTCCTGTGCGGCACATGCCCCCGGAGGCATGTATTTCTTGTTAATGGGTGCCAGAAAAAACACCGTTAGAATTAACTTTTGGTTCCATCGTGTTCATTTAGTAGTCTATTGCTGAATTGAAGTGCGAAAATATTTTTTTTTAGTGTTAACATGTCGGAACGCTCGCGTCGCATGGTCAATTGGCCAAAGCAAAGGTGAAAAATAACGAAAAATTACAATTTATTATTATAATTATTTGGAATCGGCTCCTGGCTAAACTGAAGACAGGTTTGTACCTAAGGAAGTATTTTATCTAGTTTTTGATCGATTAAAATTAAATTCCGGGATATGAGAGCTCATTTACTGTCGCAGTTTTTTCCTTAATTCGCGCTGATTAGTTCGTTTCAAGTTTCGTACTTGGTTGAAATGATCGCGGACGGCCGCATACAAGTACGTGGCGCCCACGACCCCTTCTGTCTCCATTGAGCTGGTCGGCCGGCTGAATAAGTTGAGTTTGCCCTTTTCCCGCGGTGAAAAGTGTAACAAACCACAAAACTAAACAGACACATGGCTATTCGACTTAATAGTTCTTATCAATTTTACAATTCGTCTCGATCAATTCAAAACTATTGTGCCGGCCAAGAATCGGATGACCGCGAATGAAAAACAAACTTTTCGTTTTAAAGAAAGTGTTGTCACACATGGAAGCAACTAAAAGAGAAAAGCAAAAAAAAAAAAGAATCAGTATTAGTATGTAAATCAATAATTTGTAAAGGCGGCATAGCTTGGCGGCTTTAGGCAGTGTAGCTAGTTTAGCTTACTAACCATCCGATTCGAAATATAATTACCTTCAGTGGCGAGAGCAATATCCTATTTTCCTATCGATATCTTCTGCTTCTACTATCACGACGTCTGTAGGTGCTATGATCGCGTGATCTCGAACGACGGCGACTATCTCGATCACGTGAAATTGACCGCGAGCGCGAGCGACCATATCGATCACGACTCGGACGACTGGCATTACGGTAATCAGTAGTTCGATCCTTACTCTCGCAAGAATCCATAGAGTTGTCATTCATTGAAAACGATTGATAAGATTGCATCGAATTATCATTAATTGGTTGCGGTTGCTGATGGAGGATCTTATTCAAAGAGGTAGAAGTGATTACAGGCGGTAATGGAAGTTTATTTGGCATGGTGATAGATTGTTGCTGCTGTAGTTGTTGTTGCATTTGCTGTTGCTGCTGTTGTTGTTTGAGAGCCGCTTGCATCATTACTAATGACTGTTGACGAGCATTCTCAATCACCTTTTGCATTTCGGCCCGAGATGAAAGTAGACGTATTTGGATTTCTTTCAATTTACCACGATCCTTGGCCATTGCTTGACGCGCGTCTTCATCCGTGCTGAAAGCAATGAATGCATCGCCCATTTCTCCGCCATCCGGAATAGATAGACCTTGGAAGAATTGTCGAATATCTAAAGCATTAGCCGACCACGGCAAATTCTGCAGTCGTATTATAACACTCATCTTGAAGCGACGAGCACACTAGATTTCAAACGTAACAACCCGTTTCTGAGGATAAGATGATGCCCAACTGATGTGCTGATACCTACAACGCGAAATAAAAACTTCAAAAAAATATACGTCAGATTTATCAACGTTGACAGATGTCAAAGCAAAGTATAGTACAATGGTACAAACGAACATGTAGCTTACGGCGAAAATGCATATGGCATGTTAGCGCATCCGTCGAAGCACGGCGCGCGTGTGGTAACGGAGGCTAATGAACCGAATCGTAATTTTGAATTTATAAAAGGTCCGCGATTCGTACGGGATACTCTCTTCTACTTGTGTCGCTTGGTGTGATAGGTTTGTATTCCCGTACGCATTCGTTTTGTCGCTGAGGACTAATCCTTTTTACCCCACGGGGTCTTTCTTTTATGGAACTCTGCTTGTTCGATACTCTCTTCTACTTGTGTCGCTTGGTGTGATAGTCCACGTACGTAAGACGCTGCTTTCCGTCTTGAGACGAAGACTTTGGCTATTTGGAAAACGGGAGTTCCCCCTCGAGAGCGAATTATGTGCGAATGAAAATTTGAATTGCATGTACGAATGAGATTGAAATTGCCTACGAGTGAAGATTGGAATTGCTAGTACGAGTGATTGGAATTCTGCTAAGAAGTCGACGAGGTTAAAGCGAATGAAAATTTGAATTGCATGTACGAATGAGATTGAAATTGCCTACGAGTGAAGATTGGATGTGCTAGTACGAGTGATTGGAATTCTGCTAAGAAGTCGACGAGGTTAAATCTGGTGTCAAACGAGTGAAACGGATGGATGTTCAACGAAGGATTTAGGGCAATTTTTAGACAGGTTTGCCGCCAAGGTTAGTTAGTGATAAGTTTAGTTTAGTATTTCTTTTAAGTACATTAGTCATTCTCACGGCCGTGGTTAATTTTGAGTTAGTTATTTTAATGAATTTTTGCGAATACATTTTGAATAATACATTTCGTGCATTTTCGAATTAATTTACGATTCAGTGCGGAAAATGGGTGACACTCTCGGGTTCGCGCTTACCGGGAGCTTTATTACTCGCGAGGGAATTGCAAATTTAAAGCGCGTGGCGCCCCACGACCCAGCTCCGCAGTGAGCCGGCACCAATTCCTTCAACCGCGTGCACCTGGTAGTGTTTTCTTGCTCGTCGTTTTGTGTGGGTGATTACGCTACGTAACAGTGTTTATAAAGTGTGTACATTGCGATTGTAGCAAAGTAATTATTTATTTTTGAAGTACTTTTGGTAAGTGTTGTTGTGTTTAAAATGATTCTTTTTTGTGCGTCTGAAATCATAACATTGCAAGTAAGTGATACCTTATTTACCTAGTTCCAAAAGGACCAAGGTCTCGGTTTGTTAAAAACTCAACAGATTTATTTATACACATTACTCTTGTACATAATCTAATGAATAAAAAAAACATTAGATAAAACATTTACTTACGATCCTTCTCCATTCGTAAATCGTAAGGCAAGTTATTGGCTATGTGATTTAGTTAACGTTGAAATCACTAAAGTGATTCACAGCGTAGTATGGTATTGGGCGCAGCGCATAGTGTCCCATGGGTCTTGATTTTGATACCTGGCAAATTTATATACCTGGTTTATTTATATATAGATACATATGTAAAAAGTATTCAACATTCGTATTAGTATTACCGTGAATTCACAATTGACAACAAACACCAGAATCGCTTAGGGAAGACACTGTTTCTCAATTGCAAAAAAAAAGTAGTATAACTATTTAATAATAATTATTGACCAAATACTTTTACTCTCATATTAACAGTGGATAAAATGGAACGCGAATTAGCACAAATCAAAAAACTTTGCGTAGAAATGTCAACGCAAACTGCCAAAACATTTGTGATGATGGAAAAATAGAGAGTTTTAGCATGTCGTTGGAAATAGTACGACATAATTTGACATTCCATAAAAAAATCGCTTGCTTACCGTATACGAAACAGTGTATCATAATTTTGCATGCTCCAAGTAGGCATGGGTGTATTTCCGTATAGTTGATTTTCAGTAAACAGTCGAAATTGTCGGGTCGAGATTTTTAATTGTCATAAAATTAGTTAAAAACTCTCGTAAAAATGTTACGTACGTTTTGCGCGGTAGTTTTTCCTTGGACATTTCGGATTACGTATACGGTGGTTTTTACGTGAGTGTAAAACTCTCTAATATCGGAAAAACTGATGCCGACTAAGACGGCAACGACATTCAAGCTCCCAATTGAAACAGAGGATAAGCTTCAAACGTTGGAGAATATACATACATGGAAACTCAAACGAATGCGAGATTTTTGTTAGTTTAATTAATTCGATTCATTATTAATCACTAATTTATTGTTTTTAACAGGAAGCTAACTTACGGGAAATTATGGGACGTAGCTCATTATACGATGCATTCCCCAAAATAATGAACGATCAACTAATTATGAAATTCAACTGGGATGGAAAGAAAGGGCAAAAAGCGCTAAAACAATATAGGCGTGTAAGTTTGCGGATTACTAAAATTTCAAACTGTATTAAATTATTTCGTTCTTTTAACATAACTTGCAGATGCATGCAAGGGTCCGGAGTATGGGATAATGCAGTTCTAGAGTGAAATAAAAAAAATAATCAGACTCTCACATGGACGAACCTATTCGTTAAATTACCGGAACCGAAAGAAACTCAGCCCGTAAAACTATACAATGTAGGTAATGGCACGAAATAAAAGAAATTGTCAAATATATACTTTATTCATTTTTATTTTAACTTTGGTCCATAATTTATTTATTGAATTTGTAGCTATCGTTAACTTTTGTCACGTACCCTACCCTTGTTCACCTACTAAATGATCCTAGGGAACTCTCGATCGTGCACATATTCTAGTCCCATACACATCTATTCTGTTCATCATCTTCCAGGCACGCTTTAATTTAGGTGCTTCGCTGCTGAACGGAAAGATGTCATCGCGTCCTTACACGCTGCCACCAAGTATACTAGTACACATCCAATATAGCAACTGAACTTTGTACATTGAGAATTACTTATCATGGAGACAATTTTACAACGTTTCTTTTTTTTGTGAAATTATAGAGGTTGTCCGAAACCTACAGAATAAATGCACCGAAATATGATTTCTCATATGATTTCCAGCAAAAAATTCCAAAATAAATTGAGTATGTATGCCGAGTAGCTGCAAAATCAGCTCGCGATGCCAGTTTTTAACGTGCCGGCAATTAGCAGTGTGTGTGGAACGCAAAACCTTCAAGAGAGAGAGACAAAATTTAAAATGTTGTTACATTAATTTTTTGCAATAAAATGTCAAATGAATCTCAAGTGAATTTATTAAAATTCAGTTCTTTCGGTAATTATTTACATTCCGACTTCAGGATATTTCCTTCAGATATACTCATCATTGGAATAAATATTGATCTTAATATCAGGATTAACTGGACATAAGAATATGTAATAACTCTTACAAAATCCTAATATTGTGAGTGCAATTATTCATACGCCTTGTAGTAAAATTATTCAAACTTTTCGTTACTTTCTCTGTAACTGATCTGATTGGTTCGCCTACGATACAACATCAACAAAAGGCAAATGATGTCAGCAGTCTTATTGAATTAGATTGTCTTGCCGATTTTCATTTTCCTACTGAATATTAGTCCATCACTTAAAGACGGGTCTTCAAAAAAAGTTATCATATTTATTTCATCGACAGTTAAGTCCAGTAAAAACTGTCAAATCTCTTAAAAATAAGAAATTAAAAGCATTATTAGTACTATTTTTTGAGCGCGCTTCTGCAATCTGCCACCTGCAGTGGAAAATATTCAGCGCTAACCTCCCTTGTGATTCAGTCAGCGAGCTACCATACGATGGCATACAACTTACTGGTCGAGTTAAACCATTCTCGTTGCGCATAGCCAACTAATCTGCCATACGATGGCCAAGTTCCGAAAGCCCGTTATTCACTTTTGGCGTAGCGAAATTGCAGAGCCAGTTTTTTTGACAGAAGATATTAGTTAAAAAGTTCTAACTTTAAATGTCAGATTTTCAACGCGAAAATAAGTGTACAGTTAACACGGGACCTAACTGTCAGACAAATAAACTTATCATTTTTTTTCTACAATTTTCAGTAATCAGCGGGAAATATGGATGGGCTGACAATAGAAGCTTTCAGAACAAATAATGTGTGGTTAAAACTACAAAACTGCTAAGACCCTTTCCAATCGTTCTGTCGCACGATAATAGTTGATTAATGTAAAATTTGGCGTTTTCACCTCAAATTAACGACTTTCCACATCAAATTCAAAATTTTGCAATTCCAAGCTCCCGCTTCAAAAAAGTGGACGAACATTTTTATTTTGATTAACAAAAGTTTTTGTTTAATGTTGATCTGCACTTTTCAGTCATCAGTCACAGTCATTTTTCATACAAGCTGACAGGTTACTCATCCTTCATTGGAATAAATATTGATCTTAATACTGACCGTGACTGATGACTGAAAAGTGTAAATAGACCTTTAAAGAAAGAAATTAATTTGATTTTGAAAAAAAAAATTTTTAATGTCGAAAGTCATTATTTTGAAGCGAAAACGAGCCGAGCGTATTGAAGGCTGCCTTCGTATCTTAGGATTTTGTAGAAAATAATGCGTAATAATTAATACTCTTTCACCATAAATCCAATTTGGAACCTGACTCTTGATTCAACAAAACCAATTTTCAATAAATATCCCCAACGAGTTTTTAGACGTAAATGTTTGGTCAGTATTTCCGAAGGAAAATTCTTTAATTAAATATTAAAGTAAATAAATAACTGATCTAAATGATGCAATTGAAAATGAGATTCTTTTGACAATTTTAAGAAAAAATAATCACAGCACCATGTCTAATAATGAAAAAAAAATCATTTTGCTGTGAAAAATGTTGATCGGGAAAGTCCCAAAAAGGACAAAAAAGGATACTATTTAATCCTTGACCGGAGGTTGGCATGCGGAGTGTCATGTCAAAGAGGACGTCGAGTACCTTACATATGCGGTTTTTGTTTCGCGCTTCAAGGACCTATAACGGCGTCAAACGCGTGTTAATGAAAAATGATAGTTTTCGTTGTTTGAATAATAAATGGTGTACTTTTTTGGCCTTTCCAATCATTTCTCTCTAAGCAAAACGAATGATATAATTATTAATTACTATAGAGTTTAAAGTTAAGGAAGTTATAGAAGCTTTGTGTATTCGCGTACTTATGGCTTTGGAAAGATACAGATGACGAATTACGGGTAATACGAAAATTGCTCATGAAAACGCGATATATGTGGGTCTTTGAAACAGGAAATAAACACCGGCTATGTAGTGTACTCGACATGATGTTACACCCCCTCCCGCTGCCAACCTCCCATCAAGGATTAAATTGTGTCAAGTTTATGCGACCTGGCAACATCAACTCAGACCGAGCGAGCAGAGTAACAACACCGATCTAGGCAGATCACAAAGCGGTACCGGTGTTTTGACCGTTCGGAAAGGGAGCCAGAGCTGGGATTCGTATTTGGAACAACTAGAGCAACATTTCGCAGCATACGCAGTTACTCGGCCAGCAGAACGAAAATCGTCTTTCTTATCATGGTGAAGTGAATGGCTCGATATTAAAATTTGCGGTAAAATTGTTAAATTTCAATTAAATTCTGGTGCATCAATTTCTGTAATGACTGCCCAATCCTATAAAATGTTGGATTCGCCTAGATTAATTCGATCGAATCGAATTTTATACGGTTATGGAAAAAAAGTGGAAGGCAGAAGAAAACGGTGAATATAATCGTGGTTAACACTGAATACGGTGAAAATCTTTTTGGTGTGGACCTGTTTCGCGAAATGATGTATACTCAAATAATTCCTTCATAATATATGTTACTTACCTATACTATCACAATTCCTTCATAATATACAGGGTGGCCCATTTAAAGTGAGCTAGTGTAAACCATGCATCACTTTTTTACTTTTCAATATTTTTTTCTGAAATTTGGTAGGAATAAACTAGACACATGGGAGATATGTTTACACTAATTTACAGGTAGGTAGGCGTTGAGCAACGGTCGATTTAGGTAGGTTTTATAAAAGAGTTTATTTTTCAGCCATTTCATTCATAAAAAGTACGTAAGCGGGCAGATAGAACGGAATTTTGCTAAGGGAGACGAAGTGCGATGACGGACGAAATCATTGAGCGGGGTGAAGCCAGCGTCCAATCAGATGCAGCAACATCAACCTGAAAAAGGTAGTTTCAATTGGGGATATCACGAACAACATTACAGCGTAGTTTACATGGATGCAACATGTTTCCTTACAAAACACTATTAGCGCAGCACTTACAACCTTCTGATTACCAACAACGATTAGCTTATGTCATTCAGTTCCAGCGATTGGCCAGAGAAGATGGATTCATTCATCGTCTTATCATGTCGGATGAGGCACATTTCTTATTGAATGGCTTCATCAACAAGCAAAATTTTAGAATATTTGGTGTTCTTGTATTGCCTCCAGGATTCACGAAATCAAAATGCAATTTTTTATTGCAGCAACCTATATATTTCGAGTTTGATGCTCATCATCAGGGTTGATATTTCTGCAAAAATTACATTTTCAAAAATTAAATAAATTAGAAAAAATTACAAATTTGAATTGATTATACCAAAAGAATAATTATTTAAAGCTACTTTTGTTCCCGAATTAACCTTAGCTATGAGACCACATCGCAAGAATGCTAGCATGTACACTAATTTAAAGGCTAAAATACCTAAAGAGGATAAATCTGGATTAGTGTACAAAATCGATTGCATGGATTGTAATAAAGTATACATTGGCGAAACAATCCAAAAATTGGGTACCAGATTAAGCCAGCACAAGAACGACACGAAAAAGACCGCAAATGACAACATATCAGCTTTGGCAAACCACGCTATTAACAATAAGCATCATTTCAATTTTGAGGATTCAACAATCCTAGTCAATCAACCCAACAAAACCAAATTACAAATACAAGAAGTGAATCAAATTATCAAATATGAAAATATAGTATGCAATGATAAGACAGATAAAAAACATTTTTCTGATGTTTACCATAATCTGATAAAAAGTAGCTTTAAATAATTATTCTTTTGCCAAATATTCTTAGCTGTGATATTTTCTTTCTTTAATTAATTTGTATAAGTTTTTACTGTCATATTCTTTAATTTATTTATTTTTTAAATGTGTTATGTTTTTGTGAGGTTTTACTGTTTTTCAATATTCATCTGACTTTTGTTGTTGACATTTGCTACCACCATTGTACAACCTTTGTTTGTTCGACTAATTTTTCTTAATAGGTATAATCAATTCAAATTTGTAATTTTTTCTAATTTATTTAATTTTTGAAAATGTAATTTTTGCAGAAATATCAACCCTGATGATGAGCATCAAGCTCGAAATATATAGGTTGCTGCAATAAAAAATTGCATTTTTATTTCGTGAATCCTGGAGGCAATACAAGAACACCAAATAAACTTTAGAGATTCCGGCAAAACAGCACCAGGCTGAGTTTCAGCTAGAAATACAAAAATTTTAGAACGTGGAGCGCAACAAATCCCAGAGACCTACACGAGCGTGAGACGTTTTGCGCAAAATGTACTGGTGTGGTGCGGTATTACTTCAGAGGAGAACATCGGTCCGGTATTCTTCGAGGACGAGAATGGAGAGGCCCTGACTGTGGACGGACAACGATATCGTGAGATGCTCAACAATGTTATTCGTCCTTCGTCCATTCGTCAGCAAGATGGAGCGCCTTGCCATACCACTGCAGCCACAATGGAGATTTTAACGGACGTTTTCGGCGAAAGAGTCATTTCCAGAGGATCTGCAATTAACTGGCCGGCTATATCTCCAGACCTAGCTCCACTAGAATTTTTTTTTTCTGTGGGCATACCTTAAGGAGAGACTCTACAATAATAAACAAAGGGCAATTCAGGAATTGAAGCAAAATATTGTAGCGGATCCGAGGTTTCCAGCCAGAAGTATTGCGAAAGGTAACGGAACATACCGTGGAACGATCCTGTCTTCGCGAAGCCGCCCGGGCAGTCATTTAAAGAATATTATTTTTCGAACATAGTGTAAACATAGTGTAAATGTTTTTATTATGTGAAAATTTCAAAAAAATCGGTTCAGAAATAAAAAAGTGATTCATGGTTTACACTAGTTCACTTTAAATGGGCCACCCTGTATGTCACTTACCTATACTATCACAATTATAATGGTATAATACCGCACTGTTATATTCAATGAGAATGAAATAAATCAGTCCCAATTCAACCTTCAAAGCGTGCGTTCTAAATGTAACAGAACTTGTTGCGGAATTGTACCGCTGTCACTTGTTAGTGTAGTCCCGTCTACACCTCCAGTGTCTTATGTGTTTCCAACACCCGTCATAATTAGCGAACACCGAAGTAAAGGTCCTGAAATAGTGGACCTGCAGATCCTGAAACATTGGACAGCAAATTTATCAGTGAGTTTTCAATATCAAAAAAGTTAAACCTGGATCTATTATGAAGCCTGCGGATTCAAAAAAAACCCGACATTTTCGATAGTAATCGAAATGGAACAACAAATGGCCCAACTCAACGCCCGAATCTCAACTTTAATCGGAGCCATGCAACAACAACAAGAAGAATTCACTCAAAGGTTAGCATTGGTGAAAAAAAAAATTCGACAAACAGCAACGATTGTTGAACTAGAAGACATTAAACTGAACATTGAAGATTCGACAGAAATTGATTTGGAACTATTTAAACCGTTGCCAAAGTTTAATGGTGATAAAACCCAATATAGATCAAGGAGATCACAAGTATTGACTTTCAAAAAAGTCAATAAAAAACTTCAGCCACCATCCGAGGTACTATAGCGCCCTGGGAATCGTTAGAGCTAAAATCACAGGACCAGCTGCTGATATTCTCATCAATCACAACAGCCAAATGCATTTTTATTCAATAATCAGCCGGCTAGATTACACTTTTGGTGAACAATGTCCTTTATACGTTTTAATGGACGAAATGAAGGCAAAAAAACACTTGCAGAGTTCCATAACGAATTATCAAAAAGCTCTCAATTTAGTATTATCCAAAATTAAGATGTCTGTTTACCAAAACCACGAAGCAATGAAAATGAAATGAAAATTTCGCCAATAAAGAAGCAGTCGGGACATTTATCCTTGGATTAAATTTCAAATACACCGCATAAACCTATGGACTCCATAGAAGTCTGATACTGACGTGCTGTGTTCTCATCTCAAAGGCTATTTTCACATTATTGGAGATCGGCGCATCGAAAAAAAGACGTGCTCTAATCGGCCCACCGTCACCGAAAGTAAAATACGTCCTCCACGTCCCAATAAGAAATATAGGAGCGCTTCCGATAGAAGCGCTTCCTCATCATTTCCAAATGTGCTTCGGAGGAAGTGCTTCCATAGAAGTATAATTACGAATGGTGAGGGAGCACTTCAAGATCGTAATAGAAAATTATAGACTCTGTAGCTGCTCCAGAAGCGCTTACCACTCACTTCTCTACAAGCGCTTCTGGAGCGCATCTTAAGGAACTGCTTGCCGCCGCGGACATGCAATGCTAAAAAGTACACGAAGAGGAATGGAATGGAAAGCGCTTCTCTGCTTCCCGAGAAGCGCTCCTTTTGCCCTTCTGGAGCGCTCTTTTTCCTATTGGGGTGTTACAATAATAATAATTACAACGATTGAACAGAAAGGTGAGTTACATAACACGCAACATAGACATAATATTCTGACCATAAATTCAATATATGTACATATTTACATTGGTGAAGGGTCATAAAATCCCTTACCCAATGTTTGTAAATTGAGATAGGTCATAAAATAAGGACCCTATAATAACCCATATGTTGAAAAATGTAAGAAATGTAATGTAAGAAAACCATACAGAAATGAAAAAGAATATAAGTAGTGGTAGAGAAGTTTTGTAAATGTGTAAGGAAGTGAAACACACATTTGGATTTAACTAAATAAGTGATAAATTTCACGTTAAAATTCAAACTTTTGTGCTTTAAGTAAAAGTTATAAAACGGCAAAACGCCAGATCAGCGCTTAAAACTTAAAAAAAAATTCGTTTGAGAAATTGTACTGCAGATCTAAGTGCTTAGTGCTATTAACAGTGCTAAGTGAGCTTTTAAAGTGGCGAGGCTAAGGTGAATTTTGGATCGTTACAATCGCATCCTGGAGGATATCCAAGACCCGATAATGGCAATGAACGCAGAAAATGCATTGAGTATTCTGAAGGAGAGGCTACATCATTTACCACCATTGAGGGTAAGGATTATATCCGCTTTATTGAGGAGGTAAATGAAATTTTATCGGAGGCACAGCAACTTGACGGAATTTATCATCATACAACCTTCTCAATTATCAAAACGAAAATTCAAATAGACGTTGATACCAACGTCAGAACATGGAGAGAATTGCAAGACGATATTCGATATTCATCCGTCCACCAGCCCAAGACGAGTAGAAGAAAGCGATCCGAGACGCCCACCGTGAGGAACGTATAAGATGAACAAGACGATTTGGCAGTCCAGCGCTATGAAGATTCCGTGCAGCAGAGACACGGCAAATGTTCGGAGCATCGAAGAGGGTAAGGCAGCTCACGCCCTAAAACAATTTTAAGATTTCGTGCAGCATAAACACGCAAACGTTCACTCAATATCGGCAGCAACATTGTCTGGAGACGTTAGGAAGTATAGCGTAGTCGTAGCTAAGTTTAAAATAAATTATAAGTGAGTTAGTGTTTAAGTGTTAATTAGTTTCTTTATTTTTTTAACACGGCGTAGTCTATTTTTTAACGTATATTTAATATAAGTAGTGTAAGTGCAGAAATCACAAAATAATAATTCTTTTCACAATTATTCACGGATTGAATCACTTATCGTCATATCTCTGGTGGAATCTCCGGAAATTACCTTACGCCCCGAGCTCGCGTTTGGTTACAGTGATTGGAAAATTTAAAACGGGCACGCCCACGGCACTACCTTCACCGTTGGTATTTTTACCTGTAACACCATTAGTAGATTCAATAAAGAGAGTCGAGAAAGCACTCCAATAAAAGAAAGGCTATATTGCAATTATCGCTGAACTATGAATGCCGATCCCATCCTCTTACCGAGTCCGAGTCCAACCGAAAATCCAAAGCCAGGCAAAGAGGTACGGGAAATAATAGATCCCGTACCTCGACACCAACCCACGAGCGTACAACCTCGTAAAGTTGCTCATCAAGAAAATAAGCAGTATCGGCAACTATTACAGCGAATTCGCAGTCCAGAACTCCAGCGAATTAATCCAAAATCTTGCTGTATTCAACGATATATAGAAAGAGAATTGTCGCAGTTCATTTGACGTCAAGGCGCTTTACCCTAGTATATACCGATAAAAGAAGCCATCTGGAAATTGAAGGAGTGGCTCACGAAAACCAGCAGCAAACCCGAAGACATCAGAAAGTCGAAAGCATTCGCGAAGCTAGCAGCAGTGTGTATGAACAAGAACTACTTTGCGTAGAGTTGTATGCTCGACAAAACTACCGCAGGCTATGGGAAACCCGCTCTAACCTCTGAATAGCATAGTGTTCATGGCCACCCTCGAAATTGAGATTAAGCATGCCAAAGTTCTGGGCGAGATACGTTGACGACGTTCTAGCCATGGTACTAAAGAGCGACATGGAGCGAATTATCACCGGAATCAACCAAATACATAAGAACATAACATTCAAAATGGAGCAAGAACTGGACCATCGCATCGCATTTTTGGACATACAAATAATTAGAAATCATCAGCAATTAGAATTCGGCAAATATATGAAAAAACGAACTCCCTCCGAACAATACCGCACACATCGAACCATTCATACGCACACAAAATGGCAGCATTTTGGAGTATGGTTCACAGGCTTATGACGACACCTTTTGTTCGGATTTCTCCCCACACCGGTTCGTATCCCAATTGCCGTCGAAGACATCGCCCTCGTTATTGAAGCCAAATCGTCATCGTCCCGACAAAGATCATTCGCCAGATCGTTCCGATCTGGTTAGCTTTTTGATAGTCGATTTGTATCACCATAGGCTCTATCCTTGTATTTTCTTGATCTTAGCGGAACTATATTTCTCTGGCATTCACAATTCGTACCAATGGCATATACAACAATACTGCAACTACAACATTCATCTTTCCAAAGACTAGTGTAGCCTAGTGGCAAGATTGCCACCATAGATGCCGGTGGTGGGCGGTGGTTCGATACCCAGCGGAAGCATATCTTTTTTTCATGTGAATTCTATAAAATCATTCTATATAATTTAAATTGGATGATATTTAGTTGTTTGAAACTTGTTAAAATTTAATCATTTCATTTGGATAATTTAGTTATTTGAAAACGGTTAAAATTCGATAGAATATTACGGAACCAGAGGTCTGTAGACTCGCGTACCATTAGACTCGTACCAGCTGTGAAACGGAGAAGACAGATTTTGTACTGTAATTGAATTTAATTGAATTGAAATTTAATATAATATTGTAACGTGTTAGCCGATTCTTTTAATTTGTTTGTTCATTTTTCGCACTTGTGTCGTATTGTGGATTAGTGAAATCTTTAGTGTATCCTCGTTTTAGCAGCAGTTCAACACACAGTCAACATCCTACAGGTGGTGAGTCCTCGAGTCCTCCTTTCACGTCTACGTCCTCGCAGAGCGGAAATTTCATTCTTAACCATACTAGGTAAGGAAAAATGAAAAAAATCTATTGTTTGAATAATCGTCCATTCCGTAGGCCTACAGAATTCGCACGTGCTGGGGAAAAAGCAGAGTGGCGACAGTGTGAATCACCGTTGAATTTTGCAGGTGAAAATTCACATGGTGCAGCCGAGTTTCGACAGTGTGAATCACCGTTGAATTTTCAAGGTAAAACAAGAATCACATGGTGTAGTCGTAAGGCGACAGTGTAAATCACCGTTGAATTTTCAAGGTGAAAAAAATCACCGTTGAAACTTTTCGAGAGACAATTTAAATGGTGCACCGGCCGGCGCGGCGCGTGGCAACAGTGTGAATCACATTGGAAATTGTATGGGAAAAAAATACATGGTTTGCACGGAAAAGGCAACAGTGTTGCGGCAAAAATCCATCAGATCAACCTCCAGATATTACCTCCAAACCAAGAACAAAGAACAACTGAAAGATATGTATATGGAGCCAGTTTGTACGGATCCTAAATTGTAATTAATTAGCTTATTCAAAAAAAATAAAGAAATTCGCGGTCGCCATGTAGGCCGGGAAAATTATTGGCCTTCCGCCGATTGACTTCCGTTACAAAACCTATGCGGGGAGAGCGCGATCTGCCTGGCATGGAATTTAACTTAAGCAAAAACGGGAACTTTGATTGAGAGCTTAAACTAATTGAAAATTTGGGAGACCCCAAACAAATGCGGGACGCTACAATTAAAGCCTAAGTTGATAAAGAGATTGAAAAAATAAGAAACGAAACGGAAGTCAATATTCAGAGGATGAGCGACAATATTTCACAAAACACAAAATCAATTGATGTGCTAACAGCGAAACTTAATGAAAGGCTGGAAAATAACGAAACATTTTTAGATTTAGATGATGATGACTTGGGGGTTATTTTAACACCCGAAGCTGCTTTGAAACTGAAATAGAGCTATGAATGAAGATGAGTAAGAGAGATATAGTTGAAGAGCTACATAAAGTCAATCCTCGATCCCGATGGTTTGGTTCTCAAAATCATACATTTTCCTGGAAAAAAAAACTTGTAATTAATACAAAAAACAAGGTATTCCAACTTACCTGCTGTGTTGTTAATTTACGCTAGTCATATAACACGCTACATTAATATGTATGCACATAATGTCATCATCAGTTCACATTGGTCAAGGGTCATAAAATCCCTTATCAAGAGTAAATTGTAATTTGAGATAGGTCTTAAAATAAGGTCCATAGTTCTTATGTAGACATGTAAAAGATAATGGAAATGAATTCGCATGAAATAGGATATAAGCAGTGTTAGAAGATAAGAACGGGCAGTTGTAAAATATCACGAGCAAAATAAAGAGCATTTTGGATTTCCACCACGATTCCATGTTTCTTTTAAAACGAAACATTTGAATCACTTTTCAGCTAATTTCAGCGTTCTTTTTATATAAAAAGTTCAATGAAAAAATTGAAAGTTCTCGCGCTTTTTTACAGAATGCAGCTGCAAAACATTCTCACTATCTAATTATTAATTCGTGTTTTATAATTCGAAAGCACGATCAGCTGTTATCTTACATTGACCTACATTTGAAGAAACATAGAACATAACAGCTAGCACAATTGTATTAGTTATAGAATTATCAAATATCCGAACCATTTGAAAATATTAGAAATTTGTTAGTATGTATGCAGTACGAGTATTACAAACATCTTTATATAAATACATCTAAATTTGGCCTTGAACTACGGGTAGTTTACCCACCCGTAGTTTACAAGGAAAGTAAAATAGAACGAACGGACACTTCGATTTTGAAACCCGTTCCGATTAGATTGAATTTTACATACGATACGATTAATATTGATAAAGACCGCGATTTTCCCCTGACCAACGATATTTTATTTATGATTTGAACTTTACATTTGATGTAAACCGCGATTCCCTTTTGACTACGATTTTGATTAATTACTTGAACTTTGTGTATAATTATTGTATTTTTATCTGAAGTGTTCATAATACATATATGTATTTATTTGTGAAAAATATTAAAATCGTTGATTAATTTCAAACAACGCCTGTTATTCATTTCACATACTTTTCAGTACCTGTTTGGTTTTCTCCTCACCGATTTGCATCCGTTTTTCGCCGTCGAAGACATCGCACTCTTTATGTAAATTGAAACTTCATCGTCTCTGCAAATGTCAGTATCGCCCCTTTGATTCTATCCCAAACATTTGGTCCGTCGAGCCGGATTCGGCAAAAACTAGAAAATTTTTAAATTTGAATTAATTCGTGAAAATTGTGTTTCGTTCGCAAAATCGATATACGACAGGGCGCGTGTGTTACGTATTTCATTATGTGCCTAAAGAAGTTTTGAAATCGACTTAAAATTAAAATGCTGTGCAAGTGCCATAACATTTGGATATTCTGTTGGAGCGTGTCGATACGCTGTGCTCTCTGGAAAAAGGACGCATGGAGCATTGAATTTGTCGCCTGAGCCTTTTATTATTGGAATTTGGTTTTACGTGAGTTAGATATGAACATTACATCTAGCAAAATCTGTGCAGGTATCAAGCTTTCATTTCCTTTAATCGAACTGTTTGTACTTTGGATTTTCTTGAACATTGAACTATGTGCTTATACCTGGAACTTGATGCCGCCCAAAGACATTGTACCCATATATCGTTTAGTGCCGCTCAACATATCTCGCTCGTAAGTGGCCCTCATTGAAAGTTTAGATAAAACCGCATCTATCCTTAATTTAATTTGAATATATAAATATAATTTCCTTATATTTAATTCTGCAATGGACGGTAAAAGAAAACAATTCCTGATGTGAAATTTGAACAATTCCTGTATGTGAAATTTTAACAATATTTTTTACGGTTTACGATTTTTACGGTTCTGTTTCTGTGAATCCCTTCCGTGATTTGTTTGCAAAGAAATAAATTCGCTTGGTGCATTAGAATTTGTTTCGGCATCCGTAAGAAAATTATTATTTTTGAAGAAAAAAAAAACTTTAATTTGATCAATTAAATTATACATCTTTGCTATATTGAACACTGAGAAAAAAAAATCATTTTGATTTTAAATTGTCACTATCTTGTTTTTAAATTGATTGAAAAACTTTTGATTTTACCTTAAAAGTTTCATTTCAAAATGTATGAGTTTTTGATTTTAATCGGTTGGATCTTAGCTCACCTTTTAATTCAAAATATGTAAATAATTTAATGTAAAAGGGTCGTATATTCTCTTTTTCAAAAGTTAAAACATTTTATCTCAAAATGTAGCCACTTAGTTTCAAAAGGTATTCACTTTTGTTTCAAACAAACAAACGGTGATAAATACTTATTTTCAAATGTGCAGCCAATTAAAGCAACGTCATCTTTTCAATCAAATTGCGCACTCACAAAGTCGCAGTAAACACGTATTACGCGTAGTGCTTAAAAGTAATTGTTTGGTGAGTTATTATTTTCGTTTTTATTAAACTGTGAAAAATGTCGGAAGCTATTCCGAATTACATACTGGATACCGGAGTTTTGATCGAAATAGTGAACAGTGGTGCAGTGTGTGACAGGGAAAGTGATGCTGAACACTTATTCGAACAATGGCAACTTTCATTCGATACATGCGAATTCCTCAAGAAAGAAGAAATAACTCTTAAAGTGCTAAAGCTGATACTTACGGATATTGCGATTTTCTCAATGAAAAGGCATACTTAGTATCGTGGAATATGTGGCAAATGCTGGGGAATTTCATAAGCGACAATCCGAAAAATCCATAATTTTTCTCGATTTATTTTCAGGAAATTAGATGCTTTTGATACCGAATTGATAACAATACTAAATTATTTTTCATCTTAAATTAAAGAAAGCAAGTGTTCTATTTGTTATTTTTGTCGAATAAACATTATTTTTCACTAAATCGGAATTTTTTTATTTGCACTCGGACTTAAACAGTTTTAGGATATGAGCAGCTACAAACGAATGATAACCGTAACCCTAAATTTTAAATGCATTTGTATTTTGATTCAATGAATGTAACTTTTTGTTTCAAAATGATATTATTTTTGATCCAAATTGGTATGGATTTTAAATGTAAGGGTCTTGCATTTTAAATTTAGAAAACAACATCTAGTTTCAAAATGACGATATGTCTTGATTTCAAATGTTTAGTTTCTTAATTCAAAAGGACACCTATTTTATTATAAATCTTTTTACACGTTTTAAAAATAAAGAGTCTGCCTATTTAATTTAAACATTGTTCCATTTTGCGCAAAATTTAAGAGAAAAAAAGCTTGATTTTAAATTAAAAACTTTTGTTTTCATACTTTATTTTTCTGTGTGAAAGTATTCACGCAAAGTGTGAATAACTTATCGATTTTCGTTCGTTTTTGATTTGCATAATTAGAACCACAGTTTGCAATAATACATAATCGGGACTCGCGTTTTACATACTACTAATACTCGGTCAATTTCTAAACTTTTGAATTCATTCGCTACAATCAACATTTGCTCGAAACACAATTGCATCGGCAACTGTGTCAGCTGTATTCGGCAGCTTCTTCGTCGATCATCAAAGGTATTGGCAGTGACAACACTTACAAAGATAATACTCTGATCTTTGTCACTGAAATGGATTTTTCATCACATTCATCGAAACATATAACATTTGGTTCAATCGTTCATCCTTTGCCAGATACACATTGCATGGACAACTGTGTTCAGCTGCATTCGGCAGCGTCTTCGTCGACTGGTAAGGGATTGCATCACGTACAGCAACCACGATAGCTGAAGTCTACACAATTGGAATTGGTTATGGAGTGTTTGAAATTATTCGTCACAGTCGGTTATCCTTTTCTAGATACACAATTTGATTGGCAATTTGTGTCCTGTTGCATTCGGCAACGTGTTCTCGGTCTAGTAAAGGATAAGTCTCTTCGTACAATGTGGCTTGCTAGAGTCATCATTACATTGGGTAATGATATCCAGTTGCATTCGGCAACTAACTCGTTGACTAGCAAAGGCTTTGATTTCCGCAAACATCACATCTCTCGATCACAATTGCATCAAGCATCTATTAACTTTCTATAGCATTGCATTCGGCAATGTTCTATCCTTTGCTAATACACTATTGCATGGGCAGTATGTGTCTCGTTGCATTTGGCAACTTCTTTGTTCGATAGCAAAGGATAAATTTGTTTGAATAGAAGGTTACCTCGCATGGAACGCTTTGCTAGATATCATTACATGGGTAATGATACCACGTTGCATTCGGCAACTATCTCCTTGACTAGTAAAGTCTTTCTTTGCATGGATCTATGGCATGCCTTGATCAAATTGTTGCATCATTGATTCATCACCTTGTTAGATATCATTGCAATGGGCAATGCTAATCAGTTGCATTCGGCAACAGTTCGTTGACTAGCAAGGTGATCTTTGGAACCTAAGTAGATTGACACTATCATAATTACGTTGACAACCATACTCATCAGTTTCAAAACTCGGAACCATCAATCTTTTGCGGCATCCTGTAATTGTGCCGACCACTCGAATTTGCTGATCCTGTACAATGATTCATAAATCGTTATGAAAACTTATATTTGTAGACTTGTTCAACCGTCATTCTTCACAACCCCAAATTGGTATCGATGTGGGACGTCAGTAGCATTCATGGAATAGTATGGAATCGAAAATCTTCGAAGTAATCATCAAGTTTGTGAATCGAATTATTCTTTGGTCACATTCGGCTATCCTGTGCTAAATACACAATTGCATTCGGCAAGGGTGTCCAGTTGCATTCGGCAACTTTTTCGTCGATTAGCAAAGGATGGTCGTATCTACAAGGTTCGCTAAACTTCCCGCAGAATATTCTTCGCAATTTACATCCAACATTTCAACTTTTCGTCGAGCGAGTGGGACGCGCTATAACGACCTCCGTTCCAGTACCACTAAGTAGTCAGCACGGGGTAAATACCGTCGATAACTGCGTGGTAATATGTCGAATCAATCAAGCATCCTGAAATCTGGTCCACGAGACAACAAATTAACAATATAAATTTTATAGAAACGAACTAATAATTATACTTACAGATCAGATGACATATTATCGAACTTATGGAAATCCTAAGACTAACGCCTTAGCGGGGGGAGAATGTTTGGTTTTCTCCTCACCGATTTGCATCCGTTTTTCGCCGTCCAAGACATCGCACTCTTTATGTAAATTGAAACTTCATCGTCTCTGCAAATGTCAGTATCGCCCCTTTGATTCTATCCCAAACATTTGATGAAAAATGTAACACAACGTAATACGAAACTTTGTTCCATTTTTCATCAAATGTTTGGGATAGAATCAAATACGTTACAAAGGGTTCAAGGCTAAATCTAATACAAATCAAATACATGAGTATGTATGTAATGACAAAGTATGTACATATTAGCAAATATCGTATAGGTTCAAGTATGTGATAACTTTATCCAAGATCTCAATAATATCATGTTGCAGGATTCTAGTGTTCTAATCGGGTCAAATATGTATACATAAGCTGATCAGCTGATCAGCTGATCAGCTGATAAATGATATTAAATGTAAACAAATCAAAGTAAACAAATAAAGTATACAATTCAAAGGTGAGTAATTTTGTTAAATTCAAAGTATTCCAATTAATTAATAATAGTTATTGATTTTGCAGATCTATTATGATGAAAATTGGAATACAAATTCAGTATTATCAATTTTAGAATCGTGAAAACCACAACATTTTAGTTTATAAACTACAAAACCCCAACCAATAATCAATATCCATTGATTAATTGTCGTTCTCCGAACATGACCCAGCATCCGATAATGGACCAAATTATTAATTGATTATCGATTGCGCCAGAACCGCTATATCCCACCTACTGGCGGCGGGACAGACAGCTTTATATAAAGGCGGGGTAGACTTTCTTTCGATCTTTTTCTTATCAAATAATGTTGGTGTGCTCAAGCGCCAATTTTATAGCTAAAAAGAAAACTGACATACATTACGATTTTCAGATTCAGAAAATATATTGATATAAATATTAATTATGATGTTGTTCGGAAATTTACAAACAAGCGATCGGAAATTACAGTCTACATATCAAACGGAGCGGCATGACAGGTCGTACCTGTCCAATTTATCTTTTTCTTTCTTGTACTACTTCTCTTTTTTAAAGTTATTCTTCTCACGTACACCATTGTGAACAAAATATATTATATTACGAATCATCACGCTTTTTACTTATTCGGAAATATTCATTTTCAGAAGTTAACCTAATGATTAGAGAATTTTTCGCAGAAAGGTGATATGTTACTGACTTGATTTAGACATCCAAAACCAAAAGCGTGTATTTTGTCACGATAGAGATAATGTAGTACAGATGGCCCAGAAGGAGCGGGAGGTTAATGTAACAGAAAGAATTTTTTTCTTGTGCAAGCAAACGAACTGGATGCTGATGATACACGTAGATATGTACAAGGAATTGGACCCCCACAACCTTTGGATTTTCGTACATCACAAATGCTGTGCATTTTACATCATGTGTATGTCTCTGTCATAACTTTTTTTTGTCGTGTGCGTTTAGCACGTTTTCGTGTTTCTGTAATTTGGTTGCTTTATTCTCGACTCGACCCAATATTTTCATTAAGTCTGTCGTTTGTCATTTCTGTGTCAAGCATTTGAAGTATATTGTTATCCTTGTGTCCTGTTGTAATGAACACCCTGTGATGCTGGCTGCTGCACTTGCTTGCCTCGGAATAATGTTTCCGGTGATCCAGTGTAAACCCACCTGCCACTGCTAGAACTGTCAAAGGTCAACATTCGACCTGTGTTCGTTGACAGTCAATGTGACAGGCCACCGGAAACGTCATCCCTTGGCAAGCAAAGCAGCAGAGCAGGCAGACCAACACGCAAAAACGTGCGTAGTAAAAATCCGTGGTAAGTGTTTGAAACCCCACCTCTACCTGCGAAATACTAATCCTCTTGTGTGTTTAGGACCCCCTCGCATCAACGAAAATAAAGATTGCGTGCGGAATCGGATGCTCGCGACGACGAGGCAGGCGCTCCGTCCTGTTGCCCTCTACAAGGTCATCGCATCATAACCGCAAGTATTTTAGGAAATTAATATCTAAATACACTGTGTGCCTTGTGAATAAAGAATTGCCGTAGCGGGTGTCCCGTCGTCACGAGCATCCCGCAAGCAATTAGTATTGGGACCCCTTTAAATGAGGTTGTGTTGAGTGGCAATATTATTAGCACGCAATACAACAGAAGCCAATTGTGATCCTCGCCCTTCCAACATACGAGCACCCGCGTTTCTCTTATGTTTGTGCGTAATGTCGTACGAATGACGATGTGTTCATGGTTAAGTGAGCGAGACACGGTTAATATTGGCGGGAGGTCCGTGATAAGCATGCTGCTGCTGGACCGTTTGATAGTCCATAGTCACGTAGATAACTCTACATTCTTCTGACAAGTTAAATTCACCATCATACTCGCTATTCACGGTCGCCAGGAAACACGGCGTTTGCGGATCGAATGCGTAATTCTTTCGCGGTGTAATTAAACGGACACTATTAGTAACATTGCGATCGATTCGCGTAATCGATAAGCAAGCTGCTGTTGCAGGACAGTGGCAGTCCACATTAATGTAGATAACTCTACATTTGTGATTTGTGGTACTCGGTAATCATGATTACTTGTAAAACCATGGTGTAGATAGAAGTCGTACGTAAAATCGATTTAATTTGGAAGCTATTCGAAGCCAATACATATATCTGTATATCTCCAAATTGCATGAATTAATATGTATAAATAAATATGTAAAGGCTATATATGTGCTCTGTATCAAAAGCTTTGAACAGCGTACACTGGAATTGAAATCTGTAATATTGTTTTCATTGAAATCCATTAAAGTCCTTAAAACGCACGTAGTTGTAGCACCACTGGAAGGGTGTTAGATTGGATGCGCTACGACGTTGCCCGATTCTACTGATCTGGTGAGTTGATTTTTGTTCTAACTTGGTGAGGTTAACTGATGTTCCTCTTTTTTTTTTGTGCGGAGAATATTTGGTATAATTACTAGAACTAAGTGCAATTAGTGAGGTGAGCTTCTGAAATTGTGATAAGATAAAAAAAAATTAACAACAAAAGATTTGCATTTTGTGACGTGGTCATTTATTGAAAGATAAACCATTGTAATACCGAGTTTTCTTCTTATGACTAATACTGTAAAGCGGCCGCTAATAAGAAAAAAAAGAGTTCAATTAATTAATTAAATAGTATCAATTGGAATAGTGAGATGAATAATATGAATTAAAAATCAATGAATACATAAATGATGGATAAAAGTGCGAATTCTTTGTGAATAGATAAGAGAAATAAAAATGAATTGCTAAGAAAATGAACATCGGGTTTCTATGTTTCCTGCCCTTTCCCGCGGCCCTTCCTCTTCTATAACCATGTTCGGTTTACAACCAACAAAAAAAAACTGTGCTTCGGGATAATTGGTGATAATACTAGTGTTTCAGTTCCGTTTTTTTTTTGTTCTTTCAAACGTCCTGTCTTCCGCTTTTGGGAAAGTACGTACGGGCAAACGCGCGTGAATAAATTTTTTTTTTTTGTGACGAACAGGCAATTGGCAAACATGGACCAGCCCAATCTCCCGGTCGCTGAGCAGCTGACGAGCGCGCGTTACCAGCCAAAAACGAGAGGCACGTTTTCCGCTAGAAAGGCCTGCACGGCCCACCTCTCTCTGCCAATTTTCGTGCGGTTAATTTCGCTCAAATTACAGAATCGTTACAACGACGACGCCGCTGACGGCTCTCTTCGTGTAGTGTGTTTTGCGTTGAAACAGGGGACCAACAAACAATGGCCCGTTGGTTCACGGTAAGGGAGGGAGCCAGAGTCCTCCACATCTGGGACTCCCACGTTTGATGAAGAGGCAACATCATATTTTGAGGGACTTTGTTTTGGAATCCATTTCGTACGTGAGGGACTGCTCGTTTGTTCCTGGCATTCGGGCAGACGCGCGAGTTTTATTTGATAACGATTAGAGGCAGCAGTGGCGTTTAGTAAGCCACTCCTACTACCGGCAGCTGAGCTAACTGACCAGCGCGCGTCACCTGTCACTTGCTGAGGAGGTTTCGACACTTGTGTCACTATTCGGTCTTCACGACGGAATCTTCGCCTCCGTCCTCTTCTGGGCTTCGGCTCAAATACAGGATCGTTACACTGTCTTATTTCCATTTGTCCTTCGTTTACCGTAATTTTATTTATTTATTTATTTATTGGTGGTTATTTCGCAACAACTGCAAAGTTAGTACAATATGAAAAACGTTTGGATGGCATTAAAAATTATAGAGGCGATAATAGGTACATTTTGTGGAGAGTGGATTATGTGACCAGCGTCAACTAAAATCTTTTGCACACCACTGTCTTACCACTTTTCACCACCAGCGGCGCTGACACCACCACAAAGGAAAATCAACACACGTACCAACTGTGACAACTGTCACATGGAAAATCATTCCTTCTTCTTCTCGAAGTGTCTAGCAAGCTTAGACGTGTTTTATTGTTGACAAATTGTTGAACTTTAATAATGTTTTGTTTAGTGTTTTTATTGCATATTCTTTGCTGCAGACTTGCGGAAATCGACCTCCCACCGTCGATATTCCACATTGGTGACCCCAACGTGATGCGGGCGATCACAAAATAAACGAACGTGCGATAACCTCAACTGCGTCTTGGCCGGAACTAACAAATAACAGGTAACCTGAAATTTGTTGTTGCTAATGTCTACGCCAACAAGCACGGACATGTCGACACCACGTACACCCGTCCACGGCAAGCCAGGCAACACACTGCTGGACACAATGACTGAGCCATCGGCGGAAGTGTTCTCACCGAAATTGTTCGTGCAAACTGGACCGGCACCTGAGGTTGCCACTGGCGCAGACATCGCGCTCTTAAAAAATTTTAAACTACCTTCGTTCCGGCGCTCCGGTCCAACGATGTGTTTTATTCAGGCGGAAGCGCAATTCTACGCGAATAAAGTGACAGCCGACAGCACGCGATACTATACTACCATTGCCGTTCTTGATATCGAGGTCCTGCAACAGCTCTGACATTCTCCGCTCGCCGCCTGAAACGAACA
Source organism: Microchrysa polita (assembly GCA_949715475.1). Lineage (NCBI taxonomy): Eukaryota > Metazoa > Arthropoda > Insecta > Diptera > Stratiomyidae > Microchrysa > Microchrysa polita. The sequence goes on along the minus strand of OX454420.1, from coordinate 31,063,113 downwards.
AATACGAATCTTTGAAAGCACAACTGATTGCGCGGTTCTTGAAGGAGAAACAGCTGAGCCGATTACTGACAGGGGTGGATTTAACATAAGTTTCACAGACAGTTAGCATCAGCCAAGCGGATAGTCAGCATCAGCCACGTGAACAGTCAGCAACGGACACCAGAATCGGAAGCACAGGAATCGTCTACGACAACAACACCGAAAGTTCCCCAATATATTGTTTCTTTCATTCTACAATAAACTGTGTTACAGTTGAAAAAGTGTAGGTATTTCACTTACAACAGTTTACAACATTTTTGGTGGCCCATGAGGGGAACCTTTCGGAAGAATTGTCTTCGCGTGATTCTGTGCATCGTACAGCGTGTGGAATTCTGGTACGAGCTACATCTCGCCGACAACACGTACACGAGTTTTACCGTTGCGAGGTAGATTTCCGGTGTGATGTATCACGCCGCGTGGTACAATCCGTCGCGAGTTTAATTCCCGGGGTGCGGCATCATACCGCGTGTCACATTCTGGTGCGGGACACATTTAGCCGGCAACATCTGTGGTCATTATGAAAAACAGCTTAAGTCGACTTAAGACAAAATCGAGTTAATGTGTTCACTGGATTCACCATATTCGACTCCACCTCTACACAAAATTTGGTTAATTTCGGATAATTTTTGAGCGAGCTACAGCGATTGGTTTTTCCGCCTATCTCAAGTAGACCCTCACCGACATAAGGAAAAGCGACTTAACTTAACATATTTCTTACTAAAATATATATATATATTTGAAAATTGGCTTAAATTAACTTAAGTTACTTTTCCAAATATGAAATTAACTCAAATGACTCTTTTACCACTGAATTTCGAAACAGCCTAAATCGACATAAGCGTTTTTTCCTTAAGTCCAAAACAAATTCAGTCTTCCTCATCTTGAGTTAAGTTCTTATTCTAAATGATTTTCTTTCCGTAGAGAGCTCTTATATGGCTTTAGCGTTTATTCCTTATCAGATTTTCGGAAAGTCCTGTTACAATGTCTATGTAAGCGGTTGTTTCGCATGCATTCATGGTGAAATTGAGTAGATAGGTCCCTGTTAAATGAGTTGTTGTTCAATCAAATTGCAATTTCGTGAACGTGAAGTTAACTATTGAGGGTATGTAGGCTTGTATCCCGCGTACCTGAAATTTACTTTACACTCGAAACATTAAACGAGCCTCGGATACCTCCGAATGATTCAACGGCAACGACTTTGGGCTATAAACAACGGACTAAGATAGGTTTTTGGAACGTTGGGACTATGTGGGGGAGTGTAATAAAACAAGGCTCACACAAGTCGAACAGGAAATTACCGCATACAACATCGCTGTACTAGGACTGAGCGAAACACGATGGCTCGGATCGGGGGCGACTTTATCACCAAGCTCTCCTACTGTATTGCTCTACTCTGGAAATGAAGACGATAATACACCTCGGCAACCAGGCGTCGGAATACTGTTGAGTAAGAATGCACGCCGATCCCTAATCGACTGGAAACGGATCTTATCATCACAGTCAGATTTAAATCCAGAGTACATTACAATTATTCAGTGCTACGCACCGACTGAACCTGCAGATCAATCAGCAAAGGACGTTTTTTATCAGCGACTAGGCGACACCTTTGATAGGGTTCCAGGGGTGACATCAAAATTATTATGGGGGATCTCAATGCCAAAGTCGGTACTGATAACTTGGGCTTGGAACACCTTATGGGCAATCACGGGCTTGGCGACAGGAACAACAATGGCGAAATGTTCGTGGAGTTCTGTAACTCTCGACACTGGCGGAACCTTGTTCAAGCATAAACCCTGCCACCTAACAACTTGGGTTTCTCCTGATGGCAGAACAGAAAACCAAACAAATTGACAATATTGCTGTTTCAAAGACATGGAGAAACTGCCTGTTGGACATCAGGTATATTGGCAGCGACCATCATCTTGTTATCGCGAAATTTCGTTTACGAACGGCAGCGATCCAAAAATCTACTAACGTACGAATCGTGCCACGTTTTAATGAGCAAAAACTAAAAAATTCATCAATGAAACGCGCATATTCTACCGCTTTGCACGAAAAAGCTAGTGCAGCACTCTTGAGAATCCTACAACTGAAGACAGATGGAATTTTGCAAAGGATTCTTTCATTTCGTGTGGTGAAGCGACTGTGGGACGATTGGATCGAGGCAGGATACCTTTTATCAGTGATGCTACTTGGTCTCTTAACTCAGAATTCAAAAGAGTTAAGGAACAGATTAACTCCGGTGCTGATAATTCAGCCAAAAGTCAACTCCGAGCAGAATACCGTTCACTACAAAAAGGCGTGCAGAAAAGTGTCAGGCGTGATAAGCGTAACTACATCAGCGCTTTAGCGAAGGAGGCAAATGATGCGGCTTACCGTGGTGAAAGGAGTACCCTTTTCAAGCTTATTAAGCCACTAATTGGCAAATCGTTCACTACTGACCATCCTGTGAAAGATAGAGAAGGATTACTGCTTGTTACCGAAGCAGCTTCAGAGATGGAAAGATCACCTTTTTGAGGTCCTTAACAACAAGTAAGACAGTGTCTGTTTATCGAACATAAATTTCTAACTGTAGGTCATTCCCACATGGAGTCTGATGCGGATCACGCCTTAATCGAGAGAAAGAAAAAGTAACGAACACAAAAATTCATCCTCGTGATTGGTTCGACTTTGTACGAACTGTTGGTGTCAAAAACCAATTTCATGTAATCGAAATGGATTCCACGGATTTCCTGGATTTCTTTTCTTATTCAAAAACAAAATTTGTGTGGAGAAGCCGGGACGAACATTCTGAAAACTTTCATTGGAAAACTGTTAAATGGTTAAGATACACAAAAAATGATTTTGGAAAAGTTCATTTCAAAACAACCCTAAATGTAGAACATCCATCCAGTATTAAACATCCAAAAAAGAGGTATAAATTCAGGAAGTATATCTGAAATTTCTAAGTTACCAGAGGAAGTATGTACGTATATCTGTAAAAAAGAAAAAGGATCTATTGGATCTTCTTCCTATGATTGATCCTTTCTTTCACGACTTTTACAAAAGTCTTCCCCCTAATGAAATTTCGGATATACACCTCGACCTAGTTGAAGAAGACAGCAATCAAAATCACGTCTGTGAAGTCGTTTTTTCTGCATTAATTCTTTCGAAGAGGCTTTATATTATTTGTTTATTATACTGATTACTTTTCCTTTCATTTTTTTTATGAATAATTCCGTAAAATAAACAGAAATTAAACATTTATTAAAAAAGACTTTTATTTAAGATCCATCAACAGTATAATGGTAATATGGAAAAAGAACATATGTCCTCTTAAGATAATAGTTTAAGCACAATATAATTGAGAATAAAGACTTAAGTGGAATTAAGTTTTGTCAACACCTATTGCTTCATACGGAAAAAACTCTTATTTTGTTTTTTATCATATTACAATCAAACTGCTTTATTTTTGGAATAAAATTATAGTAGGATACATTGCTCACATGATAATCTACAAAAATGTATTAGTCTTTGGATTTGAAAACTGTATAGATTTTTCACAAGTCGTTTTAAAGTTTAAAATCGCTCTACTGAAAAACTATGAAAACCGACTTAAGCGATTATTCATAATCACCACAGATATAACCGTTTCGTTGTGTGGCATCTCGTCGCGTGATACTTTTCGCTAAAACACAAGCGCGAGTGGCTTCGTTGTGTACAATCTGTCGCGCGACTCATTTCCGGTGTGCGGTACCCTCCTGTGTGTTAAATTCCAGCGCGAAATACATTTAGCAGAGCAACACAAGCGTGAGTGGCTCCGTTGTGTACAATACGTCGCGAGATTCATTTCCGGTTTGCGGTACCATACCGCGTGTTACATTCTGGCGCGGGATACATTTAACCGGCAACACAGACGCGTTCCGTTGTGTGGCATCTCGTCGCAAGATACATTTAGCCGAAAGCACAAGCGCGAGTGGTTCCGTTGTTCGAGACTCTTCTGCGAGTTACACACGTGTTTTCGGTGTGCGGTATTTTTGGCGTGTATCGTGTACACTACCTACAGCGCCCATGCGATTCGATCAATCAAGTGTCGAAGAATCCTCAAGAGCCGAGTCCATAACTGTGAAAATGGGGGAAAAGGAAGTATCGGCGGATAAATTAATTGTTCTGCAGGGGGACAGGATTAACAAACTTAAGAACATCCAAAGCAATTTAAAAAAAAAGGTCGTCAGTAAGAGAACCAAACCCTATTTCTAGTTGCAACTACGCCAGTTACAATCCCTATACGACGTTTACCTCGGCACACCGCACTATTTTGTGCACAAAGAGCGAGACAGAAGATGTTTATTTTAAGGAGGAGCATGCACTCAGATTTGAGGATATGTATGTCGACATATTCTGCGAGGTGCAAGACGCCTACGAGACCTCGTTTACAGAAGCGTCCTCCCAACCTGTTGTTGGTCCCGAAAAGGTGACACAGTCCGTTCAGCAGAACATTACCACTATCCAATTACCCGACATCCCTAATCCAGTATTTTCCGGAAAAATCACCGACTGGCCAAGCTTTAACGACTCATTTTCCCGTTTAATCCACCAGAACCTCCGACTCAACGCGATAAAAAAAATTTCACTTTTTGAAGATCGGGTTGCCAGCGGATCGTGATGAAGACATCATCAACTATGCCACAGCATGGGACATGCTTGTAAAACGCTATGATAATCCCCGCGTGTTATTTATGAGCCAGATGAACAAGATATATGCGTTACCAACCTTGAAAGAGGAACGTTCAACCGCACTAAAATCTCTGTTGAGCAGCGCCAATATGTGCGTCAATGAGTTCAAACAGCTCGAGATTCCGATTGAAACATGCGATCATTGGCTAGCCCATTTTCTAGCCACGAAGCTAGATAGGATTCAACCTAAGGTCGGAAAGTGCTTAATATACGGTGGAAGCTACATCATTCGCCGTTGTCAAACGTTCCTTAGATAGAGAGATAAAATGTTTATTCAAGGATTCCAATTTAAGTGCATAATTTTTTTTTTACATATTTTCAAAACAAATATAAGGCATGGCTTATAGCCCTCTGCCTGGTTCGGTTAATATTATTCTTTACGTTACGTTATATATATATATGTATTTTAAGTATGCATTTGGTTATCTATTAGCTATTATGTTCTCCATTAAAATTTTTACAAATGTGTTCATCTAATTCGAAAATTTCATTTTCCAATGTATATTTCCTCGCATTCGATTCGGTCTGCCTTAGTGTTGCCCAATTAGGATCGTTGTTACTAACTCCGGTAGCATTGGTTGTTTCTGTTGCCTTTCCCGTTCTCGTTGGTTGACTGCATTAGTGGTTTTGTTAAAGTACAGGGCGATCAAGTTCACACAACTCCAGATTCTGCGTGTTCATCTGCCCTGCACTCACAAAAACTTCACATGTTCTCATCCATTATATTCTGCCGATACTTCAGGGCGATATTACAGAAGTCATATAATGTTTCCCAATTTTGTCCATTTAAAATCTGTCTTACTTCTAAATCATTCAACACTGCTTTACCTAGACAGGATCTCCGGATTTCCTTTAATATTGGGCATATACCGATAAAATGCACCGTATCTTCTCTAACTTGCATATTGCACAGACTGCAGAGTATAGGTGAATTCGGCCTATGTGGTATATCGTTCAAGGGTAGCAGTTCCCCTCGTGCTTTAAATATAAGCGATGTTTTATGGACTGTAAAATGATTTTGGAAGTAGGTGTTCTCACCCAAAGAATGATCAAGTTGGACGTATGTATTCCTGTGCTTACATCCTTAATCAAGTTTTACAGCATGTGGCTGTTAGTGGTTAGTGGTTGAGTGCTGTTTCCGCTGCCAATGACGTCAGATTCCCATAAAAGGCATTCTGGGTATCAACTGCATGTAGCAGGATTTTCTTCGGTATTCTGTCATTACTCATTGCTAATACTTTCGTGAGATATCTGGTAAATGTTGTTAAAGTTTCGATGAAAAGCGATGTCAATCCAGTTTCCTGCTGCAGCATATAGTTGGGCGTTGTCGACGGTAGTTGAAAAGTTCATTTCAAGTAGTACCTTTGAAGTTTCTCGACTTCTTCGTACTTCCTCCCGCCCCAGATTTGTGCACCATACAGCACCACTGATTTTAATACAGCTTGATAAATTTTATACTTTGCCGTGTGATTTATTTCGGCGGAGTTGAAACATGATTTCCATATTGCGCTTATCGCGGCCAGATTAGCAATTCAAATTGGTGTACAAAGAACATGGAAATCAGTTAGAATGAAGTTTGATTCAATAAAAAGGACAGCGACAAAAGAATTGGCATCAGAGAAACTAGAGAGGTATAAGACAGGAGGTGGGCCAGCACCAAAAACAGTAGTTTCGGATATATCTGAACGAGTTATTACCTTAATTGGAGAATCTGCTACTGGGTTGTGTAATGAATTTGATAGTGATGGTAACATAAACTTTTTTCTTCCACCAAATAAAATTGTTAGTAATTCACAATATCGCATATAGAATGCGTGGAGGTCTCACAACTAAGAACCGAATCTGAGCCTATAAGTGTGTCTGCAACTAAGAGTAATTGTGAAGTAAGTTCATTCGTCAACTACTAATATCTACTTTTTATTTTTAAAGCAGTATGAAACTGTGGAAGTTGTCATCGTAGAGGATCCGGCACTAACCAACGACATAGAAAATTCTAGACCACCATCCAACGGAACTCCAAGGGAGGTACGGTACGCTCATTGAGGCGAAGAAGGAAAAAGAAAACGATCGAGGAGGAGAAAATTGAGCTGTTGCATCTTCAACAAAAATTATATAAAAATGAGGACGCGAGGCTTGAAAAAATTGATGAAACTGATGTACGTGTGAAGCGTCAGGATCTGGAAATGAAGAAGGAAGAACATGACCTACAAATGCGCAAAAGACAAAATTGAAATTGAATTGTTGAAGTTGGTCGATTTTGACGTGTGGATTTTATTGCAACGTATGGGGTTAACAATGCCATCAAAACAAATAAGACTCACCCTTTCTCACCGCAACTGGCTGGCATGCTAGCACAAGACAGGATGACAGTTCATTGTTAAGTGTCTACCTGACACTTCAGTGTCTGAGCCCAGCAGATAGACTGACTCAGTAGATCAGTGAGGAAGCGGCGCGTATGTACATTTAAGCGAAAACGGCGCGTAGGTACATCCAAAGAAAAATCCCTGAATAAAAGTAGATATGTTCACCCCACGAAAAAAGAAAAAAAAAAGCCCCCATGCCCCCCTCTTGTTTGAAAATTATATTAAGTCCCTATACATCACGAGAAGTGGTGTATATAGAAGAGCAGTTGTTATGTATACATACCCCATACCCCCTTGTTTGAAAAGAAAAATAACAAGTGAGTATAGTGCAACTACCCCCTGTGTGCTCCCAGTGGAGAAAAAGTGAATAGAAATCACCAAGTACACTGTCCACACAAGAAAAAACCCCCACACCTGCTCGAAAAAAGTGGTACATACATATTTTTTAATGAAACAAAAAATGTGTTTTTTATACAAAATAATACCAGTGAGCACAACGAAAGTGAGCCCATATACATCACGAGAAGTCGTGAATATGGAAAAAGCTGTTGTTATATATAAAAATGTTTCCGTATATAAACACCTGTAAAAATGCCAACGTACCAATAGCTAACGCACTTGTTGCGTATTATTGTGTACATACGCATACGCATACAACCAAATAACCTTACCCCGATGGCTTGTAGGTAGCATAGGTTAGCACATTGGCGTTCTAGTTCAGCATTGTTGTTCTTGATCGCAATAAGTGGGCCAATATGTTTTACCACTATGCGGAAAGAATACAAAGCTGACCTGGATTGCGAATGTGCAAAGTAGCTACAGCCAAGGTTTCGAGGTAAGTACTTTCGGAACTAGATTTAGTGTGTGAGGAAAAGCTTGCGCTTGCGATTGTTAAATAGCTAATAAAGATTATTTCTCTTACCTTAAACAATTTCTTTCCTTCACCAAAAATAGGATCAACTAATAAACACAACATTCAGAAGGATCAACCATCAAACACAACATTGGCGCAGCCGGTTTCAAGGACCAAGGATCGCATACCAGCTCATCATCAACAACAAGTGAATTTGGTTGATCAATCGAGTGGTGCGAGTTCATCAATTCATCGTCAACCAACAAACAACAAGCGAGCAGTGAGTCGGTGAATTTGGTTGATCAATCGAGTGATACAACATATCATCGTCAACCAACAACAACAAGTAAGCAGTGAGTTTACATCATCAACAAGTGAATTTGGTTGATCAATTGAGTGGAACAGCAACAACAGTCGATGCGGGTCATATGAGTGGAGAGCACGACATCGACGGGGAAGCGACCGCATACCAGCTCAGGAATCGCAAAATAAGGAAAAAATCGGTGAGTGAGAACCATTTTTTAACTCATCTCCTCGAAATACGCGATAAGGCGGAAATTTCAGAGGCAGATCTAAAAAAATTAGAAATTAGTTATGTAAAAAAAACCGCAGAACGCAGTGCGAAATTAAACAATTTCAAACGTGAAACCGAAAAATTTAAAGAAGAAATACGGGATTTTCAAAAATATCCAAACATAAGTTTAAGTGAATCAACAGAATTTGCACATTCTAGTATAAGTAGTGATAAGTTTTTAGTACAGTGGACTGACTGCGATTTTTCTATAAATACGGATTACGATTCCGAGTGTGTTGTGAAAATGGCCGCGAATTACGAAAAAGTGTCTAAGCTTACGGCGCAGTTAGTGCCTTAAAATTTACATCCTAAATTAGTAACGGAGTTACAAACATTTTTGGAATGTTGTGGTCAAGTTCAAGAATGTTTAGATGCCGCCGATAGAGAGGTGTTCTTAAAAATTGTGCCAACTCGTTTGCGTGGTGAAGCTTACCATACCAGCTATTTGCTGGTGGGACTAGTAAGACTTTCGAGGACTTTCAAAGTCGTCTGTATAGTACTTATTTGCCACGCGAAACTTACCGGGAGTTAGTCAATAAGCTAGTTACGTGTAAACAACTTACAACGGAGAGTTTCATAAGTTTTGTTACAAGAATACGTCGCTTACTTTCGGAGTGTAATGAAGCAGCGCGAGCAAAATATGGTGATGTTGCATCTGGAAGTATGACGAACCAACTCGAGGATTTCGCTATTTCAGCAGTGAAAACTGGTGCGTGTAATCCACACTTGTGCTCGTATTTACTTTCTTTGGGGGAAAATACCTTGGAGGAATTAATAACAAAAGCTTATATCATTCTAACAAATAAAAAGAATAGTAAACAATTTTGTACTGTCTATGCTCTAACTTTAATAATAATTAATGTATTTTAACTTATTTGCAATTTTGTCAACATATTAACTCTAAAAGATTCATTAAAAAAATATATATTTATATAAATAAAGATAAGAACGTGTTAAACAAATATTGTATATGATTGTAAAACAAAAAAGCTTTGTCAAGAAAAATGTAATTGACACCTACCTATCTATAAGAACATCAATAAATTTATGTTGTGCGAACGATGCATATTACATAATTTTTACAACCACCGTACTTAACTGGTTTGTTTCCATCAACAAACCATTTTTTCAAGGGGGAAGAAATGTTGTGTATTATTGTGTACATACGCATAGTGCATCGTATGTACAACGAAATAACCTTACCCCGATGGCTTGTAGGTAGCATAGGTTAGCACATTGGCGTTCTAGTTCAGCATTGTTGTTCTTGATCGCAATAAGTGGGCCAATATGTTTTGCCACTATGCGGAAAGAATACAAAGCTGACCTGGATTGCGAATGTGCAAAGTAGCTACAGCCAAGGTTTCGAGGTAAGTAATACTTTCGGAACTAGATTTAGTGTGTGAGGAAAAGCTTGCGCTTGCGATTGTTAAATAGCTAATAAAGATTATTTCTCTTACCTTAAACAATTTCTTTCTTTCACCAAAAATAGGATCAACTAATAAACACAACATTCAGAAGGATCAACCATCAAATACAACACACTGAAGAAGCGAGCACACAGCACAGTGTTCCCGAAATACGTAAATAAATAAATTTGTAGTTAGAAGCTGCTTTTTAATTTTTCGTTATAACCATCAGAAGACAGTATTTATTTGTGTGCCGTTTTTAAATTAGTTTCGATAATATTTGTCCCATGTTTGTATGCAGAGTATAAATTCAAACCCATAGAAAAATGATTTATCCAGCAGCAACCGCCATCGAAACTTTCGCAGTCGACAAGTAAAAATCATCGAAACAGCCGTCACTGCGAAGTGCCAAATTCAATCCAGGCGGATCCAGAGTACTTTTCTTTTTTTGTGGAGGCCGAAGACGTCGATTTTGCCAGAAGCTCCACACGCAGAGGCCATTATCGCTGCAAAAGGGGCTTAAAAGGAGCCACGATCATCATCATAACCTCAAATTTTGAGTTACTGAAAGTGCAATATCATCCTGACGTTTAACCCTTAAATGCATCGGGTCTGAACCCAGTATCGTAACTGACCTCCCCTTATGTAAAATGGGTCACTGAACACGGAATCAGCCTTTATTTTCCCAGGAAATAGCCCGTTTTCCCAGAAAAGCGAAAATAGTAGAATTTTGATTGTGTACCAAATATGGTACGCCATGCATTCAGGCCATATGTTGTAAATGAAAGACATTTTTCAAATTTTATTTAATCTGCCTCTTACTTTAATATAAACAGTGCGAAAAAGAAAGGATAATGATTATTGAGAGTTTTTATCGAAATAATAGTGGGAACTCCATACTACTCCTCCGTACTCCTCTTCATTAAAGGAAAGGTTGTCATTACGATCGAAAATCGCGAATATTAAATTTTTTAAAAGGGAGCTCGGGTAGGTCCGTGATTAGTTTCCTATTCCTTATTGAAATTTGAATCGATGCCTATTTGTGACATATCCTGAAAGTTGATGGAAAGTGAAGTAGGTCTTACTACTCCTACATCCTCTACAAACCTAAATTTAGCCATATCTTTTGATAGAATGTCGCGAAAAACTTCAAATGTGTGTCAAGTAGTGGCTGTTGGATGTCCTTGTTAAATATTAAAGTGCGCCAGATCCGACTCATATACCCCTTCCTCCTCTGCAAAAAAAACATGGAATTGATTATTTTGGGTTTTGCGTGCCGTCTAGCTCTGTACATGGGTATAGCGTATGCACTCAATATGCTATTAGAGCGATTAGAACTCGATCTCTTTATGAAATAAATCATTTATAAATTAGTTCGTTACAAACATGTTCCACTGTTAAACGTATATTTCGAGACTTCTTTTGACTTATCATAGCTCTTGGGGTTCCTTTCTTGAAAAGTATATGGATTCGATTGACTTTGCTAGGATATGAATATGGAAATGAACTGCTGCCTGCTTTATAGCCCAAATTTGTGCAGGTCCATGGACCTGTCCACAAGAATTACATCTAAGTAATTTTTTGTTTATCGAATGTGGCACTCCACATAGTCTTCCATATGGAATGGTTGACCCTTGCAGCACATTTTCTGAGGATCCTGACCGTCAACTTCCAAGACAATACTTGTCATAATCAAATGGTTTAAGAAATTGGATATCAAGGCGCAGCCGCTTGGGTCTTGATGAAAGTGCAAGCATCTTACTAAGATGTTAAGTACGGAAGCTCGGTTTTTAGTGGCGTGTTCTAAGGACAAAACAAATGATATGAACATTTTTTTCAGTATACTTGCCAGCTAAAAAGACTGGGATTATAAGAAGCAGCTACAGAAAGTCGACCGGTGTGCTATGGAAAATAAAATTACAAAAACGATCGTTCCAAATCAACTACGACAGCTTCGCTTTTTTGGATCCTGAACAGGACTGATTAACCTAGCTTTCATAAAAAAATGGCAGTAAATGTCTTGGAAAAATGGATCGGTGACATAATTTGTATGAAAATTTAAATTATTTGGACCTGTTCTGGGCCAAATACAACGCACCATAATGCTGAAAGAGCTGATAATTAAAATTTTATGAACATATCCTACCCTTCCCAAGACTAAATGAGAATAATTTCATCAGCTAAGAACGATTGGAATGTATGTATAGATATTTCCGAATATGCCCCAATGCATGGTGTACCATAAAAGGTACGTTGCAAAATTGGTGCAAACAATACCTTTAGTGACTTTTTTTGGCCAAAATCTCAAAAGAACCTCAAGAACACATTCCAATTTACTCACCAGTATTTTCCTTTTGCAAATAACGGTAAAATTCGCCAATTTTTTTAGCTTTAAAGAATAGCTTTTAAAATTCCACAAAAAATAACATTCGTCCACTTTGACGGCGCACTGGCAATTCAAGGAAAGCTTCGGGAAGCCAAAATTGAATTTATGTGAAAGCTTGTTTTGTCTACTTTAGGAAAAAGTAAAAAAGAAAATCAAAAATTGAATAATCTCTTGACTTTTACAGGAAAATAGCCATGTACCATATATGGTACGCTATGCATTTAAGGGTTAACCTCGATTTTGTAGTGAACAAACGGAGTACCATCGTGGAGAAGATAACCAACCACACACTCTGATAGTCATACGAACGACTGAAATGGGGAATTGCATACATAATCACCAACCCCCCACCATGCTAGGACCAGAGCTGGAGCTTCAGCTTGGTATTGGGATTGTGCGGATTTGGTCGTATCGAGCACTTCGGTCGTGGTCGTGCGTGTCGTCCCGCAGTCTTTGTGAAGTGTGCATAATAATAATAAATAATTGTGCAAATTTATTATATTAAATCATTCTGTGTGTGAAATACCTTCTTTTCCTCAGTACCGTATAGCCCCATGTAGGGCCGTGGTGCGTTAACTCAGCCGTTTATAGGCAATTTCGAGTCATATTTTGTTTTTCATCTTATTTTCTTTATTTCATTTACTATAGTTTGAAATCAAATTCTAAAATTGGTTCGAATTATTTTATTTTAGTTTTGCATAATGTCAATACTCTTTTCAAAGTAGAGGCTAGTGCCATGAGTGTGAAGCTACCACCCTTTGGGACCTCCTCGCCAAGGACGTGGTTTGGATTGGCCGAGCCACAGTTTGTATTCGCACGTGTGACCACCAAAATTACGAAATATCACTATGTTGTCGCTGCATTACCACAAAATATTGCCGAATCGATTACCGACTTCATCCAAAATCCACCGAATGAAGGATATACCGTACTAAATTAAAAATATTATTAATTGCAAGACATTCGATGAGTCTAGAAACAAGGTTCAAAATGCAATTTCTGAGGAAGAAACGGCTGATCGGAAACCATCCGATTTCTTCCGAGTTTTGAAGAATTTAGCTAATTCGCTAGGAAACGTTGGGCAAGATCTACTAAAGAAACGTTGGCTTAATCGCATTCCTAGTACTTCAAAGGTAGGGTTAATACCGCTTGATTTTGATTTAGACAAAACATTGGAAGTGGCTGATAAATTATGGGAGGCTCTTTCAGTCCACCATATTAGTGAAGTGAAACAAGTGCCGCAAGCTAAGAATTCCGGTGATACTCTAGACAATTTTAGTTCGGAACGTTTACGTAAACAAATAAATGCTCTAAGTGATAAAATCGACAATATGAATAGATCTAGGTCACGTTCTAGGTCTCGGTCTCGGAGTTTCTCTAAAAACAGATCTTTAAGCAGAAAATTTAATAAAAGCGGGAAGTTCCGTTGGTACCATTTCTGTTTTGGAGTTAACGCAACTCGTTGTCTGTAACCTTGCAGCTTTGCAAACAAGTCTAACTCAAACGTTCAAAACAATAACTCAAGAAACTAAATGAATCCATTGAAGAGGCGGTAAGCAACGGAGAGAAATTAATAAGCCGGCGCGTCGACTTTGTATTCGTGATTCTATCCACAATTTTAATTTTTTGGTCGATATTGGAGCGGATTTATCGGTTATTCCGCATAAAAAAATAAAGATACCAGCAAAAATACGCATTTTATGCTGTCAGCAGCTAATGGCAGTACGATTAGCACTTATGGCAGCAAACTTCTCTTGTGCATATTTGGCACATCGTCAGTTGATTCTTTAAGTAAAAATATATCAGCAGATGGAATTTGTCCGTCTCCAAATAAAGTTAAAGTAATTTTAGAGTTGCCTGCGCCAAAGTCTGACCGCTTCAACTTCAAACTTCTGTTCACACGGCAAACAAGTTGGACGACTTTTTTGAGTGGAAGAGTATTATTGTATCCTGAAAACAGCTTTCCAACTTACGATAAGTGCCCCCAGAGAAAAACCACATTGTAGAATTAAACATTACAAATGTAGATTTGAATGCAACATGAAACAATATTCTCATTTGTACATTCATTGAACTTTGTTTTTAAATTGAACATTGCATCTATAATAAAGTATAAAGTAAATTCAACAAATTAATAGTAAGTTTAACAAACATTGCCTTGTTTTTATATCACAAATTAAAATTCACCACTCAATAGGTAAATTCAACAAATAAGTAGTAGATTCAACATGCATCTACTCCAAACATTTGTTACGGTTACCGTTCTAAAAAATAATAACTTATTGCGCGAGCAAGCAGTCTAGAGGAGATGTGGAAGGAAATCGCGAGTAGAATGCAACGAGCCGCAGAAACGAGCAAGGGCCGTTACAATTTGCGTCACAGAGCGACAGAGTTTCTTCCGAACGACAATGTTTGGAGAAGGAATTTTGTACTTTCTGACGCTTCTAAATTCTTTTCCTCTAAACTAGCACCCGAATACGTGGGCCCATTTCTATAAGGAAAAAAGTATCCGCTAGCACTTATGCATTAATGGACGACCACGGGAAGGATGCGGGGACTTGGAACGCAAAGGATTTAAAAATATACGTACCATAACCATTACGTGCTGTATGAATCCGAGATTCACCCGTAAGTTTGGAGAGGTTTTTCTCCGAGTAAACCTCTTTTAGTAAGGGGGAGTGTTACGGTTACCGTCCTAAAAAAAATAATGTAATAAATTTAGATAGTCAATTAGATAGGTATAGTTACGGCGGCGTTAGGAAGTGGCGGCAAATTCCCCGACTATTGGTATATTCCTCCACAACGAAATTCAGAAATTCCAGTCTGCCTTTAAGAAAATCTTGTTTCAAGTGCAGGAGGAACAAGTAACGTGTCGATTCTTCGCCGACGTGATGCTCCATCGATCGTTGTGTCGCTAATTCGACGTCGGATCCTCCGGATTACTCGAACCTGAAAAACGAAAAGAGATTTCCACAAAGCATTTGAAAATAATTAAAAAAAAACAACATGAAATACTTATCTGATATGATCGCTGATTCCTGCTCTGTTTATATCTGCCGACAGCTGATTCCTGACAAATATGTCAAAATGTCAAAACGAGAAGTATTCTCGTGATTGAGGTGAATACTGAAAAGTGTCAACGAAGAAGTATTCTCGTGACTGAGGTGGAAAAAAAAGGGTAACGGATAAAATTGTACCGAGGAAATAAAAGCGTGGAAAAGAGTCCGTTAATCCTCTTTTCCTTTGTCAATCCCGGCGCTAAAGGTTCGGCCTAAATTTTTCCATTTTGGAAATTATATTTTTGATCTAATAAAACCCTCTTTTCCTTTGTCAATCCCGGCGCTAAAGGTGGAAGAGTATAGTAGCGGAGACAGAGACCGATTCTCGAAGAAGTTGGAGGATCTGCAAGAAAACGGAGCGAGTATAAGCTAAGGCGAAGACGCGGTGGATATAGTTTCTCGAAGTCGAGATTTGTACAGCGAGGTACAAAACTTGAAGATCGACGTAGTGCAACGTAACACGAGCGAGGAATTTGATCAACGTAGCGAGATCAACGAAATTGTAGTAGGGAGTAGTTGCCGCCACGTAAGTAGGGCCTACTTGGTCGGACGGCCGTAGACGAACGTCAGTTAACTTGTAACACATTTACTATTACATACTACTTGTTGATTTGGCAACACCTGTAAATGATTTCCAAGTTTGTAAGTCAGTCGCGTCGCAATTGTTGATTAAGTTGGCTGGGACTATTTATCTGCTCTTGGTTCGGGTTGTGTCCGTTTCTGTTGTGTCGATTTCGTTGAGTTTTGTCCATATATTACCCAAGCAACAATTTCATTCCTATAATACATACTTCGTAAAATATTCTCTTCTAGCATTAATAGGGGCACTTTACAGGGTATAACCACTGAATAACAGTCCATAAATGGCATTTGGCGTCGTTTTTTAATCCAATAGAACCTTATTGTAGCACTAAATTATGCTTTAAAAAGGCGTACGTCATTTGCTTTATATCATCATTTTCTGTCATTGAACGAATTTGCACAAACAAAAAATAGATTTTGATTTGATTGCCCGTCCTACACGCTACCACTCAGCTAACCTCACATATGGTCGGCATTGCTCGGAAACACTACATGGTTGTTGCTACTATAGAAATGCTTGACAATTCTTTATCGACTCTTCTGCAAATGTACCCTATAGAATGAATTTCGGCGCAGAGATCACCTTAATTAATTTCGAAGATAACAATGAGTGCATACGTGTAGGTTTTATGCAAGATTTCAAGGATTTCTAATGCAGAAATTGTGTATTTCAGAAAACTGTGTCAAGTGTCAATTCATTAAAAAATCACAAAGTCCATCCTTGTATAAAACTACGGTGAACAATTTATTGGATGACCATACGAATGTCACACTATAAAAATGACAACGACTGTGCTATAGAAGAATATATGCATGTGTGTGAGTTAACTTTGAGAGACTATTGCATGTGGGTGGTGTATCATCCAATAAACACAAGAGTGGAGTATTTAAAGGAGTGTCTTTTTAGGTTAACGTTTAGAGACAGTTGTTACCCCAACCCACTAAGCTGTTGAATTATATAAGCAAATGGAATTTTGTAATAAAAATGGAATTGTCGTATATATACATATATTGTAAACATTTTGATAAACGGGCATCTACCCAACGCTACGGCCACTGCCTACAATCGATCAAGTGTCATAAGCGAAGACACAAACTGCGCACCAAGCGACAGCAACGCCAACGATCACAACAAGAATTACTGGCCACTTTAGTTTGGATAATGGCCGTCCAGGTTGTTTTGTGGCGCGGCCACAGAGTATAAATAGGAAGTCAACGCACGATGCGGTCTCTTTGATCTGATCTTCCATAGGGCGAACACGTCAGCCGTCAGCGGGTAAGCAGCAACTCGGAACAACCACGGACCTCGGAGGTCCGGTGAACACGAGGACGTTATCGCGCTAGGACGACCCGCTAACCGCCCATTTTCCGAACGCCATCTTCAGCCGTGTGAGGCTACCGCATCACGGACCTGGCGGGTCCGGTCAACACGAGGACGTTATCGCGCTAGGGCGGCCCGCTAACCGCGCATTTCCGAACGCCATCTTCAGCCGTGTGAGGTTACCGCATCACGGAGCTGGGAGGTCCGGTGAACACGAGGACGTTATCTCGCCAGGACGACCCGCTAACCGCACATTTCCGAACGCCATCTTCAGCCGTGTGAGGTTACCGCATCACGGACCTGGGAGGTCCGGTGAACACAAGGACGTTATCTCGCCAGGACGACCCGCTAACCGCGCATTTCCGAACGTCATCTTGCGCCCGTGCGAGGCCATTGCGCCATCCATCAAGTGCCATCATCGTCACCATCTTGCGCCCGTGCGAGACCGTCGAACCCATCAAGTGTCATCTTGCGCCCGTGCGAGGCCATCGCGCAATCCATCATGGCACATCGTCACCATCTTGCGCCCGTGCGAGGCCATCGCGCGTTGCCGAGCGTTACCATTAGCCCGTGCGAGACCGTCGCACCCATCAAGTTGTAATGTGCCTGGCCGTCGGCTCACCTGACGTCAGAGCTACACGGCCGGATCGAATGATACAAGGCTTGACAGCTGGCTGCGTTCGGTATTGAAATAACAATTATGTCTATTTCCATACCAAAAGTAGCCGCTGTAAAGTAGAAAAGTTCGGTTCGGTCGTCTACTCTGACGTTCCGTCTCGTCAGCATGGACTCAGCCACTTTGGTGACATCCGAGCTGGGAGACGGTTGGACGAGACGGAGTGCCTGCACGGGTTAGTAATTTTTGCCAGTCTTTGGTAGTCGCTACTAATAGCCTTTTTCTTAGATAATCGGCGACGGTTCTGGGTTACGAAATTTCACCTCGCTTTGAAATTTCTGAGAACCATTTGCAATGTCTTACAGAAGACGAGTTATCGAGGGACATAACCTCGCTTTCGAATCTTGGTGCACTATATGCAGACGCCTTACATCGGACGATTGAGCGAACTCAACGTTTATTGTGTGGTAGGATTATGAAGTACAGGATATCTGAAAAATTAATTTATTGTGTGTAATTTATTACAGCCACCGCCCCCTTAGGGCCACACGACTCATTTCAACCTAAGTGCTCTAGGACAGAGCTTATTCTGCACATTTCTAAGAGAGTTGGTGGATAATCTAGACTCATCATGGGAAGGTGCGCTTGTTATAATGGACAATGCCCAAATACATAAAGGTGCTGAGGTCAAGGAAATTCTACACCGCGCTGGACTTACGCTACAATATCTCCCGCCGTATTCGCCGATGCTCAACCCTATTGTAAAAGTGTTCGCAAAAGTAAAAGAATTTGTACGTCGAGAACTTGGTGATCTTACACGAGATCATGTTTTAACTGACTTGATTGCTCAAGGAGTGCACACAGTAACTTCAACGGATTGTACAAACTTTCTACTAAATATGATGATGCAACTGCCAGTTGCCGCAGCCGGAAGGGAGTTGCATTAGTCGAAGTTTACTTGATTGATGAATTAAAAACACGATTAACGATTATACTTACTAGGTTGGAAACATTGTTAATTTGATTCGCGTATTTGTCAAATTGCTAACTACATTCAAAACAATGTTTACTTCATTCGCATATGTGCTTAATTGTTCCGAAAATAATTTCATTTGATTCGTAAATTTGTTAAATTGATTCGCAACATTGTTAAAATCATCCAATAAAGTATTTTTTTCATTGACAAAATTATTTATTTGACTCGGAAAAATGTTCGTTTGTTTCGCAAATTTGTTAACTTGATTCGTAAAATCGTCAATTTCACTCACAAATTTGTCCATTCGGTCCGTAAATGTGTTAACTTGAAGGAAAAAAGGTATATATGGACCATCGGTCATGGTTCACATGTCTATTGTTTTCAAAAACTTAATAATAGTCGATTTCGAAGATTAGTGAATATGTATATAAATTACATTTTTGTCGTGTTAATAAAATCGAAATATGTTAATCAATTTTGGTGTCTAATTTTTTTAGGATCCTGTGAAAAAATATTCACAAGGGACAAAAGGAAGGTATAGTATCCAGGTTCGCAATTGACGGAAAAGTGGCGAAAGGTGTATGTTTTCAAATTTTTTATATTATAGAAACTATTCTTGCATGCCTGCAAGCAAATTAAAATAAACAATCACAGCAGTTCAGTCATGCTGATGGCAAAATGTGGTGGAGAAAAAATTTGTTTGTCTCTTATGTATTTTTGGGTGCTGAACACGAATCCGAAACTTCCCACCAAAATTTCGATGCGGAACATCGTAGAAAACATCAATATTTTTCTCTTTTTCTTGTTTTTGGCTTATTTCTCAAAACTTGTTGAAAATACTCATATGCCGTCCATACACGGGCGTGGATTTGGACGTAAATCCATTCTCTCTCTCTTTCCTTAGGAAGAAGATAGGAAGAAAATGGATTCACGATGGATTTACGTCCAAATCCACGCTCGTGTATGGGCGGCCTTAGGAAGAAGATAGGAGGAAAATGGATTCACGTTGGATATACGTCCAAATCCACGTTCGTGTGTGGGCGGCACTGTACCCGCCAGATTGTTGCAACGGTTGCTACGAAAACATTTTGGCATATAGTGAAATCGTAAAATGTGGTAAATGCGGCTCGAATGCATAATTAGAAAAAAGGTATAACTTTAAATATCAATTGTGAGTATACCGCTTATCGGATACTAAAGCTTGAGGTGTTGTTCGACGCGTAAGTTGGTGTTCTTTAATTTATGTCTACATCACTTTTCAGTGTTATGTACTCGTTTTCGGATATAAACCAAAGAACGGAAAAGGAGCGAACATCTGAAGTACTAGGGCGGCCATACACGAGAATCCATGGATTCGGCTAAATGTCACTTAACCAAATTTCATGAATGTTCCTCCTGTTGAGAGAGCGAGAGAGAGAATAGATTTACGATGGATTCACGTCCAAATCCACGCTCGTGTATGGGCGGCGCTACACTACCAGTACTACGACGACGACGCAGTGACTGGACTACAGTTGAAATATTTGAAATTGATTATTTTATTACATTGAACTTCATCCATTTTATAAAAAAAAAATTGAACGAAAGGGTTTTTACAGGGAAATCACGTCAGAGTCCAGTAAATGGGAGTAGAGTGAAATTTTGTCAGTGTCAAAGAATAGTTCCGCTGTACTCGTGTAAATGGTTGGACTATAAAATGGTACAGTTGCAGCAACTAGCACGGTTTTAGAGTGAAAAGTACCTACTTTATTCTTCCGTTTACTCGGCCCGTATGAATCACACTGAAAGGGCAAAAGTTACTGTTGAGGATTTCTGCAAATATGAAAAGAAATTAAAATCTAAAACTAAACGACTGTCTTGGTTTAAATCAAATCAAAACAAAAATATCCAGTTTGACAGTTCTGGTAGTACCGGTTTTCGAGTTTCCGTTCGTTTTTTCACATCCCTAGTATGTTCAACTACAATTCTCGAACGCATCCGGCAAATTTATAATGAATTACTTCGAGTGTGTAATAGAATCTTAAACCTATTGTAAGCAAGGCACGAAAAATATACTACGAATAAAGTAAACCAGTAGAGATACGAAAGTCCAATTTCAAAATTATTAAAATGCATATTTCGAAATTAATTTCGAAATTTATTCCGTGGATCAAATCCGTAATGCCATACATGACAATTTATTTAATTCGATGGGTCTGTCCACATAGTGTAGTTTAAAAACGAAGACAATAATGATGCCTTCTATGCCGGCCACTTTAGCACAAACTAACTAAAATATTTTTGGTGCTAGTACCTTTTCACATAGCATTTATACCGTACTGCAACTGTCATCTTCTTCTTTTCTTTGAATCGTCTGGAAATGGTTGATTTGACATTTTAACTTTTTTTTTTGCAATTTTCAATCTGATCAATGATTAATGTGAAGGAGCACTGTTTAACCTTCGATTTCACATATTATATCATTAGTACCGGAGATTGTTGCTTGCTTAAGCATATTCCTTTGGCAAACTGTGAAGCTCCACAATAGATGGAGTTCGCATGCGGACCTAAATTTAGTTTCGACTAGCTAGTACTCCCCGTTCATTTCGACCAACGCAAAAATAATTTACGCTAAATCTTTTTATGGTGTGCCGGTATAAATACCCCGAATGAGTGGGTTCAGGCAAACTAAAAGTTGTGACCATTGCCCGTAAGTTCCCTCTCACCCTCTGTCAATACCTGTAAGTTTCAACTCTGGTTTGAACAACGGGTGAGTGCGGGTAATTGTTAGACTGAGCGAATTTGTATTGCCTGAATGCTCTCAATGCGAATCGCACACAGCAGTTTATTGGGCATGTTTATATTGCACCAACATTTGGCCATTTTATCTTCCGTTTCAGTTTTACTTTGTGTTTCTTTTGAAAAATTGACTGCTTCCTGTCAACATATTCTATATATCTTTGATTTTCACATCTATCTAGTTTACTGCCTTACACCTATAGCGCAGTCATCACAAGTATAAGCGGTAGGGAAGATGTCGACGACTAAATGTTGATTCAATTTGGACAGGCCCAACGAGCTATTGGTTGGATTCAGCTAATCTTGGACATGCACTTAGCATTGCCCCGCACGTTCCCTCTCACCCGCTGTTAAACGCTAGTGAGATGAATTGTTCTTTGGAACTAACCCTAAAAGCAATGAATTTTCTTCCTATTTCTATTCCCTGAATGCTCTCATAGTGTGCGATTCGCATTCTTTATTAGGAGACGTGACGTACACGTATATGAGTGCGAGAGTGTGACTGAAAAAAGCCCTCTTCCCCTACCCTATCAAAATTAAGTCATTTCGCAGCGTAATATTGTCTCTCTCTTTTTCGTTACCGTTAAATGGGTTGATAGTATGCGTGTGAGTTGAGAGTGTGTGATAAAAACCTAGTAAAATATTTCGGCACGTTAATCTTTCAAAGATTTTCCTGTTTCTAGTTCGCATTGTTTTTTTTTAAAACTCCTTACTGTGTGGACACACCCATTGAATTATATGAATTATCATGTATGGCATTACTGATTTGATCCGCTGAATAAATTTCGGAATTAATTTCGAAATATGCAATTTTATAATTTTAGAATCGGATTTTCGCATCTCTACTGGTTTAGTTTACTCGTAGTATATTTTTCGTGTCTTGCTTACAATAGCTTTAAGATTTCATACACATTCATAGGCCCATTCTGTCGTACACTTAAACCATGCTTTAATTTTGAAGGATACCGGAGACACACACCATTGGCAAACATTTTTTACGTTATTTTGAATTGAATTGTTGTTTATTTTGCATAGCAATGCCATATTTTGCTTGGTTACAACAACACCTGCAATTGAGAATATTAATTTTCAATTTCAAACAACAATTCAATTCAAAATAACGTAAAAGTTGTTTGCCAATGGTGTGTGTCTCCGGTATCCTTTAAAATTAAAGCATGGTTTAAGTGTACGAAAGAATGGGCCATAGTAATTCATTATTAATTTTCGGAGGCGCTCGAAAATCGTAGTTTTTGTTGATAGGGATGTGAAAAACTGGACGGAAGGTCGAAAACCGGTACTACCAGAATGGACATCCGGGGTATTTTGTTTTTTTTTCTATTTGGCTTGAAACAAGACAGTTGCTCAATTTTGAGGTTTTCATTTCTTTTCATATCTATACAAAAATCTCCAACTTCCGACGATTTCGGAATTTTATTCAGCGGAAAATTTTTGCAACGGTTTTATTGAAAACAGTTACAACTGTCATCAATCACAACCAATTTACGTCTTGCACGTGCAAAAATTATTTATCAATTTTCAAATTGAAAATAAAAAGAAATTAAAATAAATTTCACACACCCATATACATATATGTATATTAATTTGTTTATTTAAAAAAAAATTCGTTAGTGGTGAACGCGCTTTTTTCTCGATTAATCAGTTTTAAAGAAAGTGCTAGTGTCAATTAAAGGATACCTCATATAACGCCAGGTACTTGAATTTTTTATACCAGTATCTCGCGTTATTTAAATTCATATTATCGGCAATTGTCAATTAGATCGCGATTTTAAATTTTGTAATGAATAGTCATCCTCAATTGCATCCAAAGCTACGTAGCTTTGCGTTGTTCTCGTCGTGCAATGCTTTAGTGGATAGCGATGCCTTGGCCCTCGAGTTTTTGGAAGAAGTGGGTCTAGTACCTTCCAAGTCATCCGTGCCGCCAAGATGCGGTCGTTGCTCATGGGAAGCACCAATGAAAGTAGAGTGTTTCAAAGCCCATAAGTTGGGATTGATCTGGCGTTGTTCATCCCCCGGCAGTAAAAAAAAGAATGAAGGTTGTTGTCGAAATACTATTAATCCAACGGAGCGCACTATCTTGGAGGGTAGAGAGTGTCGCATACGTCCGAAGAATGTTTTGCTTACAATAATTTTATTTATACACAAAACGGGGATGAACGATGCTGTTCAATCTATGACAGCATGGCGCCATCAACAACAGAGGGAAAAAATCGGAAGTTCCACTGTGACTAATTATTACAGCTATTGGCGAGAAGTCGCTGAAATAGTTGCGTCACATTCTTATACTCAGTTAGGAGGAGCAGGAAAGACTGTTCAAATCGACGAAACATTTTTAACCAGACGTAAATACAATAGGGGCCGAATAACGGAACAGATGTCTATTCCAATACTCGGTCTCTATTGTAAAGAAGATAAAACCGGGCTATTTTTTAAAGTTAATAGTGTTAAAAGCGCTGATCTGTTTCCCTTTATCCAGAAGTTTATACATCGGGACACTAGTTTTATCTGTACTGACTCGGCTCGACAGTACTGTAAGATCCAAGGTCTCTTCTCCTCCGAGACACAACACCTGACGACAAATCACTCCATAGGTGAATACGTTGATCCAAATAATAGTAATAATACGATCAACGACTTGGAGAATCAGAACAAGCTACTGAAGAGGTCGATTCGGTTCAGACGAAGTGATGAACTTCTTAACCAATATATGGTGTTGCATTTTTATCGACGACATATATTGGAGAAGAAGTACAAAATGTGCAAAGGGTCACAGATTATGCAGTTTTTGCTTGATATTAAAAAAGTCTATCCGGGATACGTCAATGGAATATTAGGTGAACAGCTTTCCATTCTTACATTTAAAGATATTCAGTTTCCTGCGGAAAAAGAACAGGATCGCTGCCCCCCACCACTAGAGGACGTAGAAATGGGTGTGAATGAGGATACGGCCGATAATTGCTCAAATTTTTCAGAAGAGTTAGATTGCGATTTTTAAGTATTTTTTTTATTTCATCACTAACGGAATTTAATTAATAGACACAAAAAAACAGGAGTTTGATTTTAAGTCACTCTCCAATCGAATGCCATCAGGTTCGACCTCCCCGCGGTGCATTCTGGGTAACGCTAACGGAATCTGTCAAATCGTTTTATTTTGCTGTCATAATTTTGATTTTTCAATGAATCTTAACTAAGATGCCGATAATATTGAGATTTTCTAAAAGTTAGTACCATCTCATTCAATTTAAATACATTTCAAATTTCGACAAGAACAAACAACATTTAAAAATATTTATTTAATTTTTTCAATAAAGTTTTCTATTACATATATCAAAACAATAAATTAAAGCATTTTCTGAAGTCTTTTTATGTTTGTGGAAAAGGAGTATATACAGGGTTTCCCAAAAGTTGGGTGAAGTATTTTTACAGTTATATGCAAACAAAAGAAATGCGATAAATTCATATTATTTACAAAATATATTTATTTAGAATATAATCTTCAATCGAGAAATATTAATTTTCCTAAAATTAAATTCATACTAAAGGCTCTTGGAAGCCTCACATCACTCTCATCAGATTCCAATAAATATTTGAAGCGATATGTAACTCTTGTTTGCCTATCTTTTGTGTAGTGGGATCCCAGATTCTTTTCAAGCACTTCATGCAATAAAGATTCGGGGATCCCATTCGCAATACAAAAGTTGACTAGAATCATTCTCATATGATCAACTAAATCTTTGTCAAAAAAGGCATTTCGAATGAAATACGGCCATGTATGTGAATTTCCCACCAGGTCTTGAATCAACATCCATGGGTCACGGAGTCTTTCGTCTTGGTCGATCACTCTTAACCTTGAAGCCCTGGCGATATACAATAAATAAATAAATAAATAAATAAATACAGGTTGTCCAGAAGTTATATAGTTGCAGTTCGGAGTTCTAGATCAGTTCAAGTAATAAGTAATATTCAGATTTATCATCGAGAAGTTATAATTGAATAAAGTGTTTTTTAATAATAAATCAAGTGTTCTTATTTCCAAGTGAGGAACTCGTGAGAGTATATTTTTTTTGTTGTTGAGAGTAATCAGCAACATAACTTGCGTACACATATGTGAGATTTTTTAACTACGTCGTGAACCATGGCGCCCAACGTTTGTGGGTTTACTTTGTTTTAGAAAATTTAAAAATTGCTTTTTATAAATATTTTTGGCAGATTAAAAGATGTTGTCAAATAGATATTGACAAGTAGCCAGAAGCTGTAATCGACGTGAGGTAATGTGTGGATGGGGCAGGATCGGCACTACATTACCGAACCTGTGGTGGATTTGTGATCGGCGGGAAAGAACAAAGACCGTACGACAGTTAATGGAGAAACTATAAATAGAGCGATCAAATAACGGCTCGATCTTCTTTTGCCCGCCATCAACCACCATCAGGTAATCGCCGACCGCCCAGAATTTAAATTGAGTATTGATTCTTTTCTTTTCGACTTTCTCGATCTTCTTTTGCCCGCCATCAACCACCATCAGATTTGAAGAATCGAATTCACCATCTTACGAGTCACCACTTATCAAAGACGCACGGAAAGTCTATAAGACGACGCCAACGACACGGCGACGACAACGGAGATCTTTAGAGTGTCGCCGCAAGCAAGTGCCCTCGAATTCACCTCACGCAGTAGCCGAGACACTTAGAGGTTTGGTTCTACAAGACGACGACGACGACACAACGCAACGACAGAATTCAAATAATTGATAGGGTAGAGCCGCCGCAAGGTATTTATTTAGGATAATTATATTTAAGATTAATTTAATGTTAGTTAGAAATCAGTGCGAATACAGAGCTTCAATTCTTATGACAAGGTGTTGTGAAGATTTTTGGAAAGTGTTCTTCCCCGGTAGTTTTGGTAGAAGGTCATATTCCCTAATCGCGGGTGGAAATCGAAACGGTGACGAAGGCAAATTCAGGAACGCGTTTCGTACTTCGTCGTTCCTTTCCTGCCACGGTCGGTGCTATTAAAAAGTACGTGGCGCCCACGACCCCCCCTTCTGAGCGAGGCTGGCCGACCGACGTCCCGTTGAATTACGGAAAACACGTAATATTTGGACAGACAGTCTGCAAAATATATTCACAAATTCGTGGTTCATAGTAGATACATTTGCTTCAAAATGGCGTCGTCCGAGTTCATTGTTGTTGTACATTCGTCTGTTAGACCCGGTGTATGTGTTTATATATCAAGAATTGGAGTCGGTACTTAAATATTAACTGTATCGTACTAAATATGCCTCGTTTTAACCTAATCTGCAATCGCCTTAATGCTTTGTTTTATTTTTATTGTTTTTAGAAAATATTTCTTTTGAAAGCCTAAGATACCTTACGAATGAGGACATACGGGACGCCATCCCGAGTATTGGGCTAAGGGCAATTTTTAGGTCCAAACTTTGCAGTTGGAGAAAAGACAAGGTATGAAAATATTTCGCATTGCGACATTCGCTATTTAGAGCTTCTGTCATTAGAGTCACACCATCCCTATTTGTTGATAGAAGGCAAATGTCAGTGTAGTCCGTAGCGTAGATATAGGAATCGGCCTGGGCATTTCAACCTTTACCTTCCCCCTTACGGGCAGCATCACAACAACACACACCGAAGAAACAACATTTTTTGCATCATGTTAAAACCAACATTTTCGTTTTAATCATTGTAGTTTGGGGTTGAAGACTTGCCACTTGAGGATTCAAGCAAACACTATCGATCTGTCATAAATCGGAGTCGGCTTCGAAAGAAATATCTAATCATCCTGCAACACCATTTGTAAGTATTACATTTTTACATATAGATTATGTATTTACATGATAATAAATGTTCGACGCATTCTAGGACCTAACAAAACTGCTACATTCCTCGAACAAAGAGTTTTATATTGCTAATGGGAAATTCCTGGAATACCATCGACAGCAATTGATTTCGATCATACTCGAAGATTTCAATTTTGGAGACAAGAAATTAATTGTGGGTGATTTCCCTTCTATTTGCGAACAAATAGTTTCTTCTTTTCCGACTGAATGTAAGGTATGTAGAATCTTCAAAATTTCAAAACACATTAATAATTTGAAAAACTACTCCCTTCGAGGCAAGGGTAATAAAATAGTATGATTTAAATTGATGGATAGTCGCCTATATAAAGAAAAGCTCAAAAAAAAAGTCTGACGTATAAAATCTTTAATAAATTTAATTGCAGGGGGTCTGGGGTCTTAATTCATTCAATGTTGACAAATTTTTCCCTTTTCCAGGAATATTATTTTGTCCCTCGTCAAGGTAAGAAAAATCCGAGAGGAAAGCTTTATGATCGACACGTAAACATCAAGGCAAAAATAAAAAGAATCAATAGCACGCAACACCACACGCAAAGTGAAAGCCAGAGTCAATCATCAGACTTATTTGATGAGAACTTGGCTCAGTCAATTAAGCTGATCTTAAGCCCCAATAGTCACGATGAGGTGAAAACTAATTGGGAAAAAACGTTTCCCCTTCGCCAAAAGGAGTTACGTGAATAAGGGCAAACAAATGCAGAGTTCCTCGCAGCATGGCCGCGTTATAAAAATTCTATAGGATATGAATTGGCAAGAAATCTTACATTAAGCTACATCTTTGTTTGCATTATACCATACTCGTATTTCAATTTCAGATTCAAATTGTACCCCGGCAAGGAACATTTATTATTTTCGAAATGGAATGAGTTCAAAAGAAAAGTTTCCGGATTTTTTTCATTAAAAATCAACGATAAGCAATCTAAAGAGCTGCTTTTAGCTGAGCTACAATCTGAAGGTAAATTATTATTTTTCAAAAATATAAAATAGTAAAGCTCAACCGTTTTTGTTTTTGTTTAGATGCTGTCGATTACATTTATTGCATCCTATTAAATGCATTAATAATACCAACAGCACGATTTGTCGACAGTGCCGGAGGTAAGCAAAAAGCAACTATTAAGGACGCTCAAGAATGTTTGGCTCTTCGAATTGCAACCATCAACGACTACGAACACAGGATTGGTGAGCTGAATTCTAAATATTACAATGCAGGTTATACTCTTCAACCATTGATTATAGTTGTTGGCCCGGATGAATACCAAATTGAAGATTTTTATGTATATGTCGATCGAAATTTGTATAAATTGAATTCATTTCGTTACGCTTCAGATTCTTCGCGTATATCCCTTCGGGCAACCCAAAAAGAAACCGGAGAGCACGATTAGTTAAGTTAGATTTTAGTTAATATAATATAAAATAAGCTAAATATAAGATACAAATAGAAGCTAGGGAAAAGGGGGTGGCATTACTAGAGTAGGAAGGGGGTGGTTTCTTAATATTAATACTTACCGCGCATCATTATTTCCTCGTCCGCTTGTCTGCCTGCAGAAACTGTAATAGGAAGAGAGGCACAAAGAATCGCGTTCAGCTACCGAAATCAAAGATACTTATCTGAGCTTGTTCCGCGTCCACAATAACTATCGGACCAAACGACCAGCAGACAATTTTCCGATAAGTTTCTGACCGAAGAATACCATTCGAGCGACCCAGAAGAAAAGAATATCGTGACCGGTTTCGAGCAATGAGTTCGGGTAGAATGCCTTGAAGTCCTCTGTTTCGTCGGGCCATCCGAATACGGAGAAGGGGAACAATCCGGAACTGAACCATGTATCGAGAACGTCTTCGTCTTGTTGCAGAGTGTTTTTTAGATGGATCCACATTGAATTCTGGGCAGCTTTGTTCAGTGCCTCTTCTTGGGTACGGCCAACAACGCAGTAGTTGTCGTCGTCGCTCGATCCTTGTTTTGCACTTGGATCATTGATTGCCACAAAATAGGCTGGATTGCGATGACCCCACCACAGTTGACGGGAAATACACCAATCCCGAATTCCGTCCAACATTGTTTCAATACGTGTCGTTGCAACGATGATTTCTCATCCGTGCCTTCGACACGATACGCGAATTTCACGAGCACGCCAAACTCCACCTTCTTCTCATAGCCTGGAATCGAGAAAAACGTTCTGCAGGGAATGTCAATTTCATCCACTTCAATATCGGAAATAGCCGATCGCAGCGCACACGACCAGTTGACCAATCGCGAACTACGATAAATGCTTCCGTCTTCGTGAAGGCGTATAAGAAAAGGCTGAAGAAAAACACAACACGAAAAACACACAACAAACGAATAACACATTATAAACGTCACCGTACTAGCACAACGATTGTCAAATGACATCTGATCGAGACAACAACACTTCAGATGACAACGTTCAATGTATAATGAGCGAATACTGAGCAAGTGGGTTGCACCAAATGGAAATCTAGCGGGTGAATCCCGAGCGAATTCCGACCGAGGACGGTTAACACATAACCGTTTGCCGTTGAATGTATAAAAGGCCATCGCCCGTAACGGAATACCCTCTTTGTCTTTATTCGGTGAATCCGATAGGTGGGTATTCCGTTGGCCGGTTAAAATTTGGAAAAAAATATTAATTCCCTCTTTGTCTTTATTCGGTGAATCCGATAGCGAATTCGACATAGCGAAAGACGGCGAATCAGAGAGGAAGAAGTTAGCCAAGACAACGACTGGCGAAGAATACGACGAAGACGAAAAGAGTAGCAAAGACGCACGGAAGACAACAAGCTAGCCGAGACAACGACAGGCGAAGAATACGACGAAGACGAAAAGTGTAGCAAAGACGCACGACAGACAACGAGGTTGAAAGCGAAGCGAAGACGTTGGCGAGAAGCATCAGGCAAAAGGGAATTACCCGAAATCATCGAAGACGTCATCCAATTTCACCGATCGGCCGCAACGTTAGTATTTAGCGTCGAAATCAAAGCCCACCCCCCTTTGCAGTAAGTTAGTTAAATAGTTCTTAATTATTATTCCAACCGTCGAGCAGTTCGGACGTGTTTTTCATTCTCTATTAATTTTTATTCATATGAAGCACAAATGAGTGTATAGTGACCCCCTTTAAATCGCCCATAAATATTATTTTGTGCTGACCAGTGACCCCATTGTTTTTCACACTTAGTCGTACCTATAATTACATAACTCCACCGTACTCGTTTGCGCATATGTGTTCAATTTCTTCTGTGTACATATAAATATTTTCTGTGTACATATAAATAAATATTTTTTGTGACCCCATTAACATTTTACTTGCTTTATAAAATTCTGATGACTTTAGTGACCCGACCTACCTTAATGTACACTTTATTCTGCTGTGCTAATTTGTTTTAAAACATTGATATTAATCTTCGAGTGTTTAGCGAACTTTAATCAACATGCATAAATGTGCCCTGCAAAACTGCATTGCCTTCGATAATAAAACCAATTTTGTGGTTTGCAAAGGTTTTTGTCAGCGGAAACTACATGGAACCTGCTTGGATGCTCCTCGAGATTGGTTCTCGCCTTATCTAGCAGAACATTTCATCTGCGCTGACTGCCAGAATACAAAAAATATGCTCCGATACATTTTTGAGAAAATTATCGGGCATATCGACAGTCTCAACTCGGACAAAGATAATTTGCTAGCTAAAATTCAGGCACAATCCAAAGCTAGCTCTGATAGCTTTTCGGAAATGGCAAGATGTTTCGACGGATTGTCGAACTCCATCTCTAACTCCGTAGATGTTCGCAACATTGCCAAAGCTATCTCCAGTCTCGAGCAAAAACTGGTAGCGCTCGAAAGTTACTTCAGTCCGACAAACCATCCTTCAATGAACAACAATGCACGTGATCTCGACGAAATTTATAAAAAAGTCGAAAGCATCGAGAGCTGCCTAAGCACTGTTCTCTTGAAGATCAATTGCTTATCCATTGCTGCAGTAATACCAACTACCAAGAGCCAAGCACACATCGAAGTAAATGATCCTGCAGATAAATCTCAATGTTGAGCCTGCGCCATTCAACTCTTCCTGCGTTATTGAGCCTATTCCTGCGCCAATTAATTCGTCCAGCGATATTCGCCTCTCTTCTACTGCCCCGAAGCCAACCGAAAAGCAGCTATTCTATTTCGGCACTTATTGGTTTCGTGATGAATGGAATAGTCGTCTCGAGAAATTAGGTTCTTCCGAATTTCCTGCCCGTACAGCTCATCATCTCACTCGATCCCAAACCACGACGTTTTTCGTAAAAGGTGTCCCTGGCTACGTAAACGATATCTGGTTGTGCAAAATCTTAGAAGACGAACTGCTGATTAAAGGTTGCACGTGCGAGAGTTATCGTCAGCGTCATCGACGTGCTTCGAGTTCCACAAAATGCTTCAAATTAAGTGTACCTTCACAGTATGCTTGGCTGCTTTGTAAGCATGTACCGGATGGAAGCAAGACATACACTTGGAATGGAATGAAATTTTCAATAGGAAGGACCAAATCAACTTTAGCGCGCGCATCCAGTATACAACAACCTATTAATATTAATAATAAAATATTCAAGCCGCATTTTGTAAGTAACCCCTCACACAATCCCTCTCGTCATTATAGAGCTCCACCTCCGAGTACTATTAACACTCCAGTTACTAGCTCACGTTCTAACATAGGTCATCATCCTAAAAAGGCCATCCCTAACTCATCTAATAATCATACTGTTATTCCTCCGTCTAAAATGATTTCTAATTCTCGTAACAATAATAATAAAACGCGATCTACTAACATTCTCAACACTACGTCGACTATTCTGCCTACTCAGTTGAAGATAAAAGACACCCGCGCGATTACGTCCCCTTCTAAATTAAATATCGTTCCTTCCTCTAGTAACACTAATAACGATAAGACTCCTTCCACTAATTTTGTCAATATGAAAACGACTATTCCGCCTTCGCAATTGACGTTAAATGGACCCATGGCACCCACAAAATACGCTAATTTCATTCCAGGTGCCCCCCAAATTCCATCATCCTCTGGGTCAATTCATGTGCCGAACACTCCAACCAATGTGCCCACTATTTCTAGTAATTTTCTGGATCCACTTGTTCCTCCTGCTGTTAGGCTTACTAAAAACTCCAATGACGACCTTGAATGTAGATATTTGCTTTCAAGATTTAGGGACCATAAGATCTACGACAGTGTCCGCTTATTTCTTTCATATTTGCACGATGCACCAGATACTACATGCGTTGACGGTAAAACTAAAACGAATCTTAAGGTCTTGATACAGCAAGAGGGTCTACCTATTGAGGTGAACTCCTTACGCAAGTTCTTCAACCAATATCACGAAGAACTTGGTATGCCCCTAGAGCAGGTTAAACGCGATCTAGAAACCTATCGCTCCTTCGTTAGTGCGAAATATATTTCCCGAATGCAAAGATCTCGTGAGGACATGAAAAAATATTATTCCTAATGATAAATCAAACCCGTACACGCCTAGATTCCTCTACCACAATTGCAGCGGCATGCGTGGTAAAACAAATAAATTGTTCCTTGATGCAAAATCCTGCCAATTTAATGTACTTGCCCTAACCGAAACCTGGCTGAATGAAACTTTTAAAAACGAGGAAATTCTTGATTCGAACTGGACCATTCATAGAGCTGACCGCAGCTATCAATTCACTGGTCTGTCTAGGGGCGGGGGTGTTCTTATTGCTGTGCACAACTCCATTCCTAGTGAACTTGTTCGAACCGAGCACAACCCATTATTTCAGCACACTTTTATCAAAATCCCCTTTGAGAAACATTGCCTCTATGTTGGTGTTGTTTATATACCTCCCTGTTCCGCTGAAGAATCTTATAATGATTTGTGTGATATCATCTCCTTTGTCTTGGGTAACATGAATGAGGATGACAGAATTATAGTTTTCGGGGACTTCAATCGTCCAAATATTAGGTTCTTTCTCTATGAGAATGATAAACGGCTTCTGCCTGTAAATCTTCTTGATAATTCTGACTTTAACATCATCAGTACGTTCTACGGTAATGACTTGCAGCAAGTTTTATCGACCCCCAACCAATATGGTAAATGGTTAGATATGATCTTTACTAACTGTTATGAGGAAGTAATTGTTGCTCCATCGTCGGTAGCGGAGAATCTTTTTAATAACTCTTGCCATCACTCTGCCATAACTGTAGAATTTTTGTCAATATCTTTTAGTCAGGAAACAAATTCTGAAATTATCTATGATTTTCTAAATGCTGACTATGAAGGCATCAAAAATTATCTTCATTCTGTGGACTGGCCAGTCTATCTCTCTTCATCAATACTTGACGAGATTGTTACCTCTTTCTATAGCGTTATCCTTTACGCCTTTGACAACTTTGTACCTAAAATCAAAAAGCGCAACAAGCTCACTGAACCCTGGCTTGATAGTGATCTTAGACATTTACGAAACCAAAGGAATAAACTATATAAGGCTATTAAAAAAGATCCTAGTATCAGTGATACCCTCAAGAAAAAGTACGAGGATCTCGCGAATGAATTCCGGACTAAGTCCCATGAAGCATATAATAATTACGTTAATTTGATGGGTGAAAAAATTATAGACGATCCGAAGAAGTTTTACGATTTTGTTAACACCAAACGCAAAAACACAGGTTACCCAGTTTCAATGCGAAGCGGTAACATTAGCTCTTCGAACCCACTAGATATATGCAACCTCTTCGCTGACCACTTTCAAAACAGTTTCTGCACACCCCCTACACACTCCAATGCAACCCCATTTGATGATGCCACCCCGATATCTATTATCGACAGTATGATTATCACTCAGGATGAGATATTAATAGCTATTCAGCAGCTAAGCTTAAATAAAGGTCCTGGTCCCGACTTAATTCCCCCATGTTTCCTAACGCAATGTGTAGACCAACTAATTACTCCTCTACACATGATTTTCAACAAATCCCTTGGTTCTGGTATCTTCCCATCTTCTTGGAAACTTTCACATCTAAAACCCATTCACAAAAGCGGTGATAAGCGATCAGTTGAAAACTACCGAGGTATAGCTATCTTATCAATAATCCCCAAACTTTTTGAGAAAATAGTTTGTGATAAACTCACTCCCATTATCGATCCACTTCTCAATGAGCAACAACATGGTTTCCGAAAAGGCAGATCGACTACAACTAACCTCATGATACTAGTTTCAGATGTCCTCTGCAAAATGGAAAAGAGTGTCCAAGTAGATGCTATCTATACAGACTTTAGCAAAGCTTTTGATAGGGTTGATCATTTACTTTTAATTGATAAGCTGTACAGTTTTGGAATTACGGGGTCGTTATTGAATTGGATCTGTTCCTACCTCCATGAACGTATACAGTTCGTCAAATACAAGGGTCTCACATCCAAAAGCGTGTTTGCATCCTCTGGAGTGCCCCAAGGAAGTCATCTTGGACCACTTCTTTTTAACATTTTTATATCCGACTTACCATTTATATTACATGATATTCCTCATCTATTCTATGCTGATGACTTAAAGATATACCACTCCATCCTTACCCATTATGACTCTGCATTCCTTCAATCTAAATTAAAGTCCCTTGAACAGTGGTGTCATCGTAATAATCTACATCTCAACGTTAGTAAATGCAAAGTGATTAGCTTTTCTCGGAAAAATGAAATTATTACTAGTCCATACCTTCTCAACAACGTTGAATTGTGCAGGGTTGATCATATCACTGACCTCGGTGTTATTTTGGACAGAAAAATGCGCTTCAACCTTAAATATGATAGGGTATTATCCTTGGCCACCAAGCAGTTCGGTTTTATTAAAAGACGTGCCAAGGAATTCAAAAATATTTGGGTTACTAAATCCTTATACGTCACTCTGGTCCGTCCCCTTTTGGAATACGCCTGCATAATCTGGAACCCTGTCTTCGGTATACACTCCGATAGACTCGAATCTGTTCAAAAGCAATTCTTACTTTTTGCCCTAAGAGACCTTTATAATCCAGCCGACTATCTAAATCTCCCTTCGTACAATTACAGGCTAAGTCTCTTAAATTTAATGACTCTTTCTGCAAGAAGAACACTCCTTTGTGCCTGTTTCACTTTTGATGTCATTAGCGGCTCAGTAAATGTTGAATTTATCCGTAGAAAAATCGTCTTCAACGATCAAACGAGGCGCACTAGGCACACAACCCTTCTTAAAGAATACCAACACTATACCGTATACGGTTTCAATGAACCTATTAATAGATGCTCCCGCACTTTCAATTCACTCAGTATTCATTATTGTCCGGAAATGTCTAAATCTGTCTTCAAATTAACCTTGACTAATGCTCTCCAATCATCCTAGGATCCAACCTCCTATCCCATACCCTATTATTTATAGCGAATTAAGTTAGTATCAAGTACTTATTGTTAAATGCCTTGTTTTGGTGAATGAATAAAATAAAATAAAATAATTAGATATAAGTACTTTAAACGAAAATTCTAATAAAATTCATATAGTGAGATAGAAAATTAAATCGAATTTAATAATACCGTGCGAAAGTGTGCTCCGACAGTTGTACAATTGTGCAATTCTTTTAAATTACGTAGCGAACCGCCAACGGATTCGCGTTTACCGTTGGTTTCTATCAATTTCGGTTCGCGGTTGCTGACTGTCAATTTAAAACGCGTGGCGCCCACGGCCCGTCTTCGCGGCAAGACGGCAACCGGTCGCAACCTCCCCGCCCGCAAATCTTCGCGGGGATTGTAACGTAACAATTTATCGAATGTATAGACATTTGTCTGAAAACGTTTAATGTCCTCTCATTAAAGTACCCAAAGGCTTGCCAAGGTCCTTGGACTTTCATACAGAAATATTTTTATGAGATAAGTACTAATTTCGACGACAATATTCCGGCCGTAGCTACATTGAATAATTTTTTGAACGTAACTAATTGAAATATTGTACTTTTCTTCACTTAGTATTGATTATAATTATTCATGTGAATATTTTTATTATTTGTAATAAGGCTTTCATTATGCATCTTCAGAAGATGCATAATTGTGTGTATGCATATTTCTTAAAGCTAACTTCAAGTTAAATAAAAATATTTACATGAATTATTATAATAATCAATACTAAGTCAAGTTTTTAGAATTGGCAAACATTTTATTACAAATATATGTCTGTCCACTTTCGGATTTTGCCGAGTTCAGCATCTGTTCCTTGCCGCGGTACATGAGAGTAAATCGAATATAATTTTGAGTTTATTGGATTTATGTGCATGGAAAAACTTCCATCTCCACGAAAGCTTCAACAACGGCACGAAGCGAACAGTTACAAGAACGGCACGAGCGAACATTTACAAGAACGGCACGAAAGCGGACAGTTTCAATAACGGCGCGAGCGAACAGTTCAACAACGGCACGAAGCCAACAGTTAGAATAACGGCACGAAGCGAACTCGAGGGCATGAGGGGCGTAAATAACGGTACGATTGCGAGCGGCATAAAATCGGCATGGGAACAGCAGCAGCAGGAGTATACATGTATGTAGGTAGAGTCGCCACCCAGGTAGGGGATTTAGTAGATTAGTTGTGTAGTGCTTGTTAGAGAAAAGAAAATTGTGAAAAAAATATTAGTTAATACGGCCGATCGCGTAATTTTACGAATCAACATTATTTAAAATATATGTATGATGGAATGTAATTCCGTGTTCGATTAATTCCCCCTTTTCCATTGAATCGCGTCGGTGGACATAGTGCGGCGAACCGCGAATTCGCACTTGTCGCGGGAAAGGCACTCACGGCCGAAAAATCTAAGTGCGTGGCGCCCACGACCCTTCTCCAGGGTTGGTCGGAATAGGCGGTGTGAGACGCCGGCGTGGTGGAAAAGGGCTTTTGTAACAGTGGCATGAAATTTCTTCACTGTCTGACCTCCAGCAGCACGGTCAAATGCCTCCAATCAGATTGTCATCAATTATTTTCAAATTTGAAATCTTTTTCATCCCACTTAAATAAAGTTCATCCACAAACAGATTTAGTTTCACAGTCAGTATTACAGTCAGTTGTCAGTTATTCTCCGGATTCATCAATCTCAACTTCTCAAAAAACAAACGAAACTGATAATTCCCGCCAAGAAAATAATTTGTCCTTAAGCCAAATAAAAAACAAAGTTTTGAAATTATCTTTATCTTTATATGCCGATGACATAATGCCTCGTAAGGAAGTTTTGAAAATTCAAAATCTAGTTGGCGTTCTATTTTCTGAATTCGGATTATTGCTGGAGAGTAAAACATTTTGCCAAATGAATTAAAAATAATAATTGATTTTTGTAAAGATCCATTTATTGAGTTGAAAACCGAGCATAAATTTTTTAAATTACTTCGAAGTAATAACTTTTATGGAAACCCGAAAGTTCACATTATTAATAGTGATATTTCGACAAAAATCAAGAGCGGTCATCCCAAGCTGATAGAAAATACAAGTCAGTGAACCCCCGACATTCGCGAGGGATGCGTTCCACGAAATCGTCGCGAATGTCGGGGTTCAGTGTCCCTGGATAGTGGGGAATATGTTCCAAATATGAAAAATATTACATATATATAGGGTGTAGAACATCACAGTTTTTAAATCGTGAAAAAAAAAAATAAAAAAATAACCTTTTTTCATAATTTCAAATTTTTGGACGAACAGTCTAATCACTGATAAACGCGAAAATTTGATTAAAAATCTCCATTTGCATTCGCGCGAAGCAATAGTGTCATTTGATCTTTTGCGGCATTGAGCCCTAGTGCAATTTTTTGTACTGGAAGAGAGCGGTTTCAATCATTTCTTCGAATATTGTTGAAAAATCCACGCATGCTACTCCCCGCAAAATTTAAATATATAATGATGGTTTTAGCGTTAATATAAACAAAATTAATTAGTACGGAGTATATTGATTGCTTAGTCTAGAAAAATGAGGGTGTTGTAGCGGTAAATTTTATTGCATTCAAAGAAATCGCCATGGTTAAAACGAACACAAAAATTTTGTTCTAATTTTTTCAAAATTTCGCTTTCGAACTAAAACGAAATTGCGAATAAGCATAGTGAATGTTGAAGAAGTGTCGCAAAATATGAATCGCGAATAAGCGAATTCGCGAATGTTGAGACCGCGAAAAACGGGGGTTCACTGTAATGAACTTGTTTTCCAAATTAAAAAAAAATTGAACTACCTGGGGTACTCAAGGCAACACTTAGTAATATGAAAACTCTGGAGTAATGTCCTATCATAAGTAATTTTGTTTGTGGTAAAAGTTTTAAAAATAAGGTTGAAAAACTGCCTTTTGAATATATTATCCCCTATTTTCTGTATTTGGATGATTTCGGTATAAACAATCCACTTAGAAGTCACGCAGAAAGCATTTGTGCTTCATACTACACATTTCCCACATGTGCTTTCAAAACTAGATTTTACTTTTGTTTGTTCTTTTATTAAAACTGAATATATTAAAACTTTTGGAAATGACACAAGTTTCTATCATCTCATTGAAGAACTTAAATTTTTAGAGGAAGAGGGTTTGGATATAACTACAAGTGAAGGAGTTTTCAGGATCCACTTTGTATTGGGATTAATATTAGGAGATAACTTAGGATTGAATAGTATATTAGGTTTCGTAAAGTCACACAATTCAAAAAGGTTTTGCCGGTGGTGCAAAGAAGAAAAACTTGAAAGAAAAACTAGTTTTGAAGAAAATCGTGCACTTTTGAGAACTAGAGATTCCTATGAATCTGATATT
Source organism: Microchrysa polita (assembly GCA_949715475.1). NCBI lineage: Eukaryota > Metazoa > Arthropoda > Insecta > Diptera > Stratiomyidae > Microchrysa > Microchrysa polita. The sequence goes on along the minus strand of OX454420.1, from coordinate 31,023,757 downwards.
AAAGGAAATGATTGGCAAGAGACCGGGATAAAGGAACTGTGCATTTTTGAAAAAATACATAGTTTTGATTTGACCACAAATTTCCCAGTTGATCTTATGCATGACGTCTTTGAAGGGGTCTGCATATATGATGTCGGGAACATACTAACATCACTGATTAACACAGGAATTGTTACAATACAGACAATTAACAGGCGAAAAAAAATGTTTCAGTATGGCGAAACAGAGGCAGGCAATATGTCACACGATCTGCATATAGATAGATTAAAAAGTTTCAACATCAAAATGACGGCTAGGGAAATGTTGTGTTTCGTCCATTTTTTACCTTTAATGCTGGGGGACTTAGTACCTCGGGGAAACAAACCATGGAAACTGCTTTGCTTGTTAGTTGAAATAATGGACACACTGCTAAAACCAAGCTTTTCTCAAGTTGAATTGAAAAAACTTCGGGAACTTATTAAAGCTCATAATAAACTTTATGTATTATTATACGGACCATCGCTTAAACCTAAACACCATTTCTTATGCCATTACTAGGGATGTCAAAAACCGGACGGTTAGTCCGAAAACCGGTACTTTTAAAACGGTTAACCGTTTTTTTTCGGTTTTTTCAGCCTCCCGGTTTTAACCCGGACGGTTGTTTGCCCATCCAGTTAAAACCGAAAAAAAAAACTTTACAAATTCATAAAATTTTTATATTTTCTTGATTTGTCAGTCTGTAATTCTATTGCTTGTCTTCTATGAAAAATTTCTTATTTCTGAAAATTCTCCTTAGTGCTATTATTCCAAGAACCATCGCTTCGTCAAACTACCGGTCCTTGCATTTTTCCATGGAAGATATTGTTTACGTTGCGTGTCACACGTGTATCTTTTGTGCGTCGTGAATGTATATGTGTATCAGATCAGTGCATTTAGAGTTCATTGTTATAGGAAGACGAATCGGCAATTGCTACGACGTCCGCGTCCACATCGATATCCGTGTCCACTTCAATATCCGTCGTCTCCACAAAGACTTCAACATCTACATCATAGAAAAAAATAGAGTAAGATTAATTCTTGTGGTTTTTGATTCAGTGGGCTCCCAAAAAATCTAAAACTCATGTTTCTAAAAAAAAATTTGATCGGAAAGGTCCCAAAAAGGACAAAAAAGGATACTCTTTACCCCTTGATGTCGGGTATCAAATCAAAGGGGACGTCAAGTACATTACATATCAGGTGTTTGTTCCATGTTTCAAGGACCCTCAACGGAATAAATCGATATTAAATGGAGAATTATTGTGTTTCCCGTGTATCTTTCCGAAGCCCTAATTACGAGAGTAATTCAAATTGTCACTACGTTTCTCACTTTTCCGAATCTATAATAGCTAAAGATTCTACCATTAAATTTGAAACAGCTACGAAGATATGGATAATTTTTCTATTCGTCATTAGTTGAAACATCTACTATATTTGCAAATTCAATTAATTCATTTGAAAAGACTATTCATTATCTATAAATTGTTAAATGTTGGATAGCTAAATTGTGTTGACGAAAAAAGAACGATTGTTTGTAGTTAAATTTTATATTTGAATAGTACAATCAACAACTTTTGTGGAAGAATTTACTAAACTTTTTCTTCTAATCTTGCGTGGTTAAATGAACGAATTTAATAGTATTTTCATCTGCGAAGATTAGAGAAATCAGCTATTTCTTTGGTAAAACTATCTAAATTTAGGTCAACTACTTCACTTTAGATAAAAAGTCTAAACCATTTTTTTCAGTGTATTAAAGAGGACGTCGAGTACATTCCATATCTGGCGTTTATTACTTGTTTTAAGGACCCTCACAGGAGAAAATTAGGATCCAATGGAAAATTTTCATGTTTCTCGTATATGTATCTTTCCAAAGCCGTAATTTTTCGTTTTAGCCCGAATTTTTCCATTTAGTGTCCTTGAAACAGGAAACAAACACCGGATATGCAATGCACTCGACGTCCTCTTTGACATGACACCCCGCATGCCCACTTTCAATCAAGGTTTGTAATTAGTGTCCTTTAATGTCCTTTTCAGAGCTTTCCGGTAATTTTTTTCTTAGCAAATACAATGGTAGAATCTTAACCTATCATAGATTCGGAAAAGTGAGAAACGTAGTGCCAACTTCGATTATTCTCGTAGTTATGGCTTTGGAAAGATACACGGAAAACACAATAATTTTCGATTTAATATCGATTTATTCCGTTGAGGGTCCTTGAAACAGGAAACAAACACCGGATCTGTAATTTACTCGACGTCCCCTTTGATTTGATACCCCACATGCTGACCTCCGGCCAAGGATTAAAGAGTATCCTTTTTTGTCCTTTTTGGGACCTTTCCGATCAACATTTTTTTTTTCAAATGAGTTTTAGATTCCTGGGAGCTCGCTGATTCAAAAACCACAAAAAATAGCTTTCCTCTATTTTTTTCTATTTGGAGGCCTGAAATGGAATATTTTGACTGCACTATATTACATTGTCTAGCAATAAAACTCAGTTAACTAATTTTGAAACATTATGAATACTTCTGACAATTTTATTTGATTATCTTTTTTGTTCAACATGTTTCTCTTTTAGGGCTCCATTACACAGTCATATTTTTATACGAACATCAGCTTGACGAGTGTGTATGCATTATTTTGCTAAAATTCTAAGCAATTCAATGAAAAACCGGTTAACCGAAAACCGGTACTTTGAGCCCGGTTAAAACCGGACGGTCTAACCGGCTTTGCGAAAAAACCGAAAACCGGGTTATGGGCCGGTTTTTGACATCCCTAGCCATTACCCTACAGTTATTGAAAACTACGGACCAGTGAAATATTTGTGGAGTATGAGGTTCGAAGGGAAACACAGAGAATCGAAACTCTACTGTAATTCGATATCTTCCCATTCTCTAAGTATAAAGGCGTCTCTAAAATTTTCATCATTTTTATTAAAATATGAAAAAGGGTTTGAAGGTGATTTTTCTTTTGGGGTGTGTAAAGAAATAAGTTTCGATTCATTGGAATATTTCAGCTTAATTGCGAATTCTAAAGACCTTGAGATCCGACTAATTAAAATTATCGAAAATGTTAATTTCAAAGGAATGGCATACAAATACTGTGACCTGAACACTGAACAAAGTTTTCGCATTGGTGTATGAATTAAAACTAGAAGCTTTTGATGCACATTTTCAAGCTTACGAGGTATCTAGTGTTTCAAAAAATCTTTTTGTTAAATTACTTTCTGAATTTACTAGTCCTCCTATACACGTTTACTTACTTAATAATGGAAAATCATATATAAGAAATAAGTTACTATAATAAGCCTTTTTTATGATTTGGCTCTACTTCCAGGATTCTGAAAATCTCATACAAAATGACAGCCTTTACAACAACAACAAATTGTCAGTTTGTATGGGATTTCCATGATACTGGAAGTAGAACCAGATAATAAAAAAGGCTTAATATACACGTTTTCTTGACTCGGATAAATTTATCCCGTGTTGTTTTGGGTAACGAACTTCATACAAAAAAAATTCTAGCTGACCTTTTAGTTTTTTTTATATCAAGTTCGTTACTACCCAAGACAATAGTCAGACAGATATCGTCTAATCGTCACTAATAACACTCCGTGCTATCAAAACAACTATCGAAGACAGTGGTCGTATTTGTTATGTGTTAACAAATGAAGCTTGTAAAAATTTGCTGCCAAACTGTGTTGTTTTCGTCGTTTGCAATTTGACGTTGGTTAAATATTTATGTGTTGTTCATATTGAATTGACACAATTCTATATTATCATGATATTCTTATTTTTCTCAAGTCGTCAGACTTGGCTGCAAATTTTGAAAAAAAAAAAATGAATTGATGGAGATAACATCTCGCCTCTTCGTTTGCGAGAGACATTTGCGACCGGAAATATTTAAGACAAGCAGATTAACTCGAACAGCAATTCTGTTTTTGGATACACAGGATAGTGGTACGGGTAACAGACAACTGAATTTTACTGTACCTAACCCAGTTCCTTTTCAGCAAATTATTCAATCGGAAAAACTACCGACAACTTCGACACAAATGAATTTGAACATCAAACATCAATGCGTCACAAAAAAAGAAAACTGCAAGCGTTGGGACGCAGACAGAAAAGTGGTGTATGAAACCTCCAGCAAAGAAGCTGAAGAAAAAAAGAAAAACCAAGAAAATGAAACTCAAAGATGCAACCGACGAAATAAAACCAATCGTGACCAATGAGATTGCTGCCACCGTCGAAAACTGTGTCTTCAACAGTACAAGAAAGAAACCTGGATACCGGTATTCTACCACCGTGAAGCAATTCAGTTTGCAAATCTATATGACTTCGCCGTAAGCTTACCGCTTTATTCATGACCAGCTACAACGAAGAATCAACTTTAATGCGATTCATAGGTAAACTACCAACTGGTCCAGGGTTGTTAGATTACTATTTTGAGAGCCTAGAGCGACCGCACACAACAAGCTTTTAATCGGCCGATAGTTTAATCAGCACGAGACCATATGCAAGTGCGCACACTAGAACGATTTCAAATCGGCCGATAATAAAGTTTAATGGGCAGTACGATTCCCATTAAACTTTATAGTTTGCCAACTATCGGCCGACTACTTAAATAATACAGCGCGCACACTTACAAACTTTTCGACGGCGTCGGTTGTTTATTGTCTAATTATGTCGTTGATATGCAACGAAATTTTCGAAAACTTAATCGAAGAGATCGAAAAACGACCTTCTCAAACATGCCGGATACGCCAAAAACTAGAAAAATTTGTGAATTTTATTTTTACTCGGGAAATAAAGTTTAGTTTCGGTTTTCAAAGTGTAAGCTGTGATAAACGTTTCATTTTGAAGCGACTTAATTCGATGCACAACACGGTCCGCGCTTGTTAAATTCAATTCTTTGAACAAAATGATGTGCAATGTGTGGTTATTTGCTTGATGCGTGTCAATACGCAGTGCGATTTGGAGAAAGGATACATGAAACATTGAATTTGTCGTCTGCGTTTGTTATTATGAGAATTTGGTTGTTTTTGCGTAAGTTACTAGATACGAACATTACATCTAGCGAAAATGTAAGTACAAGATTTTGAAAATCATTCGAAATAAAAACAATTTGAAGTGCATAATGGTGAAATATACTTTTGGTGCAATTACATAATTTTTTTCGCATTCCTCGATAGTTGGTAGTTGCATTCGTACCAAGCTCCAAATTCGTACGGTTTGGCCCGCTCATACTTTGAATTCTTTCGTGGTTGATTTTGAGCTTTTGATTTATTGTCCATTTTTCTTGAAATCATATACATTGAAAGTCGCAAAATGCCGTGCACGGCTACATTTCACTCCACTATAGTTTTTAATTATGATACAATTTCGAGATTAGTGATTGCCAAGCAATTTGCAGTGTCCCGGGGTCAAGCGTCAAGCTTGGACATTGCGTTTTTTGAAGAACTAGAACTATGTACTTAAATCTGGAACTTAATGCCGTTAAAATAATTGCGACCATAAATCGTTTTTAGTTTGAAAAATATTTTTGGACAAAATACGGTGCGGTGAATCACTTCCGCGATTTGTTTGCAAATAAGTGCATTCGTTGAGTGAACTAGAATTTGATTTCGTATCCGCATTAAATTATTTTTAATGAAAAGACCAGAATTTGAATAATAACCAATCGAATTATACATACATATATATTTGCATCTTCGTTATTTTTAAATTATTCATATAAACAAGCCATAGACAATTTCATAGCGTACCTACAGTTCGGTCTTGAAAAGCCGAAACTTATAGTCAACCATATCTCGAAAACTGTCGACAATTCAACCATCAAACAACTGTTCGAAATATTTTTGTTGCTAATATTATTTCTTATGGCATATTGCTTAAGATTCGCTACTGCGATTAGAAAACTTCTTTACACCGGCGTCGATTATTGTGATCTTTCTTGGTAAAGGACCGGAACGGACGTGGCAACCGATCCCATCGATGCCTCAACTCTAGACCACTTTGTATACTGAGTGACAAACCCAGCGACAGTAATAGATTCTCACGATGGCAGTTGACACAACGATTGTCACAAACTTTTTGGCGTACAAACAAATTACCTGAACTTTTTGGAGCAACGACCCAAATGGCTATCTTCCGTTGAACCTCTTAAAGTCGTAGATTTGTGCCTTGAAAATAGTTCTCCGTATCGATGCACATTGGCGATCATTTATGAGCGTTGTGACCATCCAATCGAATGGAAGCACCTTGGTAGGAATGTATAGAATGGTAACAGTCTTTGGCGCGAAATACTTAAAAGTTGGTATGGCAAAGATAACAGGGTGTCCCGGACATTTGAAAATTTGTTCACTAAATAACTCGCGAACGGCATAACCGATCGTCATGTATTTTGGTATGAATGTGTAGAGTAGTAACAGTCTTTGGCACGAAATACTTAGAAGTTGGTAGGATAAAGATAACAGGGTGTCCCGGAGATTTAAAAATTTGTTCACTAAATAATTCGAGAACGGCTTAACCGATCGTAATTAAATTTGGTAGGAATGTGTAGAATAGTAACAGTCTTTAGCACGAAATACCAAGACGTTGGTAGCACAAAGCTAACAGGGAGTCTCGGAGATTTAAAAAAGTCAACTTTTTTAGTTTTTTATCGGACATGGACGTATGGGTACTCAAATCAAAGAACTCGTTGGGTACATTTCATATTTTCCAGTTTGGTAATGGAGTTACAGCTAATAAATTCCGTTAATATGTGTAGCCATGATACATAGTAAATCTATTTTTGGATTTGTCTAATTAAAAGAGTTACAGAATGAAAGGCTTGAACGCGTTTACAATCTGAAATGCATAATGCTTGTCTGCTGGCCACTACAAAAGCACAAACAAACGGACGGCGAGAGCTTTTGTAGTGGCCAGCAGACAAGCATTATGCATTTCAGATTGTAAGAACGATGGTTCTTGTCTTGCAAGTTTACCCGTCCGGTTTCGTCTTACAATTTGAATTCAGCCATTCTTATTTATTACATATAAAATATATGTATGTGCAAAATTATTCACTATGTACGCGTAGCGTCCGACTTGACTTGACGTCGAACAGCTGATGACAACATTGAACGTTCTCACTATTTTCGTTTCTAGCAGTGCAATGCTGCCAACATAAACTATTTAAAAATTTGTAATTTTTCACTCTCTACAAGTTTGCCAATAAACGTGTTAAGACCACAACGAGCTTCAGTCTCTACTCCGTAACAACACGACATCACTCCAACTCAGGCCATTAGAAATGGGCGAACAAGGCGAGTTAATTTGCGACGCATCCACAGATCAACTTCGGATTTACGTCCCACCCTCGTTGCGAAAGCGTATTTTCAACACTTTTCACAACTGTTCACATCCGGGCATGCGCCCAACATTACGAGCAGTTTCGCGAAAATTCGTTTGCCCAAATTTACGCAAGGATATCGTTGAGTGGACTCGATCATGCGTTTCGTGCCAGAAATCGAAAATCAGTCGTCACACCAAAAATGAATTCCAACCATTTTCTGTGCCAGATCACCGATTTCACCACGTCCATCTGGATATAGTTGAACCATTGCCACCATCTAACGGTTTTCGATATTGTCTGACGATGGTCGACCGCTTCTCACGTTGGCCGGAAGCAGTGGCTATTCCCGACCAAACAGCGAATACGGTTGCTCAGACATTTTACGCACATTGGGTGGCCCGTTTTGGAGTGCCGAGGACAATTTCGACTGATCAAGGCACGCAGTTCAAGTCGTTGCTTTTCAGCGAACTATCGAAGCTGTTAGGTGCTAAGCGTACGCGAACAACGCCGTATCATCCTGCCGCCAACGGGCTAGTCGAAAGGTGGCATCGAGCACTAAAGGCTTCAATAATGTGCCACGAAAATAACGTTAATTGGTCCGACCTTCTACCAACTGTTTTACTTGGCTTGCGAAACATGTTCAAAGAGGACTTAGGTGCCAGCTCTGCTGAAATGCTTTACGGCACAACCTTGTCTTTGCCAGGCGAATTTTTCGCCAATGACAACACGCCAAGTGACGCGCTGATATTTGCCAACAACATTCGAGAACAGATGCGGGAGATTCGACCGAGACAAATTGTTCATCGCAACGAGCGTTCATCATTCGTGTACAAAAATCTCGCATCCTGTACACACGTATTTCTGCGAGTGGATGCTGTTCGAAAACCATTGATTCAGCCATACTCAGGTCCACACCGCATCCTCAAGCGCATCTCACCCGTTGTGTACACCATCGATTTAAACGGAAGAAGCGTTAACGTTTCAACAGAGCGGTTGAAACCAGCATTTCTGCCCACGAATTTTCCGGTAAATTCATCTCCGGAGCATCCATCGAGTGACGGTCGAGTCGAGGCATCGGAGCCGGTGGATGTTGCTTTACCACCAGGCTCACAAGAGGATCAGCACCCAACACCAGCATGTCAGCTGCCATCGCACCATATACCACCTGCGGTATCTACATCATCATCGCAACGACTTCACCGCCTGGTGAAAGCAAAACCTGAAACAAGTCAGCAGGTGATCATGCCACCTGCGGCAGACGTACAGGCACAGCCGATCATGCCACCTGCGGCAGATCTACAGGCACAACCGATTACGCCACCTGCGCCAGACTCGCAGGTTCAGTCGATACCCGTGAAACGAAATCGTATCCAGGCTTTCACACCACCAGCAACGTCACAACAGAAGCAGGTCACTATGCCACCTGCGGCACGTTCATCGTTGTCACAACAGCAGCAGGTCAATAAGCCACCTGCATCGTTGTTTGACTCGCCAGAGCAGACAGCTACCAGCTGAAACACAAGTTCATCAACCCGTCCGAAGAGAACAGCGTCAACACCGAGAACGAGAACGTCAGTCGTACAGCAATCTCAACAAGGATTAACATCACAGAGTGGTCAGCGGCCGACCTACTCGCAGCCACTTATCCGACGAGAGTATCCACCAGCCCCTAATAAACGGAAGGTCACGTTTATCTTTTCGCTTCGAGTTGGTGCATAAACTATTGTAATAGTGTTATACTTTTCCGTGCGTGAGTTAATAATGGCAATTAGGATATTTTTCTCGACGAGGTCTTCCTTCCGAACCAAGTGCAAACCGTCGAAGAAGTAGACAACTTGTTACTATCGTGAGGATTTCAGAAGTAATGTATGTGCCTTATTTATAATAAATAAATTATGTATATTTTCGTAGGTAAAGGAATAGATGTGGAAGTTTTCCAAAATCTTACAGTGGGTGATATCAACAACTTAATCCCAGTGGAGCAGTTTGGATTAAGAATTAAATTTCGCGTTAAGCTTTTTGCTTGGCTGCGAGAAAACGTAAGTTTGATAAGAAGTTTCATAATAACAACTATGTATAAGAGCTTACTACAAGTCTTTAAATCTTTATCGCATAGGGATTAAGAACACCCCAAGCGGACACAATAACGAATTCTGCTAGCAGCTGGCTAGCATCCACATCATCAAAAACGAAAGGAGCATGTCAAGTTTTGATTGACGGGAATGTTCTGGTAATACGTTACAATCGTATCAGTGTAAAGTTTGTGGTTTTGAATTTAACAAAATCAGAATTTATCCATAGAACCTGAAGGAGCTACTTGACTACAGCGTCAGTGGGAAAAGTGTATTACAGCACTACAAACAACACAATTCATTCGACAGAGCGACACGTCAAACTTTAGTTAATGTTATTACGGAATTTTGGCTGTGTTGTTTTCATCGTTCGCAATTTGACGTATATGTGTTGTTCATATTGAATTGACACAATTCTATATTATCATAGTTTTCTTATTGTTCTCAAGTAATCAGACTTGGCTGCAAATTTTGAAAAATGATGAATTGATGATGCCAGCATCTCGCCTTTTCGTTTGCGAGAGACATTTTCGACCGGAAATATTTCAAGACAAGCAGATTAACTCGAATAGCAATTCTGTTTTTGGATACACAGGATAGTGGTAAGGGTAAAAGACAACTGAATTTTACTGTAACCCAGTTCCTTTTCTGCAAATTATTTAATCGGAAAAACTGCCGACAACTTCGACACAAATGAATTTGAACATCAAACCACAACCGATGAGTGAAGTCCAATGCGTCGCAGAAAAAAAAAACTGCAAGCGTTGGGACGCAGACAGAAAAGTGGCTCATGGAACCACCAGCAAAGAAGCTGAAGAAAAAAAGAAAAACCAAGAAAATGAAGCTCAAAGATGCAACTGACGAAATAAAACCAATCGTGACCAATGAGATTGCTGTCATCGTCGGAAACTGTGTCATGAACAGTACAAGAAAGAAAACTGGATACCGGTATTCGACCACCGTGAAGCAATTAAGTTTGCCAATCTATATGACTTCGCTGAAAGCATACCGCTTTATTCGTGACCAGCTACGAGGAAGAATCGACTTTAATGCGATTCATAGGTACCAACTGGTCCAAGGTTGTTAGATTACTATTTTGAGAGCTTAAATTTGAAGGCAGCTACTCTTCCTGAAATTGGTAAGACATGCATGATATGCATTAATGACATGACAATACAGCCTCATTTAGACTATGACAAAAAAAATGATGTAATATGTGGTTTCGAGGACGACGGAGAAACTAGATCCGAGAAATAGCAACTCATGCGTTTGTGATAATGGCCGGCGGCATTACATACAATTTGTTCGGATATCATATGTAGTTACAGCGGCTTCAACTACACTGTATGCGCAAACAACTTCATGAGACATAGATGACAGACGAGTGACATTACTTCTCTTACTGTTTTTGGAGGCCACGATACAAAACGTCTACATACGCGGTAAAGCGGCACTCATCCAACGGAAAAACGTATTGTGTAAAGCGAAGCAGCCAATCGAAACGGAATTCAGCCCATCAGCATTGTGCGAAATTTTGAGATCAGTCACAAGCGGCCAAGAGCACTTGGGAGAAATGATTTCACGGATGTCAACACAAGACTCGCGGACTGTTACTACGTCGGGGGTTAAATTGCCCACTATAAATATACCTAAGTTCAGCGGCAATTACGAGGAGTGGATTTCCTTTCATGATATCTTTAACCCTTTCACTCCCAACGGGACAATAAGTCCCAGCCAAAAATAAAAAATTCTAGTGGATACATGGGTGCTTGAAACTGTATTAGCATTAATTCCATTGGTACTATCAAGTATACTCTATAACATAAACGCAGTTAGAGTTGTTTGTCGACAATACTGATGTTTTATTTGAGATTTTAGTTACCAGCTACCATAACGTGTTTATATTTTCTAGTTTGATTTCGATAAAATAATCGGCTTTGCTATATTTTCCTGCATTTTGTGTGTTTCTGGCGATTATGTACACTTACGGTCAAAAGTATCGACTCAACCTAATAGCGCGTGTATTTGTACGTGTTTTTTGGAAAGTATGATAGTTATTCATAAAAGTCGTATGTCGTTTAAAAGTTCGAAACCTTAGCTACCTGTTGGTACCCTTTTATCAACATTTGCTTTGCACTTTTTAAATTATTGCCACTTGTAACAAAAAACCCAGAAAAATTGAAGTTTCAGGTAAAGGTCAGGTCAGGTAAACTACCCCTATAAAAGCGCCCGTAATCGGTTTCTCATTATCAGTTGCATCAGGAAAGTTAGGTAACTTACCTCTGAAGTGATTTCAATGCCAGATCAGGCGGCACAAGTTGTAGCCCTATTGTCGGAGAATCATAGTCAGCGAACCGTCGCTCGCCGTCTTGGAATGAGTCAGTCTGCTGTCTCGAGAGTTAGCAGGAGATTTCGAGAGACTGGTAGCTTTAATTCGAGACCAAGAACGGGCCGCCCTCGATCCACTTCAGAGAGAGACGACCGTTTCATTGTAACAAGTACGTTACGAAATCGTTTCCTCACGGGTGTTGCTGCGCAGCGGAACCTGAGGCGTATTCGCGGAGTAGCTGTCAGTGACCGCACCGTAAGGAGACGATTAAGGGAAGCGAATATCACTCCAAGACGGCCTGCCAGGGGCCCCAAATTGACTGCACGACACCGACAAGCGCGCCTCTTATTTGCTCGTAATCATCTTACTTGGAGCGATACGGAATGGAGCTCAGTATTGTTCACTGACGAGTCGAGAATGTGTCTGCATGGCAGCGACAGAAGATGTCGAGTCTACAGGCGTCCAACTGAGCGATTTGCGCAGTGCTGTTTCACTGAAACGGTTGCATACGGCGGCGGTTCCTGTATGATGTGGGCTGGCATTTCATTGGAGGGAAAAACGGATCTCGTATTCGTGCCCGCAGGAGGCCAAAGAGGAGGGATGACAGCTGAGCGATAAGTTACCGATGTTCTCCGTGTCCACGTTGTGCCCTATGCTGCATTTATTGGCGAGAACTTTACTTTGATGCACGACAATGCCCGGTGTCATGCGTCGCGCCTCACTCGGCAGTTCTTGAATGAAGCCAATATGTCGTCACTTAACTGGCCTGCGCGCAGTCCCGACATCAATCCCATTGAACACTTATGGGACGAATTTAAGAGAAGAGTCCGAGCCAGAAATCCAGTCCCTTCGTCCACTGAAGAATTGAAGGCAGCCCTATTAGAGGAGTGGAACGGTATTCCTCAAGATACCATCAGCAACTTGATCAAATCAATGCAGAATCGACTGGAAGCTGTCATTAGAGCAAGAGGAGGAAATACCAAATACTAAAATAATAAATACTTAACTTATTTTCCAACAGTTTTTGTTTTATTTGCAAAAAACCTAACCAAAATCCATTTTCATATTTGCTCATTTTCGCTACGTTTTCGTTCAAAGAGCATTAATTTTAAAAGTGCTCACCAAATATTGGTTAAAATTGTACCAACGTAAAGCTGAGGCCTTAAGCTTTTCAATGACATACGATTTTTATGGATAACTGCTATACTTTTCGAAAACACGTACAAATACACGCGCTTTTAGGTTGAGTCGATACTTTTGACCGTAAGTGTACTTGGTTCTCTATCTGCTAGTTGTACGGAAGTTTGAAAGAAACAAGGTAAATTGGCATTTTTGTTTGCTTTGAATTGTCTGGAATATAATGTCCCAATGGTATTTCAACATGGGTCAATATGACCCAATGGTATGGAAACCAACAACCGCTCTAAAGCATACGCCTTTGAAGCTCGTAATGGGGGGAATAAAGTTTTGGGGGCCACGCGATTTCAACGGTTATATTTACTAGCTAAATATATGCGCACGGAAAGAGGATGCAAATAAGTACATATGACGAAAATACACTAAAGAACGAATGGTTTTATAACTCTGTGAAAGTATTCAAAGTAAGGACATGTTACTGGCATTTGATCAATTCTTCACTAGTGTAAAACTTTTGAGTGAATTGCTATGCGCAGCTGTTGGAGCGGCGACTAGATTCAAATCCGGAATTACGAGCGGCAAACAATCAATGCATGGCGGAATCTGGGACACATGAGTTTGGTCAGCGACAGCGAAAAACAAATGGATGAATCTCGCTCATTCTACATCCCACATCATGCTGTGTACAAAACCACAAGCACTACAACAAAATTGCGGGTAGTGTTTGATGCATCGGTAAAGTCATTAACAGGCATTTCTCTCAATGACACATTGCTAGTCGGTCCCACAATACAAGGAGACATCTTCACCATTTTAATTCGGTGCAGGCAGTTTCGAGTAGGCATGATCGCGGACATCACGAAAATGTACCGGCAAGTGAGAGTGGACGACGACAGTGCCAATTATCAACGGATATTATGGAGACCCACAACCGCAGAGCCAGTAGTTGAATACAAGATGGTTACTGTCACATTCGGAACTGCATCAGCGCCTTATCAAGCGGTGCGCACATTGCATCAAATCGCACAAGACGAAGGGGCTATATCAAAACATGCTGCGGAAGCAATCGTGAATAATTTCTGTTGATGATTTTCTTGGCGGAGCGGACAATCTCGACGAAGCATCGACATTGAAGAATGACACCACTCAAATGTTGGAACGGGGCGGTATGGCACTTCGCGGATGGACCTCGAATGAGTCACAATTAACAGAACAGCGGACATCATCAATTGTACATTCATTTGACGACGCAGAATGCAGCCCAGTACTTGGACTAGAATGGGACGTTGCGGCCGATTCTTTCACGTTCAACATCAATCTGCCAGTCACTGAAACGTTCACAAAACACACCTTTCTGGCAAATACGTCCAATGTCTTCGATCCGTTGGGATTTCTGGCGCCTGTCAGCATTATCAGCAAAGTTCAATTCCAACATAGACGATCAAATACCATCAACAGTAGCGGATATATGGAAGCGGGTTTCAAGTCAACTCAACGTTCTATCATCATTGCGGATTCAACGATTCTTTGGCACAAACGTTAACGGCATCGAGCTTATCGGATTTGGGGATGCGTCAGAAACAGCCTACGCAGCGGTCATATATGGGCACCGATCAAGAAAATGGTTACTGCACGGTTGGAATTGTGTGCAGCGGACCTCTTGTCAAAACTATTGCGGAACTTGTCCATCAGCCTAAATATCGATTTAAGTCGCTGCTTCGGCTTCTCTGATTCCCAGACTGTTTTGAACTGGCTATCCTCGTAGGTGGAAAACCTTTGTGGCCAACAGGACTTCAAACATCATCGAAATAATTCCTCCTGAGAGATGGACGTACGTCCGATCCAAATTGAATCCGGCGGATTGTGCGTCACGCGGAATGGAAGTAGACACAGCGCGCATCACTTGGATTCGCACCTTACAAATCGAGTCATTCCCGGCTGAGGACAGGCTTTTAACCTACGGCAACCCGCTAACTCGAAAACATAAATTGCTAAAATTGGATCCATTCATCGACGACGAGGGACTGCTTCGAGTGCGAGGACGGATTGAAAACTGCAACCTATCCTACAACGAACGGCATCCAATCAAACTGCACAGAATTATCATTTGACACGGCTTATTGTGGAACATCTACACCGAGATCAACTGCATTCCAACTTCAGGCTTCTACAATCAACATTGGCACGACGGTATTGGATTGTTGGCGCGCGCATTATCATCAAACAAGTCGTGCGTCATTGTACTGTGTGTATACGGAATCGAGGCAAATGTCTTCAACAAAAGATGGCGCCACTACCAGCGATTAGAGTGACTCCAGCTCGGCCTTTCCTGAATTGCGATGTCGACTACGCGGGACCAATTGTGGTCAAATCATGGCGAGGACGGTGCAGCAAGACATACAAATCATACATCGCGCTATTCGTATGTTTAACTACAAAGGCAATCCATTTGGAAGCAGTCACTGAGCTTTCAACTGATTGCTTCCTGGCGGCACTCAGACGGTTTATCTCTCGACGCGGTGTACCGGAAAACATATACAGCGATAATGGCACAAATTTTGTGGGTGCAAATCGTGAACTCGGCAAACTTTTCGATTTTCTGAAATCAGACAAAGCGGCGCATCAAATACACAAGTTCTTGACGATGAAGGAAATTCAATAGCACTTCATTCCACCGGCAGCACCACACTTCGGCGGCCTCTGGAAGGCGGGAGTCAAGACAGTCAAAACACATCTCGTTCAGGTCGTTGGTCAATCATGCTTGACTTTCGAAGAGCTTTCAACATTATTGTGTCAGATTGAATACTGCGTCAATTCACGTCCTCTCCATGCAACATCAGGAGAACCAGACGATTCGGACTGTCTGACACCCAATTTCTGATTGGAACAAGCGGAGGTCTACCACCAGACTTAGACGCGGAAGCACCAAAACTGAATCTCATTCGGCGATGGCGGTACGTTCAGCGGATTAACAATGACTTATGGAAGCGGTGGAAGGAGGACTACTTACGACATTTACAAGAAAGTGGACAACTACGTGCGAGAATATACAAGTGGGAGATGTCGTCATCCTGAAAAACGAAAATACCTCACCGGCGGCATGGCCATTAGCGCGAGTTGTTACACTGCATCCGGGAGCAGACGGTAACACTCGGGTTGTCACGGTGATAACCAAAGGCGGAAATTTCAAGCGGCCAATTACGAAACAAGTTCTTCTACCAGCATCTGAAGCGGCATGCGAGCATCCGGAAATTGCGAGCTGTAGGCGTAAATTCAAAAGGACTGGTGTGCGATCAAGGAGCAAACTTCATAAAACTCTCAAAATTGCTAGGCATATCCGTGGATCACACTTCATTTAAAGTAGAAGGAGATGACGAGGTTTTTTTTTCTTTTTTGATCCACCACATTTAATAAAATCTATGAGGAATATGCTTCTATGGCATACCCCATTACGTACGACGAGGGAAAAACCGCGCATTGGGAGGACACCGTCAAATTTTATAAAGAAGATCGGAATCGCCCTATGCGACTGGCGCCGAAACTGACAAAAAACCATATATGTATATCCGAATTTATTTGAAAAAATGAGAGTGAAGTTTATTACGCAAGTTTGGAGTCACACTGTATCATGTGCCATGCTCGTACTACAATTAACAGTCACATCGATACATACGGCTTAGTTAATCGGACATATGGACAATTTGTCGGCTAACTGAAGAGTTTTCTGTAATAGTGTGTAAGGAAATTAGTTAAATTTTTTAGAGCCTTAACTGCGGGTGCTTACATTGAATTTGTTGACCTTCCATGAAGATGGTGGCACGAGCTGTACGACCAACTCTATGGATGTGCGTGTGAACATGAATGAGACGACGACATCGACATTTTCAACATCAATTCCACGAGCAGGGGCATCGGAACAGATGACTCTCTTTGAGAAGAGCAATATAAATTAATGCTGCAAAATCAGCCGAAAGGCGAGGTAACTGCCTAGAACTTTTACCGTTGTGTTTTTAAAAGAATAAATCGTCAATGTTGCTTTACATTTTGGCCAGATTATTCATCCTGAATATTGAGCCTCTTCAGTTTGTCAAAACAAACGACAATCAGCAATGAATCCAAATAAGTACGAAATGGTGATTCGTGCGAATTTAACGCTTTTACCTGTCATCGTGCTCTGTGGCCGTGATCGTTCGGTCGCCACTCTGTGAAATAGACACTCATAGAGAAACGAGTTTCCAAACTCGGCACGACTCGTCGCAAGTTTATTATTCAGAAGAAGATGATAAGAAATATTCTTATCGTAGAATAAACAAACAATGCGACTAGGAAGCGGTATGGCTGACAACCGTATCACACTCCGAATTCAGTTGTCTTTGTAACGTTGATGACTACACACGGTAGTCATCAACGCAACATGCTCCGCTAGGAGTTACGGTAATAAAGAGAGAAATACTACAAATATATATGTTTTGGTACTTAAATACTTTTAAATACTTTTTCAGACCGTTGATTTGACTGACAATCCAGGCGACAAAGATTGCTTTCCCAGGCCCTCAAAAAAGAATGCATCTAAAGCGGACCAGCTTTTGGAGACTATTTCCAAAAGGATGCAAGAGACTATTTCCAAAAGGATGCAAGAGCCTATTGCGTTAGCATGTGCAAAACAGGAACAATTACATGATCGGTTTGGGCTATATTGGTATTGCGGAGAAATTAAGGCAAATGCCAAAACCAATGGTGCCAATTTTGCAAAAAGTAATAAACGAAGCTGTTTACTTGGCCGAGAGTAACAGCTTAAGCACATCATCAAGGGTTGTCACAGAGGCACTGAAACCTAAATCAAAACGACGTGGCGATGTGGAATTCACAAACTATGTGAATATATCAAGCCCAGTAAAAAAAGTTAGATTGTCGCCGTATGAATCGAACAGATGTCCGGGGGGCTTAACGTCCGCGCCTACACTCAGAAAAAATTCCGATGCTAAATCAAAGACAACATGTATTTGATTTCATCAATATTTTTATTTTCATTTTAAATAAAATTTTCTCACTTCATGAAAATTTTCCACAAATCAAAGAAAAATTCTTCAGTTTGAGGAAATAGGAAAATAGTTCATTCTTTAATCCAAATCCTTATTTTTCTTCATTTTAAGTTAGAAATATTATGTGACATTAATTCAATTCGGTGTTATCCGCCGCAAACACACGGGCCTCTGCTAGTGCACGGTTCCGTTTCAAATTGTTAGTCTAAGAAAAATGGCATATTTGGTCGGCAAAAATCCTACATCGGACATTTTTTTGGATTATGATTGGGAATGGTCCTCAGATTACGGCATTAAAAGTCCCAACCGATCGGGGGTCCACAACATTAAAAAAAGGGGGGAAAGGGGACATTTTTTAGTTTTTTTTTGCGATTATTTCAAAAACAGTAAGAGATACATAAAAATGATCTGAGGATGAAAAAAACTACATAAAATTATCTTTGCAATGATATATAACACATTATAGTTCAATTGAATATTTCGGC
Organism: Microchrysa polita; assembly: GCA_949715475.1. Classification (NCBI taxonomy): domain Eukaryota; kingdom Metazoa; phylum Arthropoda; class Insecta; order Diptera; family Stratiomyidae; genus Microchrysa; species Microchrysa polita. Next base: position 31,005,347 of record OX454420.1, on the reverse strand, counting down.
GTTAGAATAGAACATAAGTTAGAATATTTTCATTTTAGACCTTTTTTAAAAGCTCCATAACTTTTGAAAGAACGCTAGTTCAGCCGTAAAATTTTGTATAAGTATTCACAACAAGTTTAAGATAATTTTAACGTAAACATTGAGTCGCTCCGGTTAAGGACCTCCATTTTCCCCCCATTTAAATTTTTCAAAACGGCATATCCATAACTCCCCCCAAAAAATTGGAGCAGAGTGCTAAATTTTGGTTTGTTGCGATTGGAGGTCATAGTCACCCCACCCACCAAAAATAAGCTAATTCGGATAAAAACTAAGGGTATCTCCCATACAAACTGACCCATCAGGATTTTGTTCTACGTACTACTCATTTTATAAACTGTAGAACAAAGTTGTCATGGGTCGCTTTGTATGGGAGGTACCCTTAGTTTTTATCCGAATGAGCTGATTTTTGGTGGGTGGGGTGACTATGACGTCCAATCGCAACAAACCAAAATTTAGCACTCTGCTCCAATTTTGGGGGGAGTTATGGGCATGCCGTTTTGACAAATTTAAATGAGGAGATAATGGGGGTCCTTGACCGGACCGACTCAGCGTTTACGTTAAAAATTTCTTAAACTTGTTGTTAATACTTGTACAAAATTTTACGGCTGAACATTCTTTCAAAAGTTATGGAGCTTTTAAAAAAGGTCTAAAATGAAAATATTCTAATTTATGTTCTATTCTAACGCCGAAATATTCAATTGAACTCTAATCTGTTATATATCATTGCAAAGATAATTTTATTTATTTTTTTTCGTCCTCAGACCATTTTTCCGTATCTATTGCCGTTTTTGAAATAATCGCCCAAAACCGAAAAAAGGCCCCTCTTTCCCCCCTTATTTTAAGGTTGCGGACCCACGATCGGTTGGGACTTTCTATGCCATCATCTCGGGACCATCCCCAACCATAATCAAAAAAAAATTCCGATGTAGGATTTTTGCCGTTCGATGGTCATATTTTGGTCCAATTTTCTTAGACTATGTTCCCGGTTTTAGTCTCTATGTCTATTGTATATAGCAAGCAACGACCAAGTGCTTGGCAATTGTTTATCTCGCTGGCGCGTCTCGCTCGTCAATGCTAAGCATATGTACATGGATGAGCCAGACGCGTCGTGCGCTTATATACATACTCTATATTGCATATTTGCAACTTTTGCATATGCATATAGACTTTCCAGAAAAGTCTCGACATAAATTCGTTATGTAAACTGTGTACTTAGTGTGTTAACTACGCATTACTTCAGTGAAATTCGGTTGTAAACAAAATTTTCTAGAAGAAAATAAAAACAAAAAAATTTCGGGCGCTGCCGAAATTTGGCTACTCTCCTCGGGCGAAAAGTTTTTTCGGGCGTATGAATTGTGTGCAGTCCTTACCGTGTTGAATGCTCTTCTTTGAATTTTGAGTATACAGGGTGTCCCGTTCATGGTGGAGAATATTTTAATGGTAGATAGTGTGGTTTATTTGGGGAAAATTAATGTTCAACGAGACACCTCTATTTTGAACCGTTACAATGTAAAAGCACTTTTTGTAAATTGTGTCAAAATACCTGACTTGCCGAACTAAATCAAAATTTGCCAAACCACCAAACATGTCTTCCGAGATATGACTTCACTTTCCGAAACTACATAAAATTTCCTATAAAACGACACCTCGTCCGTTACGAAGTTGCTCGTATCTTCCGAGATACACCAGTTCAAACTTTGAAGAAATTTTAAAATCGGTTTTTCATGCAAAATTCAAATGATAAAATCGTAACGGTACTTTGAACTGACAAATCTGCAAAGTTGAAAAAAGTTGCCTCATTAGGTTAGCTCTCGAACGACATATAAAAATTAAGGGCTCACGATTTAAAAATTTGCGAATTTAACGTTTCAAAGGTAAAAAAATGTGGTTTCAATGTAAAGTTTTTTCGCCCAACAAAATGAACTGTGTTGATCGTACAAATTTATCTTCATCATATCAGATGATTTGCATTACACGAAAACCACATTTTTTTACCTTTGAAACGTTAAATTCGCAAATTTTCAAATCGTGAGCCCTTAATTTTTATATGTCGTTCGAGAGCTAACATAATGAGGCAACTTTTTCCAACTTTGCAGATTTGTCAGTTCAAAGTACCGTTACGATTTTATCATTTGAATTTTGCATGAAAACCCGACTTGAAAATTTCTTCAAAGTTTGAACTGGTGTATCTCGGAAGATACGAGCAACTTCGTAACGGACGAGGTGTCGTTTTATAGGAAATTTTATGTAGTTTCGGAAAGTGAAGTCATATCTCGGATAACATGTTTGGTGATTTGGCAAATTTTGATTTAGTTCGGCAAGTCAGGTATTTTGACACAATTTACAAAAAGTGATTTTACATTGTAACGGTTCAAAATAGAGGTGTCTCGTAGAACATTAATTTTCTCCAAATGAGCCACACTATCTACCATTAAAAGATTCTCCACCATGAACGGGACACCCTGTATAATAAAAGTTCTCATCTCGAGTTCTCGTTGCGTTACGGTAATTCAGTTTCAGTTCAGTCGGCGTCGGTCATTTTGCAAGCAAATGTATTGTAACTTTTGCATTATGCATATAGACTTTCCAGAAAAGTCTCGACATAAATTTGTTATGTAAACTGTGTACTTAGTGTGTTAACTACGCATTACTTCAGTGGAATTCGGTTGTAAACAAAATTTTCTAGAAGAAAATAAAAACAAAAAAATTTCGGGCGCTGCCGAAAAGTTTTTTCGGGCGTAACTATGAATTGTGTGCAGTCTCTCGTTTTAAAGGAAGTTCGCGCATCATCTGTCCGTTCAATTCGTTCGGCTTCTACAGAGTCAATTTCTTCAAATTATGAAGCTTTCATGGACAATGAGGTAGCCACACTTTCTTTCATGGATCTTCAGAAACTCTATATTTTATATGGTAGATCTCTATCGAAAAAATTTTAGACCAATCAATCACGGGAAAGCAAATATTGAATTTCTACAACGAAAACAAGTGCTTGAACCCTAAATACCGGAAGCTTCTTGCGAATAGTGTCAGCGAATATTTCTTTGGAAAAAATATTAATCCGACCCCAAAAACGTTCGACCAAATTGCCAACAAAATAGTGGCTTATTTTACATCGGAATCAAAAGTAAAAGAACACTGTTTTTTTTTTAGCAATAATTAACTAAATTCTTTATTGCAGGATATATATTTTGTGCACAAAATAGGCAGAAAACCTGCAGGAAATTTATACTCAAAGTACCACGCAGCGCTTCACCAACTTCGTAAAGACGGCCTTCTCGAAAAAATTAATAAAAAGGACCCCACCAAGCTGACTCAAGGAACTGACATAAATGACTCTCAAGGTAATAACAGCCTCTTTTTATTAACCCTTCAGGACTAGTGCAGAACAAAAGTGCACATTACAATGTAACAAAGCACAATTTTTTATTTTATTCTTTAGACGCCAGCGAAAATCAAAAAGTGCTACGAAATTGGCTGAAATATAATATCGAGCCAATTGAAGAAGTGATGCAGAAGTGGAAGCAAACTTTTCCCTTGCGCAAAAGGAGACTAAACGAATTGCCAACGATTAGCGATATAGTTGACGAATGGCCGCTATACAAACAATCGTTTGGCTATGTATTGGTGAGTACATGATAGCATGTTATAGAAAAAAATTAATATGTATATTATTAGATCGAGTCCGATTTCGATGAAATTTACCCCGGGAAAGACAGCCTGTTATTTGAAAGGTGGGACCAGTTTTGCAACGTCGTACTACACCTGATGCGAGAACGGTTGAAGTCAGTAAAAAGCCAGGAGACCCTTCAAAAATTTGACGAAGGAAATTTAGGATCAGGTGATTATTAATTTTTATAGTTTTTATTCAATCAGTTTTGATAATTATAACAATTTAGTCGTCAGGGATTGCATCGTATGCTATTTGATTGCCTTGTGGTACCTACAAATCGAAAGTTTGAAGCAAAAACAAAGAAACTGAGGAAATTTTCTGTCGATGATTCCAGAAATGCGTTTCTTTTAATAAGTCCCACACATAGTGACCTGCAATCAAAAATTAAGTGTTTAGTAGACACCAGCTTTACATACAAAGGTACGATACAGCCAATAATTTGTGCAATAGGAAATGACGCATTTGATGCATCCGAATTTTACGTATATTATTTTGGAACATTTTATAAGTTCGAAAATATTGTGAAATGTATAGACATCTGCTTTAAACTGTTCAATGTTCAATGTCTTAGATTTAAAATATCCGGATGAATGTAAATTGATCTGGACACTTTTTCAACACCATTTTTATGGAATATATTTGACGAGTGATGAAAAATCAAGCTCTTTATCCGGGGTGTTAACAGATATAAATAATTTCAAAAACTAAATTGGTATGTCATCGCTTTAAAGTATTTTTTGAGTCTTCCTCATTTCATTTTAATATAATAACTTTGAACATAGTACTTCAATATACTATGGAAAAATAAATACATACAAGTGATGTTAAGTAGGGGCTCTCAGACTTCAAGCGTTTTTATATCCTTAGGAATCTTAAATTTATATAATAACACGAACGAGAACCGTTTGTCAACCTTGAAGGAAGTATATTGACTTACATTTTTATGGTAGTACGAAATTGCTTGAAGCCTGGAAGCGACTATTTAGCAACACAAATGTAGTGTATGTTACTTTACATGTAAAAATGAACTCTATTACTTGCTTTGTCTGTTCAGAAATATTCACGGAATGTGACAACCTTTTCACCCATTTAAAATATTTTCACATGCTACTTCCCAATCAAAATTATAAATGTGGATTTAATTCATGTAACCAATCTTTCAGCTCTTTCAAATCATTTTCTAAACACACTCGAAGCGAGAGCAGAAAACGCCTCTTTGTAAATGACAATGATATAAAATCTATTAACAGAGATTTAGAGATTGGCCAAAATTAGAATTTATTGACTTTAAATGAGAAAGACGAAACTGTGGATGATTGCGTGCAATCAAATGAGTTCAATTTAAGAGATAACGTCACTTCTAATTTAAAGAATATGAAAAAATGTGCACTAGACTTTACTCTTAAACACTACTCAAAAAAGAATATTCCACGTAAAGAAGTGCTGCGTTTACAAAAAGATGTAACTTCGATGATTACGCAATCTATAAAAAAAGAAGTCAAAGTTGTGTTAAGCCAATTAAATGGTAATAATATTGATACAGCCCAAAAATTGTTAAACGGAATCGTGAATTATTGTGATAACCCATTCCTAGGATTTGACACGGAGTATAAATTTATAAATGAAATTGAAAAAAACGGTATTTACCATAAACCTCAAGTTATTAACATAGACAACTCAGTTTCTAGTATTCGAGTAGATAATATGAATACTCTTGATATAAACATTTCTAAAGGTATCCTATAACCCATCAAATTTCAAATCAGAAAATATTTCGAAATTCCAGGTGTTTTGAAAGCATTTATGGAGAATACTAGAAGTATTGCTGGAGAAAATAATTTATATAATTTTTCTAATGGCAGGCTTTGGAAAATTAGGATAAAAAACTACGAAAATAAAATTGTGTTCCCATACTTTCTCTACTTCGACGATTTTGAAGTTAATAACCCTCTGGGACCACACGCGGCTTCAATGTTAGGTATCTATTATTGCTTCCCTTCAGCTCCAATTAATTTGAATCATAAACTTCAAAATATATTTGTCGCTGGAATATTCAATTCGAAAGACGTGAAAACTTTTGGAAATGATAAATGTTTCTTCAAACTAATTGAAACGTTAAACGATTTGGCAGAAAACGGAGTTGAAATTTCTACAGAAATCGGAATCCAAACAGTTTATTTTGCCTTAGGCTTAGTAACAGGTGATAATTTGGCGTTAAATAATATTTTAGGGTTTTCGCGATCTTTCTCTTCGCAATACTACTGTCGTTTTTGCAAAAGTAATAAAGCTGAATGTCAAACTCAATTTCAAGAAAATATTAATAATGTTCGTAATCAAAGTAATTATCTTGAAGATGCAATTGTAAATAACGCAAATCAAACAGGAATAAGAGAGAATTCAATTTTTAATAGCATAAATGGATTCCATGTGGCTGAAAACTACTCAGTTGATATTCTCCATGATGTGTTAGAAGGCATCTTGAAATATGATATGTGTCACATTATATTACTCTATATTAAAAAGAAAACGTTTGATTTAGAAATACTGAATATACGTAAGCAATGTTTTAATTATGGTGAAACCGAAAATGGAAACCTGTCTCCTCCATTTCAAATTAATCATTTAAAAAAATTTAATCTAAAATTAACTGGTATTAATGCTAACATTTGTTCATTTTTTTCCTTTGCTTGTAGGAGATTTAATTCCTGTGGGAGATCCTACTTGGAATTTCATAATTAATTTAATTGGACTTTTAGATTTACTACTACTTTCTGAATATAGTGATTTGGATATGCTTAACTTAGAGAAACATATTGTTTACCATAACAAAGAGTACACGCAAATATTTTCTGATACCTTGAAGCCAAAGCATCATTTCTTAATACACTACTGTAGAATTTTAAAACACTCAGGGCCTCTTAAATATCTTTGGACATTCTTATTTGAGTCAAAACACAGAGAATTAAAAAGTTACGCAAAGAATATGAATTCGAGAAAAAATATTGCGTTTTCGTTATCCCAAAAATATTCGTTGATTTTTGCAAATTTTATAGCAAACTTTGAAAATAGTCACACTATTTTAAGTAAAAAAAAATGGAACATAAATAATTCTAAGTTTTACGATCAAATAAATAAATTAAATTTAACAGATGTATCACTTTACGTATGTTATTCAAGTATTGAAAAACATGGAACAAGTTACAAAAAAGGCTATATTATATATATTTACGATGACGCATTTAGACCTTTTGAAATATTGGAAATATTGAATTCAAACGAAAAAAAACTTGATATTTTGTGCAGAACTTGAAGTAATCAGTTTCGAAAAGCATTTTCTCTCATATAAAATAGGCAAAAAAACAAATTTTCATTTAATAAAGTGCGAAGACATAAAGCATCCACCGGTTCATTTGTATAAAGTGGAAAATCACACATTTTTGAAACCCAAAGTATTCTTCTAGTGAGTCGCTGAATAAAGTTGCAGTAGGATGTGTTATGTGTTAGGGAATCTCAGTGATTATCTCCCCTAGCTTTCACTGATTTATTTCATTTTCCATTACTCTATGATTTCAAACACGCCTGAATTCAAAACTTATGTTATATGTAATAATAAAATAATAAAATAAAATTTAAAAATTATTATAATCCTGGTTTCATTTCATTTATGTAGAAGACTTCGAAAGAATTTTTATTTCTAGGTAAACAATCTATTCTTCTGGAAGAGCCCTGCATCAAACCAACCACAAACATGTTTCTTTCATAGAAACGTTCTATCCTCGTTTGATTATGAATATCGCTTCTAAAACCGTATATATGGTATTCGGCAGAAGGAAAGCTTTCTTCATTCTGAAAAAAAAAAATCTTCGATTTAGGGAAACACCCTTTTACAAAACATTAATAAGGCTTCATCAGTTCATAAGAAAATTTCTTTAGTTTGGAGGCCATGTTTTTCAATTTGAGTAAATCCACACCTCAAAATAGTTAGATATTTTTTCCTACGAAAGTAATATTTTCTTCCAATTAACGTTTACTATCTTCAAATCGAAAACTTTGCTTCTTCGGAACAAAAAACATTCGTTTAGTTCGAAGATAACCTTTCTTCAGTTTGAATAAAACATTTCTTCTAAATTATACAGAGCATGGTTTCGCTTTTAAGAGACACGTCTTTGCATTTAATGAGAATTATATGAATTATGGAAATGGGACTTCTTCGAATCAAAGGAACAAATTCTTGTGCTTATGGAAAAGTATTTTGTTTTGAGGTGGTATATCCTCTTAACAAATAAAACGCTATTTGTTCAAATCGAGTAAATTTTTTCCTCTGAATCAAAGAATTTTTTTTTTTGGAGCCAAATCATTATCAATTTTCTTTGATTTCGTGGCTATTTTTCTTTGAAACCGGGATATAATTTTCTGAGTGTACCGAGATGGTTTATCGGACGGGCCACGAATAGGCCAACGGATTGAATTTGTGACGTCAATCAGGCGCCCACTCCAGCAGTGTGGAGGTAACAGTAACATACTGTTAGATGCGAGGTCTGCCTCTGCCGTTCTAGGGTCCCGGCGCCCGGACGCGTATGAATCGAACAGAGATTATTTGCCAGAGGCAGACAATGAGGCTGAGAAAGGGCATAAACGATGCCCGAGACCTCAATCAGCTAGGGTTTTAAAAGAGCCACGGCCCTCGACGAGCAAGGCGTCTAATGATAATTATTACACACCGTATAGAAATGAATATCATACTACACCAGGATCCACGCCACGACCGTCGACAAGTGAGGAGTCTTGCCTTGGCTATAGTCCACCAAAAATGACTTCGAGGATTGAAAAGTTGCAGAGCAAATATTCGAACTTCGAAATTGAAGTTTTGCACGATTCTGAATTCGATGATGTAAGTATTTTTATAATATTTGTCAATCTTTTATTCACACATTCCAACAATTTTTCCATTTCAGATATGGTTTAAGAACGTGCGGCTTTATAGTTTTAGTTTTTTTTTTGTCATACACCCAGCAAAATAAAATAGTAAAACGACCACTATTTCATTAGTTAATCCAAATGCACTGTGAATTACTATTTTGGAGAAAAAAATAGTATTCTTACAGTGGAAAGATTCTTGAAATAGTTAACAAATAGTTCAATGGGATTTTTACCAAGGAATTAGTTGATTTATACTATAATAGTACTGCAATTCACCTTTAACAATTAAATAGTTAACGAGTCTGGTACATATATAGTAATTAACTACTTAATAGTCATATACATTTGTAACAAGAAAACAGTCAAGATTAGCTATTTAATAGTCGGAAATGCAATTGTCAACAAACAAATAGTGAATATCAACTAGTAAATAGTCGTATGTTCTGCTTTTCATAAAATTAAACAGTTATTTTTATCAGACGATTGTACATTTTGAAGCGAAGTGCTTCTTTTTGTGTTGTGACTCTTCTGACTGTTTCGTTCTGTGTTGCGTTTGCGTGGCTTGATAAATTAGTTGAGACGCGGTTAAGTACGAGTATAATTGAATGTACTAGACAATTTTGGTGACTGTTACCAGTGCGCAGTGCTTCGTTCTGTGTTGTGATGGTAGTGTCGGTAACTAATTCGGATTCGGTCAAGGACAATGGATATTACAAGAAAATGATGATTGAATTGAATTTTCCGATCTTGCACATTTATCCAACAATTTTAAAGGTATGTAAAGATTTTTTTTAAATTAAAGCAATAAAGAATTATGCAATACTCATGTTTTATAGAAACTTACTTATATCATTTACGTTTGTAACAATAATTATATGTATGTATTTCAAATACAATGGGACCCCGAAAATCCGGATTCGGGTTTGTGCCAGATTTTGTTTAAATTTTCATAAAATTCGACAATTTCATAAAGTTTGTTCAAGCTTCTGCTATATAACCTCAAGATAAGGCAAATTTCGAATACGAAATTATTAATTATCGTTAGAATGGTTATCTTTTTTATGATTTGAGTATAACTACAGTCCACCAAGGTGTAAGCAGTAAGCATTTCGAAAATTCGGACAATTCGATAATCCGGATAGGGTCCGGTCCCAAGCAATCCGGAATATCGGGGCTCTACTGTACGTCATTTTAATAGCTATGTCTTATTGGATCGAATACAGGACAGAATAGCACAATTTCCATACAGATTTAACAGTTCGTGTTCTATATTGGAACTCATAGCCATGTCAAAATCTGTGTGGAAGTTGCGCTGTTTCGTCCTGAAATCAACCTCATAAATCTGGTTTACTAAATCCTGGCCTCGAATTCATTGAAATAATGTATTTGAAATATGAATTATTATCAAATTAACTTGGAAGAGGGGTCTGATTAATATTAAAATGGAAGACTAAAAATTATATTACAGAAAACTAATTGAAATGAGTGAATTTCCAATTGAGTTTCAAAACAACACCCAAAGTTCGGAGTTCTCTGCGGAGTTCTCTGATATATATGAACACGTGCCGTTATCTGATGCAAACAACACCCTAAGGTCGGAGCTCCCTGCGGAAATATATCAAAATTTACCGTTATCTGATGAAGGTTTACAACCGGATGTTGTAGTTCTACAGCCGGTAACAGACCGGTTGCAAAAGCTTCTCATAAGTTGGGATCTTGCACTTTTATACAACAAGTTTGTAGGTATGTAGAGGGTTTTTTAAATTATTGTAATACGAAAATGACACTACGCATGAGTTTTATTTTAACTAGGATAATAATAAAATACACCAGTCAAGCTTTAGAACTAAATTATGACCCATTGCTTTTTAAGATATTATCGAAAAACTGAGAAAGTCCGAAAATAGCGAGATTTGAAGGGACCCTTTTAGTTAGCACAAGGTTTTCGGGGCTGCAAACTTTATTTTGCTCTTATGTATTCCAATGATGTATCCAAAATTCCGCAATGCTGCATTTTTTCAGATGGTTGACCATTTTTTCGTTAACGGCGTATAATACATATTTAAAATACCTAATTTCATTGTATATACATGGTCCCGGAGCAATTTTCACAGTACAGTTATTTGAATTTACGAAGTAATGATTTTTCCTATTTGGCAAAAATTGTCGCATGTCTCAAACCAAACACAGTATTTTTCGGGCTAGTTTGCATCAAATCATTATTCTTTGTTCTTGATTTGTTTCCTGCTTATTTTTCAGAGTTTGGAGTAGACTATGATTGTCTTAAATTGATAGACTCATCTGATTTCCAAACACTCATCGGCTGTGACAAAAAGGATTATGGATCCGTTTTGAAATTTAAGGGAAACCTAAAACAATGGCGAAAAGCAAATGTATGTATTACGAAAAATAATTAGATAGATCAAAAATGCATGGTGTTCTAATTTATTAAAGGGGTTAGATTATCCTGATTTTAGACCATCGCCGGTTACGTCATGCCAGTGTAGTTTAAGTGTCAGCGCGTCAAACTTAAGTAAACCACTAGAAAATAATAAATTTGTAAGTTTTTGCTGCTTTGTTATTATTTTTAATCAAATAATCTTCCGGATTTAGGAATTGTCAGATATCTTAGGCACGCCGGAGGGACAAATAACCAAAAACTATTTTGAAGTTTATAACAAACTTAACGAAGAAAATCGAAATAGGTTGATTGAGCTGATTCTAGAAAATATATTCAAAAGGAATCAAACGGTTTCGAATAAATTCCTCAATAACGTGTTCCCCACTGAAGATAAAGTAAAAAGCTTTATAATTAATTTACTACATAAAGTTTCATTAATTTTTTTTTTACAGTGTATATATTATATTCCCCGTTCGGAGAGTTATCCTCCAAGAGGCAAATTATACGATAAGTATAATAACAGGCTGAAAACACTTCGAAAAAAGGAAGTTTTCCCTGAATCAACATTTCACGCAAACCGCAAAAGGCGCAAAAATGAAACCGTGACAACGGCTTCTTCTGGAACTTCTCAAGATTCCGATTATGACGGTAACTCCAATATAAACTTATATTATTCTCGTTGCTAAACATTGCTTTCAAATCACAGAACGGCAAATAGATACGTGCAAAACGTACTTGCGATTTAATCAAGACGACTGGATTGGTAGTTTTAAGCGATGGCAAACAATTTATAAGCACCGAAGGATTTCTATCAATCAGACCAAATACGCTATTTCAGAGATTTTGTCAGATTGGCCAATCTTGACACATCCGCTTGGTCACACTTTGGTATGTATACAAAATAATAAATTCTATATACATATATATTTTTATTATTTATTATACTATTATTACTATATATTATTTTTATATTAAATAAAATAAATATATTATACAATTTTTTATATTAAAATATATTATTACATTTTTTATATTACATTTTTATATTATTAACTATTGCTGATCATTTCAATATCCCGGATTTACAGATATGTGACGACTTCGACAGGACCTATGGCGAAGAAAAGTCTAAGCCTAATCAGGAAATGGCCAACATTTCTTCAACGATTCTAGACGTTGGCATCGAAAATTAAGGACAAGGCGTGCAAAGCACTGTATGAATCTGTGAGCACAGACACACCTGAAGGTAATAAATCGAACAATGCTTTAATTTAAGTACTAACGACTGTACTTTTAAGATTCCAGGGACGCGATTGCGGCATTGTCACTACACGGTCTACTCAAGACTAAATCGCGCATTAGGATAAAAAAAGACAATAAAGTTACCTATTGGCATCCGACCATTTCTGCATCCCAGGACAGCTTTTTCATCCACGTATATACCGAAAATGATGTTTTTCCCACGTTAGAAAAGCGAAGCACATTTTACAAAAACATGACCCTTGGATGTCAACCCTACATAATTGGCGTGGGTGATTCGTTGAATGAATTAAAATCCGTTTTCGTTATTTTGGAAAATACGATGTATAAATTTTCTAATTTTGTAAAAGCTTTGGACACGTGTTTTAAAATGTATATGACACTAAATTTAAAATACGCGGAGGAAAGCGAAACTGTTTGGACTTTCATCGAAAGATATTTTTATGGAATAGACACCAGTAAACTTAGTCCTTCCATTGTAAGTTTCCTTTCCGAATTCGAATGATATTTTTGCATTATGTTCGTTTGTTATTTGTGTAATAGCGCACTGGATACAGTGGATAAACTAATTTCCCATTTGAAATTTATACATAGCTGCAAAACAGAAGGAAAGTTTCTGTGTATGCAAAATGATTGTCCTCAGTCATTTTTGAACATAAATAGCTTTAAAAAACATTTAAAAAACCATAGTCCACAAGATAGCCAATGCAATGAATTTTCGCAAGATTCTACTTTCGATGGACTACCCGTAGTTCAAACCAATGAACCAAGTGAATTAATATCTATCCAAAGAAATGAAAATTTGAAATATCTCGGGTATGTGGTGGATCGGTACGGGCTAAACGTGGATCCAGACAAGGTGGCTTGTGTGCAGGCGATAAAGGCCTCGACTACAGTCAAGGGCGTTCGGCAGTTCCTAGGGATGGTATCATGGTACCGATGCGACGGTTCATTCCGGATTTTGCTTCCCTAGTCGAGCCCTTGACAAACCTACTATAAAAAAAAAATAGAAAATTCGTGTGGTCGGAAGATTGCGAAAACGCGTTCCTTGTCGCAAAAGCCAAGTTATCGTCTGCACCTATCTTAACATGTCCGAATTACAATCTGCAGTTCCAGATCCAGACAGATGCCTCAGATGTTGGGTTGGGAGCTGTGTTGAGCCAGCTGCACAATGAGGGTGATAAGGTGATCTGTTATCTTAGCAGATCTCACACTAAGGCAGAACGGAAGTACTCCACAACTGAGAAGGAATGCCTTGCAGTTCTATGGGCGGTGAAAAAATTGCGGCCTTATATCAAGGGGATTCGGTTTGTGTTGATAACAGATCACCACTCCCTGGTTTGGCTCACCAATTTGAAAGATACCGCAGAACGTCTTGCAAGATGGGCGGTGAAGCTGCAACAGTATGATTTTGAAATCATTCATCGGAAAGGCAAAGAACATTTGGTTATAGATGCCCTATCTCGTTCAGTCGCTGCCGTGGACGCCGTTGAGACGATACCAGTGGTCGACAAATGGTAAACCCCCATGATGGACAGAGTGCGGAGGAAACCGGATGATTTCCCCAACTGGCGGATTGAGGATAATTCACTCTGGAAACATGTCCAATTAAAACATCCGGAGTTAGACTCGTCTTCCGCCTGGAAGCGGGTTATTCCCAAGGCGGAAGGGAAGATGCTTTTAGAGTGAAATCACGACGATCCGACGACGACCGGCCATATGGGTGTAAGCCGCACTCTTGATAGTGTGGCCAAGAATTGCTAATGGCCGAAAATGGCAGTTGACACACGGGAGTATGTTCGGAAATGCAAGGTCTGTGAGTCGGTCAAGGTAGAGCGTGTTGTATCTGGGGCCACAATGACATCGAGAGCAGGTGAGGCCACAGCACCCTGGGAGATGGTGTGCGTTGACCTGGTAGGACCGTTACCACGTTCCAGTAAAAGCTACACTTATATCTTGACCGTCTTGGACTATTTCTCCAAATTTCCGATCATACTCCCAGTACGGTTAGCCACTGCTGCGGAAATAACACGGCTGCTGGAGGAGCAAGTGTTTTCTATTATTCGGAGGTGGGTGGTTTGTGATAATGGAGTGCAGGTCCGTAGCTCGAAATTTAATGGGTTACTAAATAAATACGGTTGCAGGCCCAAGTTTACGGCTTTTATCATCAGCAATTGGGGACAATTTTGGACCCCATAGCGAGGAGCCAAAAGCTCAAAGAACTTTACAATTAAATTTTGGAACGGATGAAGGCAGCTGCTAAGGAAACCAGTAAGGGACTCTCAGACGCCAGTAAGTTTTATTCTGCCAAATTAGCACCAGAATATATCGGTCCTTTCCGTATAAAGCAGAAGGTGTCGAGTAGTACTTACTCGAACATGAATGGAAATGATGCAGGTGTGTGGAATGTGAAAGACCTAAAAGCGTATGTCCCGTGATGCTTAATCATTCTTGATTTTACGCGTGGAATATCCGCCGTGGCCGGCCGTATAAAAATCGTTTTACAATTCTGCCCACAATGGTAGATGAAGTGTAACACCTTCTACACCAATTATTGGGTGTGTTAAGTTGTTTCATAGCGCCCGAACCCGCATGTCTCGAATTCGCGTTTATCGGGACGCAGGGAGAAGTTTGGTGGGCAATGTTAAGCGCGTTGCACCCACGGCCCGTTCCGCAGCAAACCGGCATCAACCACACCACGGGCGGGTCGAAATCGTACCGTTAACGATCATAGAAGTAAAAAATTGTAATAACGTTACCCGAATTTTATTATTTCTTTTTTTTTTCGAGAAAAGAAACAATCCATTCTTGGTCGGAAAAATTTTGTTCAATGCTGTTTTTTGTTTCTACCATAAAAGCAATAGGTCGAAATTACAAAGTAACGGTAAAGTTACCGGTAGTTAATTGATAGATTTTTAAATCACAACTGTCAAAAAAAATGCAAATAAATTGACTAACTGTTTGTTTGTTGTTACTATGAAATAATTGCCCATCCTATAATTAAAAAAAAATCAATTAGTAATTTCTATTACTTTAAAACTAACTAATGAAAAAAAACAGTTACCACCTAACATCTATTCTATTCACCTAACTGTACTAAGAAATAATTAGTAGCCTCTTTGGTTTTTCTTTGTCCAATTACCATACGCCCTTGAAGAAGTTAATGTTCATAGAATCACTCAGACTCGCATCTCAGCTACAATCACAACTGCTATCGTTGAACTCAGCCTTCGTGTTGGAGAAAAATTCGTCGCCGATTTGTATGATAGAAACGCGACGGTGAATCTTTCAATTTTTTTTTTATTAATCGCCCGTCCGGCACGAAAAACACCACCACCACCACAACCTACTACCA
Organism: Microchrysa polita; assembly: GCA_949715475.1. Classification (NCBI taxonomy): domain Eukaryota; kingdom Metazoa; phylum Arthropoda; class Insecta; order Diptera; family Stratiomyidae; genus Microchrysa; species Microchrysa polita. The sequence goes on along the minus strand of OX454420.1, from coordinate 30,989,702 downwards.
CTTACCTGCCTTTCGAGCCTTCCTACCGGAAAATACAAGCGGTCCTCCTTCTGGACCTCGAAACCGAGGGCACATCCAGTCGAACTCTCGCACACCAAAATCAGCAAAGCTCAATTTTGTTCCCGGTGAACGGTGAAGAAGGAAATGCAAAATTTTGCCACAACGGGACTCGTTTCTCTCGGCTAGACAGCGACGGCATTGTGCAATAGGCGGCGATTCCCTACCCAGAGTATGTTTTAAGTCAAATTCAGAAATCCACTAGCACAAATCGCGATACTTCACAAAATAACTGTACTTTGCTTCCTACACGTAGCAAATTTTTGTGTCGTCGTCGTCGTGGGATTATCACTTCTTTGGATAATGTTAAGCAGAGCTCACATACTTATCATCACAATTAACACGACCAACCCGAACCTGGAACCTTGACTTCAACTTGAAATCTCACTAAGCACTTCACCGCTTTCATGCAACAGAAATGTTTAATGGTGCGATTAGCGCCCGAACGACACACACTGTGAAATTGCACTCATAATCACGGTTTTTAACGAATACTGCTAGTAAATCAGCCGAATAGAAGCTAAGTAAAAACTTTCACGACGATCAACACAGATCCAACCTCCTCGCGACCTCATCAAAAACAACCCGCCTAATGGCGTTTCCGGCTCCCGCTCCACAAATAAACAACGTGAAGTGGTTTGCCTTCCGTGTGGAGAAATTCCCGGAATTGCCACATCAAAAAAAAAATGCCGCAATTAATTGAAATTATTTTAATTTTTAGAATCACTAGGGGGCTTCGCCCCCTGCTCGCTACGCGTGAAGAAGGAAATGCAAAATTTTGCCACAACGGGACTCGTTTCTCTCGGCTAGACAGCGACGGCATTGTGCAATAGGCGGCGATTCCCTACCCAGAGTATGTTTTAAGTCAAATTCAGAAATCCACTAGCACAAATCGCGATACTTCACAAAATAACTGTACTTTGCTTCCTACACGTAGCAAATTTTTGTGTCGTCGTCGTCGTGGGATTATCACTTCTTTGGATAATGTTAAGCAGAGCTCACATACTTATCATCACAATTAACACGACCAACCCGAACCTGGAACCTTGACTTCAACTTGAAATCTCACTAAGCACTTCACCGCTTTCATGCAACAGAAATGTTTAATGGTGTGATTAGCGCCCGAACGACACACACTGTGAAATTGCACTCATAATCACGGTTTTTAACGAATACTGCTAGTAAATCAGCCGAATAGAAGCTAAGTAAAAACTTTCACGACGATCAACACAGATCCAACCTCCTCGCGACCTCATCAAAAACAACCCGCCTAATGGCGTTTCCGGCTCCCGCTCCACAAATAAACAACGTGAAGTGGTTTGCCTTCCGTGTGGAGAAATTCCCGGAATTGCCACATCAAAAAAAAATGCCGCAATTAATTGAAATTATTTTAATTTTTAGAATCACTAGGGGGCTTCGCCCCCTGCTCGCTACGCTCGTCAACCCCTACACCCCCCCCCCCCCCGCCCCGCCCCTGTATTTATGGAGCGGTACATGGCTGCCAATGCTAAACAATAGCATGCGAAACAATAGCCTTCGTTGATACAGGTAGCAGCCGTACTTTAATCCGTAGCTCGTTTGCGAAACTTCTCCCGAATGTTACCATCCAGGAATTTGACATAAAATTGAACGGTTTTGCCAGTAGTAATTATCAGTGCTGGGAAATGATCCATGTTACCGTAGTCATGGATAACGAATCCGTCGCGTTGAACTTATTAGTGGTCGAAAACCCTCTTATTTGTGCGCTTGGTTATCGAAGGTGGAGGATGTCGTATCGCGAGCGAAAACGTAAAAATGGATGAAAACCTATCCGTCGAGGTCAAAGACAGTTTAATGATCCTGTTAACCGTAAACGAAAAATGTTTCGCGAAAGACTTATCCGAGTTGGGCAAGAGTTTCTTAACGAAATTTCGAACCGTACCGTATTCTGTTTGCTAAATGAGAAATTGTGAACGATATCGTCCGAAACTTACTCAAACACGATATAATCCGTCCGTCTTCTTCGCCATACGCGGCTCCCGTAGTACTAATATTAATAGCGAAGGAAAATGGGGGAACACCGTCTTTGCATTGCGTCAATTGAACAATAATACAGTCAAGCAATCTTTTCCCATGCCGGTCATCGACGAAATATTCGCAACACTTGCAGGCAACAAATATTTTACGTGTCTGGATTTCCGAACCGGTTATCATCAAATCGAAGTCGATGAATCTTCAAAGCCGTAAACCGTCACGAATGATGACAAAATGGAGTTTAACCGCATGCCTTTTGGGAAGCAAATGCGCCCGCTGAGTTTTAATTGGTAATGAGCTCGATTACCTGCCAAGTTCCTACGTTAAACATCATCGCCTATCTGGATGAAGTTATTATTCAGTCGAAAACCGCCGCGGAAGCGATTAACAAGTTGGGAAAGTTTCACAATTGGTTGCGACAAGTTGGTCTTGATGTATATAGCCATTCCTTCATTTATTAGTCTATCTAAGACCAAGAATAGTACTAGAATGTAATCTAGTACTTTACTACCAGTTAGTGATAAGACTTTAGATTTAGCCAGTTGTTAAGTAGCCACCGTCTAATAAAGACACATATACCTGAAACCAGTCTTTTCAATATAAAGTACCTGCCTGCCCCTTTGCTAACTGAGTGTCATATACCACATGGCGCAGCCGGTAAAAAATCGGAAAATATTGTATCAATCGGTGTAGTGAAATAATAATAAATAGTTTGTTTCACGTGAAAATTAAAAACGCCATTGCAAAATTAATTAATTAATTAATTGTGTTTATGGGAATTTCTACAAAATCGGAGGAAAAACTCCCATTCCCAAAAGTTCGTGGCAGACCACCAAAAGGAATTCGGTACGTGACCGTGACGAAAATCCAAGAAAAGATGGATTATGTTAGGAAAGTTGAGCCGCTTAACACCCGTGCGAGCAATCTGGCAGAAAGTTGGCGCACTTTTTGGCAAAACTTTCAAATATCCGCCACGGCCGCCGAAATAGAAGCAAAGCCCGAAAACGTGAAAGTGGCGATCTTTCTTGACGCTATCGGGCCGGAGGCAATTGAAATATTCAACACCTTTAACCTGTCAGACGCAGAAGCAGCTAAGTACGACTCAGTGACAAAAGCTTTCGAAAACTTCTGCAGACCGAAAAAGAACACGGTGTACGAGAGCTATAAATTTCACAAGCGAAACCAGACGTTTGGAGAGCCGTTCGACAGTTTTTATATGGACCTGAAAAAACTTGTCAAAAATTGTGAGTTCGGGGATCAGGAAGAACGAATGCTGCGGGATCGGATTGTCCTGGGCACCGCCGACAATAACCTGCAAAAGAAACTTCTTGATGTGGAGAATCTAACTTTGGAAAAAGTCTTGGACATGGCAAGGTCAGCGGAGACGTCAATGGAGCAAATCAGAAACCTGCAACAAGGACACAGCACAAAAATACAAATGGTAAAAAGCGTTCCAATTCAAAATAAAAAGAAACAAAATAGTAATCCAATTTTAAATTATAATTTTAGGTTAAGTTAAGGTTAAGTTTAATCAACACAATAATGTGAAACACAACAACAGAAGCGAATGTAAATATTGTATATGCAGCAACACGAATTCCGCAAATGTCCAGCGTACGGGTCAACTTGTAAAAGATGCAATAAACGAAATCACTTTGCGATCGCCTGCAAAACAAACATACAACAGGTACGTGAACTTCAAAATATGAATAGTGATAATGATAAAACAGTAAACAAATTAAATAATGTTTTCTTTATCGACGTAGTTGAGAATAATATAAACACACGATCTTGGACGGAAGATATAAGAGTAGGAAATGAAATTGTAAATTTTGAATTAGATATGGGCGCGGACTTAAATGTCATACCATACAAATTGTATAAATTGTTTGGCGAACCAAAGTTTTTTTGCAACGTGATCGAATCGTTGACCTGTCCACCAGACAGGTATTGTATCTTTTCACCTAATTGCAAAATTCCAGAGCACATTCGTTTTCTCACACTCGTTTCCTGCTGACTTGACAAACTTGAGCTCATAAATGTAAGTGCTCGAGTTACACTCGAGGCAGTCGACGATTACACAACAGCAGTCCAATAAAGAACGTGAAATACAGTTGGTTAAGAAAAGAAAAATCTTTCATTTTATTGCTCACGAACGTGACAAAATCTGGTGGCAGCGGTGGGATCCCGAAATCGATAACTCTTCGGAAAGTATTGCGATTTCAAGGAATCCGGACAAAATCAAGGCATCCAAGTTCTACGGAAACCAAAGTGGAAGCCTGGGGGAGTGAACCTCCGAAATCATTGTGAATGTGTTTCTTTTCAACAATTGTAAAGATCTACTACCGAACGATTGTTATCCCACGGGAGGATCGATTAGTACCTGCGACAGTGCAACACGATATTCAAGGACGAAAATTTGTTGTGACAACGTTTGACTGCAACTCTACGGAGACCGAGCATCGAGACTAGCAAGGATCGAAGATGAAATTGCAACAAGTTGTAAAGTATATAAACAAATGGGTTTCCTAAAAAATTCTCTTTGCGGGTTTCATGAGAAAGGTATCTAGCACATAATATATACAGTTGCGATGCACGCATATAAATAAAACATAAGCGGGTAGCGTATCTCTATGTACAATGTTATACATAAGAGATATGAGGGTTGAGGTTAGGGTTGGCTATACATTAGCCAGAAAATGGCATAAAAGTACTTAAACGAATGGGTTTTTCTAAAATGTGCAATACATAAGTACGGGTTTCATGTGAAAGGCATCTAGCACATAATATATACAGTTGCGATGCACGCATATAAGTAAAACATAAGCGGGTAACGTACCTCTATGTACAATGTTGTACATAAGAGATATGAGGGTTGAGGTTAGGGTTGGCCATACATAAGCCAGAAAACGGCATAAAAGTACATAAATTAATGGGTTTTCTAGAAAAATTGCAATACATAAGTATGAGTTTCATGAGAAAGGTATCTAGCACAGTTAACAATCAGCCGGTTCCCGTGCGTCGACGTAACGCGAGATCTGCTGAGAGTATCGCCGCTGTGCGCGACAGTGTCCGCGAAAACCCGCGGCAGTCAATTCCGCGTCGGGCACAGGAACTCAGCCTTTCGCAGACGACAACTTGGCGAATTTTGCGTCGTGACTTGAGCCTGCGGCCGTACAAGATCCAGCTGACCCAGCAGCTTAAGGTTAATGACCATAGACAGCGCCGTGTGTTCGCTGACTGGGCATTAGAGCAGTTGGAAGTTGACGTCGATTTTGGCAAAAAAATCATCTTCAGCGACGAGGCGCATTTTTGGATGAATGGCTATGTCAACAAGCAAAATTGCCGTATTTGGGGCGAGACCAATCCACACGAGGTTCACCAAGTGGCAATGCATCCGCAGAAAGTAACTGTTTGGTGCGGATTTTGGGCCGGAGGCGTGATTGGTCCGTATTTTTTCGAAGACGATAATGGTGTGGCCGTCACCGTCAATGGTGAGCGATACCGGTCGATGATAACCAACTTCTTTTGGCCTGAAATCGAGAATATGGATCTGCACAACATGTGGTTTCAACAGGACGGCGCTACGTGCCACACAGCACACGCTACGATGGATGTTCTGCACGAGCAATTTACGGGCATGGTCATCTCGCGCGGAGGCGACGTGAACTGGCCACCGAGATCGTGCGATTTGACCCCGCTGGACTTTTTCTTGTGGGGTTTTCTTAAGTCGCAGGTCTATGCCAACAAACCGCAAACCACCGATGCCCTCAAAGTTAACATACGCCACGCCATCGATCAAATACAGCCCGATTTGTGCGCCAGAGTCATCGAAAATTGGACCTTTCGTGTGCGCGCCACCAACCGAAGCCGTGGCGGTCATTTGAATGATGTCATATTCCATATGTAATGGGGTCGATGGACCTTTCAAATAAAAAAAAAAATTCGCAAATATCTCTCCTACATGTATTTTTTTTTTCATTTCAAAGATCAAGCGTCCCTATTGGAAAACCCTTTATATACAGTTACGATGCACGCATATAAATAAAACACAAGCGGGTTGCACACCTCTATATACAATGTTATACATAAGAGATATGTAAAGTGTGCATCACGTGGTATAATAAGTGATATATGCTAAGGTGCATACAAGAATACATGCAATTTTGATGAAGAAGGAACGCTAGAAAAACCCAGCTCAAAATCAAACGTGGTGAGTACATAACAAGATGGGAAGGAAGGGAGGCGACCCGTAGAAAGGAAAAAATGCAATACAGGATTATGCACTACCCAAGGTAGTAGCAAATCCTAAAATGTATACATACTTCCTTTTCTGTGGAAAGTTTCCTTTTCTTACCAGATATATAGTAAAATAGACCAGCTTGGGTTTGGCGCACATAAGCCACAAAAGTATATAAATGAACGGTGCTTTCTAGAAAATTTATAATATATAAGCGGGGCATCGTAAGAAAAACACCAAGCACATATACACAGGGCCGGTTGGATGGGGGTGCATGGGAGGGAGGGGAAGGGGGATACACCACGCCATACATATGGGAGATGCATTGTATGTTGCAAAGATATAACGGGTTTTCACCTGGATGTGTAGCTTCACATGGGGGAAGGGGATAAAAGGGGTCACATGCCTCCGTATGCGGATTTCAATGGAGGTTAGAATAAACTTGGTTACATGAAAGCAAAGATGCGGGGAAAGGGGGGGGAGGGAGAAAGAAAGAGGTAATACACCTATATATGGTTTTGTGCATGGGAAACATGCGGTGGCCCATCACACATGCATTTTGCATGGGTCAATGAATGATGATCTATGCGGAGGTGCGTGCAAGAATACATGCAATTTGGGGAGGATCAACATGAAGGTACGGACAACTCAACTACACAGATGCAGGGGTACAGGGGTGCATGAAAGGGGGGGAAGGGAGGGTGGAAGAAAGAAGCAACACACCTCTATATGAAATGTAATGAGTGCATGTACCTCACAGAGTCCGACAAAATGATGATCTATACGGAAATGCATACAAGAATGCATAAAATTTCGATAAAGGTCAATATGAATAAATAAACAACTCGGCTACATAGGTACAGTGATGCACGAGGGGGGGGGAGGGGTGAGAGGGGGCATACACCCCTATACGCAACTAAAGGACATTTATAGCATTTATATGTCACAAACAACATAACCTGTGACCTGAAGTGAAACGCATATGCATAATAAAACAATTTTGGAGAAGGTCAATACGAATATATGAATGACAGTACAAGGATGTACGAATGGGGAGAAAGAGGAAACAACCGGGGAGGGGGAGAGAGGGAGCACACCTCTATATAAGAGACACTCATATCATTTATATGTCACAGCCAATATACATGGCCTTGTGACCTGTATTGAAAAGCAGATATACAACAGAACAAATTTGGTGAAGGTCAATACGGATATATAGACGACACAGTACAAGGAGGTACGAAATGATTGGGGGGACGAGGGCACAACCTGAAGAACAACAATAACCACATAAACATTATAAAAGGGGGATGAAAATTTGAAACAAAAGCACATAAACACATGTAGTTTTCAACATACATTGAAAAAAGGGGGACAATTCAACAGAGAATAGATTCCTAAAAAGATAACGATCTAAACAGGAATTAATATATAAAAATTTTTTTATTTTTTCTCCACAGTACTCAAGAGAACTAGCAGTCATGGCCATAGCACACAAAAGACTGATGAGAATTGAAAACGACCCTGGGCCAAAAACATCACATACCTACTCTTGACACCCTCTACGACAAAGAGAGCAAAGAAACAAAATTCATAATTAAAAAGACAATCAAAACATACGCAGAGCTTGAAATGCTCATGCAACTATATAAAATTCATAATAATTTAACCACAATTGGGGAATATAATAGACGAACTAAGTATGACATTGTCGCGGAAGTGGAAAACACTAGAACGTACCTCCCGACCGAGGCCATTATCAAGGCAGCATATTCCAAAGAGAGTGTTAAGAGGGTCTTCGATGAAAGGAAAACTACGGTATACGCGCTCACAAAAGTGGCTAATGAAATCTTACTAGCCAACAGGATAGTGAAATATCAAGAAAAAACGTACACCAGCACAGAAAATTTTGCACATGACGAAACGTATGATGCCCTCGTCAAAATACTTTTGAAAATTATTGTTGTAGAAGTTGAACTTGACATAGAAGACATTAACATACATCATCACAAAATACACATTAAATTGAAGAAGGAAGAAGATCGTCCAAACACTGTTGAAATTTTGAAAAATTGGGGAAACATATTCACAGCCAAATGGCAAATACAATTAATAAATGTCAATGTTAAAAATTTTGAATAAAACACAAACAATTAAATCACAGACTACTTTGTTCTTTAATTTCAAGGATTACATTTCTAGAAATTGAACACATAAAATACAGGGGGGTATAAATAACTTTCAACAAGCCAAACTAGCAAACAAAAGTGGCTATGGAAGAATTTCTTAAGACACGGACAATAAAACGACATTAAATACACACATTTAGTTACATTCATATAAATTACTTTAAAATTTAATTTCAAGGATTACATTTCTAGAAACTGAACACAAAAATACAGGGAGTAAAAATAACTAGCAAATAAAAGTGGCTATGGAAGAATTCTTAAGACAAGGACAATAAAACGACAATAAATACACACATTTGGTTACATTCATATAAATTATTAGATTTTCAAAGAAAGCCTACTGATAAGTCCCTTAGGGCGGGGACGAAACCGGTCTAGGCGCCCACTAAACTTTATTAGAAATTTCAAATGTTCCACACATTACATTTTATTAAACGACCTAACGATGTTACAATTGGATATACAGAACAAACAAGTTCTACAATGTCTTGAGGTTAACATGCTTAGCTAGAATTTCTGACAATAGGTCTGAAATTATCCAACACAATAAAGCTATGCTTTGAGTTCTTTAATTAAGTAAATCTTTGCTTCTCACCTTAACGTTTTTTTTTTTGGTTCAGTGGTACAGTTTCAATTTGATACACATAACTGTGCGCGAACACGTGGATACGTTTACAGTTATATTCACATAACTGTTTAAGGAAAGCAAATCAGTAATCAGTGCGATCTATACGATTGGTTAATCATTTACAGTTATCTACTCTATTGCGGTATTATTCCGGAGGGAATTATTATTGATTTCGTTTTTGAAACCTTAATTTTACATTGTTATAGCTATGGAAGGATTAGTTCAGTCGCAAAGACTTTTATTAGGAGAGCTTGAGACATTTAAGTACAAATATGATACAAGGGAGAATAAGAGTCCCAGTTACTGCTTGCCGCAAGTAATTCACCATAAGTTTTACGGCTAGCCTCCGCGAAGAATCTTTGAGGGTATGCTTTTCTGCATACTCTTCTAAGATAGCATTTCCTTCGTTGGCTTTTATAAAGCACTTTAAATCCTGTATAGACATCCATATGTACATATTAAAAAGAAACGATTAGGCCATCTTTCATTCATTTCATCATTCATTCAATTAAAAAAGGTGAATTTGTCTTGAAATCAATATTTAAAAGTTTTAGTGTATGACTAATTTTGACTTAGAGAGGATTCAATCGTAAATCAATTAATTCAAAATGCATCGTAGAATAAACTTGCCATATTTAATTTGCACTACAATATGGTTTAAGTGTAAGCTAAATCTATGATTTAATAAATCTTGTCGATAGTTTGAATCCCCTTTCAGCTTATTTGAATTGCTTTTATTGCTCTCATATTTTAACAAATTTTGAAAATTTCAAATCGTCTAAATTTATTACAGCTCCGTCGGCATCAGATAAAATAAGAGGACCAGTTTCTACAATATTGGCCTGATTTATAACTATATGGACGTCAAGAAATTGGGAAGGAATTGATTTATCTTAGTTTACAAAGTTGTGTACAATTTGATTGTGATAAGTATGTACTTAATAACAAGCAAAAAATATGTAAAAACCTGCATTTTGATTAAAAATTATTTATTCGGGTTTCCAGCTTATTTTATTCGAAATTTTTCGTTTTCGCCTTACAGAATTTTCAAAGATACTACAATTGCCTGATAATATTAATTTTTCTCATATTTTCTAACTCTTTGTTAGTTGAGAATTGAAAAAAAAAGATAATAAAAATCCATTATTAAAAAATACAACTGTCCAACTTAATTTTGCCTGAACAATGTTTTGCTCGTTACTAGAATCACATTTGAAGAATGTAGTTTTATTTAGTATATCAAATTTGTATTTTTACCTCCAAAAATGTATCTAAAAAGAGCAGAAAGAACACATTTCACATATTTAAGAAAATTACACCTGAAGATGATCAAGTAACAAGCGAAATGTTGTGTAGATAAAATAAATCCACAGCTGAATTTGTGAATACATAGTAGAATTTTATTAAACTTGGAATCACGAAAAGGAAATTCACAATGAAAAAAAAGATGATAAAACCTTTTTATATCTGACGATGGCGAAAATTTCGAATATAATTACAAAATTATTTGTTTAATAAGAAATTGAAATCAAATAGATTAAATCACATATGTGGAGTGTTCCCATAATGTCTTTATACAATAGGGCTTTGGGAGTATGTTAATAAAAGAACGTTTTGCATTAACCCGCGACGAATCGGACAAAAAAATATTCACGGATGTACACAAAAAATTTACGCAATAGCATATGTTTCGCTTTTTTTCGAAGAAACTACTTTTTAAAATACAAAATATGATTACTTACTTGATAAAAGAATGTCCGATGAGTTCAATGTTGAATTGATTCGATAAAACACTGGTTTACTTTGGCCTATTTTCACTTTTACAAACATTGAACACTTCACTCATCAAAACTTCACAGCCAATTAATTTCAATTACACGACAAAGTTGACAAAATATTTCCGCTTTTAATCCACTTTGTATTAAAATGAAATAGCGAGTAGATTTTTTTGGATGTTTGGAATGCACCGATAACTGTAAATGATTTCCTCCAGACAGACAGACTATAAAACTCAATGTTGCTATTTAATCTAGTTTTGTATTAAACTGTAATAGTGTGGGGAATTGGATTGATGTACACTTGACTACTTGAGAACATTAGCGACAGCGTGCTCATTTGTTTAATCCCTTTTGGATTAAAAAGAACACGCCATGGTTTAGAATTTAATACATACGTATTGAAAAACAATACAACAAGAACCAGCAATCTTTTTTGTATTATATTTAAATAAGTGAGTATTGAAATCTGAGTTAATACTTCCCAATGTAACACAATCAACTAACATCGACAGCGGCAACCCTGAACTCAACACTCAACATAAGCTTACACGGCAACCCTGAAGCAGCGATAACCGTTCATCGGCACATAGCACGAGAGTATAAAAGGCGAGCCACAGCCCCGAGAAGTCAGCATTCTACTCTTGGCATCTGTGCATCCAACATCAAATTTTGCGCTCTGTAGTAGCTGCATGTTTTGCTTTCTGTTATGGAAAACGAAGCTTTTGTACCTAAACCTACTAATGATAGGCCCGCCCCGGCAACAGGGAGATCCTCTCCCTAGTTCCGGCGTGGAAAACGAGGCGCTCCTTCAAGCGCACGTGGACAGGAAAGGTTCCGCAAACGCATTGGTGATGAATTCAATGCCAAGCGTGCGGCACGTTCTGCTGAGTGGGATGCACTACTTCCACCATTGGATGTAGCTTCTAATCATGCCATTGGCGTATCTCGTCAGTGTCAGCAGATCCGGGTGACAACCCGCGGTGTAGGATTTGCCGTGGCTGAGGCATACTCAGTCGCTGAACGGCAATTCCCGAACAAGTTACCTCCGATTTGTTCGGTTCATGCAGCATACCGCTGCAGCCTACTTCAGGTTCTGTACCAGAACCAGTTGGCCCGTACCACCGAGCCCGATCCAGCGTTGGAAACTATACCAGCATTGGACGAGTTCTTTCCTGAAGAAGTGACAAGTGTAATCTCCACTTGCCACTCCGCGTTCAATCTCGTTGCTAACATCATTAATGGTATTGGCTGGTCAGAACACAACCAGGGTCGAATTCTTCCCCAGGTTGTAGCCCACTCGACTTTAAAGAGTGGTTCGGCGTATGTTTTAACGCCCAAGACTTTGCGAAGCATCTGTACTGCGCTTCACAGCAGTCAAACTGATGCTGCGCTCCGCCGCGAGTTTATAGCAGCGAATCCGATACCAGGGGCGATGTTTGACGATAATCTATTGTCAAATCTTGATGAAGTAGTCCCAAATCATTGGCCAAACAGGGTCACCGTCGCGCGGGATTTCCGCGCATTCGGTGCACTAGTGAGTCTTCTTGGAGGTAAGCTCCAACATTTAATCTCACCGGTGAGTTTCACGGGTAAGGGAGCCCCCCTCCCTTGCTTTAGTGTCTCGTACTCTTAAGGATCCAGAGTCTCCTGGATCTATTGACGATGGAACAGTTGCGTTTCCAGCATCTGTGCAATGGTATACCCAGCAATCTCTTGAATCTCATCATATTGTGCGTGGTATTTTAAGTCTTCTTGGAGAACTTCCAGAAGACGAGACTGTCCGTTGCTGTCAACTGTCAATTCTTTCAACCGCGCTAAAATTTGTTCTGAAAAAATTTACCATTTTAATAATTATAATTATTATATGTTTTTTACCTGGTGCTTCCATCTTACTTTGAACTATTATTCTGGTATGAAGTACGTCGGATTACTCGAATGTTCACCGAATTAATCATCAACAGTGTTTATCATCACTGGATGACAGTCGTGAAAGTGAACTATTATATGCAATTGAAATCTGAGTTAATACTTCCCAATGTAACACAATCAACTAACATCGACAGCGGCAACCCTGAACTCAACACTCAACATAAGCTTACACGGCAACCCTGAAGCAGCGATAACCGTTCATCGGCACATAGCACGAGAGTATAAAAGGCGAGCCACGGCCCCGAGAAGTCAGCATTCTACTCTTGGCATCTATGCATCCAACATCAAATTTTGCGCTCTGTAGTAGCTGCATGTTTTGCTTTCTGTTATGGAAAACGAAGCTTTTGTACCTAAACCCTTCGAGCAGGTATTAATAGAAGGAGGGGCAACATCACTTAAAAAGTGTGCCGAAAGTGCAAATTCATGGGAGAGAAAAATACAATAACAACACTGTTGAAGCAAAGCGATTTGACACAAGTAAAGTAACAGTAAATCTCGATTCAAACAAAGTTCCATGCTTTGACAACCCACTTTTAAAGATAAAGAGAATGAAGAAGAAGAAGAATTCAACCAAGCGCGAACGAATTTTTGACACAATTACTACTTTACTGTTAGATGCTTGCTCTCCCATGTATTAGATTCTCGGCACATTTTTGAGCTGTCACATTGTATGGAATTCGTAACTTTCGCCCTCTCCTTATATTAATAATACCTGCTCAAAGCCTAAACCTACTAATGATAGGCCCGCCCCGGCAACAGGGAGATCCTCTCCCAAGTTCCGGCGTGGAAAACGAGGCGCTCCTTCAAGCGCACGTGGACAGGAAAGGTTCCGCAAACGCATTGGTGATGAATTCAATGCCAAGCGTGCGGCACGTTCTGCTGAGTGGGATGCACTACTTCCACCATTGGATGTAGCTTCTACTCATGCCATTGGCGTATCTCGTCAGTGTCAGCAGATCCGGGTGACAACCCGCGGTGTAGGATTTGCCGTGGCTGAGGCATACTCAGTCGCTGAACGGCAATTCCCGAACAAGTTACCTCCGATTTGTTCGGTTCATGCAGCATACCGCTGCAGCCTACTTCAGGTTCTGTACCAGAACCAGTTGGCCCGTACCACCGAGCCCGATCCAGCGTTGGAAACTATACCAGCATTGGACGAGTTCTTTCCTGAAGAAGTGACAAGTGTAATCTCCACTTGCCACTCCGCGTTCAATCTCGTTGCTAACATCATTAATGGTATTGGCTGGTCAGAACACAACCAGGGTCGAATTCTTCCCCAGGTTGTAGCCCACTCGACTTTAAAGAGTGGTTCGGCGTATGTTTTAACGCCCAAGACTTTGCGAAGCATCTGTACTGCGCTTCACAGCAGTCAAACTGATGCTGCGCACCGCCGCGAGTTTATAGCAGCGAATCCGATACCAGGGGCGATGTTTGACGATAATCTATTGTCAAATCTTGATGAAGTAGTCAAAAATCATTGGCCAAACAGGGTCACCGTCGCGCGGGATTTCCGCGCATTCGGTGCACTAGTGAGTCTTCTTGGAGGTAAGCTCCAACATTTAATCTCACCGGTGAGTTTCACGGGTAAGGGAGCCCCCCTTGCTTTAGTGTCTCGTACTCTTAAGGATCCAGAGTCTCCTGGATCTATTGACGATGGAATGGAACAGTTGCGTTTCCAGCATCTGTGCAATGGTATACCCAGCAATCTCTTGAATCTCATCATATTGTGCGTGGTATTTTAAGTCTTCTTGGAGAACTTCCAGAAGACGAGACTGTCCGTTGCTGTCAACTGTCAATTCTTTCAACCGCGCTAAAATTTGTTCTGAAAAAATTTACCATTTTAATAATTATAATTATTATATGTTTTTTACCTGGTGCTTCCATCTTACTTTGAACTATTATTCTGGTATGAAGTACGTCGGATTACTCGAATGTTCACCGAATTAATCATCAACAGTGTTTATCATCTCTGGATGACAGTCGTGAAAGTGAACTATTATATGCAATTGAAATCTGAGTTAATACTTCCCAATGTAACACAATCAACTAACATCGACAGCGGCAACCCTGAACTCAACACTCAACATAAGCTTACACGGCAACCCTGAAGCAGCGATAACCGTTCATCGGCACATAGCACGAGAGTATAAAAGGCGAGCCACAGCCCCGAGAAGTCAGCATTCTACTCTTGGCATCTGTGCATCCAACATCAAATTTTGCGCTCTGTAGTAGCTGCATGTTTTGCTTTCTGTTATGGAAAACGAAGCTTTTGTACCTAAACCTACTAATGATAGGCCCGCCCCGGCAACAGGGAGATCCTCTCCCAAGTTCCGGCGTGGAAAACGAGGCGCTCCTTCAAGCGCACGTGGACAGGAAAGGTTCCGCAAACGCATTGGTGATGAATTCAATGCCAAGCGTGCGGCACGTTCTGCTGAGTGGGATGCACTACTTCCACCATTGGATGTAGCTTCTACTCATGTCATTGGCGTATCTCGTCAGTGTCAGCAGATCCGGGTGACAACCCGCGGTGTAGGATTTGCCGTGGCTGAGGCATACTCAGTCGCTGAACGGCAATTCCCGAACAAGTTACCTCCGATTTGTTCGGTTCATGCAGCATACCGCTGCAGCCTACTTCAGGTTCTGTACCAGAACCAGTTGGCCCGTACCACCGAGCCCGATCCAGCGTTGGAAACTATACCAGCATTGGACGAGTTCTTTCCTGAAGAAGTGACAAGTGTAATCTCCACTTGCCACTCCGCGTTCAATCTCGTTGCTAACATCATTAATGGTATTGGCTGGTCAGAACACAACCAGGGTCGAATTCTTCCCCAGGTTGTAGCCCACTCGACTTTAAAGAGTGGTTCGGCGTATGTTTTAACGCCCAAGACTTTGCGAAGCATCTGTACTGCGCTTCACAGCAGTCAAACTGATGCTGCGCACCGCCGCGAGTTTATAGCAGCGAATCCGATACCAGGGGCGATGTTTGACGATAATCTATTGTCAAATCTTGATGAAGTAGTCAAAAATCATTGGCCAAACAGGGTCACCGTCGCGCGGGATTTCCGCGCATTCGGTGCACTAGTGAGTCTTCTTGGAGGTAAGCTCCAACATTTAATCTCACCGGTGAGTTTCACGGGTAAGGGAGCCCCCCTTGCTTTAGTGTCTCGTACTCTTAAGGATCCAGAGTCTCCTGGATCTATTGACGATGGAATGGAACAGTTGCGTTTCCAGCATCTGTGCAATGGTATACCCAGCAATCTCTTGAATCTCATCATATTGTGCGTGGTATTTTAAGTCTTCTTGGAGAACTTCCAGAAGACGAGACTGTCCGTTGCTGTCAACTGTCAATTCTTTCAACCGCGCTAAAATTTGTTCTGAAAAAATTTACCATTTTAATAATTATAATTATTATATGTTTTTTACCTGGTGCTTCCATCTTACTTTGAACTATTATTCTGGTATGAAGTACGTCGGATTACTCGAATGTTCACCGAATTAATCATCAACAGTGTTTATCATCACTGGATGACAGTCGTGAAAGTGAACTATTATATGCAATTGAAATCTGAGTTAATACTTCCCAATGTAACACAATCAACTAACATCGACAGCGGCAACCCTGAACTCAACACTCAACATAAGCTTACACGGCAACCCTGAAGCAGCGATAACCGTTCATCGGCACATAGCACGAGAGTATAAAAGGCGAGCCACAGCCCCGAGAAGTCAGCATTCTACTCTTGGCATCTGTGCATCCAACATCAAATTTTGCGCTCTGTAGTAGCTGCATGTTTTGCTTTCTGTTATGGAAAACGAAGCTTTTGTACCTAAACCTACTAATGATAGGCCCGCCCCGGCAACAGGGAGATCCTCTCCCAAGTTCCGGCGTGGAAAACGAGGCGCTCCTTCAAGCGCACGTGGACAGGAAAGGTTCCGCAAACGCATTGGTGATGAATTCAATGCCAAGCGTGCGGCACGTTCTGCTGAGTGGGATGCACTACTTCCACCATTGGATGTAGCTTCTACTCATGCCATTGGCGTATCTCGTCAGTGTCAGCAGATCCGGGTGACAACCCGCGGTGTAGGATTTGCCGTGGCTGAGGCATACTCAGTCGCTGAACGGCAATTCCCGAACAAGTTACCTCCGATTTGTTCGGTTCATGCAGCATACCGCTGCAGCCTACTTCAGGTTCTGTACCAGAACCAGTTGGCCCGTACCACCGAGCCCGATCCAGCGTTGGAAACTATACCAGCATTGGACGAGTTCTTTCCTGAAGAAGTGACAAGTGTAATCTCCACTTGCCACTCCGCGTTCAATCTCGTTGCTAACATCATTAATGGTATTGGCTGGTCAGAACACAACCAGGGTCGAATTCTTCCCCAGGTTGTAGCCCACTCGACTTTAAAGAGTGGTTCGGCGTATGTTTTAACGCCCAAGACTTTGCGAAGCATCTGTACTGCGCTTCACAGCAGTCAAACTGATGCTGCGCACCGCCGCGAGTTTATAGCAGCGAATCCGATACCAGGGGCGATGTTTGACGATAATCTATTGTCAAATCTTGATGAAGTAGTCAAAAATCATTGGCCAAACAGGGTCACCGTCGCGCGGGATTTCCGCGCATTCGGTGCACTAGTGAGTCTTCTTGGAGGTAAGCTCCAACATTTAATCTCACCGGTGAGTTTCACGGGTAAGGGAGCCCCCCTTGCTTTAGTGTCTCGTACTCTTAAGGATCCAGAGTCTCCTGGATCTATTGACGATGGAATGGAACAGTTGCGTTTCCAGCATCTGTGCAATGGTATACCCAGCAATCTCTTGAATCTCATCATATTGTGCGTGGTATTTTAAGTCTTCTTGGAGAACTTCCAGAAGACGAGACTGTCCGTTGCTGTCAACTGTCAATTCTTTCAACCGCGCTAAAATTTGTTCTGAAAAAATTTACCATTTTAATAATTATAATTATTATATGTTTTTTACCTGGTGCTTCCATCTTACTTTGAACTATTATTCTGGTATGAAGTACGTCGGATTACTCGAATGTTCACCGAATTAATCATCAACAGTGTTTATCATCACTGGATGACAGTCGTGAAAGTGAACTATTATATGCAATTGAAATCTGAGTTAATACTTCCCAATGTAACACAATCAACTAACATCGACAGCGGCAACCCTGAACTCAACACTCAACATAAGCTTACACGGCAACCCTGAAGCAGCGATAACCGTTCATCGGCACATAGCACGAGAGTATAAAAGGCGAGCCACAGCCCCGAGAAGTCAGCATTCTACTCTTGGCATCTGTGCATCCAACATCAAATTTTGCGCTCTGTAGTAGCTGCATGTTTTGCTTTCTGTTATGGAAAACGAAGCTTTTGTACCTAAACCTACTAATGATAGGCCCGCCCCGGCAACAGGGAGATCCTCTCCCAAGTTCCGGCGTGGAAAACGAGGCGCTCCTTCAAGCGCACGTGGACAGGAAAGGTTCCGCAAACGCATTGGTGATGAATTCAATGCCAAGCGTGCGGCACGTTCTGCTGAGTGGGATGCACTACTTCCACCATTGGATGTAGCTTCTACTCATGCCATTGGCGTATCTCGTCAGTGTCAGCAGATCCGGGTGACAACCCGCGGTGTAGGATTTGCCGTGGCTGAGGCATACTCAGTCGCTGAACGGCAATTCCCGAACAAGTTACCTCCGATTTGTTCGGTTCATGCAGCATACCGCTGCAGCCTACTTCAGGTTCTGTACCAGAACCAGTTGGCCCGTACCACCGAGCCCGATCCAGCGTTGGAAACTATACCAGCATTGGACGAGTTCTTTCCTGAAGAAGTGACAAGTGTAATCTCCACTTGCCACTCCGCGTTCAATCTCGTTGCTAACATCATTAATGGTATTGGCTGGTCAGAACACAACCAGGGTCGAATTCTTCCCCAGGTTGTAGCCCACTCGACTTTAAAGAGTGGTTCGGCGTATGTTTTAACGCCCAAGACTTTGCGAAGCATCTGTACTGCGCTTCACAGCAGTCAAACTGATGCTGCGCACCGCCGCGAGTTTATAGCAGCGAATCCGATACCAGGGGCGATGTTTGACGATAATCTATTGTCAAATCTTGATGAAGTAGTCAAAAATCATTGGCCAAACAGGGTCACCGTCGCGCGGGATTTCCGCGCATTCGGTGCACTAGTGAGTCTTCTTGGAGGTAAGCTCCAACATTTAATCTCACCGGTGAGTTTCACGGGTAAGGGAGCCCCCCTTGCTTTAGTGTCTCGTACTCTTAAGGATCCAGAGTCTCCTGGATCTATTGACGATGGAATGGAACAGTTGCGTTTCCAGCATCTGTGCAATGGTATACCCAGCAATCTCTTGAATCTCATCATATTGTGCGTGGTATTTTAAGTCTTCTTGGAGAACTTCCAGAAGACGAGACTGTCCGTTGCTGTCAACTGTCAATTCTTTCAACCGCGCTAAAATTTGTTCTGAAAAAATTTACCATTTTAATAATTATAATTATTATATGTTTTTTACCTGGTGCTTCCATCTTACTTTGAACTATTATTCTGGTATGAAGTACGTCGGATTACTCGAATGTTCACCGAATTAATCATCAACAGTGTTTATCATCACTGGATGACAGTCGTGAAAGTGAACTATTATATGCAATTGAAATCTGAGTTAATACTTCCCAATGTAACACAATCAACTAACATCGACAGCGGCAACCCTGAACTCAACACTCAACATAAGCTTACACGGCAACCCTGAAGCAGCGATAACCGTTCATCGGCACATAGCACGAGAGTATAAAAGGCGAGCCACAGCCCCGAGAAGTCAGCATTCTACTCTTGGCATCTGTGCATCCAACATCAAATTTTGCGCTCTGTAGTAGCTGCATGTTTTGCTTTCTGTTATGGAAAACGAAGCTTTTGTACCTAAACCTACTAATGATAGGCCCGCCCCGGCAACAGGGAGATCCTCTCCAAAGTTCCGGCGTGGAAAACGAGGCGCTCCTTCAAGCGCACGTGGACAGGAAAGGTTCCGCAAACGCATTGGTGATGAATTCAATGCCAAGCGTGCGGCACGTTCTGCTGAGTGGGATGCACTACTTCCACCATTGGATGTAGCTTCTACTCATGCCATTGGCGTATCTCGTCAGTGTCAGCAGATCCGGGTGACAACCCGCGGTGTAGGATTTGCCGTGGCTGAGGCATACTCAGTCGCTGAACGGCAATTCCCGAACAAGTTACCTCCGATTTGTTCGGTTCATGCAGCATACCGCTGCAGCCTACTTCAGGTTCTGTACCAGAACCAGTTGGCCCGTACCACCGAGCCCGATCCAGCGTTGGAAACTATACCAGCATTGGACGAGTTCTTTCCTGAAGAAGTGACAAGTGTAATCTCCACTTGCCACTCCGCGTTCAATCTCGTTGCTAACATCATTAAAGGTATTGGCTGGTCAGAACACAACCAGGGTCGAATTCTTCCCCAGGTTGTAGCCCACTCGACTTTAAAGAGTGGTTCGGCGTATGTTTTAACGCCCAAGACTTTGCGAAGCATCTGTACTGCGCTTCACAGCAGTCAAACTGATGCTGCGCACCGCCGCGAGTTTATAGCAGCGAATCCGATACCAGGGGCGATGTTTGACGATAATCTATTGTCAAATCTTGATGAAGTAGTCAAAAATCATTGGCCAAACAGGGTCACCGTCGCGCGGGATTTCCGCGCATTCGGTGCACTAGTGAGTCTTCTTGGAGGTAAGCTCCAACATTTAATCTCACCGGTGAGTTTCACGGGTAAGGGAGCCCCCCCTTGCTTTAGTGTCTCGTACTCTTAAGGATCCAGAGTCTCCTGGATCTATTGACGATGGAATGGAACAGTTGCGTTTCCAGCATCTGTGCAATGGTATACCCAGCAATCTCTTGAATCTCATCATATTGTGCGTGGTATTTTAAGTCTTCTTGGAGAACTTCCAGAAGACGAGACTGTCCGTTGCTGTCAACTGTCAATTCTTTCAACCGCGCTAAAATTTGTTCTGAAAAAATTTACCATTTTAATAATTATAATTATTATATGTTTTTTACCTGGTGCTTCCATCTTACTTTGAACTATTATTCTGGTATGAAGTACGTCGGATTACTCGAATGTTCACCGAATTAATCATCAACAGTGTTTATCATCACTGGATGACAGTCGTGAAAGTGAACTATTATATGCAATTGAAATCTGAGTTAATACTTCCCAATGTAACACAATCAACTAACATCGACAGCGGCAACCCTGAACTCAACACTCAACATAAGCTTACACGGCAACCCTGAAGCAGCGATAACCGTTCATCGGCACATAGCACGAGAGTATAAAAGGCGAGCCACAGCCCCGAGAAGTCAGCATTCTACTCTTGGCATCTGTGCATCCAACATCAAATTTTGCGCTCTGTAGTAGCTGCATGTTTTGCTTTCTGTTATGGAAAACGAAGCTTTTGTACCTAAACCTACTAATGATAGGCCCGCCCCGGCAACAGGGAGATCCTCTCCAAAGTTCCGGCGTGGAAAACGAGGCGCTCCTTCAAGCGCACGTGGACAGGAAAGGTTCCGCAAACGCATTGGTGATGAATTCAATGCCAAGCGTGCGGCACGTTCTGCTGAGTGGGATGCACTACTTCCACCATTGGATGTAGCTTCTACTCATGCCATTGGCGTATCTCGTCAGTGTCAGCAGATCCGGGTGACAACCCGCGGTGTAGGATTTGCCGTGGCTGAGGCATACTCAGTCGCTGAACGGCAATTCCCGAACAAGTTACCTCCGATTTGTTCGGTTCATGCAGCATACCGCTGCAGCCTACTTCAGGTTCTGTACCAGAACCAGTTGGCCCGTACCACCGAGCCCGATCCAGCGTTGGAAACTATACCAGCATTGGACGAGTTCTTTCCTGAAGAAGTGACAAGTGTAATCTCCACTTGCCACTCCGCGTTCAATCTCGTTGCTAACATCATTAATGGTATTGGCTGGTCAGAACACAACCAGGGTCGAATTCTTCCCCAGGTTGTAGCCCACTCGACTTTAAAGAGTGGTTCGGCGTATGTTTTAACGCCCAAGACTTTGCGAAGCATCTGTACTGCGCTTCACAGCAGTCAAACTGATGCTGCGCACCGCCGCGAGTTTATAGCAGCGAATCCGATACCAGGGGCGATGTTTGACGATAATCTATTGTCAAATCTTGATGAAGTAGTCAAAAATCATTGGCCAAACAGGGTCACCGTCGCGCGGGATTTCCGCGCATTCGGTGCACTAGTGAGTCTTCTTGGAGGTAAGCTCCAACATTTAATCTCACCGGTGAGTTTCACGGGTAAGGGAGCCCCCCTTGCTTTAGTGTCTCGTACTCTTAAGGATCCAGAGTCTCCTGGATCTATTGACGATGGAATGGAACAGTTGCGTTTCCAGCATCTGTGCAATGGTATACCCAGCAATCTCTTGAATCTCATCATATTGTGCGTGGTATTTTAAGTCTTCTTGGAGAACTTCCAGAAGACGAGACTGTCCGTTGCTGTCAACTGTCAATTCTTTCAACCGCGCTAAAATTTGTTCTGAAAAAATTTACCATTTTAATAATTATAATTATTATATGTTTTTTACCTGGTGCTTCCATCTTACTTTGAACTATTATTCTGGTATGAAGTACGTCGGATTACTCGAATGTTCACCGAATTAATCATCAACAGTGTTTATCATCTCTGGATGACAGTCGTGAAAGTGAACTATTATATGCAATTGAAATCTGAGTTAATACTTCCCAATGTAACACAATCAACTAACATCGACAGCGGCAACCCTGAACTCAACACTCAACATAAGCTTACACGGCAACCCTGAAGCAGCGATAACCGTTCATCGGCACATAGCACGAGAGTATAAAAGGCGAGCCACAGCCCCGAGAAGTCAGCATTCTACTCTTGGCATCTGTGCATCCAACATCAAATTTTGCGCTCTGTAGTAGCTGCATGTTTTGCTTTCTGTTATGGAAAACGAAGCTTTTGTACCTAAACCTACTAATGATAGGCCCGCCCCGGCAACAGGGAGATCCTCTCCCAAGTTCCGGCGTGGAAAACGAGGCGCTCCTTCAAGCGCACGTGGACAGGAAAGGTTCCGCAAACGCATTGGTGATGAATTCAATGCCAAGCGTGCGGCACGTTCTGCTGAGTGGGATGCACTACTTCCACCATTGGATGTAGCTTCTACTCATGCCATTGGCGTATCTCGTCAGTGTCAGCAGATCCGGGTGACAACCCGCGGTGTAGGATTTGCCGTGGCTGAGGCATACTCAGTCGCTGAACGGCAATTCCCGAACAAGTTACCTCCGATTTGTTCGGTTCATGCAGCATACCGCTGCAGCCTACTTCAGGTTCTGTACCAGAACCAGTTGGCCCGTACCACCGAGCCCGATCCAGCGTTGGAAACTATACCAGCATTGGACGAGTTCTTTCCTGAAGAAGTGACAAGTGTAATCTCCACTTGCCACTCCGCGTTCAATCTCGTTGCTAACATCATTAATGGTATTGGCTGGTCAGAACACAACCAGGGTCGAATTCTTCCCCAGGTTGTAGCCCACTCGACTTTAAAGAGTGGTTCGGCGTATGTTTTAACGCCCAAGACTTTGCGAAGCATCTGTACTGCGCTTCACAGCAGTCAAACTGATGCTGCGCACCGCCGCGAGTTTATAGCAGCGAATCCGATACCAGGGGCGATGTTTGACGATAATCTATTGTCAAATCTTGATGAAGTAGTCAAAAATCATTGGCCAAACAGGGTCACCGTCGCGCGGGATTTCCGCGCATTCGGTGCACTAGTGAGTCTTCTTGGAGGTAAGCTCCAACATTTAATCTCACCGGTGAGTTTCACGGGTAAGGGAGCCCCCCTTGCTTTAGTGTCTCGTACTCTTAAGGATCCAGAGTCTCCTGGATCTATTGACGATGGAATGGAACAGTTGCGTTTCCAGCATCTGTGCAATGGTATACCCAGCAATCTCTTGAATCTCATCATATTGTGCGTGGTATTTTAAGTCTTCTTGGAGAACTTCCAGAAGACGAGACTGTCCGTTGCTGTCAACTGTCAATTCTTTCAACCGCGCTAAAATTTGTTCTGAAAAAATTTACCATTTTAATAATTATAATTATTATATGTTTTTTACCTGGTGCTTCCATCTTACTTTGAACTATTATTCTGGTATGAAGTACGTCGGATTACTCGAATGTTCACCGAATTAATCATCAACAGTGTTTATCATCACTGGATGACAGTCGTGAAAGTGAACTATTATATGCAATTGAAATCTGAGTTAATACTTCCCAATGTAACACAATCAACTAACATCGACAGCGGCAACCCTGAACTCAACACTCAACATAAGCTTACACGGCAACCCTGAAGCAGCGATAACCGTTCATCGGCACATAGCACGAGAGTATAAAAGGCGAGCCACAGCCCCGAGAAGTCAGCATTCTACTCTTGGCATCTGTGCATCCAACATCAAATTTTGCGCTCTGTAGTAGCTGCATGTTTTGCTTTCTGTTATGGAAAACGAAGCTTTTGTACCTAAACCTACTAATGATAGGCCCGCCCCGGCAACAGGGAGATCCTCTCCCAAGTTCCGGCGTGGAAAACGAGGCGCTCCTTCAAGCGCACGTGGACAGGAAAGGTTCCGCAAACGCATTGGTGATGAATTCAATGCCAAGCGTGCGGCACGTTCTGCTGAGTGGGATGCACTACTTCCACCATTGGATGTAGCTTCTACTCATGCCATTGGCGTATCTCGTCAGTGTCAGCAGATCCGGGTGACAACCCGCGGTGTAGGATTTGCCGTGGCTGAGGCATACTCAGTCGCTGAACGGCAATTCCCGAACAAGTTACCTCCGATTTGTTCGGTTCATGCAGCATACCGCTGCAGCCTACTTCAGGTTCTGTACCAGAACCAGTTGGCCCGTACCACCGAGCCCGATCCAGCGTTGGAAACTATACCAGCATTGGACGAGTTCTTTCCTGAAGAAGTGACAAGTGTAATCTCCACTTGCCACTCCGCGTTCAATCTCGTTGCTAACATCATTAATGGTATTGGCTGGTCAGAACACAACCAGGGTCGAATTCTTCCCCAGGTTGTAGCCCACTCGACTTTAAAGAGTGGTTCGGCGTATGTTTTAACGCCCAAGACTTTGCGAAGCATCTGTACTGCGCTTCACAGCAGTCAAACTGATGCTGCGCACCGCCGCGAGTTTATAGCAGCGAATCCGATACCAGGGGCGATGTTTGACGATAATCTATTGTCAAATCTTGATGAAGTAGTCAAAAATCATTGGCCAAACAGGGTCACCGTCGCGCGGGATTTCCGCGCATTCGGTGCACTAGTGAGTCTTCTTGGAGGTAAGCTCCAACATTTAATCTCACCGGTGAGTTTCACGGGTAAGGGAGCCCCCCTTGCTTTAGTGTCTCGTACTCTTAAGGATCCAGAGTCTCCTGGATCTATTGACGATGGAATGGAACAGTTGCGTTTCCAGCATCTGTGCAATGGTATACCCAGCAATCTCTTGAATCTCATCATATTGTGCGTGGTATTTTAAGTCTTCTTGGAGAACTTCCAGAAGACGAGACTGTCCGTTGCTGTCAACTGTCAATTCTTTCAACCGCGCTAAAATTTGTTCTGAAAAAATTTACCATTTTAATAATTATAATTATTATATGTTTTTTACCTGGTGCTTCCATCTTACTTTGAACTATTATTCTGATATGAAGTACGTCGGATTACTCGAATGTTCACCGAATTAATCATCAACAGTGTTTATCATCACTGGATGACAGTCGTGAAAGTGAACTATTATATGCAATTGAAATCTGAGTTAATACTTCCCAATGTAACACAATCAACTAACATCGACAGCGGCAACCCTGAACTCAACACTCAACATAAGCTTACACGGCAACCCTGAAGCAGCGATAACCGTTCATCGGCACATAGCACGAGAGTATAAAAGGCGAGCCACAGCCCCGAGAAGTCAGCATTCTACTCTTGGCATCTGTGCATCCAACATCAAATTTTGCGCTCTGTAGTAGCTGCATGTTTTGCTTTCTGTTATGGAAAACGAAGCTTTTGTACCTAAACCTACTAATGATAGGCCCGCCCCGGCAACAGGGAGATCCTCTCCCAAGTTCCGGCGTGGAAAACGAGGCGCTCCTTCAAGCGCACGTGGACAGGAAAGGTTCCGCAAACGCATTGGTGATGAATTCAATGCCAAGCGTGCGGCACGTTCTGCTGAGTGGGATGCACTACTTCCACCATTGGATGTAGCTTCTACTCATGCCATTGGCGTATCTCGTCAGTGTCAGCAGATCCGGGTGACAACCCGCGGTGTAGGATTTGCCGTGGCTGAGGCATACTCAGTCGCTGAACGGCAATTCCCGAACAAGTTACCTCCGATTTGTTCGGTTCATGCAGCATACCGCTGCAGCCTACTTCAGGTTCTGTACCAGAACCAGTTGGCCCGTACCACCGAGCCCGATCCAGCGTTGGAAACTATACCAGCATTGGACGAGTTCTTTCCTGAAGAAGTGACAAGTGTAATCTCCACTTGCCACTCCGCGTTCAATCTCGTTGCTAACATCATTAATGGTATTGGCTGGTCAGAACACAACCAGGGTCGAATTCTTCCCCAGGTTGTAGCCCACTCGACTTTAAAGAGTGGTTCGGCGTATGTTTTAACGCCCAAGACTTTGCGAAGCATCTGTACTGCGCTTCACAGCAGTCAAACTGATGCTGCGCACCGCCGCGAGTTTATAGCAGCGAATCCGATACCAGGGGCGATGTTTGACGATAATCTATTGTCAAATCTTGATGAAGTAGTCAAAAATCATTGGCCAAACAGGGTCACCGTCGCGCGGGATTTCCGCGCATTCGGTGCACTAGTGAGTCTTCTTGGAGGTAAGCTCCAACATTTAATCTCACCGGTGAGTTTCACGGGTAAGGGAGCCCCCCTTGCTTTAGTGTCTCGTACTCTTAAGGATCCAGAGTCTCCTGGATCTATTGACGATGGAATGGAACAGTTGCGTTTCCAGCATCTGTGCAATGGTATACCCAGCAATCTCTTGAATCTCATCATATTGTGCGTGGTATTTTAAGTCTTCTTGGAGAACTTCCAGAAGACGAGACTGTCCGTTGCTGTCAACTGTCAATTCTTTCAACCGCGCTAAAATTTGTTCTGAAAAAATTTACCATTTTAATAATTATAATTATTATATGTTTTTTACCTGGTGCTTCCATCTTACTTTGAACTATTATTCTGATATGAAGTACGTCGGATTACTCGAATGTTCACCGAATTAATCATCAACAGTGTTTATCATCACTGGATGACAGTCGTGAAAGTGAACTATTATATGCAATTGAAATCTGAGTTAATACTTCCCAATGTAACACAATCAACTAACATCGACAGCGGCAACCCTGAACTCAACACTCAACATAAGCTTACACGGCAACCCTGAAGCAGCGATAACCGTTCATCGGCACATAGCACGAGAGTATAAAAGGCGAGCCACAGCCCCGAGAAGTCAGCATTCTACTCTTGGCATCTGTGCATCCAACATCAAATTTTGCGCTCTGTAGTAGCTGCATGTTTTGCTTTCTGTTATGGAAAACGAAGCTTTTGTACCTAAACCTACTAATGATAGGCCCGCCCCGGCAACAGGGAGATCCTCTCCCAAGTTCCGGCGTGGAAAACGAGGCGCTCCTTCAAGCGCACGTGGACAGGAAAGGTTCCGCAAACGCATTGGTGATGAATTCAATGCCAAGCGTGCGGCACGT
Organism: Microchrysa polita; assembly: GCA_949715475.1. Taxonomy (NCBI): domain Eukaryota; kingdom Metazoa; phylum Arthropoda; class Insecta; order Diptera; family Stratiomyidae; genus Microchrysa; species Microchrysa polita. Next base: position 30,962,024 of record OX454420.1, on the reverse strand, counting down.
TCTGCTGAGTGGGATGCACTACTTCCACCATTGGATGTAGCTTCTACTCATGCCATTGGCGTATCTCGTCAGTGTCAGCAGATCCGGGTGACAACCCGCGGTGTAGGATTTGCCGTGGCTGAGGCATACTCAGTCGCTGAACGGCAATTCCCGAACAAGTTACCTCCGATTTGTTCGGTTCATGCAGCATACCGCTGCAGCCTACTTCAGGTTCTGTACCAGAACCAGTTGGCCCGTACCACCGAGCCCGATCCAGCGTTGGAAACTATACCAGCATTGGACGAGTTCTTTCCTGAAGAAGTGACAAGTGTAATCTCCACTTGCCACTCCGCGTTCAATCTCGTTGCTAACATCATTAATGGTATTGGCTGGTCAGAACACAACCAGGGTCGAATTCTTCCCCAGGTTGTAGCCCACTCGACTTTAAAGAGTGGTTCGGCGTATGTTTTAACGCCCAAGACTTTGCGAAGCATCTGTACTGCGCTTCACAGCAGTCAAACTGATGCTGCGCACCGCCGCGAGTTTATAGCAGCGAATCCGATACCAGGGGCGATGTTTGACGATAATCTATTGTCAAATCTTGATGAAGTAGTCAAAAATCATTGGCCAAACAGGGTCACCGTCGCGCGGGATTTCCGCGCATTCGGTGCACTAGTGAGTCTTCTTGGAGGTAAGCTCCAACATTTAATCTCACCGGTGAGTTTCACGGGTAAGGGAGCCCCCCTTGCTTTAGTGTCTCGTACTCTTAAGGATCCAGAGTCTCCTGGATCTATTGACGATGGAATGGAACAGTTGCGTTTCCAGCATCTGTGCAATGGTATACCCAGCAATCTCTTGAATCTCATCATATTGTGCGTGGTATTTTAAGTCTTCTTGGAGAACTTCCAGAAGACGAGACTGTCCGTTGCTGTCAACTGTCAATTCTTTCAACCGCGCTAAAATTTGTTCTGAAAAAATTTACCATTTTAATAATTATAATTATTATATGTTTTTTACCTGGTGCTTCCATCTTACTTTGAACTATTATTCTGATATGAAGTACGTCGGATTACTCGAATGTTCACCGAATTAATCATCAACAGTGTTTATCATCACTGGATGACAGTCGTGAAAGTGAACTATTATATGCAATTGAAATCTGAGTTAATACTTCCCAATGTAACACAATCAACTAACATCGACAGCGGCAACCCTGAACTCAACACTCAACATAAGCTTACACGGCAACCCTGAAGCAGCGATAACCGTTCATCGGCACATAGCACGAGAGTATAAAAGGCGAGCCACAGCCCCGAGAAGTCAGCATTCTACTCTTGGCATCTGTGCATCCAACATCAAATTTTGCGCTCTGTAGTAGCTGCATGTTTTGCTTTCTGTTATGGAAAACGAAGCTTTTGTACCTAAACCTACTAATGATAGGCCCGCCCCGGCAACAGGGAGATCCTCTCCCAAGTTCCGGCGTGGAAAACGAGGCGCTCCTTCAAGCGCACGTGGACAGGAAAGGTTCCGCAAACGCATTGGTGATGAATTCAATGCCAAGCGTGCGGCACGTTCTGCTGAGTGGGATGCACTACTTCCACCATTGGATGTAGCTTCTACTCATGCCATTGGCGTATCTCGTCAGTGTCAGCAGATCCGGGTGACAACCCGCGGTGTAGGATTTGCCGTGGCTGAGGCATACTCAGTCGCTGAACGGCAATTCCCGAACAAGTTACCTCCGATTTGTTCGGTTCATGCAGCATACCGCTGCAGCCTACTTCAGGTTCTGTACCAGAACCAGTTGGCCCGTACCACCGAGCCCGATCCAGCGTTGGAAACTATACCAGCATTGGACGAGTTCTTTCCTGAAGAAGTGACAAGTGTAATCTCCACTTGCCACTCCGCGTTCAATCTCGTTGCTAACATCATTAATGGTATTGGCTGGTCAGAACACAACCAGGGTCGAATTCTTCCCCAGGTTGTAGCCCACTCGACTTTAAAGAGTGGTTCGGCGTATGTTTTAACGCCCAAGACTTTGCGAAGCATCTGTACTGCGCTTCACAGCAGTCAAACTGATGCTGCGCACCGCCGCGAGTTTATAGCAGCGAATCCGATACCAGGGGCGATGTTTGACGATAATCTATTGTCAAATCTTGATGAAGTAGTCAAAAATCATTGGCCAAACAGGGTCACCGTCGCGCGGGATTTCCGCGCATTCGGTGCACTAGTGAGTCTTCTTGGAGGTAAGCTCCAACATTTAATCTCACCGGTGAGTTTCACGGGTAAGGGAGCCCCCCTTGCTTTAGTGTCTCGTACTCTTAAGGATCCAGAGTCTCCTGGATCTATTGACGATGGAATGGAACAGTTGCGTTTCCAGCATCTGTGCAATGGTATACCCAGCAATCTCTTGAATCTCATCATATTGTGCGTGGTATTTTAAGTCTTCTTGGAGAACTTCCAGAAGACGAGACTGTCCGTTGCTGTCAACTGTCAATTCTTTCAACCGCGCTAAAATTTGTTCTGAAAAAATTTACCATTTTAATAATTATAATTATTATATGTTTTTTACCTGGTGCTTCCATCTTACTTTGAACTATTATTCTGATATGAAGTACGTCGGATTACTCGAATGTTCACCGAATTAATCATCAACAGTGTTTATCATCACTGGATGACAGTCGTGAAAGTGAACTATTATATGCAATTGAAATCTGAGTTAATACTTCCCAATGTAACACAATCAACTAACATCGACAGCGGCAACCCTGAACTCAACACTCAACATAAGCTTACACGGCAACCCTGAAGCAGCGATAACCGTTCATCGGCACATAGCACGAGAGTATAAAAGGCGAGCCACAGCCCCGAGAAGTCAGCATTCTACTCTTGGCATCTGTGCATCCAACATCAAATTTTGCGCTCTGTAGTAGCTGCATGTTTTGCTTTCTGTTATGGAAAACGAAGCTTTTGTACCTAAACCTACTAATGATAGGCCCGCCCCGGCAACAGGGAGATCCTCTCCCAAGTTCCGGCGTGGAAAACGAGGCGCTCCTTCAAGCGCACGTGGACAGGAAAGGTTCCGCAAACGCATTGGTGATGAATTCAATGCCAAGCGTGCGGCACGTTCTGCTGAGTGGGATGCACTACTTCCACCATTGGATGTAGCTTCTACTCATGCCATTGGCGTATCTCGTCAGTGTCAGCAGATCCGGGTGACAACCCGCGGTGTAGGATTTGCCGTGGCTGAGGCATACTCAGTCGCTGAACGGCAATTCCCGAACAAGTTACCTCCGATTTGTTCGGTTCATGCAGCATACCGCTGCAGCCTACTTCAGGTTCTGTACCAGAACCAGTTGGCCCGTACCACCGAGCCCGATCCAGCGTTGGAAACTATACCAGCATTGGACGAGTTCTTTCCTGAAGAAGTGACAAGTGTAATCTCCACTTGCCACTCCGCGTTCAATCTCGTTGCTAACATCATTAATGGTATTGGCTGGTCAGAACACAACCAGGGTCGAATTCTTCCCCAGGTTGTAGCCCACTCGACTTTAAAGAGTGGTTCGGCGTATGTTTTAACGCCCAAGACTTTGCGAAGCATCTGTACTGCGCTTCACAGCAGTCAAACTGATGCTGCGCACCGCCGCGAGTTTATAGCAGCGAATCCGATACCAGGGGCGATGTTTGACGATAATCTATTGTCAAATCTTGATGAAGTAGTCAAAAATCATTGGCCAAACAGGGTCACCGTCGCGCGGGATTTCCGCGCATTCGGTGCACTAGTGAGTCTTCTTGGAGGTAAGCTCCAACATTTAATCTCACCGGTGAGTTTCACGGGTAAGGGAGCCCCCCTTGCTTTAGTGTCTCGTACTCTTAAGGATCCAGAGTCTCCTGGATCTATTGACGATGGAATGGAACAGTTGCGTTTCCAGCATCTGTGCAATGGTATACCCAGCAATCTCTTGAATCTCATCATATTGTGCGTGGTATTTTAAGTCTTCTTGGAGAACTTCCAGAAGACGAGACTGTCCGTTGCTGTCAACTGTCAATTCTTTCAACCGCGCTAAAATTTGTTCTGAAAAAATTTACCATTTTAATAATTATAATTATTATATGTTTTTTACCTGGTGCTTCCATCTTACTTTGAACTATTATTCTGGTATGAAGTACGTCGGATTACTCGAATGTTCACCGAATTAATCATCAACAGTGTTTATCATCACTGGATGACAGTCGTGAAAGTGAACTATTATATGCAATTGAAATCTGAGTTAATACTTCCCAATGTAACACAATCAACTAACATCGACAGCGGCAACCCTGAACTCAACACTCAACATAAGCTTACACGGCAACCCTGAAGCAGCGATAACCGTTCATCGGCACATAGCACGAGAGTATAAAAGGCGAGCCACAGCCCCGAGAAGTCAGCATTCTACTCTTGGCATCTGTGCATCCAACATCAAATTTTGCGCTCTGTAGTAGCTGCATGTTTTGCTTTCTGTTATGGAAAACGAAGCTTTTGTACCTAAACCTACTAATGATAGGCCCGCCCCGGCAACAGGGAGATCCTCTCCCAAGTTCCGGCGTGGAAAACGAGGCGCTCCTTCAAGCGCACGTGGACAGGAAAGGTTCCGCAAACGCATTGGTGATGAATTCAATGCCAAGCGTGCGGCACGTTCTGCTGAGTGGGATGCACTACTTCCACCATTGGATGTAGCTTCTACTCATGCCATTGGCGTATCTCGTCAGTGTCAGCAGATCCGGGTGACAACCCGCGGTGTAGGATTTGCCGTGGCTGAGGCATACTCAGTCGCTGAACGGCAATTCCCGAACAAGTTACCTCCGATTTGTTCGGTTCATGCAGCATACCGCTGCAGCCTACTTCAGGTTCTGTACCAGAACCAGTTGGCCCGTACCACCGAGCCCGATCCAGCGTTGGAAACTATACCAGCATTGGACGAGTTCTTTCCTGAAGAAGTGACAAGTGTAATCTCCACTTGCCACTCCGCGTTCAATCTCGTTGCTAACATCATTAATGGTATTGGCTGGTCAGAACACAACCAGGGTCGAATTCTTCCCCAGGTTGTAGCCCACTCGACTTTAAAGAGTGGTTCGGCGTATGTTTTAACGCCCAAGACTTTGCGAAGCATCTGTACTGCGCTTCACAGCAGTCAAACTGATGCTGCGCACCGCCGCGAGTTTATAGCAGCGAATCCGATACCAGGGGCGATGTTTGACGATAATCTATTGTCAAATCTTGATGAAGTAGTCACAAATCATTGGCCAAACAGGGTCACCGTCGCGCGGGATTTCCGCGCATTCGGTGCACTAGTGAGTCTTCTTGGAGGTAAGCTCCAACATTTAATCTCACCGGTGAGTTTCACGGGTAAGGGAGCCCCCCTTGCTTTAGTGTCTCGTACTCTTAAGGATCCAGAGTCTCCTGGATCTATTGACGATGGAATGGAACAGTTGCGTTTCCAGCATCTGTGCAATGGTATACCCAGCAATCTCTTGAATCTCATCATATTGTGCGTGGTATTTTAAGTCTTCTTGGAGAACTTCCAGAAGACGAGACTGTCCGTTGCTGTCAACTGTCAATTCTTTCAACCGCGCTAAAATTTGTTCTGAAAAAATTTACCATTTTAATAATTATAATTATTATATGTTTTTTACCTGGTGCTTCCATCTTACTTTGAACTATTATTCTGGTATGAAGTACGTCGGATTACTCGAATGTTCACCGAATTAATCATCAACAGTGTTTATCATCACTGGATGACAGTCGTGAAAGTGAACTATTATATGCAATTGAAATCTGAGTTAATACTTCCCAATGTAACACAATCAACTAACATCGACAGCGGCAACCCTGAACTCAACACTCAACATAAGCTTACACGGCAACCCTGAAGCAGCGATAACCGTTCATCGGCACATAGCACGAGAGTATAAAAGGCGAGCCACAGCCCCGAGAAGTCAGCATTCTACTCTTGGCATCTGTGCATCCAACATCAAATTTTGCGCTCTGTAGTAGCTGCATGTTTTGCTTTCTGTTATGGAAAACGAAGCTTTTGTACCTAAACCTACTAATGATAGGCCCGCCCCGGCAACAAGGAGATCCTCTCCCAAGTTCCGGCGTGGAAAACGAGGCGCTCCTTCAAGCGCACGTGGACAGGAAAGGTTCCGCAAACGCATTGGTGATGAATTCAATGCCAAGCGTGCGGCACGTTCTGCTGAGTGGGATGCACTACTTCCACCATTGGATGTAGCTTCTACTCATGCCATTGGCGTATCTCGTCAGTGTCAGCAGATCCGGGTGACAACCCGCGGTGTAGGATTTGCCGTGGCTGAGGCATACTCAGTCGCTGAACGGCAATTCCCGAACAAGTTACCTCCGATTTGTTCGGTTCATGCAGCATACCGCTGCAGCCTACTTCAGGTTCTGTACCAGAACCAGTTGGCCCGTACCACCGAGCCCGATCCAGCGTTGGAAACTATACCAGCATTGGACGAGTTCTTTCCTGAAGAAGTGACAAGTGTAATCTCCACTTGCCACTCCGCGTTCAATCTCGTTGCTAACATCATTAATGGTATTGGCTGGTCAGAACACAACCAGGGTCGAATTCTTCCCCAGGTTGTAGCCCACTCGACTTTAAAGAGTGGTTCGGCGTATGTTTTAACGCCCAAGACTTTGCGAAGCATCTGTACTGCGCTTCACAGCAGTCAAACTGATGCTGCGCACCGCCGCGAGTTTATAGCAGCGAATCCGATACCAGGGGCGATGTTTGACGATAATCTATTGTCAAATCTTGATGAAGTAGTCAAAAATCATTGGCCAAACAGGGTCACCGTCGCGCGGGATTTCCGCGCATTCGGTGCACTAGTGAGTCTTCTTGGAGGTAAGCTCCAACATTTAATCTCACCGGTGAGTTTCACGGGTAAGGGAGCCCCCCTTGCTTTAGTGTCTCGTACTCTTAAGGATCCAGAGTCTCCTGGATCTATTGACGATGGAATGGAACAGTTGCGTTTCCAGCATCTGTGCAATGGTATACCCAGCAATCTCTTGAATCTCATCATATTGTGCGTGGTATTTTAAGTCTTCTTGGAGAACTTCCAGAAGACGAGACTGTCCGTTGCTGTCAACTGTCAATTCTTTCAACCGCGCTAAAATTTGTTCTGAAAAAATTTACCATTTTAATAATTATAATTATTATATGTTTTTTACCTGGTGCTTCCATCTTACTTTGAACTATTATTCTGGTATGAAGTACGTCGGATTACTCGAATGTTCACCGAATTAATCATCAACAGTGTTTATCATCACTGGATGACAGTCGTGAAAGTGAACTATTATATGCAATTGAAATCTGAGTTAATACTTCCCAATGTAACACAATCAACTAACATCGACAGCGGCAACCCTGAACTCAACACTCAACATAAGCTTACACGGCAACCCTGAAGCAGCGATAACCGTTCATCGGCACATAGCACGAGAGTATAAAAGGCGAGCCACAGCCCCGAGAAGTCAGCATTCTACTCTTGGCATCTGTGCATCCAACATCAAATTTTGCGCTCTGTAGTAGCTGCATGTTTTGCTTTCTGTTATGGAAAACGAAGCTTTTGTACCTAAACCTACTAATGATAGGCCCGCCCCGGCAACAGGGAGATCCTCTCCCAAGTTCCGGCGTGGAAAACGAGGCGCTCCTTCAAGCGCACGTGGACAGGAAAGGTTCCGCAAACGCATTGGTGATGAATTCAATGCCAAGCGTGCGGCACGTTCTGCTGAGTGGGATGCACTACTTCCACCATTGGATGTAGCTTCTACTCATGCCATTGGCGTATCTCGTCAGTGTCAGCAGATTCGGGTGACAACCCGCGGTGTAGGATTTGCCGTGGCTGAGGCATACTCAGTCGCTGAACGGCAATTCCCGAACAAGTTACCTCCGATTTGTTCGGTTCATGCAGCATACCGCTGCAGCCTACTTCAGGTTCTGTAACAGAACCAGTTGGCCCGTACCACCGAGCCCGATCCAGCGTTGGAAACTATACCAGCATTGGACGAGTTCTTTCCTGAAGAAGTGACAAGTGTAATCACCACTTGCCACTCCGCGTTCAATCTCGTTGCTAACATCATTAATGGTATTGGCTGGTCAGAACACAACCAGGGTCGAATTCTTCCCCAGGTTGTAGCCCACTCGACTTTAAAGAGTGGTTCGGCGTATGTTTTAACGCCCAAGACTTTGCGAAGCATCTGTACTGCGCTTCACAGCAGTCAAACTGATGCTGCGCTCCGCCGCGAGTTTATAGCAGCGAATCCGATACCAGGGGCGATGTTTGACGATAATCTATTGTCAAATCTTGATGAAGTAGTCCCAAATCATTGGCCAAACAGGGTCACCGTCGCGCGGGATTTCCGCGCATTCGGTGCACTAGTGAGTCTTCTTGGAGGTAAGCTCCAACATTTAATCTCACCGGTGAGTTTCACGGGTAAGGGAGCCCCCCTTGCTTTAGTGTCTCGTACTCTTAAGGATCCAGAGTCTCCTGGATCTATTGACGATGGAACAGTTGCGTTTCCAGCATCTGTGCAATGGTATACCCAGCAATCTCTTGAATCTCATTATATTGTGCGTGGTATTTTAAGTCTTCTTGGAGAACTTCCAGAAGACGAGACTGTCCGTTGCTGTCAACTGTCAATTCTTTCAACCGCGCTAAAATTTGTTCTGAAAAAATTTACCATTTTAATAATTATAATTATTATATGTTTTTTACCTGGTGCTTCCATCTTACTTTGAACTATTATTCTCGTATGAAGTGCGTCGGATTACTCGAATGTTCACCGAATTAATCATCAACAGTGTTTATCATCACTGGATGACAGTCGTGAAAGTGAACTATTATATGCAATTGAAATCTGAGTTAATACTTCCCAATGTAACACAATCAACTAACATCGACAGCGGCAACCCTGAACTCAACACTCAACATAAGCTTACACGGCAACCCTGAAGCAGCGATAACCGTTCATCGGCACATAGCACGAGAGTATACAAGGCGAGCCACAGCCCCGAGAAGTCAGCATTCTACTCTTGGCATCTGTGCATCCAACATCAAATTTTGCGCTCTGTAGTAGCTGCATGTTTTGCTTTCTGTTATGGAAAACGAAGCTTTTGTACCTAAACCTACTAATGATAGGCCCGCCCCGGCAACAGGGAGATCCTCTCCCAAGTTCCGGCGTGGAAAACGAGGCGCTCCTTCAAGCGCACGTGGACAGGAAAGGTTCCGCAAACGCATTGGTGATGAATTCAATGCAAAGCGTGCGGCACGTTCTGCTGAGTGGGATGCACTACTTCCACCATTGGATGTAGCTTCTACTCATGCCATTGGCGTATCTCGTCAGTGTCAGCAGATCCGGGTGACAACCCGCGGTGTAGGATTTGCCGTGGCTGAGGCATACTCAGTCGCTGAACGGCAATTCCCGAACAAGTTACCACCGATTTGTTCGGTTCATGCAGCATACCGCTGCAGCCTACTTCAGGTTCTGTACCAGAACCAGTTGGCCCGTACCACCGAGCCCGATCCAGCGTTGGAAACTATACCAGCATTGGACGAGTTCTTTCCTGAAGAAGTGACAAGTGTAATCTCCACTTGAAACTCCGCGTTCAATCTCGTTGCTAACATCATTAATGGTATTGGCTGGTCAGAACACAGCCAGGGTCGAATTCTTCCCCAGGTTGTAGCCCACTCGACTTTAAAGAGTGGTTCGGCGTATGTTTTAACGCCCAAGACTTTGCGAAGCATCTGTACTGCGCTTCACAGCAGTCAAACTGATGCTGCGCTCCGCCGCGAGTTTATAGCAGCGAATCCGATACCAGGGGCGATGTTTGACGATAATCTATTGTCAAATCTTGATGAAGTAGTCCCAAATCATTGGCCAAACAGGGTCACCGTCGCGCGGGATTTCCGCGCATTCGGTGCACTAGTGAGTCTTCTTGGAGGTAAGCTCCAACATTTAATCTCACCGGTGAGTTTCACGGGTAAGGGAGCCCCCCTTGCTTTAGTGTCTCGTACTCTTAAGGATCCAGAGTCTCCTGGATCTATTGACGATGGAATGGAACAGTTGCGTTTCCAGCATCTGTGCAATGGTATACCCAGCAATCTCTTGAATCTCATCATATTGTGCGTGGTATTTTAAGTCTTCTTGGAGAACTTCCAGAAGACGAGACTGTCCGTTGCTGTCAACTGTCAATTCTTTCAACCGCGCTAAAATTTGTTCTGAAAAAAATTGCAATTTACCATTTTAATAATTATAATTATTATATGTTTTTTACCTGGTGCTTCCATCTTACTTTGAACTATTATTCTCGTATGAAATGCGTCGGATTACTCGAATGTTCACCGAATTAATCATCAACAGTGTTTATCATCACTGGATGACAGTCGTGAAAGTGAACTATTACATATATGCAAAAACAGAACATAAGACACTAAATCATTGAACATAATCGCTCTATGCATTGACTATACGACTCGGGTCGTTCGTGATTCTTGTGTTAGTGCATTTTCTTAAGAATCAGCTGAGACTGTTTATTTACTTATTTCATAATCTTGTGAAGAGTGACTTCGAATTAGAGTGATTCTTGATTTTGAGTGCAATTTGTGTCTGAGTGATATTTCAGCTGTCACTTATTGTGCTTTAATTTTGCGTACACTTAGGCGCGTTACAAAAACATTTTATCTTTTGACTTTTATACCCGCGCAGGGTTGAGTTGGCAGTATCGAACATTAGAACTTCGATTTTTTTTTTCTTACAAAACTTATTTTTTTTTGGAAATGGAGTGTGCAACAAAATGTGGCCAGTCAATTGCTCCCATCATCGCCTGTGCTGGCATATGTGGTCGGCGTTATCATCCGAACTGTACCGATATCGCAGGTTCAATAGTCGATATTTTATCAAAAAACAATGGGTTGCGGTGGTTTTGCCCTGAATGCAGATCAAATAGCAACAATTTATCCCATCAACAGCTCTTAGACGATTTCCGTAGAGAACTTGACGTACTACGAGCAAAATTTAAGGCATTGCAGCAAAAATTGTGCCCCGACAACAGCCACAAAAATATTGTTGCGTCAGTACCAGGACTTGCAACTGCGTCTTCATCTGAGGGCGTCATCAAGAGATCACGTGCTAAGATCACTCCAACTGATAACAACGAGCCTGCTGCATCTTGCTCATCTGACACCTCTGTTCTCAGTTCTCAATCGTACAACTCATCTGCAACTTCAAATCTGGTCGTTCCTTTATCCGTTGTAGCTGCGCCATCCGCCGTTAACGACCTTCGAGTGTGTACTCCTCCCAAGCAATTGTTTGTGTCAAGACTAGCGTACGACACTACGGAAGCTGAAGTAAAACAGTATGTCATCAACAAGCTGGGATTTGATCCTCCTATTTTCATCTGTAAGAAGCTTACCAAGGATAATATTCCAAACAGGATTGTTTCGTCATTTAAACTTACTTTGCCGAATGATCTATCGTCGCCTTGTGAATCCTCCTTTTGGCCTGCTGGTGTTTTAATAAAAGGATTTACTAGGCGAAATTTTCCGAAACGACGGTCAACAAGAACCCCAAAATAAATATAAATACCTTTACTAATTTCACACTTTACTACCAAAATGTACGAGGGTTACGTACCAAACTCCAATATCTTAATCTTTCTTCTTTATCATTCAACCATGACATCATTTGTTTGACGGAGACTTGGCTTAACTCTTCTATAAATAGTGGTGAAATTCTGGAGGGGTGTGTTACCTTCCGTTGTGATAGAAACCTTGATCTTCTAGGACTTTCTACTGGAGGCGGATCGCTAATTGCTGTTCGTGATCATATCCAATGTGTGCTTGTCTCTACTTCTCATTCTAAACCTTATGATTGTGTAATCGTAAAAATTAATTCTGTTTCTACACCGTTATTAGTTGCCTGTGTGTATGTTCCTTGTAATTCTTCTTTAGATGTTTATGAGAGTCTCTTTAGTCATTTATCAGATACCATGAACGTAAGTTTCCCTAATTCATACTTAATAGTTTGTGGGGACTTTAATCTTCCTAGCATTAAGTGGCCTAATAGTTCAGGTCTCCCTCTAGCATCTACTTCCTTGGCTCTTTTTAGGTCTCTGTCAGCCTTTATGCAATCGTGTAACCTTCTCCAATTCAAACTTCATGGGTCGTATCCTCGACCTTCAGTTTAGTAACATTCCTTTGGGTGGGTTTTCATCATCCACGCGTACATCTGGATACGTACCTTGTGATCCTTATCACCCGGCTATCGCCAATGAGATCAACATTAACTTATCCCCTTATCGTTCTAAGGTTATGCGTCATAGATTCAATTTTAGAAAAGCAAATTATGTAGCAATTAATGAGAAATTGAATCAAATGAATTGGTACTTTATTTTAAAAGACCTTGATTGCGAAACAGCTGTAGCTACTTTCTATACTATTTTACATAACATCTTATATGAATACGTCCCAATATCTAATTTAAAGCTTCGAAAAGGTCCGATTTGGTTTACACCTCAGATTCGAAACTTGATTCTAAAAAAGAAGCGACTTCACACTCGTTTGAAACGTTATGGACACCAATCCGACCGCATAATGTTTCGCTGCCTTAGATCGAGGATCAAAAGGCTAATCTCACTTGCTCGGTCTGTCTATATTAAGACTGTTGAGGACAGTCTGAGGAACAATGAGAGTAAAATATTTTGGTCCTATGTAAAAAACTTGAGATCTTCTTCAAATCAGCCTTCCATTCTCACCTTCAACAATATAAGCGCAGATAACCCTTCTGAAATGTGTGAGCTTTTTGCCACATTTTTTGCCAGTACTTTTAAAACATCTTCATTAACTTGTCCTCCTGTTGTACCTCAAGAAATGGACAATTTAAATTTACCACCTCTCATTTTACCATCCTATGTTGAATTACTTATATCTTCTTTTAAAACTAATTCTTCTTCATGACCTGATGGAATCCCAATTTCGTTTTTAAAAGAAACACAATTTTCCATATCTAAACCTCTCGCCATTTTATTTAGTAAAAGCCTACATGAAGGTGTTTTCCCAACTCAGTGGAAATCGTCGTATGTGGTTCCCATGCCGAAAAAGGGCGATCCTAATTCTGTGTCTACCTATAGGCCTATCTCTCTTCTGTCATCCTTTTCGAAACTTCTTGAAAAGATTGTATATAAGTTCATTCATGAACATTTTAGTTATCTTATTAAGGATCAACAACATGGATTCTCCAAAAACAAATCCGTTGTCACCAACTTAGTTGAACTTGTTAATTTTGTGTCAAAATCCTTCAATAAGCACTTGGACGTACATGTAATTTATACAGACTTCGCAAAAGCATTTGACACCGTCAACCACCAAATTCTTCTTAATAAATTAACTGCATTGGGATTCCCATCTTACCTTATTGTATGGCTCTTCTCTTATCTTAATGATCGCTCATCTAGAGTTGTTTTCCAAAATTTAACCTCTTCCGAATTTTGTCCATCATCAGGTGTGCCACAAGGATCTATTTTAGGTCCCCTTCTTTTTTTACTTTTTTTAAACGATCTACCATCTTGTCTTAACTGTCACTCTCTCTTTTACGCCGATGATAGCAAACTATTTTCAGCTATTTCATCTATTTCTGATTGTATAGCTTTGCAATCCGATTTGGATAGCTTTACGTCCTGGTGTATCTCTAACGAGCTGGATCTTAATATTTAAAAGTGCTCCGTTATGGTATATTCGCTGAAATCTACTCCTTTCATTTTTCAATACCAAATTAACTCCATTCCCCTCCAATGTGTTTCTACGGTTACAGATCTAGGGGTTGTTTTTGATTGTAAATTACGTTTTACTGATCACTACTCGTCGATTATTAGCAAATCGTCGAAACTAGCTGGGTTCGTTTTACGGTGCTCCTCTAGCTTTCAATCTATTAATACTTGTGTGAACTTATTTGTGACACTAGTACGCAGCATATTAGAATTCGCCTCGGTAGTTTGGTCTCCTTATTCTTCTGTTTCTCGTGATGCATTAGAAAAAGTTCAGAGAAAGCTTTCTAGAACCTTATTGTTTAAATATAACTTGGCTTATAGGCCTTATCAAGATCGGCTTAATTTCCTAAATCTACCATCACTAAGCAAAAGAAGAGACTGTCTTGACCAGTGTTTCCTTTACAGGTTATGCAAGGGTCTTACTACTTCATCACTCATAGAAGATATAAAATATCGGTTTCCATCTTACAACACTCGATCAGTTGCAATTTTCAATCCTCCTCAATCTTCACTCTCTATTTATAAAAACTCTCCGTTACTTACAGCTATGAGAAACTACGACCGATTGGAGATTGGTCCGTTGCCTTCTTCTTTTTTTTCTCTAAAAAGCACCTTGCTACAAAAACTTTAATTATTTTTCATTTAAGTTTTTGAATTTTAATTGTTTTTTTATTATTTTAACTTTTAGAATTGTAGTTTGAACTTATTTTTTTTTTCTTTTCTTTGTTTTTTTTTTTTTCTTTACTTTTATAAGTTTATTTTTCCTTTATACTTATTTTCCTTACTTTGAATTCTTTACATTACATGTTTTGGGAATTTATTCCCGTTTTGTAATATTAAGTATTAAATCACTGGAACACTAGGAACGAGAGCCGAATAGCCATAGTCCACGCTGCATCGGATGCTACCATCCGGACAGCGTGTTTGACGATTGTTGTCATTGGTCATACATATTATAATTATATCAATATTCCATTGTAATTGTTGTTTTTGAATAGTTGGTTATGAATAAAATATCAGAATTATTGACTACATTGTTTTCACTTTGGAAGAATCTACGAATAGAGTAATAATCATCGAGGGTTGACGTTACACCAAGAATTAAATTTTAATAAAAAAAGTTTCAAAAATCGTGTAATACCATTGCTTGGATTAAAATTTAGTACAAGATTTTTCTGTGTGTAGGAACGTTTCTTCGTAAAGCAGTTTAATAATACCCACGCTAAAATATTGAGACTATTAACTGATAATGGGGAGGAATTAGAGCACCCCTATTTCAAGGAGTGTCTAAATAGTAAATTTCGCAATTTATGCATTGAGTTGCAATCGTAATTGGAGGAAACTTCTTTTCACTTAGATTTATCCCAACAGGAAAACTCCGTTGTAGGTGAGGTGGAGGTGAAACTTCCTGGAATTGAGTTGCCTGTTTTCACTGGTGACTATAGTGATTGGGTTTCTTTTAAGGACCTGTTTAGATCGCTGATCATTAATAAGGAAAGTTTGAGTAAAGTCGAAAAACTTCACTATTTGAAGTGTAGCTTGAAAGGTGAGGCCTCTCAATTGATAAACGCATACAAAGTAACCGACAATAATTTTGATTTGGCATGGAAAACATTAGTCGAAAGGTTTCAAGCCCTCTATCTGCCGCATCATCATGTTTGCAAGGAGAGCTCGACTACGAAAACGAGGGTTGTGTTTGACGCTTCTCGAAAAACAACCTCAGGTGTCTCCTTAAATGAAGTTCTGCCCACGGGATCAGTTTCAAATGATGTGCTTGCAGTAGTCTTAAGATGGAGACTTTTTAAATTTGCTTTTGTCGCAGACATCGAGAAGATGTGTACATATTTCACATTACATACATACTCATGTATTAGATTTATATTAGATTTAACCTTGAACTTGAATAACGTTTCAATCGTTCGATACAAGGTTTCAAGGAAAGTCATATTAGAAATAGCGTTTACTTGAATTGTTGACCCCATCCGGGAACATACCTTTTGATATACTTTTGAATTGTATTTTTGACCTCATACGGGAATTCCACACTTTTATTCGTTTTCGCTATTAACTTGTATTTTTTATTTGATCGTTTTTGAACTCTTTTAACATTTTTGTAAATTGTACCTTTCGAAGAATAGACTATTTTCAAACTTATGTTTCGCGAGTTATTATTGAATGGTCCGTCGAGTTTTCGCCCCTTTTGAATCCTATCCCAATCATTTTTGGTCCGTCGAGCCGGATTCGGCAAAGTCGAAATAAATTTGGAATGATGTAATTCGTGAAACAAAGTTTCGTTGCAAATCGCTATACGACACGGCGCGGCGCGTGTGTTACATACATACTTCATTATGTGCCTAAATTGAAATCATCTTAAAACAAAATGTTGTGCAAATCCAATAATGTGTGGTTGTATTGTTGGCGCGTGTCGCTATGTAGTGCGATCTGGAGAAAGGGGCACAATTGGTACAGTGGAATTTTCAGTCTTCGCCTGCGCCTGATTGCGAATCATGATTGCTACGCGTTTTGCTATATCTAGCAAAATTTACGATTTGGATGAAAGACACGAAGACGATGACAGCGATGTACGAGTATTGCGACGATGCTGACGACGACCATACATGACACAAAATAAGCGAAATGATCTTTAGATAAGTATACGACTATGCGATCCGAGGTGTGCGTGATACTTTGTGTATTGTTTTACTTTTCAGGAACTCTCGGTCGGAACGATGATGTGGCCAGGACGATGAAATGGGAGGACGATAGCGATTTGCCGTGACGCTGACGATTTAGATGCGAGGACGATTGGCAGATGATCAATTGCGATTAAAAGTCGAGAGGAGAATTCCGAACAAGATGTTTCTACAAATTAAAGTTCAGCCTGAAGATAGAGATTTTCAACGAATTCTTTGACGATCTCATCCTAAAAAGAATACATATTATGGATTACCGACTGAATAGCGTCACATTTGGGCTAACAAGTGCGCCATTCTTAGCTATTTGTTCATTGAGGCAATTGGCTAAAGACGGTGCGACCACGTGCCCAAAGGGTGGTTTCAGATTGTAAGACGATACCGGACGGGTAAACTTGCACGACAAGACCCATCGTATGATCATTTCACACTATCCGATCAAAACACGGACGGGCGAACGATAATGATAAAGCAAGTATATATATATCTTTTTCAGTTGTGGCATAACTGCGGACCCTTAGCTATGCAGGAGGGGGCTCATAGGTTGAACGGCTCAAGCCAATTCCTATGTCCTCTGCGGGGCGTTACTTTCCCGCATTATCCGAGTAAAACCCCTGTGGTGTGGGGGCAGAATAAACCTCAGTGTTCCTGGCTTGTCGTATAAGGCGACTTAAAGGATAGGATGTGTATGCCAGCAACTTGCGCATCTGAAAATTAATTATGCTAACGAAACGTCTACTAGGCCTCGGATTAGGACTGACTTACCGGTTACGACTTTTGGCTTTCGCACAATGACAAAGATTGGATTCTGGAACGTGTGTACTCTCTTGGACAATGGTTCAGAGGGCCCACAAAACGCACGATTTCTTCAAATAGAGAGTGAGTTTTAGACGATACAAACTCAATATCTTGGGTCTGAGCGAAATTAGATGGTTGAATAGTGGGGAATATTTTTCTCCTACTCGTAGCACGGTATTATTGTATTCCGGAAAAGCTTCTGGCAGTTCTCGGGAATCAGGCGTTGGGCTCTTATTAACCAGAGCAGCTCATAGCAGTCTGATTAGCTGGGAACCAGTTTCTGATAGAATTATGACCGCCAGGTTCCGTACTAAAATGAGAAACATTACAATAATTCAATGTTACGCTCCAACTGAACCTGATAGCGCCGAAGCGAAGGACTCTTTTTACGAACAATTGAACACCATCCAGTGTAAAACACCTAAGGGCGACATGGTAGTGGTGATGGGAGATTTAAATGCTAAGGTTGGTGCCGACAACGATGGACTGAGACACGTGATGGGGAGACACGGTCTGGGTAACCGGAACGATAACGGTGAGAGGTTTGTAGAGTTCTGTAGCTTCCACCGCCTCGTCATTGGTGGAACTATGTTCGAGCATAAGAATTGCCATAAGATCACCTGGACGTCTGTTGATCGATACCGAACAGAGAATCAAATCGACCATTTTGCCATTTCTAGCAGATTTAGAAGTTGCCTTCTGGATGTCCGTAATAAGAGAGGTGCTGACGCAGGTATGGGAAGAGACCACCATCTGATGGTTGCAAATGTTCGTTTGCGGATTGCTTCCGTGCAATCTCGGCGTGATTCTTCGTCCCGGCATCGTAAGTTCGACACCGCTAAATTAAAACATCCAGCTGTAGCTCAACAGTTTAACGATCACCTTGCGCAGAAAACATCTGTAATTATTAGTCACCCAGTTGATGACTTAAATGCTCATTGGGATGTAATAAAAAATGCGTATTTGGAGAGCGCTGAGACCGTTCTTGGGCCAAATCCGGCCTCCCGGCCAAAGCCTTGGATG
Organism: Microchrysa polita; assembly: GCA_949715475.1. NCBI lineage: Eukaryota > Metazoa > Arthropoda > Insecta > Diptera > Stratiomyidae > Microchrysa > Microchrysa polita. The sequence continues at coordinate 30,943,711 of OX454420.1, read as the reverse complement.
TCGGACGCAACATGGCAGCGGATTGTCGAACGGAAAGAGCTTAGGGTGAGTCTAGCGTCGGCAACAGAAGAGAATCGTAACAACATTGAGCTCCTGTACCGTTCGAAAGCTCGGGAAGTCCGACGTAGTGTACGCCGTGACAAAAGAGTGTATACCAACTCTCTTCTTGCTACGGCAGAGGAAGCTGCACGGAATAATGATTTAAATACCGTTTACAATGTCATCAAGGAGTGTAAAGGTGGCCGTAGCTCCTATCAACACCCGGTGAAAGATAGTGATGGAAGGCTACTTATCCATACCGACGATCAGTTGAGGCGATGGAAAGAGCACTTCGCTGTAGTTTTAAATAGAGTGACTGATGGCGAAGTCCCCCCTCATATTGATAATTTAGCTTCCCGTCAGAACGTAGGTATACGATCAACTCCCCCAACGAAACAAGAAATTGTGGACGCAATTATTGCACTAAAACGTGGCAAGGCTGCCGGGCTCGATGGAATTCCAGCCGAACTTTACCAAGCAACACCGGGCTTAACAGCGGAGTTGTTGCACCCTCTTATTGGTAGAGCGTGGGATATAGAATCTTTTCCCACTGAATGGAAGGATGGTTTGATTGTCAAACTTCCAAAAAAGGGTAGTCTTACAGAATGCAATAATTGGAGGGGTATTTGTGTGCTTCCTGCTGTTGCCAAAATAATAGCTAGGATAATCTTGGAGAGAATCAAGCTCCACTTAGAAAGCAAAATTGATGAAGAGCAGGCTGGGTTTCGATCTGGGTTTTCTTGCGTGGACCACATCAACACCTTGCGGATTGTAATTGAGCAATGCGTCGAATATAGATCTCCGTTGCACATGCTCTTTGTTGATTTTGAGAAGGCTTTCGACAGTGTGAACCGAGAATTTATCTGGGCGGCCTTGCGCAAGAGGGGTGTTCCAGAGAAAATAGTGGCTATAATTAGGGCAACATACGTCGATGCAAAATGTCGCGTACTCCATAAAGGTAAGGTGTCTGAGGGTTTCGAAGTTCATAGCGGTGTCAGGCAGGGTTGCATCCTATCACCCATCCTGTTTCTTTTGGTGATTGGTGATGTGCTCCATGTAGCTTTGCCAGAAGAACGTAACCGTGGCATCCAGTGGACTCTGAAATCCCACTTACAACATTTGGACTATGCTGATGACATTTGTCTACTCTCGCATAAGATCATGGATCTGAGTGAAATGGCTCTGGATCTCGAGAGAAAGGCAAATGTTGTCGGGCTAAAGATTAATACCAGCAAGACCAAAATCCTTAGCCTGACTGAGAATCCCACTCTCCCCATAAGTATCAATGGACAACTTGTTGAACAGGTAGACGAATTTGTCTATTTAGGTAGCACTGTTGCTATTGATGGTGGCACAGATCAAGATGTCGTTCGCCGCATTAACCGTGCCAAGTCTTCCTTCGGCATGTTGTCCAAACTCTGGCAAAGCAGTTATCTCAGTGTTAAAACTAAACTGGGGCTGTTTCGCTCCCTGATACTTTCAGTGCTCCTATACGGCAGCAGCACTTGGAAAGTTTCCGTTGCAGTTACCAAGAAGCTGCAAACTTTCGTTAACACCTGTCTTCGCCGAATCTTAAGAATTTTTTGGCCCGAAAGAATTTCGAATGAAGATCTTCTTCGGCGTACGGGTCAAATACCTATCGATGAATTGATTCGCAGACGAAAGTGGCAGTGGATTGGTCATACGTTGCGGAAGGGTGATAACTGCATTGCTGGTCGCGCTATGCGATGGAACCCCTTATCACAACGTGGACGACAAAGGGGTCGCCCTAAAATCACGTGGCGCAGATCTGTGGATAAGGAATGTGCGTCTTTGAGAAAGAACTGGGGTGAAATACGTTACATGGCCAGAAACCGTACGCGATGGCGAGTAGGTGTAGTAGACGCGCTATGCCCCACAAGGGGTTAAGGCAACTTAGTAAGTATAAATGAGGCCATGCACGCTTCAAAGTTAGTGTTGAATGAATTGTCAACAGAGCCAGACCAAAATGAGAGTAAAGCAGCTGGCCGCGTTATTTGGGTTCATCCAATAAATAAAAAAAGGAACCAGTTTGGACTGTTTCATGTGTCATTCATAACTACATCACGGCAACTCCGTTGTTTGTCATTGCATTGATATATGTATCTTATATGTATTTGTTCAATATAGCATCACTGCGTAGGCAGTCTACGTCGACCTGTCGAAGGATAAAGATCTTGTCACTCTCATAGTTTCCGTTTTTCATTCGAGATCTCCTGACAATAATCAGAAGTGGGATATTATATCCTTTCCCTGTTGTGCGCGGTATCGTTTTGGCCAAGTTGGTGTAGTAATGGCGACGTGCGAATTGACGGTGGCGGAATTACGCGAAAAGCTACGCGAAGCCGGGTTACCTGTGTCGGGCGCGAAGGACGAGTTGATCGCGCGTTTGCGGGACCATGATGGCGACGCGGAACAATTTCACGACATCGGAGCCGATGGAAATGGATCGTTGGAGGTGGTTGAAAAGCTGAAAGGTGATGTAGGGAGTTTGCAGAGGCAAATGACGGCCCTAACACAACAGCTAACCTCCGCCATCGAAGCCATGAAATCGCCAGAAAATGTCCCAAAGGAGCACCCCAAACTGGCGGCCGAAGGCGCCGCATTCGCATCGACATCGCAGGCAACACCAACACCACCAAACATGTATACGTTGCGTCGCTCGCAACATCTCAGCAACAAACTGCAACATGGAACAGTGGAACGTTCCAATATGTCACAACCGGGCATCATGTGGCCGACGTGATGGCACTTGTACCCGAATTTGATCCATGTTATAGTGACATGACGTCATCACATTTCATAGACCGAGTGGACCAGCTGAGAAGCTGTAATGGTTGGGATGAACGCGTGATACTGCTGACTGTCATTCCGAAATTGAAATGCACTGCTAAGTTGTGGGCCGATGCACAGCCGCCATTCCGGAAGTGGAATGAGTTTTGCATGGCTCTTCTATCAGATTTCCCTCTGCGTACAATCGCCGCCGACGCGCATATAAAATTAATGCATTCGAAAAACGGAACGTCAGAGTCGATGGTGGAGTATTATTACCGGATGTTGTCGATTGGACGGCACGGAGGCGTCGACGACCAGTCATTGATCCGGTATATGATCAATGGACTGACGGATGTTAGTCTGAGGAAAATACTGTCAGTAATGTACTTTCCGCGCTGTGCCGACCTGCTACAGTCATTCTCGGGCGTTGACTCACATCATTTTGGTGAAAGTAAATATGGTGTCGCGCCGTCGTGTCAACCCGATATCAAAAACAATTTCGTTCAGAAAGTGACACCTAACGATAAGGGTGGACCGGTGTGCTTTAATTGTCGAGATCGGGGGCATATTTCACGAGAATGCCCAAAACCGTCGCGGAAACTTCAAAATTCTCATTTCTGAGAAGGCACATTGCGGATCGGTGCATCGGTGAGGTGAAACCGTGCAACAAAACAATGGTCGGGTTCGCCGGTGGCCGCGTTGAGTGTCGCGAGACAAAAACAATGACAGTGACAATCGATGCGCATCAATTTCAATGTGATTTCATTCTGATTGACGACTCGGTGTCAATGTATGACGTAATTATTGGAACTGAATTGCTCTGGCGTGAGCGTATAATACTAGATAAAGGCGAGAGTTACATTGCGCGCGCGGAATGTGAAAATATAAACAGTACATTAACTGAACGTGAACGCCAACGCGTTGTGGCATTGCTTTGCGAATATCGTGGGTGTTTTGGAGAGGGACTAAAGTCTCTCGGGAGATGTATTGCATTAAAGGTGAACATTAAACTGGTATCCGAAAAGCCAGTGGTGCATAAAAACCCGTACCGCGTACCAATCCTCAAACAAAAAGTAGTCGAGGGCATTGTGAACGAGCTGCTAGAACTCGATATAATCCGCCCGTCGACATCGTTATACTCGTCGCCGATCGTTTTGGTGCGGAAATCAAACGGGGAAGATAGGCTCTGTGTCAACTTCCGTGAGTTAAACGCGATCACCCAGAAAGAGCCGTGGTCTATGCCCGTCGTCGATAACGTTCTGTCAACGCTGACTGGTAAAAAGTATTTTACGGTCCTCGACATGATGTCCGGCTACTATCAGTTGGAGATCGAGGAAGAGGCCAAACAGTGCACCGCGTTTGTAACTCATCATGGCCATTTCGAGTTTAACCGGATGCCGTTTGGGCTTCGAAATGCCCCGAGCAATTTCCAACGGCTTATGGCGAGGCTAATAGTACCTATGGCTGGCAAGGCTATCAGTTATGTCGACGAGGTTATTATACCGCCCAAGACCGCGGAGCAGGGACTTGAATACTTGACGGAGTTCCTAGAAATAGTCAAACGGGAGGGATTGACGCTGCGAAATTCCAAGTGTTCATTTTTCATGAATACTATCGAGTTTCTTGGACACGAAGTATCTGCTGAAGGAGTCAGATCAGGAAAGGCGAAAACGTTAGCGGTTCAACAGTTCCGGAGTCCGACAAACGTCACCGAGGTCAGACGTTTTCTTGGGCTCTCTGGCTTCACAATCACAATGGCAATGATTTAAAAGTTATCTTCTATTCGGACAATTGTGCAGGGCAACACAAAAATAAATTTGTATTGGTCATACTCAAAACGAAGGTGATAACGTCCATTCTTTAATTGAAAAAAACATCAAACGATCCCTTAAGTCAGGCCCAATTTAAACACCAAATGATTACGTCTGCATAGCCAAAGCTGCTAAGAAACAAGGACCACCGTACAATCTTGTCGAAATGAGCTACGACGATTTCTTCGACTTAAAAAAAAAATGAATTCTGAAACTGGCTTTAATTTGGGAATAGATACATCTGGCCAAGTTGTTCGATTTTCGGATGCAGCTATATTTAAAGTAAAAAGACAGTATCCTGATAAATTCTACTACAAAATTTCTTATTCAGAATCCGAATTTAGAGAGGTGAATTTGATGAAGCAATCGAGAAGGTCAGTCACTTTCAAAGTTGTTAAATTAAAAAATGTTTACGAAAATCCAATACAAATTCAAAAGAAAAAGCTCTATTATAATTTTCACTATTTTTTCAAATGCGATTTTCTCGATATTACTCAGTTATAAGATGTGCCATTATAGCATTCCGTGAGCGATATATTTAGTGAGGCCGCCGCCTGAGAGTAGGTTTTTTTTTAATTTGGAAAAAAAAAACAGGATAAAACCGTGAATAGATAGATTTTAAGTTTTACTAAGTGATAGTGTTCTTTTTAAAACCCGGCCAGTAACGTAACTTTTAGTGTTTAAGCTTCAAGATCCGCACTCTATTCGCGCTTGGCGCAGTAATTTTTGTGGTGAAGTGTGGTGGTAAATCTAAAGCGCGTGGCGCCCCACGGCCCGCTCCACAGCGAACCGGCACCCATCACACTACGGGCGGTTAAAATCGCGATCATAATTTTGCAGCATAACGCTTTTTTGTAACAGTAGTCTGTCATTTTGGTCCAATTGCAACAACAGATTATTGTTAAATGAAACTTGTAAGGGTAGTATTACGTGCTAGCTGTACGACTATCATTCGTACAATGTGTAGGCTTGCATTACCGCACTACTGCCACTGTGCATACGAACGATCGGATGATGCTATCGTAGGTCCGGTTCGTACAATCGTATCACGATTGTTTTTCTTTCGTAAGACGCGTTCTTACAATGTGAAATGCACAATGCTTGTCTGCCGGCCACTATAAAAGCTCGCGCCGTCCGTTTGTTAGCCGTCCGGTTTCTCTTGCACTGTGAACCACCCCTTGTAACGTTGTATTAAACAACGATGTCCTCTCGGGAGGAAATACTAGCGAGGAGACTAAGGCCAAAATAGAGAAACTGATCCAGCTGATGACTTCCGGAGGGTTCCATCTACGGAAGTGGATATCTAATGACATTGCGTTATTGAGAGACATCCCAGCCGAAAATGTCGAAATCGAAAACGTCCATGATTAACATTTTGAAAAGGGACATACATCTTTAGGTGTAATGTGGCATCCCATATCAGATCTCATTGCTTATCGCTATACAATCTGGGTGAGTCTCATGACTCTTTTTAAAAAGATTTCCCATAAAGGATTTCCCATTAATTTAAAAAAAATGAATTTGAATTAAAGCGATATATGTTTAAAAGCAAATGATTATATTTAATAGGAATTTAACTCGATTTCAAAGTGATATCGATTGAATTTTAAGGGACGTTATTTTACTGGGTGTACAGTTTACGCCAAAAAGAATTAAAAGAAACGTCAATAGCTAGTTTCTTGGACAGCTGGCCTAAATTAACTGACGCACCTGATTTGGTCACTTTTAAAGATCAATAAATCCACTTCGGAACAATTTACTTTTACAAATTTTCAAATAAATATACACTGCCTGTCATAACAATAGCCGCACCATAAGACAGACTGATCCTTGGAAATTGAAAGAGAGCACAGTTATTCCACATATTATATACTTAGTGCATATTAAAAAGACAAATAGTTCCACAAAAAATTTCCTTTTATTTCATACCGTTATTCTTCTATAAAGGAATATCTAAATTTCCGGTCCGTCACAACTATAGCCGCACTTGGAATCAGTATAGTAAAAACTGTTAAAAAAAGCCTAAATTAAGGAAATTCATAACGGGAAAAATCTTTTTAAATCAAATTGACTCTGAGGAATTATTTTGTTTATTTCTCAATAAATCATTATAACTGTTTTTCAAGATTTTTGCTTATTGACTTCTCAGTATCAATAACCATTTCTTTTACATAGAAAACTGTTTGAGATTGTATTTATTTTATGAATTTGACGTAATAATGTTTCCTAAAGATTTCCTGTCTAATTTTGATAAAGGAGGGGCGACCTCCGTAACATTTGTTTCATTAGAACCTTCTTGAAGTGCAATGATTGGCGAGAGATTATGCAATCTCTTGTTAGAAAGTCCGTTATGTGCCATGTCTTCTGTATTAAAATGAAAACAGTTTATCGTTAGGATATTCCAGAGAAGATTTTACTGTATTAGAGGTTGTTACATCAACTTTTAAACACATTGGCAACCCTGCTTAACACTATTAACGAACTCTGTCCAAAATTTGTATTGAGATCTATGAAAATCTGGCAAGTGCGCATTAAAAGTATTGGACAGGATAGTCTACCTATAGAATACTTGATTTCGTCACTTCCAGCATAGGAAAAACTTCATAGGATTGTCCTGACGATAAACTGCTTCCATTTTATACAGCAGATAGGACACATAACGGATTTTAAAGCAAGAGATTGCATCAACTCTTACCAGTCGTAGTACTTAAAGTTGGTTGCAATGTTTCAAATGTTCGAGAGGAACCTCCCATTGATCCAAATGAGACAGGAAACCTTCGAGAAACATTATAACGTAAAATTTAGTCAAAAAAAACACGAGTTCAGACAGTTTTCTATGTAAAAGCAGCGATTGACTATGCTAACAAGCTAATAAGCCTAAAACTCGAAAAACTGTTAAAATGATTTCGTCAAAACATAAACAAAACAATCTCCCAGAGTCTATTTTATCCGAAAAGGATCTCTCCCGTTATTAATTCACTCAATCTCTGCTTTTTAATCAGTTTTTGCTATAATAATTCCAAGTGCGGCTATAGTTATGACAGACCGGAAATTTAGTTTTTCCTTTATAGAGAAATAACGGTTTGAAATAGAAGGAAACTTTTTGTGAAATTATTTGTGTTTGAAGTATCCCTTTTGCTTATGGTATGTAGAATAACTGTGCTCTCTTTAAATTTTCAAGGATCAGTCCGTCTTATGGTGCGGCTATTGTTATGACAGGCAGTGTATATTTTAAATTGAAGTATTTCACTAAGGAGAAAAACATTTAAAAAATTCGGCTTCTAAAAATGTATTTACTGTGAGCAAAAAATGCTCAAATTTAGGTATTTTATTATTTTGGTAAGCGTATATTGAATATAATTTCTAATGATGTATATATAATTTCTAATGATGTATTATATTATACATATATACATATATAGCTGCTGTTGATTTTATGTTAGCGAGATTGTTGAAAAGGCGACAATACTAGATTCCCTGGAAAGTTTTGTTTCGTTCTCTACAATTCAACCGTTTATGATCACAGTAGGTTCTAGCGTTACAGTTTGTATATATTGTATTTTTGTTGAGTGTTTAGATATTTGCTTTAAAATATTCCAAGTAATATCTTTCGAATAGCTAAAAGCGTGCAAGATCGTTTGGCTTTTTATTCAGAGATTTTTCTATGGTATTGCAACCGTGTTTGATATTAAATCTGCAAGTGTTACGTCAGTTTTAAATTTTATGAGTAACTAAACAAAGTTTGTTTATCAACATGTACATCTGCTTTAAATATTTGAAAAAATATCCTACATCAGTAATCGTGCTACAACACCTTAAGTATTTGTTATCCCGCCCACTAAGCTATAGGTTTAACTATTATCATCACTTTTATGTATGGTATTAGAGTAAGGTTAAGAGCGCATCCACTCTGACCAACTTGCTGCCAGCAACAGATCAACACCTTCAATGTAGCGAAGACACCAACCAATACACAAACTACAGCTGCGCCGACGGTCACTATACTAATCAAGACATAGTTTCGCTAGTTGCCGCTAGGCTGTTGATGGCGGCCGGACAGACTATAAAAGCAAATGTCAAACCACGCGGAGGCTCTCTTTCTTTTTTTTCTTCTGGCGGTGGTAATCTTGTTTTCAGCGGACCTGGGAGGTCTAACGAGTTCACAGGGAGCGTGTGTCGGTGAGGACGAACTACCCAGCTACGTGGTTCGATTTAAGTGGTCGCGCCAGGGCAGTGCCCGCGTAAGGGCGAGTCGTGGAGTCATTGTCCAATTGTCGAGGAAGTAGCAAGTGGCCGCACCAGGGGTGCCGCCAGCCCGCGCAAGGGCGAGTCCTGGAGTCATTGTTCAATTGTCGAGGAAAGCAAGTGGCCGCACCAGGAGTGCCGCCAGCCCGCGCAAGGGCGAGTCGAGTCATTGTTCAGTTGTCGAGGCCGCGGCAAGTGGCCGCACCAGGAAGTAGCAAGTGGCCGCACCAGGGGTGCCGCCAGCCCACGCAAGGGCGAGTCGTCGTCGAGTCGAGTCATTGTCCAATTGTTGAGGCCGTGGTAAGTAACCGCACCAGGCCTTGACAACTGGCCGCACCAGGAAAGTGCCGCCAGCCCGCGCAAGGGCGAGTCATTGTTCAATTGTCGAAGCCGTGGCAAGTGGCCGGACCAGAGGAGTGCCGCCAGCCCGCGCAAGGGCGAGGCGTCGAGTCGTTGTTCAATTGTCGAGACCGTAGCAAGTGGCCGCGCCAAGAGTCCCGCCAGCCCGTGCGTACGGTACCTCTCCCGCGATCGTTGCTCTGCTGGGGTTGTGCTAGGTGTGTGGCTAGGTGTGTGGAAATCGGGAGTGTTGAATTGGGGCTTCCGCGAATCGGCGGACCACTTCACGTTTAGGGTCCGTCGAAACTGGGACGCTTGAAACGTGTGGCGCCCACGCCCGTCTCGCTGTAGAGAGTATTCTCCACAATACTCATAGTCATAGCAGTTCTAGCTTAGTTACACTCCTTTGTATATTTAGATCTAAGTCCACTTATACTGTTAATCAATAAACACACTGATAAGCCAGTCGAAGCTGAGCAGTCAATCAGACAACATCGTCTTTCAATAATACATGGCGCTGCGGAGAACCAGTCAGAAAGAAGAACGGACTCGACAAAGTAACAGTAATAAGACAAAAGCAAAAAGAACAGGCTAGAAATCTCGACACGGGAAGTTCAAAAAAGCTAATTGTGAAGGAAAACACAACTAAATGGTTATAATTAGTGCAAGAAAGTGCAGAATTGTTAATAATTTGACGGTGTAGTGAATATATGGGCAAAGCGGACCATTCAATATTAAACAAATACCACGTGGTCGACCGCGAAAAACTGTCCGTTAAATCGAGAAAATTGAACCGCAATATTGCCGAAAATTGGCGTGTTTTCAAACAGAATTTTCAAATCTTCGCAAAAGCAATCGAGTTTCAGAAAAAAAGTGACGAAGTACAAGTGGCAGTGTTATTGAATGCAGTGGGCCCGAGTGCCATTATCAGAAAGAGACGCGTCAAGTTACGAAAAAGTTATTGAAGCGTTCGAAAATGTTTGTAAGCCCAGATCAAATAAAGTGTTCGAAACTTATTTGTTTAACAATAGAAACCAAAAAATAAAGTAACCATTTGATGAGTTCCTAATGGACATTAAAAAATTGGTTAAAAATTGTAACTTCAAAGACGAAAACAGAATGTTAAGGGACAGAATAGTCTTGGGAGTCAGCGATAAAACGTTACAAAAGAAATTACTCAACATACAAGGAATAACGATGGAAAAAGCCATAGAAACAGCGCGAATATACGAGACAGCCCAAAAACAGTTAGTTGATATGCGGACAGACATGGAGATTTCGGTAGATGCCGTTGTGAGAAAACCACAAGCATGGAATAGTCAACGAAGTAACAATGATAAGTATCCGAAAAGCTATAATACAAATAAAAATTATTATAAAAGTAATAATAATATGTTTTCTCATAATCATTTTAGATAAACAGCGGATAGGTATGTTGATTGTGAGAGGTGCAAAAACTCGCATCCAAGACAACAGTGTCCAACATTTGGCAAGAGATGTGCAGTGTGTAAAAAATTTAATCATTTTGCCGTGGCATGCAAAAGTAAGCAAGTAAGTGTAATTAGAAACTGTAAGGAAGATGAGGAGTTTTTTCGGATAGACAGTTTAACATATGAAAAAGACAATGAGAAGAAATGGTATGAAAAGATTTTAATTAACTATAAGAAATTGATAAATTTTAAATTGGACAGTGGAGCGGAGGCTAATGTGTTAACGCATAAATTCGTGGCAAATATGCAAAATATAATAATTGACAAATCAACTACAAAGCTAACTGCTTATAATGGAGGCAATATTGGCACAATAGGTATTTCAGAACTAGACTGCATTGTCAATAATTTAGTAACAAAACAAAAATTTCATATAGTGAAAGATAGTCCGATTGTCGTGCCAATGTTAGGATTGAAAAGTTGTGTGGAGATGAATCTGATAAAAAGGGTCGGTACAATCGTAACTGAAAAAGATTGACTCCACCAATATAAAGATAGTTTTGAAGGATTAGGATGTTTTCACAAAAATTTAAGAATAGATTTAAAAGAAATTGCAAAACCGAGTGCGAAACTTTTGAGAAGAATTCCATTCACGTTAAGGCAACCCTTGAAAAAAGAACTGAATAGACTTTGTGAAGGTGGAATAATCGAGCTTGCAAATCGACCAAGTGATTGGGTTTCAAACATTATTGTTGTTGAAAAACCAAATAAAAAACTACGAATATGCTGAGACTTGCCGACTATTGAGTCCCGCCGCGAGAGCCCCAATTCAAAACTACTGCGGTAGCGAAAAAGCGCAGGGTGTCGAACGGGGGGGGGGAGGCGTAATATATTATCATTTACTTTTTGGGAACATACGTCTGCAGCTGTTTCATAATTTTATACATTTTCGATCACATTTGAATAAAGTCCGTTGTTGCTTTCAGTCCGTCTAATACGAGGCTTTTGTTTCAGGTTTGTTCGGAAATAAACTATACTCAACGAGCGGCTAAACTATTTACAGCGGCGCAGACATCATCTTGTAGTGCGTGTCACTAATAGACAACCAACTTCATGTTTTACTTTTGACTTACTTTGACATTGTGATTGTACATCGATCACTCAAGGCCTCAAGGGTGATAAATACATAATCTGAAGACATCCCCGTGTTTTTATTTCGGAATTGATTCATTTTCATGGTCCGTCGAGCCGGATCCCACCCTACATTCGATGGTGGATAAGTTTCCTGATTGTTTCTCGTCGATTCCGCCTATACACACATTTTGGCTACTGGCTTCGAGTTCTAAGGCATTCGATATTCCAGTCAAAAACTTTACTTCAGTTTTGAGTGCTGAGTTTTCGCTACGTAAAGCTTTAACTTCTTTGAAGATCGATTTCATATCATCGAACAAATTGGACAAAAACTTAATTTGATAAGATCTTCTATTTTCGCTTCAAGCTCGGACTTCAGTTTATTGTTAATTGCTATTAACCCTTTCGGGACTACTGGGATAATGTGTCCCAGCAGATTTTAAAGAGCTGTAGTGATCATATTTTCGACGAGATCGCCTATCTAAATACATAGTCCCAAAACCAGATACAACGCTATTTTATGAGACAAATTCAGAAACGTAACGGTAAATGTTGGTGTTCGAGCGCCAGACGCAAAAGAATTTCACAAGGTCGGGATAATTTAGCCAGTGAGCTGTGGAAAAAGTTGCAAAAACAGTGGAAAATTGCGTTATTAGTATACCTACATTATACTTTTTTTTCGTTAGAGTAACGTCCAGTGCAGTGATTAAATTTGTTTTGTGGTTGATCAAGCGAAGGAAAGGTAAATTATAAGTGATTTAGTGAAAGTGGGACATATAGTCCCAATACGTTTTGCCGTATTTCTCACAAAGAAATCTTATTTGTCATCCCTAACAGATGGAGACAGTTGGTGACAGCAAGTGACCCCGTCGCGTGCCGGTGCCCGAGCTCAGCTACCGGGAATGTGGGTCGGGTTCCATGTAAAAAGGGGGTCTAGCGATCGGCGGTGTTACAGTAAGAGAATTGTTGCACGCGGGTATCTGCCAGGCTGGTAACAACCCGAACAGAAGCTGAAAAGAAAAGTGGAGAGAAAAGCGACTTCGACGATCAACCAACGAGGCATTCCTGAAACAAGTACAAGCCGCTAATGAGGCGGCTTCATTGGCGAACGAGGATGATCCATCTGGGGAGGAAGCAGGAAAGCAAACACGGTAAGTTTATGTGAAATTCATGACGTTATAATTGGCATAACTTTTCGAGTTGGAGATATAATTATATGTTGACATGTCTTTTGGTTCTTAACATATATCTATTAATACAAAGAATTGCTATATTTAGTCAACACTCAGGTCTACTTTTCTTCTTTTATTTACAGATAGTGAGATTTAACCTTCAAACCCTAGGGTGCGCACCGGAGAGGGGAGGGAAACGATGAGCCTTAACGATGAAATGCGAAGAGAAAAGGAGACCGAAGCGATACCATGAATTATTATTTAACTTATTCATACTTAATTAGCTAATTCAATACTGTGTATTTATAAGCTTAATGCCCAACATTGTAATTTCGAGAGCTAAATTTAATTATTCATATCCTCTTCATTAAGTGTATATACATATTTACATAATTGTTGTTGTTGTGTCGGCAGTTTACTGCTGTATGTTATCTCAGGATATGCATATGAATACGTTTTCGAAATATGTAATTCATAAATGGCAAGCAAAACAAAAAAAAAAACTCCTTGCCTTTCAAGAACAAAAAAAGTGAAAGTAAATCGGGGTACTACATTCGCTTCGATTAGCACGCGATTTGGCGAATCCACTTCATCCGGATCTGGTGCATAGGTTGCTTGGCCTGGGTGTCTCCCTATTTGTGCCACCAAGACAATGTCGTCCGCCCAGGTACTTGTTCCCTTTTCTTCTTCCCTAGAGGAGAGTAAATAGTAAAAGAAAAAAATCTCCACAATTTTAGGTGGCGGCACTCCTGCGGACATGAACGGAGAAAGTGTGCGGTCGAAGCACGGCAAAGGATTCCCCCGGCGACGAAACTCCCCTGTGCAAGTGAGACAGCGAAGGGCCTCTTCGGGGTTCGCACCCAAAAGTGGAAAACGATCGTGTCATAAGGTCGGTACAATTTTTTTTTGGGTTACATTGTGGCCTACGACACTGTAGACCATTTCTTCTCAGAGGAGGCCGAATAGGATCCCAGTCTCGCTCCCAGGGGCAATGAGAGAGGTAGAGCGAATCCAAACGTACCGAATCCCGGTTTTGAATTTTACTTGCTCACAGTGGAGCATCTGTTGCGCTGGATTCGTAAAACAGATACGTGTACAAAAAGAATTTGGAACGGATCGTATGATTATGAGTATAAGGACTATTATATCTCAGAAGTTGTAGAGTGCCTAAAGTATACATTTGCAGCTGCTCGAGATGAGAGCCCCTTTCAATCTATTGACGAGTGCATGGTGAAATTCAAAGGCCGCAATATATGCCTATGAAACCTATCAAACGGGGAATTAAGGTATGGATGCGATGTGACGCGAAGACGGGATACACTTACGACTTCAATGTTTATACTGGAAAAGAAGCAAACGCGATACAATCTGCCACTCTTGGGGAAAGAGTCGTTTTGAAGTTGGCATCCTCAATTCGTAATAGTGACGTATGTTTGGCATTCGATCGGTTCTTCACGTCAATAAATTTATTGAGCTCAATTAACTATCCCGCACTTGGAACTTTCATGCAGAACAGGAAGAATACGCCTAAATTTGTTGGAAAATTAGCCAGAGGTGAAAGCCAATATCAAACTAACTCCACTGGTATTGTAGCTGCACGTTGGATGGACTCCAAAGAAGTTCTCTTGGCCTCCAATTGCCATTCGCCATCTTCAGTAGACGTTGAAAGAAAGCAAAAGGATGGTTCAAAAAAGAAATTTATTGCCCTACATGTATCAGCGACTACAACAAAATTATGGGAGGAGTCGACTTGGCTGACCAGAAAACTACAGTTTACGATTTGAACCGTAAGTCCCAGAAATGGTGGAAGAAAGTGTTCTTCAAGCTGCTGATGGTCAGTGTAGTGAATGCGTGGATAATTTATACAGAACACACAAAAAACAAATTATCTTTGAAAGATTTTTTGGTTCCTCTTGCTGAGGCTTTAATTTATGAAGGAAATAAAAAGCGAGAAATGATGCCACGCCGCCAAGGCGGGAAAACCCCAAAGCGGACAAAATACGAAAAACTTAACATTGGCGATCACTTGCCAATACAACAAGAGAAACGTTGCCGATGTGTCCGTTGCAGCTCACTAAGCATCGAAACGCGGACAAAAATTATTTGTTCTGGATGTAACAATGCCTTATGCTACAAGTGCTTTGCACCATTTCACAGGAATTAATATGTATTATGAACATACCAACATATTTCACAAAATAAAAGGCTTTTTCTGAATTTTTGCATTTTTTACAGCATGTCAAAAACACAGGTTTGGGATTATTTATCCCAAGGTAAATGCGTATTGGGATTATATGTCCCAGGATAAAAAAAGGATTTCAGGATTTCTGAGTATGCAGAACATAATTTTTTAGCGCAACCTTTCAGAATATACATAAATTTTGACAAAACTAGTCCCGGTTTTCGAAATAAAACTCCGTCCCGAAAGGGTTAAATCACTTTTTAGTCGGGAGTATGAAGTGTCAATGTCACCAACACTTGGCGCGAGTGTTTGTTTTTGCTGGACATCGGTGGATTTGGAATTGCAGGCCTCGCATTTCCAGGAATCCTTGACAGCAAGTTTTCGGCTTTTTCGGACAGGGACAAGGCCACAACATTCGGCGTGGAATAAATTTTCGCGTGGTCCTCGATCGGCATTTCGCATGCGTAACATGAATCGCCCATAGTGGTTTCGAAATTTTGTGAAAAATGGCACAATTATGTGATTGTTAGTGGTTTCTTCAATTGGACTATCACACAGTTCTAAAATAAACTTTGTGGAATAGTCGAACGGCCTAAAAAAGCACAGGTATGAATTAGGTTTTTGAAAATTGTCCTAGTGAAATTTAGTCATACTGTATTGTTTTAATGACAGCTGACTGTATTCTTTTAATGACAGCTGACAGATGACATTTAAGCGGAACATTCACATTTAATAGTGCGGACATTTTACAAACAATTGCATTTCGTGCGGTTCAATCAACATGTCGGAGTTAAACAAATTACGTCGGAATCGGACACATATCAAGCGGTCTTGCGTCTTTCGGAGAGTTACAAGTGCGGCTAGACATGCTCGAGAGCAAGTACAAGTATGCGGAGTTTACAGACTTGCAAAACAAAATCGGGGACGCGGTTAAGGCGGAAGGCGACGTTGAGTCATTAAGTGACTCAGTACTTACATGATCGCCAAAACGCGGTTCTTACAACAATGTGAATTGGTAATAGCGCATACCCAGCCACCTAACGACGACGTAGCCGGTAAAATCAAGAGAATAAACGGCTCATTGGAATCATTGACCGGCTAGCGGCTACGGATGTTAGACCGCAAACACCAGCTTCTGTTAAACTTCCGACCATCAACATTCCTAAGTTCAGCGGTAAATATGAGGACTGGATATCGTTCCACGATATGTTACAGAGCTTAGTCGACGAGAACGCCAACTTAACAGCGGTTCAACAAATGCACTATTTAAAGGATGCATGCAACTTAACAACGGACTCAGCTTTCCATGTCGAGTATTGCTGGACTCGGCATCGAAAGTGTAAGGGTTGTTTGGTCGATAGTGACTTTATCGCTACACTGGCGCATGCGAAACTAAAAAATAGAGACAAAATTGCTTACGGAGATAGTTGCGACAGAATGAGATGTCATTTTGTTTTCGAAAAACAGATCGAGCTGCAGAAATCATGTCGGGACACGCTAAAAAACGTGAGGTGTGTTGTTGCTGGAAACGTCTAGTGGATTTTGATTCTGGGCAGTCTGGTTGCGTCTGTTGTTGTTGTTGTAGCGATTCAAGAGATTTTTAATTCTCATGAATCGAAGGGGGTCTTGGCAGCTCTTGGCCGTTTTAACAACGGGTAGCTTCGGGACGATTTACATCGAAGAACCGGCTGCCGTAGGAGCATTTTTTATGGACAACACAAACATCCATGGGTCACTCTGCCACTGAGCTACCGAATGCCCCCATGCTGTTGCGTCTGTCGCCGTGGGCGGAGTGAATGGAGTTTGGAAAAAAATTGTGTATTCTGTCTGCCCTTTTTAGTCGAGTTTGTAACGTAATGGAATTTGTGAATCTGAAATGTTCTGCCGGCAACCATGTCCAGTCAATTGTGTTTTGGTCGTTTTCGAGGTGTAAATTATTGGTTATAAAGAAGACCGTTTTTATTTTCAATAAGTGATCCGGCTTTTTTGTTCTATCTTTGTAAATGGCTGTTCTAAGGCGGAACGTTCCGGCTCACCGTTTACGCCGAAGACAGCAGGGGGATTTCAGGCCCACACACACTGATTGGATTGCGTTTACATGCGTTTCAGAGCACATGCCCAAATGCCCACCAACACTTTGGCTCTTTCTTACATATACACTTCCACACAATCGTACTCGTGTACGATGGAGATGCGACAACTACGTTGCGTGCGGGCGAGTTCTGTTGGATGCGCTGCGACTAGTGGGTTTCGGTAGTCATCAAAGGTTTCTTCTCGGCCGCCACCCTTATTGAACTGCGTTCTTCTGGATGCGATACGACGAGTACGCTTCCGCCAACATCACCCTTCTTGAACTGCGTTATATTGGATGCGCTGAGGCGTTGCCCTAGTTTACTGACCGGGTGAGTTTTCTAACTTTGGTGAGGCTAACTGATCTTTTTTTTTGTAAAGAGAAAATTTGATAGATTTACAAGAACTAAGTGATATTAGTGATGTGAATTTCTGAAATTGTGATAAAAAAATAACAAAACATTTGCATTTTTGTGACGTGCCGAACAGTAAAGAGACATATAAAATGAATTGCTAAAAACATCGGGTTTCTATGTTTCCTGCCCTCTCCCGCGGTCCTTCCTCTTCCATAACCATGTTCGGTTGACAACAAAAAAAAACTGTGCTTGCTCATTGGTGATAATATGAGAATAGTGTTTCAGTTCCTTAATTTGTTTTTTTTTTTCTTTCAAACGTCCTGTCTTTCCACTTTGGGAAAGGACGTACGGGCAGACGCGCAGACGCGCGAGAATTAAAAATTTGTGACGAACAGGCAAATAGCAATCATATGGACCAGCCTAATCTCCCGGTCGCCGAGCAGCTGACGAGCGCGCGTTACCAGCCATATACGAGAGGCACGTCTTCCGCGAGAAAGGCCTGCACGGTCCACCTGCCTATTTTCGTGCGGTTAATTCCGCGCATGCTACAATATTCGTTACAAATCCCCTCTGCCCATTTCGTTGAAGTTAGCAAGGAGTGGAATTTATGAATCCTGTCTGCCTTTCCGTCGGAATTCGCGGCGTGGTGGCCTGTGCTTTTACAATTTTTGTGTGTGTGAAGGCCTGAAATTTGGAGAATTCGTTAATTCTGTCTGTTTTTCTTTTTTTTTGTCGCCTATAAATTGCGACGTATTAAAAATGTGTGATCCTGACAGATAAGTCATCAGCATCACCAACATATGTAACCATAAATGACTCATAACAGCCAACATCCTGGTTTTGAGTCATAAAACGCATTTAAAAATTTCTTGGCCTTGTTTTTAGTTCCGCAATCCCATAGCGATCCTTTTTCCGAGTCTGTTATTGTTTATCTTCTTCGTCACGATCCCTTTTCTAGGAATAAGTATGTAAAGAAAATAGTTTGTAAGATATAAATATGGCCTTTAATTAATAAGACTTTCAGTTTGTATTTAGAACTCAAAAATAAAGGATCACTTCCTTACTTATATACTTCCGTGTATTACTTAATTCTGACTAAGTTTGGCGGATCACAAGATGATGAATGATGAACGACTCCGAGTAGGTAAGTACGCCGCCGCCGTAAACGCCGCAAAACTAACCTATCTAATAGTACATCTTTTTGTTTTCGTTTTAGGTATTACTAATTAAAGGAAATGAAATCGTAACAGAGTGTAATTAAATGCACTCACTTGGACTCACCAGGTCCACCCTATCCTATCTATTTGTTGTGGTTGGTTCCGAATAATTTATATTAAAAAAAGCGAAATCAGAGTATTCGCGATTATTTTTTGAGCCTTAAACAACATAATTTTGTTCGAGTGACGGTGTTTATTGTGTATAGACTGACTATTATCTTTTTGTGTGCGGACAGTCTGAGAAAATGTGTGTCGTGTATGGCTGTGAAAACGAAGAGATGGAAAAGAAGACTGGAGTATCTTTTCTCCTGTGAGTAACTATAAAAGTGTTCACTTATGATGTCTACTGTCGGATAGAAACTTTTATTAAAATCAACGCGTTAATTGGAAAATTTGAAATTGTTCTTTGTAAATACCAAAACGCGACCATTGTGTTGCTATTTTTATGTATCTTGATTTGACAGCGAAGCCTGTCGAGTCGCGGACCGGTTTTGCAACACATGGGCGTATTTCATTTGTGATTACTACGGGGTTTCGTTTAATTTTCAGAAAGTTTTACAAATTTATCTAATTGGCTTTTTCGTGTTTTTTATTATGATTGCAGGTTTCCTCGCGATGAAGAAAAAAGACAGGCCTGGCTGTTTAATCTTAAAATGATAACAGTAAAGCGGAAAGCTCTTATATGTTCAGAGTATTTTCGCGAGGAATTTATTTTTAAGATTCCAAAGAAATCCGTACTGAGAATTGGCACGATTCTGTAATGAGTGTATTGGCCATACGTACACCCTTGACAAGATTTCATTTAATTGAACTTCGACCGAGTACATTCCACGCACAACTTTTGAAAAGAAATGTCAAGTCTACAGTAAAGGTCGTCGAATCGACATTTTAGTCATTCACATGTTTACTGTATTGCCATTTGGCTGTCAAGATTATGACCACCTGGTCTCTTTCTTTCTGACGCTGACGGTTGAATGGGAGTGTATGTTAGAAGGAGGAGATGTGAAAAAACTTTGGCATATAGCCTTTTCTATTACATATATAACATTCGTGGCGACCTCGGCACCTTGTTGAAAAGGCGCATACTGCGGACACGTGTGCAAATGAGTGGCGGAAGCGCACTTTCGTGGCGACAGCGGAACGTGTGCAAATAAGTGGCGAAAACGCACATTCGTGGCGACAGCGGCACCTTGTTGGAGGCGGATACGTGTGCAAATAAGTGGCGAGAGCGCACTTTCGTGGCGACAGCGGAGCTTTGTTGGAGAAGGAGCATACTGCGGACACGTGTACTAATAAGTGGCGGAAGCGCACTTTCCTGGCGATAGCGGAACCTTGTTGGAGAAGGAGCATACTGCGGACACGTGTGCAACTAAGTGGCAGAAGCGCACATTCGTGGCGACTGCGGCACATTGGAGAAGAAGGCGCATATTTAAGATAAGTGTCCACATAGTTGGTGAAAGCAGCGCATTGCAGGCGAGGGCCCAAATCGGAGAGGCGGCAAAGGTGATTTTCGTGTTGTTCCAGTTGGAAATTGGGCAAATCAAGACGCACAGTGAGTAATGGTGTAAATGTCCTTTGTATGTGGCCACCGCGTGTAGTCGTAAGGCGCGCGTAGTGAAAGTACGTGTACACCCGTACTTACGCCATTTTGTTACGCGCTTCCCTTAATGTCCGTCACGGAGACCAACGATACTGTGATGATGCAGTGAAATCACCGTGAATTCTGTTAAGCTCCATACGATGCATTTTGATCCGCAATTTCGTAAGCGCCCGTGAATTTCATCCCTTCTTTAAAATAGCTTAAAAAGAAGGCTAGCAAAATGCGACGTCCAGTCCATGGTTGGGGCGTGATCGCACACTCTCAGTACACCAAGAGAGCCCAATCAACTCCAGGTCCGGCAAAGGCAGTCCATTTGTTTAACCCTCCTTTTTTTATGTGGTGATGTTTTGTGTTGCCTCCAAAGGTGAATGGTTCGCGATAGTTAAAACAATGTTTTGTGCAGTAACCGATATATTTCAGGCCGGTGGGCCCTTTGTTGTAAACAAAACCTTTGTGCAATTCTGTTCCAAAGAACTTTTTTAAAAAATTTATTTTTGTTACATCTAAGTTTTTGAAGACTGTAATAACCCTGAAGATGGGCCTGGAATATATCGGTTACTGCACAAAACATTGTTTTAACTATCGCGAACCATTCACCTTTGGAGGCAACACAAAACATCACCACATAGTGAACGACAGGTTCCGGCAAAACAACAGATTGAGCTTTGCTTAATCATATTATACCTCCTTTTTTTGTTTCTGGTTACAGGTTATTCTTCCTTTCCGGGCATTTCAGGTATCAAATCGGGATGACGCGAGTCATGTATCGTCTTTCAGAATTCTTAAAACAAATTCAACAGGTAAATGAAAACAGCGCATAGCATGGTGTCAGGTAACTCAAGCCAGACACTACGTTGCATTTTCATTTACCTGTTCAGACATGCATTTTCCCACACAGTAAATTTTGCTTACTAAACTATTTTTCTATATAAAAATGAAGACGATACATGGCATAGCCCCCCAGTCGATCATAGTTAGTGTATACTGTCATAATTGTTAACGAAAAGAGTAATAAAGTGTTGTTTATAAAAAAAGTGAAATAATTTGCGTTTTTAATAGTGAGAAGATTTATTTATTTTTTTTTGTCGCTCCTGAAGGGCCACAACTAAACTGGCGCAGTCGGACACGGGTACTGAGAAAGTACAATACCGAGTGAAGTGATAATAATTGAACAAATTTCAAATCGCGACCGGTAGTTAAGCCGAATAGGCGGATAAAAAAAAAAAAAAAAACCGAGTGTAGTGATTAAAAATTGAATAAATTAAAAATCGCGAAAGGTTATTAAGCCGAATAGGCATATAAAAAAAAAAACAAAAAACCAGAGTGACCAATAAAGCCACCTTAGGTCTTTGTCTTTAGTTGAGGCTGACTAGAGAATCTGGTTGTTAAAACAAGAAAAAGAATTGTGCAAAGTATTGTGAAAAACAAAAAAAAAAAGAATTTGGTTACATTGTGGATCGTAAAACGGAAAGAGAAAAGTGCTTCAATTCCAGGAGGAATCTGAAGGACGAGACAATGGACATGGAGCAAGCTATTCTTGAGCTACAAGCTAAGTTGATGGAAAGGGAACAACAGTTGGAGTATACCTCATCAGCCCTACAACAACTAAACGTAAAAAGATTATCGAGCGAGCAGCGCGACAAAGTTTTAAACGAAATAAAGCATATGAGCTCTTTTAGTGGAAAGGGCGAGGTAACTTTAAACAGCTTCATTTGTAATACTGAATTTTATCTAAATAGAATTACGAACGAAAATACGAGGAAGGCGGCTGTCCTAGCCATATATCACGAGAAGATCCAGGGGGAGGCCAAGAACTGTATTATCAACATTCCTGATAAAGACGATTGGCAGCAGATAAAGAAACAACTCAAATTGCGATTCAGACCAGATATCGAACCATCGGAGATATACAGGCGCATAGCGAATTTCCGAGTGAGTACCGTTGAAGAATTAGCAGAAGAAGTACAAAATATTAAATTTAAAACTAATGAATTAATAATTTACCATGACAAAACCCAATGTTAGACCTCTCAAATGTAAATTCACTTTTGATTAATACTATTAAGGAGATGACTCAAGGAGTCTTATTAGATAAAATTTATCATGAAACTGACATTGACAATATAATAGAAATTTTAAGAAGTAGAAGATTCGAAAATGAGTGCATTAGGGTAAAATATAGGAAACAAAAATTTGATAATAAACAACAAAATATAAATTATAATTGACAAACAAGACGATACATGACTCGCGTGTTGGAAAATATGTTAACGATTGCGAGGCAGAACGACCGCTTCCTTACTCCGCCCGAGACTACCGGTAGCTGAGCCGGTGTGCACCACGGGTCGCAAGGTCGCATCTGAGGAGTTCAGGCACTAAGCGGCCGGCACGTTAAACCGAAGTGCTCGCTCCGACCTCGAACCAGACGAGCTCTTCGCCTCAATAATAGTTACAATTGCGGAACTTAAACTTTATTTTCATCCGGTAGCTATACATTTAAGAAAAATGTAGTTACAGGATGATATTACGGCCGGCCGGCGGACCATTGAGATTTCCTTCTGCGGTTCCAACTAAAGCAGGTTTTGATTCGCCTGAGAGTAGGGTAAGGCGAGGAAATGAAAAATATATCTCAATTGAACTCATATACGTATATTTTTTTCAGGAAACTTCCGTTTGAACGGATTCTTGATGGAGATGCCGATACCATGTCTTTCAACGAATCTGCGTGCCAGTTAGCAGTATGTGTTATCTGCGAATTCAATATTCCAAGTCCAATATTATCTATGTTCTATCATAAACTTCTCATTATATTCACGTAGATTCTAGTTATGTAGAGATCCCTCACTATACTGGCAAAGCAAATCTGATCCATCATCAGGTAGTAAGGGGTTTTCCAATAGGTACTTGACAACTTGGAATTTAATTTATGAACGCACTATTTCACTGATCATCTGACTGTTACTGTTTAAGCATTAT
The DNA here is from genome assembly GCA_949715475.1 of Microchrysa polita. Classification (NCBI taxonomy): domain Eukaryota; kingdom Metazoa; phylum Arthropoda; class Insecta; order Diptera; family Stratiomyidae; genus Microchrysa; species Microchrysa polita. The sequence goes on along the minus strand of OX454420.1, from coordinate 30,920,350 downwards.
CGTTTATCATTAATACACATACATTAATACTATACAAAACCCTAAATGTATCTTCAATTTTGCAAACAAAAATTTATGTTGACAATGCATGTATGCATTTTATTTAGTGCAGAGTTCAATATATCGATATAACGATATATTGATTAAGTAAACACAATTTTAGTATAAGTAGACTAGCATTATGTATAATTATTAAGATTCAAGCAATAAAGGTTTACAGGTAAAAACGATATTCTTGTTTCTTCATACACTTGTCTTACGGACTTGTGCAATATCATAAAAGGTCTAAGCACCATACAATTGTCTTAAGGACTTTTGTTAAGCTGTAAATTTCTGTTTATAGCCAACATTTTTTGGTCCGTCGAGCCGGATGCGGAAGTGCATCATTTGAGCTGTCTGTCCTACATATCTGCAACATAACAACGTTCTGTGGATCTTGGCCATCATTGGAGCTGTTCGTGCAACGTAGTGTCGTTCTGTGGATCTTGGCCATCACTGGAGCTATTTGTGCAACATAACATCGTTCTGTGGATCTTGGCCATCATTGGAGCTATTTGTGCAACATAAAATCGTTCTGTGGATCTTGGCCATCATTGGAGCTGTTCGTGCAACATAGCATCGTTCTGTGGATCTTGGCTATCATTGGAGCTGTTCGTGAAACATATCATCGTTGTCTGGAACTTCTGTATCAGTTGAGCTGTCTGTGCAACAAATCGACATTTGTGATCTGAACTGGATAATATACAAGTCCAGCAATGGCGAAAGCAGCGACCGAGCAGATGGTCAATTTCGAGGATCTCGAGAGAATCATCTCTAATTATAAAAAGGATAGCGAAAGCAGGCATTCATTGGGGTACTTTGAAGTAAGAATTGAGCGTATACGAGCAAAGTGGGCGAAATGCGAAGCTCAACATCAAGCAACGCACGCACAAGTCGCACATAATTCGCAGCTGCTCTCTGACTACCTTAAGGAGTACGATCGTTTCGAACAACTGTACCTGAAGTTCTATGCAGAGTTTAAGGACAAAGCCCTTACGTTTAGAATGGCATCAGCACCATACAATTGTCTTAAGGACTTTTGTTAAGCTGTAAATTTCTGTTTATAGCCAACAGTTACTTTCCTTTTTTCAGCAAACTCAACATTTTCATCATGTTAAAGTACACGAACGAACAACGTATGCAAATTATAAAAATGTACTACCCAAATTCGGAGTCGGTGCTCGCAACTTTAAGAGCGTTAACTCCAATTTTCGGTTGTTATTCTTGCCCTAGTAGACAAGCAATATCAAGTTTAGTGCAAAAATTTGAGTCTACATATTCATTGTGTGATGCTGCCGTGTCAGTGAGACAACGGGTTGGTCGAAGTGACGAAAATATCGCTGCCGTTCAGGCATCCGTAGCAAACGATCCAAATCAGTCGATTCCGCGGCGTTCTCAAGAACTGGGCATCGCCAAGACCACTTTATGGCGAATTTTGCGTAAGGATATTGGTTTATACCCATACAAGATCAAGCTGACTCAAGAATTGAAGCCGATGGACCATTTGAGGCGACGTACGTTCTCCGATTGGGCTCTGGAGAAGATGCGCCAAGATGATGAATTTTATCGCAAAATCATCTTCAATGACGAAGCTCATTTTTGTGGCTCAATTGGTTGGTCAAAGCAAATATGCGTTATTGGTGTAGTGAAAATCCACATGTGCTTCATGAATCTACACTTTATTCACAAAAAATAACTGTTTGGTGCGGTTTGCATGTCGGCGGCGTCATTGGGCCATATTTTTTCGTCGTCAATAACGATCGTCACGTTACTGTGAATGGCGATCATTATCGCGCCATGATTAACGATTATTTTTGGCCTGAATTGGAAAACATGGACTTGGACGAACTGTGGTTTCAACAGGACGGTGGTATAAGCCACACACACACAGCACACGCTTCAATCGATTTATTGAAGAGTGAGTTTGGTGAGCGTGTTATCTCAAGAAATAGACCAGTCAATTGGCCGCCTCGTTTGTGCGATTTAACGCTTCTAGACTTTTTTCTTTGGGGCTACGTCAAATCATTGGTCTATGCCGACGACGTTGGAAGAACTCAGAGCCAAGATTGAACGCGAAATAGCGGCCGTTACGGCCGAAATGTGTGACCGAGTAATCGAAAATTGGGTCCAACGAATTTACCGCTGCCCACGTGCCCGCGGTGGCCATATGAACGAAGTCGAGTTTCATTCATAAATGTTTTGATTGTATTTCAAGTCGATCATAAAGTTTTGGAAATATTTCAAATGGTTTGCGTTTTATTAAAAAAAAAGTTGTCAAGTCCTTATTAGAAAACCCTTCCCAATTACGACGCTTACGGCAGAGCAGAAACGGAATTTCGTAACCTTAGGCATCGAAAAACTGGAGGAGATCGGAGTCATTGTAGTCGGCGTTACATTCGATGGGCTCTCAACGAATTTGCAAATGGCTAAGGCTTTTGGAGCCGATATCCGTTGTAATGACCCCACAGCGGTCATTGCATTTCCCGTCAAATAATACGCTTGCATTTTTCATAAATTTATTAAAATTGCGCGTGCAAATTTGTGTCGACAAATCAATGATCGTAGCAATGAACTTTGTCGTTATTGATTTGTAGACACAAATTTGCTAATCAGCATAAGTATAATTTTAAGTAGAATAAGTAGAAATAGCAAATGTACGTCAAAGGAGAGCAGCTTAAGTCTTGTACCAAGTTCAAGTACCTTGGCTCGATGGTGAACAACAGAGCTACATGCGATGATGACATCAAACATCGCACAAAGGTTGGGTGGATGACGTGGCGAGAAAACTCTGGAGTTTTCTGCGATAAGAAAATGCCACTGAAGCTAAAAGGCAAGTTGTACAAAACGGTTGTACGTCCCGCACTCATGTATGGATCAGAATGCTGGACCATGTATGAAGGTTACGCGAAACAAATGACAGCGACTGAAATGAAAATGTTACGCATGTCAGTTGGTGTAACGAAAAGGGACCACATCAAGAGTAGCTACATCCGAGGCAGCTTGTCCATAGACCAACCAATCACCGAAAAGCTCGAAGACCGACAAATGGATTGGTATTGCCATGTTCAACGGCGTCCGCCTGAGAACCCAGCAAAGAAAGCGATATCAATGGAAGTTTCACTTGATGGACCCAAGGCCAGAGGCAGACCGAAGAACACCTGGATGTGTCAAATGAAAAAGCAACAACAACGCATTGGTCTCGGCGTGACACGATCCAAGATAGAGCTGCCTGTAGAAATATGCTGAGATATTATCGCCAAAACGGGCGATGTGCCTACACTGCAGGTCGAGCAACGCGAAACCATGGAGCGGTATAAAGAACGAGGCAAGGAAGAAGAAGAAGTAGAAATAGCGAATAAAATGTTAAGGTATCAAAAAGAGTAGACGTGTTTTTGTTTCATGATAAAATTATAAAAGAAATCCATTGCATTTTTGGCGCAGCCGGTAGGATTCTTATCTTATATGCTGTTAGATCAATTTCGCCAAAAGTGGTAATGACCCCCCTTCCTGAGGCTGATCTGAATCGCACGGCTTTTTTGTACCCAAACGGACACCACGAAATCAAAGCTAATTATTATAACCAAAATCACAAAGAAATTGTTGAAAAGTATGAGAATCTGTGTGGGAAATTCATGGATTTCTTCAAAAACAATCTAAACATGATGGATAAAAATAATTATGACTGGGTGAGGGATCAAACCCGTAAGATCAATGCTATAAAAATAAAGTCTGACCTGATTTTTGTGGGAAACGTTAGAGATCGTCATGAGAGTGAAATGTCTACAGCTAAATATTGAAGGACTGGGAGGTAAAAATAAAGATACATTTGAGTCACTATGCAGTACAAATAAAATTGACATTGCTTTCATCCAAGAAACTAAACTGAAACCTGATAGCTATCCTTTTTTTCGAATTACTCTGGTTTCTTTGACAATAGGAGTGACGGACATGGGGGTGTCGCCACTCTTGTTGTCAAAGGGATCAGATGTAAGCAAATCAATAGTAATAACCCGTTGAACCATGTAGTGGTAAAAACCACTAACCTACCACGTAATTACACCTTTGTTAATGTTATCCCACAGTCGAGAACTGTTGAGGATGAAGCTCACGTAATAGAGAATCTGAAGCTTTTGATTAATAAATTCTGCAATAGTGATGCTGGGAGATTAGTTATAATAGGTGACTCCAATGCACATAATGTTGATTGGGGTAGTCGGTATAATAATTCTAGGGGCTCTAAAATTCAACTCCTCTTTAATGAAGCTAATTTAAGTTTATGCAACAATGGCTCATCTACCTTTATCACGAATAGTGGCGGTGCGTCGGTACTGGATTTGACGGTGTCTAATAGGACGGATCTTGTCAGGGGATGGCACTTATATGATGTGAGAATCTTCGGCTCTCACCACATCCCAATACTCTTTTACCTTGAAGGTCACATTAATTCTAAAAGTAGAATCACTAACTATTCGAGGCTAGCAAGAAACATCTCGAACCTTTCATTTGGGAACAATGCTGATGAGTTTAGTAGCGCAACGCAGAAAGCTATCAAAGACGCCACTTTTTTGGTGAGTAAGAACGCTTACAAACCTAAGCAATGGTGGGATGAGAATCTGACAAAATTATATACCCCCGGGGCCGAGGCTAATTTCGGGCGCGGCCGAAATTTGGATACCCTTCGCTTGGGCTAAAAGTTTTTTCGGGCGTACCTATGACTTGTATTTAATCCCCCTCCTCATTCTTTTTCTTCCGTCTTGACAAAAGTTTTGGGCTTGGTTGAAATAAGTGGGCAAATAAAAACATTTACTCGGAAAATTTTATTGGGGTTGCCGGAGCATGACCCCACAGTAAGATTCCATTCCTTTTGAACTTTTTAGTTGCTTTGATAAAGACATATTAATTCAAGGTTTTGTGAAATTAGTGTAAAAAAATGTTTCTTAGAAGAACCAATATGGGGGGTTTGGTTTGTATGGCAGCCCCATGACCCCATGGTCCGATTTGATTCAATCTTACATATGCTTTGTATCATCAATAGAAATACATTTGTGTGAAATTTGTTCGAAATTGGTGCACAAATAAAAATGTTTTTCTTAAAAGAACCTAATTTGGGGGGTTGGAATTGTATGATAGCCCCATGACCCCATGGTCCGATTTCATCCGTTCTTACATATGTTTTGTGTCAACATTAGAAATACATTTGTGTGAAATTTGGTTGAAATTGGTGCACAAATAAAAAAGTTTCTCTTAGAAGTACCTAATTTGGGGGGTTAAGTTTGTATGGCAGCCCCATGACCCCATGGTCCGATTTGATCAATTCTTGCATATAAAGGGTCCGCCAATAAGCGCGCTCGAACTTGTCTGATCTGTCAAAAAACCGTCAGCAACAAATCTGATACAGCTTTTAGAAAAAAGTAGAAAAAGTATATTACCGAATCGCTTTAAGTCACCAAATTTTGTCGACGAACTAATCTCTTCGCCAAGTACATCGGAAAATCAAAGTTTCCTGCATCCGTCGCAAAATATCGATTATTTCGCTGGTCATCTGCGACTCCAAAGCAACACCGAGAGGACTGACATTTTCAACATCTCACCGCATCCCAAGGGCCATTCCGATCAGTATACAACACTCACGATCAGGATAACACGGGTAAGCATGCCAACTGTAACCGTGAAGTGTAATAAATGCAACACCGACTCCCTGGAAAAAGGAGATACAATAAGCTGTTTAAAATGCAAACTTCACTACCACTTCGATTGCGCGGGATATCAAAGATCCGTTTTCCGAACATTGTCGAAGGAGCGCAAGAACTCATGGACTTGTCAAAACTGTCGCGGCAGCACTACACCAGCTGAAGATGCCAACACGAATTACCACGAATTAATCGTACTGATAAATGACGTGAAGAAAAGCGTACAACTCGAATTAGCTCAAATGAGGAAGACGATGGAAACCGGATTGGGCGAATTTCGTAAATCTGTGGACTATTGTTCCTCTAAGGTCGATGATTTCGATATTAACATCAAGCAATATGGCAGCAAACTCGACACCTTGTCTAAAATCTGTGAGGATCTCTCGAAAGAAAACCACATCCTAAAATCACAAATTAAATCTCTGACAGCACAAGTCAACCAAATGGAACAGCACGAACTTGACACTGAAGTAGAAATAACCGGTATACCAGAGACGAAAAATGAAGACCTGCGTGACATATTCTCAGTAGTAGAGAAAGCAATTGATATGTCTCATAACATTACACCTGTCTCAATTATCAGACGTATACAAAAAGCTCGAGATGGAAAACCAAGAGCAATAATTATCAAATTTGGCTCTATTCGAGAACAAAACATGTGGCTGGAACAGAGCAAGAAGAAAAAATCAAATCTCACCGCTGATAAGATCCACAAAAGCTTTAAAAACGATAAGATTTACATAAACGCTCACCTGACTGGCTTAAATAAAACACTTCTATATAAATCTAAAGCTTTCGCCCGGGAAAATAATTTTAAATTCGTTTGGACCAAAAATGGCTCAGTTTTTATAAGAAAAGCTGAAAATGAAAGATTCTTCAAAATCAAATGTGAATCAGATATTGGATTATGTCTAAACAATAACTAAGTTTCTAAAACTGCGAATACACTTATAAATTTAATAATAAATTAAAATTAAAATGTTTTGTAATAACGAAGAACAAGCTATACACCTTAAAGATACTAATATAGTAGATAAAACATCAACTTGTAAAAAATTATTAAGCAAAAATTCTCAATCGGAAAGCTTGGGGATTCTGCATTTAAACATCCGTAGCATTAGAAAAAATTTTGATGAACTCTTAATACTTGTAGATGAACTAAAAAATAATGTAGATATAATATCCTTGTCTGAAACACAGCACAACAGCTATAGCACGGATTTTAATAATATAGCCTCATCACTGCAAATACCTGGATACAACTTACATTTTACCGACAAATGTCGAAATAAAAATGATGGTGTTGCAGTCTATGTAGGTAAACACTTAAACTATACTTATGAAGAACTAGAACCTGAGTCACTTACAGGGTTATCGCTAACAATTACACTATTTAATAATAAAATTGGAAAAGTGTTATGCGTGTATAAATCACCAACAATCAAAAATGAAACGTTTATTCCGCAATTATATAATACTCTTCTTCAAAACAAGCAATCTGACTTCGAGATATTAATCGGTGATATGAATATTGATATCCTTGATAATACAAAACCAACAAATGACTATTTTGCAAGTATCACTTCTTCTTTTCTTTTTCTTCAAGAATCGAAAAAAACAATAAATCTTGTTTAGATCATATTTTTATTAGAACAAAAAGGAATTTTAACCCCCATATTACTCCTATAATATTACAAAATTCTATTACGGATCATTACACAACAATTGTCAAAATTAGTAACGACCATAATAAAAACCCCAGACTCCAAAAAACGAAGATAATAGAGAAAATTAACTATCACAAGATGAAGCAACTAATTAGCCAAACCAATTGGACGTCGGTCATTAATGAAAATGATAGCGCCAATATATCGACAAGTAAATTCATATCAACACTAACAGAAATAAAATCAAAGTCAACAACTATCAAAAGCGTTCCAAATAGACAATGCTCGTTAAAACCATGGGTAACACAGGGAATATTATCCTCCATCCGCACTAGGGATAGACTAAAAAAGAAGCTCAATAAAGAACCTTTTAATAAAACTCTATCTTCATATTTCAAAAATTTCAGAAATTACCTCAACAAACTCAAATCTATAGCCAAACAGAATTACTATCAAACTCAAATAGCGAATGCTGAAAATAGTACAAAAAAGCTTTGGGATTTAGTAAAAAAATCTGCAAACAGCAACATTAGTACAGAAAGCATTCATCATGACGCAGCGCAAATACTACTAGCAAATAATAACATTAATGAAAACTACACTCATGAGAACCTCGCTAATCTTTTTAACGATTACTTTATAAAAGTAGGAGGACAAATAGCACAATCACTAGAGAAGGATAATACAATAGACAGCCAAAAAAACCCTAGCAATCAGAACCTACATTTCTGTCAAATTTCCGAAACGGAGCTAGTCCAAATAATTTCATCGCTCAAAACAAACGCATCATGTGGATGGGACCAACTTTCTGCATACATTTTTAAAGAAACGAAAAATGATATAAGCAAACCATTAGCAATGTTGCTCAACAAATGTTTGAAAGAAGGAACTTTCCCAAATAGTTTTAAAAAAGCAATCGTTGTCCCTATACATAAAGGAGGGTCTAAAAAGGAAATAGGAAACTATCGGCCTATTTCACTTTTACCCACTCTTTCCAAAATCTTCGAAAAAATCCTAAAAAAGCGTTTAATGAAATATTTGGAAGAAAATCAAATTCTTTCATCGAATCAGTACGGTTTTAGAAATGGCACAAGTACTGAAGACGCAGTGTTATCAGTCACAAACTTTCTATATAAAGAAACTGAAAAGGGCAACAAACCCTTGGCAATTTTTATGGATCTATCGAAAGCATTCGATACGATCCCACATGCTATACTCTTAAAAAAGTTAAAAAATATAGGCATTTGTGGTAAGCCCTTGGCACTATTTGCATCCTACCTTGATTCCAGGCAGCAAAGAGCGAAAGTCAATAACGTTCTTGGCAACTGGCAACGTAATATAGATATCGGATTGCCACAAGGTACTGTGCTGTCCCCAATACTATATTTAATATACGTTAATGATCTCTGTAACCTAAAACTTGATAGTGCATGCCAAATAGTTGCTTACGCTGACGACACGGTCTTACTAACATCTACAGCTGATTGGTCTGAAAGTAAACGAAAATGTATAAAACAATTTAAGCAACTCCGAAGATGGTTATCCAATCATAGACTTAAATTAAATATGGCAAAAACTAAAGTTATGGCTTTTTCGTTAACAGCTATTGGCCAACCATCATTCGATAAGATTACAATGCATTGTAGAAATTGCACACATGATGAAACTGAAGAATGTCCAGATCAGTGTGAAAAACTAACACTCACAGATTCAATCGGGTACTTGGGAGTATTAATTGATAATCATTTGAGATGGGACAAACACGCCGATCATGTCAATAAAAAATTGCTTAAATATATAAGCTTATTTTATTCGATGCGTGTTCTATTAACTATACCTCAAATGATAACAATTTACTATGCATTGGTACAATCATCGCTCCAATATTGTATTGCGGCATGGGGTGGAACCTACGAAACTCACATTCATAACCTTAAAGTGACTCAAAAATATATACTCAAGGTCATATATAACCTACCTCGACTGTTTCCATCAACAGATCTATTTGTGAAAACCAGAGTATTAGGTTTGAAGAGGCTATATCTAAAATCTATTTTGTGTCACACATTCAAACATGGAATTAATACCCCTCCAATCCACTCCCGTAACACAAGATACAATCAAAATAGAATGATAGTTCCATTTTGCACTAAAACACACAGTCAAAGATACTTGTATTACACTGGCCCCAGGTCCTATAATGAAACTCCAGTGATAATTAGACAAAGCATAAATTTTTTAAATTTTAAATACAGAATTAAATATTGGCTACTTAATTTATCAAATGCAGAGTTCGCAAGCAAATTTAGTTTTTTGGATTAACTCTAATAAATTATATATGTATATATATATCAATAAGGCTTCACCAACTTCCATAATTTACCTTTACATATCTTTTTGTTTGTCTTCATTTACGTTCATTTAAGTTAAAAACGAAGAATATATTGTAAATAAAATTGTACTAGATAAGTAAAATGAGAAAAGAATAAAATCTATAAAATTGACAGATCATAAACTACATATATTCACAACGGCTCCTAACACAAGCTATGCTTTTAGGAGACGCTTTACACAGTAAGTTAATCTATTTATGTATATACAATTAAGATATAATTTTTCAAACTGTAAATTTATAAAATAAAAACTGAATTGAATTGAATTGAAAAAAAAAAATAAAGCAAGTTGTGTGAGAGGTATAAATGAAATTTATTTTTTGTTTGAAAGAGTATTCGAAGGCATTATGTATGGAAAATAACATCGTTCAAGTGGCCACCTCGGCTTCGCTTGGTGGCGCGCATACGAGAAGTCCAATTTTCAATGACTCTGGCGCACAAATCGGGCTGTATTTCATCGATGGCGTGGCGTATGTTGACTTTGACGTCATCAGTGTTTTGTGGTTGGTTTGCGTAGACCTGCGATTTAAGAAAACCCCACAAGAAATAGTCTAGTGGGGTTAAATCGCACGATCTCGGTGGCCAGTTGATGTCGCCTCCGCGCGAGATAACCATTCCTCCGAAGCGCTCGTGCAGAAGATCCATTGTGGCGCGCGCTGTGTGGCTCGTAGCGCCGTCCTGCTGAAACCACATATCCTCGACATCCATATTATCGATTTCATGTCAGAAAAAGTTCGTTATCATGGATCTGTATCGCTCGCCGTCGTCCTCGAAAAAATACGGCCCGATGATGCCTCCGGCCCAAAATCCACACCAAACAGTTACCTTTGCTGGGTGCATTGCGACCTGTTGGACCTCCTGTGGATTGTTCTCGGCCCAGCAACGGCAATTCTGCTTGTTGGCATTCCCATTTATCCAAAAATGTGGCTCATCGTAAAATTGGCGGAGCGCGCGGAACGTTGCTCGAACCGATGAATGATTCTCGTAATAAGTTTTAATGATTTGCACATGTTGCTCGCGGCTGAATTGGTTCATGGTGATTTGTGAAGATACACTGAATAATAACAACTAGGTTTGATAACTCTACCACAAACAACATGGCCGCCATGATCTGTCAAAGATCGAGCGTCCCTATTGGCGGACCCTTTATTATGTGTTATGTATAGAAACACTTTTTTGTGGAATTTGGTTGAAATTGGTACACAAATAAAAAAGTTTTTGTTAGAAGAACTCAAATTGGGGAGCTAGGTTTGTATGGCAGCGCCATGACCCAGTGATCCAATTTGGGTGAATCAAACATACAAACAGCCTGCAACAATAAGAAGCACGTGTGCAAAATTTCAGCTTGCTAGCTTCAATACCCGCCGAGTAAAACGCGTCGCAACAGACAGACAGACAGACAGACGGACATGCTCCAATCGACTCCCCAAGTCATGCTGATCATATATGTATACTTTTTGTATGGTCGGAGATGCTTCCTTTAATGCGTTACAAACTTAATGACAAAGTTACGAGACCGAGTTCTAATCGTGCGAATAGCACGATGAGTGTATACCCATGTACAGACCTAGAAGGCACGCAAAACCCAAAATATTCAATTCCATATTTTTTGTTGGGGAGGGAGGGGTAGATGGGTCGGACCTGACACATCTTTATTACCTTGTCAAGACATCCAACGGCTCCCATTTGATATTAATTTGAAGTTTTTCGTGCCATTCTATCAAAAGATATGACTGAATATAACTTTGTAGGGGAAGTAGGGGTAGGGGTAGTCGGACCTAATCCACTTTCCATCAACTCAAAGTATATGTCAGAATGAGACATTGATCAAAATTTCAAGTCGATAGCGATATTCTACCGAAAGTTATGGCCGAATTAAAATATCAAGGAGGGGTAGTTTGTATGGGAGGTAGGGGAAACCGTGGTCCGATTTGGCCCATTTTCAATACCGTCCAAGATTTTAGCAAAACAAACATTTGACCAAAATTTCAAACCGCTAGCTTCATTATTTCGGGAGTTATCGTGCTAACAGACAGACACAGGGACAGACAGACAGACAGACAGACAGACATGGCTTATTCGATTCAGGGACCGACCCTGATCATTTATATATATACTTTGCCATACCTCCGGTGGCTCCTTTGAGGTGTTACATAATATCGGCGTAACAAAAACAATATACCCTTTCACTCTATGAGCGAAGGGTATAAATATAAGCAAGCTGCTTTTAAATTCCGTAGGAATAGTACGTCAGAAAACCTCAGGATAATGGATGATGCTCAAAAAGTATGGAAAAAAGCAGTCCGGTATGCAAAAAAAAAGGAAGTGGAAAGCCACTATTAATAGGATTAACAACACCAAGGACCCAAAAGAAATTCATACCCTGTACAATAATGTAAAAAAACTCTGTTCAAATCATCTGATTTTGGAAACTGGGATGAGTCACAGAAGTTGGCCTTCCTTGAAATTTCTTTTATAATTTTATCATGAAACAAAAACACGTCTACTCTTTTTGATACCTTAACATTTTATTCGCTATTTCTTAAAATTATACTTATGCTGATTAGCAAATTTGTGTTTACAAATCAATAACGACAAAGTTCATTGCTACGATCATTGATTTGTCGACACAAATTTGCACGCGGAATTTTAATAAATTTATGAAAAATGCAAGCGCATTATTTGACGGGAAATGCAATGACCGCTGTGGGGTCATTACACCGTAACACTGACTCCATTAATGTGGACACAAAATATATAATGCAGCCAGTTGCCATATGTTTAAGCTGTGTCGTAACAAATTTGGCGACTGTCAAATTTTTATTGAAGGAGATGGAAAGCAAGTCAAATATATTGTAACGCTGTAGCAACAGGTTTAACACTTTACACCTGAATGAAATGTTTTGAGACAAGTTGGAATTGAGAATTCCCAGAATAAAAGAAAAACCCTCTTTGGGCCTAAACATTCCCCGCCGGCAATGCATTTGCTTTTAACCTTTTTTTTGAAACATTATTTATCCTCCATAATTTAGAAGTTAAAGTGTAAGACCTGTTGCTTGTTTTTTTGTTTGTAACATTTCAAGACGTTTGAACGCAAACGAACAGATTCGAGTGATTTTTGTTTTATGCAGTTGTGCCCCTGCCGTCTCGGCCATAATGACGACGACCAGGCGGCGTACGGGCAAGAAAATTCGCGGCACTGGGTAAAACTTTAGAAAAAAATCCTTTCTATCGTTTAATTCATTTGTTTTTTGTGAACGACTGACTAGTGATTCATGGAGAGTGGTGTTGAGCCACGAAGCGCACGAAAGTGAAATATATATTCGTGCCACCAGAAAATTCCGACAATCAGGTGTGCAAACAAATTCGCCAAACGAGCCCTGTAAATTCGTCCAACAAGGAAATTTCGACGATCAGGTTTGCAGCTCAAGACTGTTGAGGGGCAACTGCTGATAAAATCAAAAAGAAGTGTTGGCTTTATTGGACTAATAAGGTGCCTAGAAAACCTAAAAATTGTATACTTGCGGTATATCGATACAAATTAATTGAAATTCATACCTTTGTGAGCCAGGATCATCTGGAGCTCTTTTTCAGTTCCATACGAACGGGATTAGGATGCAATACAAACCCGACTGTGCAACAATTTGTGTTGAGATATAGAAAGCTGCTTTTCAGGACTCAACTCAAAGACGGAGGCATGGGCAATTGCGTTCCGCCGGAAGAGACACCTATTTTGAATACCCCATCGCAAAAACCAGTCGAGGACCGAAACACCACAAAGCGACAGAAACCGGTGGCAGAAATTAGTGCAGTCATATTAGCATTTCAAATAGAAAAAAATAGTGTAAGGCTAATTTTTGGCTAATTTTTGTTGTTTTTGAATCAGTGGGCTCCCAGGAATCTACAACTGATTTTGCTAAAAAAAATTTTGATCGCAAAGGTCCCAAAAAGGACAAAAAAGGATACTCTTTAATCCTTGACCCGAGGTCGGCATGCGGGGTATCATATCAAAGGGGACGTCGAGTACATTACATATCCAGTGTTAGTTTCATGTTTCAAGGACCCTTAAAGGAATAAATCGAGCTTAAATGGAAAATTTTCGAGGTTCCCGTGTATCTTTCCAAAGCCATAACTACGAGAATAATTCAAGTTGTCCCTACTTTTATCACTTTTCAGAATCTAAAATAGATGGAGATTCTCCCATTAAATTTGCTAAGAAAAAAGTTGATCGGAAAGCTCTGAAAAAGGACATAAAAGGACACTAATTGCACACCTTATTCGAACGTGGGCATGTGGGGTGTCATATCAAAGAGGATGTCAAGTAAATTCCATATCCGGCATTTGTTACTTGTTCCAGGGACCTTAAAAGGACAAAATTGGGCTTTAGTGTCCTTGAGACAGGAAACAATCACCGGATATGCAATGCACTCCACGTCCTCTTTGATATGACACCCCACATGCCCACGTTCGATCAAGGTGTGAAATTAGTGTCCTTTTATGTCCTTTTCAGAGCTTTCCGACCAACTTTTTTCTTAGCAAATTTAATGGTAGAATCTCCAGCTATTATAGATTCTGAAAAGTGATAAAAGTAGGGACAACTTGAATTATTCTCGTAGTAATGGCTTTGGAAAGATACACGGGAAACTCGAACATTTTCCATTTAAGCTCGATTTATTCCTTTGAGGGTCCATGAAACAGGAAACAAACACCGGATATGTAATGTACTCGACGTCCCCTTTGATATGATACCCCGCATGCCGACCTCCGGTCAAGGATTAAAGAGTATCCTTTTTTGTCCTTTTTGGGACCTTTCCGATCAAATTTTTTTTTAGCAAAATCAGTTGTAGATTCCTGGGAGCCTAATGATTCAAAAACAACAAAAATTAGCCTTACTCTATTTTTTTCTATTTGGAGGCCTGAATTGGGATATTTTGACTGCACTAAATAAACAGAACAGTTGATCGTTAGGCAATGATTCGAAATACAAGTGCTGCAACTGATAACAGTCCAGAGCATCCTGACACAATTGCGGATATAGAACAACTGTTTGCAGAGCACAATTATATAATGGTCCGCATTTGCAAAAGGTGCAGTTGAATACATCTCCGTGTTTGTGGTCAAAAGTTTATTCCGGTTCCTCAAGTGTAGCAGCTGTTTAAGAACAAGGCAGGAATCTATTCATATTAAATCTCTCCTATTTTATAAAAATAAGGGATTTTTAAAAGTCCCCTCTGATAGCGTAACATTCATCTGCCGGAAAACTGAGGAGAGGATCTGACGAGCCGAGAAATTGGTTTCTGAGGATTTATTGACAAAAACCCATTTTACCGAAATTACAATAAGCGTCCAAAATGAGTGTGTTGGGAAGAATTCGTTCGATGAAGAGTCCGATCACATGAATACAACCATGCATTATAGTCTCTTGATCTAGGCTATAATCGAAACATTTATCCATTGTCCACAATAATGGATGGTGAATAAAGAATGGATTCGAATATACTTCGCAATTAAATAATGGCTACGACGAAAAAATACAGGATAACTAACAAAACAACCAAAAACCTTAACTCCGCCAAAGACAATCCCAAGCCCGGAAAAAGGAGGAGACAGGCATAATTGAACAAATAATTACCCAGTGTAGTAATATTGTAGTAATGTAAAGATGTATGATAGTCAACGATTAATGTATAATCGTCAACGTTTATCTTAAGCCTCAATCGCAATACTCCGTTCCGTTCCGTTCAGCTGTTAAAAGTAGACCTTACGGACTGGCCATGTAATCGCACACAATGGTCGTAACGGAATGGAACGGAACGGAAGAGTTGACCAAAATTCAACTTTTACGGATCACATAACCTCACTTTGGAAACGTAAACGGATACGGATATGATGGATGACGAGCAATTTATCGAAGCCGTTAGAGCTCATGAAGAGTAGTAGAAGTGGTAGTACTTCGTCGTCATCCGCTTCCTACGTCCCATCAACATCTGCCGGAAGAAGAAAAACATCCCACAGGTCGGATGAAGTAGGTAAGATGTTTGTTGCAACTCTGCAACAGTTTACAAAAAAGCTTGACGGGATGAACGGGACACAAGATGCCGACCAATTATTTTTGGATTCGATGAAATTCGAAATGGAGAAGATGAGCGAAGGCGAGAAATGCGATTTTAAAATCGATATGCTCCGTCGCGCTCAAGAAGCTGTAAAAAATAGCAAACAATGACTTTCTTTTATTTAATTTTCATTTATTTAGTATCATAAGTAAAGAAATGTGTTTTTTTATATACATATATGAATAAGGTGAATTTTTGTTATTTTTATACCCTTCGCTCGTAGAGTCAACGATGGGTATATTAACTTTGTCATGAAGTTTATGATTATTTCTCTTCTGCTAGCTAGGATTAATACTCACGATAGTGTTACAGCCAACCTGCATTCTAAGTCAATCGGTGTACGAATGGATTTTTTTGTTAAATCGTCCTTCACCAAATTAGCAGGAGGTCATAGATGTCCCGCGTCATTCTGGTTTGTGCAAAAAACTGCTCCGGGTCAACATCTTTCATTTTATTGTACGTCGACACAAAATATCCGCATATGTCGCGATGAACGTTAAGCGGTCGCACCCACCACCTACGGACACTATGTTTTTTCAAATGCTCCTCGTACATTAAGTACAGTAGGTATAAATGAAAAAACATTTCTAACATTTGAAGAAACTCCGACATTTTAAATTTAGAAAACAAATATACGAACGTATTCTTTTTCTCCGCACTTCGCGCGCAATTATCTGCCAACAAATGACATATCCAATCGTCACGGTTGACAACTGTCAGAACCGAACGGAACGGAGCATTGTGCTTTGCACTAATATTTTGACAAAACAGAACGGATTGGATGGTTGACGTTATACAATTATACCAAACGCAGTCTTATCTGCCATTGAACCAAAATTTTAAATAACATAGCAGCCAACTTCTCATCTGTCTTTGACTTCCTTCTCTTCGATCCGATCCACCGTCAGAGACCGACGTATCAAAGCCACTGTCTAAATAAATCTTAGTGATCCAAAGGTCTTACTCTTTTATTAAATAAAGACTTAACATTAACGCAAGTCAACGATGGGTTATATTGGATCAATCGAGCAGTTTCTCCCAGGCGATGAAATTGGGGAATATTTAGAGCGCATGGAGGAATTTTACAAGTGCAATGATATCGAAGAGACCAAAAAATCATCACTTCTCATTACACTCATTGGGCCAGAAGCGTATACAAAACGATGAAGTGGCGCCGGCAACATGTGCGTGGAAGACATACGCCGAAATCGTGTCCGTGTTAAAATCTTCATACGCTCCAAAAAACTTACTATCGCCGAGCGTTTTAAGTTTTATGGTCGTAAGCCGCATCAGGGCGAATCAGTTACTGAATATATTGTCGGACTTAAACTGCTTGCAAAAGATTGTGCATTCGATGCATTTTTTTAGCAAAATGAGTTCCAGCCTCCTAACGCCCTAGTGAATCGAAAACAACCAAAATTAGCCTTGCTCCATTTTTTTCTATTTGGAGGCTAACATACCAAATGCGAAGAGCTGGGACACCAGTTTACGTGAACTTCAATGGACAGTGAATTCCCAAAAGAACGAAACGACTGGATTCATACCTCACCTCAGAAAGCATAGAAATAAGAACGGAAAGAATAAACAAATAGTCTTCTCATACGTCATACAGAAGGACAACGTTTTTCAATCATCCCACCAGATATTACATGGTGCAGCCGGTAAAAATCCCAAGTTAATGGGAATTGTTAAAAAGAAGCGAATGTTCGTCAAGCCAAAAGGGAGGCCACCAAAAAACGTAAGATACGTGGAAAAAAGAACTATTTATGTAATACGTGAGAAGAGTCGATCCGCTCCAGCTAACAGGCAATTTAGCCGAAAATTAGAAAATTTTTGCCACTGCCATCGAGTTGGAAGGTAAAAAAGAAAACCAGAAAATGATAATTTTCTTGAATACCATTGAGTCGGAGGCAATCGAGTTATACAATACGTATAACCGATATCTCACAAAAACAACTCTGTTGTAAAAAGTTTCCGCCAAAGAAAAAGTTGTCAGCCGCAAAAAGGATTGATAATTCAATCACTTTTGAATGCATATCCATGCGAGCTTTTTGGCGGGATTGTATTATATCAATCCTTTTTACGGCTGACAACTTTTTCTTTGGCGGAAACTTTTTACAACAGAGTTGTTTTTGTGAGATATCAATTCTTTTTTGCAGTTTTCAATATTCACTGCTCTATTGTCACGACTTTGTTTGAGAACATAATAACAATAACAACCCTCTTGGTAACCTTTGTGCCCTTGATAACCTTAGCCTCCTTCGTAACCTGAGTTGTGTGTGTTTTGTGAACCTCTACCGTTTGCTGGAAGCTTTAGGCTCATCGGGATGTTATTTGTTCATCCAATATTATAGTAATATGTACGAACTCGTATAAAAGACGAATAAAAACTGGAACTGTGACCCCTTGCCGCCGCTCTCGCAGACGCTTTACAACTGAAAACTTTAGAGAACATTTACAAGGGATTGTTCGAAACAGTCCTGCCAAATCACAAAACTTTACGATTCTTTTCTTGGCATTTTTCGGGCCTATCACCGATTTTTGCAAAATGCTTTCTTTAACCCTTTCGAACCTAAAAAAATCTAGCAGATTTAGAAAGGCTTTATTAATGGAATCATCTTTGGGATATGTCTTAGATATAGGGAGGTACAAAATTGTAGCCCTAACTCCTCTAGGGGGGCCTATGGGGGTCGGGCACCTATGTCCCGTCCGGTTTTTTAGATGGAACATATATGTTCCGATGTTCCAACGTCAAAATTACCGTGAAAATAATCCCAGGACGCATAAATCTCTATCACATGCTCTAATATTTCGTATTCTATTAGTTTCCGCTAGGAAAAGGTTTTGTATTATAATTTAATTTGAAAATGAAAAGTATTCCCAAATACTGAGTGGGACATATTAGTACCACCAAAGAAATCCGATGGGACACATAGGTCCCGAAAACGAAAATACACAAAAAGCATATATGTAAAGAATAAATAATAAACTTACATAATTACTACAACATTGTCATGTAAATATACTTTTTCTCCTATAAAAAGCAGTCCGTGCGGTCCGGCACAGGGGCCGATGAAGCATACAGCCCCGATTATGGGGGTGAGCAGGAAAATCCCCTTCCAGGGTTTAGCTCGAACGATTTGGTAAGTATATTTAGTCAAAATACAGATTATTGCATAATAATAATATGTATTATTAAAACACCGATCAGTGTATTTATAGGCTTATATCAACCGTTTCTGAAATATAATTCAAGTTGTACCTGAATATTCTTACCTTGAATGGTAAGCATCGCTATCAATTTGACCCAAACAAACTGTAACATAGATGATATACTAAATATACACGGGATGCTAACACTCTAGCGGGAAACACAACTCTTCTTAATAATTGTGTTACGACATCGGGGATTATAAGGGACATCCCGTTAAACATTGCTGAAAATGATATCAGAACCAAACTGGAATCACATGCGCGAGTCCTGAACGTGCCCAGCGGATGAATAGAAATCAGTCAAGGTAGATTTTGAAGGGAAGGAATTCAGTTTGCAATAAATGAGATCGAAGGATCTCTCAAATTATCGAACTCGTGTGTTTCGGTTAGAAACTTAAGTTATGACGGATAAGGTTGATACGTTCTGCAAGCCGAAAACGAATGCGGTGTTTGAGACTTATGTGTTTCATAATCGATGTCAAGGCGAGGAAGAACCAGTCGATCATTTTGTAATGGAGATACGAAAGATGGCAAAGAAATGCAACTTCAAAGACGAAAATCGAATGATCCGTGTTGGGTGTGCAGGTCCAGTCATTGCTGAAGAGGTTTCTCGACATCACAAATATAACTATGGAAAAGGTGATTGAGATGACCCAAACAGCAGAAGCGACCAAAAAGCAAGCAGTACGTATTCAAGGTGAGACAACGTCGGTAAATGTGGTAAGAACAAGAATAAAATAAAAATAAAACTGCTTTCGATATCGATTTGCTGACGCATTTTGGCTTCATATCATTTTTGGTCATTACAAGTATGTACAAAGGTATGTATGTACATTTTCCGCAGTTATTGTGATGGACAAAATTATCGCCCAGCTTGCTGTAATTCATAGTTTTCAATTTTGATTTCAATACAACGCAGTTTCAGTCTCTATGAAGCGTTGGAGCTTAGAACATCGTGTGTTCGTTGTCGAGCAGTCCTTTAGAAACAATGATTCCGTAGTCACAGTGCAACGTCTTTTCCGTCAAAATTTCAGAGTTGGACGTCGAGGTACAATGCCTGATCGAAATACTGTACTCCGATGGGTTGCAACATTTAGAATTACATACTCGATCTGTGATGAAAAAGAAAACACCTGGTCTTCACCGTTCAGTACGAACTCCGGAAAGTGTAGACCGAGTGAGAACGGCAGTTGTTGCTAGTCCGAACCGATCGGCTAGACGACAGGCTGTAGGGCTGGGTATGTCACGTCGTTCGCTACATCTCATCTTACATGATGATCTTAAGTTTCGGCCGTACAAGATAATGATCGTCCAGCAGCTTAGTGAAGGGGATTTTGTGCAGCGCAGAGAGTTTTGTCGCGTAATGGACGAAATTTTTACGGAAGATGCAGTCTTCATGAGTGATGAAGCATATTTTCATCTAGACATTACATTCCTTTACGTAACACATATACACACATACCTACATCCGTAACTCGTTCTTTGTCATAAATGCGTGTAACTCAATTTGTGCATTGACAAAATACATTCTCTCTTTACAACAAACAAACAAATGTGTAGCGTCTAACAAACGCGAATATCATTAGAATCTTCGTCGATGTTAAGAGTATTTCCGGGAATGTACTTTTCCATTCATCTGGAGGAATGGACGCTTGTACACGTGCAATTTAAGTTTAGCGGGTGTTAACATAAAAGTGTGATGTGAAGAGTTGATAAAGTGAGTGGACCCATACGTAAAGTGAATTTATACTGTAATATGATAATAAATTTTGAAGACTTATAAAGTAAGTGGACACATACACCTAAAGTGAATTTATAATATAATACGCGTTCGCATTTAAACGAGAAAGATATTTACTTGATATGTACAGTGACTCACATCCAAAGTCGGGCAAACTATTATAAAAAAAAAAACAGTTTTCGTTAGGTTAACAAATTTTTTTTGCATTCATTATGGATTGGTCTACTATGTTGCTTAGTACTCTACAAAATTAATTAGTTCTGAAATTATAAAAATTGCATGTAACGGTACTGGAAGCTCATATTGCATACTATCATAAGAAATACACTCACACTGAAAGTCGGGCAATTGCAAATAATAACAAAAATGACTTCCGATTAACCGTTACGTTTGAGTATTACTTTGTTTAGTGGATAGAAAGTCTTCAGTTTATCATAAACTGTCATCGGGAGACAATATTTTAAATTTTGAAACCATGCCACGTACCGTTAAACAGTCTACATTAGAGGAACGGAAAATTGTTGTTCATAACGAGCGTGAAAATGCGATTTTGGTGGGCAAAAGCAAGTCGACAGTCCACGATATCATCCAACGCTACAGCGAAGGTGGACGATTAGCAAATAAACAGCGCCCGTCAGTAATGAAGAATCTCAGTTCAAGAGTAGAAAAGTTTATAATACGTGAGATTCAGAAGGATCCCTTTCTTTCTGCCCCGAAACTTGCTATAATTCTTAAAGACAATTATGGTAAAGAAGTTCATGCAGAAACGGTTAGACGTGTATTACGGAAAAATAATTTTAATGGCCGAGTAGCGCGGAAGAGGCCATTCATTAGTAAGAAGAACCGTCAAGGCAGGCTACAATTCGCACGCGAATACACTTCAAAAGACTTCTCTTTTTGGAGCACGGTAAAATTGATTTTCTATGTTCACAGTATCACAAGTAATGTTTTACAGGTTCTCTTTACTGACGAAAGTAAATTTAATATGTTCGGTTCCGATGGTCGTCGATATGTCTGGCGTAATCCCAACACAGAATTTTGCCCAAAGAACACGAAGAAAACAGTGAAGCACGGGGGCTCATCAGTGATGGTTTGGGGGTGCTTGGCAGCTTCAGGGGTTGGAAATCTGCATTCTATAGATTGCATCATGGACAAAAACATGTATGTAGATATTTAAAGAAAAATGTTAAGGAGAGTGCGCAGAAGTTGGGCATTGCAGAAAATTTTAAGTTTTATCAGAACAATGACCCGAAGCATACATCACTCATAGCCAGGACCTGGCTCCTGTATAACTGTCCTAAGGTAATAAAAACACCAGCCCAAAGCCCAGATTTAAATGTTATCGAACATTTGTGGAAAGAACTTGGGCGTAAAATGAGAAATAGATCGTGCAGCAGTAGGGAGCAGCTTAAAGCTGCATTACAGGAAGAATGGGACAAAATAAGTCCTGATTTCTGCAGGAAATTAGTTCAGTCCATGCCAGAAAGGCTAAGGGCCGTGCAAAACTAGAAAGGGTATGCAACAAAATATTGAATATGACTAAAATTGTTAAAAATTTGAGTCTGCCCGACTTTAGCTGTGGCCATAGATTTAAGGTTTTTCCGAATATTATGTTTTTTTACTGTTGTAATAAAGTTATATTAAATATTTTTCGTTTCATTATATTCTATACTAAATGCTTAATCATACGGTTAATCATCATATTTAAAAATATGGACCAGCGGTTGTTTAAATGGTGTATACATTGTTATATATACTTTGCCCGAGATTGGATGTGAGCCACTGTATATGAAAAATAGAATTTTGAATATAACAGCCATTTTCTTTCGTTCGAGCTCCTGGAGAGTAAACATATTCTTTGTGTTGATTGCGTTACAAAATTTAAATCATATACGCTATATGTCTACAATATAAGCCGTAAATCGTTTATTTAAACTAGACCTAAATAATAGTGTTTTTCTGAAATTTTCATAAGTTTTATTCTTTATTGATTTGACAACACAGGTAACAGTAAGTATCTAATCGAATGGAGAATGAACAATCAAACGGAATGCATTATTTTATTTCAGCAGAGTTTGCTTTTAATTCCATATAAAAATGAATTATTTTGAATGGGGTAATTTCTATGAAATGAAAACAGAATTCGTTACTTTCGAAATACATACCGTTTCTTTCAAAAGAATACTTTGTTTAATTTAAATAACAAAAATGTTCAATATAAAAACGGAGACGTTTGATACAAATGCCTTCCATTTATTCAAAATGTGTTACCCGTTTACAATGAAAGAATAAGTGTTTATTTCAATTAAGAATACATTAAATCGACTGGCTAATTCTTTCCAGTTAAACGCAAATTCTTTTAATTCAAACGATTTTTAAAAACTCATTATGCTTTTGAAAGAAACGCCATTCGTTAGAATTAAACGCATTTGCTTGTGGAGTAAAATCAAAAGCGCAAATCGTTTGAATCAAATATATTTTGTTCAATGTTAGTGCATATTTCTCTGAGTGTAGAGATATGTTAAATACAATGTACCAAATAGTTGTTTAGAGATAAGTCGAATATAGATACATGTATTAGAGATAAGAATAAAAGTATAAAAGTGGAATATTAATGTAGATCGGGGTTCAGTGCAGTTACGCTGACCGATGAAATAAATTTATACATAATATTAATTGTTTTTATTCTCGTTTATTAGATCATAGATTTTAATTCGCTACACTGGAAAAAAAAGGTTTAGAATGTTTAACTAATGGGAAGTAGTTGACTTTTATTCAGATGGTTCTACTAAAGAAATAGCCATTTCCACTAATCTTTGCAGCATTTAACCAGACTAAATAAGATAAAAGAAATTCGAACTTCCATGGTCCGACGGTGCGACGAGCGGCGGAAATTGGAAGTTCGGATGACAGTTCGCCATTTTGCGAAAATCTAGTCACCGCGGCGGGTGTGCGATACCATAGAAAAACGAAAAAAAAGGAGGATATAAAGAGGATTTAGCACAAATTGCAATTGCTGCATAAAGCAGGTAAAGTTAATTCCTAATAATAGAATAGCATAATAAATAGAAAAAGACGCTGAGACTTTACTGTCTTCACATTAGGTTAAGCATGCGGTCACGTCTACGCCACGGCCGGCGCCGCGGTCACAATTGTCCGTATTGTTATTGCGCAAATTATTGGCGCCGCGAAACAGAAGATTCCCCGTGTGTGTATGAATTTTACGGACATTTTCCTCGTTCCGCGAGTCGACGAGTTGCTGATTGATGTAGTATTTGCACGGTGGAACGATGGGGTGTCTCGTCACGCTGTCGGTCAATTGAGCCTGGACGGATGCACCAACCCAGGAGGAACAATCTGTGCAAATTTCAATGCGTATCGAACGGTGTATTACATCGACCGGACAAGAAGGTGATTTGCTCACCATATTAAAACACAGAATATTTCAAATTGACGGATCCTTTAAAAGTAAAAAGCTCCTTAGTAGTTGTTAAGGAAAAAATAATTTCTTAGCAACCTGCTGAACGCGCCCATCTCCACTGCTCTATTCATCATACATGAAATCGTATAGAGAGTCATAAGGTGATACAGGTAAAGTGACAGTGAAGGTAAACTGGAAACCAAGTCTTGTTTAGTTTTTTGTTTGCCGAACGCGTCCTGACAGAAGTGGGATAAGCGAACGATTATGGTCGAGTAACAATACCGACGACTTAGCAATGCCATAGTAGTTAAAATCGATTCCCTCAGAATAATAATAGAGAAATTTGCTAAAGTATTCCGCGTTAACGAAGACAATTCAGTAAGACACGCTGGCTGCTGCTCATCGAAGCAATAAACACCTTTCAAAAATGTAAAAAAAGAAACTAACTATCTTAATCGAATCAAATTCCAAAAAAGGCGTCAAAGTATTTCCAGAACAACCTGGAAATTATACAGCGAAAAAAGTGCTTCCTCCTGAAAAACGGGTCAAAATTGCCTCCTATCAAGGAAGGGCAAAGATTAAAATATCTGATCAATAGCTGCCCGATTGATTCAATAGTTCAGATATTTACAGCCGCAGTGTTAGTCAACCTAACTTTGAGGGAAGTTTAAAATTCTAACAATCAGTCGTCTGAATTTTTAACAAGTTTTCTTCATAAAGGAGATTCGGTAGTAAATGATAAAAAAAACGGTTGAATTGGCTGGAGAACATCTACGAGGCGAGATCCGACCAAAAGCTTCCCGAAAATGTAACAATAAACTGCTTCGACAGCATTCTGTCGTCATGGAGTAAAATGGTCCGAATAGATCATCACATCACAGTGCATGCTATCGCATTTGGTGCACTAATGAAGCATGTCCAAGTAGGACTCTACTCAGGCCGTATTTATATGTAGAGAGCATGGGTTCAAGGTCATGCAGAAGGCAATTGAAGGGCTCATATGTCAACAAAACAGAGTTTGCGTTATCAACGGTGGCCGTGGAGACACGATCGCACGATACGAACTAGGCAAATCCATTTTCCTGGATTTAGACATTGTGCAATGCACATATAAAATAGAAACGAAACATGTATATAGGTTACATATCCATCCGTCGCCAATCTCCAACAGATTTAGTAAGATGTTTGTCTCGTGAAATTCAGAATGTTTTCGATATTCACCAAATTAAAGATATCCTTTATAGTTATGTTGGGTACGATTTCGGAAATTTAGACAAAGAATTCACAACGTTCGACAAAAGACAGACACATAAACATTTTAGTAGTCCGAAACAGAATGCCGATCAGGGAAGGTATAACAATTTTCATAATTCCAATTCACAACAGTTTAGGCAAAATTCGGGACTTCACAGAAACTTTAACCAAAATCACAATTTTTCAGGATTACATCGAAATTTTAACCACCATTACAATAATTTTAATAACAATCCACGCAACACATTTAGACCATTTGACCCAGCGGGCCAAATTAGAAATGCACATCAAAACCCAGAGCCAATGGATGTGGTACAAGTGTCTCATAAACCGCGGAATGAATTTCGTCGAAATAATAATAATAATAATACTCGTAGTAATCAAAATAGAGATGAAACTAACACTAAAAACGAAGAGGTTCACAATATCGAACCAGCGTTTTTTCCGGTGTAGGCCTCGGATCGAAAATGTTTGCTGACCTTACAATCGATAACAAAAAATATAAATGTCTCATTGACACGGGGTCTACTATGAGCATTATAAATTCTAGTAAAGTTGATTGTAAAAATTTCAAAGTGTGTGATCGTGTTAAGTTAAATCTACAAACTATAAATAATATAACTACGGAATTTGTGGATCGAATAGTGAACACTATTCCGACTGAATTTCAGTATGACCCAAAAGGGGCAACCAGATGGTATAAACGGAACTTAGGAGACAAACCATACCAGATTTTGATAGGTATGGACCTCCTTGGCAAAATCTGTAAAACACTCGATTTCGAAAAGAAATTGTTTATTTTAAATAACGGAGTTAAAATCCCACTATACTCTGATGAGAGTATCTCAAATTTAGATTGCTTTGAACTCAGCTCATCCGATAAGGAAGTTGACTTAAACCACCTACACCAGGAAGAGAAAAATGGAGTTCGTAATCTTTTAAATAAGTTCAATAACTTGATAATATATAAAGACGGAGATCAGTTAACACAAACTGAATCAATCTGTCACGAAATCAAAACAACGACCGACCAACAAATACATGCTCGACTTTATCGACTACCTCCGAAACATGAAGAGGAAGTTCGACGGCAAGTCCTTGAAATGGAAAGACAGGGAATCATACGGCAATCTTGTAGTCGGTATGCCTCCCCGATCGTGGTAGTTGCTAAAAAATTAGACAACTCCGGACGTCAAAAATTTCGATTGTGCGTTGATTATAGGAAACTCAACGAAATCACGATCGACGATAAATATCCCTTGCCCAATATAAACAGCATCCTAGATAAACTGGGCAGAGCTCAGTACTTCTCGACAATCGACTTGGCTAAAGGATATCATCAGATAAAAATTCACCCTGATGATATCGAGAAAACCGCGGTCGTTACCCCCTGTGGACTGTATGAATACTTGAGGATGCCATTTGGCTTAAAAAACGCGCCAGCCACCTTCCAGCGGCTCATGAACGACATTTTGCGCGAGTACATCAATAAAATTTGTGTCGTTTATCTCGACGATATCCTCGTGTTCTCTACTAGTCTGCAAGAACACATACATTCTCTTTACCTTATTTTCAAAAAACTTTCGGAACATAATTTAAAAATTCAGTTTGACAAATGTTCATTCTTAAAAAAAGATACGGAATTTCTAGGACATGTTCTCACATCCGAGGGGATGAAGCCAAATCCTTTGAAAATTAAATGTATTCAGGATTATCCTCTTCCTAGTACTGAAAAACAACTGAAAGGATTCCTGGGAGCAACAGGATATTATCAAAAATTCGTGAAGGACTACGCGAAAATCGCTGGTCCAATGATAAAATATTTGAAAAAGGATAAACGTATAAATATTCAAGACCCAGAATATATTGACGCATTCGAAACTTTGAAACGTAATATAACAAAACACCCCATTCTCAAATTTCCAGATTTTTCGAAACCATTTACACTTTTTACAGACGCCAGTAACTATGCAATAGGAGCTGTGTTGACGCAAAGTGATCAGCCAGTATGCTACGCGTCTCGAACCCTTAACGATCACGAAAAGAAGTATTCCGTGACCGACAAGGAGTTCCTTGCAGTTGTGTGGGCTGTTACATACTTTCGACCGTACCTTTGGGGTAATCGCTTCAAGATCATTACCGATCACCTACCTATTAAATATTTAAATAAAAAATATAATGGTCAAGAGTTTTGTCAAAGAAACCAACGATGGCTTCTTAAACTTCAAGAGTATCAATACGATATCGAGTACCTAAAGGGTAAACAAAACAAGGTTGCTGATTTTTTAAGCAGAATCCCAGATAATACTCTCGATAAAAAAGCTAATCAATCGGTAAATGCATTGTCAGATAACAACAGTTCACTCCCAAGATGAACAACAACTTGATCACATCCCGATCAAAGAAACAATTGTCAATAGATACAAAACCCAACTTATATTAACTAACGATGTAGATAGAGAAATTGAAACACTGCATAAGCGCAGGATTATTTATGTCGATATGACAAGAGGAGAAGAATATTGGATTGGTCTATTAAGGAGATTTATTCAGCCAGGATTAACAGGAATATATACCGAATTACCTTACGATCAGTTTAATAAAATTCAACAATTAATTATACGTCTTTTTGGTCAAAACAGAAATGTTAAATTTATTAAAGCTACTTTACGTGCTTCTCAAATTAGAACACAAGAAGAAGCTCATCGTCAAATTTCTCTTTACCACACCCAAGAAAGTATTCATAGTGGAATCATTGAAACATATTACAATTTGAAAAACAAAATATATTATCCAGGTTTAGTGAAAGAAATTACCAAAGTAATCTATAACTGCAAAACATGTCTAGAAACTAAATACGAGCGGAAACCGATTAAAGTGAAATATGAAATTAGTGAAACCCCTAAAAATCCGAATGAAATTCTTCACATGGACATTTATTATTTCATGAAACAATCTTTTCTTACCATGATCGATAAACTAACGAAGAAAGCATACCTTTACAATTTACCCAATAGAAATTGCAGCAAAAAGATAGAAGTTTTAGAAGAACATTTTTCTAAATTCGGTAAGCCCAGAAAAATAATAACTGACAACGAATTTTCTTCATTAAATATTAAGGACTTTTTTAGAGAACAGGGAATTGACTTCCATTTAACCAAACCAAACACACACACAGGAAACAGTGATATCGAAAGGTTTCACTCAACTCTGCAAGAGAAATTAGTTTCCATGCGAAATTTAGACTTGACTTTAATTCAAAAAATCCACAAAGCTGTTAGTAATTATAATAATCGATACCATTCGACCATTCACCTGAAGAGGCTATGAAAGCAAATCCAACGCGTATTGAACAATCAGTTAGGGAACATAAGGATAAATACATTAGTAAGCTTAATATTAATAGAGAAGATTACGTAGAAAATAGGAACATTATACCAGTTAAGAACTATAAGAGAAACTACTATAAGAATGAACCCAGATACCGTATCAAAGAATTTAGTAGAGAACATCCTATTAATATTAAACGTCCGCGTCAATTTGCAGGTGATGATCTTAGTGTTTCACCTTCTGATAATTTCACCAATCAGAGCAACGCCGACAGTAACTCCAATCAATACCAATAATGGATATACAATAATAAACATGGGATCAACAGAATTAATTAAGGACACTATAACCATACTACATATTTTTAATATTACCGATATAAGAAATACACTAAATTCATTAGAATATAACATACAGGAACTAGGTATAACAAAAGACCCAATAATTGAAAAACAATTGGAGGAGTATTACGCAAAATTAGCAGCATTAGAACCGAAAAATAAACAAAAGTCAAAAAGAGGTTTAATAAATATTGTAGGAACAACACACAAGTGGTTATTTGGAACAATGGACGATAACGATAGACAGGACATTTCAGAACGTTTAAAAATTATTGAACAGAATAATGAAAACATAATCGAGCAATCTAATAAACAGATCAAAATTAACTCAAATTTTAATGAATCCATTACACATCTTAAACAAATTATTGAATCCGATCGAAACCAAATTAAAAAAGTATTTGAACAGATAACTGAAAATGAAAAACAAATAATTTTGCAGCAACTGAGATTAGATCAAATATTAAAATTGTCTATCTTAAAAGAAAAGCTAAATCAAATAATTGACAGCATTGGATTAGCCAAACATGGTTTATTACATCCTAGCATCTTATCAGCAACAGAAATTAATCAAACAAATTTGGATTTTTACAAAATTAAAAACATTAGAGTAGGACTTTTAAAATATAGAACCGATACTTTAGTACTAGCTATTAAAATTCCAGATACTTATAAACTTGTAGATTATAAACTTATCACGGCAATGCCAACAAATAATAATTTAGAAGTAATAATGGAAGATCAGTATATTTTAGAAATTAAGGGAAAGAAATATTTGTATGATCAAAATATTCAATATGAAAACGAATTAAAAATAATGGACAACTGTATCAGCCTTCATAATTGTAAATTACAAACTAATGTTATTTCCGAAATTCATAAAATTGACGAGACTACGATCATTTGCAAAAATATGAAAAATGAAATTTTAATTAATCATTGCGATGACAGAAAAACTACTCTTACAGGAAATGTTTTAATAACCATCAATAATTGTACCATTGGAATATTCAATCAAACATTTGAAAATAATAATATTAAATTTGTAGACAGATTCTTTTATTCAGAAGAGAAAACTCATAATTTTACGAAACATTTAAATATTGAAGAAATTTTACTTGAAAATGTCGAAAATTTGGAACCTATTAAAACACTTAAATTTCATCAAAATATACATTATATTACAAATACAACGTGTATCTTAATTATCATAGTAATAAATTGTTCTTGGAATCTTCATTATATTTTGGAAAAATAAGCAAACTAAAATTTCAATCAAAAACGTTGACACTCGAGATAAAATTCAGGAGAATTTTGGTTTAAAGGGAGGTCAGGTTACATATCCATCCGTCGCCAATCTACAACAGATTTAGTAAGATGTTTGTAAACAATAAATGTAATGCGAGTGCATCTGAATGCATATTCAGATACGCTTGCAACATGAATAATCAAATAAAAGACATAACAACAAAATTTCTCAGAATGCATGCAATGCAAAGATGCAATGCATTCTTCATAATTGTAAACAGCGTCCCGAGCTGTAATGGGACATTAGTCGTAATCAAAGAAGCAGTCGTCAACCAAGAGAGCATGTATTAGGTCAGTCGTCAATAATAATAAAAAACTATTTTTTTTCGCGAAAAGAAAAAAGACTTTTTTAATTTATATATATATATATATATATATATATATATATATATATATAACATACATATCTAACATACAAAACCAAAAGAACAATAACTATTAGATTACAAATTATTCTATCAAACTCTGTACAATGTTACATACAAAGTATCTTTATTAAACGATATAACCGAATAAGCATTAACAAGATAAATTGCAAGATACTTTGTATGTCACATTCTAATTGTTTAGACAAGCAAATTCCAAGATATCACCATGCGCACGTACATATGTATGCGCGCAACATTGTAAGTACGGTGAGAATCTTAGCAAGTAAATTTAGCAACCTAAGCAAAATTATTGTATATAATCTTAAGAATAAGCATAAGAGAAAACAGTTTTTAATAAACCTTCCATAACACAGAACGAGAGTCATTTTCATTTCATTCATCATCCCACATTGGTCCGTCGAAGACGTCCAAGAATTAAAGTCTTGGAAAGCAAAGTACTACAACTAGCAAATCGAAATTCTACGTGTGACATTTTTTTCCTTCTTGAACTAGAGTCGAGAAGGCTTAGTTTTCTTTTGAATTTTGTTCTCAAGATACTAAGGGAAGCCACATTAGTACATTCATTTGCGAAAGTACAAACGCGCTTGCTGGAAAATTCCAGTAGGTCGTCATTTGAACCTAGTTCCTGTTCTTGTTCATCGGCCAGTTTTGCGATCGATATATCCTTGCTGCTGTTCTTCGGTCGTTACAGTTTTTGTGCATTTGGTTTCGATTTCGCTGCTGTCATTTGATGCGGATTTTGTTCCTGTTCATCAATCAGTTTTGCGATCGATATATCCGTGCTGCTGTTCGTCGGTCGTTCCAGTTTTGTGCATTTGGTTTCGATTTCGCTGCTGGCATCTGAAGCAGAGTTTGTTCCTGTTCATCAATCGAAAATTGCGATCGATATATCCTTGCTGCTGTTCTTCGGTCGTTCCAGTTTCGTGCATTGGTTTCGATTTCGCGCTCATCAATTGTGCGATCGATATATCCTTGCTGCTGTTCTTCGTTCGTTCCAGTTTTGTGCATTGGTTTCGATTTCGCTCATCAATTTTGCGATCGATATATCCTTGCTGCTGTTCTTCGGTCGTTCCAGTTTCGTTTCGTGCATTGGTTTCGATTTCGCGCTCATCAATTGTGCGATCGATATATCCTTGCTGCTGTTCTTCGGTCGTTTCTGTTTCGTGTATATAATCTTAAGAATTAGCATAAGAGAAAACAGTTTTTAATAAACCTTCCATAATACAGAACGAGAGTCATTTACATTTCATTCCTCATCCCACAGACATTCTAACATTTAATGGAAATAAAATGGTTGGAAATGCAATCCGGAATAGCTTTCCGCTTACATTAAATTTAAAATTAAATACATACAGGTGAGTAAAATTATGCCCCAAAAAAAAAATGATTTTTTTTTAGGCGATAGTCTAATTATTCTTCGTCCATAGAATCTCCAGAGTTATTGGCTTTTCCGGAGACTGTCATATAAATGTAACTTCACATTCCATACATACACACACACACACACACACACACACACAAGGACTTGTAGCAACTACAATAATGTATTATATGCAAATCTCATCTCAATATCAAGTCTCAGTCTCGTATCACAAGCCGTCGTGTATTAATCAAATCGTTGTCGTCTAGCACCGTCGCCGTTACATGGTTCAGAAGTGGGATATAGAGATATAGAGTTAAATTCAGTTTGTAACTACAAGTCGCGGAAGGAGTGGTATTAAACCTCCGAAGGGTTTAATCTGTGAACTCGACATGCAGGAGGAGTGGACAGAGTGGCTCGAGATGTACGAGAATTATTTTATTGCCGCCAAGGTGAATGCAGCGAGTCGTCAGCAGAACAGGCTGCAAATTTCATCAGCATAATCGGCCGAGATATACTCGAAAATATTAACAACTAGGGGGCTTTGCACCCTACTCGCTACGCTCGTCAACCCCCCCCCCCTCCTCGTTTGCGTGTTCGAGAAGTGGAATGAAGCACACAATCACAGCATGACCGGCGTTCATTAAAACGTGTAATTTGAGCGGGTTTTAAGGGCACTTCAAGGTTAAATGCAGATCAGCCAAGCGGGAAGACGGTAAAAAGAGCTTGTGGCGGTTACACAAGGACCCACTCTCTCTACCACATGCTACATGCAACACAAGATACACAGGCCAAGCTATAAATACATAGCTCAACCACATCCTGCAGAAGTCAGTCAGCCAGAGTATCCCATCCGATCCGCGTCAATTTTATATTATCGTATCCGTGTAAAATATACATGTATTATTATTAATTGTGTTAACTTAAATACATTGTTAAAAATAAGTAGAGACTTTTATTCAATCCTCTGCAAGCTCGATCGGTAAAACAACGAACCGTATTCGAGCCATCGACGAAAATCGTTCCGAGGACGGGTCTAGTTCCGACATCAGAGTGCGTATGCGTAACGGTGGAGACGATTATTGGAGCGATCAGTTGACCATCAATGGCAAAGTCATAACAATTGTATTGAGAAAGATCTCTGGACCAGCCTTTGGTGGGATCTGTTGATCGGAAGTTCAGGACAAGCACCTGATACATAAGCCGGCTCAATTCGGGAGACGAAGTGTAACATGGAGAGCGTGTAGCAATTTGTACGCGCTTGTGTGCATTGGCGACAGATTTCAATGGTGGTCCTAAGAAAGACTGTTTCGGGTTTTCGCTTGTAATTTTAATGAATGGTCTGTTTCTTTTGAAGAATGATGCCAGTTACAAGGACCGATTCGTTAACAAAAACTAACTAATTAGCAGCGTGACCCCGACGGTTGATCTTAGGACACACACACCGGAAAGCATGCACACAAGCACGTACATTCTGCTACACCCTCGCCTATGGCTAACAGCGTGGTCGAGTATGTGTACGCATACCACCTTGTCTGTATGTACTCGACCGACCCAACGACCGATCGCCATCGCATACTGTGACAGCTATTCGGTGTACATGTGAGCAACCGGTGTTGTCACATACACTAAAGAAGGTTGCCTATGTACACACAATGGCTGTCACCAATACTAATAGAGGAGGTCGAAGAAAAAACTATATAAAGGCGAACGACCGAGCATAAAGGGTCAGTCTTCCAAGTCAGTCCATCGATAGCAGAGGTCCCGCGAGCAGTCTCCAGGCAGAACAGTAGTTCTGAGCGTCCTCCAGAGTCTTCCAAGTCAGTCCATCGATAGCAGAGGTCCCGCAAGCAGTCTCCAGGCAGAACAGAGTTCTGAGCGTTCCCAAGAGGCGAGTCGACGCCGGACGGCCGTTTGCGGATCGGTTGTACGGCGCGACGACTGTCGGCGCCCTACACCCATACACCCGGATCGCGTTTGCGGATCGGTTGTACGGCGCGACGACTGTCGGCGCCCTACACCCATACACCCGGATCGCAGTTGCAGATCGGTTGTACGGCGCGACGACTGTCGGCGCCACACATCTCTACGCCCATCAACGGACCTAGTGCAGATCGGTTGTACGGTGCGACAACGGTCGGCATCCTACACTCATACACCCGGATCGCAGTTTGCAGATCGGTTGTACGGCGCGACGACTGTCGGCGCCACACATCTCTACACCCATACACGGACATAGTTGCTGATCGCTTGTACGGTCCGACGACTGTCGGCCCCACACACTCCTACACTCATACACGGATCGCAGTTGCGGATCGTTAGTACGGTGCGACAACGGTCGGCATCCTACCCCCATCCCCGCTCAGATAGTGATGGATAGAATGCTGTGCAGGTAGATACTGTGGTGCTAACAAAACCGTTCCGCTCCGGGTAGTGATTTTTTTTTCCTATGTGTTGTAGCCACGGGCAGACGCGTGTGATTTTTTTTGTGTACGAGTTCGAGGCAGCAAGACGTCGATTCATTTTTCCCGCTTTTCGGTTCCCCGCCCATACTCCCGGTAGCTGAGTTAGTGCACGCGTCACACGTCATGACTGAGGAGTAGCGGCATCGAGTGCCGCCAGGTCTGCACGACCTACCAGCTCCGCCCTCGTCGTTTAAAAATTAGAATTCGTTACAATGGCGCCCAACGTGGGGCCGAAAAACTGATGATTAAAATAACAAAGTTCGCATTAGAACCCCGGTCCAGCAAGAGGTTCAATTTTTCAGCCCCAAAAAAAAACCGGAGTCTATATCTTTCAGGGATAATATCCACACTTCAGTGCTAAATTTACTTCTGAACTCCGGAACATTTTATTTTCTCTCTTTTCTTCCTATCCGTGTAGATTTTCCTTCCCCGTAAAGTAGTGTTTCCTTTCCCTCACATTCCCCGACAGGCAGTGTTCGCGTAGTTTCGTCAAAATGGTGCTTTTGCGCCGTGGACAATCCGTTCGACAAAAACCTTGTGAATTGCTGAGTGCGGGAGTTTACTTTTGTTCTTTTAGACCAAGTTTTTTTTTGAACGGTTTCCCACCTTGTTGTTGTGAACACTGACCTTCTTTAATTATCTTTAACAAGTCTGATTTCTGAACTCGTTGTTGCAACATCCATCCTCGTACTGAACTTAGTCGTGCTGGAATTGCAGCTGCTGGGGTTTACGCCAACAAGCTGACCGCACTTAAACGAAACTCAGTAGTCCGAAGGATAGTGCAAAAGCGGATAACGAATCAGTACTTCACTTACCCGAACTTTATTGCAAGAACTACCCGGAGCGTAGCGAACGGACAACCAATAATAATAAATAAAAATCTGATATATATTTTGTTAGAAGCAGCTTAGAGCGGAGGGAAGACGACTTGGGAAGGAAGGGAAGCAAAATTGTATAAGAATCGCGTTCAGTTTGAAAACATAAAAGAAAACAAAAAAAGAGAAAAAAGTTAATAATAATCAATCAGCGTATCTGACAATTGATAGAATTATTTTTTTTTGTACTTGAGTTAGAAAAAGAAAAATTTATTTAACTTACATACATACATATATATATATATATATATATATACATACACAGAATATTTCTACGTTACCACTATAATCTACAAATAATAATTTTTTTTTACAACTAAAATGCCGCTCAATCATACACCACCGCCTGTAGGCCAAGGTAGGGGGGCTGTACCTAAACAGCCACACGTGACAACCAGATCTCAGTCAAGGGCTCAACTCGTCCCATTACCTACTCAGGAAAGTAATGAAACTGAGAGGAACGCCTCTCATAACTTGTTTTCGGCACAGCAAGTGCAGAGAAATGCCTCTCATGTTAACTTGTTCTCGACACAACAACCGCAGAGAAACGCCTCTCATGATAATTTGTTTTTTGCACAGCAAACGTCCGTATTTTCACAGCAGCAAAGATTATCCTTGCCGCCACCTTCCCAGCCTATCGAGCAGCGAGGGGCAGCAAAGGATAACCGAGATTCGTATCCTGGTTGGGGTTTACCGCCAGCTGGGCAAGAACAACAGTTCTTCTCACAACCAGAAAGGCCACCTTGGTGGGGACAACCACCTCCCCCCTGGTTTGGGCAGCAACCACCCGAGTGGTGGGGGCAGAAACCTCCAGATTGGTGGGGTCGCCAATCACCGGCAGCAACCGTCCAAAAACAGCCGGCGGATCCATCGCAGTCCGAACAGAGTTCAGTTAATCAGCCTCCGGGAATTAGGCCGGCGAACACTTCATCCCCTACACCTGGAAATGGGGGTCACCGAGGACTTGATGAGTCCATACAAAGGCTTGTAGAGGCAGAATGCGCCAGACGCCTCGCTGCTATAGGCTTAAATAATACACCACACGTAACAATTTCGCCAACCGACGTTGGGGAACGTCACCCAGAGGTTGTACAAGCCCGAACTTCGATACTCCCCTATGATATTCAAAGGACTATCTCAGGTTGGGGATTAAAGTTTAACGGAACCGCGGTGGATAATTTTATACGGCAAGTAGAGCTGTTTACAGAAAGAATGCTTAGAGGGGATTACACCAGTGTGTGCGTAAATGCACACCTTTTCTTCATTGGGGAAACAGCTGACTGGTTCCGGGAGTTCGTTGCCACTGCCGACAACCGATACACTTGGGAATCTTTGCGCACAGCCCTCAGGAGACAATTCTCCGATCGTTATGACGACGCAGAACTGTTAGAGATGATGCGCAAGAGTCTTCATAAAGAGGGGCAGTCTTTTGATGAATTTTTGAAAGGTATTCGCCAGATAAATAATCGGATGCGATGTCCCTTACTGGACAGGGAACTGACGGCAATCGTGAAGAGAAATCTCCAGGAGGATGTAGGTCTACATTTACTCCGAGTTAGATTCGACAGCTTGGTAGATTTGCGGGAAGCTGTACGGGATATAGAGAACTACAAGGAACGAATGGGCAATCGAAACCCTGGCCACCAGCCGCGCCAATCCTCGCGCCCAAGGATTGCCGAGTGTGCCACAGAGGTGCCTGTCCAAGCATTCGAAGGGCAACCAGATATATCTGCACTTGCGAGAGCATCCACTTGTTGGAATTGCAGAAAGGCAGGGCATTCGTATGTGGACTGCACCGAGAAGCGTGAAGTGTTTTGCTTCGGCTGCGGGGCGCCAGGAATGTTAAAACCGCAATGCGATCGTTGCATGGTACAAAAAAACACGATGGCTTGGAAGCCCCATCGCCATCAGGGGACTTCCAAAGGAGTTCAAACCGAACTCACTACCCTCAACAATCCGCAATAAATCAGCGCTTACAGCAGAGGGGTAATAGCCAAGCAAGCAGCGTTGCCTTAGCTACGAAATTCCCCTCGGTTATACCATTCTTAGCAACAACACCTTCAAGCAACTTTCACCATACACGATTACCCGTAGCTGACCACAATTCTACCCAAACTTGTCCAAGAATTCAGTTGCCGCTCGTAGCCTCAGACGTACCCCAAGATGTAAGCAGGCCTCTTAAGATTTTGACCCCTACTCAATCAAAAAAATTTTCAGCCACGCACGATCCGTCGCCGCCGACTTCATACTTATCCCATCATAGTTTTCGTCCGTTACACCAGCGCGTGCAGGACTATATCGCAACCCGTGAAAGAATCTTTCGTTCGGATGAGCTGAAGCCTTGCCAACCAAAGCGTTCCACGCTACGAAGTCGACGCTTCTGGAGGAAGGTGATGGTCAATCGTCGTAAATACTGCGAAGTAATTCTGCAGGACATACCCAGAAACGACATTCGTCCGTACGCTAACGTTTCGCTTCTAGGGCAGTCAGTTAGTGGATTAATAGACACGGGTGCCTCCTGCAGTGTCATCGGCTCGGAGTTTGCTAAATTGGTGCTTAATAATAGGAGCAATCTCTGGGAGAAATTTCAAATAGGAGTTAAAACAGCGGATGGTACCAGTCATTCGGCTGTAGGTAAACTCCGAACAGAAGTCACCTTTCAAGGGCGTATCAAACTAATAGATTTCCTGCTTATACCAACCTTAAAGCAGAACCTTTATCTTGGTGTAGACTTTGTACGTAGCTTCGAGTTGGCTAGTGACTTGTTTACCTCTTCTCCACATTTATCGGCGTTGCTGTCTGAGGAACCGGTGGACACACTGAGCCAACATTCTTTGAGCCCTATTCAGAAAAACAGACTAGATGCCACCATCTCCATGTTTCCATCTTTCGCTAAGGAGGGCTTGGGGCGAACTAATGTCATTTGTCATGCTATAGATGTCGGAAATAGCAAACCGATCAAACAGAGGCATTTCCCGGTTTCGCCAGCCATAGAAAAACTCCTCTATAAGGAGGTGGATCGGATGCTGGAGATGGGGGTGATAGAAGAGTCTCAAAGTGCGTGGTCGTCCCCGGTCACGTTGGTAGTCAAACCCAACAAGTCCCGTATGTGTCTGGATGCACGTAAAGTCAATGCAGTGACTCTGAAGGATGCTTATCCCCTACCGCTTATCGATGGGATTTTGAGCCGCCTCCCCAAGGCTGAGTTCATAACGAGCTTAGACTTGAAGGATGCATTTTGGCAAATTCCCCTCGATAAAGCATCCAGGGATAAGACAGCCTTCACAGTACCTGGAAGGCCGTTGTATCAGTTTGTGACCATGCCTTTTGGTTTGTGCAACGCACCACAAACGATGCAACGCCTCATGGACCACGTCATCCCGGCACATTTGCGGACCCAGGTGTTTGTCTACCTAGATGACCTTCTTCTGATCTCCACCACTTTTGATGAACACTTGCTGCTCCTCCAAGAAGTTTCTCTCTGTCTCCGTAAGGCGGGGCTAACCATAAATGTCGAGAAGAGCCATTTCGTTATGACCCATGTGCGATACCTAGGGCACATAATAGGTAATGGCACCATCCGAACGGACCCCAGTAAAGTGGAGGCAATAACCGACTTCCCGCAACCCTCAACCACCAAGCAACTTCGGCGATTTCTAGGGATGTGCGGGTGGTACCATCGATTTGTACCGAACTACGCCTCAGTATCCGCACCCCTGACTGACATGCTGCGAAAAGGGTGTAGTTTCGTTTGGACTGAAGACAGACTCCTGGCATTTCAAACGCTAAAAAAAAGTCTAACCTCGGCTCCGGTGTTGCACAGCCCCGATTTCTCGCGCCCCTTCTCTATACAATGTGACGCAAGTCAAAACGGTATAGGGGCAGTGCTAACACAGGTCGCCGACGATGGGACCGAAGTGCCCATCGCTTATATGTCCAGGAAGCTGAACTCAGCCCAGCGAAACTACACCGTGACGGAGCAAGAATGTCTAGCAGCTGTCACGGCCGTCAAAAAGTTTAGGGCTTACGTAGAGGGCCAAGAATTTTCCATTATAACGGACCACGCCTCTCTAAAATGGCTGAGAAGTCAGCCGGACCTCCACGGTAAACTAGCTCGTTGGGCGTTAAAACTGCAAGGGTTCCGCTTCACAATCCAGCATCGAAAAGGGAGCCAGCATGTGGTCCCGGACACCCTATCTCGTGTTTACTGCACCGATTCTCTTTCGTTGACAACCCCCTTTGAAAACTCGGTCGAAATCGATCTAAATTCTCAGCATTTTAACTCCCCCGATTACAGAGAGTTAGTAAACCGCGTGGCGACCGATCAGGAACGATTACCAGATTTGAGGACGGCTGATGGGTTCGTATATAGACGCAGCGAATACGCGCGCGGAAATGAAGTGCAAGAGCAACAGGCTTGGAAACTGTGGATACCAAAAGGATTGACAACAGAGCTGATAAGACGTGCCCACGAACACCCCTTATGTGCACATGGAGGGGTAGCTAAAACCCTCCAGCGCCTCCGAGTTCTGTTCTTTTGGCCCAACATGGCCAAAGAGGTAAGCGAGTATGTCGCCTCATGCGACATGTGCAAACAGACGAAGGCCCCAAACCAAAGCCTTCGGCCACCAATTGCCCAGCACTTCAACTCCGACCGCATCTTCCAACGCCTATATATGGACCTATTAGGACCGTTCCCCAGGTCGAAAGATGGACACATTGGAGCAATAGTCCTAGTCGACCACTTATCAAAGTTTACGTTCGTTGAGCCAATTCGAAAGTTCACTGCCGACATTATAGCCAGATGGCT
Organism: Microchrysa polita; assembly: GCA_949715475.1. Classification (NCBI taxonomy): domain Eukaryota; kingdom Metazoa; phylum Arthropoda; class Insecta; order Diptera; family Stratiomyidae; genus Microchrysa; species Microchrysa polita. Next base: position 30,879,941 of record OX454420.1, on the reverse strand, counting down.
CGAAACCCGGGTGTTTCACATGTTTGGAGTCCCCGAATCTATTCTAACTGATAATGGCCAGCAATTCAAAGCTCACGTTTTTAACGCACTGCTAGAGCGGTACGGAGTACAGCACCTGTACACGGCCGTCTACTCGCCACAAGCAAACGCGTCCGAAAGAGTAAACCGTTCCATTGTAGCAGCTATTCGAGCGTACGTACATCCTACACAGAACAATTGGGACGCAAATCTTTCGAAAATCAACTGTGCACTTCGCTCGGGTTATCACGAGTCGATAAAAGCGTCTCCGTATTTTGTGGTTTTCGGCCAACCAATGGTTACGAACGGGAACACATATGCGCTCCTCCGCAACCTAAACCTACTCAGTGAGGACAGCCAACCGGTAGAGCCTAGGGACAAGATGAACATAATAAGGGGGCAAGTTCAACAGAATCTACAAACCGCCTTCAAAAAATATGCCAGCCATTATAACCTGCGTTCACGACAAATAGAATTCCAGCCTGGAGATGAAGTATTCAGACGGAACTTTGCACAAAGCAAAGCCGCTGAACATTACAACTCCAAGCTGGACTTCAAATTTGTCCGAAGCAGAGTCATAAAGAAAGTCGGGAACAACCGATACCTAATGGCCGATTTGAATGGGAAGCATGTCGGTATATTTCATGGGAAGGACCTCAAACGCTAGCTCCACTCCAAGGTTTTTTCCTGCCGTTCTCAGCTCCCTTTTCTTGGCAACTGCGAAAAGAGTATCTGTGTTGTAACATGGAGAGCGTGTAGCAATTTGTACGCGCTTGTGTGCATTGGCGACAGATTTCAATGGTGGTCCTAAGAAAGACTGTTTCGGGTTTTCGCTTGTAATTTTAATGAATGGTCTGTTTCTTTTGAAGAATGATGCCAGTTACAAGGACCGATTCGTTAACAAAAACTAACTAATTAGCAGGGTGACCCCGACGGTTGATCTTAGGACACACACACCGGAAAGCATGCACACAAGCACGTACATTCTGCTACACCCTCGCCTATGGCTAACAGCGTGGTCGAGTATGTGTACGCATACCACCTTGTCTGTATGTACTCGACCGACCCAACGACCGATCGCCATCGCATACTGTGACAGCTATTCGGTGTACATGTGAGCAACCGGTGTTGTCACATACACTAAAGAAGGTTGCCTATGTACACACAATGGCTGTCACCAATACTAATAGAGGAGGTCGAAGAAAAAACTATATAAAGGCGAACGACCGAGCATAAAGGGTCAGTCTTCCAAGTCAGTCCATCGATAGCAGAGGTCCCGCGAGCCGACGACTGTCGGCGCCACACATCTCTACGCCCATCAACGGACCTAGTGCAGATCGGTTGTACGGTGCGACAACGGTCGGCATCCTACACTCATACACCCGGATCGCAGTTTGCAGATCGGTTGTACGGCGCGACGACTGTCGGCGCCACACATCTCTACACCCATACACGGACATAGTTGCTGATCGCTTGTACGGTCCGACGACTGTCGGCCCCACACACTCATACACGGATCGCAGTTGCGGATCGTTAGTACGGTGCGACAACGGTCGGCATCCTACCCCCATCCCCGCTCAGATAGTGATGGATAGAATGCTGTGCAGGTAGATACTGTGGTGCTACTAAAACCGTTCCGCTCCGGGTAGTGATTTTTTTTCCTATGTGTTGTAGCCACGGGCAGACGCGTGTGATTTTTTTTGTGTACGAGTTCGAGGCAGCAAGACGTCGATTCATTTTTCCCGCTTTTCGGTTCCCCGCCCATACTCCCGGTAGCTGAGTTAGTGCACGCGTCACACGTCATGACTGAGGAGTAGCGGCATCGAGTGCCGCCAGGTCTGCACGACCTACCAGCTCCGCCCTCGTCGTTTAAAAATTAGAATTCGTTACAGAAGGTCGGGGTTTTACAACCGTCCTGGGGGAATCCGACATTTCCGCTGTTCCTGAGATCATTCCTATTACTATAAAAAAATTCAGGTGCAAGCAAAGAGAAAAAAAGAAAAAAAAAAAAAACTAAGTCGGAAGGAAATTCTATTTAACCGGTGGGAGCCCAGGCAATTGATCGCGGGAACGATCAAAGCAACATTCCTGTGACTGATGGGCCTTCTCAAAGGTCGAATCAGTTCAATGCAGCTAGTAACCGACTGTTGGATCGTAATGCTTCTCATTTGGGGGAACAAGACCTGCAATTTCTATTGGTTTCTGAAAACGGGGATGGCTATGGAAGAACTTCAGACCGTAGGTCAAATCTTTCACTACATAATCTTGACGCTGGTTCTAATGTGCCGCGTTCGGGTGCTTCTGATGTCTTTTATGCGCCTGTTCGGAGAAATCTACCAAGTGTGCGTACTTCTGCTCCTGGTTTTCACCACCAGAGTTATTCACATCCAGCGGCCCCTGATCAAATTAGCAGTAATGCACATAACTCAGCTGCTACTACTCCTCCTTTGGTGCCTTCTACAGCTGGCATGACAAGTGAAAGAGTTTGTCGAATTATAAGCTATTGGAATCTCAAATTTAGCGGAGATAACCCAAACATGTCGGTCGAAAAATTTTTATTTCAAATTCGAATTCTAGTGCAGAACACCCTGCAAGGGCAATATCACCTAGTTATCCGACATTTGCATTTGTTGTTGGATGGCGAAGCTGCTAATTGGTTTTGGCGTTATCATCGCACCGTGCTCAATCTCAGCTGGGAACAGTTTTGTCACGCCTTGCGCGAACAGTTTCGTGAACGTCTAATGGAATTGATTCGTAATCGAAAACAAGGACCTAACGAGAGTTTCGACAAGTTTTATGACAGTATCCTGAAGTTGACGGACCGTTTGGCGATACCATTAGCCGAATGGGAACTTCTGGAAATTCTTAAACGGAATCTGAAAGTCGAACTTCGTAATAGATACCTTGACCTTCTAATATATTCGGTGCAACACTTGAAAGCTCTCGTTTACAGGCGAGAATGTTTCGAGCAGGAAATAGACAGTGGTCATACGCATTCACGTATTTCAGCTAGGAGGGATGTTAATGAGTTAAAGGAGAGTCCACATTCTGAAGTTGTTGATGAACAATTAGAAATTTCAGCACTGTCCAACACGCTTGTGTGTTGGAATTGTCGAGTAGCAGGACATCGTTTTGATGTATGTGAAGCAGAGCGGAAAATATTTTGCTATGGTTGTGGTGCGCAGAATACCTACAAAACTCGTTGTCCTAAATGTACACAAGTACCAAAAAACGGAACCGCAGCGAGGGCGCCTATATATCCGACACCCTCGCCACGAACTTAAACACCTCCTCGGTAGTAGCACCTTCACAACCTACGACTTCGTCTGCACTTATTGTAACCTCATCCTCAATGACGAGCTCAACGTCAATGATTTTAACTTCTGCTGTATCAGTTATTCCTTCTACCAGTATAGCGCCTACATATTCATCGTCGTCTCCAACAACACTCAGTGATTTGAATCCTTCTCCTTGTCTTACACCTACCGTTCCATCGAGAGTAAGATTATTAAAGAATCCGGAAACGTTTGAGTCATCGGACTCCTCGAAGGCGAAGAACGCCCTTAATACTGTCCACCATTCTAGGTTGCGACCATTTCATGTTCGACTTTGCGATTATCAAGCGGCACGCAACCGTATTTTTGGCGCAGACGAATTGGTAACACGTAAAAATAAACGTTCATCCGTTCGGATACGTCAGTTCTGGAATCGAGTTTTGAAGAACAGACGTCATTTTTGCTCAGCAATTCTTCCTACCCAGTTAGATGGAGATATACGGCCCAATGCGGAGTTTACATTTTTGGTGAAAAAGTTTCAGGTCTGCTGGACTCCGGCGCTAGTGTGAGATGCATTGCGGGAAACTTGGCGAAGAAATTTTTGGATGAACAACGTCACACGTATACAAAGTTTCGCCTTGGGTTGAAAACTGCGGATGGTACTAATCATGTAGCCGTTGGCAAAATTTTTGCTTATATTACCTTTAGAGGACAAACTATGAGCGTGCCCTTGTTAATATTTCCCTCTTTAAAGCAAGATCTGTATTTGGGAGCCGATTTCATGCGGCAATTCAATTTGGCTGCAGACCTGTTTGTATCTGCTCTGCATTCAGAAATCACGTCTACAGACAATATTCTTCCTAATGACAAACAACACATGTTAACACAGGAGCCAACCTTAAAATTGAAATTAGTAATGAATATGTTTCCTTCTTTCGTGCTTGAAAGATTGGGGCGCACTCACGTTGTTAAACACCAAATTGATGTGGCTGACAGTAAGCCCATCAAGCAACGTCATTATGCCGTTTCCCCGGCAGTTGAGAAACAATTATATGCCGAAATAGACCGAATGTTAGCTCTAGGGGTGATAGAAGAGTCTAAAAGCTCTTGGTCGTCACCGGTTACTTTGGTGGTGAAGCCAGGCAAGGTGAGGCTTTGCCTAGACGCCCGGAAGTTGAATTCTGTTACAGTGAAGGATGCTTATCCTCTGCCACTTATCGAGGGTATTTTGAGTCGACTTCCTCCGGCTAACGTTATATCAGCCATTGACTTAAAGGACGCCTTCTGGCAAATACCTCTCGATGAGTCGGCAAAGGATAAAACAGCCTTTACTGTACCAGGGAGGCCGTTGTACCAGTTCGTAACTATGCCGTTCGGACTGTGCAACGCGCCTCAAACCATGCAGCGTCTAATGGATGGGGTAATTCCGGCTCACCTTCGCCACCAAGTATTTGTGTACCTCGACGATTTGTTGATCATCACCAACACTTTTGAGGAACACTTTCTCGTGTTACAGGAAGTGGCTATTTGCATAAGAAAAGCGGGGCTTACGCTGAATTTAGGGAAAAGTCGTTTTTTTATAAAAGATGTTCCATATTTGGGTTATGTGGTGGGACACGGTACGATTCGCACAAATCCGGACAAGGTGCAAGGTATTGTAAATTTTCCCTTGCCTAAATCTGTGAAACAGCTTCGTAGATTTTTGGGAATGTGCGGGTGGTACCGCCGTTTCGTGGATAACTTTGCGTCTGTGTCGGCACCATTGTCAGACATGTTGCGCAGGGGCCGAGGTTTTGCTTGAACGGATGAGGGACTGGAGGCTTTCAACACCTTGAAAGAAAAATTGACTTCTGCACCTGTCTTGAGAAGTCCTGACTTTGAACGCCCTTTCGCTATACACTGTGATGCCTCCCAATCTGGCGTAGGAGCAGTGCTAGTTCAAAAGACAGATGACGGGGCAGAAGCGCCGATAGCTTTTATGTCTCAAAAATTGAACTCCGCCCAACGCAATTACTCGGTTACTGAGCAAGAGTGTTTGGCAGCGGTGCTGGCAATAAAAAAATTTCGCGCATATGTGGAGGGCCACAGCTTCGAAGTAATCACGGATCATGCCTCGTTAAAGTGGCTAATGTCGCAGGCAGATTTGTCTGGGCGTTTGGCACGTTGGGCGTTGAAACTACAAAGTTTTAACTTTACGATTTCCCACCGAAAAGGCTCTCAGCACGTAGTTCCCGATGCGTTATCGAGGGTACATGCCACAGACTGGCTAGGCGTAACGGACTCAACTTTGGAAGTAGACCTTACTTCCGTCCATTTTAAGTCCAAGGCATTTATTACCTTGATTGAGCGGATTAACTCCAACCAAGCACGACTTCCTGATTTAAAAGTAATTGATGGACTCGTGTATCGGCGCTCCGAATTTGCGTCCGGGGACATAACCCAAGAGGAAAGTTCTTGGAAGTTGTGGATTCCCACAGAGATGACGGCTACCTTGATATCGCGCGCTCATGATCATTCCCTTTGTGCCCATGGTGGCATAGGTAAAACCTTAAGACGTCTCAAGACATTTTTCTATTGGCCACGAATGTTACAAGAGGTTACGGATTATGTAGGATCGTGCGTCAAGTGTAAGGAAACGAAGGCCCCTAATCAAATTCTCCGTTCTCCAATGGGTAAACTTGTCCTTCCGGAACGCATATTCCAGCGCTTATACATCGATTACATTGGTCCATATCGAAGATCAAAGTCTGGGAATATCGGTGCAGTCATAGTATTGGATCATGTCTCGAAGTTCAGTTTCATAGAGCTTGTTCGCAAACTTAATGCTAGTTTATTAGTCGAATTTTTGGAAAAACGCATTTTTCATGTTTTCGGAGTGCCGGAAAGCGTATTTACCGACAACGGCGTGCAGTTTAAGTCGGCAACTTTCAAGAATCTGGTAACCCGTTATGGAATCAAACATATGTTCACCGCATTGTATGCACCCCAGGCTAACGCTTCGGAAAGGGTCAATCGATCGGCTGCTATTAGGTCGTATGTTCATCCATCTCAAAACGATTGGGATGCAAAAGTTTCCGAAATAAACTGTGCACTTCGGTCGGCATACCATTCTGCAATAGGATTCTCGCCCTATTATACCGTTTTCGGTCAAAATATGCTTATGCATGGAGAATCTTATGCCCTTTTACGCAGTTTGCAATGGCTGAACGACCCAACCTCTAACATTACACCTGATGATAAAACGCAATTGATTCGATCCAAAGCTCGCCAATCCATTCAGAACGCTTATGAACAAAATTCCAAAACTTATAATCTGCGTTCCAAAGATGTTCGTTTTAAACCAGGAGACATCGTCTTCCGCCGAAAATTTTCTCAAAGTAAGTTCGCCAACCAATATAGCGCAAAACTGGATAACAAATTTGTTCAGGCTCAAGTAGTAAAGAAGGTGGGAGCTGCCTGCTACTTTCTTTCCGACTTGCGCGGTAAACTTGTGGGTACATTTCATACTAAAGACATCAGGCGTTAACTTCAGTCTTTTGTGACACGATACAATGCGTTGGTGCCAAGGAAACTGTCCTGTGATGAAAATTGCGGCTTGTCAGCATGTCTCATCAATCATAGAGCATATTCCATATACTCTAAGGCCTTATCATTCAAAGAGGTCCATCCTATTCCATATACTCTAAGGCCTTATCATTCAAAGAGGTCCATCCTATTCCATATACTCTAAGGCCTTCTCAATCATAGAGCATTTCCGATATACTCTGTAAGGCCTTATCATTCAAAGAGGTCCATCCTATTCTATATACTCTCTAAGGATAGTTTTCATTAGTGAACTGGCGGCAGAACAATGCACGTGTGGAAGGTGTGAGTGATAAGTCATTGTGGAAATATATTGTATTATATTGGGAAGGAACGCTTCAAAAAAATAAAGAAGCTTACACTCCAGGTAATTTTCTTTTAAAGTTTATTAATGGGCGTAGTACCAATAGAGATTATTTCCTTAGGAACGACCATTTCGTTATTGAGTGGCAAACCGGCAAGTGGCACCTCCCACGTGTTTGCCATAAGCCTCTGCAACCGTTCACACTATAAGAGAGAGAGCTAGGGAATTTTATCTTTGGAGTGGTTCGTTGGGCACGAGGCGCGGCAGATAACGGTTGACCATGGCGTCGATCAGCGGCCTCGAGCTGCCATTTTAAGCGTATATTTTAACCTTAAAACCGTTGTCTTTAAACAAAGAGCTTTAAAAGGCATTGCATTACAAAGGAGGATGAATGGTTGATTCCAACGTGAAATTTAAATTCGATCCAAAGAGTTTTGGACTATGAGGAGTGTGTAGCTAAGAAACACCTACAGCCTCACGAAGTGATTTTTATGGATATGCCACATGTGTGTAGCTAAGAACCCCTACAGCCTCACGAAGTGATTTTTATGGATATGCCACATGTGTGTAGCTAAGAACCCCTACAGCCCCACGAAGTGATTTTTATGGATATGCCCCGAGTGTGTATTGGTTGCGATTCGTTGGTAAATTTATCGTTAATATTCGTATTGTTTTGCGCAGCAGCGAGTCGTTACAAGACGTACCGCAAACATTAATGCATGAACTATATCAATAATAAGAAATCATTGTATTAGTATGTATATGATTGTTGTATTTGTATATACATTCCATGTTAAGATCGATGTTAGTCTTAAGTCTTTACTGCTGTATTTCACTTCTCACCAATCGTGCATTCCTGTAGCGGCCGCCACCGGAATTTCTGCATCTACAACAAAAGAAAAAAAACGAACGAAAAATCTATCAAAGCGTGAGTAACACAAATTTAGTAAATAATAGTAATAGTGTAGTTACTACGTGATAAACCTAGTACATCAGATTGCAAAATGTGGTGGAGACAATTTTTTTTTGTTTCTTATGTTTTTTGGGGTGCTGAGCACGAATCCGGAGCTTCCCACCAAAATTTCGTTGCGGAACAGGGTCAAAATCGTGAAAACCCCTAAAATTTTTGCTGTTTTTCCGTTATTCGCCCCGTAATTCTGCAACTATTTATTTCTGCGAAAAACCCTCCATGAATATTTTAGAGAGCACATAATTGCGCGTCCAAAGAGACATAAATATTAAAAATCTGTTGAGCGGTATTACTACAGTGGATAATTTAAATTTGCCATTTTTAACATAGTTCCATTTTATGAAAAAAATTTTGAGATTGAACGGTTTTTAATTTTTGGTCGTAAAAGTTGCATTTATCTTGTACATTGTGTATTTTGGAGTGCAGAACCTGAATCTGTAAGTTCCCACCAAAATTTCGTTGCAAAACAGGGTCAAAATTGCAAAAAACGCCAAAACAATGACTATCAATTGTAGCAATACCGCTTAACAGATTTTAATGACTAATGGCGCGTTGGACCCGCAGTTATGTTTTCTCTAATATTTTCATGGACAGGTTTTCGGAGAAATGTACACTTTCGGAGTTATAAACAAAAAAACGGGAAAACTCCGAACATTTTGAGTTTTTTCGCGGTTTTGATCCTGTTCCGCAACGAAATTTTGGTGGGAAGCTCCGGATTTGAGCTCAGCACCCCAAAAAACATAAGAAACAAAAAAAAAATTTTCTCCACCACACTTTGCAATCTGAAATCACCTCGGAACTACACTGGAATTTTTGGCAGTAACTTTGTAAGAATATTTAATTCATAAAAACATTTTCCGTTTATAATAAATGTTGTTTCCCCAATAAGGATAATGTGTTGTTAGTGGGGTTAAGTGTGCGAAAAGGGGTGTCTGCTGTAGGATGGGACGTAATGTACGGGCTCCCACCGGTTAAATAGAATGTTCCTTTCGACTTAGTTTTTTTTTCTTTTTTTCATTTTTTTTCTCTTTGCTTGCACCTGAATTTTTTTATGGTAATAGGAATGATCTCAGGAACAGCGGAAATGTCGGATTCCCCCAGGACGGTTGTAAAACCCCGACCTTCGTCTCCCGAATTGTGCCGGCTTATGTATCAGGTGCTTGTCCTGAACTTCCGATCAACAGATCCCACCAAAGGCTGGTCCAGAGATCTTTCTCATTAGACAATGAAGCTCGACACAGGAGCAGAGTGCAATGTTCTACCCATAAGGCTGGTCGACAGAATCGGTCAAACCATACAGAAGTCGTCGACAAAAAGATCAATTGCTTACAACAATAGCAAAATAAATATCATTGGCGAAGTTCGTGCTAATTGTGTACATAAAAATCACAGTGAACTAGTAACGTTTAAAATAGTAAACGAATACATATTTTCAACCAATTGTCGGACGCGACATATGTCAGATATTCGGATTTATTAAGCGCATCAGCAAAATCGAGATGAGAAAAACTCCTGCAGCTGAGATTGGGTGTTGTAAGCATTTTTAATACAACACCGATTTTATCGACAATCTAAAGTTCAAGATAATTCCCCCGAGAAACATACCGCATGGAATTTGCGAAGATGTCAAGCAAGATTTGGGAAAAATGGTAGCGATGAAGATCATCGAACCAGTTTCAGAACCTTCTCCAGCGGTAAGTCCAATGCTAGTTGTACGGCGCGGCAAGAACGGTCGCGAGTGCGTTTTTAACGAATTTTCGAATTGCAAAATTAGTGAAAAGAGTAAAGTGACTAAAGTGAAATGGCACGTAAGAATACGGTGTAATCAGGCTCCCTAGGTTGTTGTTGTCAAAGAGATTATAATACATAGAGGCCGCATGGTGCACACAAATAATAAGCATAAAATTTTCTCACAGCCCTGCACACTTTTTATTTGAGAACAGGAGAAATAAGTGAACATAATGATTCTCGCCATGTTGGATTTGACAGTTGATGAAAGTACAATTTTAAAATTGAAAATTATGTGTGAAAATTTGTCTTACGGAAGCCGGGATAGAGTGAAAACGTTAGTCAAAGTGTTGTGCTAAGTGCTTGTATTCAAATAAGTGTATATTTTGGACAATTTGCATTCAAATAATGTAAAAGTAGTTGACATGTCCCAAAAATCAGACGAAATTTGAATTTCAAGTCTAGCTCTTGCAAATTGACCACAAATTTGAAGTTCGTGTTAGATTACCATTGATAATGAATGTTGTTCTAAACAAAATGCAATCGTTTTTAGACTAATGTAATGTGTGTTTTTTCGTGATTTGAATTTAAAATGGAGTCCAACCAGTTTCCGGGATTCTGATTGGCTGGAATTTTATTTCGTGTTTCCTGACCGTTGACCGTAAAATCCATCAAAACGCTTTGCAAAATAACGTTCTTAGTGAAATTTCCAACATATTAAAAAAAAATATACTGAAATTCATTAATTTTAATACAAAACTTTCAAAATTAAGTGAAAGCCGAGGGCGAAGCCCCCTAGTAGATAATAAAGATACAAATTCATCAACTAAAAGGAGCAACGCTTGTTTTTTGAAACTATTAGTGTGATAAACTCCTCGTACTATTCCTAAACACCCCGTATATGAGATTTCAAAATGTGTTGGAGAAATTTGTTTTTCTTTTTTTGTTCCTTATGTTTGTTGAACTGCTGAGTCCGAGTCCGTAGCTTCGACTAAAATTTCGTTGGAAAAGAGGGTCAAAATCGCGAAAAACGTCAAAATATTTAATACAAATTCTAGCGATACCGCTTCACGCATTGTGAAGATTAATGTAGCGTTGGACAGCTCTTCTAAAAAATGTACAGTTATGGGTTTTTTTTGTGGTTTTGGCTCTGTTCTGTAACGAAATTTTGGTTGGAAGCTCAGAATTCAAGCTCAGAACTCCAAAAAACATAAGAAACAAAAGAAATCCCCACCACATTTTGAAATATAAAATCACATAATGACTATACTATATAATCGACTCATTTAGGATTTTATCATAATCATAACATTGCATCCTTTCGCGACTATCTTTGAATTTCAAGTTCGTCGACGAATTGTTGTTTTGAAATTTTAAAGAAAATAGGAGGAATATTGTAGGATCCGAAAAACTGCTACGTAAGTAAACAAAATCAAATTAAAACAAAACCCTAGGTTAATTTCGTCACATTTGAATGAAACTTAACCCTTTACGGCTCAGTGTTGCAGATCTGCAACATACCAGAAAAAGACCGCAGAAACGTTTTCGTTGCATCCATCAGCTATGTAACGGTTTATTTGTTGATAGATAAGATTAAGAAAAAGACAGGATATAATACAACCCTATACGTGACTGTCTGTGAAGGTAACCAAAATGTTGTTTTCTTTTTTTCGGATAAGATCAGCTGTTCATTAGTACATCTGTCATTTCAAGTAGCTTTCCCCGTGTGATCAACATTTGTGAACCGAAAGTTTTGAAAAACGAATTAATTCGTGCAACTACACGCCTGTTTTCTTCGACGAAGTAATAAAAAGTGAGCGGATATTATATAAAATTTACAAACGTGCCGTCTTTCGTGTAACGAAAAGTGCAAATCGCGTTTAATTTGTGCAATGGAGTGCGCGATGAAAGGTTGCCGCAATCGATCGAATTCTTGACGATCGGGAATCTTGTTTCACAGGTAAATTATTTAACTATAAGTACTAACAACTGCAATATAAATCGTGCAATGTATTCGAGAAACGTATATTTGCACTGAAGATACACAGAGAAAATTAAAATGAATTTTTTACCTAATACGCCAGGAAATTTGAACAAAAATTTGGCCAAACTTAGGAAAAATTAAGGGAAAGCTGGATTTTTGCATGAGCCTTCCTTTCGAGGTCCTAAACAAGTCCCTAAAAGTCCCCGTCCCTACGAGTGCCGCTAGCGGTGCTACAGAGGGTCAAAGACCCTCGAAAACAGGTTTCTCTGAATATTTCGATAACGGTAGCATACACAAAAAAGTGGTGTATGGGAAATTTAAAGCTCTTGTGAATTCTCAATAAACGATGCAAAGACCGAATACTTTCGGGCACTCCTAACGGCGCCAAGAGGTCTAACGGTATTTTTAACAAGGTTTCATTAAAATCTCTATAACGGTAACTCGTACTAAAAACTTTTGTATTGAAAATTTGTAGCCTATGGGGTTTTGAAGAAAGTGGCCAAATTTCATATCAATATATACAGCCTTAAAGGCGCTATGGGGGTTCAAACCTGAAAAAAACGTGGTTTTTGAGGGTTTTCGTAAATGGTGCTAAGACGATGGAGTGCGCTCTAAGGTGTTCTACGCGAAATTTGTAGCTTCTGTGGCTGTTAGTAAGACGCCAAAAGTCCCCAAAGATGGGAGCCCCCCTAACGTAGTTATGAGGGTCCAAATATTCAATTAAGCAGTTTTTGGGGAATATCTCTATAACGGTAACGTGCACCGAAAGCTGATATACGGCAAATGTGTAGCTTATATAACGCTTAATTAAATATCTGACTTTCAGATTGATGCGTGCAATACTAAGGGCGCTATGAGGGTCTGAACCGTACAATAACGGTATTTTTTCGTTATTTTCGTGGATTTCTTCATAACGGGAACGCATTCGGTTGGGAAGCCTGTAACAATTTGTTGCTTCTATAACGTCAACTTAAAATGCCAAAACAACTTATCTATGCGGGCACCCCTAAGGAAGCTATGAGGGGTCAAAACTAAACAACTAACTAAACAAAAAAACCGTTTCTCGGATTTTTTTGATAACGGGAACCTCTAGAGGGAACCCATCAGAAATAAATTTGTAGCTCCTGTTGCTGTTACTAAGACGCCAAAAGTCCCCAAAGATGGGAGCCCCTATAACGAAGTTATGAGGGTTCAAACATTCAATTAATCAGTTTTTGGGGAATATCTCTATAACGGTAACATGCACCGAAAACTCTTATACGGCAAATTTTTAGCTTATATACCGCTTAATTAAATATCTGAATTTCGGATTGATGCGTGAAATGCTAAGGGCGCTATGAGGGTCCGAACCGTTCAATACCGGTATTTTTCGTTATTTTCGTGAATTTCTTCATAACGGGAACGCATTCGGGAGGGAAGCCTGTACTTATTTGTTGCTTCTGTAACTTCAAATTCAGGCGACAAAACAACTCATCTATGCGAACACCCCCAAGGAAGCTATTAGAGGTCAAAACGAAACAAAAAACCGTTTCTCGGAAATTTTTTGATAACGGGAACCTCTAGAGGGGACCCATCTGAGGGAAATTTGTAGCTCGTGTGTCTGTTAGTGTGACATCAAAAGTCCCCAACGATGGGAGCCCTCCTAGGGAAGTTATGAGGGTCCAAACATCCAAATAAGCAGTTTTTAGTGAATATCTCTATAACGGTAATGTGCACCGAAAACTGCTATATGGAGAATTTGAAGTTTTTACAACGCTTAACTTAATGTTCAAACTTCAGATCGATATGTGCAGTACTAAGGGAGCTATGAGGTTCCAAAAATTGCAATTTCGGTATTTTTGGTTATTTTCGTGAAAATCTTCTTAACGGTAACGTATACCGGAAGCAGTCTGTAAAAATTTGTTGTTTCTATGGTTCCAAATAAATGGCTCCACCGATTTGTATGCACCTGGAGCCACCATACGTGCATTATAACGTTTAAATTAACTCAATGTGTTCCTCCTAAGGATATTCGATTTGATGAAACAAACCACTGGCCCGTTTGGGAGGACCGGAGAATGCGTTTCAAGCTACCTGAATGTAAAGGCAACACGCAAACAATTTGTTTAAAATGCGGCGTTAGCCTATGTTTTAATAAGAATAACAATTGTTTTTTGAAATTTCATACCAATTAAAAAAAAAGTCATTATTTAAATGAATTATTGCTATTTTTTATATACGTATATATTTTGTTTGTTTTACTATTTTTCATGAATCATTTTTTTATTTATTTTGTTCGTTTTACTGTTTTTAATGAATTATTTTGTTTTGAGGCTTTATAATAAAAACTTTCAATATTATGTTACTTGAGCCGCATGTTTTACTTACAATCGAAGAACAAAAGATTACAAAGAAAAAAATTATGACTATTAACAAAATGTTGGAGATCTGCAACATAGCATTGAATCCTTATTACAACGGATTTCGATGTTTGATTTTTTTCACTATTTTTCCAGTAATGTGTACAACATTACTGATCGGTTTTCACGGTTTTTGACGATTTTGAGCCGTAAAGGGTTCTCTTATGTTAGTATTTTTTACTGCAGCCCTATGACGTGTTCCGAATTCATCTGTTCCTGAATATGTTTTGTGGCTTTCCCACACTTGCGTGAAGTTTGGTAAAGATTGGTTTAAAAAGAAAATAATTTTTTCTTAGAAGTACCTAATCCACAGGGGCTGGTTTGTATTACAACCCTATGGCGTAGTGTTGCGATTCCATCCGTTCCTGAATATGTTTCAGGGCTTTACTAGAAACACACTTGGGTGAAGTTTGGTTAAAATTGGTTTAAAAGGAAAAAAGTTTTTCATATAAGATTATAATTTTTGGGGGTTGGCTTGTATGACAGCCCTATGCCGTAGTGTTCCGATTTCAGCCGTTCCTAGATATGTTTTCGAGGCTTTACTAGAAACACACTTGGGTCAATTTCTTCATTGAGAATCCCAGTTCCAGTTCAAACAAGAATGGACAATAAACACTGAACTCAATAAGCAAACACGAACTTTCTACTTGTCGTAATATTTTATTATAACAAATATAAATCAATAGCACAATCGATACTTAATACGGACACAAGCCCCCAAATTTTCATCCGAATCATGGGACGACTATGGCAAGTTCTGTCGCGAACCACTGTTTTTTTTAATACACAGTGGCGACATTCTGTAAGGCGACAGTTGACTGGCGATAGTAATTTTCGTCATTTAGCAATCATCTAAGGCGACAGTCGCCCAATGTATCTTATATGGTCGTCATTTGGTGGGGCCACAGTCACGTTCATGAAAAATTCACGATAAGTTCAATACGAACTCTTGTTGAAACATCAATTATGTGCCAATAACACAATGTGACACTGCATAACCAATAATTAACTATCAAACCTTTTTACGTTCCAACTAAAATAAAGAAAGAAAAGAAAAATTTTGAAGAAATTATGTAACGGGTGACCTAGAGTAGGGGCGGCATAGGTAGAATACTTAGCTTTTAGGGTCACAGTGGGCTCCGACGACAGCTCCATCCAAGCGCAAATATCCACAACTCGTGATCATACAACTGCGGCCCCGTGGGCCGCAACGCGGAACAGGTTGCTTTCCCGTGAACTTCCAACCCATTGTGCACTCTGATTCGATTCGATTCAATGGATTGGTCAGATTCGAGTAGGAATAGATATCACCCGTGTATCCGCCAAATACGAACATAGAATTCCCATAGACCACGACCGAATGATGATAACGCGGCGCTGGTGGTGATCCAGTTGCGTACGCTCGGCCCCATGATTCATCGTTGAGCATGATTTTGCCATTGTCGCTACCAAATACATACATTGCTTCCTTGTAGACCACGACAGTATGTTTGCTTCGCTTGGCCCCAACAAACTCGGCACAATCTTGTGTCTTTGTCCATTGGCGTACATTGAGCATATTCGACGTGTAACTGTTGGACGAAATGGACTTTTGGACACGTATCGAACTCGAGCTAGAACTCGTCATTTTCCTTAGCTGTGTTGTCGAATGACGGTGTTGCGAGTCATCATCGACAAAAGTCGCAACGCATCAGCGACGTGCCGAGGCAGCGCTGCAAGAAAAGAATTCTTTCAAAACTTATTTAAAAGATCGACTGTCGTCTTACCATTAAACTGCTCCACACCAGACACAACACTTTTTGTCAACAATAATACTATCGACTTGTTACCATGACAGTTGGCGGCCATTACGAATCGGCGGCCATTACGAAATGGCGGCCATGACGAATCGGGCGAATTATGGGACAAATTGGGACACCACGATCGGTGTGAGCCCCGGCTCATGTGGCACGTGCCAGGTCGTCAACCCGTTGTATTCAAATTCAAACCGGGAATCGAATGATTTGCGCAGAGGCTATAAATACAAGAGCCATCGAACGAGATATCCTCTTTTGATTCGAAAACGAAACGGACAAGGTGAATATTCCCGGTAAGTGGCATTGCAACCAAACTAACGATGGTTCTCCTTATTTTTTGGTACGCCCTCTTTTGATTCGAGAACGAAACGGACAAAGTGGAGATTATTAGCGAAGACGTTTTGTGACAATAAGATGTGTTTTTCTTGCGGCATAGAAAGGCGAAGGAGGTGAAATTTCCGAGACGGTGAATTGAAGTCCGAGGCGAAGACGCATCCAAGAGAGGGATACGGAACGAACGAGCGCTACTTTTCCAGCGAGTCAGCGGAATTCCTTTGGTGACTTAGTGCGGGGAAAATTGAAAGCGCGTGGCGCCCCATGACCCGCTCCGCAGCGAGCCGGCCCCCGAAGCACTATCCAGCGATTCACGAGTAATTTTTGTAATAATCTTTCTTCAAAAAGTAAATTCCATCTAAATTACCAAAGCGACAGTGCAATGAAAGTGATAGGTCTCGTCCTTTGGAATCATGTAATACTTCACATTTTTGGTCGGTCGAGCCGGATCTGCGGCACATGGTAAGGTGGTGAGTTCATTGTTCTTATATAACCTCTTTTTTCCTACATATAGCAGCAATAGTATGTTTAATTTATACTTGTATTTTTAATAAAATAATTTGATGGTTGACATACGTATTGAGGTGAATTTCCCATACCAAACGCGAAGTGTCCTAGTGGTTTTTTTAAATTTAATATTATTAACCGTGATTTAATGGTCGGTCATTTCGTGAAGGGAAACCTGTGTGTCCTTTAACACGTGGTATTAGTTTCCTCATTACAGTTATAACGGTTCGTTAAATTGCGCAGTTATAGTACATATACAGTACAAACCTGTGTGTCTTTTAACACGTGGTATTATGTAGTTCCTCATTACAGTTATAACGGTTCGTTAAATTGCGCAGTTATAGTACATATACAGTACAAACTTGTGTGTCCTTTAACACGTGGAATTATTTTCCTCATTACAGTTTTATAGTGGTTCGGTAAATTGCGCTGTATAGTACATATACAGTACAAACCTGTGTGTCCTTTAACACGTGGAATTAGTTTCCTCATTACAGTTTTATAGCGGTTCGGTAAATTGCGCTGTTATAGTACATATACAGTACAAACCTGTGTGTCCTTTAACACGTGGTATTAGTTTCCTCATTACAGTTATAACGGTTCGTTAAATTGCGCAGTTATAGTGCATATACATTGCAAGCCTTTGTATCCTTTAATACGTGGAATTAGTTTTCACATTGCGATTTCTATAAAAGTACGATAAATTATGCAGCTATAAAGAATATTTGGTGCAAATCTTGTGTCCTTTCCTCAATACGGTTCCCATAACAGTTCCTTAACATAATATAATCCCCATGGAGGGTCTCGTTCAAAGCCAGAAGGTCTTGTTGGCGGAGATATCGAGCTTAAAGGAAAAGTTTGAGAAAAAGGAGCACAAGAGTGTTAGTTTCAACCGAATTGTAGCGGCAAACGTAGTTACGCTTACCAAACAATTCAATCAATCCCACCAAAAGATATTGAAAACGCTGTGTGGGAACGCGGAGGAATTGGAACATCCGTATTTTAAAGAGGGTCTGAATGGTCAATTTCGTGAAATGTGTATTGAGCTTATGTCGGAATTGGAAGATAACGCCTTTCAACTGGATATTTCGACACAAGAAGCTTCCTTAGTAGGTACGACAGGTGCGGAAGTAAAGTTACCAAGAATTGAATTGCCGGTCTTCCACGGTGATTATGGCGAATGGGGCTCTTTCAAGGATTTATTTAGGTCGCTCATAATCAACAACGAAACTTTGAGCAAAGTAGAGAAGTTACATTACCTGAAGTGTAGTCTGAAGTCAGTTGAAAATTTGTTTCATGCATTGATTGTATATCTAGTGATTCAAAGATTGCCCCCAGCTAGTAGAGCTCTGCGGGAGCAAAACCAAACCGGAAAAAAGAAAGTTTTCTTACTATGCGACTTGAAAACGTTCCTAAACCCACGGTTTAGAACGCTCGAGGCTACGACACATAAACCTTCAAGTACCGTTGTACGTAAAATACAATCACACTATTCGGTAGCGAGGTTAGAATGTTATGTTTGTAAGCAATCCCATAAACTCTTAGCATGTCCAAAGTTTCTAAGCTTTAACCAAGCCCAACGATATGGGATTGTTAAGAAGAATAATTGTTGCATAAATTGTTTGGCAAAGGGGCATTTGGTATCTCAATGTAAAAGCAAGGTAAAATATTATAAATGCAATAAGGCGCATCATACAATGCTCCACAAGGAGACGAATAATAATAAGCCGTCCTCTTCTCCATCAGATTCTACACCGAATCTCGCTGTAAATAATACATCACTAAACATAAATAAGTTGAGAGATGTTCTTCTTCCAACAGCTGTTGTACATATCGTAGGTTCACATGGTGGCATAACGGTGCTGAGAGCGTTAATAGATCAAGATGCGGTGCAACGCTCGGGTCTACAAAGAAAGTCATGTGATGCGATTATAACTGGTATAGGAGCGTCAAGGTCTACTCGTCCCAGAGGAGTCGTTAACATGCACATAGTAGCATCGGAAAACGAATTGTTACCGTTTGAGGCTTTCATTCTTTCGAAAGTAACACACAATTTGCCTAGTCGACACCTAAAACCATTGCAATATCCAGAACTGAATGGAATAAAATTAGCTGATCCAAGCTATAACGTTCCTGAACGTGTTGATATACTATTGGGAGCCGATATGTATGACAAATTATTACTAGAAGGTTCTTGTTTGTTGGCAAATGAAGTTTTACTACAGCAATCCAAGCTAGGGTGGTTGCTGTCAGGAAACATTGCCCAAGGAAAGGTCACACCATTAATTCCTTTCTAGTTGAAAGGAATGAGCAGGAGAGCATTTCTACGTTGATAAGAAAATTTTGGAAGCTCCAAGAGCTCAAAAATAAAACCCAACTTTCTCCTGAGGATAATTTGAGTGAAACCATATTTAAGGAGACACATGCTAGGGATGACAGCGGATCATTCACAGTGCGACTTCCGTTCAAATCTGAAGAAGACAAAATTAATGTTGGGAAATTCACGTTATGCGGCCGAAAGGAGCTTAAAGGCATTAGAACGCAGATTTGAGCAAGATCCGTCCTTGCAACAGGATTATGTAAAGTGTATAAATGAATACATAGAAAAGGGTTACCTAAGTCCTGTAAAGCGTATTAGTGAGTTAACATGTTATAATGGTAAAACTCAGTGTCAAGCTCACTATCTACCGCACCACGCGGTTTGTAAAGAGAGTTCAACGACAAAAACGAGGGTTGTCTTTGATGCTTCACGCAATACGACCTCGGGAGTATCGTTGAATGACGTCTTGTTAACTGGATTATCCAATCAAAACGACAACTTCGCATTCGTTGCAGACATCGAAAAAATGTTCCTGCAGATTAAGGTACACAAGGATGATAGGAGATTTCCAAAGAATTCTTTGGAGATCTAATCCTAGAGACGATATTAGTGACTATCGTCTCAATCGAGTTACCTTTGGTATAACTAGTGCACCATTTCTAGCAATTCGCTCTTTGAGGCAATTAGCGGAGGATGGAGCAACCACATATCCACTAGCGGCTGATGTGGTTCTAAATAACTTCTACGTGGATGATGAGCTCTCGGGTGGGAATACACTTGCTCAGAGCAAAGCCAAGATTCATGAGTTGAATCAGTTAATGAAATCAGGAGGATTCCATTTACGAAAATGGATTTCCAATGATGTTTCCTTGTTGGAAGATATACCCGCGGAAGATATCGAAGTTGATAATGTATATGTATTGGACTTGCATCTTGACAAGGGACATAAGTCGTTAGGGATAATGTGGTAGCCTAAAACAGACAATATTGCATACCGCTACAGTATGTGTGAGTCTAATGGTACGCCTACCAAACGAGTAATTTTATCAGAAATTGCTCGTTTGTATGATCCACTATGTTGGATTAGCCCAGTAATTGTTAGAGCGAAATGCCTAATACAGGATTTATGGATACATGGGATCGATTGGCACCAAAGTTTGCCTTCCATTTTAGAGCAAAAATGGAACGAAATCAAAAACAATATAGCTTCTATTGAGAAGATAAAAATACCTCGTTGCGTATTAGTACCTGATTGCCATGCAGTATCCATTCATGGGTTTTGTGATGCATCTGAGCAGGCATATGGTGCAGTCTTATATTGCGTTTCTAAAGGTTCCACAATATCAGATTCTAGAATCATAATGGCCAAGACAAAGGTGGCGCCTATAAGGCCAGTTACCATACCACGTTTAGAGCTTTGTGGAGCAGTTCTTTTGGCCAAATTATTACGACAATTTTTAAGTTCAGTTGGGGAACAGTTGACTATTAGTCAAATTCAGTTATGGACTGACTCGAAAATTGTTTTGTCCTGGCTTCGCGGTCATCCTAGCAGATGGAATGTATTTGTTTCCAACCGTGTATGCCAGATTTTGGATTTAGTGCCCGATGTGGCTTGGAGACATGTACCTTCTCAACTTAATCCAGCCGACATAGCCTCTCGTGGTTTGATTGAACCCTGAACAATTAAGCGAACGGCGATTATGGTGGAAGGGCCCTGCATTTTTACATTTTCCAAGGGAGCAATGGCCTGACAATTCAGAAGTGGAAGCTACCAAAGCGACAGTGCAATGAAAGTGATAGGTCTCGTCCTTTGGAATCATGTAAGGCGATCACTTTGCATATGGCGATAGATGGTTTTTGAGCTCGCTGTGCTTTGTGTGACAGAGAGAGATATATGTATGTGCTTTTGCATTATAGATACTTTTAGAGCCATCATACACAGTGCATTCCCAACGCATGTTACCGCCATGGATGAATTAAAATATTTGCTTGATTGTAGGGTACCGTATCCAAAATGACCGTCCATCGTACGATCGATCCCATGGTATATGACGGGTCTTAGCATTATCTGTATGTTTTTGAATGTATGTATGTAATGTATCTGTATGTTTTTCTATCAAATAGGGTGCAAGTTCACAACATAGACAGCCATTCCTCGAAATGAGGTCATCCACCAGCATGTCAGATGACACCCGACACCTGTCGCACTATTCCCATCATCATGCGACAACTAGGCGGCACATGACACCTATTCGTACGTTCCCAGGCTTGCCGGTCACGTTGTGCCCCACCAGCATCAGCAACGGAGGTGACGATAGGGTTAAGATTATAATTGTCAATTAGAGTTAAGTTAGCATTCAACCGAGAATAAAGTTTTTTTTATAAAAAACGCGACTTTATTCTCTTAACTGCACTGAAAAAAAAAGCTGTTCATTATATCAATGAATAGCAATCATTAAAAAATATTCATAGAATATATGAAAAACTCATTTATATGATGCTGTTTTCATTAAGATTTTTGGGATGGCAATGAACAGTTTCATGTATTCAATGAAAGCAGATTCATACAGTTAATATCGTTATCAGTTATAAAAACTGGAACATTACGCTATCAGCTTCGCAAGAAGAATTTTCTTGTTCTTGTTATCGACACTAGCGACACTTATCTTACCGTCCGCCATATAGCGGACATATAGCGGAAAATATCGGAAACACAAAAGTTCCCCCTATTAAAGCGGATAGCAGAACATGCCTAAAAACTTAATGAATTCTTTAAAGCAATGAACTTATCATTGCGTACATACCATGCAAATATTCCTTGATATTTAAAAAAACAACGAAGACACGAACATTAATATGAATGTATGAAAACTTCATTTAGTATAGTGACTTTAGCTCTAGACCCAAACATCCAAAAAAAGAGCTGACTTTTGATGCCAAATTGTTCTATGGCCTGACCGCATTACGCAGTAAAAAGTTAGACTTTTTTGCGCGTTACATTTGCGGGGGAGGTGGTGGCAAAGGGGTGAAATTATGATTTTTCGCCAATATCTTGTTAACTGTAATATTTACAGCAAAATGTTCTGAGGCCGATTTAAACTACACAAAATTTCCTTTCTAATGATATATTATATCATATACCTTCTCTTGGCAGATTATATACTAGACCTAAAAACATTTGGTGTAATTTCGATTTTTTGATAGTTACATTTGGCGCTCTAGCTCCTGAAGTAATTTAATTGGAGCCATGGTAATTGGGATAACTATTCCTAACAATATATAGCTGTCCCACACGGAGACTCAGGCTGCCCCGACAAAGCATTCCCCTATACCCCCTATTAACATTTAAGAAAAAGACATGCCTGTAACTTTTCGCCGAAACACAGCAGGCGGGAAAAATTTTGGTTAACGTTAAGGATAAGTCCCATTAGACCCTCCACCAAATATTACTTCGATCGGATTAAGACAAAGGGTACCTCCCATACAAATTATTCAAATTCAATGCCACTAGTTTATTAAGAAATAAGGGAACAAGTCAACCAAAATTAAAGTTTTGCTCGTAGGCAATTTTCCGTTCATTTTGTATGGAAGGTACCCTTTGTTTTAATCAGATCGAAGTAATATTTGGTAGAGGGTCTAATGGGACTTAGCCCTAACGTTTACCAAAATTTTTCCCGCCTGCTGTGATTCGGCGAAAAGTTACAGGCATGTCTTTTTTTTAAATGTTAATAGGGAGTATAGGGGAATGCTTTGTCGGGGCAGCCTGAGTCTCCGAGTGGGACAGCTATATATTGTTAGGAATAGTTATCCCAATTACCATGGCTCCAATTAAATTACTTCAGGAGCTAGAGCGCCAAATGTAACTATCAAAAAATCTAAATTACACCAAATGTTTTACGGTCTAGTATATAATCTGCCAAGAGAAGGTATATGATATAATATATCGTTAGAAAGGAAATTTGTGTAGTTTAAATCGTCCTCAGAACATTTTGCTGTAAATATTACAGTTAACAAGATATTGGCGAAAAATCATAATTTCACCCCTTTGCCACCCCCTCCCCCCCAAATGTGACGCGCAAAAAAGTCTAACTTTTTACTGCGTAATGCGGTCAGGCCATATAACAATTTGGCATCAAAAGTAAGCTCTTTTTTTGGATGTTTGGGTTTCATCATTTTTTCAGCTAAAATCACTATACTAATTGATGCTATGATAGTTTGTGCTAGCTATTGATTTGTGACAAGTCCTAACATCGTTGGTAGGTAAGTATATTTCTATATTTGTTCATTTGTTTCAAAATACGACGTAATTTGTAATTGTACATTTTAAACGGATCCACAAGCTAAAAATAAATTTGAAAGTAAGCAAGATGATTGTTACCAAATTTTTCGAAATATCTCAACATTTAAAAGACATTTGCAAAGGAAACATTCACTCGTTGAAAATGTAAATAAAGAACAGCAAGAAGCTGCTATTCCGGAACCCAAAGACAATAATTCTAATGAGAAAATTTATACAGACTTAGATTCTAATGATTCCGTTTCCAATAATTTCGATATTTCTAAGGTTGTTCAGGATTTACGGACTCCGGACATACAAATCATACAGTTCCCGAAAAAGATATTTACATGGTCTTAAGACAATTGCGTCATGATCAGTTGACACCAGCATGGGCGTAGCCAGGGGGGGCAGGGAGGGGCGGTCGCCCCCCCCCCCCCCCCCCTGGTCGATGAAGATGGTAAAAAAGTCCTTATCGATGTAGTAAAAAAATCGCTGCACTATACAACATTTTCAAAAATTAATGTTTTTATTGCTACTCCGAGTGCTGCCGAAGAAGCCATGATCGGGACAGTTTGCAGTCAGGAGGCGCATACAAATAGATGACAGCGAGTGGCCTCCCGTAACTGACGGAGGCTGCGTACCAGCACACACATTTCACTTGTGAGTGTGCTACTGTGGCTGCGTGGATCCCATATTTCCTGTTTCATTTCATGGCTTCTGAGTACACAATTTCAACCGTTGGAATTCAACTTATTTTCATCTGAAAGGGTGACAAATGGTATACTGCTTTGCTTTGTAAGCCCTGGAAGGACATGTTTCGTCGAATCGACTACGCATCATCAAATTTATCCCATTTTTCGTGACAATTCTCATTATTTGGAGCTGAGATTTCGTACAGCACTTACCGTGCCAATGTACTTGCCGGGTAAATTGCGACTAGACGAAATAAGCAGAGTAAGTTGGATTTTTGGAAATTGGAAGGATGAAAAACTCTAGTATTTCTTATGGTTGGTTGTCGATTGGACGATAAGTCTGTGTCTATACAACTAGCACGTTCAAAAATTATGGAAAAAATATTTACTAGGGCAAAAATAGGACAAATCAGGAAAATGTCTCAAAATTCTTCCTCATTTTAGGAAGATTTCATTTCGAACTCATAAAAATCGGTTCCAAAATCGATGTTCTTCCATTCTAAATAAACTAACGATTGAAAATCTGTCAAATTTTATAAATAATTTGAGAAAGGGTGATTTGTATGAGGCGTCCAAGTTGAGCGTCGTCGAATCGACGAAGCATGACTTTTCCGTACTAAAAATAAGCATGACCTTCCAGGGTTAAAAACCTTGTAAACAACGAGTCTCATACTCTCATATTTCAGAATCTTTCAAGTTCTTCTTTTTCTTCTCAGTACCGTATAGCCCCTTGTGGGGCCATGGTGCGTTCACTCAGCTGTTTATGGGCTACTTCGAGTCAACGTTACATTGCATATCATTTCGGAGTGTATATAATTTCGCAAGCACTATTATATTTCCTATCTGCACATGTACGGAAATTTTGGACCACGCCGAGATTCGAACTGCGGACCTCTAGATTACTAGCATCGTAGAGTGCGACTCAACAAAGTGTGCCACAGAGTTCTTTCAAGTTATTAAATCAAAACTTATTTTCTAGCTGAATCATACCATCAATAAAATTTAGCCACTGTTAATACTTTGATAAATTTAACCATATTTCAATCAATAAAGGATTTATACATACTCTGACGATGCTACTTTGCTAAGATGAAAGTGACAGGCGAAACATACTGATTTCGAAAGTGGTATATGCAGTCCGAGATGCAAAAAATGCACTGAAAATATACAAACTACGCCCTAAAAGGCAGATATTGGAGGCCAGTTGAATGTAATCAGAATGCAGAAGAAAATCATTCTCATCTCCATTTTAAAAATATGACTCTAAAATTAGCAAAAAAAAAGAAATAACATGCGTGGCAGTCCACCAGTAAAGTAGGGCCGCAGATGTGTGAGTGACATTCAATTTCCAAGATCTAAACTGCAGTTTTGTTGAGGTGTTGAGATCAACAGCACGCTCAGCAATGTTATTTATCCCCATAAATGGATACTTTGTTCACAATCTGAGCGACATCATAGTCCGTCACGTAGGTCGTGAGTTAGAAAAACACCATAAAATAAATTCGTTCACGGTGAGTCCTGAATCCATGACCCTGTGCACTAATCCAACCACAAGCCAGGCTACTCTAAAATTTGCTAACAATATTTCTGCGACCGGAAATTTCAACTTCTAAGAAAATCATGATGTTGAAAAAATTTTGGGCTTGCCCCCCCTGACCGAAATCCTGGCTACGCCCATGGACACCAGAAGAGTTTGATCACTGCTGGAAAGCCTGTAGTCAGCATAGACTAAAACAAATTTGCGAATCAACCGATACAGCTGACATCCTGTTGATCTGGCCAGAATACAAAAGGCCATATGGACATCGCTTGGTAATTTTGAAACTTTTAAACAGCCCACAAAAATCTGATCGTTGTAATTTAATTGGTTGTACAGATAGACCTCGACTTTGGTGTTAGATTCCCGCACAAACCTTCGATATTAGAAAAGTGGAGCTCAACTTCCAGTGCCATTGAAGAGTTACTAAAAGAAAAGCTTAACAAACATCGGGCTTATCTGTACAAAATGTCTGAAGCTTTGAATGAAAGTAAGAATTCAAATAAATATTTCGTGATCCATTCAGAGTACAAAATAAACACTTGCTTTTACAGACAGTACGGATGCCATACTCCAGTGGACAATGCATGCACATCTACTTCCTTGGCAGAAGACTGTAGTCAAGGAAGGCACAAAAAAAAATATTATACGATACACAATAGCCGATTCTCAAGAGGCGTTTTTGTTGGTGGCACCTACAACCGAAGAATTAGAAGAAAAACTACGATTTAAAAAATCGAAAAATTTAAGCATACAGCCACTCTTACTTGCCACAGTTGAGAGGAACAATATTAAAGACATTTACGTTTATTTTGATAATATAAGATACCCGGTGTTAAGCTTTATTCGCGGCCGGCGTCGACATATGCTTCAAAATGTTTCATCTTTTTAATTTAGAATACCCAAAGGCCACAGAAACGTTTTGGCATTTCATTCAAATATTTTTTTACCAAATTGACTCAAAAAACAAATTTTCGAAAGTAAGTGTGTTTGTAAATGACATTAACCTAAAACTTAAGAACTAAAGGGAGATACAGACTATAGACAAGATTTATTAAATCCTAGATTTAGTTAACAGTTGTAATATGTTGTTCTGCGATTTGAATTATGCAAGGACATTCTACGATTAATTTTGAATTTAAGGACAGATTATATCCTATCAGTTGTGTGAATCCCCTCTAACTTATGCATTATGAAATTATTACTTTCTGTTCACTTCAAAACAAATTGAATTTATTTGTAATTATACTTTTTTGTGTAAATGTATTCTTGTATTCCTGTGTTCATAAACAAATTGGAAAACAATTTATTTTTCCCACATGTTAAAATATACAATTATGTAAGTTCAAGCCAAGTTCACGAATAACTGAACTATGCCGTAGAATTAAGAATCGAAAGAGAGATTTATTTATTTGTTTGTAGTGTATTCAATGCATAGTAAGGTAAAGGAACCATATTTCGTCAGGGTACCTTATTTCATCACATTTTATATTTTCAAATAAAATAGGAACATATAATGCACCTACTAAAAACCGTTATTATTTTCTGAATATGTTGGTAATATGTAATCGATAACACCTATTTGTTAACTTTATTGCACTACATTCGTAAATTAAAAAGAACACCGAATGTCGTTAGAACTGAAATGCGTGAATTGAGCTGTGTCTGTTGTTGTTTCAACTAGTGGACTAATGTGTTGTTCTCAAGTGCTGTTCGTGAAATAGTAAGTGAATTATTCTTTTATTGTGTGTTTGAACGAAATATGCTTTTGTTATTCTATTTATTCAATAATAATTTGCATTCTATTGTAATAAGTTTAAAAAAAAGGATGACGAAGTTAAAACATAGTGATAATTGGCATAAGCGTAATTTCGTCATGATGACGAAATTAGGTCTGGAATAAAAACTTTTGTTATGCAAAAATTCTTTTGTCATCATTAAAATATTAGTCATATTTTGGTGTTAAAATCTCCGTAAAAGTACAAATATACCTAACACTTAATTTCGTCACTGTTATTTCAACCAATTTTCGATAGGTTTGGCCATAATTCGTGTCAGTTTTTTTTTAAACAGACTCACTATAGATGCTCAAGAAAATCTTTATATTAAGTTTAATTTGCAATACTAACGAAAAATAATTAACTGAAGCAATCAGTAACAATAACATTAAAATACTCTTACAAATAAAACATAAAAATATGCTGTATAATATTGTATAGGTAATAAGGTTATAAGGTAGATTGATGACACAAGCAATATGTGTAACGACCTACATTACTTGTTTGTAACTTGTGTCATCAATCTATAGCATGTAAGAATATGTAGAAATTAAGTAGAACATAAGTCTTTAGCGTAAGCATAATTGTATCTATAAATACAATGGAAATAAATGGTTTAATTTGTAGTCACAAGAAAATAAGTCTTTGATTACCACTTGTCTATGGTTAAAGTGCCTAGGCAAGCAACCGTAAGAAAACTGTAAGTTGGTCTGGGTCCATGTGCTCAGATCAGCACCAAATACAGTAAATAACATTTGGTGACCCCGACTATCACGATATCCTGTTGAAATCTCGAGTAGTCAGTTCAATCAGGGAACTGTCTGAATATCCTATCACGATATCCTGTTGAAATATCGAGTAGTCAGTTCAATCAGGGAACTGTCTGAATATCCGTATCACGAGGTGTATAGCTAGGAGAGCTGCACAGCCTAGTCTCAGTTCTATAAGACAAACTTCGCAAATTCTCTTTGGACACTTCAATCAGGAAGGTGTCTAGCAAGGACAATAGCAAAGGCTAGGTCCTCTTTCGTCGGTGGTAGTTCTATAAGAGGAACTCCACAAATTCTTGCGAACCCCACCAGCGGGGGAAGCTCACCTAAATCGACAATTACGTTCTACTGGATAGGTCAACGAGGCGACCTATACGAATATTAGCAAGCCAGAGACAGCTCTGACAAACGAAAATAGAGACGTTTGAGATATTAGTCGCGCGGCAACAAGTTACCGGCGATTTCATCCAAAAACTGATTAAAGATTTTAACAGGGATTCTGCAGTTCAGGAGACCCATGCATATTATACGGATAAGCTAAGTCAGCTGGACGAAGCTTCAACGATCTTCAAAAAGACGAATGAAAAAATCCTAAAATTGTCTGATATCCAAAGGACACATGAGTACTTTGTGAACGACTATTATGTCGAAATAGCGAGTAGGGTAACTCACTACCGAAAAATTTTCCTGGAAGGTCTGGAAACCCAAATGGGAGGACCACCAGAGCCAGCGATTCTCTCAGACAAAGTTCTAAAGACCACCACCTCGGTTGATATCGAGGAGGCAAATGCAATAGCAACCGAAGCGCCCACGCCCCCGAAGAGACTGGAGAAGAGCCTACGGCTTGTGTCACCAGGGAGCGAAGCATCCCAAGAAACCTCTGAAATATACACTATTCCGTCGGGAATAGTTCGCAAGCAAATGATGCAGATTGCTTCCATGGAAAGATTGATTTCGGGAACAATCGACGAGAATCAATCGAATGGGTACTATCGGTACAAACTCAACGCTATCGATCAACTCTGGCGGCAAATTGAAGCAGCCAATTACGCAATATGGGAAAGTACCCAGAATCCAGAAAACATGGGATATAATATCCAAAATTATATCGATATTGAAGAAAAAGTTCAACAAATTTCAATGAACCTTACACTAAAACTAGAGAAACCAGCTATTGAGAGAGAAGATCATTTGGGCATCTCGCTTCCAAAGATAACCATTCCAAAGTCCAAAAAATGTGGTACTTAAAAACCAATTTAATAGGCGAGGCAGAAATACTGATTCGGCACTTATCCCTGACCCGTGAAAATTATGACACGGCATGGGAAACACTAAAAAATCGATACCACAACAAAAAGGTATTGGTGTCAGCCATTGTGCAGCGACTGGTAGAGCAACCAGTGCATAATGCCGATTCAACATCCGCGAGTAATATAAAAGCGCTACACGATACCACAACGCATTGCAAGCGTTAAAGGTATCGACAACTAGTTGGTGTCCATTACTATTGCATTTGTAATTAAAAAACTTGACAAATCAACAAGAATGTTGTTTGAGCAATCATTGGCGGATCCACGCGAGATCCCTACTGTGGAAGAGTTCCTGAAATTCTTGGAGAATAGATTCCAGTCGTTGGAAGCTGTATCGACGAAGGGTAAACCATTAAGCCCAAAAATTTGTTCAACTGTAGCGGAAAAGAAGACTGTGAAATATAGCGGAGCCTGCGGCTTCTGTCACCAGGGAGCCCACCCTCTATTCAGCTGTCGAAAATATCTTGGACTATCGGCCGTCAATCGACAGCAACATGTACAACAATACAAGCTTTGCTTCAACTGCCTGAAACCTGGTCACCGCAGCAGCACTTGTATGTCCCGCAATTGTGCAAAATGCAACAAAAGGCACCATACTACTCTGCACACGGATTCATCGCCGGCGCCGAAAACGGAATCTACCAACCGAGGATCGTCATCCCTTAATCCAGCTTGTGCAAATTTTATTCCAAACAACGCTTCATTGACTACAGCGACCAACCAACACGGCAACATTGGAAAAGGGTTAGTTCTTCTAAGCACGGTGCGAGTGAAGGCCAGAACTATCAATGGAGATTTGGTAGAATGTAGAGCCGTTCTGGACTCTGGGTCACAAATCAATGTGGTAACGGAACGATTTGTGAAACGCTTGGGACTATCTCCACGGCCGGCTGCCCTAGCTATTGAGGGCATTGGAAAGGGCATGAAAAAATCTAACAATCGGGTCATGCTTAACATCGAGTCCAGGACTAGCGAATATACAACTTCAATGGAAGCATTCATCTTGCCTCACATCATCTCTCATCAGCCACAGGAAGAATTGGACACTTCAAGATGGTCTTTGCCGAAGAACATTTGCCTTGCAGATCCCGAATTCCATAGACCCGACAGAATCGACTTATTGCTTGGAGCCGAATTTTATCCGCTAGTACTTACTTCTGGCCAAATAAAGCTCTCTCAAAATCTTCCGGTCCTCCAAAACACTGAATTTGGATGGATTGTGGCAGGAAAAGTTGGTGAAGAGATGTAAGACCAAGCATTTTGTGGCATTATGGAAGAAGACTCAATTGAAAACCTTCTGGCCCGGTTCTGGGAAGTTGAAGAAGTCGCATCCCCAACGAAAACACTTTCGCCAGAACAGAAGATGTGCGAAGCGCATTTCGCACAAAACACGATTCGAACGCCGGATGGTCGGTTCATGGTAAAACTTCCGCTGCTAGAGGAACCTTCGATGTTAGGAAAATCTTATAAGACTGCTGAATCACGTTTCTTCGCTTTGGAGAACAGTTTGGAAACGAAACCGGATATCAAAGATCAATACATCAAGTTCATGGAGGAGTATGAAGAGCTAGGCCACATGCAGGAAATATCATTTAAAATGATCAAGCCACCACACTATTTCATTCCACATCATTGCATCCTCAGACCAGAAAGTTCAACCACCAAGCTGCGAGTGGTCTTCGACGCCTCTTGCAAAACATCGACCAATCTATCGCTCAATAACATTTTACAAAAGGGGCCAACGATTCAGAGTGATCTATTTTCGATTCTTCTCCGGTTCCGTTTGCCAAAGTACATAATCAAGACGGACATCGAGAAAATGTTCCGGCAGGTGTTGATACACCCGGATGACGAGATGTTACAACTCATTGCATGGAGAAAAAATAAGAACGACTTATTGAGGTATTACCAACTCAAGACGGTAACATACGGCACCAAGTCAGCACCTTATCTCGCTACGAAATGTCTACAACAGCTGGCCAAGGAAGAAAAGGCGAGGTATCCACTGGGAGCACGTGCACTGGAAAGAGATTTCTACATGGACGACGGAATTACTGGATCCGACAGCCTAATGGAGACATTGGAAATTCAACGCCAGCTAACAACTATTCTCCAAAAGGCTGGATTCAAGCTACGAAAATGGAGTGCAAACCATCCACAACTTCTACGAGGAATTCCATGTGAAGATCAGGAAATCAATTTGGCATTTCCCGGCGATGATACAAATCGAAGTCTTCAAGACGCCACGCTTAGAAGTATTCCCGATGATGATAAAAGGTCAGTAAAGACTCTGGGAATCACATGGGTGCCGAAGACTGATTGTTTGATTGTAAGAACTAATGTCGTGCCTGCTCAACGTATGTCGAAAAGGTCCATATTATCTGAAATTGCTCGCATTTACGATCCACTGGGAATACTGGCACCCGTGGTTATTACTGCGAAGATATTCATGCAGAAACTCTCAAGAGATAAGATTCAATTGGACAGCACACTTCCAGAAGAATACCAAACCGAATGGGTGAAGTTCCGCAACGAGTTAAACAAATTGAATAACGTCACTATACCACGGAATGTATTTAATGGTAAGACACCAAAAAGCGTTCAACTGCATTGCTTCACAGACGCTTCTCAAAAAGCTTATGGAGCGGTCATATTTGTCAGAGCAGTGCTGGCAGAAGGCACCATTATAGTACGACTATTATGTTCGAAAACCAGAGTCGCTCCAGTCTCGGTGCAAACGATACCCCGCTTGGAACTCTGTGCAGCACAATTAGGCACCGAACTGATGACAAGGGTCAAGAGTGACTTAAGCTTCGAGTACCACAAAATCTACTTCTGGACGGATTCAATGGTCGTGTTAGCTTGGATCAATTCGGACCCATCGAGATTCCAAACGTTTGTGGCAAATAGGATTGTTAAAATTCAGGCAGCGTCAATGAGGGATCAGTGGAGACATGTGGATTCGAAGAACAACCCAGCCGATTTAATTTCTCGTGGAATCGCACCAGGAGCAATACAAGCATGCCAACTATGGTTCTTTGGACCTCTTTTCCTCCACGGTAGAGAATCAAGTTGGCCAGCACCCGTCGAAAGAGTAAAACTCATCACCGAGAATACCGAACTCCGAAAATTGAAAGCGAAGCAGACGCCCAAATCAGCAGTGGCTTCCATTGCTATATTTGAAGATATCCTCTATAATATCAAGTGCAAGAATTCATTTATCACCTTGCAAAGGATTGTGGCTTATGTTCTAAGGTTTGCCAAACGTTCCAGAGGACTAGATGACGCTTCCGAAGGAAAATCAACAGTTTTGAGCCAATCCGAACTAGATAGCTCACTGATCCATATCATCCGGACAGTACAACAATCCGATTTTAAAGAAGATATTACGCAGATTCGTAACTTCGGCAACGTCAAAAAGACGAGTACGTTAGCAACCTTGTGTCCATTTTTGGACGAAAATGGGGTAATACGAGTTGGTGGTCGACTTGAAAATTCAACGCTTAACTACGATTCCAAGCATCCGATGTTACTCCCATACAACGACGTCATTGTAAAGATGATCATGCGAGAAAGCCATCAAAAACACATGCACTGTGGTCCGCAAGCTCTGTTAGCACAAGTCAGGAGACGATTTTGGCCAATTAAAGGGAAGATTATGGCACGAGCAATTGTTCAAGGTTGTGTTCGTTGTACCAGAGCCAAGCCGGTCTTATTCAATCAACTAATGGGCAACCTTCCATCAACCAGGGTACAACCAGCTCGACCATTCCTCAACACTGGAGTCGACTTTTGTGGACCAGTTTGGGTTCACTTCAAATTAAGAGGAAAACGCCCACATAAAGCCTACATTGCCGTCTATTGCTGCTTTGCTACAAAAGCAGTCCATCTAGAGGTAGTCAGCGATCTCACCACCGACGCCTTCATCGGATCTCTCAAGCGATTTGTTTCTCGGAGAGGTTATTGCCAAAATATCTACTGCGACAATGCGACAAATTTTGTTGGTGCTCGAAATCAATTACTGGAGCTGAATACAATTTTCCATAATCCATCAGCACAAGACAAGATTATCAGAAACTGCAGTGAAAAGGGAATAACGTTCAATTTTATTCCCCCTCGTGCACCCCATTTCGGTGGATTATGGGAAGCCGCCGTAAAGTCCGCCAAGCATCTGTTGTATAGAAGCGTGTCGACTGCATCATTGACGTACGAAGAACTCGAAACCGTTGTTGTTCAAATTGAAGCGATTTTGAATTCTAGACCCATTACTCCGATGTCAAGTAACCCGAACGATCTGTCAGCATTGACTCCAGGACACTTCATAATTGGGGAAGCGCTTACGGCCCCGGTCGACAACTGTTCACCAGAAACAAAGTTGAAGTTAAAGGATCGATGGAGACTCGTCTCGTCCATAAAGCAAGCATTCTGGAACCAATGGAAAACCGAATATCTGAATGAACTGCAGAATCGCTACAAGTGGAAAGAGAGAAGTCCGAATGTGGAAATCGGCACAATGGTAATCTTAAAGGAAGACAACACGCCTACACTTCAGTGGCCCCTCGGAAGAATAGTGAAGGTTTATCAAGGAGAAGATGGAGCAGTAAGAGTCGCAGACGTGAAAACAGAGAAAGGAATTTCGAAGCGTGCGATTCATCGTCTTGGACCACTTTTTCTTGCCAATGACTCTAACGAAATACCGAACGAGAAGTCACAAGCATCATCATCAGTTTCCCAGAAACGAGCTAAGCCTTTGGAAAGAAGTGAACCTGCCCGGAAACGACCACATATATCTTTGGGATCAGCTATTGTGAACTTGCTATGTTTACTAGTTCTACCCATCGGAGCTGAATCAATAACTGTGCAGCCCTTCCAGACCCCTCCCGGCCTTTATTTCGAGAAATTGGGTTCAGCCGGTATAATTACAAGCGAATGGAACGTGGTCACGTTCTTTGATATGGAGCCATACTGGAGAGAGTTCGAAATCATCAAACAGTACCCAAACATCATACGAACATTATGTCACAGCGAGAGTCCTTCGGTGACTTGCAAGGGAATTGAAGCTCAACTAACTAGAACTATTCGCGATTTGGAAATGAATAATAAGCTATTGAGACCCTCCAGAAGTCAACGCAAGAAACGTGGAGTGTTCAACTTTGTAGGCAACGTTGCTCATACGTTGTTCGGAGTACTGGATTCGGACTATGCTGATAAACTGGAGGAGACTATTACTAATCTACGTCAAGCCGATGATCAACTCGTGCAGCATATACAAAACCAAACATCGTTCATAGATAGCACTATTACTATTATGAAGAAAAGCCAAGCAGACATTGATAGGGAGTTTAACCATATCGAACAACTCTTCAACAAAACAACGGTTTCAATTAATGCGATCAGACGAACTGAAGAAATAACTCGACAACTGACAGAAGTAGCCTTCCAAGCTTCAATGGTATTCATGAACTATGAACGCATTCAGGATTCTTTGTTAGACATTGTGATGGACTCTCATCATGGAAAAATCAACCCGGAACTATTGCCTCCAGGTCAGTTACAGCTTGAACTTCTTCGAATTGAATCTAAATTACCTAAATCGATAACTTTGCCAACACCTCCTGCAAATATTCTGGCTTACTACAACCTAATGAAGATACAGGGACGAGTGACGGATAAATTCGTAATTTTTACTATCAAAATCCCACTATTAGCAGCTGAACAATTTGAACTACTGAGTATTTTTCCCATTCCTTGGAAAGCAGAGAAGAACTATATCGCCATCAAGACATCTTCACCGTATCTGATCGTCGATTTGCATCGTGAGCAATACTATCCACTATCATCCGAGGAGTTTCGGTCCTGCCTACCAACCAAAGAAGACAAGTTTCTGTGTTATCAACATCACCCTCTATATAGACGTGGTTGAGCCGAGAGCGCCTGCGAGATGAGTATACTGGACCATCACTATGGATCTGTATCATGTTCTACTGATCTAGTCCACCTCATTGGATTCAACTCCACAACCCGAATACTTGGATATACGTTCTGGACGAAGAAACAACCATTAACTCGGTATGTGGTGTCAATTTAACACAAACGTTGCTACACGGGTTAGGTTAAGCTGACCAGACGTACAGCATTTTGCTGTACAGTACAGCGTTTTGACTTGGCGTACAGCATTGGGAAATGTACAGCAAAATGTACAGCATTCCCCATGCGACACAATGAAACCTAATTCACTACATAATAAGCTCCACAATGAGGCCTGCGATCATTCATGTCTGCTCTAAGGTGTAAAGTTTGATGTCTGTACCCTGTGCGGTCGATATTTAGCGAGGTAATCGCACTTTTATGTTTGACAATGGTCCATTTTCGATAACTCGGGAACATTTTCAGATCTTTCTGAAATGTGGATACTTGTAGAGCTACTTGGCGATCAAATTTCTATTGCACCTATCCGCGTTCGCAAGCTACAGCTGTCCAAATCACACTTCTGTATTTTCTAGTCGAAAATTGTCCATAACTTGGAAATTCTTGAGCAGAATATCGAAATTCGGCAAACTTGGTAGGGCACCGAACTGACTATATTTGGTGAAAATTTCAAGGCTTTAGTTGCCAAGGTTCGGAAGTTACAGCCGCCGAAAGATGAGATTTTAATTTATTTTCCCTATGGCAAAACGATAGAAAAATCATCAACTCCATCCTATTCCTTTATCAACCTCTAAGGAAAATGCATACTAAAGAAAGGGCTCAGCATGGGTTTTAGATTAAGGTTTTTCCCACACTTCCTTAGAATCCATTTAAAACGGAATTAAGAGCCCAGGGGACCGGCATGACATTACTAATGTAACCATGGAGAAACACGTACTCTCCTCCAGAAAAATTGCAACCAGGTTCAGATAAGATTTAGACCTCGCACTGTCTGTCGCGTATTAGAGAATTCGCCAACATTTTTACGACGGAGCGAAGTTGCGAAATATGCGAAGTGCAAGCTCAGCGAGCGGTGAGCCAATGGAAGGCAATTCGTAAGATTTAGATCTCTGGATCGTCTATACATTTACTCAGATCCAGTGGCTCGCCCTTAGCTTCACTCACAACTCACTCTGTCTGTCGCGCTTTTCATAATTCGTCTTGCGACCAGCGCTGGTAGGAAGTGGATAAGGCGAGTTACGATCGCAGTGGGCGGTGAGCCAATAAAAGGCAATTGGTAAGATTTAGATGTTTAGCTCTTCCTTAGGATTACTCACATCCTATGTATACCTCGCCATTCGCTCCGCTCAAATCTCGCTGTCTGTCGCGCTTTTCGGAATTCGCCAACATTTTTCATACGTAGCGGTGCTGGAAAATAGGATGAGACGAGCACAGCGAGCGGTGAAAGTAATTTGTAGGATTTAGACATCTGGCTCGCCCATATGTACACTCAGATCCTGGACTTCGCTCCGCTCAGACCTCGGTCTGTCTGTCGCGCTATTCAGTATTTGCCAACAGTTTTTCGACGTTTTTCCTGTTGCGAAATAGGATAAGGCGAGTTGCGAGTCCAGCGAGCGGTGAGTAGATGGAAGGCGATTGGTAAGATTTAGTTCTCTGGTTTGTCCTAAGTTTTACTTAAATCCTGTGGATCGCCCTTCGCTTCCTCCAGACCTTGCCATGTCTGTCGCGCTTTTCAGAATTCGCCAACATTTTTGCGACACAGTGCTGGTGCGAAGAATGATAAGGCGAGGTGCCAGCGAAGCAATCGGATGGCTCGTTAAATTTACACCGTATAATTACTTAGATCCTGTAGTTCGTCATTCGCTGCGCTCAGACCTCTCTTTGTGTGTCGTGCATTAGAGAATAAGCCAACATTTTTGCGACATAGACCTCGGACCTGCAACCTGCACGTATGGCTGAGGATTTGCTTGAGAACCCAATTCCGCAAGTATGTGTACAGCATTGGGCCTTCGGGAGTCTGGTCACCTTAGGTTAGGTGTATTAACGCTTGAAGGAGATTGTGTTATAAAGCTGCCGCTAGTCACCATTAGAGGCCACAGTATTCTATCAGCGAACCGATATATATCCTACACGCCAGCGAGCAATATCTCGGAGATGACGATAGAGACACCCAAGGAAGCAGTATACAAACAGCAATTCCATACACATCGTGAGGAGCTCGAACGATTGCAGGAAAAGCTCGCATCGCTACAAGCCACCTTACCGACCAATGTTCACCTGCAACACGTGCACCATTATACGTTGGGCTACATTACACTTGCCCTAGTAATCAGTGGAGCAATTGTATTGAGCTGGGTCATGAAACGCAGGCAACAGCAAAAAGTTCAATCCCTCAGCATTTCAGCACTTCCTCAACATACGCACTCACCGTTTACTATAAATGTAGATTAAGAAATATATGTATATGTAATATGTTTCAATAAATAATAAATTGGGAATTCTTAATAACGTAATTGGATATGTACACTTTTAATTTTTTGTTGACCTTCGTCAACGGCGGGGAGTATGTATAATATTGTATAGGTAATAAGGTTATAAGGTAGATTGATGACACAAGCAATATGTGTAACGACCTACATTACTTGTTTGTAACTTGTGTCATCAATCTATAGCATGTACGAATATGTAGAAATTAAGTAGAACATAAGTCTTTAGCGTAAGCATAATTGTATCTATAAATACAATGGAAATAAATGGTTTAATTTGTAGTCACAAGAAAATAAGTCTTTGATTACCACTTGTCTATGGTTAAAGTGCCTAGGCAAGCAACCGTAAGAAAACTGTAAGTTGGTCTGGGTTCATGTGCTCAGATCAGCACCAAATACAGTAAATAACATATGCTTTCAAATAATAGTATCAATGGTGACGAAATTCGGCATAGTACAACTTTAGTTCGTCACTATGACGAAATTGAAATTATGTCTCATTCGAAGTATGTATTCCTTAACTCGTCATTTTTGTAAATCTCTCTCTCTCTGGTTCCTGTTAACCCCTTGTGGGGCATAGGGCATCAACTACGCCTACTTTCCACCTCGTTCTGTTCTGTGCCATCGTCTTTAGGTCTGACCACTGTTTGTTTAATGAAGCAGCCTCGCTATTAACCGATCTTCTCCACGTGTTTCTTGGCCGTCCAACACGGCGTCTAGCATTGGCTCCCTGAGGGTTCCAATCTAGGGCCTGCTTTGCAATATTTGTTGGCCCTCTTCGGAGAGTATGACCTATCCATTGCCACTTTCGCCTTTTGACAGAAGTGCCTATCCAATCCAGGCCTGTGATACTCAGGAGATCATCATTGGAAATAATCTCCGGCCAGCGGATTTGTAGGATGCGCCGTAGGCACTGGTTTACGAAAGTTTGCAGCTTAGTTGTTATCTCGTTGGTTACCTTCCAAGTTGAACAGCCATAAAGAAGCACAGATATTACAATAGAATTAGATTCGGATTTTGGTGCGCCTGGAAATGTTGTTATTTTGCCAGAAAGGAGTCAAAGTGAAGAAGGCTGCCCTAGCCTTATTGATACGCGATTGTACATCAGCGTCCGCGCCGCCATCTGCTGTGACTATGCTTCCGAGGTAGCAGAATTCGTCAACTTTTTCGACTGCCTGGCCCGAAACACAAATTCCGCTTTGTCCACCAGGATGGGAGCTCAAGTACTTGGTCTTGGCAGCGTTTATCTTGAGCCCGGCATTACGGCTTTCGCAATGCAGAGCATCGGCCATTTGAGCTACATCCTCCTTTTTATTTGAAAGCAGACAAATATCGTCAGCATAGTCCAGGTGTTGCAGGTAATCAAACATTTTCCATCTGATACCTTTCCTCTGGTTTTGAAGCGCGCTCACTAGTACATCGTTAATGGCTATGAGGAAAAGAATAGGTGATAAAATGCAACCTTGTCTCACTCCACTGTGCACCTCAAAAGGATCTGAAAGCTTACCCTTGTGCAAAACGTGACATTGGGCTCCCTGATAAGATTCCTTGATGATGGAAATTATTTTATCTGGTATGCCCCTCCTACGAAGAGCTCTCCAAATATACTCCCGATCAACACTATCGAACGCCTTCTCGAAATCAATGAACATGAGGTGTAATGGGGATCTCCATTCGGCGGATTGCTCAATAATAATTCGGAGAGTGTTTATATGGTCGCTACATGAAAAACCCTCACGAAAGCCAGCCTGTTCATTGCTTAAAGTGCGATCAACTTCATCCTTGATCCGGTTCAAAATAATTTTAGCCATCAGCTTGGATACAGCTGGAAGTAGGCAAATACCGCGCCAATTATTACAATCCTTTAGGTTACCCTTCTTGGGAATTTTAATAATTACGCCCTTTTTCCATTCTACTGGAAGAGTTTCGGTTTCCCAACACTCTCTGATGAGGGGAAGCAGAATATCCGCTGTAGCATTCGAATCCGCTTTAAATAGTTCGACCGGAATTCCATCTATCCCCGGGGCCTTACCGGCGTCCATAGATTCGATAACCCGCTTTAATTCCGTCTTAGATGGAATTAATACTGGCTACTGGAGGGACGTCTTCTTCTGCCGATGAAGATGCACTTGCAGGCCCGAAACGGTTGTTAAGGACCTCAAAAAAGTGCTCTTTCCATCTCTGAAGCTGCTGTTCTTCAGTAACAAGCAGTAACCCTTCTTTATCTTTCACAGGATGGTCCGTTGTGAACGACTTGCCAATTAGTGGTTTAATTAGCTTAAAAAGGGTACCGCTGTCACCACGGTAAGCCGCATCATTTGCCTCCTTCGCTAAAGCGTTGATGTAAGTACGCTTATCACGCCTCACACTTCTCTGCACGCCTTTTTGTAGTGAACGGTATTCAGCACGAAGTTGATTTTTAGCTGAATCATCAGCAGCAGAGTTAATCTGTTCCTTAACTCTTTTGCGTGCTGAGATAAGAGACCAAGTAGCATCACTGATAAATGGTCTCCTACCACGCTCCAATCTTCCCACAGTCGCTTCGCCACATGAAATAAAAGAATCCTTTGCAAAATTCCATCTATCTTCAATTGTAGGATTCTGAAGAGATGTTGCTGCACAAGCTTTTTCGTGCAAGGCGGTCGAATATGCACGTCTAGTTGAGGAATTTTTTAGCTTTTGCACATTAAATCGTGGCAAGATTCGCGTGTTGTGAGATCGTTGAATCGCTGCCGTTCGTAAGCGAAATTTCGCGATAACAAGGTGGTGGTCGCTGCCAACATCAGCCCCACGCTTCGACCTGACGTCTAAGAGGCAGTTTCTCCATGTGTTAGAAACAGCAATATGGTCAATTTGGTTCTCTGTTCTGCCATCAGGAGAAATCCAAGTTGTTAGGTGGCAGGGTTTATGCTTGAACAACGTTCCGCCAATGACTAGTTGCCGAGAGTTACAAAACTCCACGAACATTTCGCCATTGTTGTTCCTGTCGCCAAGCCCGTTATTGCCCATAAGATGTTCCAAGCCTAAATTATCAGTACCGACTTTGGCGTTGAGATCCCCCATTATAATTTTGATGTCACCCCTGGGAGCCATATCAAAGGTGTCGCCTAGTCGCTGATAAAAAACGTCCTTTGCGGATTGGTCTGCAGGTTCAGTCGGTGCGTAGCACTGAATAATATAATAATAGAACTTGAAATCAATAATTATAAAAAAATTAAATTAATTTCTTGCAGAAATTGAATTGACAACTAGAAAATACAGTCAAGATCAGCTTGTTATGGCAGTAAAAGAAATGGCAGAGAGTTAGAGGTAGCTAAAAGATATGGGATCCCGAAAACAGCTCTCCAGGGCAAAAAAAAACTCGGGAAACATGTGAAGAAAGTAGGAGTTCCTCCAGTTCTGACAACAGCAGAAGAGAAGACGATGGGAGATGAATCGGAAAACCCCTTTCAAAGACGGTCTGCCGGGAAAAAATGGTACACTTGGCTCTTGAAACGGAACGCATAAATATCAGTGAGAATTTCTCAAAATTTATAAACTGAAAGAGCTCTGATAACTGAAGGTTCCATCCTACATCGACGGTTTTCCTGAGCTGAAAGAAATTATATCATCCCATACTTATAGTCGGACAGCTAATAATGAGAAGAAATGTATTAATATATCATGAGAAGGAATAGGGCAAGCCTCCACTCACTATATTTCCATATAAAAGAATTAAAAAAATAAACATATTGCTAAAAATGCCAAAGTTATGGGGAATCGGAAGATTCAGGATGGAAACTTTTCAATTATTTTATGAATTTTTATCCATATTTCCAAGCAAATAATATTGAAATTTTTGTTATTTTTTGTTCTATGAATTCTCTATTTTTTATTTTTCATATGTATTTTAAGTTTCATATTGTTTTTCATATGGATATGTATTGTATTTAATTTATATTTTTATACCCTTCGGTCATAGAGTGAAAGGGTATATTAACTTTGTCATGAAGTTTGTAATACATTGATAAAAAGTATACATATATGATCAGCATGATTTGGGGAGTCGATCCGTGATGTCCGTCTGTTGCAACGAGTTTTACTCGGCCACTTTAAAAGCTATGAATTTGAAATTTTGCGCAAATGCTTCTTCTCTTCTCATGGGGCTGCCATACAAACCCAACCACCGAAATTAGGTTCTTCTAAGACAAACTTTATTTGTGCACGAATTTCAACCAAACATATGTAAGAATGGATCAAATCAGACTATGGGGTCTGCCAGACAACCCCATTTTGATTCTTCTACGAAACATTTTTTACACCAATTTCACAAAACCTTGTCAACGCAACGGAACTTTTGTGAAGACGGAAAGAAAAGAACGGGGGATGGGGGTTTAAATACAAGTCGTAGGTACGCCCGAAAAAAAACTTTTAGCCCAAGGAGAGCGAAGGGTATCCAAATTTCGGCCGCGCCCGAAATAAGCCTCGGTCTCGTTTGTTAATAAATTGATATTACCTTTAAAAAGAAACAGTTGTTTTTCATAGCCGAAATTAGGTGCTCGCCATGACGAAGTTAGGAGCACGACCATTTTTTATGACGAAATTAGGAGGCTGGAGTAATTTTATTTTTTTTCTAAAAAACTATATATCATAAAACAATTGCGGTTTTTAGATTTTATAATATCATAGTAAACTTTCCAAACTTTATATTCATGGGCATAGTTTGTAAAACTAACCCAATTTTATTCCCTTGTTTTTTGGAAATCGCAGAAATCTCCTTAACATAACGAAAATAGGGTCTTTTACCTTATGTACGTTCGCAATTAAATACATAAATAGTATATAAATATTAAGATAAGAAAGATATTGACATGGTCTTAAGACAATTGCGTCATGTGTCAGTAGTGCCAGTTGACACCAGAAGAGTTTGATCACTGCTGGAAAGCCTGTAGTCAGCATAGACTTTGCTTTGTTTATTATTTTAAGATAAAAATTGAGTTGCGTTAATTGAGTTCTGGATAGCTAGTCACATATCATCCTAAATATAATGATATTGTTCAAGAGGTATTGCAAAACCTCCCACAGAGTAAGTAATTAATAACACAAGCATCTTATGCAGTTATGCAGACATAGTGTCAGCACTTTTCGGTTCTTAGAAATGCATAAGATATGTGGCTGCACCGAGGTGTAATATAGAATATTAAGTATCAATTAAGTCAGTTGATGTACGATCTATGACCAGCAAGGTCTAATAAAGTCTTTTATTATCAACCAAAGTCTTTTTTTTGGGCTACATCCCAACCACTTATAAATCTGGCGCAGTCGGGAAACTTGAGAATTTCGCGAAGAAAATCTTAAATTAACAGTGCTGTGATTAAACAGTGAAAAGTTAATAAAATACGTACTTGAAGTGAATTCAGTCGTTTTGTAATAATTATTATACGTTCCTGAAGTGAATTCAGTCGTTTTAATAACAATTATACGTTCGTGAAGTGAATTTAGTAGTTTTCAATAATAATTATACGTACGTGAAGTAAATTCAGTCGTGTTAATAATTGAAAACATTCTATAGAGAACAGAGGCCTAATGCTGTTGAAAATTGGATGGTGAGGCTGCCATTCAATCTCTATTCTAACAAAACCAAATAAAAAGTGAATGCAAAGAAAAGCAAGAAGACGTGAAGAACATAATAGGAGAAGAAATCTTCACTTAACGATGGAAGAAATGCATCGACAAATCCTCGAAAGGGACCGGCATATGGAGCAGATGGGTGCTGCCCTTCAGCAACTACAATTGGCCGCTCACAATCAGCACAGAGTCAACGAAAATAGACAAACAGTTCTGAAAGAACTCAGATATATGGGTAATTTTACGGGTCGTGGCGACTTAACAATCAATTCTCTTATTTCTAGTATTGAACATTATTTAAACACAATTAATGATGAGGTAACACGAAAGGAAGCCGTTCGTACGATATATTA
The DNA here is from genome assembly GCA_949715475.1 of Microchrysa polita. NCBI lineage: Eukaryota > Metazoa > Arthropoda > Insecta > Diptera > Stratiomyidae > Microchrysa > Microchrysa polita. Next base: position 30,835,985 of record OX454420.1, on the reverse strand, counting down.
TGAGAAAATTCAAGGAGAAGCGAAGGAAGCGATAATCAATTTGCAGGAGACCGATAACTCGGATGCTATCAAGGAGTCTTTGAAGCTACGATATAGACGAGACATCGAACCTGGGGAGTTATACAGGAGAATCAATGCAATAAAAGCAAACTCTATTTTTATAATTATGCTCAGTTGACATCTCAAGCCCATCGTGACAGGTTGTGCCATCAGTGGTTAGTTTTCACACCTATCAATTTTAGTGCTTGTGTTTGCCTTGGTTTTCCTTTTTAAGAGGTTCACCCTTTTTCACATTCGTGAATCAATACATATCTTGTGTAATAAACTTTATATCAGTGCACCGTGCAAATTTGTGACACACGCCTCTCTACCCTAACCTCATCCATCGTAGTCTGACTACGATGGCCTCCGATCCAGGAGGAGGCTTTAAACGAAAGTCCGAGAATTACTTCTCGGTACTCTCTCCGGACCATGATACTAATAAAGCACCCCCAAAGACCGTCTTTTTGCTGACCCCATTAACTTTCCCCCGCTTAATTCAATCTTAACCTCAAAACGCCTTGCCTACAAATTCCTACTTATCAAACACAAAAATAATGAGACTCCGCTAAAACTACAAAATATATTCATTCTCTCTAAATCCCTCAATCAACTGATACCGGATCCTGTACAGACATCTTTCACTCGTGATGGCGATCTCCTGTTACTGGTAAAAAATGAAGCTACCGCCACTAAATTATGCAAAGTGAAGAAGATGCCTTACGTTGGTGATGTTGAAATTTCCCTTCATCCGACCCTCAACACAGTAAAAGGTGTTATTTACGCCCCATTCCTCACAAATTTGAACGAGAATGACATTGCTGACGGATTAAAAGATCAGAAGGTAATTTCTTGCAGAAAAATTACAAAATTTATTGACGGTAAAGTGACCAATACTCCACTGCATGTCTTAAGTTTCAATGAATATCAACTGCCTGAAGAAATCAAAGTTGGTTTTCTTAACGTAAAAGTTAAGCCCTATATACCACAACCTATTCAGTGCAAAAACTGTTGGAAATATGGACACACCAAAAAATTTTGTAAAAGCATCACTGCATGTGACGTTTGCTCTCAGCACGTTCATGACCCCACTCCCTGCACGGAATTACGTTGTGTGAATTGCAAGCAGCCGCATTCTGCTCTTAACAAAAAATGTCCAACACTTTTGCACAAGAAAGCAGTTATTGAATATAAGACGATAAATAAATGCTCATATCGCACTGCCATTGAAAAGACAAGAACCCAACAACAAAACACACCTCAACCAACACTCATTTCTGAAAACATATGTGAAGCAATCGCCAAACGCCGTAAACGTCTAAATATTTTAGCTTCCTCACCAGATTCTCCTTCAAATAACACTCCAACAAACATAGACAACAACTCTGAAACTGTACAGATTGTACATGCAAACAATAAGCTCCCAGCTAACACACACAATAGTACCACTCCATGTAACCAAAACACCTCCACTACAAGTAAATTAAATATGTACATCTCTTTACTCTTCTAAAACAAAACGTCAACCGAACCTATTAGAACACAATACCACCGAAACGAATTTGTCAAATACAATCAATACAAATAATTGCTCTCTTTCCAAAACACATAATATTTCAACTGACTACGACACGGAACCGATGAATTGAGATCTGTCCTCTTGGCTTTAGCTTTATTTCTCTCTAGAAATCTTGCTAAAGATTTTCTTTTATCTAGTTATGGTCCTGAAAATTCTTCAATGGAATTTGAAAGGCTACCGGAATAACTTCCATGAACTTCAGTTAATTATCCGTGAACACTCACCTGATATAATTGCATTACAAGAAACTCATATTCCTTTTAACCAATCAGTCCACCCCCCATCGAATTACAAAGCAGTTTTCTTCAACACACACACACACCAACACTTATGCTAAGCAGGGCGTTGGTTTGCTTATTAAATCTAATATAACTCATAGTATAATATCGATCACCAGTTCAAATAACATCCAATGTATTTCAGCTCAAATCGAATTTACAACCAAATTCACAATAGCTTGTCTCTATATACCACCAAACACTAGGATTGACAGTGCAGAGTTGGATAATATTTATATTAATCTACCTCAACCAGCTTTGTTAGTTGGCGATCTAAATGCCTGGAGTCCGCTTTGGGGATCTTCTATTTCTAACTCCCGCGGGAAAACAATCGAGCAGTTCATACACAACTCCAATCTCTGTGTATTGAATGATGGTTCACCCACACATCTATCTACACATAACACATTTACCCACCTCGATGTTTCTCTCTGCACATCCTCAATGCTAATTAAATGTTTGTGGTCTAAATTAAACTATCTACACGGTAGCGATCACTATCCTATAATGATAGCTATAAACCATCATAACTTCCAAAGTTTCAAATTCACTCCTAAATTCATACTTGAAGCTGCTAATTGGGACAAATTTAGAGCCACGCTAAATGACTTCATTTCCCAGAGACAAATTAGCCCCAATATCAACAAAGAAGCGGCAAACATGACCAAGGCTCCGATATTTAGCGCCAACAAAGCAATACCTATGACCCAACCTAAAAGCAACCACAAATGTGTTTCTTGGTGGAACAAAGAACTGTCCCAACTACGAGAACTAAAACAAAAGGCCTTTAATAAGTTCAAATCAACCCCGTCATTAGAAAATTTACTTCAATACAAGAAAGAGAATAGCAGATTTAAGCGGAAATGTAGGGAATCGAAGGCCATTGCCTTCCAATCATTCACCAAAACAATTAATCCGAACTCTACCCCCACTCAAATTTGGCAAAACATCAAAAAACTAAGCGGCCAACACACCCCCTTTCGCATTAAGTGTTTGGATCACAACAACATATCTACCGAAGACCCAACTGTTATGTCAAATTTATTTGCAGAATCATGGTCCGACTTCTCAAAGGATTCAAACTTTCCCTTTAACTTTGTCAGCGAAAAATATTCAACACTTGATAAAATGTATAATCCCCCTACGATCTCAAATTCAGCAAACAAAATTGAAACAGCAATCACAATGGTTGAACTAAATGCCTGCCTATCACAACTCAAGGGCAAAACCCCAGGCCTAGACAAAGTATCTTATCCCATGTTGAAAAATGCCTCTGAACCCTTTAAGAACCGTCTACTGGCCTTATTCAACGATATTTTTTCCAGCTCTGTAATTCCCCAATCATGGAAAATTGCGTGTATATTTCCCCTTCCAAAACCAGGCAAACCAGCAAATAAAATCGATGGATACAGACCGATTTCCCTGTTACCGTGTATCTCAAAAATACTAGAAAAAATAGTTGCCAAACGGCTAGATTGGTTCCTTACAAAAAACAATCTTCTTTCAAAAAATCAAGTCGCTTTTCAACACGGTAAAGGTACAATCGACGCTTTACTTCATATTGAGCACTTTGTGGCTAAAATTCTCTCCACACATAACCATGGTTCCATAATCAGCGTGGATTTTGTTAAAGCTTTCGATCGAGTTGGCGCCCACATAGTTCTTAACTTCCTTAGTAATTGCAAAATCGGCCGGAATATTTACAATTATATTAAAAGCTTCCTCAAAAACAGAAAATTCAAAGTAAAAGTCAACAATAACATATCTAGTAGTGTACCACTCTTCAATGGCATTCCTCAGGGCTCTCCACTGTCCGTTATATTATTTTTAATTGCCTTCGAGCAATTGTGTAAAATAATTACAAATTTCAATTTTTTCATTTCTGTCTCTATGCCGATGATTTATATATCTTTCCGAAGCTCAACAACAGGCATGATTTCCAATCCAAGTTAAATAACCTATTCAACCAAATCTTTAATTGGTCCGGAACCTCCGGTGCAGAAGTATCCAAGTCTAAATGTCAACACCTCCACATCTGCAGAAAAACAAGCTGTTCGACGCCCTCATTTAGCATAGGAAATGTAGTTATAAATAGTGTAGAAAACTTAAGTATCCTAGGCTTAACTTTTAACAAAAAACTTTTATGGAACAATCATGTTAAAAATTTAGCAAAATCCTTAAATTCTAGACTTAATATTGTAAAATACTTCTCTAGTTGTAAGTCTGTAGCACATCCAAATTCCCTCGTCTACATAGTCAAATCGCTCATACTATCGAAAATCGACTACGGATTAGCTATCTATGGAACGGTATCTAAAACACAGCTTCAGAAAATTAAGACGGTCTACCACGCAGCAATTCGCAATGCTATTGGCGCTTTTAAGTCATTCCCAATCAAATGCATCCTAGTTGAAGCGGGTGCACAATCAATTGAAGATAGACATACACAACTTGTAGGTAACCTTATCTGCAAAATTCGAACTGGTGGCAATTCAGTCATCAAAGACGATATAGCATCAATCATGCGACGAAAAACTACCCAAAAAATTAAATCTTGCCTGATGCGTACATTGGACTTAGCGGCCGAACTTAGCATTCCATCAACTCCACTTCGCAAAACAACAAGCAACAAGCAACCCTTGGCACTTCACCAGCTCTTGCCTTGTTGGCGATCTGATGAATTTGAAGAAGTCAAATACCTGCATTGAACAATATGCCCAAACTTTCCTGTCAATCACGGGTCCCCTCATTGAAGATGGGTGGCAACTTATTTTCACTGACGGCTCAAAAACGAAAACCTATACGTCTTTTTCCGTAACGTCGACCAACGGTATTTTGGCTACTGGCTTACTCCCGACATACAACTCCATATTTACAGCCGAACTCTCAGCGATATTTGATGCAGTCAAAATAGCCCACAGCCGCCCTGGAAAATATATCGTTTGCTCAGACAGTCGTTCATGCATTGAAGCTATCAGTAATACTAACAACTCCAACCCAACAGTCTCAATTATACGGGACAAACTGATTGACAAAAACATGATAATAAAACTGATGTGGATTCCTGGTCACGCATACGCAGATTCAGTTGCAAGGAATGTTGCAAGAACGCCAACATATTTTCAACACCCCTACAACCAAGAAGATATCCGTAAACTTGTGAAAGCATTCATCAATACAAACAAGAATAAAACCAATTGGCTGAGTTACCATCACCATTACAGCCAAGTTAACCCCGAAGGAGTTACTGCTGCATACCCAAATTCACTCCCACGAAATTTGATTGTATCGTTCATAAGACTGCGCATCGGTCACACCTTTGCCACTCACAGCCACCTAATGGATCGCAAAACGAAACCCTCATGTCACCTTTGCAATTCTACCTCGCCCATCTCCGTAGTGCACCTGCTAAACGAATGCCACTTTATCAACCGTATCAAGAACAAATTCAATCTTCCTCAAAACATCGTTCCAATGCTTGGCGAAACTTCCAACCAGACGAACATTAAAAATATTATTAAGTTACTAACTACACTAAAAATTATAATATAAAGTAAAACAATACAAATAAAAAAAAAATCAAAATTAACAGAAAACATCCTCTATGTATAATTAATATTAGCTTATCTTTACTTATAGTTAAGCTTTAATTTAAGCCTAAGGCCTTAGTTGCTAGTGCTTTAAATTAAGTAGCGTATAACACTAGTTTGTTATATTCTTCTTTAATAAATAAATAAATAATAATTATGCTGTTGCTATTAACGTTCTTGACACCCTCTAGTTACGGGCAGTTGCAGGTTCATAACATAGACGAAAAAAACGGATTTACAGAAGTTAAATTGAAGCAGGTTGATATAGTAAACCATACTCAAATAGTGGTACATTTGATAAATGCCACAGAAATTTTAAATATTGTAGACAATTTTGCTAAAAACATAGAACTTTTGGACCATAACCACAAAAATTTATTTCTTAGTGAACTACAAAATTTACGAATAAAAATAAACACAATTACTCCAGAAAATAAGCCAAATTTTAATAGAACAAAAAGAGGACTAGTAAACATAATAGGTAACATTCAAAACTGGCTGTTTGGAACAATGGACGAGAATGACCGACAGGATATTGACAGACATTTAAAAACAACTGACGAGAACGTACATAATTTAATACAAAATAGTAATCAACAAATAATCATAAACAATAGATTCAATAAAACATTCAAGCAGTTCGAAATAATAATTCAAAATGACAGAAAAATGATTATGGATAAAATAAATAATATTTCAGATAGAGTAAGTGTGTCTTTGCTATCAAAATTCCTAAACAATTTATAAAAGTTCAACTTAAGATTAACCATTCCTATTCCAAATTTAGAAAAAAAAAGAAGTGGATGCTAAAGAAGAAACAATTTTTAAATATAACAATAAGACATACAAATATGATGTAACAAAATTTTTAAGTGAACATAGCCTAAGTAAACATTGTGTATATATAAATACTTGCAAAATGATAAAAAATATAGATACCGAAATAATAGAAATCGATGAAGAAACTATTCTGATTAAAAATGCTAAAAATTTAAATATTATCCAAAATTGTGATGAAAGAAATATTGTAATAAACAGAAACGTTTTGATACATTTCAATCAGTGTCAAGTAAAAATATTAGATCACTATTTTTCAAATAATATTGACAAAATTCAAGACAGATTTTACTACCCAATCGAAGAAAATAATTATAAATTTAACGATAAAATAAATTTTGACCATATTTATCTAACAAATGTTGAAAATATTAAAAAATAAAAGAATTACAATATCACAAAAACATATCATATGGAATGAGCACAACAGTTTTTATTATAATAATAATATGTATTGTATTAATAATATACCTGAAATATAAAAAACAAAGAAACATAAAAATAGTTAATAGAATTCAGGAGAATTCTAATTGTAAGGAGGGGGCAGTCACATATCATCCTAAATATAATGATATTGTTCAAGAGGTATTGCAAACCCTCCCACAGAGTAAGTAATTAATAACACAAGCATCTTATGCAGTTATGCAGACACAGTGTCAGCACTTTTCGGTTCTTAGAAATGCATAAGATATGTGGCTGCACCGAGGTGTAATATAGAGTATTAAGTATCAATTAAGTCAGTTGATGTACGATCTATGACCAGCAAGGTCTAATAAAGTCTTTTATTATCAACCAAAGTCTTTTTTTTTTGGGCTACATCCCAACCACTTATAAATCTAGCTAGCTAGAAATAAATTAATAAATAATAACGTTTCTACTTAAAAATTCAGTGCATTTATTGTGAATTAAAAGAAAGACACATTGAAGTCTGACAGAATTTCATATGGTGATTATCTCCAAAATATTTGAATAATAAAGTTTCTATTTAGAAAAATCAAATACAAAATACATAAATGCACTATGTATTTTGTATTAAAAGAAACAAACATCTTCTACATTTTGTCGCCGATTCGAGAAGAAGAAGGAGAAGCCAGCGAGAGACAAATATAAGACGGAAGAAGAAAATCGAGGAGAGAGAAAGCTCAAGACGGAGCTAGCGACGACGAAATTTAACGACGGATTCGACGCGAGTCAACGGAGCCTCGTGCATATTAAGGAAAGTAGTTTGCCGCCCAGTTAGGGCCATATATTTTTTTGAAATAACCAGTAAACCGTGAGTAATAGTTTTAAGTTTAATTAAGTGTTAGGTTTATTTCTTTCTCTTTCTCATCAAATTCGGCCGAAATTAACGTACATGGCTTTAGTTTTAGATAAATTCTAGTGAATAAATGTGTATATAATAGAATTGAATTCCTCCCGCGTTCGAGATTTGAGGTACGTTGTGCTCGACACGACTGCATCGGCTCTGGCGACAGCGACTCGCTCATTTCATATAAAAACTCATTTTTCTCTCATTCTAAAAAGGAGTTTTTATATGAAATCAGCGAGTCGCTGTCGTGGTGCTTCCAGGTGTAGTGTGGTTGCAAATTCAAAGCGCGTGGCGCCCACGGCCCGTCCCGCAGCAAACCGGCATCAATCACACCACGGGTGGTTAAAAATCGTGAAGACGATTCTCACGACCGTACAGTTTTAAATTGTAATATTGGTAGTATAACTTAGCCCTAATTTAAATGAAATATTGATTTTTATTCAAATTCAAATTCATCATTTTCGACTGTCTTCTTCAGCGCTCACCCACAAGCCCTTCCGGCTTATGTGTGTAAGAAATGCATTGCATTTATATAGCTAAAATTTTCTACAAGCTGGCATAGATGGCTTGTAGAGAATTTTAATATGCAGTTTGAAATTAACAATTTAGTATTGACAGATACATATAATCTCACAAAAACAACTCTGTTGTAAAAAGTTTCCGCCAAAGAAAAAGTTGTCAGCCGCAAAAAGGATTGATATAATACAATCCCGCCAAAAAGCTCGCATGGATATACATTCAAAAGTGATTGAATTAGTTTATAGTTTCCACCAAACCAGCGTGGTGCGGTACGCGTCAGAATTTGTGAAATAATTTCCGCCGCGGTAGACCACGCTGAATTTGCCAATTCGTGTGGAGTCTGTGCTGTGTGTACCGCGTACCGCACCCGCGCTGGTTTGGTGGAAGTTAATTTCTTTCAACGCTTATTGGCGGGGAGCTTGACGAGGGTGCTATTTGCTGCTATGCTCTTTTCTGATCAGATTTAATCTCGAATCTTATCCAGCCTTGTAAATAAAATGTCTTACAAACTTTTTTGCTTTCCTTCGTATAGACGACTTTTTTATACAATAAAGTTCTTTCGTAATTTTCTTAAGATTGGTTTTATCCTGGAATTACTCCTATGAAAACTCCCCGCCAAACAGCATTGCAAGAAATTAGCTTCTACCAAACCAGCGCGGGTGCGGTACGCGGTACACACAGCACAGACTCCACACGAATTGGCAAATTCAGCGTGGTCTACCGCGGCGGAAATTAATTCACAAATTCTGACGCGTACCGCACCACGCTGGTTTGGTGGAAACTATAAACTAATTCAATCACTTTTGAATGCATATCCATGCGAGCTTTTTGGCGGGATTGTATTATATCAATACTTTTTGCGGCTGACAACTTTTTCTTTGGCGGAAACTTTTTACAACAGAGTTGTTTTTATGAGATATCAATTCTTTTTTGCAGTTTTCAATATTCACTGCTCTATTGTCACGTCTTTGTTTGAGAACATAATAACAATAACAACCCTCTTGGTAACCTTTGTGCCCTTGATAACCTTAGCCTCCTTCGTAACCTGAGTTGTGTGTGTTTTGTGAACCTCTACCGTTTGCTGGAAGCTTTAGGCTCATCGGGATGTTATTTGTTCATCCAATATTATAGTAATATGTACGAACTCGTATAAAAGACGAATAAAAACTGGAACTGTGACCCCTTGCCGCCGCTCTCGCAGACGCTTTACAACTGAAAACCTTAGAGAACATATACAAGGGATTGTTCGAAACAGTCCTGCCAAATCACAAAACTTTACGATTCTTTTCTTGGCATTTTTCGGGCCTATCACCGATTTTTGCAAAATGCTTCTTTTAAAACATATGAAAAGATTTAAGCGAGGAACTCTATGCGTTTTTTTTCACATTTTCCGCTGTATCTTTTTTTCCACTCCACGGATCGGAGCAAACGATAGCCTATGCACACCTTCACGACAGACTCTATCAATGGGAAAAGAAACCAAATCCAGAGATGCTCTCTGTAAGGCTGTAGCCTTGTCAATGAACAACGAGAACAAGATTTTCGAAAAAATGCGATTTTCAAACTCTTATATCTCCGGTGTCTTTCATCGTATCTTCTTGAAATTTTCTACACTTTGTAAGACGGCGCGAGTGACAACCTGCACCGAATTTGAACACTCAGGACCAACCAGGGTCGGAGCTACAGAGGTCCGAAAACCCGTACTTGTTCCGTCGTGTAAACATAGTCTTAGTCGCTTTTCACTTTTGATTTGTTCAAATTTCTTCTTTTTTCTTTGGCAAGCGGGACGCTCCCGCGTCCCTAGATACGAGTAAATATTTTTTATATTAAGTGAATAGTTTTTATTCTTATATAAATGTGTGTGTGTGTGTGTTTCCATTATTATCTGGATTATCGTACATTGTAAGTAGTCTTACGGGCAAGTGTTTGTTACTTATTATTATTATTTTTTATATTTATTTGATCAAATGATAAAATAAAACAAATTGGTAATTAATAGTATTGAGCTCCAAGGAGGTTATCCTTGGCAGTTCATTAATAAGCGATGACTGAGCTCCAAGGAGGTTATCCTTGGGTAGGTTCCGGGGTTAAAAACTACCCCCGTCAAGTTAGCACTACCACCCCTTTCGGTTCCTGCGACAATTAATTGGATACTTTTTGTTTTACGGAAATGCTTGAATTGGCCGCTACCGGGGTGGTAGTGCTAACTTGACGGGGGTAGGTTTTAAGGGAAGGAGGGGCGCGACAATTTTTTTCAGGGTGAAAATCTTTTAAGCAGCCCCTGTGATATTTTACTGGACACCTTTAGCATTGGGGAGATTCTTGGAACTCGAATTTGGTTAACTGAGTCTCAAATGCATTTAAGGGTAGTTTTTAAGGGGAAGGAGGGGCGCGACAATTTTTTTTCTTTTTCCATTGAATTACGACAAAATCGCGACATTTAATGCACTATAGCGTTTGTCGAAATTTTAAAGTGGTAGTGCTAACTTGACAGACTTGTTTTTATTGTTTTATGGATTTGTCGTTTTTAGGGTTTTTTAGAAATTTTTTTTCAAAAAACCCTTATGAAATCGATTTTGTCCGTCCGTCCGTCTGTCCGTCTGTTCACTAAATAACTCGCGAACGGCTCAACCGATTGTCATGAAATTTGGTAGGAATGTGTAGATTGGTTACAGTCTTTGGCACATATACCTTAGAAGTTGGTAAAAAGAAGACAACAGGGTGTCCCGAACGTTTGAAAAAAGTCGACTTTTTTAGTTTTTATCGGAGATTGACGTATGGGTACTTAAATCAAAGATCTAAACGAGTACACCTCATATCAGTTAAAATTTTCCAGTTTCGAGTAACGGTAAAAAAGTTATTGGCGTTTAAAGTTAAACTTCCTTTTCGAGCTCCGTTTTTCTAAACCGTTATATGGATCGATATGAAACTTTGCACAAAGATTGGTCAGTATGGCCTTATATACGTTAAATATTAAGACTGTTGACTTTTGCTAAGGAAAAGTAAATAACAGTAAATTTGTAAAATTTCAATTTGTTCGTGTGTAGTCCCTCTTAGGTTTCCAAATATGAAAATTCTGCTAAGGGTTTTTAGGAAATTACATACATATAAAATATGTCTACGAATTTTCATTCGAATAACTGTATCCAAACCGGAAATATAGCCAAACAAGTATTTAGTAAGGGCCTTTCACAATGCAAGCCTCTTAAGCATTTCTTCAATGCATATCTTTTAACTTGATGAAACAATCAACATGAAATTTGGTGTAAATCCATATAATGGTAATAGTGTTTGCCACAAATAATTTTGAAGATAGTAGGAGCAAGTTAAGAGGGTGTCCCTGAATAGCTGCAAAAGTATACTTCTTCAATACTCATAGGAAAGCTTGCGTGGGCTCTTATGTCAGGGGACACAATGGAATCATTTCATATAAGTTGCTTTTCCTTGATTAAAAAAACAGTAACAGTAGATTTACAGCTAATAGTTCAGTTCATATATAAAACCAAGCCATTCTTACGTTTGCCTGAGTTTCTTTTTGCCCAAAGGCCATCATAAATCTTAAATCGAGAAATGCCTGTAGATTTGCCTTGGAGTACAGTACAAACTGGGTAAATAGTAAATCTATTTTTGGATTGGATTGGATTTCATTCTGGAACGCGTTTATTTAGACCAATCCAAAAATAGATTTACAGGAAGCATTTCATTAATGTTGTGCACAATACTTATTTATTGCTTATAAAATATATGTACAAAAAATATTCACTATGCATTAAAATTCTAAAAAACCCTCGTATTGCGGGCGCAGCCCTCTGTACGCCGGTATTTTTTATCAAACGAAATTATGGTCCCCGAACAAGTTGCAGCTAACTGTTTCAATTATTTCAAATATTTGTATTGACATTGACACCTTTTTGGAAAGCTGACAACACGAGTATGTTTTTCCAGTGATCTGCAGAGTCCGTGTCATATAATTTTTTTTAGTAATACTATATTAAAAATCAACTTGAAAAAAATTTAAAATATTTTTTTTTTATTAAAAATTAAAAATTCCGAAATTGTAATGGGTTTTTGAAATTTTAAATGATTAAGAAATGTCTGCTATAGTGTTGACTAAAATCCAAAAATAAGTTTTAACCCATTACCTTAGTAGTTTTTTTTAATTCTTACTTTAAATGGTAAAATTCGAGGTTATTTAAAAAAAAACCTAAAAATTCAAATATCTCAGTGACCGTTGAAAATCGGCCTAACATTTATGGCCTCATTTTGTTGCATTTTTACCCTATTATAACGTGTTGCAGGGAATAGGTCGACTTAACCAATAACCCTGTATATTTGTATGTACTTGGCTTAGTTATCGAATCACAAGGATAATAAAATAAAATGTATATAATGATATGCTGTTATTGTTTTTTACTATATAAATAAACATTTAAACGTTCTTTTCTTATAGGAACATAATTAAACGACGAAACATATTTCATTCGCAATTTCATTATTGCGATGTTTGCCCATCATCATCCTCAATTAATTACTACATTACATCTATGGAGAGAATTTCTTAAAATACTTATGAAGTATTCAATATCAATTAAATTCAATGAAGGGTTTCATACTTTACTAACGAAACATTCGCAATCTTAATGAACGTCGTGGATAAACTTCATGAATCTTTGCATTATATTTATGAAAAAAACGTGATGACTTTCACCCTAGCTTAATGAAACATTCGTAACAACAGTGACACATTTCGTTATTTAAACAAATGTCGTGCATAGACTCCATGAATCTAGGCATCGTATACATGAACAATCAATGAACACTTTCATACTAGCTTAAGGAAGCATTCATATTTACAGTGAAACATTTCGTCAAATTAATGAAAGTTATGCATAGACCACTAGAATTTTTTACAATGAACACTTTCATACTAGCTTAAGGAAGCATTCATATTTACAGTGAAACATTTCGTCAAATTAATGAAAGTTATGCATAGACCACTAGAATTTTTTACATAGAGGCAATGAATGTATTCATTACAATCATATGAAAAATTCATAAATAGTATGTTGCATTTCATTAAATCAAGAATAATATTCAATATTTAAATTTTTTTTGAATATTAATGAAAGTGAATTCATAGTAAGAACGAAACTTTTCTTTGGCTGAAAAATAATGAAAGATTCATTACATATACGAAAATTTGCATAACTATTATGTAAAGATTTGGTTCAGTTATCCGACCAAAAAGTAACGAAAGGTTCGGTAGTGGAAAGACTCGCGTCCGATGAGTGCCATTTCACGAAAGGTTCGCGATTTTTCTCGAAAGTAAATCTGGGAAAACGCGAACGGTCACGGAAGCGGAAACAAGGCCCCTTAGTAGTCCACACGGAGCAAACAGGATCTCGGCATCAGACCGGCAGCCACCCTTCCCAGTGTAGTTAAGTTAGATTAAGAATATAATTGTGATGATTTAAAATTCCAAGAAAAAGAAAAAGTGCAAGCGCAATAGTTATAAAGTATCTAAAAGTTATTCATGTGAAAAATTTAAGTTCAAATTAAGAATAGAAAGGTGTGAATCTAAAAATATAAGAAAAATTAATATTTTAGTGGCAAAATATAACAAAATCGAAATTTAATACAGCAGAGAAAAAGAAAGTGCAAATTTAAGTTCAAAAGTTTCGTGAAAAATTTCAAATTAGAATCAAGGAAAAGTGCTCAAGTGGTGAAAAATTGAAGATTGCAAATGGAAAGCAAAAAATATATCCTCTAAGTCTCTTGATTGAAATGATTATAAAATCTCAATTAAGCTATTTTATCAAAAAATTTTCGCAAAAAAAGCAATACATTTGTCCTAAATTCCTTTTCCATAAATACGTTTTTCTGCTAAAAAATAATGTCACGGAAAAAAACCAGTTAGGCCATCCATACTAAATTTGGATGGAAGCCGACCAGCGGCACCACAAGTGCGGATCATAATTTTATCGTTTTTTTATAAACAGTTTTCTTAAAAAAGAGACTATTAAATCCCTACGGCGATTTAGGTAATGAGTCTGACCAGATTATTAACCAAGACCAGATGGGAAATTTGTCCAACCTAGACCGGATCCCTGACGTAGTCAAGGGACTCAGGGAATTCTCCGGCCAACCAGGAGAATTTGGGTCTTGGAAAAAAAAGTATGGAACGCATACTTAGATTGTATGAGTCGTTCAAGGGAACCCAAAGGTATTTCTGTATTCTAAATGTCATTCGTAATAAGATTACAGGACAGGCAGATACTGCCCTAGAATCCTACAACACCCCACTCAACTGGGACCGAACGAGGGAGGTTCAATAAGTACCCGTGTTTGAAGACATTGGTCGGTACTGAGGGAAGTTGGTGTCATCATCGTGGAGGGGTTAAAAAAATGGCAGGAACGTTGGGAAAAGTGTATCTTACTAAAAGAGGACTATGTTGAAAAATAAATATAAAAATTAGAAAAAAAATTGTGTTTTCATTTCCAATACGGGTACTTATTGAACCGCCCTCGTATATGCAAATGCTTATCAATGCATTATGCTGATAAGAGAGATATCAGCACCTTGGAATACCAATTAACATGCTTGGTACAAGGCCGATATACGATTCAAGAATTTTACCATGTTGTATACCACCATCTTTCAATTATTTTAAACAAATTATCTAGCATGGAAATGAGCATCGAGTCAATGAATCTACTCGTCCGTACATACAGAGACAATGTAGAACAACTAAAAAAGAAGCAGGCAAAGGACCTGCGAACCCATAATAAGGACAGACAACAAATTAAGGACTATCAGGTTATTCATCGCAATGACAAACGCTAGTGTCCAGATCATCGACTACTCTAGCTCGCAGTTCCTAACATTAACATTAACATGCTGGATAGTGAGGTTTTTGAAATTGTGCAAAGTTTCGGTCTCTCGCAGTCTGTGCTCCCGTATTATAACAGGTAAGTTCTCTTTTTGTTTACTTTATTATGCGGATGAATTCATGCGCAAAATGTACGCTGGCTTCAAAATATTTTTCGTGTTAAATCTGGAATTTCTCAAAGCATTAGAAAAAATTGGTTATCCAACAATTTATTTATGAAATTCCAAATAACAGTTCCAAGGCAGATTCTGTTGTAAGTCGATTTATTAATACATTGGAGAAGGTAATCTAAACATGTATAAATGTTTTACATATATGTAGTGGGCAATTTAGCATAATAGCTGAATTACTGCTACATTTTAAGCTTCATGGATTAAAATCAACAGAAAGTTCTTTACAATGTCGCCAACGGACTCGGAATACCGAATAAAATCAATCGAATGTCAATTGCAGTACATCGCGACTCAAGTGCAACAATTGACTGTCACCATCGAACATATTGAAGTGTATACCTCATAGTGTATACCACGTAATATTAAATAGTGTAGTGTATTAATTATCTTGTAGTGTATATGTAATATAAAACACGCGACAGAAATAGCCCGCGCCAAGCAATAAGGTATCCCATATCCGAAAATAGGAAGAATAACAAACAGACGAAAATAGTAAATAGTATGCAAGTCCATTCATTCATTCTGTTTTGCAATCCGATATGCAGTCTGTATGCATTTGACTGGAA